>CAKJTW010000098.1:2950000-4425000 GCA_917880005.1 Nanger dama
TTAGAACTAACACCCAAAACAGATGTCCTTTTCATTATAGGGAACTAGAATGCAAAAGTAGGAAGTCAAGAAACACCTGGAGTAACAGGCAAATTTAGGCTTGGAACCCAGAATGAAGTAGAGCAAAGACTAATAGGGTTTTGCCAAGAAAATGCACTGGTCATAGCAAACACCCTCTTCCAACAACACAAGAGAAGACTCTACACATGGACATCACCAGATGGTCAACACTGAAATCAGACTGATTATATTCTATGCAGCCAAAGATGGAGAAGCTCTATACAGTCAACAAAAACAAGACCAGGAGCCGACTGTGGCTCAGATCATGAACGCCTTATTACCAAATTCAGACTCAAATTGAAGAAAGTAGGGAAAACTGCTAGACCATTCAGGTATGACCTAAATCAAATCCCTTCTGATTATACAGTGGAAGTGAGAAATAGATTTAAGGGCCTAGATCTGATAGACAGAGTGCCTGATGAACTATGGAATGAGGTTCGTGACATTGTACAGGAGACAGGGATCAAGACCATCCCCATGGAAAAGAAATGCAAAAAAGCAAAATGGCTGTCTGGGGAGGCCTTACAAATAGCTGTGAAAAGAGAGGCGAAAAGCAAAGGAAAAAAGGAAAGATATAAGCATCTGAAAGCAGAGTTCCAAAGAATAGCAAGAAGAGATAAGGAAGTCTTCTTCAGCAATCAATGCAAAGAAATAGAAGAAAACAACAGAATGGGAAAGAGTAGAGATCTCTTCAAGAAAATTAGAGATACCAAGGGAACATTTCATGCAAAGATGGATTTGATAAAGGACAGAAATGGTATGGACCTAACAGAAGCAGAAGATATTACGAAAAGGTGGCAAGAACACACAGAAAACTATACAAAAAGATCTTCATGACTCAGATAATCATGATGGTGTGATCACTCATCTAGAGCCAGACATCCTGGAATGTGAAGTCAAGTGGGCCTTAGAAAGCATCACTATGAACAAACCTAGTGGAGGTGATGGAATTCCAGTGGAGCTGTTTCAAATCCTGAAAGATGATGCTATGAAAGTGCTGCACTCAGTATGCCAGCAAATTTGGAAAACTCAGCAGTGGCCACAGGACTGGAAAAGGTCAGTTTCCATTCCAATCCCAAAGAAAGGCAATGCCAAAGAATGCTCAAACTACCGCACAATTGCACTCATCTCACACGCTAGTAAAGTAATGCTCAAAATTCTCCAAGCCAGGCTTCAGCAATACGTGAACCGTGAACTTCCAGATGTTCAAGCTGGTTTTAGAAAAGGCAGAGGAACCAGAGATCAAATTGCCAACATCCACTGGATCATGCAGAAAGGAAGAGAGTTCCAGAAAAACATCTATTTCTGCTTTATTGACTATGCCAAAGCCTTTGACTGTGTGGATCACAATAAACTGTGGAAAATTCTGAAAGAGATGGGAATACCAGACCACCTGACTTGCCTCTTAAGAAATCTGTATGCAGGCCAGGAAGCAACAGTTAGAACTGGACATGGAACAACAGACTGGTTCCAAATAGGAAAAGGAGTATGTCAAGGATGTATATTGTCACCCTGCTTATTTAACTTCTATGCAGAGTACATCATGAGAAACGCTGGGCTGGAAGAAACATAAGCTGGAATCAAGATTGCTGGGAGAAATATCAATAATCTCAGATATGCAGATGACACCACCCTCATGGCAGAAAGTGAAGAAGAACTAAAGAGCCTCTTGATGAAAGTAAAAGAGGAGAGTGAAAAAGTTGGCTTAAAGCTCAACATTCAGAAAACAAAGATCATGGCATCTAGTCCTATCACTTCATGGGAAATAGATGGGCAAACAGTGGAAACAGTGTCAGACTTTATTTTTGGGGGCTCCAAAATCACTGCAGATGGTGACTGCAGCCATGAAATTAAAAGACGCTTAGTCCTTGGAAGAAAAGTTATGACCAACCTAGATAGCATATTCGGAAAGCAGAGACATTACTTTGCAAACTAAGGTCCGTCTAGTCAAGGCTATGGTTTTTCCAGTGGCCATGTATGGATGTGAGAGTTGGATTGTGAAGAAGGCTGAGCGTCAAAGAATTGATGCTTTTGAACTGTGGTGTTGGAGAAGACTTGAGAGTCCCTTGGACTGCAAGGAGATCCAACCAGTCCATTCTAAAGGAGATGAACCCTGGGATTTCTTTGGAAGGAATGATGCTGAAGCTGAAGCTCCAGTACTTTGGCCACCTCATGCGAAGAGTTGACTCATTGGAAAAGACTTTGATGCTGGGAGGGATTGGGGGCAGGAGAAGAAGGGGATGACAGAGGATGAGATGGCTGGATGGCATCACTGATTCGATGGAAGCGAGTCTGAGTGAACTCCGGGAGTTGGTGATGGACAGGGAGGCCTGGCGTGCTGCGATTCATGGGGTTGCAAATAGTCGGACACGACTGAGCAACTGGACTGAACTGAACTGAATATGTAAATGACACTATTTGTATGGTGCTCTGCCCTTCTTCAAGATTCAAGTTAATCCTTTTATGGCCCAAGATAAACCATTTGGAGCCAAGGTTATCCCAAAATACATCTTATGGGTGAGGGGCCTGGTGCCATTTTAAGTTTTGAGACATTCCTTTCTTTCATTAACAAACTGCTGGTGACTGTATAACACCCAGCTAGAGACTAGCAGGGCGGTACTCTTTCTACTCCCTTCTGATGCCTATGTCAGAAGCTTTCTCTATCTCCTTTATACTTTAATAAAACTTTGTTACACAAAAGCTCTGAGTGATCAAGCCTTGTCTCTGGCCCCAGATTAAATTCTTCTCCTCTGGGGGTCAAAAATCCCGGTGTCGTAACTCAACAACAACCTTTCAGTCTCATGTGGCATAAGATCCCTCATGCTACATGGTGTGGCAAAAAAAAAAAAGTGTTAAAAAAAATGTAAAAAGAATTGAACACAATTTTCTTTGATAATCCCTTGGGTCCCTCCCTGACTCAAAGTCCTCCAGTTCCTTTAAGTTCACCTCATTAGTGCCAGCCATTGCACACCATGTTTGCTGGCAGGGACCACAGTTGGTTGTGTGCTGACAAGCTCAGGAAGATGGTTCTGCAAAACCGAAGGCTGAGTCAAAACCATTGGCACAGTTTCCTCAGCAGAAACAAGCGTTTGCTGCACATGCCAAATAGAGGTGGGACTAGTACTTGCTTTTTTGAATTGGTTGGGAAATCTAACTAAAACCAGAAAGAAGATAAACACAGCCCGTGTCACGGCTGCCCCCGGCAATGTCTGGAAATGTTCACCCCGCCAGGACTTGGCCCCACGCAGGCAGGAGGGGCACTGGGCCTCGTCTAGAGGAGGGTCTCTTCGGCAGGTGACTCGTAGCCTTGTCTGATGGAAAGCTTCAGGTCCGTGTCTCTCATCCTCATCTGGGCATGCCGCCTTTCTCAGTAAACGGACAGTGGGGAGTTTCCGGCTCCCACGGGGTCTGTGTTGAGTGATCGGATGTTAATTCTGTCTCTTTTAATCTTGCACCATCTTCTCCCTGCCCCGTGGAGGCTCCCAGGCTCTGATTCAGAGCGAGAACTGCAAGCACTCCTAATGCCCCCTGTTTTAGCCCCCGCAAGGCCCTCCTTCCTTCCAGCTCTTGCGGGAGGAAGAGAGCTGTGAGTGCATTCTTTCAGGGGCTGATGCTCATCTGAGTAGAAAATGAAGTGAAATCGTGAAAATGGGTCAAGATCTTACATGCTATGCATGCGCCTTACTAGAATCCCCCAAGGTTAAGCTCAGCTATTCCAAGAAAAGATCTATTGGTACAGCTAAGTAAATGGTGTGTATGTGTTGAATATATCCACACATAGCGTGTGTAAATATGCATAAAATATTTAAGAAATTAGACTTTGAAGTGTTTGAGTTCAAATTCCCCAAAGCCGACAAAACCATTGTATGTCTCCCTTACATTAGTATTCAAAAAAATCACTTTTTGCAGAGAAAACATTTGAGGTTTCCAGAGTTCAGAATTTAATGTATTCAGTACTTCACTTGGAAAAAAATATGTGTAAATCAAAGAGATGGTTCTAATCATTTAGAACATGATGTCTCAATATTTTCAGTTCCAAACGTTTTGTTTTCCTTACCAGTTTTATACTGCACTTAATTGTAAAAGGGGAAATACTTTGCATAAAAAGTATAAATTTTCAACAAAACACTTATAGTTGATCGGAAATCAATAAAGAGAAATCTGAAACTAACTTTTAACAACTTTGACCAAAATGATGTGTTGGGGATAATAGTTCTGAAACAAGTATATTTGCCTTCTGGGCTTCCCTGGTGGCTCAGAGGTAAAAGCGTCTGCCTCGAATGCAGGAGACCCGGGTTCGATCCCTGGGTCGGGAAGATCCCCTGGAGAAGGCAATGGCAGCCCACTCCAGTACTCTTGCCTGGAGAATCCCATGGAGGGAGGAGCCTGGTGGGCTACAGTCCCTGGGGTCGCAAAGAGTCAGACATGACTGAGCGGCTTTACTTACTTACTTATATTTGCCTTCTGGGTAACTGAGGCTAAGCATCTCAGAGTCCCAGAATAGACGGGGGCGTTCGGAGAGAATCTGTCGGTCGTAGGAGGGATTCCGCAGAAGCTGGAGAGCCTGGGACTGCGGCGGCCGCGGACAGGACTCACAGGAACATAGCAGGTTAGAGGCAAGGGAGGACGGACCTCATCCCTGCGCTCAGAAGGTATGGGAGGAGCGAGTTTCACAACATGCGTAAAAATACAGCAGACACTGGGACTTCCCTGGTAGTCCACTGGTGGTTAAAACTCCATGCTACAAACGCAGGAGGTCCGGAAACTAAGATCCTACATGACTTGTGGTGAGGGCAAAACGTTAAAAAAAAAAAAACAACAACAACAACAACAAAAACAAAACCAGATGCTTCACATGTGAAAGTGGCCAAATGGCCAGTAAGTGGTAAAGTCCTCAACCTCATTAATCAAAGAAATGAAAATCATATTGCAACACCACCATTCGCCCAGCAGGACGGACAGAATGAAAAAGACAGCGCCACCTCTGGCAGGAATGAAACGGTGCAGCCACTTGGGAAAATGGTTTGGCAGCATCTGTTGAACGGCCTTTCCTCCAACCCAGAAATTCCACGGCCAGACTCTGTGTATCCAACTTAAACGCGTGCATCTATCCACCAAATGGCATGTATGGAAATGCTGTCGTGGCACGCTCACAGCAACGAAAAGCTGAAAACTGCTCGAATGCCCAAGGATCGTCGTGTGGATGAACCGCTGTGGAGCGCTTGCCAGGGACCGCGGTACAGCAATATGGATGGAGAGCCCGTAATGATGTGCGGGAGCATGAATGGCTCTCACAGACTATAATTTTGAGCCAAAGACAACACACAAAATATGTGAATCCGTTTATATAGACTTAATAACAGAAAAACTGCTCTAAGATATCAGAAGTCAGGACAGGAAGCTGCGGTTTGTGATGGCGTGTAATACAGGCAGTACTGTGTCTGTAGCTGGTTACACAGGTGTATCCACTCGTCAGGCTCTCTGAGTAGGGCTTGTGCACATTATTGGATATATAGTAATATAATATATATAATGTAATATTATATATATATAATGCTTTATATTGCTGCTGCTGCTGCTGCTAAGTCGCTTTAGCCATGTCCGACTCTGTGTGACCCCATGGACTGCAGCCCACCAGGCTCCACCGTCCCTGGGATTCTCCAGGCAAGAGCGCTGGAGTGGGTTGCCATAGCCTTCTCCAGTGCATGAAAGTGAAAAGTGAAAGTGAAGTCACTCACTCATGCGCGACTCGTAGTGACCCCATGGACTGCAGCCCACCAGGCTCCGCTGTCCCTGGGATTTTCCAGGCAAGAGCACTGGAGTGGGCTGCCATCGCCTCATCACGCTTTATAAAAACTTCACCAGCAGGAGCGGCTCATATCTCCAGTTTAAAATGGCCTATTTCAGGCGAGTCACCTGCCTCCAGCACTGTACCTGCAGCAGGATGGGGCCCGCGAGACTGTCACGAGCCCATTTACTCAAACATATTAAGAATGTTACACATTGCACTCCTCATAGCAATATTAAGCTTTATCCTACTTCACTAGTCATAATAACCAAACTTTAAAATCATAATGCCATGTGCCTATGACAGCCACCTGCCGCTTTGTATTATTTTGCAGTCATTTCTTAAAGCCACTGTAAAGAATCAAGAGTGCCATTGGAGGATCAGACAGAGCCAAGGACAGAAGGATGGAGGAAGGGAGAGAAGGAGAACCTTCACTGGCTTCCCTGAGGGTTCAGACGGTAAAGAATCCGCCCGCGATGTGGGGGCGCCGGGTTCGATCCCTGGGTGAGGAAGCTCCCCCGGAGGAGGGCATGGCAACCCACTCCAGGATTCTTGCCTGGAGAATCCCATACAGAGTAGGCTGGTGGGCTACAGTCCACGGGGTCCCAAAGAGTCAGATGTGACTGAGTGACTAATACACAGCGAAAGGATCTCTGAAGCTTCTTTCTCAGATTCTAATGAACATGTTATAGATAAGTGGGATAAATTCCTCAGTCACAAAGCCCAAGATAAAATGGAAAGTTTCCATTTATGATCATACTATACACATATTCTCCAATACATTGAAATTTTCCTATAGGAGTGGAACATGGGACTTAATTCTACCTGCAAAGCCCTTCTTTTTTTTTTTCTTTTAATATACTTTTATGAAAGTTCTCAGAACTGCCAGACATAGCCAAATAGATTGAATAAATCCTCCCACTTAGAAACGTCTTAGAATTATCCAGGACTCTTATTAAATCATTTAATCCTTGAAATGGCTGGCTGGGCAAAGGGTTGTAAATGTAGATGGCTCCTGTGCTCAGCCAGGCAGCTCTTTCCTCTCTATAGTCTGCTTTCTCTTTCTCTGCACAGCTTTGGAGCAGATCCTTTGTTCTACATGAGCAGGTGAGTAACAGAAGCAGAAGGCTCACCAGTATCCCTAACGTGCACCCCTTGAAATTTTCTTACATGACATCTGAAACAGAAGAGACTCTGACATCAGTGAGAGCGCTCTGGGGCTTTCTCTCCTCTGGTTTTCTGTTCAACTCATCCCATGGCCTTCTGTCCCTGACCACTAACACCCTAAGTCTTGTCTTCATCTTTCTGAGGAATAGTGTGTTTTAAATGCAGAGAATGACTGGTTTACAACAGGAAGGAATTTGAGCCCAAGTCAGAAAATCGAATGTGATATTAGAACTGCTGTGTCGCTGGGTTTTAACATCTCAAAAAATTATCTTCAGAGTTGGCTGGGAATTGAACGTTAATAAACAAAGAATGACACTTTTAATTCACAGCCCCTAAATTATATCAACCTCAGATACACAGATGATACCACACTCTAATGGCAGAAAATGAAGAGGAATTAAAGAGCCTCTTGATGAAAGTGAAAGAGAAGAGTAAAAAGCTGGCTTGAAACTAAACATTCAAAACACTAAGCTCATGGCATCCGGTCCCGCTGCTTCATAGCAAATAGAAGGGGAAAACGTGGAAGCCGTGACAGATTTTATTTTCTTGAGCTTCAAAATCATCGCGGGTGGTGATTGTAGCCATGAAATTCAAAGATGCTTGCTCCTTGGAAGGAAAGCTATGACTAACCTAGACAGTGTATTAAAAAGTGAAGACATTACTTTGCTGACAAAGGTCTGTATAGTCAAAGCTATGGTTTTTCCAGTAGTTACATAGAGATGTGAGAATTGGACCGTAAAGAAGGCTGAGCACCAAAGAACTGATGCTTTTGAATTATGTTGGAGAAGACTCTTGAGAGTCCCTTGGACTTCAAGGAGATCAAACCAGTCAATCTTAAAGGAAACCAACCTTGAATATTCATTGGAAGGACTGATCTTGAAGCTGAAACTCCAATACTTTGGCCACCTGATAAGAAGAGCTGACTCATTGGAAATGACCCTGATGCTGGGAAAAGATTGAAGGCGGGAGGAGAAGGGGACGACAGAGGATAAGATGTTAGCTAGCATCACTAATTCAGTAGACATAAATTTGAGCAAACTCCGGGAGATAGTGAAGGACAGGGAAGCCTGGAGTTCTGCAATCCCTGGGACTGGACACGACTTAGTGACTGAAAAACAAGAAAAATGTGTTACAAGCTTAAAGTTTAAGATTCTTGGTCATGTTATTCTGTGATTGTTTTCTTTTTGAGAATAAATGTTCATAAGAATGGTTGTCTCATGTTGAAATGTCTGCCTTTATCGCAGTAAAATGATTTTTATTATCTTTGGACAATGTTCCTAAAATGCCTGAATTTATCTTGATAGACACTGAAGTATCTTCATTTTAGATTCATATATTTTCCCCTGAACATCACTACACAATAGGCATGTACACTGGGTGCATTCTGAGTAAATTTCACTGTCTTATTCATTTTCACCTGTGCTGTGCTAATAAGTCTCAAATTAAACAGCTCCATCAAGTCTCAGCAGCTGGCACTGTGCCCCGCTGCGGATCGCAGACTGAGAAAGGACTATTTGGGGAGGCTTCATAATTATCCTAAGATGAAAATGTTGGCAGCCAGGAGATACATATTTTTCAAGATTTGAGAGAAAATTTAATGAAAGTGCCACATGCATATTACTTAGGATGATCGTTTGCAGTTAATATGAGGCCGTTTCCTCTCTGGACTTCAAAGTTTGGACTAATTAATTAGCCCTAATTCCCCTGTCTTCCTGATGGTCAAGCACTCAGACAGACCTCCGGAGACCGGAGAGTTGGCACAGCCAAGCAGAGGAAGTGCCGGCTGGGGCTCCAGGGACCTGTGAGTTAGTTCACACCTGTTGGATGTTGGTCTTTGGAATGGAGTCTGTGAGCCTGTGACCTTGGATGCCCCAGCCCACAGTCGGCAAGCAGAGGCCCGCGGGCTCAATCTGGCCGGGCGCCCGCCTCTGAGGAAGGGGTGCCACTGAGCCAGCCCTGCCCATCGGCACCTGTGTTCCTCTATGGCTGCCGTCTCGCTGCAGTGCCAGGGTTAAGGAGTCAGATCGGGCGTCCTGGACCACAATGCCTGCAGTGTCTTCTGTCTCGCCCATCACAGGACGAGCTGGCTGGCTCCTGGCCTAACCTCTCTGGACCTTGTCTCCCCATCTGTAAAGCAAAGTCTGGGCGTCAGGAACAGAGGAGCAACTTCCAGTCGAAGAGGAAACTTTCAGTCTTGCAGAGCTGTGACTGTGGTGGTGCCTTAAAACCAAGGTGGAAAATCCCTAGTGGTGATGTTAGCTCACGTGCCCATCTACTCTCTCAGTATCTATCCATCATCCACTTGGTTATCAGGCACCATCCTGAGCAGCTGGGGATATACTTGTTCAGAGTAGTAAGACCTATTTCCATTAGCAGTGGCAGGATTATGTGGGAGTTGGGTGGGGGTACTGTGTGAGATAGGCAAGTATTTTAAAATCAAGTCTTTTGGAATTTTAAATAGAAGCATTGGGAAGAAGGTGAGTGCCCACATTTTAGGTCCCCTGCCTTGAAAACAGATGCATTGGGCAGCCATGCCACGGAGTGGAGATGAACTCTCACAACTTGGTTGGCTTTAGTCAGCCTCAATCCGTCCAGAGAACCCCGAGTTTATGACTTCTTTACCATCGGCAACAGAAGGGACCAGAGTAGTTCTGTCTCAAGGGATCAGAGACATTTCACAGAAGGGTTCGTTTGGGCACGGACACAGCAGAGGCGTGGGCGGCTCAGCTGTGCACGGGTACAGCCGTTTCAGGTCTGCGGGGTGGTGTGGAGTCTGCACGAAGCCAGGGGCCGGGGGTGCGTGGTGGGTGTGTTCGAGGGGGTTCGGGCAGCCGGTTGGTGGGAAGAGGTATGTATGCAGCGGGGTAGAGGAGGCAGGCTGGGGTGCTGGGTTCTGGAGTGTGTAGCGGCGTTTGGGGGAGGTCACAGGAGGTCGTGGGGGCGTGGCTGGCAGACTGGTGGGACAACCTTCTCCCGCCAGCCCGCTGTGGGAGCTGCTGGACGGCTGGGGCAAGGGCTGGAGAGCTGGGCGAGGGCGGGAAGCGCTGTCTGGCTGGTGCTGTTCTGAGTGCTGCCCTGCTCCACACTGAACATGAGCAGGTATTTTCCCGATGGGAACGAGGGAGAGACGGCGTCCTCCGCCTCCACGTCAGCCTCTGCATTGTTGGGTGAGGGTCTGCAATAGGCGCCATGCTCTGAGCCATGTGGGCAGCACTGGGCCTTCCTGCAGGCTTTTCTCCCTGACGGCCTTCAGCCTGCTTCCTTCCAGTGGCTCCCCACGGCGTGCCCTGCTCCAGGGTCTGGCCTGGCCCTGCCGCCCCACGTTCCCTCCAGGCCCAGGCCTCTGCTCAGGCTCCTTCTCCAAGTGGTCATTGGTCCCCTCCATCCGTCACCCTGCAGAGCCCTCTCAAGACTCACCTCCTCCCAGAAGCCCTCCGTGTTCATCCTAGTCCCCATGGCAGCTCCGCGCTTTAGCTCCGTCGCCCTTTACTACTCCTGGTGGCACGGAACAGGCTGCTTCCAGATTGGAGCTCGGGCCTCCCATGGGTGCATGTTGCCGGGCCTTGATTCTTAAGCCAGGCCCATCTGCAATGCACCTAAGTGCCCTGTGCTTGCTCAGTTGAAGTGAGCTTCCTAGAGTCAGACCGCTTCACTTTACTCCTATGTTCAGTCTGGGTTCAGAATTGTGCCCCTGCCCAAGCCTTCTCGTGGGGTTCTCAGTGGAGCAGGGAACAGTCGTGTTGCAGACCAGCGGGGGACGCGGCGTGGTGCAGAGCCCATGTGCCTAGCAGGTCAGACCCACACCAGGAGGTGCTTCTTGGTGGGAAAAAGAACAACTAGGACTTATCATGGATACAGCCTCATTTTCTCTAAAAAAGCAGTTATTTCATCTTTTTGGGGGTATTGCTACAGTAAAACATAGTTATCCACAAATTGTTTATATTTATACATCTATAAATATGAAAGAACGAGGCCTATTTGATTTCCATAAGTCATGCAGTTATAAGGCTTAAGATTTTACTGTGACTTACCAAAATGTTTTCCATTCAGCCCACTGACAAGTCTGAAGAATAATGATCTTTTAATATGCCGTTCAGTTCAGTTCAGTCGCTCAGTCGTGTCCGACTCTTTGTGACCCCATGAATCGCAGCACACCAGGCCTCCCTGTCCATCACCATCTCCCAGCGTTCACTCAGACTCACGTCCATCGAGTCAGTGATGCCATCCAGCCATCTCATCCTCTGTCATCCCCTTTTCCTCCTGCCCCCAATCCCTCCCAGCATCAGAGTCTTTTCCAGTGAGTCAACTCTTCGCATGAGGTGGCCAAAGTACTGGAGTTTCAGCTTCAGCATCATTCCTTCCAAAGAAATTCCAGGGCTGATCTCCTTCAGAATGGACTTAAGAATATGCCGGTAGACCGGGTGGTAACTTCAGACTCTCCTTTTCATTAGCATTACTTAGCAGTATTTGGTGATTCATGGCTGTCTTATAACTAAAATCACGTGGTTGGGCTATTTCTCATATAACATCCTATGTTCTAGGATATTTTGACCTTACATAAAGGATTGAGTTTTAATTTGGCAGAAATTATTGAATCCCAGCTCGTGTTTTCACCTGTACCGTGTTTCAGTACAAGTGGGAAGTATCTGGGAAGTTTGCAGGTATCTGGTACCTTGCCTAAAATTCCCTCCAATCTGGCCTGTCCTGCCACTGATCGTAAAGCAAAAAGTGTAGAACTCGGCAGTATTCCCTCTTGCCATAGCTTTCCAATTATTGAAAATGAAGTAACTCCCTATAGAGGAGAAATCATTAAATATATAGTAAATAATGAGGTTAATTAATTTAACCCCTTCTAATTAGGAAACTAATTAAATCAGAAAATTAAAACTGACACAAGACATTAAAAGAGGGAAATTCTGAACTTAGAGCTAACAATCATCTCATCTCCAGTCAATTCCAAGAGAGGACTGCAGACGCATTAGCTGCAAAAATATAAATCAGTGGACTATTTCAACTTCTATCAGGTTAAACCTTCCATACCACTAATACTTTGGTTTTTTTCTACTTCTATTATCTGTGAAATTAAGTCTTGTTTCTGTTTTTTTAAAAGAATGAATTCGAGTAAATATAATATAAAAAGATGGATTTAGCCCGAAATCTGTTAGCGATTCTCATCAACAAGTCACTTAAATTCCCTGGGCCTGTCTTCTCATCCTCAGTATATTTTATTGAAAAGTGAGACTGACTCACAACATCTTGCAGATGGAAGTACATCTAAGATGGAAGTATATTTAAATAGGAGGAAGGGGTTCAGAAGCTCGAGTCAGAGAAGACTGTCAAAATCTTTGTCAGTGTTTTATAATACGGAACCAGGTCCTAGTCTAGGATTTACTGGTGAACAATTTGAGATGAAACTAAGGATACATTTTCAAAGAAGCCCAACTCTGTCCATGACAGGAAACCGTCATGCCCTTCAACGTTACCTTTGGGAATAGTTTCTAACGGCCAGGAAGAGCCTCAGAGCAACACAGCGCTAGACTAAGGTCCTGGCGCTCAGCGCTCTGGCCGCGGCGTCTCCAGGGTGAGGCGCATCTGAGTAGGCCCTGCTAGACGCCTGCGGACCCTCCAGCCTTTTACGTTGTTCTCACTCTCCGTGCATTGACAAGGACACGGAGCACTGTGGTCCAGAGCCTTTCTGGGGCTCCACTCTGGGTGTGGTGGCCGGGGTGAGTCCATGTGGGTGCCCCAAAGCCGTAACGAATGTGTTCTAATTCCTTGCCATGTCAGTGCTACCGGGCGCTTTCCATCAGATGGCCAGTACAGTTCATAATGACAATTTCTGTTTATGCACTTTAAAGGCTGTAAATGAAGCAACAGTTAATTCTATAGCCAGCCTGCCACAAAGTAGTTCACCTTCAGTAGCTAGTGAGCTGTTCTTTTTTCCTGTTACCACAGCTACAGGTTTATTCTACACCTCAAATTTAACAGTCTGCTCTGGTGGGACTTCAGGACCTTCATATACTTGGCATTTATTTTGTATTATTTCCTATTTACCCCTTTTATCTAAAACGTGCAACTTTTCTCTTACCCGCTCCATCTGAGAAGTTTGTCCCATCGATCCTGGCACACAAGGAGCGCTTCTCTAAAGCTCTGCTGCATTTATTAATTCTACCACTGTCAGGCTTGTGTACCCAAGTATTTGTTAGCTTTTCGAGGGCAGGCATAACATTTATCTGGAAGAAAAGACTTCTCAATGTTCCATCAGGTCTCCAAGTCTGTTATGTAATTCGGATCATGGCTGAAGTAGCCTACTCACATTAGCATCACCTGAGAAAGCGGATTGATAAAGGGATGGCTACAAAGGTGGAGGCAGATGTGTGGGTGGCAGGGGAAGGGCCAAAGGAATGAGAGGAAGGAAAGGTGACAGGGGCCTCGGAGGAGGTAGCTGTATAGGTCACGTGACCTTGCCAGCTCCCGGCAGCCTGCCCAGAGGTCCAAGAAACAAACACAGCAGTCCCTCTCTCCTGCCGTCTTAGCTGTGCTGGGTTCCTTGTTCAGCAGATTCATCTGGGAGCCTGAACTGTCACCCAGCGAGGTCGGCATCCCAGGCAGGACACAGGGCCGTGGACGGGGTACAGACCTGCGGGAGGAGGGGTGCTGGAGGCTGCTGCAGGCCCCCGACCAGTGCCTGATGCTTTCTAAGAGGACATCCATCACGCAGAGCCACCGACCCCCAACTCAGCATGTGTCTAAGTAGCTAGGTGCAAGCATGGCTTTTTAAAATTATCTTTAATAAGAATTTTTTAATGCTTTATTGTATTCTGTTGGTATGATCTTAGTTTGTTAGAGCTGTTGTGAAGCTAAAGATGGCAGAAACTGGCGGAGTGCCTTCAATCCCATCTCCTTTTCCTGGATACCAGGAAGACCCTGTTCCCAGCCTCCCTTGCAGGGTAGGCTGGGGTTACAAGACCTGGTTCCGGCCAGTGGAAGTGGGTGGACTGAGAGGTAGGTGGCTCTCTGCAGGCCTGGCAGCCGTGGAGCCTCCCAAGCAATGTTCTGCTTGCTTCCTCCCCTCTGGAGTTCAGGCAGGAAATGGCTCCCAGACAGCAGCCCTGAGGAACACCACCTGAGCAAGCCCCCAAGCCGCGTCAGAAGCATGCCGCGTCCTGACCTGGTGGAGGCTGCACGCGCTGCCTGTCCTCCGGCCATGGCCCCTCGTGCCACGCTGGGCCCTGTGCACAGGGGCGTCCAGGCCTCTGTCCCTGGAGGCCAGCTATTGCCCTCCCCTCAAGATGCCTCCGGGGGCACCACCGCCAGAGCCAGAACTAATGACCGAGTCCTGGTGGTGAACACTCACTCTGTGCTCCACACACGGTCCACGAAGGAGAGAGGGGTGGCGCTAGTCCCTGAGCTCGGAGCACGGAAGGAAGAGTGTGAAACCACGCTGCGTGGGCTAACTGTACGATGACTTTACAGCCCTGAAACTGGCAAACTGGAAACAAAGGCATGACAGAGCTGGTTATATAAGTGAAGGTACATTTAAAGACAGAGCATTATGTCTCCATTAAACGATGCAGATCTTTTATCTACTGACCTGGAAGGACCTTCGTGTTTCTGTCGTTTTTAGGCCAGCAAGAGTTTTTCTTCAAGGAAAGATGCATTTGTGTGAGACAGTGTCTGGAAGGGTTTCAGTAGCACTGCTCCCAGGCCAGGGTTTGAGATGATTTGCGTTTGCCTCACTCATGCTCCCTAGTGTTTCTGCACTGAATGCATGACTCTTGGTGGCAACTGTGCCCTGTGGGGCGGCTGATTGGCCGCTCCCATAAAAACACGTGTTTTTGGCTCCTAGGTTCTCTTGTGAGAAAACCCTGGTTTTCTCTAACTGATGCCTCTAACTGAAGTACTCCCTTTCGTGAAAAGGTCAAATGTTGTAGTCTATAAACCCCAACTAGAGGTTTACTAAAAATTGACAGCACCTAACTTTAAGGGGGTATGTGACTCGCTGAACTGAACAGGAGGCCAAGACTGAGGTTGCCGCATAGAATAGAAAGATCTGCATTAAAAAAATTGTAAATGCTTAAATAACAGCCTCAAGTTCCTGCTAGGAAGTACAATTTGAGTTAAATATTCTCTACTTTCCATTTCCTAATTTTACACTTTTCCCCGCTAGCTTCAAGATAGCCAGTTTTACAAAATAAAACATGAGAAGTGTGTATTACCCTCTTTATCAAATTAGTATTAAACAGGCTGTTTGTTCTCTGAAGGTTGATTACCAACAAAATGACCATGCTTAACTTAGCTGGGAGATATATTAATGCTCAATGTCGCATCTGGGGTCATACATGTACCGAAGTTAAAGAAGTACAAAGCTTTTGTTAAATGAACTGATACTTCCTCAGAACATGCCTTATCCAGGTGAAGTTAGATTTCATCTAAAGAAGTTTTTTTATAACTGGCAAAGCAGGAGTGCGTTAGATACACTCTACTGAATTTTTTCTCTGTGGGCCACTGACCTGGACCCTCTTGATGTTGGTGAGATAAGGCCCAACGTGTACAACACTGACCTTGCACAGTTTAATGTTTAACGATCTTTTGACAGGTTGATGAGATTTTAAATAACAGATTTCTTAGTTCCATAATTTGCCTTCTTGACTATCAGAAATTACAGCAGGGTAAAGTTGCCCTGCTGAATGTGATAAGTTCTTTTTTAACTTACAAAATAAAATACCTGGTTGAGATATGCCTTTAAGTCTTTTATTATAAAAATACATGCTTAGTTCCTGTTTAATGAAGGAAGAAAAAAGCTAGTAAGTTCTCTCACAAAGGTCAATAAAAGGGGATGCCAATTTTGATTTGATATTTAGAACTAATTTATCACCTCTACATTTTCTTAACAAAGAAGGTAAAATGTTACAATGGCCAATACCAAACTTATGCTTGGGTAGTCAAGAGAACATTCAGGCAAGTACCCAATGTTTTTATTATTTGTTAAAAAAAAAAAAAAGTTAGCATTACAACAGCGTTGTTTCAGACTATTCAAAAGACAAATGAAAAAGAGAAAACATCAAAATGATAAAACATAAGGATATTTAAAAGGCTTGGGCCTCCCAGGTGGCACAGAGGCGAAGAATCTGCCTGCCAATGTAGGAGACGCAGATTCCATTCCTGTGTCGGGAAGATCCTCTGGAGGAGGCAATGGCAACCCACTCTAGTATTCTTGTCTGGAGAATTCCATGGACAGAGGAGCCTGGTGGGCTACAGTCCAAGGGGTGGCAAAGAGTCGGACACAACCGAGCAACTAACGCACAATGTGCTTACTTTCTGCCCATACAAAAACCACTTGTTACACACGTAACAATGGCTCCCCACTCCAGTACTCTTGCCTGGAAAATCCAATGGACGGAGGAGCCACGGGGTCGCTAAGAGTTGGACACCACTGAGCGACTTCACTTTCACTTTCATGCATTGGAGAAGGAAATGGCAACCCACTCCAGTATTCTTGCCTAGAGAATCCCAGGGATGGGGTCGCACACAGTCGGACACGACTGAAGCGACTTAGCAGCAGCAGCAGCACACACATAACGAGTACACAGACAATCAAAGGCGTGTCTGCTGATTAAACAGAGCCAGTGTCCTCGGTACTGCGTCCTGGTCAACAGACCAACCACAACTCACTTTCAGAACTTGTGTGTGATCGCAGACTAAGAAGCGGTAGCCTCAGAAATGAGTGAATGTTACAGGAGGCTCCCACAGTCATTCTCAAAGTTTCTTTTTCCCGACCAATTCCATTAACATTTAATTCGCGTTTGAGAATGAGATGGCTGGATGTAATCACCCACTCGATGGACATGAGTTTGGGTGAACTCCGGGAGTTGGTGATGGACAGGGAGGCCTGGCGTGCTGCAGTCCATGGGGTCGCAGAGTCGGACTGAGCGACTGAACCGAACGACTTTCCGCCTAGCAGGAGCAGCAGCGGGCCTCCCTCACGTGCCTTTCCACCCCCGGGCCCCGGCCGCGGCGTAAGCGCCGGGGGACGCGGGGGTCCCGCCGGCCGCCCGCTCCGCTCCCACCCTGCGCAGGTGTGCCCCGAGCGCGGCTCTCCGGGCGCCGCCCGATTACGTCACAGCGCGGGCGCGCGTCGCGCCAGGCTCGTCAGCGGCGCCTGGAGTGAGGAGAGCGGGGCTGGTTCCTATCGCACAGGGTCCTCGGGCGGGAGCCGGCTCAGGCGATGGGGAGAAGCCCAGTGCCCGCGCGCGCGGGGCCGGCGCGCCTCCAGCAGCCCGCGGCGCTCGGTCCTCGCCCTCCAGCCCGGGCCTCCCCCTCCCCCACCTCCACTCCGCTCCAGACCGTCACCTCAAGTTCCCGCTGGGCGGCCGCCGGCGGCACTCCGCTCGTCCGGGCCCCGCCCCCGGCGCGCGCATGCGCAGCGCGTGCGGCCGCGCGGGCCGACGGGAGGGCCCGCCGCGCTGCCGTCCTCCCCGGGGCCGGCCCACTGCAGCCCCGCCGGGGGACCGCGTCTCCCCGCGACCCCCGAGCTCCCCCAAAGGCGGCGGCCGCCCCGCGCCCTGCGCTCCTCGTGGGCAGCCCTCTGCTCTGAGCGCCCCCCGACCCCGAGGCCGCGGCGGAGGGCTCCGGGCGGCGCCGGCCGAGCGGCCCCCGGCCCTCGGCTCCCCCTCGACGGCCGGCGGGATGGTGCGGCCCACGGGACGCGCGCGGCTCCCGCGCTCCAGCGGCGCCGAGGGCGGGGGCGCCGAGGGTCCGACTTGTAGTGCCAGAGCCGGAGCCGCGCGCCGGCCGCGCCGTTGGGGGAGCTGGCCCCGCGGGGCCGGGCGGGAGCCGCCGCTGCGGAGCCTCGGGGCCGCCGCGACCATGTCGGGCCAGGTGCCCCGCGTCCCCGAGGAGATGTTCAAGGAGGTCAAGTACTACGCGGTGGGCGACCTCGACCCGCAGGTACCCCGCCTCCACCCCGCCGCGTCCCCGCGCCCCTGGCCCGCGCCCCCCGCGCGCGTCCGGGTCCTGGGGAGCCCGCGAGTCCGGCTGTGCGGAGACTCAGCCGCTCGGCGCCGAGCAAGGCCGGAGGGGACGGAGCGGGCACTGGGGTCTGCAGCCCCCGCGGGACGGCACCCGGGGCTGGTGGGGACCCCAGGAGGGGACGTGGGGCGCGTCTGCGGGGTCCGCGGCGGGCGCGGGGTGGGGGCGCGTGCCCAGACTCGGGGGAAAGCGGGCACGTGGAGGGGGTCTGCGCGGGGAGCCCAGCTCCGGGTGTCCCCGTCCCCTCCCCGTGGGGCGACCCGCCTGCCTGCGGTCGCGCGGCGCCTCGCTGGCTTCCCCCACCCCACTCCCTCTCTCCTCCTTGGTGGGCGGAGTCCGGACGGGGACACCCTCCCGCTGCAGCCCGGGCGGTCCGGGGCCCCCGGGCGGCGGGTGGGTCCGGGGTGGGAGCTTCGACAGGGTGGAGCCAGTAGGGACTCGGGTCCCAGGGTGCTCAGGGGACAGTTAGCCGCCCCTGGGTGGCAGCCACACCCCGCCCCTCAAGCTCGCAGGTCTGCAGCTCGGTCCTCTCTTCTCCTAAAGTAGTGCGTCTGTTTGAACGTCAAGAGTTTCACGCTTCCACTGTGGGAATGAACTGTAGTTGGGTCTGCAGGTGTTGTCTTCCCTAAAGTTTTATCTGTACAGTTACATCGCCTGGGTGTCCCCTTGGCTGTGAGCGCTGAGCATGGAGAACTGAGGCCTGGGCCTCCCGAGTAGAGACGGGGACTTAATAGATAAATTGGAGGCAGAAGATCTGCGGCAGGCTGATGGGTTTTGTCCCTCTTAGAGGCTTGTGAGCTGGTGTCCTAGTAACTAAACGCTCAGCAGCCCCCAAGGTGGATCCTTTCTCCCCTCTAGCTCTGAAGTAGAGGCTTTGACTTGGATAAACAGGTGGTGAGCTCAGAAAGGTGAAAGTGTGTGCCTTAGCAGGGTGGAGGCTTCTCCCTTTCCGCGTGGGTGCCCTTTCTTCACTGCCCGCTGCTGCTCTCCCTTCTGCTGCCTGTCCTCTGCTTCATTTTAAGGCTTTGAACACAACTGAAGCGAGTATTACTTAAAACCTGGAGGAAGCTGAACTGGAGCCATGCTTACTCAACTGTGAATCAAGTCTAAGGGCTTAAAGATGTCCTTGCAAACCACTGAGGTCTGAAACTGTGTTTTCTGAAAGATGGTTGATCCTCTGAATCTTAAAATGTCGATTCCAGGAGTTCACTTCTGTCGGATGGACTTCTGGTTCCACGACCACACATGGGCACTCTCACTGCTAGGAGCTTGCTGTGTGCTGTTCAGACCCGGGCTGGGGCCTCCACCTGCCCTCCAGCCTCCGCTGCCCGCCGGCCTCCATGTCTGGCCCCCTGTGCTCTGGGGGTCTTGTTGGCTCAGAGCTGTGCCCCCATCTCTGTCATGCACAGATGGCTTTCCTCGGGTGGGTGCGCTGCGTGTCCTCCTGGATGGTGCAGGGGCACCAGAGGAAGCCAGGCCCTACACTGGAACGTCCCCGTCGGCTCTCGGTGGCGCTTGGGAGCTGTGCTGTGGTGTCGCAGTTTCTTGCACACGCCCCCTCAGTCCCCAAGGCTTGCTGACTCCCTCGCACCATCTCCCCGCCTCTTTCAGCTGAGCTGTTGCAGGTGTCCCTTAGCGCCTGTCCCGCCTTCACTCGCGGTGCCCAGTGCCTGTCCCGCCTCACCCGCAGGGTCTCTTAGCGCCTGTCCCGCCTTCACTCCTGCAGGTGTCCCTCCTGAGCGCCTGTCCCGCCTTCACTCCTGCAGGTGTCCCTTAGCGCCTGTCCCGCCCTTCACTCCTGCAGGGTCAGCGCGCCCGCCCCGCAGGGCCCGCGCCGTCCCGCCCCCCCGCAGGGCCCTCCTTCCTTCCGCTGGCGGTGGCCTTTCTGTGTGTCTGATCGTGGTCTCCCCGCTGGCTGCCTGCCCCTCAATCTCTCTTTCAGAAGACACTCTGTATTGTATTTTGGGATAGAATACAAAGGTACAGCATCTGTGCCACACCGTTGACGGTCTGGTTTGTGTTCTGTCTGGCATGTCGAACGCCGCCCTCTCTGCACAGTGACGGTGTTTTTGTGTGGCTGAAGCCTCTAAGTTCTTCGAGATGCGGCTCCTGTAGCACCTCTTACGCTTCTCCGTTAGACTCCGATAAACTTCTCCATTTATCAGAACTGCCTGTGCCCACGCCTTTCTGTTGAGACACTGCATGTCCAGTGCTCGGCCAGTCGTGCTCACCTTATCTGTCAGTCCTTCTGTCTTCAAGGGAGACCCTGTCCAGGGCCTCGGTCGCCGGAGCTCTGTGCTTCCCTGTGGGTGAATCAAGACTTGCTGTGTTTGTCGTCCCGTAGGTTTCCTTGCAAATGACTCGGTGGCAGGTATTCATCCCGTGTAGGGAGCGTGGTGGATGTTGATTAGAATTTTCACGACTCGTAATCACTGGTCTGCACTGAAGTGTGGCACGTTCTGTTGTAACTTGTGTGCTTTTTGTAGGTCATTCAGCTTCTGAAAGCTGGGAAAGCGAAGGAAGTGTCGTACAATGCGCTCGCCTCGCACATCATCTCGGAAGATGGGGACAACCCGGAGGTGGGCGAGGCCCGCGAGGTCTTTGATTTGCCTGTCGTCAAGGTGGGTGTGCATCTGCCCCGTTTTGCACCCTTGGTCGCATGTCGTGCAAGCGGCGTGCTGAACTGTCTGTGTGGCTCTTCTCAGGCTGTTGGCTCGGGCTCGGGTCTGGGTGGGACACGCTTGCAGCACTTGGGCGCCTGCGAGGCCAGCCAGCAGAAGGCCCGGCCCCCACACTACGGCTCACGCACCTGCCACCGTGAGCCCGTTGGCCACGGGCTGGAAGTTCTCTAAGCCAAGAAGGCGGGTCGAAGGCAGTGGACGTGCTGTCTTGACACAGATGACGCTGGTGAATTCTGCTCGGAAGCTGGGAGACACTCCTGGAGCAGGGCTCCCTCGCACCCACAGCGGCCGGGGCCCCGCTGTCCTGGCAGGCCGTCTGGCTGGTCTCTGTTTTCCGGCAGGTCACGGTGGCCGCTGGTCTCGTTGTCCCCCAAGAGCTCTCACTTTCACTGTCCAGCTTGAGAGCTGTGGGCCGTTTGTTCTAGAAAGCGGAGCGTCTGCTGGTGGGCGAGCTGCTTGGAGCGTGTTGATACGTGTCCTGTTGCTCTGTTGCTGCTGAGGGTCGAACTAACTGCTGTTACGTGTGGGTTTTGAAATTTAGGTTTGCAATTTTGATCCTTCAGTTTCATATTACGTATTTGTTTTGAAATGGTTTTATTCCACTACTTTTTTCCTTCTTCTCTTTTTCATGCCGTTGAGTGCGTTATCTTAAAATCACTATGAAGGTTACCGTAGCTGAATACCGAGAGCCTGGCAGTTGGGGCTGAGTGCTATGGCGGGCAGCCTGCAGGCCGACTTGCTGCTGCGGCCGTCCGCCTCACTAGCACGCAGGCTCTGAAACGCTGCCTCGCAGGTGCAGAAGCCCGACTAGCGAGAGTGAGCCTGCAGGCAGGTCTGTGTCTCAGGAGGGTCCTTGCCCGCCAGGCCCTCCCGCAGCTGCTGCGTGTCAGAACCACGAGCGGTTGATTTGCGGTGTTGAAGCACAGCAGTCGCAGTTCTGGCTGGCTGCGTCTTTCTGCCTGGCCAGCGGGCTCACTCCAGCTGGTTTTGTGAAGACTGATGTCACAGGTGTCTTGCCCGCTTCCCCTGTGCCGCCTTGGAAGAGTGGACCTGCCTCCGGCACCAGGCGCCCTGGGCCCTGCTCTGCTTCCATACTCTGTGGCTGTGGGGACCGAACCTCGTCTCCCACATAGTAGCCTGCAGCCTGTTGTCACAGTGGCTCCAGGTAAACTGTGTGGACTCTTCATGAGCCTTCAAAGGGCAACCCCTTGGTAACAAATTTGGGGGTGCCGGGGTCCTTGTCCCCAGCCTAGTTACAGCAGTGCTTCTTAAGTCTGGCGACCCCATCAAGCCCCTTATTTGTACCAAATATTTTGTAGTACCCCCTTTATTACCCTGAAATGAAATTGTTATGTAAGATAACATGTATTGTAAATACATATGTTAGTATTTATATACAAATGGCCCAAACGGGAATGTAAACAAAAAGGGAGGCAGATGGCAGTAAGCCCGCATTTCACTGGAGAGACCCTGTGGGTGGGGTTGGATCCCGGGGGACCTGGTCCTCTGTCCCGCCCACCAGCACCAGCTCTGAGGGGAGTGCGGGCTGGTGACTGGGCGCTGCTGAAGTCCTGAGCCCATCAGCACGTCCCTCCCGGAGGTCGTGTTCCCAGGAAGGGCGTCCACCACGCGGCTGCCCAGAAGGAGCCATCATGCAGTCGCAGCGTGGCCGTCGTGTCCCAGTTGGCTGACCATGGCCCCGCGTCTCGTCTCCCTCTGTTCCCGGGTGCGCTGCTCGCTCTCCCTCTCAGCGCGCCAGCCTGCCTGTAGCTTGTGGCGCACCGCGCTGACCAGGGCTGCAGTGTGGGGACGGGGTGGACGAGTCTTCCAGAGCAGTGCAGCAGTCTGCGCTCACTCCAGGCCCGCGCAGCGTACAGTCCTTGTCTGACTCGCTCGGTGTGCCTCCAGGCTACTGGCTGCGCTCAGCCGAACAAACATGGGGCCTGGTACCCAGGGCTGTGGGGCGGCTGGAGGGAGGCTCGGTGGCCGTGGCTCCCGGGCTCTGGAGCGGAGGCTCGGTGGCCGTGGCTCCCGGGCTCTGGAGCGGAGGCTCGGTGGCCTTGGCTCTGGGCTCGGGAGCGGAGGCTCGGTGGCCGTGGCTCCCGGGCTCTGGAGCGGAGGCTCGGTGGCCGTGGCTCTGGGCTCGGGAGCGGAGGCTCGGTGGCCGTGGCTCTGGGCTCGGGAGCGGAGGCTCGGTGGCCGTGGCTCTGGGCTCGGGAGCGGAGGCTCGGTGGCCTTGGCTCTGGGCTCGGGAGTGGAGGCTCGGTGGCCGTGGCTCGTGGCTCTGGAGGCGGAGGCTCGGTGGCCTTGGCTCTGGTCTCGGGAGTGGAGGCTCGGTGGGCGTGGCTCTGGGCTCGGGAGGCTCAGTAGCCGTGATGCAGAGGCTTAGTTGCTCTGCAACATGTGGGATTGTCCTGGACCAGGGATCAAACCCATGTTTCCGTGTTGGCAGGCAGATTCTTCACCACTGATCCACCAGGGAAGCCTGACACCAAGAGTGTTTAAACCTTTTGTTTTGTGGAAACGCTTTCCCCTGTGGCCTTGGAGGCCTCGGTGGAAGGGTTAATTATGCTGGCTTGCAGTGGCTTTATTTTTATATGCTGTTACTGGCCTTTGGGATAGATAGCTCCCTGTTACTGTGCTTTTCTACTTCTCCATTTCTGCTTTGTTATGAGTGTCTTCTTCTTAGCTGCAGTATCTTATCCAGACTTCCCTGGATGGGGGTTCAGGGCAAGGCTGTTATGGCTTGGCGACTTTCAAGCAGCCAGCCCGGCAGCCTCTAAGCGCACTTGTACTTTCACCTCCTGCAGCCCCCCAGGGACAGCTTTCGGGGTGACTGCTGCAGGCAGAGTGGTAAGGGTGCCTGTCCATGGTGTCAGCTCCTCTGGCCCGCCCATCTAAGTCATGTTTCAGGGTGTTGGCCTGGTCTTCTGCCATATCCTCCTGCCGTGGACCAAGGGCGGCTGGGGAACTGGTCTCAGGAAAGCCACCTGGCGCTCCACACATGGTGGCCGCTGAGGGCTTTGGGGTCACAGCTGAGATGCTGAATGGAGCGGGAGGCGGAGCCTGTCAGGGGTTCCTGGTGGGGGCGGCTCCCTCCCCTGTCACTGGAGTCTCCGCGGGACCAGAGTCACGGATGACGTTACACCCTCCTTCCTGCTTGGTGGCTCAGCCACAGAGCTACAACTTTGGTGAAACGGTGAAATCAGTGTGAAGTGACTCTCTTCACAAATGTCACACAATGTATAGACTTATGCTGAGGAGTTATTGCCGTTACCTGGCATAGAAGGAGAGGGCACTTTGATTCCTGAGGTTTTTTCAAGGTGAGGTGTATATGGTATATTAGAAGTGAGTGTCATACAAGCAGCTGAGATTTCTGAAGTCAGCTGGCTACAGCTGGCTACTATGTGTTTTTTCACAGTAATTCTGTGAAGCAGACCTACCAGGATAATGGTTAATGTGATTCTCAAAATTAAATGTCAAAGTAAGATGATTATTCAAAACTATACCCAAAAGGTAGTAAGTAATGTGTTTTGCAGTTCATAGAAAGATCAGCAGAAAGAAAGGTCTCATGTGACTTAAAAACATTGTATCTCCTTGGCCTCCTGAAGAAAAACCCCAAAACTCCCGCCTTTGGATGAGCCAGGACTCTGGACCCCAGAGTAGACTGGGAGGGGCCGTGTGTGCCTGGCACGTGGGTAGGGTAAGGCTCTAGTTGTGAAGACAGCTTCTGGAGGCTCACGCAGCAGCCCAGAGACTCGAACACGACTGGAGCGACTGAGCAAGTGTGGAAACCTGGAATAGGAGTTCCTATATGTAACAAGCTCTCAAAGGGCCTCTACTGTTGGACACGACTCAGTGACTTCACTTTCACTTTTCACTTTCATGCATCGGAGAAGGAAATGGCAACCCACTCCAGTGTTCTTGCCTGGAGAATCCCAGGGACGGCGGAGCCTGATAGGTTGCCGTCTATGGGGTCGCACAGAGTCGGACACGGCTGAAGCGACTTAGCAACAGTAGCAGCGATTCATTCCACACTTGGGCTTTTCCCCTTGGGGACTAAGAGCTAATATTTGACCCTGCTGCTTGAAAGCTGGTGACTGTATCTGGATGCCGTATCACTGGTGGTAACAGAGCCTTTCATTTCCAGGAGCAGCACTGGTTGCATGGTGGTGGTGTGAATACGAACCGGAACTGTGTTTTGATTTGCACTTTTGTTTTCTTTTTCAGCCTTCTTGGGTGATCTTGTCCGTTCAGTGTGGAGCTCTTCTCCCGTATCCTTTTTGGGGAAGGAGGGAGGGAGAGGGTGACTCTGGGTCCAAGACTCAAGCGAGCCTCACTTCCTGCGCTGACACATGAATCAGGGGGTGCTGTGTGTCCTGCTCTGTCCCTCCCGTATCCAGGCATCTGTCCCTGATCCCTGTCGTTCCCCTGGGGCCAGTGCGGGTGGGGGGCCAGCTATATGGAGGCAGCTGTAGCCTGGGCCTGAGGCCTGAGTTCTCGTTCAGCAAATTGGCTTTAGAACCCAGGCAGTCTGGACCTCAGTTCTGTTGACTTTGAAACAGATGGCTTCTGTGGCGTCTGGTTAGATGGACTGTTTCTAAAATTCTCAGTTTATACGAACCCGGTCACGAACTGTTTAGAGAATAGATGGGTAAAGAGAACATCAGGACATTTTTAGTTTTATATCATGCACTGTTATTCTTTTAATTGCATTGGGTGGAGATATATTAATCCATTTCTACATCAGTCCCACCCTTAATGTGGAGTGCCTGCTCGCGGCCGAGCTCTGCAGCCAGGGCTGTCAGGTCCGCATTCCTGCCCCAGGGAGCTGCCCTGCACCGCGTGTTGGCTCATTTGCCGTTTCCCGAGTGTGACTGGAACACACACACCCCTCCCACACGCACACGCACAGCAGACAGGGTCACCAGGACCGCACGCCTGCCCCCAGGAAGCTGCCCTGCATGCACGCAGAAGTAACGCTCCAGGCGAGGTCCAGACACTCCAAATTCCTTAAAAAGTCATGTTTGCTTTGAACAGACTGTGACGTTCAGGCCTCCGGAGGTCATGTCTGCTGACGAGAGCCCTGTGCCCCGGGCTGCATGCCTTGAGCGCTCAGAGAATATGTTGATGGAGTTTTAAGAGCCAGAGCTTCAGAAATGGGACAGACCTTGGGAATTACATACATACTCTAACCCTTGTTTTAATGAAGGGAAAGCTGAAGCTCAGAGTTGTCTCGCCCAAAGTTCACAGAGTATGGCAGTGCTACAGCTGGAACCTGGGTTCTTTCGTGAAAGATTCCTCGAGGCAACGGGGGCAACTGCGCCAAAGCAAGCGGGGGGGCTCCCAGGGCTCTTCTGGGGTAATGCCAGGCTGCACGTGGCTGTGTGTGTGTGCCTCTGTGTGTGTGTCTGTGTGTATAGTTGGGTGCTTTTCCCACCTGCCCTCCCCTCTTCGGCCAGCTTAAGTCTGCCTCTTGCTAAAGGGATTGAGTGGGAAGCAGAAGGTGGGTGGTGTCCACACGGGCAGGTTGGAGCTGTCTCTTAGTGGAGTAGAGATTGCTTGCACTGGTCTCATTTCATTGGACTCTTAATATACGTGCAACAGAGTAAATGGTTTTTCTCCAGAGTCATGTCAGATTTTTTTGGAATCACAGCCTGCCTCTCTCAGGTAAGTGTGGCACAGTTCCTCTTGTGTTATTTACATAACAGTTCTCAATTTTTATATGATTGGACATATGTTGTATTTGTAAACCAGTGTTGCTTAACTAAACTGCATATTCAGTATGAGCTTACAACAATTATTTAAATATTCATACCCAATCTTAAGATTCAAAGCTTTAATAGGTGAAAATGGTCTTTCTAATCTAAATAATTACAGAGATTTAAAACTTGAGTGTGAAAACACTTTAAAAGTAAAATTAAAAGGTGACAGAGAGACTCCATTCAGAAGTAAAAGAGTTTTTTGTTGTAAGTAAGAGGCTGATGCAGACCAGTGAAGCGTGTCTGTGAAGAGGAGCTCCAGGTAAGTGCAGCAAGACGTCTGATACACTTGGTGTGCCCGTTAGTAGCACCGAGATGAGACTGTCTGCATCTCAGATGTGTGACAGTGTATTCAGTGCTGGCTGAGCTGTAGACAGGCTTCCCTGCCCCCCGCAGGAGTGCAGAGCAGTGAGCAGTCTTCTGGAAAAGCCTAGCCACGTCGGAGCTGTGGGAGACTCAGTTGTTTCCCTGCAGGCCTCGTGTGTTTAGACGTTTATCCCAAATTGATGGAGAAAGCAGCAGGTTGAGGCATAAAAGCAGCGTTGTTCATGAGAGGGTAAAGTTGGAAATAAGCAGATCATCCACGATCTGGAAACGTTTAAGAAACTATTCTGGTCCGTTATTAATACGTAATAATTTAGCTATCTAGCCAGTTTTGAATTCTGTTTTATAAACGTAAGCACAGACATATGGGTAAATTTTTAAATGGGGGACAAAGCAGGATATAACGTAAGTTATGTACAGTGTTTCATCAACCAAATGAACTATGTAAGAAATATCCAGGAAGAAAAGAAACATCTGAAGGGGACCAAGACGTTAGCAGTGATGGGTTTGGGCAGCACGTGCTCAGTGTCGTTCCGTCCCAGTCTGTCCTCTCAGTCCCCAGCCGGAAACTCTCAGTCTGTAAACATCTTTTACGAAAAGTCAGGCTGGTGGTGTTCGAGCTCACTCTCAGCTTCCTCGGAGTCAGAGGTAGCCACTGAGCAGGAGGAGGCTTGGTTAGCCCGATCTGGCTTCTGTAGCCCGAGGACCTCGTTCATCTGAGGCTCTTATGACGACACTTTGGGTCTCCCTATCTCTCTGGAGGCCGTCGAGAAGGAGGTATCCAGGACGTTAGGGTGAGACTGCAGGGGTCTGACTAGAGCCCTGCCTCCTTGCAGCTTCGTAACAGACTGTGAACTGTGACCATCAGCCAGACTCAGCATTTTGTGCAGGTCGTGTCACCTCGACCCCTTCTCTGCCCAGACAGTACGTCGAGTGATTTTGTGTTTCTGTAAATTCTGGAAGCTCTTTAAAATTATAAAATGGTCTCCTTTTTGTTTTTGCTACATTGATTAAATAGAGATCCTTGAAAAGTTGGCTTTTTCCTTAAGAATAGAAATTTTGTTGGTATTTGTGTTTTCCAGTGTTTTTCACATCTTTGTAATAAATGTAAATTTATATGATGATTTTTAAAATCGGCTAAAATGAAAACCTTTTTATAATGAGTGCTGTGGTTACATGCAGTTTTTATTGTTTTCTTTATACTTCTCTGTATGTTCCAAATTTATAAGCATCAGAAAAGTTTTTAAAATGAAAACATTTTATTACTATTACTCCTTATGTGTAAACACAGTATACTGTGGCTAAAATGGAAAATTTGCGTTTAATGATATTTGTACTGATTGGATCTCTGGGTTCATGATCCAGAGCCCACTGTCCAGACGAGAGGAAGAAGCCGAGGCAGGGTTTCCTGTGGCTGTGTTCAGGGGTCAAGGTCATAGTGACAGGGTCTTTAGCAGACCTGACTTGGAAAAATAAATAAGATTATTCGTTGATTAGAGTCTGTGAATGTGAGGCAATTACAGGGTTTTAACTTAGGAATCTGAGTTTGACACTGGAGAACCTTCTAGACTTGGAGAAATAGAAGTGCACTGGCGTTCGACAAAGGTTTTGGCACATGCAGCGGGTTACACGTGGGCAGCACACTTGGTGGGTGAGGACCTGTGCACGTGGCTGGGCCGCAGGGTCTCCTGTGAGCTTAGAGATGGTGGGGCCGTGTGGATGGCAGGGTCCAGACAGCCCTGGTGGAGGTGGCGAGGTCTGTGAGGCCGCGGCACAGCGGGTGGAGTGGGTGGAGCTGGAGGGGCGGTGGGGGCGCCGGCCTCAGAGCAGGGCTGCCTGCTGGGGAGGAGAGGAGAGCTTAGGGACCGAGGGGGCGGAAACCTGGGTGTGGGAGGGAGCTCGATGAGGTGCCGGCTTCCCTCCTGAGTTTCTGACACCTCTAGTCCTGATTGCAGATGTTTATATCAGGATGCTTGGAAAACACAGGAAGAAAGCAGACGAGTTAAAAATCAGTTGCCTTCCTGTAGGTGAAACTGACCAGAGAGCCCTGAGCAGGAATAGCGGGCAGGGTAGGGACGGGGGTGAGATGGGGGCTGCAAGCTAGCACCGTGTCCCTGATCGGAGGGTCTGCGTGACGCGGGGGGCACAGAGGAAGAGGAGCTGACGCTCACAGTGGGCCTCTGGTGGGAGCTCCACAGAAGAACACGGCCGGGTGATTTCCTTTCCCAAGTTAGGAGCATTGCTGGGCCTGGGCCGCAATGGGGAAGAGACGAAGTCAGCCTGAAACCCAGTACTGTCCAAGCGCAGGGACCTGGGACACACGTGAAGGCTGAGGAGCACGTCCTTGCAGAGGAGGGTGGAAGGAGGTGCAGGCCCAGGAAGACAGCCTTGAGCGGGAAGACAGGAGGCTCCAGAGCGAGCAGAGGTGCTAGCGGGCGGGCGGGCAGGCGGGGGCAGCCCTAGGAGCCGGGCCAGCCCCGTGTGGCTTCACCGCTGGGGCCAGCAGGGGGCACCGAGTGTCAGCTGGAGCCCCTCTGCCCAGTCAGTGCTGCGGACAGGGCACTGGCTGGGCTGCGTGTGGACTCGGGGGTCTGTGTGGACCTCTGGCTCTGGGTTGAGAAAGCTACAGGTGAGGTTGGCAGTGGGGAGAGTGGGGACCCCGGGAAGGACCTGAGAGGCAGCTGGGGTCGACGGGCGGGGCGTCGGGGAGGTGGCCCGGCCAGGGGGCTTGTCCAGGTGTGCACTTGACGGGGGTGGGTGGGGGTTGCAGCTGGGGCCGTGGTGGACAAAACTAGATTAAGCGAGATCGCTGACAAGGGTTTTGTGGCCCTGAAGCAGGTTGATTAGGTATGCCGCTCAGACCCCAGAACCTTCGTGCAACCTCCGCTGTGATGGAAGTGTGCCTCTTGTGGGCCACCACTCACTGCACGCATTCTCGCCGTCCGTCACTCACTGCAAAGGAAGCTGTGCTTCATCGAGTCGGTGGCTCAGCCGAGAGTGGGGAAAGCTCAGAACGCACTGGGGACGCTGACTCTGGCTGCTAGCACTGGCTCGCTCCACTGTGAGATGAGTGACAGTGTCTGTCCCGTGTGCAGCTGCGGGACCCACCCACCACGCCTGTGCGGGTGCCTTGTGAAGCGGGAGACAGGTTCCGCTCAGGTGGGGGCGCGGGGTGTGGGTGGCATAGGGGTGGGGGGCCAGCACGGGTAACCTGCCCTGAGCAGCTTCTGTGGCACGGGCTCACGCACACACGCGCAGGCAGGCAGGCAGGCAGGCGGGGTTCCGCCGCGGAGGGACTGTTGCTGGCGGTTCTCAGTGACCTTCTGTCTTTTCCCGTCAGGGTGTTGAGACGCTGGAGCTCTTGCTGGAGTCTTCCAGAGCGCTCCAGGGAGAGGTAGGGAAGGGCGCTTGTGCCGGCAGAAGTTGGGAAGCACAGACATCACCCGCCTCCTCCCAAGCCGGTGTTGGCGCAGGCTGCGGCCGCGGTTGTCGTGTGCTGGGTAGGTGGTGGGCAGGTCCCCGTGTGTGAGAGCCTGCCGGGGCCTGACTGCACTCCGGGAGGCCCTTTCCATCTGTATCTCAATCAACAAAGAATTTCTTGACTGCCTACCCTGTGCCTCACACTGTACTAGGCCCCAGCCGAGGTTCCGAGGTCAGGACAGGCCTCCTTGTTGGCGGGCTGAGAGCTCATGTGCAGGAGAGATGAAGAGGGGCTCATGGAGCTGCACCCCAGGAGTGTCTGGGCGGGAGGCCTGGAGAGGAGGCCGTCCTGGTGCAAAGGGGAGGCCCTTCCCCACGGGGACTCAGCGAAGAGCACCCTCTGTCTGCTCAGGCTGGAGGGAGCTCAGTGCCCCTTGGGGGCAGCTTACTGTGGGAGTGCAGGGACCAGGGGCACTGAGCTGAGAGGGTGGTGGCCCAGGGCCAGGGCCAGCCACCTGGGTGGGGTCTCAGCGAGGGGGCAGCCGTGCACAGGTCGGGGCGGGGTGGGGGGTGCCTGAGACACTTTGGAAGCACTCAGATCTGAGCCCGACGGGTCGAGGAGATGTCCAGGCTCTTAGCTGAGTTGATAGATTAGGAAGATTGCTATTTTTAAAAAGAAGAGCATTTTTTCCCCCAGTTATAAATGCTTTCGAAAATTTGGAAAATACAGAAAAGTATAAAAATGAAAATTAAAATGTCCCCATGACCCCGGCACCACTAGGTAGCTGTTAACAGTTTGGTGTGAAAAGAGCGTTCTCCATCACACTGATAAGAGAGTCATGGGATGAGCTGGTGCAGATACGTTCAAGTCACTTAATGCAGATGCAGGTGGATGAGTGATTCCAGGAATTTCCAAGTTGACACAAGCTAGACTTCGGGGGCTTGGTCCATGTGGAGCCTCGCCTCCCCCATGCGGTGTTCTTTCCGCAGCAGTTTGCTGTGCTTTCTTGAGACCCAGCCAGGGTCCAGGCCGTAGGGTGGAGGACTAGTCAGTGATATAAAAATAATGGCGCCATGTCTAGATTGCGATTTTTATTTCATTTGTAATAAAGATTATATAATTTATTAGTCATATGTTTTATCATGTAATTAAATCTCACCACCAAATGCTATAGAGTATGTTTTTGTGGAAGTCACTATTAAAAATAACACCTCCTGATCAAGTCTCCTGAGATGTGTCACTGACTAAATTAAAGACATACAAAATAATGATCGTAAGGTGCCTTTGAAATTAACGTGTTCTTGTTAGTGTTCACAGAGTAGTAGGGAATGCAAAATAATTTCTAGAAATATCTGTAAAATGGAGAGTAGAAACAGGATGTTAGATTTTTGGCAATCTGAATAATGACAGTTAAAAAAAAATTTTGTTAAACTTAAAAACAATTAGCTTGAGACAAAGTTCAGAATTCTTAACTGTAATTCACAATTTATAGTAAATTACCTAGCATAAAATTGACTTCAGTGATTATCTTAGAATTAACACCTTTGTTTTCCTTAAATGTTTCGTCTGATAGAAATTGTCTTTAGCAGGACTTGCCCTTAGCAAAGCGGTCTAGAACAGTGGGAAGCACAGTTTGCAGTCAGGCCTGGACTTAGGCAGGCCCAGGTCTCACGATGATCAGCTCTGACTTCTGCGGCTTCGTGCGCCCCTTGCGGGCTCGCAGGGATGAGGAGCCCTTGGCACAGTTGCTGGCACATAGTAGGCAGGCAATAAATGGAGCTGTTGGTTCTGGAGTGAAAGCCTCTGTCACAGCATAAGCCGTTGCATCCGAGTCTCGGCTCCATCACTTGTGCAAGCATAGGGACACGCCTCTTATGCTTGCCCCATTTTCTGTGTGCTTGGTGATTACGTTTTCCCTTGAGCTTATATGCCACTGTATTTTTGTCGTTTATTTTTAATTCATTTCATGATAAGCATTTGTTTGTTATCCATTAATTCTTAAGGAATCCCTTGAATATGATCTTTGCACTACTGTATTTAAACATTTAAAAAAATGACAGAGTTGGAAGATGGAGTGTGGTGTGCTAGTTCTTTTTCCCTGTCATCTTGTTATGTAATGAAGTAATCCTCCACTCAGCACCTAGAGTGTGAACATAAGTATTTTTAATTTATTTGGTAACAAGGCAAAAAGGTGATGTTTATAAAGCTTAAGATAGGAGTAAAAGTTACTGTAACAAGCGCATAGCTGAAAGCTCATCTTGTTTTTCCCACTAATGTGCTTAGGTTAATTTCATTTAAGAAGGAAGAAAGTAGATGAGCACAGTGGTTATGATGTCACATAAAGTGGGCAGGCAAGTCGGTGAGTGTGATGGAAGCATGATTTCTGGTTCCCGCCAGGTGTCGCCTGAGGACCGAAGCGCCCTGTGGGCGATGCTCACCTTCCACGGGGCGGCTGCCAGCTGAACCTCAACAGGAAGTGCACGCACCTGGTCGTTCCCGAGCCAAAGGGGGTAAGCACCCCATGTACGTTCTCCTTTTAAATGTCTTCTAAGCATTTCCAGTCATCGCATGTCTTTGAACTTCTTTTAAATTAACTGGATTCTGTTTGCAAAAGCTGAATGACGTGAGTTTATGTCACTTGTAAAACAGCTTCATTTCACAAAGAATGGGAGATGACGAATTTTACTTTGAACCGGATGTGACTTTTAAATACAAAGAAATTTGGGTTTGTTTCGTGGTGAAGGTTGGACAGATTTTTTTAATCTTTAGGTTTCGTTTCACATCGACTAAAACTTCAATTTTGTGAAAATTTCTGTTAGTGCTCGTTATAATTTTTACAAAGGGTCGTTCTGAGCATAATTATAAACACGCATTTGGAGCAGTTCTCAGTGTGCTGTCCTTAATAACCTAGAATATTTAAGTGGTGGTTACCTCTTCCCTAAGCAGGGGTGGGGCCATGGAGATTGGGGTCCCCGAGTGGGGTGCAGGTCAGCAGCGCAGCCCCACAGGACATGTTAGGGCTGCAGGCTGGCCTCCCGCCTGCCCCAGACCGCGCGGGAACAGGACCTGCTGTGGTGGGGAGGAAGCCCGGGGTTTCTGCTGCACCCCCACACGAAGTGCGAGAACTGCTCTCGTGTGGAGGCCGAGCTTTCTTCCTCCCATGGACAGTTATTTAGAACTTTGAGAATTAAGCATAGTGTATTCACAGTGGGAAGGTCTTCTGACAAGTTAATGTTCCCACGTCAGTCATTACCTCCATATTTTTTATTGCCTTCAGTCTGAATCGACACCACGTGTGTCTCACCCGAGGGCACTGACTCAGTGGGAGGTGGGCCTTGGGCCAGGTCTGGGGTGCAGGGTGCGTGGAAGCTGACAGACCCACCTGCCAGGAGGGTCCCTTGCCCTGGACCCTGGAAGCAGGGCAGCCCGTGGATGTGTGCTGTTCATAGTGCTCATTCTCTGACAAGAAAGTGAGTGGTGAGCTGGTGAGTGTGCTTTAGCTTAGTAAGCCACCTAATCCAAGGAGAAGCTCTGAAAGTTTGGGGCAAATCTTAAGTAAAAAGTTGTATCTTACGTGACAATTTAAGAGATAAGTAGTATGCTTTGATTAAAGAGTATAGGTTATTTTCTTTTCTTTTTATCGTCTGGTTTATAGCTGAAAATAAATCCTTTGATTTTAGGTAGCTAGTTTAAGGGGAATGAAATGTTTATAAGTTTTAAAACTATGAGAGAATACTTGTAAAGGGTCAGATTACAGTTGGAGGCCGTATATGAATCGAGTGGATTTGTCAGACTAGCTGAAAGTCGCTCAGTTGTGTCTGACTCTTTGTGACCCCATGGACCATACAGTCCATGGAATTCTCCAGGCCAGAATACTGGCGTGGGTAGCCTTTCCCTTCTCCAGGGGATCTTCTCAACCCAGGGACCAAACCCAGGTCTCCCGCATTGCAGGCGGATTCTTTACCAACTGAGCTCGCTGACTATATACACAAAAATAAATGGCATGTTTATTTTTTTTTCATTTTTGCTAAATTTATGGAGAAAATACATAAATGGCATGATGAAACTGTTTTCTGTATTGAATTTTTTAAATGTTTTAAATTGAGAAGAATGGAGGAATTTAATAATGGCCAAAACACAGGGTATGTTGCTCAGTGTTTGGCGGAGGGAGCTGGTTTCTGGGTGTACATGCTCGCACTCCACTGAAGGCGGAAGGCGGAGCTGGGGAGGGTCCTCGGGTCCTCCAGCCCGCCCCTGGCCCTGGCGTGCAGCAGGAAGTGGGTGTAGTTTAGGGCCCCAAATCCCTGTTTCCCGGAGAATGGCTGTTAGCTGAGGCTTTAGCACAGGTGGGTGGGACTCTGCCGATTTACCGAGCCACATTTACGAACTGGTTCACTTGAAGCGGCTTTATAGGGTTTCCTCGTCTCTCTCCCCTCGGGTGTGCCTTCTGGGCTGCCCTGTCCTCTAGGAGCGTCCGCAGGCGCCCGGCTCGCTGCCCGCAGACCCCGCCGGGCCTCCTGCCCGCGGCCCACGCGGCTTGCCGCTGGCTTCCCTCAGCCCCGTCACCTGTCTGACCTCTGCGCAGAGCTCAGTCGGGAGCCTCGTGGGGTCCGAATCATTGCGGCTTTGTCTTCAGTGGAACGAGCTTGCTGCACGCCGGTGCCTGGTGGGGCGGTGTCCTCACGCCCGTGACTGCCTGTGGTCCTGGGGGCTCCGTCCACCGTGGCACGGCTCCGGGCAGCTCTCGGTGATCACCATGCTGGATGGCTCCTGAGCATCTCACGGGGGTCCTGGCGCTGCGTGTTGTCCGAAGTTGCGTTTGTAAACGAGAACTGAAGCAGTCTTCTCAGACTGCTGTTGGCACACGCGACGGCGTCCCGTGACCCCTGATAACGTGGTTCTTCCTCTCTCCTGTCTGAAGGGGTCTGAGTGGTTCCTCTGGGTGAAGTGGCGGAACAGGAGCTGACTCTTCTCTTCCTAGAGCTCTTGCTTTGCGTCCGTGATTCTAGGAGATCTGATAAACCCCGCAGCTTGTTTCTGTGTGTGTCTGTGCTCAACCACAGGAGAAATACGAGTGTGCTTTGAGGAGAGCCAGTATTAAGATCGTGACCCCCGACTGGGTCCTGGATTGCATCTCCGAGAAGACCAGGAAGGACGAAGCCCTTTATCACCCCCCGCCTCATCGTCTACGAGGAGGAGGAGGAGGAGGAGGAGGAGGAGGAGGAGGGGCGGGCAATGAGGAGCCGGACTCCCCGAACGAGGGCAGCACGGACGGGAAGTCCAGCCCGGCCAGCTCTCAGGAGGGCTCCCCCTCCGCCGAGCCGCCATTCTCACCCAAGTCGAGCGCTGAGAAGTCCAAAGGGGAGCTGATGTTCGATGACTCCTCAGACTCCTCGCCCGAGAAGCAAGAGAGGAACTTAAACTGGACCCCTGCGGAGGTCCCCCGCTGGCGGCGGCGAGCGCCGGCTGCCCCCGGCAAGGAGCCGGGGCTGATTAACCTGTGCGCCAACGTGCCGCCTGTCCCCGGGGGCATCCTGCCGCCCGAGGTCCGCGGGAGCTTGCTGGCGCCGGGACAGAGCCTGCAGGGCCCTGAGAGGCCCGAGGTGATGGCCGCCTGGAGTCCCGGCCATGCGGACGCTGAGGAACATCACGAACAATGCCGACATCCAGCAGATCAGCCGCCCCTCCAACGTGGCGCACGTAAGTCACTCTTCTAGAGACAGAAATGTAAATGTCCGGTTTCAGTCTTGTTAGAATATCCGATTTTTTTTCTGCTTCTTCAGAACAGTTAACGTACAAGCAGTGCTTCTTTGCCCCAGGGCGTGTGCTGCTGTCTCTGTGTCTGCACACACGTGTGTGTTCAGTGTCGCAGACTCCCGACGAGAGCAGTGACAGGCCCTGACCCCGCTGAGTGGCACACGCCCGTCCAGGCTGCCCCCGGACGGTGGCACCAGAGGGCAGCCTGAGGCTGCCAGCTGTGCCTCGGTGTTTACCCCGAGCTGTGGGTCGATAGAGGGCATGGCATGGTTCCCTCATTCATTGAAGAAGCCTCAGTTCTAATTTACAGTTTTGTGATGGGAGCCTGCTGTACAGAATGGACCTTAAACACTTCAGTAGCTGTTTTTCCATTCAGGACAAAAAGAAGGCAGTTAGGGGTGTGTGTGAGTGGGTCCCTGTGTGTGTCCCAGTGTGTGGGGGGTCCCCCTGTGTGTGTGTGTCCTTATGTGTGTGTGTGGGGGGGGTTCCCTGTGTGTGGGCGGATCTCTGTGTGTGTGTAGGGGGCCCCTGTGTGGGGTCCCTGTATGTGTAGGGGGTTCCCTCTGTGTGTGTGTGGGTCCCTATGTGTGTAGGGAGGGTACCTGAGTGTGTGTGGGGGGTCCCTGAGTGTGTGGGTGGGTGGGTGGGTGGGGTCCCTGTGTGGGGGGGCTGTGTGTGTGTGTGTGTGTGTGTGTGTGTGTGGGCCCTGGAGACAAGGTGGTGAGTGAGGACGAGGAGCCTGGCGCCCTCTTGGGTGCATAAGGCGGGCAGGGCGCAGACGGGTCTGAGCAGGGCTCCCTATAACGTGGGTGTCTGGACGGTGGTACTGACTCGTGTACCAGCCGCCGGTGGAGGAGGCTCCTTAGGGTCGGGCATTTAACCCCAGGCGGCGGCCCTGGCAGAGCTGAAAGTGAGTTCTGGGTGGGGGCAGCCCTCAGACCCCGAGCAGACTGGACCCGGCTGTGTCCTGAGGACTGGAGGGGCCTGGCGGGCGGGGCCTCGGCTTCTGTAGGGGGATAGTTTGAGAGTCCTGTTGGTTAAAAGTGTGAGAAGTGTCCCTCCCTGCCTCCCTGTCTGCCTCCCTGTCTTGGGGTAAACAGTGACCAGTGGATAGTACCTGGTCCTTGAGACGCTGGAGGGCGGCCCCCGGCCGAGGTTGGGGGCAGTTCGGGGGAACACGGGGTCAGGGACTTGGGGGCAAGTGTCCCGACATGGACGTGAGGTTCTGGACGTGTGCTGGAGCTGGTTAGGAGCCGGGGTGAGGGGCACCCTGCCCTGGGGTGCTGGCAGAGTGCGCGCAGTGGGGTCTGGGCCCACGGTGAGGGCTGGGGCGGCACCCAGAGCCCGCAGGGGAAGCGGAGGGGGCAGAGCTGGCGCGTCCGCATAGGCGATTTTGGGAGAGTGGCGGCTTGGGAGGGAAGGTGGAGGCTGAGGTCGCGCACTGCAGCTGGCCGGCCACAGTCTGCTGAGGCGTCTGCTGTGCTCCAGAGGGCCTGCGCTTAGTGTGCTGGCCCCGGTTGTGAGTGGTGAGTGGTGGGAGGAGTAAGGAGGCGATCAGAGAATGGGAGGGCCAGGCCCAGCCAGGTGGTGCCGCCGAGACCTGGGGAGAAGCTGGAGCCCGGGAAGGAGCAGGCGCCCCTGTGGGCGGTGGGCCCCGTGTCAGCACCCAGCCCTGCAGGGGCCTCGGGGAGGGTGGGGTGCGGATGCCAGGCCAGAGGCAGAGAAAGGGAGGAAGTCAGAAATCGGGGGCGGGGGAGCAGGCTGGGGAAGCCTCCGGGGGACCTGCCTGTGGGCCGGTGCACGCCTCCCTGTGCTGTTCCCTGGGGCTGCCTGGGGGTGGTGGGGGTGCCAGCCTCCTCCTCAGCCGTGGAGACAGGACAGGTGTGCCCGGTGCCCCCTCACCAGCAGCGCAGAGGGCCGTGCTCATCAGTGATGGCGTTTCTGGCACCTTCTGTGTCTTTCCAGTGCAGTGGAGGTTGACTTAAATCCCAAGTTCCCTGTACCTTGGAATCTGTCCCCTTGCACCTGGAAACGCGCAGTCCCTGGCGGGGCACACGTCTGCCTTCCCGCCTGCCGTCCTGCAGGTGCCACCTCTAGGGAAGACAGTCTCGCTCCACCTGCGGTGTGGGCAGGGTGGGGTCCGTCCTCACCAGGGCAGGGTTGTGATACCGACGGGAAACTTTCGGAGGAGACCTTTGTGGAGCTCTTCAGCAGTGTCGGAACATTGGGACATTTCACTGCTAGATGTGGAGAAATGGAATCTTTGAAAGTTAGAAGATTTAGTTTAAAATTAGATCAGGAGGTTGGGGAAGCACAGCAGCCATCAGACTCCTGCTGAGATTGCACGTTTCTGGTGGTTAGGAGCTGTGTGTGTGTGTCAGATGTGGCGCTCAGCGTCAGGGACTTAACTGAGGACTGGCAGCGCAGAGCGGCATCCAGACGCAGCGTCCCCTGAAAACTGTAGTTGGCAGTGCAGCACGCTGAGTGCCCGCTCAGGTGGGCTCACGCAGCTCCCCAGCCAGACGCAGATCAGAAAGCTGGATGCAGCATCTGGTGGTCGGGAGGGCACTCCCGGGGCCTCTCGGTGGCTGGCGGGCTGATGCGGGCCCTCCGGGCGGCGCCTGCCTCAGGCCGGCTGGGCCCTCACCTGCCTCTCCGCCTGCCCCAGGCATGCCGGCCCCGTCAGATGCCGCCCTTGGGAGCCCCTCGGAAGCCCTGTTGCTGACGGCAGGCAGGCTGTCGGGTTCAAGCGGGCTGCTGCTGCTGAGGGGGAAGCAATGCGCGCGCAGGTTACATTTTAACGGTGGTGGTGGTGGTGTAGTCGCTCAGTCATGTCTGACTCTTGCGACCCCATGAACAGAAGAGCCTGACAGGCTGCAGTCCATGGGATTCTCCAGGCAACAATAGTGGAGTGGGTAGCCTGTCCCTTCTCGGGGGACTTCCTGACCCAGGGTCTCCTGCATTACAGGCGGTCTCTTTACTAACTGAGCTGCAAGGGAAGCCCGTTCTAATGGTCCCCAAGGCTGTAGAGTGGCAATGACCTCCCTGAAGCCCCCCGGCCCCTCCCACTCCCGCCTGCTTCTCTGCAGGGTCAGCATCCCAAGTACTGTTCTCTGCTCAGCTGGGTCTATGGTGGGCTTCATTTCTGCCCCACTTGACTGTGTATTTTTTAATACTTGCATGGAGAAGAGAGTTATCTTGTTACTTAAAAACTTATTTAAATGTGCTTTTTCTGCCCAGAGCTCAACTGAGAAGTTTTCAGAGTGCCCAGAGAGTCTCCTTCTTACATGTGTGTAGGGTGATTCCTAAGACAGATGCACTCAAAACTCTTGAGTTTAACTTATTTCAATTTTAATTTGTTTCATCACTGAATCCAAGGCCTGTTACTCTGGCAAATTATATAACGTTTATGTTTTGGAGTCTATTTAAGCAAAAGATGTATGTTAAAAACATATTTGAGATTTTTTTATAACTTTGCTTTATGTGAAAGTTGAATTTCCAGTTTTATTTAAATGACAGGGATACAAAAATAGGGATTAGTTGTATTATTTGACTTTTCAGTTCAGTTCAGTTGCTCGATCGTGTCCAACTCTTTGCAACCCCATGTTCTGCAGAAAACCAGGCTTCCCTGTCCATCACGTACTCCCAGAGCTTGCTCAGACTCATGTCCACTGAGTTAATAATGCTACCGAATCATCTTATTCTCTGTCGTCCCCTTCTCCTTTTGCCCTCAATCTTTCCCAGCATCAGGGTGTTTTCCACTGAGTCATTTCTTCAATCAGGTGACCAAAGTATTGGAGCTTCAGCTTCAGCATCAGTCCTTCCAGGGAATATTCAGGACTGATTTCCTTTAGGATGGACTCGTTGGATCTCCTTGCAGTCCAAGAGTCTTCTCCAACAGTTCAAAAGCAACAATTCTTTGGCCCTCGGCTTTCTTTATAGTACAACTTTGACAAATATACATGACTACTGGAAAAACCATAGCTTTGAGTATATGGACCTTTGTCGGTAGTTCCTCTGCTTTTTAATATGCTGTCTAGGCTTGTTGTAGCTTTTCTTCCAAGGTGCAAGTGTCTTTTAATTTCATGGCTCCAGTCACCATCTGCAATGGTTTTGGAACCCCCAAAATTGTCAGTGCTTCCACTCTTTCCCCATCTATTTACCATGAAGTGAAGGGACCGGAGACCATGATCTTAGTTTTCTGAATGTTGAGCTTTAAGCCAACTTTTTGATTCTCCTTGTTCACTTTCATCAAGAGGCTCTTTAGTTTCTCTTCACTTTCTGCCGTAAGGGTGGTGTCATCTGCATATCTGAGGTTATTGATATTTCTCCTGGCAATCTTGATTCCAGTTTGTGCTTCTTGCAGCCCAGTGTTTCTCATGATGTACTCCGCATATAAGTAAATAAGCAGGGTGACAGTATACAGCCTTGACGTACTCCTTTTCCTATTTGGAACCAGTGTGCTGTTCCCTGTCTGGTTCTAACAGTTGCTTCTTGATCTGCATACAGGTTTCTCAGGAGGCAGGTAAGGTGGTCTGGTATTCCCATCTCTTTAAGAATTTTCCAGTTTGTTGTGATCTACACAGTCAGAGGTTTTGCCATAGTCAATAAAGCAGAAGTAGCTGTTTTCTGGAACAGTTTGCTTTTTCCATGATCCAGTGGATGTTGGCAGTTTGATGTCTGGTTCTCTTGCGTTTAGCTTGAGCAGCTTGGAAGTTTTGCAGTCCATGTACTGCTGAAGCCTGGCTTGGGGAATTCTGAGCACCGTTTTGCTAACGTGTGAGATGCGCGCAAGTGTGTGGTAGTTTGAACATTCTTTGGCATTGCCTTTACTAAAATCGGTTTGTTACTGTTTTCCTTGACCATAGGAAGTTGCCTTCCAATTTTTTTTTGAGCATGTGGGGAAAATTCATCATAAGACAGGTTTCTTTTGTTACGTCCAGTGCTATGCAGGTAGTAAAATAACATGGGATGTGACTCTCTGCGAGGTGATGTCCCTGGTTCCTGAACCTTGTTGGTTGCTTGTCAGGTGCTTGGCTGACACCTGTCCCGAGGAAGGGGTGAGCTCAGGGGATGCCGTGGTCGGCGGGGGCCTCCAGCCTGAGGCCTTCTGTCCAGTGTGTGTGCAGGGCCCCACGTCACCCTGAGGACGGGGAATGGACTGCTGTGCACGGGCCTCGGGGCTGGAGAGGGCTGCCCACATGCACACACTTGGGGCTGGGTCTCTCCTGCCCCTCGTGTGTGTGGCGGTGCAGGGCGGCCGCAGAGGGGGCGGGCTGGGGGCTGCCGTCTGGGGCTGCAGTGTCCCATGCCTTCATGCGGTGGCGTCTTGGCGACCTCTGGACCTTTGTTTGTTGGGAAATGGCAGCTGTGGGAGGGAGGCTTGGTCAGGCTGTGTGGCCCGGAAGAGGTGGGAGGTGGCGGGGCGTTGTGGCCGCAGCAGGACTGTGGGGTCAGCGGGACACAACAGCCCCCCACCAGCACCCCCCCGTCCTTCTCTGGAGCGAGTCAGCCACTCCAGGGAGTGAATCTGCCCACGTCCGTTCCATAGCCTCTTCTATTTTACTTACTCTGTTCCACGTTTTGGTGAAGAGGTCTCAAGTACTAGCGTGTCCACTTCACTGAGCTGGCAGTGTGTGCACGGGGAGAGGCAGGTGAGTTTGAAGCCTCCGCTGGTGAGGGTGAGCGCGGCGTGTCGGGTGTGCTCTCCACTCTGAGGGGCCTGGAGCTGAGGGCAGTTGTTGACGCGCCCTTGCCTGATCTCCGCTTCCAGATCCTGCAGTCCCTCTCGGCACCGACGAAGACGCTGGAGCAGCAGGTGAACCACGGCCAGCAGGGCCCTGGGAGCACGGTGCTGCTCGGCCAGGTGAAGGTGGCCCCAGAGCCGGCCCCGGCGCCGCAGCCCGCCCTGCACCTGCAGCCGCAGCAGCTCCTGCAGCTCCAGCAGCAGCATCTGGTGCAGCAGCCCTACCCCCAGCCTCCGCCACACCCGTTCCCGCCGCCGCCGGCCCACCCGCACCAGTTTCCCCAGCCACCCCTGCAGCGGCCCCAGCCGCCCCTGCAGCAGCAGCAGCAGCTCGCCCACCTGCAGCAGCAGCACCTCCAGCACCTGCAGCGCCTGCAGCAGATGCAGCAGATGCAGCCAACGGCGCAGCCACCGGCCCAGGCCCTGCAGCCCCCGCCACCCCAGGCGCAGGCGCAGCCCCCACTGTTTGGACACGACCCAGCGGTGGAGAGTTAGTAACGTGCATCCTTCTTTCCCTCTCCCAAAACCCGTGTACCTGCTCTGAGTGTTTGAGGGCAGGCTAAGGATTTGCACCAGAGAAATATGTAGAAAATGGGGACCGTAGTTCTGAATCGATAGGTTTCTCGGGTGGTCTGGGCCTCCATCCATACCCTGAAGTGAGCACCGGTGTCCTTGGAACGGCGGGCTGCCGCAGGGGCTACTCGGAGCGCCCAGCGCCCAGACACAGACCTGGGGGCGCCCAGTTTTGAATCACGTGACATGGACGATCGGGCAGCTCCATTGCAGCAGCTGCTTTTGCAGGACCTTTGCAGAGGTCCTCGATGGGTGGAGACGTCATGGGCAGGCATGACTAACTTCATAGGTCCACACTGGGCTCTGCAGAGTGCGCTTCTCGTGTTCCGTGCACACGTTCACAGCGCGTGGGCTCTGGTTCATTTTCCTTGTGTGATTCTGTTCTAGTCCCAGAAGAAGGCTTCCTGCTGGGGTGTGCTGGTTGGGACGCATGGGCAGGACTTATCCCACTGGGCAGCAGATGTCTGACAAGCAGCTGCTGGTCATTTTCCGGGATTCGCTGCCCAGAAGAAGGTGCTGGGGTGAGGTGCATGGGGGTGGGGGGGGGGAGTCTGACAAGCAGCGATGGCCACCTGGAAAGGGTGAGGTCACTGAGATACACACACTTCACACACACACACACACACACACGTGTACCTACGCCTGTACTCACTGGGTTGGCCAAGAAGCTCATTTGTGTTTTCTGTAAGACAGCTCTGATACCACTTAACTGACTTTAACTTCATGCAAAACAGTTTTGTTAGATTGTTCTGTGACCGCTGTCTTTATCAGCTTGTATTCTTTTTAAAAGTTATCAAAATTGATGAATTTCTATGTAACCATTTTAATACTGAAGATGAAAGAAACAAAGGAATGTTCTTGGCATATTATGCTTAATTATTTCAAGAAAGGTAAAAAAATAACTGAAAAGGAAGAAAAGGGAGCTTTGTACAGCTTATGGAGAAGGTGCTGTGACTGATCAAGTATGCCAGAAGTGATTTGCAAAGTTTCCTGCTAGAGGTTTCTTGCTGGACGGTGCCCCATGGCTGGGTAGACCAGTTGAAGTGTATAGTGAGCAAATCGAGACGTTAGCTGAGAGCAGTCAACATTATACCACGTGTGAGGTAGCCAACATACTCAGGACATCCACATCCAACACGGAGAATGAGTTGCACCAGCTTGCCTGTGTTCATTACTTGGATGTTTGGGTTCCACACAAGTAAAGCGAAAAAGCCTTCTTGACCGTTTTTCCACATGCAGTTCTCTACTGAAATGTAACAAAAAGTTTAGTTTTTAAAACAAACACTGACCAGCGATGAAAAGATACTGTACAATAATGAACAGGAGAGATTTGGGGGCAAGTGAAGTGAACTGCCACCAACCACCGCAGAGAAGGTGATGCTGTGTGTGTGGAGGGGGTGGAAGGGGGTCCTCTGTTGTGGCTCCACCTGGAAGGCCAAACGGTTAATTCCAACAGGTGCTCCTCCCGATTAGACCAGCCGAAAGCAGCACTGTATGAAGAGCACCTGGAGTTGAGCAACAGAAAACTCACGCTCTTCCATCAGGATAACTCAGACCGCATGTTTCTTTGATGTGTGACGACCAGGCAAAAACTGGGAGAGCTTGCCCGGGAAGTTCCGATTCATCCGCCATATTCACCAAACATGGCACCTTTGAATTTCCATTTATTTCGGTCTTTACAAAATTCTCATATTGGAGAAAAATGCTAATTCCCTAGAAGACTGTAGACAGGCACCTGGAACGGTTGTTTGCTCAAAATGATAGGAAGTCTTGGGAGCGTGGGACTGTGAAGCTGCCTAGGAAGTGGCAGCAGGCAGTGGGACGAAACGGTGGACACGCTGTTCAGTCAAGCTCTTGGGCCGCATTAAAAATATATCTTTTAGTTTAAGAACTCAAAGGAACTTTTGGCCAACCCAAGAAAGTTCTTGCCCTTTGGTAACAGTGTCCCCGCAGTGCCCCACAGCCGGGCAGCCACTGCAGTTGGGATATGAGCTGGGATGAAAATGTTCAGACAGAAGCTGGATTTAGCTTCATGCTGCTCTGCTCTCTTTCTTTCTCTTTAAGATAAAGTTTCTTAAAGGCAGTGCTTCTGGCCCCAGGGACCAGTTGGCGCTGTCTGAAACTTTTCTTGCTGTCCCAGCGGGTGAGGTGCTCTTGGCATCTGGCTTGGGGGTCAGGGTGCAGCCAGCCCCCTGAGACTGGGACGCCCACAGTGCAGAACAGCTGGTTTATCTAAAACATCCGCAGCGCCCTGTCTCAGAGAGGGCATCCCACTCTTCCTCCAAGTTCAGATGAAACATGGCTTAGTGTTCATCTTTGCTGTGTAGTGCTGTCTAGGAAACCCCTTAATATAACCGATGGTTAGTTCACACTTTGGGAAATACACTGTGTGCATACATGGTGGGTCTCGTGAGCTCTGTCCTTTTGGAGATCGCAAGGCCCTCTCCCCCAGGTGCAGGAGCTGACTGACCGTGGCTCTCGTGTGTGTGCAGATCATCCAGGCGCATGGAGGAGCCGTGGACCCCACGTTCTCGAGCCGCTGCACCCACCTGCTCTGTGAGAGTCAGGTCAGCGGGCTGTTCGCACAGGTGAGGGCTCGGCTCTGCTGAGACCAGGGGGCTCTGAGCGACGCTGGGACGGTCGTGCTTAGAAAGGACTTTCTCCCACCTCTGAGACAGGAAGCCACTTATCGCTCATTTCCATCTGCCTTTGGCGTGTGGACACCTCTGTGGCCCCCGGCTTCTCTGCCCGTGAGGACTGGGGCAGAAAGGCAGGTTCCCAGTGAGAGGGAGGTGGACGCCGCCCGCCCCAGCAGGGCCGCCCGCCGGCAGGTCCCCATCCTGCGGTAATTTCAGGGGCAGTTACGTTTTCGTAACTGGCTGTGTTCTCACGGGGGATTCTCATTCTGATGATGGGGAGTGCCCTCTCCTTCATGACTGAATTCATTTCCTGGGCTGTCAGCTCTCCTCCCCGCGGCTGGCTCTTGTTCCTGTGTAAACAGTACCAATTTTGGGTTGTGTTCACGTTAACCGGTGACACTGTTGTAGTTTATTAGTTTAGTTGAGTGCTAAGCTCCTGAAATTCCTATATTGATAGGACTTCCAACAGAAGCGACCTTGTAATTACACAGCCTTACAGTTCTGTGTGTCACCTGCGGTAAAGCCCCCAGCGACCAGCCCGTACTGTTGTGTTCGCAGGCCATAAAGGAGAGGAAGAGGTGCGTCACGGCGCACTGGCTGAACACGGTCCTGAAGAAGAAGAAGATGGTGCCGCCCCATCGGGCCCTGCACTTCCCGTGGCCTTCCCCGGGGGCAAGCCGTGCTCCCAGCACGTAAGGCTCCCCCCGCCTCCCTGCACGGAATAAGCGTCTTGTTTCTTTCTCTGTCCCCCTGTAAGCTGTCCCCCAGCTTCTTGACATTTAATGGGTTCTCCCGCGTCTTGGACACTGTTTAATAAATGCCTACTCCCTGGTGGCTCTGACGGTAAAGCCGTCTGCCCACAATGCGGGAGACCCAGGTTCGATCCCTGGGTTGGGAAGATGGCTGGAGAAGGAAATGGCAACCCACTCCAGTATTCTTTTCTGGAAAATCCCATGGATGCAGGAGCCTGGAGGGCTACAGTCTATGGGGTCTCAGAGTCAGACACCAGTGAGCGACTTCACTCAGTTTACAGTTAAGTGTGTGACACCAGGAGTGGCCACAGCCAGCCAGATGTGACCTCCTGTCGGTTCTCCTGGTCAGATAAGCCCAAAACCGAGGTCAGTAAGAGGAACTGAGCCATACGCCTAGGCGGCTCTGTCGCCGTGGTTGAACAGTGTCGAGCTGACACAGGGAAGCGTCCCCTTGGTGTGTTTGCTTCCCGCCCCCTGGCTGGCTCGTGTGCAGCATTTCGCCAGTAACAGCACTCTCAGAGGTGGTGTCGCCAGCGTGCCCGTCCAGGAGGGACGGAAACACATCTGTCTGCAGCAGAACTGGCGGAGAAGAGCCACGTCAGGCGGGTTAAACCATCGTTCCCTCTTGACTTCACTGGGCCTTTCTCCCCCAGATTATCTCTGTGACCGGGTTCGTCGACAACGACAGGGACGACCTGAAGCTGATGGCGTACCTGGCGGGTGCCAAGTACACGGGCTACCTGTGCCGCAGCAACACTGTTCTCATCTGCAGAGAGTAAGCGCGGCGCCGCCACGGCCGCCCTCAGCCCACACGCCCCGCTCCCTTGGTCAGCCGGGCCTCCGTCTCTCCCTGCACGCCCTGCCTGGGTCCCTCGGTCAGCTGGGGCTCCGTCTCTCCCTTCACGCCCGCCGGGTCCCTCGGTCAGCCGGGGCTCCATCTGGGCCCACGCAGCCCCGCCCGGGTCCCTCGCTCACCCGGGGTTCCGTCTGGGCCCACATTGCGCCGCTCCGGGTCCCTCAGTCCGTCCGAGTTTTGGGGTGGACGTCACAGAGTCTGTTGACAGAATGGCAGTGGTGTTGGTGGCGATGCTAGCAGTGGAATGAAACGGGATGATTAAGGAGGCTGCAGTCAAACTAGGTGGCGCTGCTGAGCTGACAGCCAGCCTGGCAGTGGCCTCGCATCGCGGGGATGCCTCCTTATAGCCCGGCCAGTTCTGCAGACCCGTCCCTGCCACGTCCAGTGTGAGCAAGTGTGGGCTGGCTTATGTTAACAGAAGTACAAGTTTGAACACCGATAAGTCTAATGAATGTGTTTCCTCTCCTCTCCTCCCCCCACCACCCCTCACACCAAAAGACCGACTGGTTTAAAGTACGAGAAGGCCAAAGAGTGGCGGATCCCGTGCGTGAATGCCCAGTGGCTGGGGGACATCCTGCTGGGGAACTTCGAGGCCCTGCGGCAGACGCAGTATGGCCGCTACACCACCTTCGGCCTGCAGGACCCCTTCGCCCGACCCCTCAGCTGGTGTTGAACCTTCTGGGTAAGCAGGCAGTTCCCCGTGGCCGCGGGCTGGCGCTGCAGGTGCCACTCTTGGCTTCAGGGTGGTAGTGGTTTTCGTCTCATCTCCTGCTTCCTCTCGGTGCTGTCTTCTCTGCGCCGCCCTGACTGCTCCAGACGGCCCCTCCAGGGAATGGTCGCTCCCAGCTGCTGGAATACGCATTGCCGTGAGGGAGCCCATCCAGCTCTGGTCCTAATGGCCTCGGTCGCAAGAAAGCCCTCCCTGGTTTGATCCGCGGTCTGCCTGCTTCCTGGGACAGACCTGGGTGTAACGTCCGCTCTGAAGCTGTGGTGCAGGCACCAGGCCCTTCCTCGGTGACACGTGTCCTCGAGGGCCCAGCTGGGCCACCGCCCCCATGCGCTGCGCTCATCACAGATGGTTTCTCAGACTCCAGAGCCCCTGAGAACAGGGCTCCCAGAGCTGTCTGGGGTGCAGCCCATGCAGGCAGGCGGTGCCTGCACTGTGCTGCAGACGGGCTGTTTGCTCGGGTTTGTCTCCCACGGAACCCTCGGCCCCTGCCAGGCTTCCCTGTGAATTCAGGAATAGTCCTCATGGCTCCCTTCCTGGAGGCCATCCCCCGAGCCTCTGCGTGTCCAGGATGACCCGCACCTGGAGAGGCCTCTCATTTCTGCTGTTACTGACACACCTCCGTTTTTAATTGTTTTTCTATTGGAATATGGTAGATTTACAACGTTGTGCTAGTTCAGGGCTGCAGCAGAGTGAATCAGTCACACTTGTACATGTATCTTGTTTTTAGGGTCTTTTCTCATGCAACTATTACAGAGTATTGAGTAGAGTTCCCTGTGCTGTATGACAGGTCCTTATTGTTAACCTGTTTTATATATAATAGAGTGTAGGGGTCCTGAAAAGGCTTTTATATTGATTACGGGTCCTTTATTTACACAGTATTTCTGAACAGTGACCTGTCTTCTCTCTGCAGATGCTTGGAGAGTTCCGCTGAAAGTGTCAGCAGAGTCGTTGATGGTACGTCAAGTTGGTCCCCTCGCTGTGGCGTTACTGTGTCACGAAGAAGGAGGGCTGTATTTGTATCTGTAGCTAGCTTAGTAGTCGGCCGTCATGACAAACGAGGGCTGGATCATCTCGCCTGTCGTCAGCTGTCCAGTGCACCCTTTTCCTCTTCGTTGATGATACTGGGAGTTCCTTATTCACACACACGTTAGCCCCATGACTTCTTCAGAGCGCTGCGAAGGTTTGCAGAGCAGAAGAGAGGGTGATCATGTGTTTCCGTGGGGTTCGGGAGGCGGGGACTGGGGCGCCGGTGCGGCCAGCCCTGGCCACAGCTCCTTGCCGTAGTGGTGGGCTTCTAGCCCGTGGGCTGGGGTCTCTGGTGGGCTGTCTTTGGGTGGGCTATTCTGCACTGGAGCGCCAGGGGTTGGTTGGTAGGAATAAATAAGGGCTGCCCTTCACTCAGGGTGCCAGGGTCACCGCCACCCTCACCTCAGGTGGAGAGGTGGTTGCTTCCGATAGTAGGTAAATGAGTGTGCTGTGGGAGAAGGTCCGCATTAGAGGCCAGGGGCGAGGCTGGCTGTGGGGGCCTCAGGCACCGGCTCCCCTCGGGGCTCAGCGTCTCCGCAGGTCAGGGCCTCCAGCTGGTGTTAGGAGTGCAGGCACCGTGCCCGGGTCCTGGAGTGGCCGTCAGAGGCCTGCCTTCGCCTCCAGAGTGCTGTGACCTGACCGTCCTGCACCCTCAGAGGGGAACCTCTGTCTTTCTGGGAGGGGTGTGATTGCAATCATTATGTTTTCTAAATTCTACTGGGACACAAAAAATATTTGAAGTAAAAAGTGTTTTGAAAAGTTCAAGGTTGAGGATGAAATCTATTCAGGAGCTGAGAGGGGGTGAAGGCGTCTTAAAGTGCCGTTGGGTCAGGTGAATAGGGAGGGTGGCCAGGGCTCCCTGCCAGTGGTCTCTGCCGGTTGTGCAGTGGGCAGTGTTTCTTGTGTGAGGTGAGGTGGGTAGAAAGCGCTCAGAAGCTGCTGTGTTATTGGGCAGGCTGACTAAGGTAAATCGTCCTTTAATTACAGGGTGTAAGACTACCTCCCAAACCGAAGCAGAGTGAAGTAACTAATATCCAGCCTTCTTCCAAAAGAGCCAGGTAGGAGGAATCACCTCATGTTTTTAAGGCTGATGATCTTTCCCAGTATGTTCTAGGAAATGGTGGCAGCTGGGATTCTCACTTGGAGGGGCTTCCCGCTGACACTGGTGCTGAGGAATCTGCCTGCTGATGCAGCTGGCAAAAAGAGACGTGGGTGCAGTCCCTGGGTCGGGAAGATTCCCAGCAGGAGGGCATGGCTGCATGCTCCAGTATTCCTGCCTGGAGAAGCCCATGGGCAGAGGAGTCTGGTGGGCTGCACGCTCATGGGGTCACAGAGAGTTGGACAAGGCTGAGCTACTGAACCCCCAGGACTTGGAAGGATCTGCTGCTTGCTTGCCTCGCAGCTGTATTGTGACAGCTTTTGTTTCATTGCTGGAGACAAAGGGGGAATAGCCAGTGTCTTTTCCTTTCTTTCTTAAAAAAACAATCCAGTCTTCTTTATCTTTTCCTCTCTCTCCAGAACTCCCGTTCTGGGAAATGATCTGCTGTGGTGGCACAGGGGCGGGGGTACTGGAGCCAAGCGTCGGGCAGGTGTGCCTGGGACTGGGGGGGGGGTCCGCCGGGAGGGGCGGGGTGTGGGCCTGGGACGGGGAGGGGCCGCGGCCGGGAGGGGCGGGCGCGCCGGGAGGGGCGGGGCCGCGCCGGGAGGGGCGGGGCCGGGCCGGGAGGGGCGGGGCCGCGCCGGGAGGGGCGGGGCCGCGCCGGGAGGGGCGGGGCCGCGCCGGAGGGGGGCGGGCTTGTGCCCACACTTGTCTGGTCTGCCTGCTGAGGCTGAGCTGGCGGGGCCACGCTGAGTGAGGGTCTTTGTCTCCTCAGCCCCTTCCTTCCAGTCCCCACAGTCACTCAGGTTGGGGAGTTTTGGATTCTTTAGTAAAAGCCTAATTATGTGACTATATCTATCATTAAAATGCTACAGGTTTTTAATTTAATAGACTATCTCAAATATAACCTAAAAATAGGATTTGAAAAAATTTAGGGAAAGGGAAAAAAGTTTAATATAAAGTGTGTGCTTGAGTCAACCAGCTTTGTCCTGCGTCAGAGCTTCTGGGGTGAGATGGGGCCTGTGGGAAGCGGTGGGGGCTGGGACCACAGGGCCCCTTGGGAGCCCCCGCTCCCACCCTCACAGACCCCCAGGGCCGCGTGGGCTGGGGGTTAGGGGTGCTGGGTGAGAGCCCTTTGGGGTGACTTTGTGTAAATGGTGGGGAAGAAAGAGCAGATGAGCCGCTGCACTTTCCCTTTAAAGAAAGACCCACACACAGCTCTCAGAGCCTCTTAAAGCTGTTGAAACCCCTTGTTTCGTAAAGAACATACTAGGAAAGTAATAGCTCTTCTCTGTGTTTCATAGGATCGAAGATATTCCACCTCCTACCAAGAAGTTAACCCCGGAACTGACCCCTTTTGTGCTTTTCACTGGATTTGAGCCTGTTCAAGTTCAGCAGTACATAAAGGTGACCTTTCCTTCTGTTTTGCATAAGGACTTTTAGGAATGTTCCTTGCTGTGTCTATCTGCTTCAGGCTGGCGGCCCCCTTGCTAACGCCCTGCTGCGCAGTCAGGAGCAGCACGCAGTCAGGAGCAGCACGCAGCAGCAGTGCCCACGGAGTGTGCTCCCTGTGTCCTCGGGCGCCTTCGCCTCCCGCCTCGTCTTGCTGCGGCTTCCTCCTTAGACATGTGCTTTCTTGTTAGGAGACTCAGGCGAGGAGGCCAAGAGCAGTCTTGTAATCACACGTTAGCAAAGCTGCGCAAATCCCATTTTCATAAAGACTTCAGCTTACGAGTAGCTGTGCCCCTTCAGCTTTCCTGAATGAACCCACCATCTTCTCAAGACTTGTTCCCAGCAGTGTATTTGTATTTATTTACATAAACGCACTTACATAAACGCACTTCTGGAAGTAACACCAGGAGGGATTGTGGGCTTGTGCTTTGTTATGTGGCTGTCTGGGGTGGGGATGGTTAAAGTATAGTTGACCTGTATCACGGGATTCAAACATTTCCCTTTATTTTTTTAAGGAAAAGAAACAATTATAAGTGCTACTGTAAAATTCTTTTTTACCTCTAAGATTGGGCATAAAGAGATTGGCTCTTAGGTGTCTATGTCTTAGGCCGTTTTTGTGTTGTCATTTCTTAGAGACCACGTCTTAACGTGCCTCACCAGCACTCACTAGGGCGTGGGCGGCCCGGGGCCGCCGCACAGCGTCCTGCTTTTCACGGGGTGCCCTCCGGGTCCGGTGGAAGGCCCACTTTACTCCTGACTTGTGTGGCACTGATGAGGGAAGTGCTCCCTGTCGCTCCCAGTCTCTACCGTGCTCACACAGTGGCGCGGGCCTGGCTTCACGGCTCTCACCATTGTCCGTGGCCCGGAGCCCCATTCAGGGTCTGGACAGGGCCCAGCTGTGGGCGGGCGGGCAGCTCTGCAGACCGGATGGCCTCAGGTCTGCTCCGTGTTCCCGGCCCGCAGAAGCTCTACATCCTGGGCGGGGAGGTCGCCGAGTCTGCACAGAAGTGCACCCACCTCATCGCCAGCAAGGTGACGCGGACGGTCAAGTTCCTGACGGCCATTTCCGTGGTGAAGCACATCGTCACCCCCGAGTGGCTGGAGGAGTGCTTCAGGTGCCAGGAGTTCATCGGTAAGGGGCCGAGCCGCACCTTGGGCACTGGGTGCCCAGTTAGGAGGGGGTTTGCCTTTACTCTGTCCCCGTTTTCATCCCAGCAAACACCGAGTTCATTTTTAAGTCTGTAAACGATAACAGATTCTCTCATGTCGCAGCGTGAAATTTGGTGCCTTTGTGTCTTGCTGTGAAATAGGAAGGCCGTGGTGGTGGTGGGGGAGGTGCCAGGAAGAGCTCTGTGGCCCTGCCCTGTGCTTCCTGACGGTTCGTCCTCCCGCTACGCTGGCTGTCGAGCCGGGTTCCAGGTGTGGGGTGGTGGGCGGAGCAGGGCCTGGGCGCCCAGGAGTGTGCTGGGAACACGAGGCGCGTGGCCTGGGGGTCAGTGCGGGGCACCCACCCCAGGGCAGGGCACCTGCGGTGGGCCCGTCACTTCGCTGCTGTGTGCCCCCCGCACGCCTCCTGCCGGGGGGCTGCACAGGGCGGACCTGTGCTCAGGTAGTGTCCATGGTGCTCCCCTCTCCCCTCCGCCTGCTCTGGAGTCGTCCATGGGGAGCACTTTGAAGTCTGCCCTTGCCACTGCCCCGCTGCCGACTCCCGTTTATCCCGTTTCCTCACGTCTCCTTGCCGTCTTGTCGCCGTTCCCACGTCGCCCGCTGTGACCAGTGGCCGCTGGCCAGGCTGGCCTTGGTGTCCTCTCCGCTCTTGCTGCCAGTCGTGACCTCCTGGTAGCTTTTGGCGAAACAAGAACATCCTGGGCTCGTCTTGAGCTTTTTGCCCTGACGCCGGTGCCAGCGTTTCCCAGGACCCCCACCACTCCCGGTTCCTCAGGGCAGACCGGGAGCTGACGGCGCAGGCCTGTGGGCCTCTGGCTGCGCCGAGCCGACTCCCATGGTGCGCCTCGCGCCCATCCGTCCGCTGCCAGTCCTGCGGCACAGGGCTCAGGCACGCCTCTCCCTTCCCGCGTCTGTGCTCTAGCGAGATAGCTGCTCCCCAGCTCCCGGGACGCGTGCCCTGTGCGGAGGCAGCCCCCGACGGCCACCCCCTCCGCCCCCAGCCCTGCAGCACGGCCCCGCCCGGGCTCTGACAGCTTTAACACTGGGCGCTTCCAGCCATGGGGGATGGGCGTTTTGACATTTTATATTTGTATTTACATAGTTTGAGACGCCAATTGTACGGGTACTTTCTTTCTGGAATACACATGCCGTTTGCGCTGCTGTGGGAAGTTTGATTTTCAAGTTGGCTCTTGCCACAACTCCGCAGAGAAGGCAATGGCACCCCACTCCAGTACTCTTGCCTGGAAAATCCCATGGATGGAGGAGCCTGGTGGGCTGCAGTCCATGGGGTCGCGAAGAGTCGGACACGATTGAGCGACTTCACTTTCACTTTTCACTTTCATGCATTAGAGAAGGAAATGGCAACCCACTCCAGTGTTCTTGCCTGGAGAATCCCAGGGACGGGGGAGCCTGGTGGGCTGCCGTCTATGGGGTCACACAGAGTCGGACACGGCTGAAGCGATTCAGCAGCACAACTCTGACCAAGTTGATGTGACTCTAGCTGCTCCTCTTAGAAACCCAGGGTTGTCGTAGCCACTGTGTTCCTTTCAGAGTCCTCTCTCCTTACACACGGACTGCTTCCTCTCCTCCGTCACAGCTCTTCAGCAGGCCCAGCAAACTTCATCCTGCTGTAGACACTAAGATTTCAGATACATCCCTTAATTCAAGTGTATCACTTCATGCATGACAGTGCGTCTTTGTTCATTTTTAACTTCACTCTTAAGACATTCTTCTCTTTCACCGAGTGTAATGCCGCCTTTTTAAGGTGTTGTTTTAAGAGAAAGGCGAGTGACAGACCCAGCGTGTGGCCTGGCGGCCCTACAGCCTGTCATCTGATTCAGCCCGACCCTGGACTCAGGTTACGATGATGAAAAGAAACACTTTTCTGAACGAGATGTATTCATAAGATTAAAACATTTTGTGATCTTTACTCTTTGACAGATTAGGTATTATTTAAAAATTCTTAGATCCTCAAGATCTGGTAGAACCATTCTTTGTAAATTGCTGTATGTGTTTGTATATAAAAGGAACTTGTTTCTGGTACATCTGTAAACTGTGTCTGTAAACTATGGCTGTTCACTCTGGGCTGGAGTCCGGTGGCTCTGAACTCGCTGGTCCCTGGGAGCACACGCCGGCTGTGAGGCTGGTTCCTGGGCTGTCCCTCCGCACGTGCGCCTTTCACCTGGGTCTGGGTTGGGCGCTGTGGCCCCCAACAGTGTGAAGTTACAGCTGAGGGGGTGGGGAGCCATCCAGGGGTGAGAGGAGGGTCCACGGCTTTTGGGACATTTGTTCCTAAAAGCTAAGAAGCCCTGGTCCGGGAGGAAGAGTGTCTTTGGCCTGGCTGTTTTCGAGGAAAGGAACTGAAATACGGTTGGGCGTTCACAGGTTTCTCCCAGGGCGCCTGGAGCCCATCGTACGCGCGCGCGCCAGGCCCTCTCTGAGGCTGTGCTGTCTTCCTTTTCAGACGAGCAGAACTACCTCCTCCGAGACGCAGAGGCTGAAGTGCTTTTCTCCTTCAGTCTGGAGGAGTCCTTGAGGAGGGCCCACGCTTCTCCGCTCTTCAAGGTATGCCTGGACGGGAGCTCAGCTTAGCTGCTGCGGCCGTGTGGCCGCGACGGAGCGGGCGGCTCGCCCCCAGAGAGCCGGGCACTCCCCTCTTGCGCAGTCGGGCCTCCTCCAGGGTGCGTTCCAGGGCTCAAAGAATTGATATGGAGATAGATGCATTACACATAACGTGGGTTCAAAGAGTATGTTATGAATAATTTGTAAGAGATTTAATTTTTTTTTTTAACAACTCTTTTCTCATAAAATGTTTATTCAACTGGAAAATGGAGACCATTCTTGAGAAAATATTAACTGAATATGTGTCTAAGAATTCTAGACTACAGTGTTTAAATGTTTCTAAGATAGAACAGTTTGGAAAAATTTTGGTATCAAACAGTGGCTTAGTAGATTAATGAGGTGATCAGGTTTTTTTGTTTTTCTTTTACTCTTAAGGAGCCAACTTAGGAATCAAAAGAGATGTGTAGTACTGAGCTGAGAGCACGTTACCTAAAGTAGTCTGTTTTTCTAAATCTTTGAGGAGTTTAAAACAAAATGGTACTTTTGGTATAGTTAAGAGTAAGGGTGTTAGAAAATTTTAACCATAAAAATCATTTTGTACTCCATCTGAGCTTTAGAAATTGTGAAAAATGTTCTTATTCTGGCTCTTACCACAGAATACCTCATGTCTTACAGGAATTAAAGTACTAGTCACTTAATAATTATAGGTCACACCTAGCATATGAGGGTGCTTGTTTCTGAAGTGCCATGTCTGGGTTCTGCCAGGCCCACTTCATGTGGGGGACTAGGGGGTTTAGCTCCGTGAATTTAGGCATTTTGTCAAAATTTTGGGGTAGGATGAGAAATTACGCACGCAGAAAATTCAGTTTGAAACCAGTAGATGTATTTTCATTTTTAGGCAAAATACTTTTACATCACTCCTGGGATCTGCCCGAGTCTGTCAACCATGAAAGCGATCGTGGAGTGTGCAGGAGGCAAAGTGCTGTCTAAGCAGCCGTCTTTCCGGAAACTCGTGGAGCATAAGCAGAATAAGGTGCACAGAAGTGAGACGCTGTTGAATGCATCAGTGTCACGCATGAGGCTCAGTAACCAAGAAGCTGCTTTTCTTTTCCTTAGAGTCTCTCAGAAATAATTTTAATATCCTGTGAAAATGACCTTCACTTGTGTCGAGAGTATTTTGCCAGAGGAATAGGTACGTTCATTGCTCTGCTGCATGTTGGCGTGGGTGCGGGCAGGTGCGTCTGTTTGACGGGGTTCTGTCTTTGTTCCTGGCAGATGTTCACAACGCTGAGTTTGTTCTCACTGGAGTGCTCACTCAGACACTGGACTACGAGTCATATCCTTTGGGAAGGTGGCGGGTGGGCCCCTCTCAGCGTTCCGGGAGCCCCCCGGCTAGGGGCACACTGCCAGGGCTAGTGGCAGAGCGCTGGGAGGTCCGCTGGACCCCGTAGGCTCTCTGCCGCCACCCGTGTTTCTGACCAAAAGCCGGCTCTGCACTGCCTTTCCTTGTGGAAGGAAGACTTGGCGTAAAGCTCACCTGAGCCATCTGTGGGTGACCCCTCGGGCCTCTCCTCGCGTCTGCAGCCTGCAGTGGGCGGAGGCCTGGGCCACAGGGCCTGGCAGGTACCCTGCAGGGGAAGGCAGGGCCCAGTTTCCGGAGCAGAGCTTCGGGCCCCAGGGCTCTGTGTCTGCACAGAGCTGTGCTGGGTGTGGGCCTGGTCCGCGCTGCTGTGGGTTTTCCTCAACACACCTACATATAAGTTCAACTGACGCCCCTGCACCGCTGCCAGGAGCCACGGCCTGCCCCAGCCACGCCCGCAGACGCCCTTGTTTTCCAGCTGCTTTCTTCGGGACAAGCGTTTTTAAAGCAGGAAGACAAATATATTAAATATTTTGCATCTTATTTAAGATGTGTAATTTTATTCTGAGGAAACATAAATTATGTTTTGTATTATATGACTTTTAAGAGCCCACATTAGGTTTTATGATTCATTTGCCGGGTTTTTAAATGTTTTCACAACACTGTTAATGGAACTTTAGCTGCAAATAGAAATGATGTAAATAAAGACCTTGCTATCTCTAAATTATGGATGTTAAAGATTTGAAATGTTTTGTACTTTAATTTTTATTTCTTATACTCTTTTCTTTTATATTGAAATCTTGCCCACATTTTAAATAAATGTACTTTTGAACTTTACTTAGAATTGAGTGATCCTTTCTTACGACACGTTTTTTGGTATAGTTTATAGGGCTTGCGTGTAGCTGGATCACATTTTAAGTAATTTCAAGGCAAAATATTTTCTGGTAGAATTTTCTCTCGTGGAAGTAATTTTCTATCAAGGTGAGACATAAACTCCTGAGCAGAGGTATGTTCACAACATTAGCAGTTAGGACAGCACCAGCACCAACCGGCCACACGTGTTAATCTCTCCAGCTTCTGTTCCAAATAGGGTTCTAATACACTTCCTGTCGGGTTGTAGGTACAAAAGCGTAAGTGGAGACCATCGTCTTACAGTGACTGCTGACATTCGAGCGTGTTGAATGTACTACAGGTGCTCTCCAGTATACTCCAGCATACTCCAGTATTCTCCAGTCCAGTGCTGCCACAGAGGTTCAGCCCTGCCCCGACATCTCCGCCCATCCATGTGCTCCTCGGACACGGAACTTGCCTCCACGGCAGCAGCTGAGGTGTCTTCTCAGAAGGAGCCGGAATCGGCTCCAGTTCGTCCTCCTGTCGTGCAGTCCCTACCGTTTACTTCTCGAACAGAGTGGAGGGGGCGGGGCACGCGCATCGAGCACATCAGGAGCTTCACACCGCGGGAGTCGTCAGCACTGCTGGGAGGCCCGGGCGCCGCTGAGTTACGTGGGAGGTCCTGGCTCTGGCGTGGAGCCGCGTGGAGTTGGTCCTGCAGTCCACCACCGTGAAGTGAGGCTCCACACCTGCGACCTCGCCTGTGGCGACTGCCCCGTGACGCGTCTCTTGCCATGTGGGTACCGTTAAGTCTCTCAGCACTTGTGCGTGACACACTGGTGGTCTGCTGGAAACAGTAATCTGTCAAGCTCTTTAAAACACCCTGCTGGCACTTACATCTGTAACAGACTATGTCTCAATGTGTGTCCATTTTTGGTTCCTACTTTTGTACCTGAGCAAACAAACTTACCTGCAGAACTGACTCTTCTCATGAACCACAGGTGGAATGAATGTTGATGTGAAAGAACTTAGAATCTGTAAGGTCCTGGAAGTATGGCAGAAGTTTCATGAATTGGCACAAAATGTTGATTGCTCAGTATTCAGAGTTACGGGCCTGCTTCTTACACCCTTGAAGGAAAGTGAACGTGGTCATGGCACAAAAGCCTCTGGGCAAAGTCTGTGCATCTGTTCAGTCCTCAGTGAAGAGGGGGGGTTTGTTTAAGCAACATGCAAGTCTGACTGATTTGATTAACCTTTCAATGAGTGTTTTTTCAAAAGCTGCCAAGAAACACTCCTTAAAAACTCCAGGAGCTGTCTACAGCCAACTGGCCTGCACAGCTGCTGAGTGCTGACTTGGAGGCTCAGAGGAAATTACATATGAAGATTTAAGAAAAAGAAAAAGCAACTTACTAGGTTGATTAGGTTATAAAATTATTTCTCATAAGAAAGGAAGTCTCTCAGTCCCATTGTTTGGCCTGACTCAAGATTTAGCAGAAGTATAACGTAGACCACATATGTAATTTTAAAGTTTCTAATAGTCACAATAAAGCTTTTAACTTTCTACAGTTTAATATATCTGAAGTGTTATTTCACTTATAAGTAATATTTTAAAAATTTTTTAAATACGTCAGATTTCAGACCACTTAACAGTTCAAAAAGTAGATTTACATACCCAAGTTATTCTAAGTGTAGGTTTTTTTAAAGATTGACAGCTGAGCCCTTCTCTCATGCCAGGCATGTTTCTGGTGCATGGTGAGCTGGTGTGGCTGGTCTGCACTGTCTCACTTTGCAAACGGGTGGGAAAAACATGGATACGACTGCAGATAGCACACTTGGTATCCAAACAAGCCTCTAGGATCATCTCATACCTCTGTGTAGACAAGTACATGACTTTGAATCCAGATGGCAGAACAGAAGGATGTGGAACTCACCTCCTCCCACTAATACATCTACACACAGACCAGTTCTCCCAATACCTCCTGGTGGGAAAGCTCAGGCACCAAGGAGCACAGGAAAGATCTCCAGATAATCCAGGGGGATGAACGGGTGGTGGAGGCGGGGCGGGTGGAGGAAGAAGAACCAGGCCTGCCCTCTGGGGGAAGCTCTGATAGGGGGCAGGTTCCGGCCCCCAGAAAGGCCCTCACCCCAGCAGAGGGCGTCTTCAGAGACTCGGAGGAGCCACATAGCAGGCAGAGCAGAGAGTCTCTGTGCTGCCTGCACGCAGCCAGTCTCTAGCCGGAGACGTGTGCCAGCTGGTTCATGCAGGACAGGCCAGGAAGAGGACCACGGTTGGCTGCATGAACAGCCTGAGGGGCTGGAGTGAGGCGCCGCTGCAACTAGGGTGGTGTGGAAGACACCCCGGCCGTCGCAGAAGCAAAGCACCAATGTGAAGGGGCGTGTGAAGGGCAGAGTGGGCCCCCAGCAGCCTCCACACTCCCCCAGCACAGCCCCCACCACCACGAGCTCCAGGAGCACTCGGACACCAGCAGGGCCCTCACCTGCGGAGGTGGGGCTGAAATCAGCCTCCCGTGGCCGATCTCTGGCTCTGTCCACTTGGCACCTGCAGGGCACGTGAGTGGACAGCGTCGGCACCTTGGCTGGGGCAGGTTGGGCCCAGGCAGCCGTGGGTTTGTGGATGCACCTGGGGGCTGGGCCAGGCCTGAGCTGCTCCCCAGCTCCCACAGCAGGCCTGGGTGCACAACTGCTGATTTCAGAGGGTCTGCACCAGTGGCTCTGTGAACAGAGCACCAAGGGACGCCTGCCTGCAGCCCCACAGAGGATGCGGTCCCAAGCAGACCCACACCAAGACAGAGGGTCATGAAAATGTCAGACGTGAAAGAGGCGTTTAAAAGAAGCATTCAGGTGTCTAAAGGAGTCATTACAAGAGAACTCCCACAAGGCAGCCGGCAGACTCCTCCAGAAACACTGCAGGTTAGGAAAGTGGCCAGGTAAGCTCAGAGTCCTGAAAGGGAAAACCCTGCCCCTAGGAGACTCTACCCAGGAGGATGCCATTTAGCATGGAAGGAGAGGAAATTTCTCGGACGTGATGCCGCGAGATGAGCCCCCAGGCCGAAATGTCCAATACGCCACTGGGGAAGAGCAAAGGGCAATTACGAATAAATCCAGAAAGATGAAGTGACTGGGCCAAAGTGGAAACGACGCTCTGTTAACGATGTGTCTGGTGGTGACAGTGAAGTCCCACGCTGTAGAGAACAATAGTGCATAGGATCCTGGAATGTTAGGTCTATGACTCGAGGAAAATTGGAAGTGGTCATGCAGGAAGATGGCAAGAGTGAACATTGACATCCTAGGAATCAGTGAACTAAAATGGACAGGAATAGGTGAAATTTAATTTAAATGACCATTATATCTACTACTGTGGGCAAGAATTCCTTAGAAGAAATGGAGTAGCCCTCATAGTCAACAAGAGTCCAAAATGCAGCACTTGGGTGCAATCTCAAAAATGACAGAATGATCTCTGTTTCCAAAGCAAACCGTTCAGTATCATAGTAATCCAAGTCTTCCCCGACCACTAACGCTGAAAAAGCTGAAGCTGAATGGTTCTATGAGAACCTATAAGACCTTCTAGAACTAACACCCAAAAAGATGTCCTTTTCATCATAGGGGACTGGAATGCAAAAGTAGGAAGTCAAGATACCTGGAGTAACAGGCAAGTTTGGCCTTGGAGTACAAAATGAAGCAGGGCAAAGACTAATAGACTTTTGCCAAAAGAACGCACTGGTCATAGCAAATATGCTCTTCCAACAACACAAGAGATGACTCTACACGTGGACATCACCAGATGGTCAATATCAAAATCAGATTGATAATATTCTTTGAAGTCGAAGATGGAGAAGCTCCATACAGTCAGTAAAAACAACCGTGGCTCATTTCATGAACTCCCTATTGCCAAATTCACACTTCAGTTGAAGAAAGTAGGGAAAAATGACTAGACCATCCATGTATGACCTAAATCAAAACCCTAACGATTATACAGTAGAAGTTACAAATAGATTCAAGGGATTAGATCTGATAGATAGAGTACCTCAAGAACTGTGGACGGAGGTTCGTGACATTGTGCGGAGGCAGTGATCAAGTGATCCTCAAGGAGAAGGAATGTTAAAAGGATGAAATGGCTGTCTGAGGAGGCCTTACAAATAGCTGAGAAAAGAGAAGTGAAAGTCAAGGAGAACAGGAAAGATATACCCATCTGAATGCAGAGTTCCAAAGAAAAGCAAGGAGAGATAAGAAAGCCTTCCTAAGTGATTAATGGAAAGAAACAGAGGGAAAACAATAGAATGGGAAAGATTAGACATCTCCTGATGAAAATTAGTGATGCCAAGGGAACATTTCATGCAAAGATGGGCTCGATAAAGGACAGAAATGATAGGGAACTAACAGAAGCAGAAGATACTAAGAAGAGGGAGCAAAAATACACAGAAGAACTGTACAAAAAAGATCTTCATGACCCAGATAATCATGATGGTGTGATCACTCACCTAGAGCCAGACATCCTGGAATGTGAAGTCAAGTGGGCCGTAGGAAGCATCACTACAGACAAAGCTAGTGGAGGTGATGGAATTCTAGCTGAGCTATTTCAAATCCTAAAGGATGATGCTGTGAAAGTGCTGCACTCAATATACCAGCAAATTTGGAAAACTCAGCAGTGGCCACAAGACTGGGAAAGGTCAGTTTTCAATTCAATCTCAAAGAAAGGCAATGCCAAAGAAAGTTCAAACTACCACACAGTTGCACTCATCTCACACGCTAGTAAAATAACGCTTAAAATTCTCCAAGTCAGGCCTCAACAGCAGGTGAACAAATTCCAGATGTTCAAGCTGGATTTAGAAAAGGCAGAGGAACCAGAGACCAAATTGCCAACATCCACTGGATCATAGCAAAAGCAAGAGAGTTCCAGAAAAACAACTGCTTCTGCTTCATTGACTATGCCAAAGCTTTTGACTGTGTGGATCACAACAAACTGTGGGAAATTCTTAAAGAGATGGGAATCCAGACTACCTGCCTCCTGAGAAATCTGTATGCAGGGCAGGAAGCAATAGAACTGAACATGGAAAAACGGACTGGTTCCAAATAGGAAAAGGAGTACGTCAAGGATGTTTATTGTCACCCTGCTTATTTAACCTATATACAGCGTACATCATGAGAAACGCTGGGCTGGATGAAGCATAAGCTGGAATCAAGATTGCTGGGAGAAATATCAAAAACTTCAGATATGCAGATGACACCACCCTTATAGCAGAAAGTGAAGAGGAACTAAAAGCCTCTTGATGAAAGTGAAAGAGGAGAGTGAAAAAGCTGGCTTAAAGCTCAACATTCAGAAAACTAAGATCATGGCAACTAGTCCCATCACTTCGTGGGAAATAGATGGGGAAAAAATGGAAACAGTGAGAAACTTTATTTTTAGGCTCCAAAATCACTGCAGTTGGTAACCGCAGCCATGAAATTAAAAGACGCTTGCTCCTTGGAAGAAAAGCTATGACTAACCTCAGTTCAGTTCAGTTGCTCAGTCGTGTCCAACTGTTTGCGACCCCATGAATTGCAGCACACCAGGCCTCCCTGTCATCACCATCTCCCAGAGTTCACTCAAACTCACATCCATCAAGTCAGTGATGCCATCCAGCTATCTCATCCTCTGTCGTCCCCTTTTCCTCCTGCTCCCAATCCCTCCCAGCATCAGAGTCTTTTCCAATGAGTCGACTCTTCACATGAGATGGCCAGAGTACTGGAGTTTCAGCTTTAGCATCATTCCTTCCAAAGAACACCCAAGGCTGATCTCCTTAACCTAGATAGCATATTAAAAAGCAGAGATGTTACTTTGCCAACAAAGGTCCATCTAGTGAAAGCTGTAGTTTTCCCAGTAGTCATGTATGGATGTGAGAGTTGGACTATAAAGAAAGCTGAGTGCTGAAGAATTGATGCTTTTGAACTGCGGTGTTGGAGAAGACTCTTGAGAGTTCCTTGGACTGCAAGGAGATCCAACAAGTCCATCCTAAAGAAAATCAGTCCTGAATATTGATTGGAAGGACTGATGCTGAAGCTGAAACTCCAGTACTTTGGCTACCTGATGTGAAGAACTGACTCATTCGAAAAGACCCTGATGCTGAGAAAGACAAAAGGCAGGAGGAGAAGGGAATGACAGAGAATGAGATGGTTGGATGGCATCACCAACTTGATGGACATGAGTTTGAGCAAATTCTGGGAGCTGGTGATGGACGAGGAAGCCTGATGTGCTGCAGTCCATGGGGTCGCAAAGAGTCGGGCACGACTGAGCGACTGAGCTGATCTGACAGTTGGAGGGCGTGTCTGTGCTTCTGCCACCCCAGGGACTGTGGCCCAGCAGCCTCCTCTGTTCTGCTCATGGGCTTTCCCTGGCAAGAATACTGGAGTGGGGTGCCATTTCCTACTCCAGGGCATCTTCCTGACCCAGGGACCATACACACGTCTCTAGTCTCTCTTGCATTGAGGTGGATTCTTTACCACTGAACCAGCTGGGAAGCCCAGAAGTGAAATAGCATCTGCAAATTAAAAAAAAAAGACTCCCTACAAACCAAAGTGCAGGACCCGAAGGCTTCACATGGGAATTCTACCAAACAAGCAAAGAACTTATACCAATTCTACTCAAACTCTTTTCACTCTGTGAAGCTGCCATCACCCTCACAGCAAAATCAGAGACGCTGCGAAGGAAACTGTAGGCCAGCATCTGATGAATGCGCTGCAGCTGCACATTGACGGATAGAGATGCGACAGTTCTCAACAAATCAGCAAGCCAAATCCAACAAGACGTAAAAAGGGTCATACACAATAACCAAGTCAGATAAATCCCAGAACTGCAAGGATGGTTCAACATATGCAAAATTAATGTCATACACCACAGCAATAAAAGCAAAGACGAAAACCAGGACCACATGATCCTCCCGCGGACTCAACAGATGCGTCTGCAAAAATTCCCCATCCACTCATGATTTTAAAATAAACTTAGAAAAGTGAGCATAGAGGGACTGTGTCTCAGCATAATAGAAAACTGGCAGATCCACAGATGGCGCGATGACAGTGCAAAGCTGAGTCTCCCCTGAAATCTGTGACAAAGATAGAACGCACTACTTCTATTCGACATAGTATTTCAAGTCCTAGCCACAATAAAAAGACAAGAAATAAGGGTATTTAAACTGGAGGGAGCGGTGACACTGTCATGATCTGCAGAGGACATGATACTATATATAGAAAACCCTGCAGGCTTCACACAAAACCTCCTAGAACTGAGAGATGAGTTCAGTAAGGTAGCAGCATGCAAGATTAACATACAGAAATTGGTTGCATTTCTTACATTAAAAATGAAATATCAAAAGGGAATGTTTAAGAAAAAACACTCCCTTTGAAAATTGCATCCCCACCCAAAATAAAGTACTTAGGAATAAACCTGATCAAGGAAGTGAAAGAATTATACACTGAGAATATATAGAACATTAATAAATGGTCCCTCTGTTGTTCACCTCAAACTATCATCAACATTGTTAATCAGCTATATCCCAATATAAAATAAAAAGGTTTAAAACAATAAAAGGACTAAAAAACATTAGTAAAGGAAACTGAAGATGGCTGAAAGTGGAAAGATATCCCGTGCACTTGGATTGAAAGAACGAATGTTAAAATGGCCATACCACTCAAAGCAACCTACGGAGTGAATGCGATCTGTAGCAAATTACGCAGGACATTTTTCACAGGTAGAATAATCCTAAAACCTATGTAGAAACATAAAGACCCAGAACTGCTAAAACCATCTTGAGGAAAAAGAACAAAGGAACTCACTCCAGTATTCTTGCCCGGGAAATCCCATGGTCAGAGGAGTCTACAGTCCACAGGGTTTGAAGGAGTCAGACTCAACTTAGCAACTAAACAACAAACTATCCTCTTAGATAACTTTCCTTGGAAAAGGAAATACTTGGAAAAGATAACTACTACTGCCCATAAGCCAAGGCTTGCGTCTCCTTCGTGTTACTGTCTAATGGTGCCAGGTGGTAGTGATGCAACCATCACATGTAATTTCCCGCCGAAGACAGTTACACCAGCAGGTCTCAGCACAGACCGACAAGTTCACACCCCAGCCAGCTGCTCAGGCGTCCCAGGGGGCACAGTGGGAAAGAATCCGCCTGCTAATCCAGGAGGGAGGTGCGGGTCCCACCCCTGTGTGGGGAGGATCCCCTGGAGAAGGAAATGGAACCCACTCCAGTGTTCTTGCCTGGAGCATCCCAGGGACGGAGGAGCCTGGTGGGCCGCAGTCCACGGGGTCACTAAAGCGCGACATGACTTAATCGACCAAACTACAGCAGTCGAGGCCCTGGTCAGACTCCTTGAGAAGCGCCTGTAAGAACACGGCCTGTCCACAAAGAACCAGATGCAGCAGGAGCCAGGCGGGCCAAGGACCAGCCCGGAGCAGCAGCCAGGCCTGGGGGAGGACACAGCCCTCAGGAAGGGCTGCAGGGCCCGCCGGACGCCCCCAAGGCCTGGGAGTGCAGGTGGCACTCGCCGAGAAGCCCAAATGGGCAGGTCTGCCTGAGGCCGACCTTACCTGGTGTCTCCAAAATGGCAGGCCTGTGGAGACAGTGGGAGTCAGCGGTCCTGAGCGCCGGGTCCAGGGGAGGCTGTGCAGCCGGTCCCCAACCCGTTCCTCCTGGGGCTGCTCAGCCGAACGCAGAGACACCAGGGCTTGCTCACAAGGCGGCGGAGCAGGAGACGGAACAGTCAAGTCTGCCTCCCGGAAGGCCTGGGGTTGGGGCGTTTACAGGGTAAGGAATTAAGAAGCCGCACCTGGGGAGCACGAGGAAAGGTGATTGGAAAAGGTGCGGACTGGTCCTTCCACAGGGGCTCACAGGGCCTCAGGCCGCCCCACGTGCCGAAGGCCCCGGGCACTCATGCAGGCCCAGCTGGAAGGGCCCTGGCCCATCCAGCTGCAACCAGCTCAGTGCCAGCCGGGCACAGCTGACCCCCCAGTTCCTAGGAAACAGCCGCGCAAAAGCAAGCACATTCCCGTGGAGGTGCTGAGCTGCCAGCAGGACGCACGGGTCCCCACCGCCCTGAGGGGTGCGGGCAGGGGAAGGGGGCTTCAGGGTCGGGTTAGCCGCGGGGCCGCGGGGCCGGCCGTGCACCGCCCCGCCCCCCCCATGAGGCTCGGGCCAGCCGCTGGTCCCTGGGATTCTCCGGGACCCTGGGCACTGCTCGGCCCGTCTGGACGTGGGCTGCAGGCACAGCTGCCCCGGGGCAGGGGCGATGCTGCCACGTTGGGGTCTCAAGCTCTCCCGAGTCTTTGGCTGCTTCCTCGCCCCAGCAGGCCTGTGACGGGCCTGACCAGACAGCCGGGGCACGCGGGGGGTCCCCGAGCGAGGCCTGTCCCGCCCCAGCCCCTGTGGGCTCCGGGCGCAGCGGCAGCTCCCCGGCGGGTAGTTGCGGAGGGTGAGTGTCCCCTGGGCGGGGCTCTCCCTTTGCTGGCTGCAGCTCTGACTCAAGCCTGGTGGAGGCCCTCCCTGGGGCTCAGGCTCCGCCCGCTGCTCCCCCAGCCTGGTGTCTGGAAGGCTCGGGGCAGCCCCCTGTGACCCTGGCCCGCGGTCCCCCACAGAGTCCTGCCCCCCTGCCCCACTTCTCGGACCCGCACCCCGGGGACCCACTGCCCACCCAGCACTCCCCACAGGCTGGAGCCCGCCCACCTCCAGCCCAGAAACCTGTTTCCCAGAGGTTCTTCAGGTTGCAGTTTAAGAAACTCAGAATGCAAACTGTCAGGCATCCTTCTAGCTCTTTGGGTGAGACGAGGCTCCCAGGCTTCAGGAATCACATGCCACCCACGTCCTCATCCCCTCTGAGCTGGCCGCTGCCTCCTGAGAAGGGGAGGGTTGCCCAGAGAGGTCAGGACACCTGCCTGGGACACACAGCAGCCGGCAGGCAGGTGGAGGGCGGCCCTCTGAGCGCAGAGCCCGTGGCTGGCAGGCTGCACCCCGCCTGTCTGCCCTCATGGCCTCTCGGGAAGGCCAGGGGACCAGACACTGGCCGGGGGCCAGCCCGGCTCCTCTGGGCCAGCCCATTCTTGCTGGGTGGGTTTATACTCCGCCACTTGCTGACCATCAGAAGGGCCTCTGTCCACTCCATCCTGGGAGGTGGGATGGGGTGTCCCCATGGGCAGCGAGCCTGCCTGACCCTCTCCTGGGTGTCTGCCTAGGAAATCTCCCCCTGCGCCTGGCAGGGTATTCTGGTAGAAACCACGATGCCAGGGGCAAAGATGGCTCCTTCAGGCCCAATTGCCCTGGGACCCGGGTTCCCAGGCCATGCCTGACTTCCAGTGAGGCTGAACAGAACCTGGAGCAGACAGAAGTTTCCGGCCGGCGCCAGGAAGGAGGGTGGGCTGGCGGCCCGCGCTCAGGAAGCCCGAAGCCCCGGTGGGAAGGCGTCTATAGGCGAGACTGGGGCGGGCAGGAGGGTGACACCTCCCGAGGGTCAGTAAGCTGCCTTGGGGATTTTCTAGAATTAAAGGCCTTCAGTTGCCTGTGCGAAGCCCTGACAGACCCAGGAGCACGTGCCTGGGGTGGGGGGGCAGGCTCCGCAGCCCCGCTCCTGCGGGCCTTCCCGTGCTGGTGTGGCCACGGGCCCCACAGCCTTTCCCTGAGCTGCGAGCCGCCGGCAGGGCCGTGGATGGCTCCCGGCTCTGCCGAGGTGCACACTGGGAGAATCCAGACGGGATCCCGGGGGAAGTGGGGAGCCCTGCAGGGTCCGGGTCATGGCCACCCCCTTCACAGAAGCACATAGATCCCTCCGGGGCAGCCTGGCTTCTGGAGTGGCCTCTCCCTGTGGGGTCGGGGGTTGGAGGACAGGCCGGCTCACTGAGCCCCAGGCCTGCCGCCCCCTCCCCTCGGCCTGGTCGCCCCTTCCTCCCCGACACCCAAGCTGCTCCTTGGCAGGAAACCCCGCGTGAGGGGGCTCGGCTGTGCCACTGCCCCACCCCCACCCCATCCCAACTCACCCGCAGGGGGCTTTGAATGGATGGGACCTTCTCCAGGGCTCTTTGCTCCACCGTCACAGACGATCAAGTGTAGATACGGCCCACAGGGGAGAGGTGTCCTCATGGAACAGGGAAACGTGGACGCGGGCAGGCTAGGCGAGGCTGTCCGAGGGTTGGAGGTCTTCCACCCCAATGGAGGGACCCCCAGAAGCCGGGAGGAGACCCATGCCCCAACACCTCTGTTAGGGAAGCACGCCGACTGAGACCACCCTCCCTGGCCAGGCACCACGGTAACCACTTGGATGAGCTGTTTTACGACAGGAGGTCCTGGTAAGGAACACAGAACTAACAAGCCACCTCCCACTGGACGCGTTCGGGAAAGGTCACCACATGTCCGACCACCTCCCAGAATCCTCCTCTCTGGCTTCCATGTTTGCTGAACAGGGCGCGCACCACCAGGAAGGACTCTGAGTCAGAATGACTGGCTAAGGACAACCCGGAAACTACTCCCATCAGGAAACCCGAGACTGCAAGCCACGTGGCAAAGCTGTTCTGGGTTCCCTCACCCTGCTGCTCTCCATCCGGGCACCCTCTCCCAGTAAAATCTCTGGCTTTGTCAGCACGTGTGTCTCCTCGGACAATCCATTTCCGAGTGTTAGACAAGAGCCCAGGTTCGGGCACTGGAAGGGGTCCCCCTTCCTGCAACACCTCCATCGCAGACTTTTGACCTCTAGCATCCTGAGAGTGTACATTTCTGCCACTTAAGCTGCCCGGTTTGGGGCACTTTGTTAGCTCAGCCCCCGGGCAGCTAGGACCGCTGCCAGGCTCATCTTGACGAATGATGGACCTGAGGGCAGGAAGACCAGTTGAGCTCCTGGCCCTACCCCAGGGCACAGGGGAGGTGGCCCAGAAAGGCCGCCCATGGAGCCCACCTGCTCCCCTCTGCCCCCTGCGCCCGCCTGCCCCCCTTCCGGCCGGGCTGTGGATGAAGCAGGGCCACTCAGGGAGGGTAAACAGAGGAGGGGGCCAGAGAGAGGCTGTTACTTCTCCAGGCGGAGGAGCTCAGCCCTGAAACTCCTGTGTGACTGACGCGTCATGCCAGCTCTGAAGCCGCCGCCTGGTCCCCAAGCCTGGTTCTTGAATCACTGAAGACAGACCTGCTTTGTGCTGAAGCGCCAGGGCCATGTGTTGTGATATTGATGAGGCCTGATGAGTTTTGCAGGACCGCGAGCTGCGGGGGCCCAGGGGCTGTGACCCACCCACCGCTCACAGCCTTTGACTGGCAAGAGGCTCCCCAGGAGCCCAATACAGCTCCTGTCCCCGCAAACAGCAGCACGTTCCCCCTGCAGGTTGGGGAGTCCCAGGGCATGAGGCCAAGTGGGGGTCCCGCCTCCTGGAGCAACGCCCCAAAAGCTTTTGCCGTGGGACGTGAGAAGCCCACGGAGAGCAGGACCGGGCCGGGGTGGGGCATTTGCCGGGGCTGGGGTGCAGCCACAGTCCCGGACCCCAGGCATGTTCCTCCATCTTTGCCTCTCCCAGCGTGAAGCGCCCTACCCGTCAGCGGCCGGAGACCCATCCAGGGGAGTCCGGTCCGCGGTGCTGGCTCCCAGGGGCAGTTCCTGTGGTCACAGCTGGTCCTCCAGCATGCCGGATGTTTGGGGCCAAAGCCTACGCCCTGGGGACACCTGCTCAGGTCCCGTGGGGCCGTGTCCTTCAGTGCGGTGCTTCTGCACCTGTGTTTCCGTGTGTCTACACCGTACCACCATCCCGGGGCTGGGGGTCTACGTTACGCAGAGCCATGATGGAGGCCGACGTGTGACCTGCTCAGGGTGCTCTGGCTCCAAACGTTACTTCCAAACCCTCAGGGGCTTCAGACCCTGGCCTGGACACCGATACAGTTTACTGCTTCCTAGGCTGATCCATGAGATCCCAGGAAAGAGGGCTGAACAGAAGGGCACTGGAGGCATCCACGGATCGGTCGTTTGCTTGGAACCAAGACCATGACACCCATTTCCAGAAACCCTGGCTCTGGACTGGGGGCTGGGCTTGAACCCCGCCCTAGAGAATTGTGTTAGACCCTGGAGGGGCCTGGCGTCACTCCTCAGGAAAGAAATGATGGACGTGCTGCCTTAGGGCTGCGGCTGCCTTGCTGTGTGACTTTGGGCAACTCCCTTGCCTTCTCTGGTCTTCTGATCCCTATCTATGTAGTGAGTGACAAGATTCAGATGGTGGTTGGCTTCTTTGAGCCCGTGTTTTGCAGAAGGAGTTCAGGCGTCTCAGGGCCAGTGCCCGGTGGCCCACCTATCCTGATGCTCTGAGAAGCTTCCCCCGGGAGGCCGTGTCCCCAAGGCTGGCTCCTCCTCCAGCCCCAGGGTCCCTGCTTCTGCTCAGCAGCTCTCCTGAAAACTTTCTTTCAGGAACACCAGGTGAAGATGAGAACCTCGGATTTGGACGGAACGTGTGTCTCCCTCCTGCCCCAAGTTCACCTGTTGAAGCTCTAATGCTCAGGACAGTTCTTGGAGACGGACCTTTGGGAGGTGGCTGGTACAGATAAGGCCCCACGATGGGACTGGTGATGGTGGTTAAGTTGCTAAGTCGTGTCCGACTCTTGCGACCCCATGGACTGTGGCTTGCCAAGCTCCTCTGTCCATGGGGATTCTTCAGGCAAGAAAACTGGAGTGGATTGCCGCTTCCTCCTCCAGTACGGTGGGGTTAGGGGCTTTATAAGATGAAGAAAGGCCTGGGCTCTCCCTGTCTGTCTTGGGTGCAGACGCAGCCAGAGGGTCCATCTGTAAACCAGCAAGAGGGTTCTCCCTGGAATCTAACTTGCAGCACCCTGATTCTCAGTGTCCAGCCTCCAGAGCTCTGAAAACTTGGCCCCTGTTATCCAAGTCACTAGCGGACTGCTACCTACCCACAGCAGAGCCAGCAGAGGCGGCTTCCTCAGGGCTCCCAGAGCTGGGGGTCGGCTGCCCTTGCGTGTGCTCAGTGGATGCCGGAGGCAGGCGGGGAGCAGGACAGCTCTGTTGTGGGAGGGGGCTTAGGGGTGCCATGGCAGGGGCTGGGGCAAGGTGGCATGTGGGGCTCCCACATAACTGCCGAGGGGAACGTGTTAGGCTCTCCCAAGCTGGTCCTGCATTGGAAGTGGGGGCAGAATTCAGCCTGTACACACGGCCTGGACGTCCTCAGCGTCCACACCGGGTGCTAACAGGCGTCCTGCTCTCTCCTCCTGTGACTGGCCTGAGTGCCCAGCCACGAGCTGCTAGAAGAGGGCCAAGGGCCTCCCACAGAGGCCTCTCCAGCCTCTCCTGGGACCCTAAGGTTTCTAATGGGTTTCAGGGAGGTGACCGATCCTTTGTGAGATCAGTTTTCTGGGACTTCCAGGTCAGGCAAGAGAGGAAGGGGCTTGCTTCCAGGCCAGAGGTATACACGGCCCCCTGCCCACCTCCATGGCACCTCTGTGAACGGGGCAGGCTCGCCCCAGGAGATGCTGTGGAGGAGAAACGTCCCGGGGTCAGGGCTGTGCTCCTAAGCAGGGCTCTGGAGCGCCACAGCTTTGTGGTTTCATTCTAACATTTAAAAGCTAGTTTAAACTTTTCCAGTGGTCATGTATGGATGTGAGAGTTGGACTGTGAAGAAAGCTGAGCGCCGAAGAATTGATGCTTTTGAACTGTGGTGTTGGAGAAGACTCTTGAGAGTCTCTTGGACTGCAAGGAGATCCAACCAGTCCATCCTAAAGGAGATCAGCCCTAAGTGTTCTTTGGAAGGAATGAGGCTAAAGCTGAAACTCCAGTACTTTGGCCACCTCATGCAAAGAGTTGACTCATTGGAAAAGACTCTGATGCTGGGAGGGATTGGGGGCAGGAGGAGAAGGGGATGACCGAGGATGAGACGGCTGGATGGCATCATTGACTCGATGGACGTGAGTCTGAGTGAATTCCAAGAGATGGTGATGGACAGGGAGGCCTGGGGTGCTGCAATTCGTAGGGTTGCAAAGAGTCAGACACGACTGAGCGATTGAACTGAACTGAACTGAAATCTGAAATAAGCAGCCACACTCAGGTGCATCACACAAGCCACCTCAAACACACAGGGCAGGCGCTGGGTCCAGGCCTCCCCCGAGGCCTTCTCCTCCATCCCTGGGGGAAGTCAAGGGCGTTCGAGTGGAACTGGGTGGTCCCACACAGGGGTCAAGGTCAGGGTCTGCTCTCAGGGCCCGTCTTATCGTTACACCCAGTGTTTTCAAATGTGGGGGAACATGCGGTTCCGTGCAAAACTGTCAAGTCCCACCCAACCGGGAGGCGGTGTCCTTCCTGGGAGGGGGTGGAGTCCGGGGCTGCGGTGGGCGTCAGGGTGAGCGTGCCCGGCTGGGGTGCGCCCAGCTGTGTCTTGCCCCTTGGTTGGGAGGGGTGCCAGCATCCAGTGGGGAGACCAGACAGATGGCCGGTTTCTCTGGGGCAGCGGGGGGCTCGATGGTTTGGACGCTTCAGTTTATCAAGCTCTCTGCTTCCAGGCTGGGCTACATCAAACTTACTGACTTAACAACAACAACAAAGGGAATGAATTTCTAGCAGATGCAGGTTTGCTAACACCTCCTAGCGAGCAATGCAGGGGCTCACCGGAGAGCCAGTGTTATTGCTAGTGCTGGGGGAGGGCCTCGATGTCTTCTCCTTGAAACTTCAGACACGAAGCTCAAATTCATGTCCCTGGTTGACCTGGGACTTTGATGGACTTAACTGGTCCCACCCTTTCTACCATCAGGGCTACTGCTACCGTCGACGTAGGTTTTAGGAGCTGCACACAGACCCCTGAGGACACATCAGACCTGGTCAGGGCCCAGTGAGGACCGCAAAGACTTGGGCACGCTTTCGGAGGTGAAGAGGGGTGGAGGGTAAGCAAGAAAAGAGCTCTCGAGTGGTAAAATAATGTTTTATTCCATGGATGAGCAAACACTACCATGCCACACCTCACTCCCTCCTGCCAGACCTCATGGCCAGAGTCAGCCTCCCCTTTCAGACCGAGCTGGCTGTGCAGTCGGTCAAGCCTCCTGACAAGACAAAAAGCATGGCCAGGTAGCATCGGAGCGGTCCCGCGGGCAGCACCTTCATCCTTTCCCCAAATGCTGATGCATCACCTGAAACAAGGAATCCCATGACGGAGATCTTCCAGGCGAACCAAGTGCAACTGACATTCAGAGCTCGTGGAGATGAAACACAAACCCCCGAACACCAAAGAGCGACACGGACCTGTCTTCTCTGCAGATGAGGATGTCAGGGACCCCTGCTCCCCAGCGGGGCGGGACCTGGAGACCCATCAGGACTGATGTTCAGGCTGTCAACAAGCTCCAGAGGCGATGATGGTCTTCGGTGCATTTCCAATGAGCACTCGTAGAGACAGCAGCTTGGGCAGGCTGCGGGCATGCAGGTGAAACACAAGGACTTGGCGGAGGGCAGGGGGCAGCGGCGATGGCCGACCACAGTCCTGTCTCTATATACAACGGAGTGAGATACACGCGGATGCTGGCTCGCCTCTGAGCAGAGGACGCCTCACGAGGCCAGACTGGAACGTCGCCGAGGCTGCTTGCGTGCAGGGGGTAGGGGTAGGGCAATGCCGGCACGGGCCCCTGCGTTCCTCCAGGGCTCTTGTCACCTGAGCACACGTGACCGACCTGGAGGGGGAGCTAACGCTTGGTCTTTTCATGTTTTTTAACCAAATGTCATCTGAAAAGACAGCCTATCTGGGAGGAAAGGGATGGGCTTCAGGACGCGTGGAAATGGACGGCGCGAATCTGAGCCAGACCCTAACACACTTGGTGGGAGGCGAGTTTTTATTTATGACCCTTTAGTGAACAGTGCTGGATGTCGTTTGCAGTATTTTTGAAATGTTCCCACAAAGTCTAGAGACGACCTTGAGGAGAAAGCCGTTACTTCTGATCTGTTTTTTTTTAAAATCCAAACAAGTGCAAAGCCTACATACTGACTGAACAAAACCAAGCAAAACAAAACAAAGCCAAAAAAAAAAAAAAGAAAAGCGCACAGCAAAACAAGCCCGTGACCAGACACAGTGTCAGGTAAAAACCATAGAAAAATGCAAACTAATTCCAGAAGGTTAACCATCAGCATCAGCTACAGTGACACTTTGTACAGCCCCCTTAAACTGTGGACTCTCCTAACTGCAGAAAGGAGCGGGCCAATCTAGGGACAGGTACTGTGAAAATGATTGTGCTCTGGTTGGTCCCTGGCGCGGTGACGTCACGCGGGGGTGGTGCTCCCGGGTGGGCGCGGGACTCGGGGCGGCCGGGTCCCACGCTGCCGCTCGCCAGCTCCAGTTCCAGGGCCAGCTTCTGCACTGCCGTCCAGGCTCTGCTTTGTTCCTTGGGGAGGGTCGTGGGGAGGCCCCGGTCACGCTGCGGGGGGAGGCGGCGGTGGTTCCAGGCTCCGAAGAAGCCCCTCGTGAGCGGCGACGCACCTCCACCCAGCAAGGAGCTTGTTTCTGGAGCGGAAATGCCTTCGGACCCGAGACACACATGCGATGAAGGAGGCGCCCCCGCCTCTGCGGGACAGGCCGCGGGGTGCCCGGGGCAGCGTGCCCTGTCCCAGGAGGGGCCGGGCGGTGCGTCGTGGGGCTCAGTCCTCCTCCTCCTCCTCCTCTCGCTGTGACTGCGGGGAGCTTGTCCTGGATCCTGAAGCACTCCACGAAGAAGCCCAGGATGGAGCGGTACAGGTGCTGCTGGAGGGCGGCGCTGCTGAAGTAGTGGCTCTCGTCCGGGTAGATCTGCAGCGGGGGCAGAGGACTCAGCCACGTGGCCACCGCCCCGTGTGGGCCGGCGCCGGAGACGCGGAGACCCGCACCCCACCGCCCGCGTGGCCAGACTCTCAGCCCCGACGGCAGAGGGCGTCCTCGGAGCATCAGGGAAGGAATCGGACAACACTGTCTAGTAGACTCTGTGCATCTGGCTCTGTTTGTTCGGATCCACAACATGGATCCAGGCTCGGGACTACAGAGGCCGCGGCCGGGCCTGCAGGGGTCAGGACTTCCAGAGAACTGGGGGGAACAGCGTCTCTGAGACCCCAGTGAGTGCAGGAAGCCCCCGGCTCGCCAGGCACAGGGGCTTTCCTGGACCTCAGCGTCCAGAGGACCAATGGAGACGATCGTCATCAAATCTAACTCATTAAGCTTGGTGGGGATTAAAAGACAAAATTTCCTGAAAGGCTCAGAACAAGGCCTGGGACACAAAATGTGTTCAGTCATGTCCAATGCTTTGTGACCCTGTGGACTGTAGCTCACCAGGCTCCTCTGTCCATGGGATTCCCCAGACAAGAGTACTGGAGTGGGTTGCCATTCCCTTCTCCAGAGGACCTTCCCGACCCGGGGATGGACCCCAAGTGTCTGGCATGGCAGGCACCCTAGGACATTGCGGGGCTGAAAAGATGGCAGCTGATCATCCCGTCCCCCAGTGTGATGGCTCCAGGCACCCTGGGCTCCACCTGGCTTCCACATGAAGGGCCTGGTCCCTGCAGAGAGTCAGAGCCAAGTCTCACTGGCCCCAAAGCCTGCGGTCTTCCCAGGATACCAGGCTGCCTCTTGCACGTGCACCCCGTCCTTCTCTTGCATCTTTGGTGTCTTTGTGACGCCCACCTTGGTCTCAGTATTTAGGAAGGTGGTCCTTGAGCTAGTGCCTGTGCCTTAGGCCTCAAACAGCTCTGAGGGGTACAGAGCAGGAGGCACGTCTCTCCCTCGCCAGGCCCTGGGCCCCGGAGCCCTCAGCTGGCCTTGTCACCGTCACAGGCGTAAGCATCTCAGCTGCTCTGTGTCTGCAACGGATCCAGGGGGCTGGGCTGGGCCCCACCTGTGTCTGTGGCGTGAGCATCTCAGCCACTCTGTGTCTGCGGCCATGTCCAGGGGGCTGGGCTGGGCCCCACCTGTGTCTGTGTTGTGAGCATCTCAGCTGCTCTGTGTCTGCGGCCATGTCCAGGGGGCCAGGCTGGGCCCCACCTGTGTCTGCAGCCTGAGTATCTCAGCCGCTCTGTGTCCGCAGCCGTGTCCAGGGGGCCTGGCTGGGCCCCACCTGTGTCTGCGGCCTAAGCATCTCAGCCACTCTGTGTCTGCGGCCGTGTCCAGGGGGCTGGGCTGGGCCCCACCTGTGTCTGCGGCATGAGCATCTCAGCCACTCTGTGTCCGCAGCCGTGTCCACGGGGCCTGGCTGGGCCCTACCTGTATCAGGCGTGAGCATCTCAGCCGCTCTGTGTCCGCAGCCGGATCCAGGGGCCCTGGCTGGCCCCACCTGTGTCCTGTATCTGCAGTGTGGTCCACTCTGGCCCAGAGCTCTGCTGCTGGGCCTACTGGGGCTGCGGCGTGTCATACGATGCACTTGGCCTTGTAGTGTGACCTGAGCTCTCTCAGCAGAGCTCAGATGACATCTGAACTAGGCAGGACTCTGTCCTGCGGGGAAGCGCTCCCCTGGGGGTGCAGGGTGGGGGTACGGGGCGTTCCAAAGAGGCCTGAATGCAGCCCCAGAGCAGAACCGAGCTGCTTGCCCTTTGTTGCTGTTCAGTCGCTCAGTCGCATCCGGCTCTGCAGCCCCATGGACAGCAGCATGCCGGGCTTCCCTGCCTTTCATTATCTTCAGAGCTTGCTCAAACTAATACCCCCTGAGTCAGCGATGCCATCCAACCGTCTCGTCCTCTGTCGCCCCCTTAAGCCCTGCTCTTCCCACCCGACGTGTCCCTGACTGCCTCCCAGGACCGGGCCCAGCAGTGTGTCCCTGCAGAGTGGGAAGACTGGGCGTACGGGTTCTCCTCTGTCGGGGGGAAGGGGGTGTCTTGGGCTAGCCCTGTACCTGTAAGCTGTAATTAGCCTTTCCCTTAATGAGCTGTGTGATGAGCTCTGCCGTGTGCTGGAAATGGATCTTTTCTGTTGAAAGAAAGAGGAGTGTCTGTCAGAGCCCGTGGCAGCGCGGGAGGGCGGTGTCCCCGCAGCCCCGGGGTCAGGCGCTCACCGTCCGCGGTTGCGTGGATGACCAGGAACTGCTGCCCATCCAGCGCGGACACCCGGTGCGCCACCTTGGCCATCTGCAGGCGGGGAGGAGGGTCAGCACGGGGCCTGGCCGGGTGGTGCAGCGGGCGTGCTCTCCCTGCCCTGGCGGCCTCACCCGATCAAGAGGAGGACGGGGCAGGAGATGAGGAGTGGCAGGGAAGGGAGGGCAGGAGACAGGGTCCCCTCCCCCCTGCAGGAAGCCTGGGGCCGCCATCCCGCCGGGAGTGACACGCTGGCTGGAACAACCTCAGCAGCCTCCGGGGCCCCAGGTGAGGAGAGGCCTGGGTGACCTCCGCTCTCAGCTGCTGCGTGGGGACTGGGGGGTGGGTCAGAGGCGTGTCCTGCCTGCTCCCTCCCATCCAGGGCTTGCTCTCTCCTGGAGCAGAAGCAGCCTTGGGGGCAGAGCCCACACATAAGCCAGCCTATGGACCCCAGGACAGACTCCCCCACCCAAGCCTTCCCTGCTTCCTCCTCTGCCCTCCAGCTCCAGACGGACAGCCAGATGCACCTGGGAGAGGGCTTGGTCACCCACATCCTCAGGAGTGGGGCCAGGAGCTTTCTCAGAGGGAGCTGTGTTGGGACGCAGGCCGGCAGAGGGCTAAAAGGGGGCCGTCCCAAGCGGTGGCCGCGACCAGACGTACCTCGTATGCTCGGTTGTCAAGTCCGTGGAGGCCCAGGTACCTCTCGGAAAATGCAGACGCTGGGCGGAAGCAGAGGGGAGTGTTAGCCCTTGGCCTCGGCCCCTCGGACTGTGAAATAGCTGGAGTAAAGCCCCTAGAGAGCCTCGCTGAACTTGAAAACACAGAGTATGTCGCGTGCATTCCACGGGGCGATCATTCTAGCTATTAAAATCTGGAATTAGGTGAGTTCCTGTATGGTTTTCAGCTGAAATGTGCACGAATCACTTCCCAAAGATGAAAGTGTCAGCCGGGAGCCTCCGGGGCCCCAGCCCCTGCTGCTATGTCCCTGCGTGCAGCTGGGGCTGATGGCCGAGCCTCCCTGTGGCCCTGACCCGAGTGCTGGCTCTCAGAGCCCGCGGAGAAGGCCTGTCCCACACTTAAACCAGCGGTGATGTCACAGAACCATTCGCGTTCGGGGAAAAGAGGCTGGCTGACCAAAGGGCAGGGAGGCCAGGAGCCTTGGGCCCAGATCAGGGACCGGAGAGCCAGGTCCAGGCGGGCGGGGGCCGGCCCCCTACACCTGGGGTCGGACGGTGGAGGGGGCCTCAGGTGCGGGAGCAGGGGAGGAGCAGACCCCCGGGACCCTCGGCCGCGGACACCCCCAGGCTAGGAGACACGGCTTGGGCTCTGCCAGCTGACCCTGGGGCACAAGCAGAAGGCTGGCGCTGGGGGTGGCGTGCAAGGAGCCCCTTCCCTCCGCTCCCACCATGCCCATGCTGCAGGCGGATCGCTGGTTGGGTTTCAGCTCCTGGTCTCATGTCGGGGAGGACAGTTCAGGGACGCGGGTGGTCAACCTTTTTCAGAATAAGCAGCTTAGAAACACCCCCTCCCCTGCACTCCCGACCCAGCTGTCTGCCAGGCGTCACCACTGCCCACACCGGCCCAAGGGGTATCAGACGGGGCCCTGGGGTGTGGCGCAGGGAGGGTGTGTGCCCGCCTCTTCAGGACCCTCACCGTACAGCTTGAAATCCGTGATGGGGGAGAGCGCGGAGCCGCAGCTGAAGACTGGAGCCTGACCGTCGCGCCCTTGGCCGGGAGGAGGTAGGTGCTCAGGTACCCTCCGTAGTCCTGGGGGTGGGGACAGACAGGGGGCGGGGCTCAGCAGCGCTGCCACGGGGCCCTTTCTTACACCCGTGGCGGATTCACGTCATGTCGATGTATGGCAAAGCCAATACAATATTGTAATTAGCCTCCAATTAAAATAAATTTATATTTTTAAAAAGTTGACATTAAACATCTCCAGGGGACCTAAAAAGAGGGAAAGCAAACATCTCTCCAGCTAAACGCACTGTGAGGCGAGCACCCTTCCGGGGCCTCGTGTTCATGCACCATGGAGGTGGAATCTGATGGTCACGTGGAGTGTGACCGTGCGCTGGAGAACCCTTGTGCGCGTGCACGACTGTCGCGTCATTTCAGTCCAGCGCCTCCAGTGCACCATTGCTTGCTGCCTTCCCTGTCTACAGACAGAGTTAACCCATCTTCTCTGATATATATATATATATTTTTTGGCTGTACCAGGTCTTAGCTGTGACCTGTGCGATCTAGTGCCCTGGGAATGGACCAAACCCTGGCCCCCTGCACTGGGAGTGTGGAATCTTAGCCACTGGACCGCCAGGGAAATCCCCATTTTCTCTGCTTCTGAGGACAGGCCCATGAGGAGTCAACGTCAAAAGACTCGGGCACGGGCCGGCACGACGCTCTGCCCAGGGGCCTACACGTGTCCGGCCCGTGGCCAGTCCTTCGGATCCGGTTTGGCCCTCGCTCTGGGGTTGAGATGGAAGACCACAGCGTGAGCCTCCTGGGGAGAGTGAACGTGACACCGGGCCTGCTGTTGGTGTGGGTTGGCCCAGATGTCTTCCTGCTTCTCAGAAGGCCTAGAGGGAAGGGGTCACACAGGAGATCCTTTGATGAGCAAAGGTGGGCAGATGTTAAGGGTGTGGGTGTGTGTGCAGGGGTGGTGTGCAGGGGTGTGTGCTGGCGTGGGAGGGTGGCGAGACATCTGTGCCAAGCTCACTGCAGAATTAATGGGTTTTGATCGTAAGTTTCTCCTTCAGTAAAACAGGACTATCTTTCTCTTAACGACATAAGAGTCTTCAGTTTCTTGCAAATAATATTCATGTTCAAAGAAATCGCCAAGTCTTACAGGTCATTTTGCAGCTTTTTTAAAAACGCTGACTGACCACACCAGAGGCTGGAGAGCACATGCAGCACTGGAACTCTGCTGGGAGCCCACTTGCTGTTGGTGGGGACGCTGAGCGTTACAGGCTCTGGAAGACAGCTTGGTGGATTCCTTCAAAACTGAGCATTCCCTTATCATCTGATCGCACGCTCCTTGGTACTTAAGAAGCTGGAAACTCAGATGTCCACAAAGACCTGCACAGGGGTGACGTTTCGTTTCTCACTGCCACAGCGACACGGAAGCCACCAAGATGCCCTCCAGTAGGTGAGTGGATAAAGCATGGTGCATTCAGGCAGTGACTGGTACTAGAAAGAAATGAGCTGTGAAGCGAAAAAGGGACACGGAGGAACGCTGAATGCATATCGCCAAGTGAGAGAAGGCAATCTGACAAGGGCCCACACTGTAAGATTCCAGCGCTATGATGTGCTGGGGAAAGCGAGCTGCCGTCCAGTCAGTCAGTCCTGTTGGCTGTTTGCAATCCCGTGGACTGCAGCACGCCAGGCTTCCCTGTCCTTCACCATCTCCTGGAGCTTGCTCAAACTCATGTCTATTCAGTGATGCCATCCAACCATCTCATCCTGTTACCTCCTTCTCCTCTTGCTTTCAATCTTTCCCAGCATCAGAGTCTTTTCCAATGAGTCAGCTCTTCCCATCTGGTGTCCAAAGCACTGGTTTCAGCTTCAACATCAGTCCTGCCAATGAATACTCAGAACTGATTTTCTTTAGGATAGACTGGTTGGATCTCTTTGCTGTCCAAGGGACTCTCAAGAGTCTTTTCCAACACCTCAGTTCAAAAGCATCAGTGCTTCTGTGCTCAGCCTTCTTTATGGTCCAACTCTCACATCTGTACATGACGACTGGAAAAACCATAGCTTTGACTAGACAGACTTTTGTTGGAAAAGTGATGTCTCTGCTTTTTAATACACTGGAGAAGGAAATGGTAATCCACTCCAGTACTCTTGCCTGGGAAATCCCATGGCCAGGGGAGCCTGGTGGGCTGCAGTCCATGGGGCCGCAAAGCATCGGACATGACTGAGTGACTGAGTGCAGTACACGGTACAGCTTTATCAGAGCTTCTCTTCCATGGAGCGGGCGTTGGGGAAGGGGAGAGGCGTGAGCAGGTGGAGCACAGGGACCTTGAGGGCAGTGAGGCTGCCCTGGGCGGCCCTACAGTCATGGACACGTGTCATTGTACGTGTGTCCGAACCTGCAGACGGTGCAGCCCCGGGAGTGAGCCCTATGGGAACTGCGGGTTCTGGGTGATCAAGGCCCATCAGTGCAGGTTCACCGAGTGTGGAAAGAAAGGCAGCAAGTGGCAGCAGTGGTGATGGGGGCAGCTGTGCAGCTTTCCAGGAAACCGCTCAAGTTTGCTGTGGACCTGAAACTGCTTTAAACAAAGTCTTTTGCCAAAAAAAATGTGTGGAACACATCTTTCCCGGAGGACTCAGGGCCTTCTAGGATCTCAGTGAGCGCCTTCTGGGCCCCAGCACCACGCTGTCCTTGGGGGTGAGCTGCAGCCCACAGGCAGAGCTGCAGGACGCAGCCAGGCTGGACACCTGCAGCTCCGCAGGGCCTGCCCCGGCTCTGGGAGCTCCTGAGCTTCATGATGAGGGGAACATGGAGCCTGGGCGGGGCCCACACTCACTTAGGTGGGCCTGAGAAGGGAATCGGGGGACTTCCCTGCTGCGCCAGCAGGTAAGAACTCGCCTTGCAAATGCAGGGGACACGGGTTCCATCCGAGACCTTTAGTGGGTAACTAAGATCCCACATGCCTTGCGGCAACTAAAGCCCAAACTACAAGTCCCGAGCCCTAGAGTTGTAACTAATCCAAGGGGCACGACACAGGTCCCACATGCTGCAACTAAGACCTGATGCAGCCCAATTAAAAACAATTATACAAAAAGGAAGAAAGAGGGGAGCATGCCCACCAGCTACGGGGATCAACAGTTTGTTCCTCTGAAGAGACACAGTCACTGAGTCCATGAGCCTCTGTCTGAGGCACTATTCAGAGGCCAGGGACCCACTGGGCACAGCGGCCAAGGAAGGTGAAGGGGCCAGGGTCCAGGTGCCCACCGTGGGGAGGGGCAGGGGACGCAGGCCAGGCTCCCGGCAGCAGGGGGCACGCTGGGGGAGATCCCCAGGCTGGGCAGAGGCTGAGCCCAGCCCGGAGCCTGGCCTTGAGCTGCGGCCAGTCTGCTGGGCTGGAACGTCTCAGTGGGGGTGGTCGGTAAGGCCATCATGGCAGGGTCTGCTGTGGGTCATCCAGCCTCCTCGGAGCCTCACAGGCTGGGAGTGGGCTTCCGCTAGGACGGACTGAGCTGAGGACTGTCCAGACTCGGGTTTGGCCCTGGGGTGGGCCCTTTACCACCGCACCTCCTGGGGCATTCTGGGACCCTCCATGGGGCGGTATTGCGTCTCTGATGCGTGAGGCTCCCGGGCAGCGCTGGGCTCAGAGGTGATGACCCAAGAGGTTGCCCGCTGGTTACCTGTTCAAACCCTCACCTGCCGTGAGGCCACCCCAGGCCCCTCTGCGGGGCTGTTCTCTCAGCGGTAGGACGGTTCTGTGTGTCCCTCTGTGCACCTGCCGTGAGCCCGAGAGCCCACAGTCCAGGCAGCCTAACCATGGTGGGGAGGGCACCACAGCGAGAGGAGGCGGTCCTCCGGGGACCCAAGGCCCAGTCACAGGGCCCACACCCGGCTCCGGCCTGCGGATGTGGGGCACCCGTGGACGCTTCTCTGGTTTGACAGCTCAGGGTGTGAGCACCCCCACTCCCCTTCCTTGTAAGGGAACCTAGTCAATGAGCGTGAAAGAAGAAAGTGAAAGTGACGTCGCTCAGTCGTGTCTGACTCTTGCGGCCCCACGGACTGTAGCCCACCAGGCTCCTCCATCCATGGAAACTGCCAGGCAAGGATACTGGAGCGGGTTGCCATTTCCTGCTCCAGGGGATCTTCCCGACCCAGGGATGGAACCCAGTCTCCCATACTGCAGGCAGACTCTTTATCTCTGAGCCACCAAGGGAGCCCTTCCAAAATGAGTATGACCCCTGCACATAAGGACTTCCTGGGGGTGGTAGTGGTGAAGAACCTGCCTGCTAATGCTGGAGGCGCAAGAGACCTGGTTTGGTCCCTGGGTCGAGAAAATCCCCTGGAGGAGGGCATGGCAACTCACTCCAGCCTTCTGGCCTGGAGAATCCCGTGGACAGAGGGCCTGGGGGAGCTACAGTCCACGGGGGTCCCAAAAGCGGTCGCGACTAAGGCGCTCACGCGGATCCAGTGCTGCACATCGCAGGTGGATCCTTTACCAGCCGGGCCGTCCGGGAAGCCGGTCCTGCTCATCCAGGCACAGAGACAGAGACCCCCGCCTCCTCCTGCTCCGGGGCGCCACCCTGAGAACCCAGCAGGCTGGTCCTGAAAGCAGTCCAGGAGCCTCAAGGAGCACGCCCAAGGGATCTGCTTCTCACTGCCTTCCCTTCCAGACGATGTGAGGAGCTCCCGAGGCTGCTCAGATGAAGACTCCCCCCACCCTCTCCTCAGCCCCTGCGCCGGGCTGAACATCCAAACCCTTTTTAAACAAGAACCGCTTGCCCGTGGCAGGACCAGAGGCGCACCCTATGCATCAGGGTTCGGCTGGGTGATGGGGCAGACGGGGACCGAGCAGGGGGTGTGGACCCCCAGCCGGCAGCTCACCTTCCCGAACACGGCCACGCGTGTCTTGTCGATGTACGGCTCCTTCAGCATCACCCTGCAAGGCCAGGTAGAGGGAGGGGTCAGTGCGGCCTGGAACCCAAGCTGGGGGCTGGAGCCAGGCTTTCCTGCCCTTTTCAAAGATGAAAGCCCCCTCTTAGAGGAAGTACTGAGACTCTAACTGTTGGCTGTGCTTACGCAGTGCACTGGACGCCCACGTGAAGCACTCGAGGCTCCCATGCGTCGCCGTGGGGCGGCCGGGCCTGCAGAGCTCGCAGGTTGAGAACCGGGGACTCACAGCAGCACAGGCCGTGCTGGAGACTCATGGGCCCAGCTGGGTCCCGTCTCCGCCACAGTCACCCCTCGCTTGGACCACGCGAGCCTCAGGCCCGGGGACGGAGCTCTGAGGTCCGCAGGGGGTGACTTGGCTGAGTCGGGTCACCGGGCCCTCCACCTGGGCGCCCTCACCCCCAGCTCCTGGGAGGGTCCCTGTTGTAGGCAGCCTCCCGGCAGGGCTCCATCTACACATGCCCAGCTCGGCGCCTGGGGGTGCTGCCTGGGTCCTGCCTCGTCCTCTCACTGTGGTCCCCTGGGGCCCCTCATTTCCCCCACGAAGTGGCTGGAATCGTCCTGGTTTCTGGACCCTCGCTCAGCAGCAGGAGTCCCGCCAGGAGTCTATCTGCTGCTACTGTCCACTTGCCGCCACTGCGAAGCCTCTCTCCCCTGCTTCCCATCACCCCTTTCCGGGTGTCGCCCGGTGGTTATTTTCTTGTGTCTGCTGGCTGGAGCTGCCCTGTCACTTCTGCCTCCCTTCTCAGTCTGGGGGACTCTGAAACTCCCGAGCCTGGGCCCCAAGAGTGCGCAGTCCTTCTCCAGTCGGCTCTCCAAGGGTCCCAAGCCCCGGGCCCGGCCAGCCCTTCATGGTTAGAACAGCGCTTCCACGGTGATGTCGGAAGCCCATGGACCCCCAGTTCCTGGGGCTGGGCAAGCCAGTCCAGAGTGGAGCAGCAACTGCTCTGACTTCTTGCTGCTGCTGCTAAGTCGCTTCAGTCGTGTCCAACTTTGTGCAACCCCATAGACGGCAGCCCACCAGGCTCCTCCGTCCCTGGGATTCTCTAGGCAAGAGTACTTTCTTGCCATGATACAAATTCCGGCGACTTCTGTGCCCTTGGCACAGTCAGCCCTCTGCATTCACGGTTTTCACATGCACAGATTCAACCAAATGCTTATTGAAAATATTAAGGAAGAAGCCCAGAGAGTTCCAAAAAGCAAAACTTGGATTTGCCACACTCTGACAACTATCTATACAGCATTTACATTATATCGACAACTCCCTCCCCCCTAAAGAAACCCCAGAAAATTTCAGGAATCCAGAGGGAACAGAGATAACACAGTAAACAGAGGAAACCATCACTAACATATCTAGAAAGAGAAGAAATACTGAACCAGTAAGACAGGAAGACTTTGCTCTTGGGTGGAGAGAGACAGTTACGGATTTTGAAGTGTCATGCCTGCCAATAAACATTAAGAGAAAGGCTGGAAAATAGGAGATAAAGGGATGTTGAGAACAAACCCAGAAGCACCAAAACCAGCACAATAAAAGTTCCAGAGAGAAACAACAGAGAAAGAAGTCAGCAGCAAACTATGGGGAAACTTTCTGAGGACGAGGATGAAGACCAATTAGCCTCCAGCTGAAGAATCCCACAGCAAGCGCGGACATCTCAGCACGCCAAGAGCGAAGAGGTCCTTCTCCCGGAAGGGAGCAATAGGCCGTCTACGAGGATCAGCAAAAACAGGAAGATCAGCAGACATTTCTCACTAGCAACCCCAGAGGATGGAGGACTCCAGGGCCTTCTGGATAGAGATTATTATCTATGTAGATTTCACATCTAGACATGCAATAACCTCAAATGTGGGAATAGAATAAAGACATTTTGTAATGTTTTCTAGATTCACGAAGGACAAAGTAAATAAAAAGGGAGATATATATCTGTTGTTCTTTGGCACGAGACCCAGGGTGCCTGCAAAGCCCCCGACCTAGGGAAGGAGTGACAGGGCAGCAGGGGTGACCTGCAGACACTTGGTCCAGGTGGAGCAGGAGAAAGGGGGCTGTGGCATGAGAAATGAATGCGGGAATCGACATCATTAGCAGGTGTGGTGAACTGATGCTTTCAAACTGTGGTGCTGGAGAAGACTCTTGAAACCAGTCAATCCTGAAGGAAATCAACCCTGAATATTCACTGGAAGGACAGATGCTGAAGCTCCAATACTTTGGCCACCTGATGCGAAGAGCCCACTCACTGGAAAAGACCCTGATGCCGGGAAAGACTAAAGGCAGGAGAAGGGGACGACGGAGGATGAGATGGTTGGATGGCGTCACTGACTCAATGGGCATGAGTCTGGGTGAACTCCAGGAGATGGTGAAGGTATCCGAGTGAGAGACAAAGCTACAGTCCAGGAAAGTTAAACGATGTAGCGGAACGTAGGGCATGAGGCCCCACGGGCTCTGCAGTCAGCGCCATTTAGGCAGTGACCCTGCACCTCCGATGGCTGGTCTAGCCAGGCAGCTGATGTGGCATGCCTGGGAGAAACGTGGTCCTCGCCGTGACAACCGGGAGTGAAGTGATAAGCAATCGTGACGTGAGGACAGCCGTGCTCAGAAAGGTGGAGGCAAACGCTTGAGGAAGGAGGAGAGGGGTCAAGGGTGGCCACCTCTGCAAAGCAGGGCTGGTGGGAGGGTCGGGTGAAGGGCAAGGGAACTGGTGTGGTTGATTTATGCATTTGTTATGGGTTGAATTCTGCAAAATACGTTGGATTTCTAACCCTCCAAACCTCAGTGTGGGACCACACCTGTCGACAGGGCCCACTCCCAATGTAATGAGTAAGTTAGGATGAGGTCACACTAGAGTGGTGGCCTTCTAAGAGGGGAAGAGACACAGAGGCCTCGGGAGGACACAGCCCGTGAAGACAGGATTGCAGGGATGGATCTACAAGCTGAAGATTGCCAGCATCCACGAGAGCGGGAGGAGCAGGCAGGACCCTCCCCACCAGGTGCTAGAGGGAATGCAGCCCTGCCCACACCCGATCCTGGCTTCCAGCCACACATACACACATATACACACACAGAGCCTAGGTCGGCCTGCAAAGTGCAGCGGCCACGCCCACACAGTGGAACCACTGAAGACACCTCTCCAAGTTTCTGAATTCTCTCCTCGTGACTCCAATCCCTGATATGCTGACGGGGGCTCAAGGACCCTGTGGTGAAAGGGCCCACCCCGCTGGGACCCCAGCGGGGTTCTGCCACACGGCCGGATGTCCAGACCACAGGGGCTGGGACCGTCTCTGCGGAGACCAGTGTCCACCCCAAGGGGCCTTGGTGCTGGGGTCTCGGCTCCATTCCAGCTCATAAACTATCTCAGACTTTTGCGCGCAGCCCTGTGTGCACATCCACAGGCAGCCTCCGATTTCTGGTGACCGGCCCTGCAGCGACTTTACCTGGAGGGTCCCTTCCTGAGCTGAAACCACGTGTCACGGTCATGATCCTCACCTGTAAAGTGCTTGGGAGGCTTCTGGGGGAAAACAGTGTTTTCCAACATCAAATATTTTTATGACTTTGTTGCTACGTGTCCTCAGTTGCTCAGTTGTGTCCGACTCTGCGACCCCATGGACTATAGCCTGCCAGCCTCCTCTGACCGTGGGATTCTCCAGGCAAGAAAACTGGAGTGGGCTGTCATTTCCTTCTCCAGGGGATCTTCTCCACCCGGATCAAACCTGTGTCTCTTGCACCTTCTGCACTGGCAGGCAGATACTTCACCACTACACCGTGACTATGCCCACTAATTACCAGGCGGGTCCACGTGCTGCCCTTTCCAGGGCAGCGCGGGAGCCTCCAGATGGGGGGCGTGGTCTGGGCTCCGGGAGCACGTCTCGCCTCCTGGACACTCTCAGGGGCAGCGCAGGGCAGGGCGTCCTTTCAAGGGAGCAGGTGCAATGCTCAGCTCCACCCCAGGGTCGGCAGAGGCCCCGTGTGAGGAGGGAGAGACTCTGGCCTCCAGAGGCACGTCTGGGGATGGCGGGCCAACACCCCGGAGCAGCAGTTCTCACACCTTCCAGCCTTCCCTGTGTCCACGCCATCTCAGGCTGTCCCCACCAGTGCCGGGGTGGGGCCCCCGCTGGCCCCCCGTCAGCCTGGCAGAGACGCTCAGGGTCCAGATGTCCTTGGAAGCCGATTCTTCCCTCTGTCTGTCCTTCCTGGTGTCAGACTCCCGCAGTCAGAGGGCTCTGCCCTGCTGTGCTCCAGCCTGCGTTCTACACAAACATGCCTCCTGCATGTCCGAGCGTGTCCAGGCACCTCTTCCCAGGGACCCACGCTGACTCAGGTGTCATGGATTACAGAGCTGCTCCCAGCACTTTTGGAGCTGGGGAACCTCACAGCCAGAGACTTGACGAGACATGAGTGCGGGGCGGGCGGGAGAGATGTGTCACGAAGATTGCCCTTCTGTGCGCGTGTGGCGGCAGCAGAAAGCTGGGAGGGATGCAGGGCATGTGGCCCAGCCCACTCTCCTGACGTGTCCATGTCTGTCCCCTGTTCCTCACCATCTCCCAGTTTGCCAAGTTCATGTCCATTGAATCGGTGATGCCATCTAACCATCTCATCCCCTGTCACCCCTTTCCCCTTTTGCCCTCAATATCCCCAGCATCAGGATCTGTTCCAACGAGTTAGCTCCTTGCATCACGTGGCCAAAATACTGGAGCTTCAGCTTCAGCATCAGTCCTTCCAATGAATATTCAGGACTGATTTCCTTTAGGATGGACTGGTTCGATCTCCTTGCAGTCCAAGGGGCTTTCAAGAGTCTTCTCCAACACCGCAGTTTGAAAGCATCAATTACTCTAGTGCTCAGCCTTCTTTATGGTCCACCTCTCCTATCTGTACACGACTACTGGAAAGACCATTTGACCTTTGTCGGCAAAATGATGTCTTTGGTTTTTAATATGCTGTCTGGGTTTGTCATAGCTTTCGGTTATTCCTCTCTCAAATCTCCGTTTGAATGTTTCCTGCTAGGACTCTCTCCCAGAAAACTTGCTACGCTGCTACCAGGATCTCGTTTTTGAAGATGAAGGTGACTTTGTCACTTCCTGGCTGAAAACCCTCTGAGGGGACGCTGCTGCTTGGAGAGCAGGCGGCAGCTCGGAGGACAGGATGGGAGGCGCCCAGTCCAGCCGCCCACCCCCTCCCTGTGTCCCCGGCTTACACGCCACGTGGTATTTACACTGGGGGGTCCTGAACTGCCTGCACCCCTGCATCACCTCGACCTTTGCTCATAGTATTTTCCGTGTGGACCGTGCATCTCTCATTTCCTGCGGACATGTCCTTATTTATTAATCCTTTGAGGTGAGGTCCTGGCCGGAAGCCATCTCCTTGCAGGAGCCCCTCCGGGCAAGGCTGTGCTCCCCGCTGATGCCCCGAGTGCCCGTTCACATGCCTGGCTCCTCCTCCACAGAAGGAGAGACCTGCTGGGCTCCCAGACCAGGGGTGGGGAGCCCCGGGAGTGAGCATGGGGGGCTGGCCTCATGGGTCCTTAAATTGAGAAAACCGGGCTTTGTCTTTCTAATGAGAATACAGACCCAGATGCTAAGAGAGCTGAGTAAACTGCCCACGGCTCCAGGCACGTGGGGAGCAGCCTCCGAGGTCCTCGTGGCTGGGGTGGCTTGTGCTCCTGACCCCAGAAGCCTCAGTGGCTTAAGAGTTGGCCAGTGTTTCTATTTTACTATTATTTTCCTGGAACTGGTTCTGCCCTGTTTTTGAACAGATGGCCGGTCAATCTTTTATATTTGGAAACACCGTGGGTGTGAAACAGCCGTGCGCCCTCTGTCTCTGCTCGGAGGGGAGCGGCCAGGCTAGCCACGCCAGCGGGGTGCATGAAGGACGCTGCGTCCTCCACCGGGGCCTCTGGGCTTTGGGGGGCATCAGACCGGGGAAGGTGGGGGGCAGGGGGCAGCGGCAGGCAGGGAGGGACAGAAAGGGGGGCTCAGGGGAGGGGGCTCCACCGCCACCCGGTCACACCCCCTCCTCCCCCAAGTCCCGCAGGGAACTTGTGCTTCTCCCCCAGGAGACGCTGCAGCACCGGTGCCAACCAGGCGCCACCCGTTCCTCCTCCTCCTGTCCTGGCTGAACTGTCACTCGCCCTTCCTTCCTCTGCCCAGCCCTCCGGGTCTTGGGAGTGGGGGGCGGGCTGCCCCACGGCTCTCGTGGGTGACTGGTTCTGGGCTCCTGGGGAGGCTCCTCCCTTCCCTTCTGAAGGTTTCTGTAAGAGGATCAAGGTGCTGAAGGCAGGTGCTCTGGCAGCCATCCTGTGAGCATGAGGAGCCGAGGCTCAGCGGTGCTCCATGCTTGGCTGAGATGAGAGCCGGAGGGAGCCAGGCCTGAGGCAGACCCTCACCACTGGGTCTCCAGCGACAGACCTGATGCCTGACGCCCGTCTGGACTCCAGAGCCAATATAGTGCCGTGTCTATAAAGCACGTTTGATGTCACAGGTGTGTTTGTGTGTGCCGTGTATTTTCAGGCAAAAGTATGGCGAAGGATGCGCCTTCCCAGACTCTGGGGTCCTCAGCTGTCTCTCCCGCCCCTATTTTCTGCCTGTAGCATGTGAAAGTATGGCCGCATGGCCTGTCTCTCCACCAGCTCACAACTCCATTGAGGAGAGGGTGCCACTCACTCACTCACTCACGGTTTCATCCACTTAATACTTACTGAGTACATGTCACGTGTACATGCACATCACATGTATGCACACGTCACATGACATCAATCTTTCTAAAAACAAGAGAGAAAATGTTCTGAAAACAGTACAGTAGAGTGAAATCTCGTAAACCTCCGGAGCGCAGTCGTGATGACTCATGGGCTGGGATGTCAGGCTGTCTTGCAGCCCTTCAGTCAGCAAACACTGATCCACCTGGGCACTATGTCACACGCTCCGAAGCCCAGGGTGCAGCACCACGCACCCGCTGTGCCCACGCCCTCCCGTCTCTGCAGCACCCGAGTCCGTGCGTCTCACACCTCTCCCACGTGAAGTCTGCCGCATATGCGGCAACCTGGGAAGACCCCACCTTGGCTGATGTGCCTGCAGGCCAGTGAGCGGCACAGGTCCCTGATGGCTCTCATTCCGGGGTGACGATAACATCCAGTCAACACCTTTGCTCCTCGGCCCCTTCTGTCCCCGGAGACTCTACCAGCCCTGCCTCTGTGAGCAGGACGTGAGAAAGCCATAAAACACAGGGAGCAGGGCTTCCGGCCTGCCTGCTGCACTCATTTCTCAGGAAGGAGGTGACCAGCTACGTGGGTCACCTTCTGTCTCCCTCTCCCTGCCCTCCCCCCATGACCAGTGGGCAAGGTCCGTGGCCACAGCGCCGGGAACCCGCAAAGACCCACGTCACGTCTCTGCATCCTGTTGCAATCAGCAAAGCTGAAAGGACACCAGCCGTGAGACAACTAGGACCCTGGCCTTTGGGAGCGTATCGCTAGCAGGAATTCACTGGGGAATCACCAGAGACTTCTGGGGGTGCCAGCAAAGTGCAGGCGGAACGTGAGCACCACCAGGAAACAAGGCCACGGTGCGTGGTAGAGATGCGACCCCAGCCCCGTTCCAACGGGCGCCATTGGGGTGCTCACCGCACGGCTTCCATCTGGTCCTTCTCCTCCAGGGAGCCCAGCCTCCGCCTCACCTCGTGCAGCAGCCTGGTGCCCTGGAAGCCGCTACCGCGGCCGTCGCACTTAACCACCACGGCCCCATGGCTGCTCACCATCACTGTCTCCCAGGTCACTGCAAACTTCTCGGCCACACTCTGGCTCCCCGGGTGCCGTCCCTGGAAGAGACAGGCCAGGCCTGAGCATGCAGCCGTGGGGCGGGGGGTGCGGCGACTGGTCTGGCAGACTCAGGAGCCTGGGGATGCTCTCCTGGGCCAGAGCCAGCCCCCCACACCCGGCTCCACACATCTGCACCCCCCGGCACGAGGGCGCTGAAGGGCCCGTTCATGGGGAGACCCTGAACAGTCCTCCCCTTCCCCTCCTGCTTGGCTCCCACTACGGCCCACCTCTCCCGTCTTTCCCGGGCGGGTTCCCAGGCTGCCCCCTCAGTGAGTGACCCAGTGGCTCACTGCCCCCTCAGTGAGTGCCCATCACGTGAGCGACCATGCTGTGGTGCTCCTTCTGGTGGCCCCTGGTCTGAGGGAATTAGGGGGCTTCCCTGATGGCTCAGACAGTGAAGAATCTGCCTGTAGTGCAGGAGGCCTGGGTTCCATTCCTGGGTCGGGAAGATGCCCTGCAGAAGGGAATGGCCACCCACTCCAGACTCCTGCCTGGAGAGTCCCAGGTGCGTGCATGTGCTCCGTATGCACGTGCTCTGTGTACTTGTGTGTGTGTGTGAGCATGTGGCTGTGCACATGCTGCTGTGTGTCATATCCATTTGTGTGGTGTGTATCTGTATTTCCGTGTATATGTGTATGTGTGTGCAAGTCCATATATATGCATATGTGTATTTCTGTGTACATGTGTGTGTCCGTATACATGTGTCTGTCTGTCTGTATGTATATATGTGTATGTGTGTGTCTCCGTATATATGTGTATGTATATGTCGGTGTATATGTGTATGTCTGTATACATGTGTATGTGTGTGTATGTCCATATGTGTGTGTATGTGTATATGTCTGTATATATGGGTCTCTGTGTCTGTGTATATGTATGTATGTCTGTATATACACGTATGTGTGTGTATGTCTGTATATACATGTCTCTGTGCGTGTCTGTGTATATGTGAATGTAGTATGTATGTATGTATGTATGTGTATATGTGTATGTGTGTGTATGTCTGTATATACGTGTAGCATGTATGTCTGTCTATATGTGTCTCTGTGTGTGTCTCTGTATAGGTGTGTATGTATGTATGTCTGTATATGTGTATGTCTGTCTGTGTATACGTGCATGTCTGTATATATGTGTCTCTGTGTCTGTGTATATGTATGTATGTATGTGCATATGCGTATGTATGTATGTCTATATGTGTCTGTCTGTCTGTCTATACGTGTCTGTCTGTCTATACGTGTATGTCTGTATATACGTGTCTCTGTGTGTATGTCTGTGTATATGTGTCTCTGTTGTATGTCTGTATATATGTGTCTCTGTGTGTGTCTGTGTATATGTATGTCTGTCTGTGTATACGTGTATGTCTGTATATATGTGTCTCTGTGTGTATGTCTGTGTATATGTGTCTCTGTTGTATGTCTGTATATATGTGTCTCTGTGTATATGTATGTCTGTCTGTGCATATGTGTATGTCTGTCTGTCTATACGTGTATGTCTGTATATACGTGTCTTTGTATGTCTGTGTATATGTGTCTCTGTTGTATGTCTGTATATATGTGTCTCTGTGTGTGTCTGTGTATGTGTGTATGTCTGTATATACGTGTCTCTGTGTGTCTGTGTATATGTCTGTATGTCTGTGCATATGTGTATGTCTGTCTGTATATGTGTGTATGCATCCGTATACATGTGTATGTGTGTCTGCTTGCTGGTGAAGTGCCCAGACAGTGAGGGGAGAGTGTTAGTGGTGAGCTGGGCAGGACCGTGTGTCCAGCCGGGTGTCTTCGGGTGCAGCCCCGTCACTGAGGGCCTGGCTGGGTGCCAGGGGCGATGCACAGAGCTGTTGGGCTCTGGGCGCCTTCCTGGGTGCTGACTTCCCTGGGGGCCCTGGGGCAGCCCCAGTGCAGGCCTCTGCCCTCCCCTGGCCCTTTCTTCCGAGTCTCCCTCACCCCACGGCCCCGTGCACACCGGAGCAGGAGCCCGAAGTCAGGACGCAGCCCCGTGAAAGGTGCTTGCAAGGCTCTGCAAGGGGTTCTCAAAATCCAAGCCAGAGGCTTGCCAGTTTAGCAGGGGCAGATCTGAAACTGTCCTGTGAGGAACACTTGGTGTTCAAGGCTGCCTGGTGGTGCAGGAGGGACTGCTGGCCCCTGCGAGCCCCCTGCTAGGCCCACCTCGTTTTCTGGGGGCCCAGGCCCTGCCGAGTGAGGTCAGACTCCCAGTCAGCTTTCCCACTGTCCCTGGGCCACGGCAGCAGGACCCATGAGACGTGACTCAGCACCTGGGTTCAATGTTGAGAATCCCCTGGGACTGATTGGGCCCTGCTTTCCTTTAACATCCGGGGTCACCGGTAGTTGCAGACAAGGGGCTAAAATTGCTTTCTGATTTTAGTTTGCAGCGGGATTGGGCTCCCTCCCACCTTCTTGAGAGTTTGGTCCTTTTCCCTGGGATACTTACACCACCAGGAGCAAGGGGTAGTGGGCGGTGTCGGTGAAAGTCGCCGGCTTGAGGATCTGAAGGGGCAGGTCTAGGCAGAAATAGAACACAGGGCTGCAGTTAGCCGGAAAGTGTGGCCAGGAAGGGAGGGGCAGGATGGGCCCCCAGGGGCCTGGGAGCCCAGCCGCCGGAGGGCAACCGGTCCTCCACAGACAGGGCGACTCCAGCTCCCTCTGGACTTGGACAAAGCACCCAGTCAGTCTCCTTTAGGCTGAGTTTCTTCAACAGAGGGCTTCCCTGTGGCTCAGATGGTTAAAAAAATCCCAAAAACCAAAAAACAAGCAAACCTGCCTGTAGTGCAGGAGATCTGGGTTTGATCCCTGGGTGGGGAAGATCCCCTGGAGAAGAGAATGGCAACCCATTCCAGTCTTCTTGCCTGGAGAATCCCAGGGACAGAGGAGCCTGGTGGGCTACAGCCCATGGGGTTGCAAAGAGTCAGATGCAACTGAGCGACAAACACTTTTCTCCACCTGAGGCTTAAAGGCAGAGCAACATGTGGACAGACAGGAATGCCTGGACCTCTGTGGGCTGAGCGCTTGCTAACAGCAGAGTTCCAGGCAGGAGGAAATGAGCCCCTGGGGAGCGAGCGCTCTGTCACGAGGGACTCCTGCAACATACAGGTAAGTGGGGGAGGGATGCCGGGGAGCGGTGGGGGCGCGGGGAGGCAGACACTCAGTGGGGAGCGGGTGGTGAGGCGGGGCAGAGCCCAGAGGGAGAGGCTGGAGCTGGCGGGCCGTCACTGTTCATGGCCTGGAGCTGGGCAGGCCTGGGTGCCCGAGAGCCCGCGGGAGGGAGCCGGTGCGGCCGCGGGTCCCTCCGGCCAAGGCCCTTTGGATGCGGTCCCTGGCCACCAGGATGCGGTCAGGGAGGAGAGGAGCGTGTCCCTCACCACTGTCTCTGTCCTTCCCCCAAATGGAACTTCCCGCCTCAGTTAGAGATTGTTCACTGACGTTAAGTACAGCCCGACTGCAACTAAACTGGTCTTTCCCAGGGCACAGTCATATACCAATAGATACACCCTAGGCTGGGAGATTGGCTCAGCAGCAGGCTCTGACCCGACTCTCATTACTGATTCTGGCTGAATGTTAATGGCTTGCAAATTAGATCAATGGCCCAGGGACCCAGGATTCTATCACTGAAATATCCATAAAACATGGCCGGGGCTGCTTTCCGCCACTGATAAGCCCACGGGCAGGCTTTGGCCACCAGCGGCGGAATACATTCGGAGAGCAATCCTGGAGGTGGGTGACTTCCCCCGAGGACAGCCTTAGCCTCCAGCAGCGTTCAATGACAGACAAAATAAAAACAGGCGGGCCGGGCAACAGCGCTCGCTTGGGCTTGCTAGGACCCCCAGGGGTGATGTGTGGATGCGAGCCCGCACACGCTGTACGCCCTCTCCTCTTGTCTTCATCCCTGGACATCTGCGAGTAAAAACCTCGCCCCAGGAGAAACCTCGGGCAGCCGGCGGCGGAGGCGGGGGTCGCCTCTTTGTTTCTCAAGCCCTTTCTCTGCGTTTTTGGAGGAGGGGGTGGCAAGCACCGCTCAGGGCTCCGGGGTGTGGGAACCGTTTCTGTGGAAGCCCACGAGCCTGCATGGATGGAGGAGGAGGAGAAGGAGGAGGAGGGCCTGGGCTAGGAGATCAGGGGGGAGGGTCTAGACAAGGAATGAGATCTGGCCTCCAGGTAACAGACTTAGAGAAAACTGGCTGAGAGGAGGGACGGGGCTTGGAGGCTGGCCGGCCTCAGAGGGCGCGACCTGTGAAGTCCTGTGGGCCCCTGAGAGGCCCCAGCTGGACCAGAATCTCTGCCATCATCATAAGCCTCCTGTTTTCATTCTGCTGGGGCCCTGCACGTGACGGGCCTGCCTGAGGTCTGCACGGAGAGACAGAGGCAGTGGGCGGGGCAGGCCAGTGGAGGCCGCCTGCCTGCTCATCTAGCCTTCTACCCCCCCTTGCCTCCAGCTCTCCATCCATCCGTCCCTCCATCAATCGAAAGGCATCCTGTGTGCTTGCCTTGGTCCTTCCTCACAAAGGAGAGCAGGAGGACGAATACCCAGTTGACAAGAGGGCTCTCGTGAACCTGGGTCTGTCCTGAGTGACAGGTGCTGCACGACAGTTTGGACCAGTCACGGACGCCCTCCCCGGGGGCAGCCCAGACTTCCCTTTGCCCCCTTCCTGGAGGTGCGGAGGCTCCACCCTGAGCTGTCAGAGTCAGCTCTCTCTACACTCGGCGGGGCGGGGGTGGGGTGGCGGGGTGGCAGACAGGACCTGCATACAGGCTTTGGGGCAGTGGGGGCAGGTTTCAGGCCCGTCCCGTGAGGGGGGGTGCCTGCCTCATCCCAGTGACTGAGCACAGGCCCCATGGGGCTGCCCGCCTGTCTTCTCCCCCCTCCTGTTAGACCCGCGACTCCTGGGGTCTCAGGAGCCTTGTTTTCGGCCTGGACTCCCACCCTTCCTCTGCTTGCTTTCTGTTCTGTGGTTCCCTGCGCCCTGATGACGGCATCTGTGGGCCGCCCGCTCCTCCATCCTTTCTTTCTGACTGATGGCCCCTCTCCTGCTTGGGACTGGATGTGCCCCTTTGGACACGCAAAGCTGCCCACGCTTCCAGGCCCAAGCGCGTCCTGCCGGGATCTGTGAGCATTTCAGGGACATCGAGGGAAATCCAGACCCGGAGAGACAGTCGGGTGGCCCTGGCTCGGTGGGCAGAGATGTCCCCGCCAGGCGTGACCACAGCCTCCACTCACACTCCTCCTGGGTTGGTTTCTTCTCTATCAGCCTCCGACACACTGAGCATGCGCGGGGCTGGAGCAACCAGCTGTGCCCACGGGCCCGGGGAGGGGTAACTGCTGCAGCTCAGTCTCTCCCCCTGCACCTCTGCACCCCCTGAATCTCTCCCTTCCTGCATGTCACCCCCCCGCCCCTGCACCTCTCCCCGCCCCCCGCACCTCTCCCCACACCCCCGCACCCTCCCCTCCCCCGCCCCCTCCTCACCTCCCCCCCCGCCCCGCACCTCTCGCCTCACCTCTCTCCACTACCCACACCTCTCCCCCGAGTATCCCCCCCCCCCCCCTCTCCGCCTGTCCCCCCCCCCCCCCCCCCCCCCCCCCCCCCCCCCTCCCTCACCTCTCCCCACACCCCTCTCCCCCCAGCGCCTCCCCCTCGTATCCCCTCGCCTGTATCTCTCCCTCCTCCACCCCCCCCACCCCCCCCGCCTCCCCCCCCGCCTCTCCCCCTGTATCTTTCCCCTCCTCCCCCACGCCTCTCCCCATCCCCCCGCGCCCCCCCCCATCTTCCCTCCTCCCCCCCCACCCCCGCCCCCCCCACCGTGCCTCTCCCCTCGCATCCCCCCACCACCTCTCCCCTCTGCACCTCCAGCAGAAGCTTCCAGTACCATATGACTCTGTGCTCCCAACAACAGGACGCAGGTGAAGGAGATGGGGGTGAGGGCCCCCACGTGGAATCACCCGTCAGCCTCCTCACTCCGCCAAGAATCCTCCCCTGGATGGATGCCCCCTTCTTCTCTGCCCACTGAGAGAAGTCCCAGGAGCCCTTCGGAGCCCGCTTTGCTGGGAAGCTCCACGGGGCCCCAGCCCCCCTTTCCTGCTCTCCCTGGAGCCTGGGCCCTGCCTTCCCGCTCTGAAGGACTTGGCTTCACTGGGATGTGCAGCCCTGGGCAGGGCTGGATTGTGCTCTGTGGCAAAGCCTCGGATCCTGCCCTCAGGGGCTCACAGGCTGGCAGGTGGCCAGGTCCCATCTGACAGGGATGCTTAACAAGACTCCAGGGCTCAGGGGCCCCAGTGACGAGCTGCTGCCCCACTGAAGGGAAAGCGCAGACTACGAGGAGCTCCCAGACGCCGGAGGGAGGCCACACCCCCTCCACCACCCCAGGGCCTGCATTCAGGCATCACTCTTTCCCATCTATCCCTGGAGACCTTCCAAGTTAGCTCCCAAGACCTCAGAGACGATGGGCAGATGGTACTTGGATGGGTGACTCAAAAATGACTTTGAGGTTTGTGGCCTGAATGACTTGGAACCAGTCTGCACGCTAAGGGTGTCATCCCCCACAGCAGGACAGCGTGGAGGGACCCGGTGCTGCGGGGGACTGGAGGGCGGACGCCCAGTGGACGGTGGGGCCCTGGGCCAGGTGAGCGGGGCGCCGTGTGCAGAGGCGAGGAAGCTGCCGGGACCCCCTTGCCGCCTGGAGCTCGGGTCCCATCCAGCCGGGCCCCAGGGCTCTCGGGGTGCCTGCCGCAGAAGCAGCTCACGGAAGCTCACTGAAGGGCTGAACGGACAGCTCAGAGGGAGAAGGACACAGGCCAAGGAGGGGCGCTGATGGCCTCCAGCTGCGAGGACGCCCCCACCCCCAGCCCGTGAGCAGTGTGGAGAGGCAAGAGGACAAGAGGTAGGGCATCGGTGGCACAGAAAGGGAACGCCCGGGGAGCCTCTGCCCTGGGTGGCGTCTAGGCCTGCTCCCCGCCAAGGAGAGAATTTTCATCTGGACCACGTCTAAACTGTCGGCCTCCGGGGGACAGAAATCACTGCTCCTGTTTATTTCTGTCTGGCACAGAGCGAGTGTCTTGCCTGTGAACACAGTTGGCTTCCCCTGGGTCCCCCTGCCGGTGAGGGGGCAGCTGGGGCCCACGCTGGGGGCCCCGCCCCGCCCCCTGCCGGCGTGCAGTCGCAGCCGGTCGCAGAGGCTGTTTTCCCCGAAGCACTCACGGTAGTCGTCAGTCTCGATTCTCCTGTACTCCACTTTCGGCATCTGCCGGTCGCTTATGGCTTTCTGCACGTGCTCGTTGGTCTCTAGATCAAACATCTCTGAAACAGACAAAACAATGATGTGTTCAGATCCCCGCCCATGGACGCCCTGGGGTTTCACGTGCCTCCTGACTCCTACGTCGGAGGACAGGATCACGCGTCCACGGTAGGAGCCAAGAGCCGCAGACGTTAGATTCCAAGCCCGGGTCAGGACAGGGGGTGAGTCCAGGTCAGCCTGGGTGCTCCAGGCGGGTGGTGGGTTCCTCCGCGGTGCCACGCTCCACGGCATTTCTCACACACGGGAATCATTTTGGGGGTGTGACTGGTCTCAGGACTGCTGTTTTTGTGGGAACTGACATCATGTCTGTCAAGGCAAATGGTTTCCAAACGGAGTGGCCACAATAACACACTGGAAGAGCGGACAGGAGCTGTTGTGGCCTGCGCCAGTTTGTCCAGGAAAGTGGACTTGGCTTTCTTGCCTTAGCCATAGGTGGCCTGGCCCTGGAGACCTTCATTCGAGGTGGCCGCGCGGCCGTGTGAGTCCAGGTGCAGGGGGACTGGCCTGTCTCCCTCCAGGCCAGAGAGTGGCCGCACCCTTCCCTGTGCCTCAGGGGCTGCTCTGAGACCCTTACGTTGCGCCAGCTCACGAAGGCCTTGGCAGGGACCCTGTCCCTGCAAAAGCCCCCTTCTTCCATCCCCTGTAGCCCTGGCCCTTCCTTCAACTGCTCCATCTGACACGTGACTTCTTTCCTCCTCTCTCCCGCCAACCCTACCTGGGGAAAACTCGTGGTTCCATCGAAAGGAAGTTTTATCTCCAAGGGGCTCAACCTTTGGGTAGACAAGTCACTTGGAAATGGGTGTGAACCTTTTAAAGAAGAACCTAATCTCAGAAGCGTGCTGATAACTGCTTTTAAGAACAGGCCAGGCAGGTGAGCCAGCACTTAGGACCTCCAGCACTGTTCTGTGAAGCCACGGGGGCCACCCTGAGCAGGACCCTCACACTTCCTCGGGGCAGAGGCGACCGGAAGTTCCCAGGGCTGGCGACAGGCCAGGAATCAAGGCAGAAGGCGCTCCGTGAGTCTGCTGGGCACATGTTTGGAAATTCAGCTTTGGCGACACGGTGAGGGGGAGAATGGCGACGCTGCCTCTCAAACACATGGAGCTTTAAAAATGGTGAGGTTGGACCCCACCACTTGGCAGGCAAGAAGTCCGGTCCTTTGCAGAAAGTGAGAAAGGAAAGGTGTGTCCACAAGGGCTGTGTTGACACACGGAGGTCCAAACAGTGCATGTGTGAATGGTTAGTCCTTCAGTCGTGTCTGACTATACCATGGCCTGTAGCCCGCCAGGCTCCTCTCTCCACGAGATTCTCCAGGCAAGAACACTGGAGAGGGTTGCTATTTTCTCTTCCAGAGGATCTTCCCGACCCAGGCATCAAGCCCACACCTCTAATGTCTCCTGCACTGGCAGGGGAGTTCTTTATCACCAGCACCGCCTGTGAAGCCCGGAGGTCCAGGCAGACCTGATCTCAGCTCAGAGACCTGGAAACCCAGCCTGGAGGTGGCACCCTCTCGACCTCGCAGTCTTACAGACACGTGAGGGCGGGGGACCCCCAATCTCAGTGTGGCGAGAGCGCCCTATGGTCCTAACAGAGCAGAGAGTAGTTTTCTCTGAGTCCGAACAGCCTAGGCCCTTTAACACGGTGTCCCAGGCACACAGAGGAGCTGGTTTGCGAGGTACTAATTATTTCCTCTCCATGCTCTATCCACACTCTCAGGGCAGGATGATCGGGAGGGAGCCCCACCGGACGATGGAAATAATGTCATTTCCCACGTTCTCTGCTGCCTCCGTGCCTTCGCACTTGCTGTTCTGTGTTCTTGGCTCCTCCCCTCCATCAGGTCAAAGGTCACCTACTCCGAGAGAAGCCCCCACCATCGATCTTGGGGCCTCCTCCAGGTCCACACTACACCAGCTCTCAGAGACTCGGTCACTGGCCTGGCTGCCCCATCCCACGCCGGGCACTAGGCTCAGTCCCATCACAGGGACCAAACAGACCAGTTTCCAGCAGCAGGAGTCGACCTGTCCATGGCAATCTGACTCACGCCCGGGACATGATGCATCTTCACAGCAGCCGAGCCTGGGTTTTGACCCGAGGCTTGCTTTCTTTTCCCACATGGGAAGGACTGAGTGGTCCCTCTAGGGGTTTCCGAAACCCCGTGGGGCTCTGAGGGTCCTGGCGGTCCGATCTCTTGGTTGTAGGAGTCAAAGCAATCGAGGCCTATTAACCCCTGCTTCCCACACCAAGCAAAACGGAAGCACATTTTAATCCAACTGATTTAAAAGTTGACAGTGTTTGAACACCCAGGTTACTATTTAATTTTGGGAATTGAGGAAATTCACTGTTGCTGTTCAGTCACACAGTTGTGTCTGACTCTTGTGACCCCACGGATTACAGCACGTTAGGCTTCTCTATCCTTCACTGTTTTCCAGAGTTTGCTCAAACTCATGTCCATTGAGTCAGTGATGCCATCCAACCATCTCATCCGCTGTCGTCCCCTTCTCCTCCTGCCTTCAATCTTCCCCAGCCTCACAGTCTTTTCCAATGGGTCAGCTCTTCCCATCAGGTGGCCAAAGTATTGGTGCTTTAGCATCAGTCCTTCCCATGAATATTCAGGGTTGATAGCCTTTAAAATTGACTGGTTTGATCTCCTTGCTGCCAAGGAGCTCCGAGAGTCTTCTCCAGCACCACAGTTTGAAAGCATCAGTTCTTTGGCACGCAGCCTTCTTTGTGTTCCCACTCTCCCATCCATTATGTGACTAGTGGAAAAACCATAGCTTTGACTATACGGACCTTTGTGGGCAAAGTGATGTTTCTGCTTTTAATACGCTGTCTAGGTTTGTCACAGCTCTTCTTCCAAGGAACAAGCGTCTTCTAACTTCACTGATGCTACCGAAACCCAAGCTTACGGTAGGAGCTGGAGCATGGACCTCACAGGGTCTTCTAGAAGCCTCAGTCCTCCAGTTTGTGATCTGGACCTCTGTGTCTGCTTAAGAGAAGCCCGGGGGGTAGGCAGCTAAGGGGCTCGGGGGGCACGGGTGTGGCTGTGGGTCAAACCAGACGGATGGAGACGCATGAAGACAGGGGATCAGCGGGAACACAGAAGGAGCGTCCTTGGGGACAAGAGCAGGGCTGGGTCCTTTGCTGTCAGAGAAGCAGCTCCAAGCTCCCACTTCTCGGGGCTGGACGGAGCTCTGAGGGGGCGGGAGTGGGGCGACCTGGATGGGCAGACATCACCAGGCAGGAGACCTGGAGCAGCCACTCAAGGCTGGCTGTCACCTCTCTCCGCGCATCTGCATGCGGCTTCGACACTGCTGGCGCCAGCTAAGCTTGAAGGAGCTTTGTGCTCAGGCTGACGCGCAGCCTATGAGCGAGGCCCACGTGGAGCTAAGGAGAACCAGACTTGCCACAGCGACATGGAGCTTCTGGTTGGCTCCTGGGCATGGGAGCCATGGCTTTGCCAGGGAGCCCCGGGTGTTCTAACTGTACACGGCACTCTGACGGCACTGGGCCTTGGCAGACGGTGTGCGAATAGCCAGTCCCTCTGTATTAAAATCCCACCCTTCACAGAAAGGCACCACGGCAACAGACTATTAAATTTAGTTAAATATTAGATTTCTCATTTAATGATTGCCCACACAACCGGTTTTATCAGCAGAGAGCTGGCTGTCCCACTGGGGAGTTGAGTTAAGCCATTTTATTTGTTCCCATAATTGCATTCAAAGAGGGCAGGGGCTTGGCGGAGGAAATAAGAAAAGATGGGCTTGTTCCCCGAGGAGTCTCTCTTGACGTGGGGGCCGTGGGGACCTGCCGTCAGGAGCAGACAAATGGCCGCTCCTTAATTAAATGTGAGCCCCTCTAATATTTGACGGAATTAGCTATTATCAGATCTGGACTCAGTGAGCCTGCAGCAAGCCGGGTGGCTCACGAGGGCTGCCTCCCAGCTGGGCCCCCGCATGCAGGCGCCGTGTGGCCGTGGCTGTTCCGGGACCCGGTTGGCTCAGTCTTTGGTGGCATTGCCACTTGGCTGCACTTGGGGGCCTGGGTGACCAGCGTCGAGTGGGAGCTGGTGAGCCGCTGGGCTGGAGGCGAGAAGAGCTGCCCTCCCCATCTCGGGCTGCTGCCGGCGGCAGGAGGGCAGGGCCGGCACGGAGGTGGCTCCTCGGTCTGGGCAGTGCCGCCCCGTTGCCGGGGTCTGGCCACCTGCCTAGATTTCCAGGCCTCCTGTAGTCCGGGCCTTTCCTGGCCTGTTTCAGGCAGCTGTCCCCGTAGCGTCAGTGACCGCGGCCACCCAGAGGCGGCCCGCCCACCTGGGGATGCGCAGCCCAAGCCCAGCATGGCATGGATGCAGTCCTAAAGGTGGTCACATGGTCTGGGGGCCATTGTTCTGTTTGCCGTGCCTGTTTCTCTCCAGGAGGATTATAAACAACTTGGAGGCAGAGTGATGGAGTCTGGTTTTAGTACCGGCACCGATGAGGGGCCATGTGTGGCCCCACCCAGTCAACTCCATTCTCACTCAGGAAGCAGTAGCGGTGGACAAGGAGCCTCCAACCCACCGCCCTCCAGAGTCCTGGAGCCAACTTTGGGCTTGCTGGGGCCAGGCGCACTCGTGCTGATCCCTCCTTACATCTCCCCATCGGTTGACCCAGCTCCTGACGGGCCCGATGGTACAGCTGACGCCCCTGTGTGGTCACTTGGAGGAAGATGGAGAGGGCGGGGTGGCCACCAGGCAGGGGACTGAGAAAGCAAGTGGACTGGACCAGACAGCCACTGGCTGGGACGGTCTCAAACAAGAGCTGCCATGCAAGGTGGTTTTGCTTCTTTGTAAAAAGCCGACTGAGGGAGCAGGAGGGAGAGACACTGGCCAGGAGTTCTGGGGGAGGAGCCGCGCCGGGCAGCCCGGGAACTTGGGTCCAGGAACAGTGGTCATGACGCCGTGGGCGCCGTCGGGGGCACCGCCTGCAGGCGCTCGGGACCCGGGCTGGGCTGTGTTGGGGAGACAGGGGAGCTGGCAGTCCTCTGCACCTGGATCACACCCTCTCCCCGAGCTCACCCCCTCACGCTCACCTCAAAGCATCTACTGTAGGACGGTCGGCTCTGCCACCTGAGGGCCCGAGCCGCCTGCACACCCAGCACCTGACGTGTGTGCTCCGGCCCTGACCACAAGCACGCTCTTCAGGAAACAGCTGCTAAATAATTCACAGTCACATCTGCGACACCGCAGGCTCTGTTTGTAAAGAAGATTTTCTAAAGGGAAAGAAATCAGATAGTCCCAGGGTGGCTCTGGGGTCAAGGGGCAGAGGAGGGGGAAGGCAAAGAATTCTGAAATAGTAATTTCAAGTTCCAGAGTGTGGCAGGAATCTAGGAAATGGCTGCTGCCTTCAGAGACGGACAGGACCTTCCGGGGCCCTGCCTGCCATGGCCTGCCTGCCTGGGGCTGTCGCACAACGCAGGCCACAGGCTGGTTGTCCAGGCTCCCCAAGCATCTCTAAAGGCCAAACCCCAGGGCCCGCTCGCCCTCGGGCTGCTGGGCTGTGGGCCGGTGGCCCCCACACCCGTCTCCCCATCTGCACACTGGTCGGAACCGCCTTCCAGATGAGTTGGGTGGCCCTGGGCTCTGCTTGGGGCTCAAAGACCAGCAGGGACTCAGTGCTGTGTCAGGTTAACCGGGGCGGCTTTTGGAGGGACCGTCGGGGAGGCTGTGGCTGTGAGCAGGTCACTCAGGGGGCAGCAGAATAAAGGCCTCAGCCCCCGGCGACTGGAGCGGGCCCCAAGGTGCTTGGGCTCGCATGCATAAGGTCTGGCCTGGCCTGGCCGTGTGAGCTCGGGTGAGCTGTTGCGAGATGGGTGCCCAGGAATGTCCAGGAAGCCACAGGGAGGCCAGCCCTTGATATTAGGTGGTCACTCGATTACGTAAAAATGGTGAGCGTGGTCCCAGTAGGGATTAAGCATTCAGGGTGTAGTTTAAGGGTTCAGTCCTGCTGACTGCAGAACCCTCCCCCAGAATCTGGTCCCTGCTCATAGCTCTCCCCCACCCTGCCAAATGCACACCAAGGCTGAGCGGGGTTCACTGCAGGGCAAAGGTCTCTGGAACAGGGAGAGGATGAGGCTGTGATCGCCCAGCCGGCTCGGAGGCAGGGGTGTGCGGTGGGGGCCCGCCCTGGCCTGTCTCGGGGTGGGTGCAGGACAGAGCCGCTGGGCCTGAGTAGCCCCCCGGCCACACTGGCTGCAAGGCTGTGCTGGTCAGTGCTGTGCTCCGAGGTGGGGGCGGGTGAGCCCCTGCTGCCGGCTCGAGGCGGGGCCAGCACTCTCCGACCAGGTGTGCCCCTCTGCCTTGGGTCTCCTCATCAGTTCTGGGGCGATGGGAGTGCCTGCCTCCCGGGCGGTGGGGGGGAGAAGACGGGTTAGAACATGCAGAGAATCTGCAGCAGTGGCTCCGGCTCGTGGCTGGCTCTGTGACGCTGGCCCAGGTCACTGTCTCCATCACCTCAACTCCTAAGGTCTCCGGGCCCCAGACCTGCGCTGGTCTGGAAAATGGTCACAGTGCAGCCTTGGTGGGGCAGGCATATCGTGTGGACTTCGGCAGAGGCGCCAGGATGCTTTGATGGGCCTCCCGAGCACCTCCTCTGCGTCTCGGGCTGGAGAGGCTTGGGAACCAGGGCATCAGCCCCACCCCCACCTGGAGGCAGCCCACCCAGTCCAACAGACAGACCCAAACTTGGGGACACTGTGTTCTGTGCCGACGCAGTGAGGGACAAGACGGGACGGGAGGCTTCGGAGCCAACCTGAGACCTGTCAGGAGTTAGTTCAGTTCAGTTCAGATGCTCAGTCATGTCTGACTCTTTGCGACCCCATGGACTGCAACACGCCAGGCCTCCCTGTCCATCACCAACTCCCTGAGTTCACTCAAACTCATGTCCCTCGAGTGGGTGATGCCATCCAGCCATCTCGTCCTCTGTCATCCCCTTCTCCTCCTGCCCTCAATCCCTCCCAGCATCAGAGTCTTTTCAAATGAGTCAGGAGGTGAACACCCAGGAAAGCCCCCTGCAGACTCCCCCTGCAGCACTGGGAGGCTGAACTCCACGCTCTGGCTCTGATGCACCATTGGGGAGTGTGACCTCCGGGTCTTATCTTCCAGGCGGCCCCCAGATAGTCCTGTGGTGTCAGCGTCTGGCGCGGAACACACTAATGAATAGATATAAGGAATGGACTCTGTATCCATCCACTCTCACATCCATTTTTCCTTTGCCTTTAAATGATTTAATTATTTGCTTTTGATTTCACTGTTACTGATCTTTAATTTTAGATTTCTGTCTAAATGTGCTGCTGGCCACCTCCTTTTGAAACTTTCCCCTAACCAGCTCTCCCTGGTGCCTGAAACCCTGCCATCGAGACAGCAGCAGTCCCTTGCCAAGAGAATTAGAGGAACTGTGTGGGTTGGGGCTGTGTGATGGAGGGTGCTGAGCAGGGTCCCGCCAGGGCTGGTGCAATGGGGGGTGCTGGCGCCCAGGAAGGAGGGCAGGTCGGGGGAATGCAGGCTCAGACTCCTGGGGGATTAGGGCAGAGGAGGGCTGAGGCAGGGAGCGACCAAGGCCGAGGGCTCCTGACTTCTGAGCTCTCCCGCCGGTCCGCCTGCTCCCACCATTTCTGCCTTTTCCTCCGTGTGAACACACATGTGCTCAGCATGTCACCCCAGGTGTGTGGGTCTTTGAGAGTTTCTGGGAAGCTTCACCGCTGCAGCCGCCTGGGAGCAAAGGCCCCTGTGCCAGGCAGGTGCCCCCAGACCACAGAGGCAGATGGGCTGGAGGCGTCCACGGAGCCTCAGCCGGCGGTGGGGGGGCTCCCAGAGCCGCGAAGGTGCAGCAGGCCCTGCTGGAGAGCCCAGCACTGGCTGCGACCCAGGCTCCGCCTCAGGTGGGGCTCTGCCTAGGGGGTCGCAGACAAGGCCGGCTCACCCCAGGCAGCCTCTGGGCCTCGGCCCCTGCAGCCTACGTGCCCTCACTGGCTGGGAGATCTTCACGTCCATCACACCCTAACGGTACTGGGGATGCGGGTTCATCTGGAGCTGCTCGGACACGACCATCGTGGTCTCCAAACAGAAACCGCGCCTGGATCATCTCTTAAGCCTTTCCCGCCTTCCCCGCCCCACGTCGCAGGGAGATTTCAGACAAGACCAAAGAGCACTTACTTTTCTTATCGGTCGTGTTGTGCACAGTCACCGTGGGGACCCCAGGACCTGCAGTGGGCAGAGAGACAAGGAGGCCGTGAGTTTTGCTGAGAAGGAAAGAGAAACGAGCCTCGGTCGCCACGTGCTCCATGGGGCTCTGGGCGCCCGGCCCCATGGAGGGCCGGCAGCGTGGACGGCAGAGGCCAGGTCCCTGGGGGTTAAGGGCATGTCTTCCTAAGTTTGCCTCCGTGTCAGTTGCAAGGAACCCAGGTCGAAGCGCATGATCTGAGAGGGTCGTGACGACAGAAAACATCGATGCCTTTACAACTTCCCTGGACCCCCAGGCAGTCCTACAGGGTTTTCACTGAGTTCGGTCAGTCTGCGGCCTCCGTCCTGAGTCACCCATCGAGGCCGCCTTGCTGGCTCCTCCCGGGGAAGCCCTCCCCTCCTGTCTCCTGGAATGCCTGGTTCACACTTCCAGGGGGACAGGGTCAGTGCGCTAGTGCTCAGCCGGCTCCCTGCTCCCTGATGCAGCCTTCAGCTCTTAGGTTGTCCCGCACTGCAGGCCTGGCCAGCTGTGGGTCGAGTCTGTAGGTCAACTTTGTTACCCTCTTTAGCAAAAGGAGAGTCCAGCAAGAGAAAAGGGCTCCCAGACTTACTTTTCAGATATTCTGAAGGCATACTGAGAGGCAGTGTGTTTTTCCAGCCCCGTCTCTGTACCTTCTCTGCACTCTTGTTCCACTCCTGTTCCAACTGGTAGTGTGGTGGCGGGAGCGGGGGGGCTTCCCGCGGGACGTGAAGGACATCAGGCTTGTTCCTCACCCCCGCCCCCAGCTTACTGTCCTCTCTGCCTGAATCTCTGCTCCCAGACACGGACTCTGTCTTCATTAAGTCTCTGCCCACACACCTCCTCCACACTCCCAACTCCCGATGCAGGAGAAACTCCCACCCCCCTCTGCCCAGCCCCCTCCCTCTCTTTACAGAGTGCTGCCTCTTGCCATGACATCAGGGCCCCAGAGTATGGATTTTCAGAATATGTGTTCACTGTTCAACTGCACTAGAACAGAGCCCTGGAATTTATACGAACAAATTCTGAAGCTTGGTCTTATTTATTGCCATTATCTCCAGCGTCTAGAATGGTGTTTGGAACATAGGTGGGGCTTGATCACATATCTGTGGATTGAACGCTGAGTGAAGGACCCCAGACCACAGAGGAAGGAGCTGGGGAGGCTGCCCCTTGGCCCTGCTGGTTTGGGGAGACGGCAGGGAGAGGGGTGAAGGCGGGTGGGCGGCAGTGGGCAGAGGCGGAGGATGTGTCCTAAGGGCTGGCGGGCGGGGGCTGCTGTTCCTCTGCCTCAGGCAGGAGACTCAGGGGTGCTCTGAGCTCACGAGGCGGCTGCATCTAAGCTGGAGGTTCAGATTATTTGGGCAGCTTCTCCAGGATCACCATCAGAACTCCTGCCCACTTCCAAGGGGCCTGGTGACAAGCGGCTGAGATGCGTGCCAGGTATCTGTGTGGGTCCCACCACCGCAAAGCTCAGAGCCACGGCCACGCTCAAAGGCTGCAGAGTGGAATCCTAGTCCAGGGCCCAGAGAGGGTGCAGCACAGAAGCCATGGAGTCTGAGATGCCATGAGGGGCATGAGGGGCTGCTCCAGCCGTGGGGGGCACCCCCAGACCAGCAGGGCTGAGAGACAGACAGCGGCCACGGCAGCCGTGGACTGCCTGTCCCCTGCCTGGGGCTGGGCCCAGACACAAAGCCCAGGAGGTCCGGAGACTCGTCTGGCCTACCAGGTGCCCCTCCTCCATTTCCCCACAGGGAGGCCTGCCCAGATCAAATGCAGGTTATCCAATTATATTTGAATTCCAGATAAACAATACGTATTTTCAGTATAAATATGTCCCAGGCAGTACTGGGATTTACAACTAAAAATTCATTTGTTGTTTACCTGAAATCAAGTGGTACCGGGTGTCCTGCATTTTCATTTGCGGAACCAGGCGCCTTCGACCCGGGGTGGGGAGGGAGCAGCAGGGTTGGGAGACTCTGTGCATTTAGCCGAAAGGGACGGAGCCCACTGAAGGGGGCTAAGCGCCAGCGGGCGGTGGGTTTCAATTATTGAGTCAAAAGAAGTTTTCAGGCTGGAAGATCTGTTTCCCCATGGGGCGCGTGTAGGGGAGAACAGAGCAGGTACTGAGAGACAGGCTGCGTGCCCTTCCCCCGCACATTTTGGGAGGGTACATTTGCAAACAGAGCACGTCCTGCATTCTTATTAATAATGTAAACGGTGATTATTTATTTAGTGCCTACTATGCCAAAGGCACTCTGCCAGGTGTTTATATGAATGATTCCTAGTCCTCCCAGCGGCTCTAAAAGCAGGCGCTTCCAACCGTATTTTGCAGATGAGAAAACACAGGCTTTGAGAGCTTTAAGTCTTCTGTCCCAGCAGTGCAGCAGGGAAGTTGCTGAGCCTGGATGGGCCCCCTCTTATTTTCAAATGCATGAACTCGATGCGGGCGTGTATGCTAAGTTCCCTCAGGCGTGTCCGACTCTTTGCAACCCCATGGACTGCAGCCCTCCAGGCTCCTCTGTCCATGGGATTCTCCAGGCAAGAATCCTGCAGTGGGCTGCCATGCGCTCCTCCAGGGGATCTTCCCGACCCAGGGATGGAACCCAAGTCTCTTGTGTCTCCTGCACTGGCAGATGGTTTCTTTACCACTGAGCCCCCTGGGAAGCCCAGTGAACTTGGTACATGTTTCTAAAAAAATTGGAACATCATAGAAAGGAATAAAGTGACAGGTAAAGGTCCTTCTCACCCCACTTTCCAGAAGTAACCTAAATGATTCTAAAATGTCCTAAAATGTTTTCTGTATGTTGGGCTTCCCTGGTGGTTCAGCTGGTGAAGAATCCGCCTGCAATGTGGGAGACCTGGGTTTGATCCTTGGGTTGGGAAGATCCTCAGAGAAGGCAATGGCACCCCACTCCAGTACTCTTGCCTGGAAAATCCCATGGATGGAGGAGCCTGGTAGGCTGCAGTTCATGGGGGTCCCTGAGGGTCGGGCACGACTGAGTGGCTTCACTTTCACTTTTCACTTTCCTGAATTGGAGAAGGAAATGGCAAGCCACTCCAGTGTTCTTGCCTGGAGAATCCCAGGGTTGGGGAAGCCTGGTGGGCTGCCGCCTATGGGGTCGCACAGAGTCGGACATGACTGAAGAGACTTAGCACCAGCAGCAGATAGCATATTCAAAAGCAGTGATGTTACTTTGCCAACAAAGGTCCGTCTAGTCAAGGCTATGGTTTTTCCAGTGGTCATGTATGGACGTGAGAGTTGGACTGTGAAGAAAGCTGAGCGCTGAAGAATTGATGCTTTTGAACTGTGGTGTTGGAGAAGACTCTTGAGAGTCCCTTGGACTGCAAGAAGCTCCAACCAGTCCATCCTAAAGGAGATCAGTCCTGGGTGTTCTTTGGAAGGACTGATGCTAAAGCTGAAACTCCAAGATTCTGGCCACCTCATGCGAAGAGTTGACTCACTGGAAAAGACTTTGATGCTGGGAGGGGGTTGGGGGCAGGAGGAGAAGGGGATGACAGAGGATGAGATGGCTGGATGGCATTACTGACGTGAATTTGAGTGAACTCTGGGAGTTGGTGATGGACAGGGAGTCCTGACGTGCTGCAATGGGGTTGCAAAGAGTTGGACATAACTGAGCGACTGAACTGAACTGACTGTTACGTGATACGTGGTAACCAAACAATATTATGTGGCAAAAATGCATTTTTCCACTAGTCATGTACAGATGTGAGAGCTGGACCATAAGGAAAGCTGAGCACCGAAGAATCAATGCTTCTGAGCTGTGGTGTTGGAGAAGACTCTTGAGAGTCCCTTGGACTTCAGGGAGATCAAGCCAGTCCATCCTAAAGGAAATCAGTCCTGAATACTCACTGGAGGGACTGATGTTGAGGTGAAGCGCCAATACTTTGGCCACCTCATGTAAAGAAGTGACTCACTGAAAAAGACCCTGATGCTGGGAAAGATTGAAGGTGGGAGGAGAAAGGGATGACAGAGGATGAGATGGTTGGATGGCATCACGGACTCGATGGACATGAGTTTGAGTAGGCTCTGGGAGTTGGTGATGGACAGGGAGGCCTGGCGTGCTGCAGTCCATGGGGTCACAAAGAGTCAGACACGACTGAGCAACTGAACAACAACAAAAATGTGTTATTAATAATACATACGCCACATATGGAATAACACAGCACACTTCAGTGGTTTGAACTGCCTTGATATCTAGTCTGACAACAGCAGGACGACGAGGCCAAACGCCCAGCAGGTGAGTGGGCATAGCCACCTGGGGGAAGACTTAGCCACAGCTGTGAAACCTGACGATGCCTGACCCACGACCAGAGGGTCCCACCAGCGTGCCCCCCGTCTCAGAGCAGGCCCTGTGCACAGACACACGGAGGCATGCAGATGCCTCTTCACCACCACTGCATCCGAGCAAGGGCTGCCCAGCTAGCCGTGGGCAGGGGAGGGAGCACATCTGTCCACCCAGGGGAAGATCGCAGAGTGCAGGAGATGAGTAGGGGACACCTGTGCACACGGGCAAATGTGGAAAATGCGTCCCATACATTCGATCGAGCTACATTCCGAGCGCACGTCCCTAAGTCCAACAAAGTTAGCCAAGGCACCCACCTCACACAGTGGGGCTACATAATACTATGCTGTAATAGGTTCATAATTCTTTTCACACAAATAATATATAAAAAGACACACAAAAATAAACAAAATATGTTTAATCTCACAGGAGGGTGCCTTGAAAAGCACAGTGGTCCAGCACAACAGCTGGCACACAGGGGCTGGCATCCGTGAACAGGCGAGAATGACTGGAGGAGGGAGGGCCGATGGGAGCTGGTGGAGCTGAAGGATGATCAGCGATGGGAGACGGAGGGCGAGCTGCGGGCTGCTCACGCCCGACGCTGATGGAATGCACGTGTGCATCTTTGAAAGCTTGCAACTTGCAAGTTTGTGTGTAGGGGACTGACTGTGCCGTGTTACATGGAAACATCGGGCTGCAGAATGCTGGAGGCCGCAATGCCACGATGGTGGAAATGGCCTCCACAGGCGGCGCGCTCTTCATCTCAGACGCACGGCGCTCTGCTCTGTGGACACGCCACGTGCCTCTGGTCCACCCCCTGCTCACGGGGGTTCACACTCTGTCCTTCGGGTTTGTTGTGGTTGTTTGTTGCTAAGAACGCTGTCACAGAAATCCTCTAGCGCGTGTCTTCACACACAGGGAAGACTGTGCTGGTTAAGCTCACTAATGGCGTTGCAGTTGCTGTGTTAAAAAGGCCGTGCAGTCAGTTTTCACTAAATAGGCTCGTGGTTTTAAACACAAACCCCCACATCTCGGTGCTTTAACACAACAGGAGTTCAACCCCTGTGGCTGTTACACCCTGGGGATCTGGCAGCTGCGGCCGTGCTGGTCCTCCTCCGGGATCCAGGCTGAGAGGGCAGCCTTCATCTGGAAGCTACGCACCCACGGCCGCGGGAAACCAGAGGGAGCTGCAGAAAATGCCTGGGGCCGTAGTTCTCGCGCTCTCCGGGGCCCTCGACGGTGGAGCTGGAAAACCTCTCCAGAGGAGGGGCCGTGGACCACGCGTGGCGGGAGGGCACTCTGGTAACAGCAGGGCGTTAGCACACTGAGCAGAGACCGGGATGCCAGAGCACATGGTCTCGTCAGCCTGCGGCTAACGGCGGACGGGGGTCTAGGCCGTAACTGAAAAAAAGGTGTGTGGGGGTTTCTGTTTGTGTCTCTTGTTTGCCTTCACCATCCTTACAGGCACGTGTTTATCTTGGTGCGGTTGATCTGCCTTTCCCGAGTCTTGAGTGGGCTGACGCTGGGCAATCGCCTGTGCAATTCACGTGTGCTGTGTGTGGACTGCAAACCGCCCGTCTCATGCGTGGTCCCTTCAGTCGCATTGCTGCTTGCGATCGTTATTTAGTAATTAGTTCTATCTCATAGGAATATTCTCAGCAGCTTTACTTGTTACAGACGGACACTGTAAACAGCACAGATCTACCAGCAGGGTGAAGGGATGGTGCGGCGTCACAGAGCAGTGACGCGCAGAGGCCGGCAGAGGAGCTGCTCTCCACCGAGCGGCCGCAGATCCTCCCCCTGCGCCCGCCCCGACGTGTGCCTCACAAGGTGCCCTCGGCACCAGCAGTGGCAACTGTCACCAGGAAAGCCACTTTCAAAAGATGTAACTGCTCCTTCCAAGTTTCCACTACTCCCCCAGACACACACACACACACACACACACACACACACACACACACACACGAACCTTCGGGACGGGGATCTGAGCCATCCCAGTACCTGCTCTGAACAAAACGTTTGCTCAGTGGATTAGCAGCTCTTGTAGGACGGCTTCCTAACCATGTACTTGGCCGTCATGTATCAAGGCAGCACGTTTAAACTCAGCTAAAGAAGGACCCCTAAGACCACCCTCTGGGTCCTGTGCTTTATTCAGGTCGTGGTTTCCTTGCTGATACTCAGCAACCCCTCCCCGCCCCCAACCTTTTCTCTAAGCGCTGAGGGTAGCCATCTTTACTTACAGGATCTGAACTGTATTCTCTTGTTTTTCGAGAGTCACATCACAACCATGTCATCTTTCCTGTCATTTTAACATAGAATATTTTTTTTTAGAATGGGCTTCCCAGGTAGCGAAGTAGTAAAGAATCTGCCTGCCAGTGCAGGAGATGCAAGAGACCTGGGTTTGATCCCTGGATTGAAAGAGCTGCTGGGGTAGGACATGGCAACGCACTCCAGCATCCTTACCTGGAGAATCCCACAGACAGGGCAGCCTGCTACAGCCCAGGGCGTCACAGAGCGCCGGACAAAACCAAGCACACACGTCAGGTCACATTCTTTAGAACAGCCTCTTTGATCTGCCTTTTCCAAGTCTTGAGTGGAAACAATACAAGTAAAAACTACATCTGAAGTGGAAGTCGCTCAGCCACGCCCAGCTCTTTCTGAGCCCACGGACTATAAAATCCATGGGAATCTCCAGGCCAGAATACTGGAGTGGGTAGCCTTTCCCTTCTCCAGGGCATCTTCCCAACGCAGGGATTGAACAGGGTCTTCTGCATTGTAGGTGGACACCGAAGTTAGAAAGCAGCCTGTACGTGTAATTTAAACGGATTAATTATAACCTAATCCTATCCAACCACCCCACACCTCCTCGAGAGGCCCCACCCCCCAGGTCCACGGGCGTTGTGGTCGAGGTGCTGGGTCCTCCTCCTCTCACGCCATCACGCACGCCTCCTCTGGCCCAGGTAGCCTCAACCCACGGCTCTGTGTGAATCATTTTGAGATTTCTATGATGCTTGGGCTCCTGAAAATTGGCAGGTAATTTAGGAAAACATCTAACTCAAAGAAATTCACAAGAAATGGGGGAAAGCAGGAGATTCCCAATTTGGAGTAAGATATTTGGGCTTTGTCGCAGAGTCGGACACGACTGAGCGACTGAACTGAACTGACCGGACCTGGGTTAGCGCTGCTGAGGATTTCTCTAAGAGGAGAGGAAACATGCTAAACACAGGGAGGCCCACACACGTGACCCCGGGGAGCTTGCGATGCTTAAGGGGAGCCTGCTGCACTCATTTTAAACAATTAAGGAAACCTTTACTGAACAGCCTTCGGAGGGGCTTCACCACTGAAGTTTTAAGCTGGCTTTCCTTACTTTTCTTCCTCTTCCAAATGATCTCACTTGCATCCAGCCAACAGCCACCTGATAAAATGCGCTGTTTTGATTGGCAGCAGCTTTGGCGTGTTTCACTGCTGCCTGCAGCCCCTCCCTCCCGCCTGTCCCCGCACAGACTACTGTGGCCCCAATCCCTCTAGACGGCCAGAACCCGACAGCACTCTGTCCACCTGCTATCCTTCCAACAGCTCCTGTTTGCAGTTTCTTGTTACTTTGCAAGTGATTGAACCCGACAAACATATATGGAGACTCTACCATGTTCAGGGAGCAGGGCCAGGTCCCGGGAGTAGGGGCAGAAGAAGACAGAGTATTTGCCACCAGGGGAGTGCAGAGGCCAGCAGAGGAAGACAGCCAGGCACAGAAACAGTCCCTGGAAGAAGGTGTGCCGTTCCGAGGTTGGCACACAGACCCAGGAGTCAGGACGTGGTCCCAGTTTCGTCTGGGTAGCTCGGCCACCAGCTACTTGTGGTTCCAGCCAAGGGGTGTCTCCTACCGGGGTCCCAGCTGTGGAATACAGGGTGGCTCAGGTCTGTTCTTAATAAGAAGAACAGCAGAAATGATGATGCCACCGCTCCGGGGGCCTGTCAGGTGCAGGGCGGGGCGCTGCCTCGCCTCACTGGCCCCGGGAGGCCGAGGCAGCCTGGCTGCACAGGCGTTAGGGCGCTGTGATGGCTGCAGCCTCCCCGTGAGATGCAAACGTGGACCCTGGGGAGGGGAGACGCTCGCACCTGTGCCCGGAAGGAGGCGCGGCTCTCAGCCTGACGCGGAAGGCGGGGGAGGGGCGGGAAGGGGATGATGGGGAAGCAGGACCACCTGTCTGCTCCCTCTTAGCACCCCTTCCCTGTCACCCCCTTTCGGTTCCTTCTAGGACACAGGACATGCTCCACTGTAAATGCCTCCGTCAGTCAGGTCATTCATTAAACACTCGACTCTCCATGTGCTCACCTATGGACACACTCATGCACACATGCCTAGACTCATGTGAGCAGCCACCTGTGAACACACATGTGCAGTCACAAAAATATTTACTAATACTAGCAGTCTCCTTGCCCCTTCCTGCGACTTCTTGCGTCCTTGGTAGGTTAAGTGTGTCTCAGCGGCTGTCCCTTTGCTCAAACTGAAATTGCGCAAAAACAGTTCTGTTTGCTCAGCCTTTGCTTACAAAGACACAACTTCCACAAAAACATTTGCTCCTTTAAAAACTCCGGGTAGTGACGGAGACTATTTTGGCTCAAGTTTAAAAAAAAATCTGAGTTCCAAGTTTATATTGTTTCCAAGTGGGACAATATCCACACCGAAGCAAGCAAATTCACAACCAACTCGTAAGGTAGTTCTGGTCAATAAAGATCCTGCTGCCACATGGGGAGAAATTCAAATTATAAACAGAAAACCTTTGAAGTGCATCACAGACTTGCAAACAGAAGGTACTTATTTGTTTCTGTCCCTGGTCTCCAGTCCTACTCATTTCAGAACGTGAGTTTCTACCTGCTCGACTGGTTGGAGAGACGCAACAATGACAGGCAAGAGTAAAGTGATGAAAAATGACACGGATTGGGAAAGAAAAAAGCCGTCAGACTAAAAGGGAACCGTAGAGACAGTGCCTGTCCTCACTGCTCTCATCTGGGTCCTCAGAGGAATGTGCATGATGGATAATTCCCACCAGAAGCTACACTCATGGTGCGTGATCAACAGAGACCCCGCTAGTCTGGCGATCACGGCCCAAATCTCTCTTGAGCACCGATGAATGGTTCAAAGGCCAGCGGCCAGCCGGGTGAGTGCAGGAAGGCTCCAGCCGGCCCAGAAGACGGCCACGGCCCTGCTGGGCGCAGCATCCGGATCCTTTAGTTGCCAGTGCGTGAATTATGTATGTTTCATGCACAAGGCTCATACGTTGAGATGATATTATCAGACTAATAAGGAGGGGGCTAGCCAAGCTTCCCAGAACTACCACAGAGAATAAAAACGTTTGTTCCCAAAGATGTGACTTCCTTGTCAACACTGCAGATGGATACTGTTGCGTTTGACTTTGAAGCCTTGTCATAGCTGACATCGAGCATGGGATCTGGGGGTTCCCCTGCCATGCCTCACAGCACTGAGTTCCTGCTTCAGTCCAGGTTCACGGGGCCACCTGAAAGTGACCATATGTCCCACGTGGCAGGTAAGGAGCATCGCTCAGAGGGTTTCACGGGGATCAGGGGTGGCTTCACCTGCTCACAAACGTGGTGAAAAAGTGTCACATTAACCTTTCAGTCACCTGTGACCTCCTGCTAGAGAAATTACATGTCACATGTCAGGAACATCACAGGCAAAGTAAGAGAAACCACCCCAGTAACAAAATGGGAGGGGCCTCTGTACGCTCCCCAAAGTCAGCTAGCATCTTTGGGAAGTCGATCCACAGAAGTGTTAGGTTTTAGGAGCTATCTGCCTTTTGTTGTTATTCAGTCACTCAGTTGTGTCCAGCTCTTTGCAACCCCATGGACGGCAGCACTCCAGGCTTCCCTGTACTTCACCATCTTCTGGAGTTTGCTCTAACTCATTCATATCCATTGAGTCGGTGATGCCATCCAACCATCTCATCCTCTGTCGACCCTTTCTCCTCTCACCTTCAATATTTCCCAGCATCAGGGTCTTTTCAAATGAGTCAGCTCTTCACATCACGTGGCCAAAGTATTGGAGTTTCAGCTTCAGCATCAGGCTTGCCAATGAACACCCAGGACTGGTCTCCTTTAGGATGGACTGGTTGGATTTCCTTGATGTCCAAGGACTCTCAAGAGTCTTCTCCAACACCACAGTTCAAAAGCATCAATTCTTCAATGCTCAGCTTTCTTTAAAGTCCAACTCTCACATCCATACATGACTACCGGAAAAACCTACCTTTGACTATATGTACCTTTGTCAGCAAAGTAATGTCTCTGCTTTTATATGCTCTCTAGGTTTGACATAACTTTTCTTCCAAGGAGCAAGTGTCTTTTAATTTCATGGTCACAGTCACCATCTGCAATGATTTTGGAGCCCAAGAAAATAAAATCTTTCCCTGTTTCCACTGTTTCCCCATTTATTTGCCATGAAGACATGGGACTGGATGCCATGACCTTAGTTTTCTGAATGTTGAGCATTAAGCCAACTTTCTCACTCTCCTCTTTCATCAAGAGGCTCTCTAGTTCCTCTTCACTTTCTGCTGTAAGGGTGGTGTCATCTGCATATCTGAGGTTATTGATATTTCTCCCAGCAATCTTGATTCCAGCTTGTGTTTCTTCCAGCCCAGTGTTTCTCATGATGTACCCTGCATATAAGTTAAATAAGTAGGGTGACAATATACAGCCTTGATGTACTCCTTCCCCTATTTGGAACCAGTCTGTTGTTCCATGTCCAGTTCTAATTGTTGCTTCTTAACCTGCATACAGATTTCTCAGGAGGCAGGTAAGGTGGTCTGGTATTCTCATCTCTTTAAGAATTTCCCACAGTTTGTTGTGATCCACACAGTCAAAGGCTTTATTGTAGTCAATGAAGCAGATGTTTTTCTGGGATTTTCTTGCTTTTTCTATGAAAAAATTTCTGACAGATGTTAGCAATTTGATCTCTGGTTCCTTTGCCTTTTCTAAATCCAGCTTGAACATCTGAAAGTTCCTGGTTCATGTATTGTTCGAGACTGTCTTGGAGAATTTTGAGCATGACCTTGCTAGCATGTGAAATGAGTGTAATTGTGCAGTAGTTTGAACATTCTTTGGCATTGCAATGAAAACCGATCTTTTCCAGTCCCGTGGCCACTGGCTGAGTTTTCCAAATTTGCTGTTATATTGAATATAGCATTTTAACAGAATTATCTTTTAGGATTTGAAATAGCTCAACTGAAATTCCATCACCTCCATTAGCTTTGTTTGTAGTGATGTTTCCTAAGGCCTATTTGACTTGGCACTCTAGGATATGTGGCTTTAGGTGAGTGATTACACCTTCATGGTTATCTGGGTCATTAAGATCTGTTTTGTGTAGTTATTCCGTGCATTCTTGCCACCTCTTCTTAATATCTTCTGTTTCTGTTAGGCATAAACCATTTCTATCCTTTATTGTGCTCATCTTTGCATGAAATGCTCCATTTATATCTCTAATTTTCTTGAAAAGATCTCTGCTGCTCCTGCTTAAGTCACTTCAGTTGTGTCTGACTCTGTGCAACCCCATAGACAGCAGCCACCAGGCTCCCCCGTCCCTGGGATTCTCCAGGCAAGAACACTGGAGTGGGTTGCCATTTCCTTCTCCAATGCATGAAAGTGAAAAGTGAAAGTGAAGTCGCTCAGTCGTGTCTGACTCTCAGAGACCCCATGGACTGCAGCCCACCAGGCTCCTCTGTCCAGGGGTTTTCCAGGCAAGAGTACTGGAGTGGGGTGCCATTGCCTTCTCCGAAAAGATCTCTAGTCTTTCCCATTCTATTGTTTCCGTCTATTTCTTTGTATCATCCTCCTAGGAAGGCTTTCGGATCTCTCCTTGCTATTCTTTGGAACTGTGCACTCAGATGGGTATATCTTCCCTTTTCACCTTTGCCTTTCACTTCTCTTCTGCCTTGGCTATAGGAAAACTTTTATGCCCGATATGCATCACCCTGGGTGAAGTTTTTAGATGGTTAGCGAAGTTCACAGACTACACAGCGTGGATGTGAAGCAGGAGCTCAGTTGGATCAGTTCTGTGAGGTTAGGCAAACTGCAAGGGAAAGGGCGGCAGTGGCGGCCACACTGGCCCCCGTGTGTGTCGAGCCGGATCTGGGCCAGGGCGGCGCCAAGGCTCTTACGAGTACACTTCCCACAGCTCTCGTATCGTCCTGGCCCTCACACTTGTGACACTGCTTATTATCTGCTGGTATTGTGATCTGATAGTTCTGGGATGAATCTTAACCAATGTGATTAAGTTCTGATTGGAGCTCTAATGATACATTCCTGTCTTATCTTTTCAACTATCTGTGGAGCTTAGGGAGCCCATTTTCTACATCTCTGTATCCCACAAAGGAACATGTACAGTGTCTTATTCACAGTATGTGGTAATGGATATTTGCTGAATAAATGAAGGACAAAGTATTCATGGATAGGATGCATGCCTTGGGAAATGGTGAGGTTCAGAGACTGTGGTCTGTTCTCTTGAAAAACCTCAAAGTTGCCAATTACCTTTTTTAGGTGTTAGCTCTGATTTTTAAAAAGTGCAAAAGATCACTTAGAGCTAAATTATATAACAAAGGATATTTTAAGTTTGATGATTACAATAACTGTCAACAATCCAGTTTATTATTAAGGGAAGAACTACAGATTCCTTGGGAGCCTGGTCCAAGAAGTCATACTGCAAGGAATATCCTAAATTCTTCTGAGCAATATCCTCTTGTCAGAACAAGTTGTGCTGCTTCCTGAAAAGGATGATACTTATTGGATGTACAAGTGACAGAATGCAAAGAAATGAGACTTTTATTATAATCCCAATGAGGAGAGGCTACACTTTGTCTTTTTTTTTTGAACTTGATCAAATCTTGACTCAGACTGGAGGGCTCTGGCGGGTGGGACTCTAACGTGCCCCTCGGTCTGCCTTCTTCTGCCCCCTGCTGACCACCGGCCTGCATCCCTTCCCCTCATCCCTCATGGTCAGCACACTGCATGTAAGCAGGAGTGACTCGCCAAGTGCTGGCTGTGCATTCTGAGGGAGAGGCCTCAGTTCTTGGTGCAGGATCTGTGAGGTGGGGGTGCCACCTGACTGGGGTATTGGGGTGACCAGGAGCTGCTCCCTATGGCTCCTTACACTTGGTGGATACAGAGCTTCCTGTTTTTCATTTTGGACTCGCGGATGGAGAACAAGCAGACCACTTCTTTTAAAGGTTAGTAAATCCACACTCAACTCTCTCACACTGCCACACCTGACTCCTCAGAGGGCCCCCCCTCCACACCTGCGGAAGCATCTCCCGCCACCTCCCATCGCCATGGCAACACTTCCGCCACTGCCCTCCTCACCTCCGCCGAGGACTCCCACACAGTTTTGACCTTGGCCCTCTTCTGATTAACACCCTTGAGTCGCTTTCCAATCCCCGCATGACAAAGTTGGAACCCTTGGCATGAAATCAAAGACCTGTTCAGACAATCTCCTATCACCCAACACACACCCCCCCGCAACGCCTTGTTCTTCAGAGAAGCTGTGTTGTTTCACATCTTCGTGCCTGCTCACCCCTCCTCCCCCTCGATGCCCTGCTCACCCAGTCTCCTCTAAACCTCTGCATTGCCCGCAAGGCTCAGTTCCAGTGTCTTCTCTGTGATACTTCCTCTGACTATCCCTCTTTGGTAGTACCAGTGTGATAATAATAATAATAAAAATAAGAATAGCAACGTCATAATTACACCGCGATCACCACATCAGGCATTATTCTAAGTGTTTTACATGCAGTGACGTTAGTCACTTTAGTCTTTAAAATAACCCTGTGAAGTAGGCACTGTATCCCCATTTCACAGATGAGTAACTGAGGTACAGAATTGCCTATGGTATTGCTAGGATCGACAGCAGTCACAGTCCACCCATGTGGCTGCTCACGTACATATATTTCTTAGTTATAAAGGGCAGTGAACCTCAGTGTTCATCTTAGCAGCAACACTGTCTAGCTGAGTGGAGTTCTGCAGGTTACCTTTATTAGCTGGTCCTTGGCATCTTCCTCTTAAGGAGTTGTTCTGGAACCAAATGGGAATATGAACAAAAACGGCTAGAATATGCCACGTGCTTTGTACTTGGGGGATTCCCAGGTGGCAGTAGTGGTAAAGAATCTGCCTGTAATGCAGGAGACTTAAGAAACATGTGTTCCATCCCTGGGTTGGGAAGATCCCCTGGAGGTGGGAATGGCAACCCACTCCAGTATTCTTGCCTGGAGAACTCCGTGGACAGAGGAGCCTGATGGGCTACAGGCCATAGGGTCACAAAGCATTGGATATGACTGAGCAGCTGACACTTGAATTCATCCAGGTTCCAGGCTCCATGAATGATGATCCTTTCTCCAGTTAACAGATCAGATTTTACCTCTTAGCCCTGAACATCACGATCCCATGTTCACAGCATAGACAGGGGTTAGTTAAGAGCGGAGACTCAAGTCTTGCAGGAGCTCTCCCACCTACAGACAGGCGAACCTGGCTTCTGAAGGTCCAGACCCCAGCCCAGATCATCCACACCCGTTAGCCAGTCCTGAAGGCCACTGGGACTGTTTATTGCACCCACAAGTAAAGAAAAGTCCTTTTTCCACAGGTATGTTCAGTGATAACCTTTGGTCATTTGAGCCTATTTGTTGCTCACCTTGGAAACTTAACAGCCATCAGTTAATGATCAGTAGCTTGACCACCAGGTACACTGATGTTGCCAGGCATCAGAAGCCTCAGTGCAGGCAGCCCACCTCCAGCGGAGGTGCTTGACAAGCCGGTTCCCCTCCATGCTCCTTTGTCCCCTCAGCCAGCTGGTAGTTTTGCAGATGCTGGGCTACTTGAGGGCAGCCTTTGCCTTGCTCATGTCTGCATGCCCAGCATTCAGCCCAAGTCTGGCACTTAACAGGCATCAAAGAAAGACTCACTGCCCGCAGCGGACGGGTCGGTCCCCTGTGGCCCACTGGGTGGTCTGACATATTCAGACGAGGCAGTTCGGACACTGGTCTCAGTGGAGACACCAGGCTGCACCCAGTTTTCCACCAGAAGCCTGAGCCTGCAGCTCAGGGTCTAGGGAGAGGCGCCAGCGCGCAGGGCTGCAGTGCCCTCTTGTGTCTGGGCCTTCGCCGGGGCTCAGTGCACTCAGGCCTGCAGAAGAGGTTCTCGTGGAAAGCAGTCAGCAATGAGACCAGCTTTCTCCAGCGCACGAGAGGCGACAAATACACTGTCACGGGCACCTGGGCGTCGTGGGATGGAAGGCAGACTCTGCTCCCGGCTCTGCGGGCCACACGCCTGTGGGGGCGGGGGCCGGGTGTCTGGGCGTCCTCGGCTGTCACACGGGTGGTGATTTGCTGGCCGGGAGGGACAGGGTGGCCGACTGGCTTTTAGAGCAGCGTCCAGGTCCTGAATGCACGCACTTTGGTCAGGGGAGCCGCCAGAGACTGTAGCTTCCCTGAGGTCAAGGGCAGCGGTGGTTCCAGCGACGTCCCAGGCACAGAGCTGGGGAATCCCTCCGGCTCCTCCCGGCCCTGCGCACAGGGTGGTGCAGCTCTGACTCTGGGGGACCTTTCTGTTTGCGTGTCTTCCCGCAGACACGAGTCCTGCATACTCTTAGTGTTCCTTGTAGCTACTCTTAACTGAGCTGCGTGGACCCGTGAGGGGAAGGTCGGAACGCGTCTGGGGGTGCTCCCGGTGGGGTGTGAGGGTGTCATGACTCCCCTGGGAGGGAGACCAGCCAGGTTTTGCTTTTCCAGTCAGATGGTTTGTATTCTACTTTGCAAGGCCTCCTAATCAATTATTCCACATGAGTTTCATTTGTGATAAAGGACAGACATAATGTGCTCTTACTTTTTGAAAAGAAATGCCAAAATCTCCTGCCAGCAGCTTATTCTGCACAGCTAAGACTGGAGCAAAGGCAGGGGTCAGCTCCTCAAAGGCAGCTGCAGAGGGTGAGGGGACCCGGCTGTAGGTTTGAACCTGCAGGGAAATGAGCTGCAGTGACAAGAGGCTCCCAGTCTCTGCAAGCTCCCTTGTTGTGTAAAAGAAAACAGATAAAATGTGCCCATTCGCACCAAGTGGGAAAGTCTCAGCTGAACCTGTGAGAAGCCTCATTTCAAGAGACCGTTTAGAAGAGACAACTTTCTAAGCGAGTGCCACCTGCTGAAACGAGGATATAAATTCAGCAGAGATTAGCACCGAACTGCAGAGGCGACATTCAGAAGTTTTCCTAAACAGAACCAACAACCCCTCAGCAGGCTTTTCTTGTTGCTTTGTGCCTTCAAGAAAGATTTTTTTCTTTTCAACATTTATTCGGCTCTGCCTGCGTTCCCGGTGACTAAATCAGGGGCGTCTGGATTTCAGAGGTTTTATTCCAGAGCATCAAGGCCTGTGTATCAACCAGTGATTGAAAAAAAGCTTTCAAAGTTGACCATGGAGAGCACTGGCTCTCAGGACCCGCTCTGGGCTGTGATATGAGGGCGTGTGATCCGGAACCTTCAGGAACGTTCTCCCCAGTAGACAGCATGGCTTCCTCTCGTTCTTGGTGTGTCCTTTTCTGTCTGGATGGAGAGTCCCGTGGTCCCTGATGTACGGTGAGAACCAGGGGCCGGCAGCAAGGACGGTGCAGGAGCGCCCGACGGCTGGGAGGCCGCAGCAGGTCGCGGCGGGAGCGCCCACCCATCTACAGTGCCGGAGCGAGTGCCCGGTCCCCCGCCCCAGGAGCACTGAGGCTGCTCACAAACGCGTGGCCCCCTGCCCAGCCGGAACCGGCGCCGAGCTCCTGGGTTCCCGGTGTGCACGTGCCTCCAAAACGGACAGAGGCCTCGCCAGCAACGAGGAGAACTCAACGAGAGGGCGTGTAAGCGCACAACCACGTGGCTGAGTGCCCCTCCCTGTGGGCGGGAACGGAAGCTGGTGCAGCCCCCCGGTGGAGAAGAGTCTGGAGGTTCCTCAGAAAACTGAAAACGGTTACCACAGGGATCCAGCAGCCCACTCCTGGTGTGTACCCAGAAAGAACTTTACTTTGCAGAGCTCACTCCTGTGTTCACAGCAGCACTATTTACAACAGCCAAGATGTGGAAACATCCTGCGCGCCCATCCACAGATGAATGGGTAAGGCGCCACATATACGCATGCAGTGGAGTGTGACTCGTCCACAGAGACGTGAGACAGCACTGTGAGCAGCGGCGTGGATGGACCTGGGGGTTATGCTACTAAGTGAAGTAAGCCAGGATAAGCATCATATGATGTCACACATGTGGAAACTATAATACCACACAAAGGAACCTATCTACGGGACAGGGCCAGACTCCGAGGACAGGCTTGCAGTTGCCAAAGGAGAGAGGGTGGGGGAGGAAAGGGTTGGGAGGGTGGGATGAGCGGATGGATGCACTGTTACATGCAGAAAGGACAGACAGCAAGGCCCTGCTGTCACAGCGCAGGGAGCTGTGCGCAACGTCCTGCAACGAACCCTGAATGTGAGGAACAGTACATATGAGTGTAACTGAATCACTGCTCGCCGAATAGCAGAAAGCGACACACTGTAAGTCAACTGTATTTCAATTAAGAAAATCACATGACCGGCTTTCCAAACTGGCACAGAGAATTCCGAAGTTGATGAGAAACGAGAACTCATCTAGGTGAAGAATTTCTCTGTCTCTATTTTCGTCTGAGAAATGACCTGCTTGATTACAAAAGATTACTTTTAGTTTATTGGAGCACCTCAGAGCTCCTGCTGGGACTGTGAAGCTGTGTGTCGGCTTAGCTAGTGGGCTAGACAAGCATGAAGGTGTTCCTGCGGGCTCTGGACATCAGCGCAGGTGTGGCCACTTGTCCAAGAACGAATGGGGGGTGAGGCTGCCCGGGAGGTGCTGCTGCTGCTGCTGCTGAGTCGCGTCAGTCGTGTCTGACTCTCTGTGACCCCAGAGACGGCAGCCCCCCAGGCTCCGCCGCCCCTGGGATTCTCCAGGCAAGAGCACTGCAGTGGGCTGCCATTTCCCCCCTCCAATGCATGAAAGTGAAACGTGGAAGTGAAGTCGCCCAGTCGTGTCCGACCCCTGGTGACCCCATGGACAGCAGCCCACCAGGCCCCCACGTCCATGGGATTTGCCAGGCAAGAGCACTGGAGTAGGGTGCCATCGCCCTCTCCGGGAGACGCTACTTAAATGTAAACACAACCCAGAAAACAAGCCATTTCACAGACATGGAGACCGAGGCTCAGAAAGGCCGGATGCCCGGGCTGTGGGGCGTGGCACTGGAAATGCCCTCACGTATGTGGCCCTGTCCTCACACTGGACCCCAAGACCAAGCCGGGGGGGCATGTCCAGGTCCACCCTCACACACTCATGCCCGGCTGCTTTTTCCTGAGTCACGCGCCTGCCAAGGCCACCTCGTACCAGGCTCCGTCACGCTAAGAGTGGGCTTCCGATTTCTCAGCAGTGGCACCCTGAACGCCGCTGAACTCCAGTGCGTCAAATAGCCAACAGCTGTATGTTGTTAGTATAAACTCACTTCCTAAATTTACAGTGTAGTTTATAACCTCCCAACATAAAGTCAGTCTATAGAAAAATATACTCTAAATGAATGAGAGTAAAGGAGAAGTTTTATTTGAGTCTCAGCACCGTTTCTCTATATTCATTTGCACAGCTGGAGACTCTGTGAACACTGCCTGCAGTCACATCGCTGCAGCTGGATCAAGGCTTCTCTCAGTGGCCTGGCCGCCTCAGACCTGCCTCCGTTCACATGAGGCTTTCTCACTAGATACACGTGGCCGCACACCAGAAACCTGCTTGGTATCTATCTTAAAATGTTCATGACAGCATGACACGTTCTGTTAAGTGAGTCATGCATGCGTGCATGCTAACTCGCTTCAGTCGTGTCTGACTCTTTGTAACCCTGTGGAGTGCAGCCCGCCAGGCTCCTCTCTCCATGTCATTCTCCAGGCAAGAATACTGGAGTGGGTTGCCATGCCCTCCTCCAGGGGATCTTCCTGACCCAGGGATCAAACCTGGGTCTCCTGCGACTCCTGCATGCAGGCGAGTTTTTATTGCTGAGCCACCAGGGAAACCCATTAAGTGAGTTATACGAGAAATGAAAATCAGTGCAAACATTAACCTACTGGCTGAAATCTAAATTCCAGAGCAGGGCGTGTGAGGTTCCGGAAACCTGGCCCCTCCCTGTCCTGCCTGGTGGCACCCCACCTTATAGGCTGTTTTCCCCCTTGTATTTCTGCAAACCTGTGAGTCCGGTCCATGCTTCTGATTCTTGGTTAGACTCTTCCCTTTGTTTGGAGTGCTCTGCTTTTCTCAAGGCAAACTTCCTCAAGAAGCCAGCCTGTTGGTGAAGCTCTCCCACTAGACACGCTTCCAGGCGTGTGCTTGTGAAATCGTGTGATGTTATTCAGGGCTACCTTACACTGCAGCATTTACATGGATCCGTGGATCCGTTCCCCTCAGTCTGTCTTTCCAAAAGGACTTTCCACTATTCTCATTAGACCAAAGCGAACTCCCTCCGTCCCCTGCCCTTGTGGCCTGCTCTGCCCTGCTCACCCCTCTTCCCTGAGTTAGAGGCTTTCACCTCTGGGAGGAGGAGACCTCAGTGAGAATGTCACGGGTGAGCTTGCGGGGAACGACGCCGGATGGGGCAGGGGGCCGAGTGAGCGTCAGAGTCAAGAAGCACTCGGTGTGTTGATTTCCAAGATGGAAAAGAGAAAGAAAAGGCGGTTTCGAGGCACAGCAGGAAGAGGCTTTTAGAAGAGTCATCAAGGATATTAACAACTGCTTCTTGGGGGCCAGTGTGAGGAACTCTGCCCATGGCAAAGGTCATGAGGAAAAGAAGCTTGGCATATGCAAAGGCGTGATCAAGCCTCAGGAGATGCCCTGTTCCCGAGCATCTACCCCAAAACCAGAGTACTTTACAGGGAGCTCTCCCCCATAACCATTTCTCTCAGAGAAGGAGTTAACTTGCAGCTCCAGTTAATAAAAATTCCTGGGCGTGACAAGAGTGTTTCAGCTTACAAACTCTGAAGGTTCTCTAGCCTGCCTGATCAGGTTGTCCAGCCGCATGTGATTGTTTACAGCCTCCCAGCTGTGAGAGGCATGGGATGCTTTAAAACTTTCTAAATACAGACTCTTTTGAGAAGTTAGAAGATTATTAGTATAGTATTAGTGGGTTGATTAGAAATTATATTGGTGAAGGGTTTTTTCATTTGTCATGCCAATAATCACTGCTAATTCCCTGCCCTGGGTGTGACAAGGGTGGCTCAGGTCAAACCTCTCTGCTGAAGGACTAGCTTGTGTGACAACCTCTCAACCATAAACAGCACAGAGAGTTTGGAGTATTAGCATAGGGCTTTTCTCATTTGATTGCCCACAGGCTTTCATATCCTTAGGCACCTGAGAATATATTAATCAATGTATTTGGAATATAGAAAAGGAAATATAGTAGTTTTTGATGTTAGCAATATTAGACCTTCTGAGTTAATGAATTTTCTCTTTTGTTATAGACTACTGTACTTTGCTATAAATCACTGTGTCCTTGCTATGCAAAACTGTAACCTTATCACTATCTTAAGACTAAATAGATTGTAAAGGGAACATTGGTGAAGGGTTTTCATTTGTTGGACTGATGTTTGCTGCTAAGTCTTCATATTCCCTGCTCTTATAATAAATATAACTAGCATATACGAGAAATAAGTATTAACCTTTAAGCATATAAGAAAAATAAGTATTAACCTTTAAGACTAATCATGTTAAACCTTAGGTTAAGTAAATTCCTTTCTTGATTGTAACTCACTACACCCTCACCCTATAGGAATGCAACTTTATTTGGAGGGTGGTGCCTTGGAAAAATAAGCTTTCTGGTTAACTGACCAGTATCAGAAAGGGCCATAAAATGTCAGCGGACCTCATGGTCAGAAGATGATGTAAAAACTCATAAGACCTTTGTATAATTTTATATGAAACACCTGATTGTGACAAGGGTCAGGTCTGCTGACCCCTGCGTGACTCTGTATTCATCCCTATGTGTAACAAAAGGTATATAAACAAACCTGAAAAATAAAGAAATCGGATCACTTCTGGAAAGACTGATTCCCTCATGTCGTTCCTTTCTGCTCCCCAATTTTCTGGCTGAATTCCCGTCTGGAGCGTGGGTGCCCGCCATTCAGATGGTGCAAATTCCTTGTCTGGAATTTTATTGGTACCCCACGTAAGCCAAGTTATTCAGCCCCTTTCTCTCTCTCTTACTATTTTCTGGCCGAATTCCCATCTGGTGCATAGGACCCACCAAGCCTACTAACTTTGCCTGGGCTTCTAAGATCGGACCGGGGGGCCTCAGTGCCTCCTCTCCTTTGGGAGAACGGGAAGATGCCTGCAGCCTTCGTAGGTGGTGATTGGTACCCTGTGTTAACCAAGTTATTTGGCCTCTTTTTCTCTGCTAAAATCTTAGTCCCTCTCTATCTGTAATTAAATAAGTTTTTCCTAGGATGCCTACTCCGCCCCCACCTTTGAATCACCCTGGATCCACTGGGGCTGGACCCCGGCAACTGCTCAGGAAACTGCCACAGGGCTGGCTGGTGTGAATCAGCATCCTTCAGGGAGGGGACAGCCGTGGCAGCTTAGAAGATCGGGAAGGACCGTCCAGTGGCAAAGATGGGCGCCAGCATAGAACACAGATGTGGGAAGCGTCCAGGCAGCTTTAAAACTTGAGTTGCAAATGGGACGTGCTCTGGGGTCTTTATAGAGAGTCGTGGGCGATGCTCCTGGAAGGCGAGTCCAGATGCCACCTCAGGAGCAGAGACAGCATCAGCAGGGCAGGGAGGGTCCTGGGCAGGATGGAGCAAGCCTCTTGCCTAATTGAGTGTGGCGTGTGGCTCCTGCTAGAGTCACCAGGCAAACACAGCTCGGAGTTCCACACGCCGCTGCTGATGCCCTCAGTGCGACGTCAGCCTGGCTCAGGACTGTGAGAGTGACCGGGGTTGCTGTCATGGCCTCCGAGCCCATATTGCTCATGGCTCAGCTCCCAATATGCTCAGAACCCAGTCGCTTTCCTGCCAGGATCTCCCACTGCTTTTCCTACCATAGCACTTGAGGCAAATATTAATATACTGGGTTGATCCATAAAGAAGGCTGAGAGCTGAAGAACTGATGCTTTTGAACTGTGGTGTTGGAGAAGACTCTTGAGAGTCCCTTGGACTGCAAGGAGATCCAAGCAGTCCATCCTAAAGGAAATAAATCTTGAATATTCACTGGAAGGACTGATGCTGAAGCTGAAGCTCCAATACTCTGGCCACCTGATGTGAAAAGCTGACTCACTGGAAAAGACCCTGATGCTGGGAAAGATTGAGGGCAGGAGGAGACGGGGGGCGGGGGGGTGGACAGAGGATGAGATGGTTGGATGGCATCACCAACTCAATGGACATGAGTTTGAGCAAACTCTGGGAGATGGTGAAGGACAGTGAAGCCTGGTGTCCTGCAGTCCATGGGGTCGCAAAGAGTTGGATACGACTGAGCAACTGACTAAACAAGACATTTAAACATAAATGTGAATGATAATTAGATATTTACAGATGAGAGTGCGTTTGGTGAGAAGCCTGCTGGCACCAATGGTAATGACTCAGAGGGTGCTGATGCTGACTCGCTGTTCAGGGCTGTGTCATAGTTGGAAGTAGGGTTGGACAACCAAAAATAGAAAATCTGAGTTGCACAGGTTGCTGAGAGTCATCTTAGAAAGTGAAGTGTAATGTGCCAGGATTTAAAGTTTATGACAATTTAAAATTTTTATGTAGATTTTAAAAATTGAAATAATGTTTGGACTAAGTAAATTAAAATACAGTATTAAAACTAATATTATACTTTCTTTCTACTTTCTAAATATAAGCACTAGAAGACTTCAATTATCTACGTGGCTCATTTTGTGTTTCTATTAAATAGTGCTTGCCTAAAGTTTATGATCCTAAGCCTGATTTCAAAAGTTATTTTTCTGACTTCAAATGTAGTATATAATAGATACCAGAAAAAAAGCTCTTTTCTGGAAAAAGTAAAATTTATAACCATCTAAAACTGAGGTGTGGGACTTCCCTGGTGGTGCAGTGGATAAGACTCTGCCTGCCTATGCAGGGGACACTGGTTCGATTCCTGGTCCGGGAAGATTCCACATGCCGCAGAGCAAATAAACCCAGGTGTCAACAACCACTGAGCCCGTGCTCTGGAGGCCACGGACCGTGACTGCAGAGCCCTTGTGCTGTGAGCATTGAAGCCTGCATGCCCAGAGCCTGTGCTCTGCAGTGAGAGAAGCCGCCACAGCAGAGAGCAGCCCCCACTCACCACAACTAGAGAAAGCCCATGCAAAGCAATGGAGATGCAGCACATCCCAGAATAAAGAAATTTTAAAAACTAAAAAAGAAAATTTTTTAGAATAGATGTATAGGTAGCCTTTTCTCTGGAAGACGGGGTGGTTGGAGGTACACAGACACCTGTCTGGATCAAAGAGGGCAGGGGCAATGTTTTAGATATTTTCTCCTAAACCATGATATTCTAGTGTAACTGCATTCATAAAGCATATATATATTGATTACTGTAACACAGATGTATTTCATCTGGTCAGTGTTCAACACATCCCACCAGAACACACCACAGAAGACAAGGGTCTTGGATGGAGGGGGTCATGTAGACACTGGCTTCTCTTGCTGTTGTTTAGTTGCTAAGTCATGTCCAGCTCTTTGCGACCCCATAGATGGCAGCACACCAGGCGTCCCTGTCCTCCACTGTCTCCTGGAGTTTGCTCAAGTTCATGTCCTTTGAGTTGGTGATACTATCCAACCATCTCATCCTCTATCCTCCTCTTTTCCTTTTGCCTTCAGTCTTAGTTAAGAACTAAGTTCCAGACATCTTGACTGGCCAAAATATTGGAGCTTTAGTTCAGCATCTTGACATCAAGAACTAAGTTCCAGACATCTTGACTGGCCAAAATATTGGAGCTTTAGTTCAGCATCAGTCTTTCCAATGAATATTCAGGACGGATTTCCTTTAGGATTGACCAGTTTGATCTCCATGCAGTCCAAGGGACTCTCAAGAGTCTCCTCCAGTACCACAATTCGAAAGCATCGGTTCTTCGGTGCTCAGCCTGCTTTACGGTCCAACTCTGCTATCTGTCATGACTACGGGAAAAACCATAGCACTGACTACTGTGGACCTTTGTTGGCAAAATGATGTCTCTGCTTTTTAATATGCTTTCTCGGTTCTTTGTAGCTTTCCTTCCAAGGAGCTAGAATCTTTCAGTTCGATCCCTGGGTTGGGAAGATTCCCTAGAAAAGGGGATGGCTGCCCACTCCAATATTCTTGTCTGGGAAATCCCACAGACAGAGGAGCCTGGTGGGACTACAGTCCATGGGGTCACAAAGAGTTGGACATGACTGAGTGACTAACATTTTCAACATCCCTGGGATGGGATAAAAATCAACTCTTGCCTGAGAGAAATCTTGGGGGAGTATAGAGGTCATTGGGCAGCCAGGCAAAAGTATGGGCATGTGGAACACTGAGTGTAGGGCACTCTCTGCAGATCTCTTTGTGATAAGAGTATAAATTACAAGGAGTCAGACATGGGAATATGGGTGTCGAGTATTAAACTATAGGAATGCACTTTTCAACATGTAAGAAGCTGGACACATACCAACTATTTCCATTACCTATCTTACAGGGTCATTGAGAAGACCAACTAAGCATGTAAACTGAGGCTTGCTGGTATATCTTAGAGTAGATTTGATCTCATTATAAGATGTTGTATCGTAATACAACCGTTGGGATGCAGCTGGCTTCACTGCCAGGCCCCAGAGATCTGGAAAGGAACCTAATCCCTAATCCCACATTAAATATGCAAGTGAGTTTCCACAAAGTTCTGCTGAATTTGGTTTACACATGCACCTCATGGAAGTATTCCGTGACTGCCTAAAACCCACGCCATTTGGATATAAATATTGACACTGATAGATGGGATCCAGCCAGGTAATGAGTGGATATATGCACTGCAAACGTCTCCAAGTCTTTACTTACTTATATGCTATTTTAGCCTACGTTTCATCTAACAGTGTGCAAAGGTATAACAATAATGTACACATTTTAAAGTGGTCACATAATAGAAATTAAAAATTTAAAAATTATAAAGAAACATAAAACTGGCCGTCTTTGAGAAACCACAGAGGAAACGTGAGTGAACGTTACAGGAGAAAGTACAGGACGATGAGACGGGATGAAACCCTGTAGCGAGCAAGACGGACAGGCCCCACCACACCAGGCCATCCTAAGGGGAGCCAGCCCTGAATGCTCACTGGGAGGACTGATGCTGGAGCTGAAGCCCCAACACTTTGGCCACCTGCTGCGAAGAACTGACTCATTGGAAAAGACCCTGATGCTGGGAAAGAGTGAAGGCAGGAGGAGAAGGGGGCAGCAGAGGATGAGACGGTTGGATGGCACCACCAACTCAATGGACATGAGTTTGAGTAAATTCCGGGAGACAGTGGAGGACAGAGGATTCTGGTGTGCTGCAGTCCATGGGGTCACAAAGAGCTGGGCACGACTTAGCAGCTGGACAATACCACCAACGAGGAGAAGAACTATAGGCCAGAGGACTAATTAAACAGAAGTTCTGACTGCAAGCTACTGATGAGCTCTGATCAGTCATGATGGGATTATACCGCTAGGCACTGCAGCATCAGCAAACGTGATAGACCCATATCGGATAAGCTTCCCAGAAACCATCATAGTGGAAGGCCCACGAAAAGGAAGGACAGGCTCACACGGGGCTGCCGCCGTTTCACGCGGCTGTGACGCCCAGCCCTTATGTATGGATGTGGGGTGAGCTTGCATCTGCTCTGACTGGGCCTCTGTTTCAGTGGCTAGGGTCCACCTTGAACTAGTTAGTAAATCCTCTGACCACAATCTTTAACCGAGACGAACATCCGTGGTTTGTGACGTGGACACCTATAGACTTTTCTTTCCCAATTCATCCAAGAGAATCGTCCAGCTGCCCTTACATTTCTCCTCAGCCTTAAAAGGAGAGATTTTAGCTGCTGTTCTGCTTACATCTGAGAAGCTAAGTTTACCTACATAGTAGAATCCTGCAGCGGCAGGGGAGGAGCAGGTAAATGCTGCTCAGAGGTTCACAAAAGTGGTCCAGCGGTTAAGAGTCTGCCATGCAATGCAGGGAACGTAGGTTAGACCCTCGGTTGGGGAGCTAAGATCCCACATGCCATGTGGAGCAACAGAGCCAGCACATCACAGCTAGCATCTGTGCAACACAACCAAAGACCTGCAGGACACAGCGGAGATGCCAGGTGTCGCAACCAAAACTTGATGCAGCCAAATAAATAAGCAAAGACAAGCCTATCAGAGTGGCTGCGGAGTGTGGAAGAAGCAAACAGGAGAGGGCGTGCAGTTTATAAATGCTGCTGTGGGCCACACATTGGGGTCTACTTTTTTTTTGGGGGGTCTACTTTTATATCTACCGGGCTTCCCTGGTGGCTCAGATGGTAAGGAACCTGCCCGCAATGCAGGAGACCTGGGTTCCATCCCTGGGTCAGCAAGATCCCCTGGAGAAGGGAATGGCAACCCTCTCCAGTATTTCTGCCTGCATCCCATGGACAGAGGAGACTGGCAGGCTACAGTCCATGGGGTCAAAAACCATCAGACACGACTGACTAACACTACATTTCAATGATTCAAAAGTTCTGAGGTGACAACGCCACGATCACTTAAGAGTCAGGTTTCTTAATAAGAGGCAGCAGGGGGTGGAGATCAAGTCAGATGGTCTCTGAGGTCTCCTATGCTTCAAACTCTATGAATCAGCTCTGTTGCTGGTGGGTCCAGCATGTGTGTGGGGAGGGACTCCCGTGCTTCTGAAGCTGAGCTCAAGGGGGTCTCAGGGGCCAAGTTGTGTCTGTGACCTGGGACGGCCCTATTGGCTCTCTGCTCCTGTTTTCCTTCATAGCGGCCACTGAGGAGCCATCTCCTCACCCAGAATATCCACAGACCACTACACAGGCAGCTTTATAAAGGACTGGCTGGAGCATAAACATAAAAAGAAACGTTATTCCCCACTCGAGACAGATGCCAGCAGGACAACAGGAAATCTACACACAGATGAATGTCCAGCAACCTCCAGGTGCTGCCCAAGGGGCCTCCCAACGCGGGTGCCATTTTTACGTCCACTACCTACACACGGGAGCGTCCGTGCCCAAACCCAGGGACACAGACATCCTGGGAGAGCCGTTCAGTTTCAACCCTGGGTGGGGGTCCGCGGGACTGGACAACGAGAGCCTGCCGTCCTCACATGAGGCCCTTCCCACTGAGAAGGGCCCACAGAACTGAGCAGGAGCATGCACTGGTGAATGTTCAGTTCAGTCGCTCAGTCGTGTCCGACTCTTTGCAACCCCATGTACTGCAGCACGCCAGGCTTCCTCGTCAATCACCAACTCCTGGAGCTTGCTCAAACTCCTGTCCATTGAGTTGGTGATGCCATCCAACCATCTCATCCTCTGGGGAATGTTAGCAAGAACCCAAGAACGAGACCCAAACCATGACCACCTTGCCAGGGACAGCACAGAGCCTGAAGCCCCCGGCTCACCGTCTGCCTCGAATTTAAACCTGTATCTGGAAAACGGCATCTGCCTTCTTTTCGAGACCTTCCTTGAGAAAGGCTCTGTCACCTTTCCCATCCAGTCATTACTTCTGGGACTTCCTCTTTAGAACGTCCCTTTCCCTTCTGTATTTCATCACGACCTTCCACACCGTAAGGCCGCATCTTCCCTAGGGATGAGGAGCCAGATCTCTGGTCCTGCAGCTTCCATCAGGCCCCGTCTCCCGCTCCTGGTGGGTCTGCTGACCACACTCCCCAGGAGCTGTGCATCTCTGCATGTTCCCAACAGCTCATTTCACAAAGGTCCTGCCCTGGGGCGACAGGTCTTGATGGGGAAAGAGGAGTCTGGTAGGATGCTTCACGGGGACTGGGGCCTAGAGTTGTAGTTCAGATTCCGTCCCACCGCCCCCCCAACATGCAATTTTCTCCCATCCCATCAGCCAAGGACAGTGTCTGGGATGCGCTTGGGTGATGAAGGGGCTGAAGTTTCAGATACAGAGAGGACGGGGTCCCGAGCTACCGAGTGGCCAGCAAGGCTATCAGCCTGAAGAAGGCTCTTCACGCCTCACCTGGGACCCTGGGATTGAATTGCTCCTGGCGTCGGTCTGTTCCTGCCCTGTGTATTTTCCTCCATGAGATGATCTCAGTAGATCAAGCTCTTCCTTGAGACATATTTTGTTACAACTGTATTTATAGTCTCTTACTTTTCTATGGGTTCCTATCTTATCTTTCCAAGACCTGAGGACAAGATGCAAACATATTTATTTTTGTCCGTGATGGGGCTTGGCCTGCTGTTTTGTATATGCTGACTGGTGTGATCAAGAACCTTTTGAAGTGTGGGATAAATTATCCATGCACCGGGTCCTAGGAAAATAAATTTTTCTGGGTTCTTTTATCTCAATCTTTACATATACTTAATAATTTTTGAAACTGTTTTATTACCTTTTTAGATGACCTGCGTCCATCATGTGTAAGGTAAAATTTTTTTAAGGAAAATGTAGGTGAATTTTAGGATTAACTGGCATAGCATGTGGAGAACACTCTGATCAACTGTAACCCTTTATAAGATGTAAAACATCAGCAATGCTCCAGAGGTGATCCAGGAACAGTGCTCGGTGAGCCGACGTCTGTCCCGGGGGTCCTGGAGCTCCTGGGGTGGGGTACCTGCTGGGTCCCCGTAGCGGCTATGAACGAGGCACGCGCTGGTAGCCGCGGGAACTCACCTTCGCACTTGAGCAGGAAGAAGTCGGCACTGGGGCTGAAGGAGGCGCTGAAGTAGGTGCAGTTGTCCACCAGGTCACAGGACAGGCACTGCCGGTTGAAGCTGCCCACTGTGCTGGCACTGCGTGGGGAGGGCGGGTGGGAGCGGTCACCGCGGGCAAGACCCTCAGTCCCAGCCCTGAGTGGCCCGCCGGCTTCTCCTGTAGGGGAGGTCTGGGGGCGCTGTCCCCTTGCCCATCTCCCTGCTGGCCCCCCCTGGGTGCCGGGCTCGGCTGTTACGAGCCCTCCCTGCCCCGCTACGAGCAGGGGGCCCCGGGCACGGCTGCTTCTAGGGGGTCAGCCAGACGGGGTGAGTCCTGGTGGGAGAGTGTGGGGTGTTGTCTCCAGCGCTGTGTCCCTCTGAGCAGGTGATCAGCGTTCTAGGAGCAGCATCTACGCGCTTTGGGGTCTTTCACTCCCCCTCGGAGCGCCTGCCACCGGGTCAGGGCAGGGCCTCCTGAAGCTGCAGCGCTTGGGCTCCGGGCTCCCCCACGACCAGCGAGTGGGCGGGAGGGGGCTGCTTGCTCAGGGGCCGAGAACAGGAGCGGGCGACCCGCAGCTGTCACTCGGGGCCTTGCTGATCAAGCACGATTTCATGCCCCGAAGGGTTAGCCAACAGGTGTTATTAGAGGTTACGAGAGACACCAAGGTGCCTTCCAGAAGCCTGGAAGAAGTCCTGGTCTGAGCTGCTGGCACAGGATGGGTCTGGACACGAAAACAGTCCACCGGACTGAAGACCTTTGGTGGGAAGGGGACAGCGTCCTGACAGGACAAGTCAGAGGCAGGTGGGTGGCCAGTCTCCATCCCCCTTTGTAATTTGGGGGCGGGACGGATGGGATTATCTGGATGGACAAGCAGAGGTGACCCGGAAGTGTGGTGGGGGTGGTAACGGTGCCCCACGGTTGGGGCAGAGGGAGGGGCGGGGTTGGGGGAGAGGGTGCAGGAGAGAGGATGCGGGAGAGGGAGGGAGGGCAGGCCGGCGGGTGGGGCTGGGGGTCGGGGTGTGGAGTGGGGAGTGGGGTAGGGATGCACCTGTACAGCTGGCGCCGCCTCGGCAGGTCCCTCCGTGCTGAGGAAGTAGCTGTGAAGACCAGCGGGGGCACAGCGGTTAGCTGGCTTTGGGGCAGGTTGGTGCTTGGCACGCCAGGCCCACCCCCACCGCCCCTGGGGTTGTGCGCTGTTCAGGGCCCACAGCTGGCAAGTTCCTGCCCGGGGCCAGCTCCCTGTGGGTGGCAGGGGATGGCCACACTCCCACGGGGCTAAGGCGCTGCACCCGGGCAGACCTCGGCCGTGGGGCGCACAGCTGGGTCTGGATGCAGGAATCCCTTCACAGGACCAACCCTCTGGAGTGCCAGAGCCAGGAGTCCAGACACGCAGCCCGACTCCACGACTCCTTGGCCCATGCCTGCCCGGGCCCCCCACACGGGGACCCCAGGCTCTGGTCCAGGCGCAGGCAGGGTGGCGGCGTCCTGCCTGCCTGCGTGGAGCCCCAGCTCCTGACGTTACCAGCCGGACAGTTTGGAAGAAGTCCCGTAACTTCTTTCAGTCTTGGCCCTCTCTCTCAGAAGCGGGGCAGCAGTGACGTGCACTGGGGATGCCCTGGGCTCCCCGATCCCACGCCCGAGAGCCAGCAGAGGCTCGGGGCCTGCACGGCTGCAGCCCCAGTGGTGTGTGCCGCTAGGACCCGGTGATGTGGGACATGCCGTTTTGGCAACTAGGGTTTTGAGACGCCAGCTGGCGAGGAGAGTTGGGCCGAGGGCCGAGCGAGCAGGAAGGATGCGGGAGTGGCGGGAGGATGCTCACTCACATCTGACTCCGCTTCTCGTCGTAGGACAGGATCCTGGTCACGTCCCAGTCCCCGGAGGTGATGGACTGGATGTTGTCGTTGCTGCTGTTGGGCTGCAACACAGGCGGGAAAGGGGGGTGCGCGGTTGGGGAGGGGTTGAATAGCAGCCTCCCTTCTCAGCCCTGGGGCCCTCAGACGAGCGGTGGTGAGCGGGGCCTCTCTGGGGTGATCCCTCCTCCTGCTGCACCCTGGCCTCCTCTGCCCACCCCCAATTCTCTGAGTGCTTCTGTGACGGCCAGGACCCCCGGTCACCGCGCCGATCAACCAGTGCGACTAGATCGCCGGTGACTCTTGCCGCGAGCTCTGCGCCCCTAACCTTGTCTCGTAGGCTGGGGACAGTGTTCCTTCACAGCTTGTGAATCCAGTTAGTGGGTCATCACTACAGCGGGACGAGGAGAGAGGAGAGAAACTCCGGGCAAGTGGACGCGACAGGGCAGGGAAAGAAAGAGTAAAGCCAGGATGGAGGGGCGGAGGTGGCGAAGGCCACCCCTGGCCTTGGTCCTCATCGCTGTTTGCCGCAGGGACGGTCTGAAGGCATTCTCCTGTGTGTTGCACATTTGCACACACGGTCTGTCTCCAAGTGCCTCCCAGAGCAGAAGGACTGTGACAGTTTAAACCACAACATGTGGAGAAAGACATGGCCGTCCCCACAGGGCCGGGGTGTGAGATGTGAGGTGTGAGCCATGGGTGCCCTGGGGAGCGGGACCCCAGGGGTGGTCTCAGGACAAGGGACAGCCGATGGGGGCAGGGGCTCGTTGGGAGAAGCGGGGGCCAGGGACCCACAGGGCAGCGGGGGCTGAGGGTCCCTGGGGAGGAGCTCTCCTGGGGGAGGTACTTTCTGGGGGGTGACTCGCAGGCACCCCAGCCCTGAGCCTGCCCCATCAAGGCCACTCCATCTGGGGCATTCTTGGAACTTTTCCTTGGAGATTACTCTTGGGGTCATACCATGAATAGGAATCTACTTTACAGTCATGGGATATTTTTGAGAACTTTTAAAAAACAATTTCATTCACATGTCATGATCCTGAGCAGGTCTGGACCTGCTTCAACGCGGACCCATCTGCCTAGGGCGGTGCAGGTGGAGGAGAGCAGCCCTCGCCTCCCTCCTAAGAGCGGGGTCCCTGAAGGGCAGCCCGGGGGAGCACCCCGCAGGGAGAGGGCAGGGCTCTGGGCGCCCCCCTGCCGGGGGCGGACTTGCTGGCAGCCTGCTTTGTCTAAACACACTGTATTCAGCTCCCACATTCCCCGATCAGTGACCCTCGGCCCTTTGCCAGCAGCTACCGCACAGGCAACAGCAGTGCCTCCGGCTGACGGTGGAGGCGGGGCGCCAGGGCACGGGGCTGGCCCCAGGACCCGGAAGAGGGAGGCCAGGCTGGCCGCAGACCAGCACACACAGTGGGCTACGTGCCGGGTCTCCCCGACATCATCAGCGGCGTCGCTCGTGTTGCGCTCCTGAGCGGAAGCAGGAGGGGCGAGTGCCACCTCCTTGCGCTCAGCACGGCTGGCTCATCAGGGCCCTGTTTGGCCCCACAGGGGAGCCACCTTCCAGTTTGGGGGTCCTGCTCCCCTCTGCACACCTTGAAGGTGACAAGTGCACTCAGCCCCGGCCCCTGGGGGCCAATCCCACTTGCTAAGCAAAAACTGGGGAGGCTCACCTGGGAGGGGGCTCGTCCGATAGGGGGCTCAGCTGGGACGGGGCTCTCCTAGGAAGGGGCTCACCCGAGGGGGGCTCACCCGACTGGGGGGCTCACCTGCGAGGAGGAGACGGTGATGTGGTAGAACTTTCCCTGCCCACCCTGAGGGATCGCTCGGACGAAGAAGAACTTCCGGCCGTCCTTGGAGAACACCGGCTCTTCATTCTGCGGAAGGAAGCCATTGATTAAGTCTATGAACTGCTTCTGTTTGGTTTCAAGAGGGTGAACCAGGATAACACACGTCTTGAGATACACTTCCTGTGCTATTTCCAACAGGGATGAAGTCTATGTGTGGCCTTTTCTCGCCTTGGGACTCACGTGTCAAAGCTCCAGCTCCCTAAAAGAGAGGACTTCAGAGACGACAGCTCGGCACTTGGGAAGTGCAGGGTCAGGCTCCCCACTTACCTGGGGCCGTGGAATCCAGGGTGCCCTGAAAAATCTCCAGGGGTGTTGCTAAACCATTTAAAAAACTGAAATAGAGTTGTTTACAATGTCGTGTTAGCTTCAGGGGCGCAGCAAAGTGATTCAGTTATGTGTGTGTGTATCTGTACACACATATATATTTCAGCTTCTCTTCTTTTATAGGTTTTATTACAAGACAGTGAACACAGGTACTTCTGCTGTTCAGTTCAGTTCAGTGGCTCAGTTGTGTCTGACTCTTTGTGACCCCATGGACTGCAGCACGCCAGGCTTCCCTGTCCTTCACCAACTCCCGGAGCTTACTCAAACTCATGTCCATTGAGTTGGTGATGCCATCCAACCATCTCATCCTCTGTCGTCCCCTTCTCCTCCTGCCCTCAATCTTTCCCAGCATCAGGGTCTTTTTAAATGAGTCAGCTCTTCGCATCAGGTGGCCAAAGTATTGGAGGTCTTTGTCATTTTATATACAGAAGGATGTATATGTTAATCCCAAACTCCTAACTTATCCCCACCCCCTTCAATAAACATAAATTTGTTTTCTCTGTCTGTGAGCTTATTTCTGTTTTGTAAAAAGTTTGTTTCTATCATCCAAGGAGTTAACAATCATGATTCTGAAGAAGCACAAACCTGATCTTGCCTAAAATGGATTCTATTCTTTCCATCCTTTGACCGTTTATTCAGTAAGATCCACCTCATACTGAATAGCCCACCACGGAGACAAGAAAAAGGAAGGAAAAAAGCCCGGCATACAAGGACAGCCCCCGTGTGTGCTACCACGTGGGGAGAGAGCACAGTGTTCTCTGGGTCTCACTGTGCTTCTCAGCCGCTGTCGAAGGAGTGGGGTGTTCCCCAGGCCCATCGGTAGGCGGCACGTGTCTGCCTGGATCCTTTGTCACTGCTGGCTTCTCAGGGGGCTCAGAGGTATAGAATCCACCTGCTAATTCAGGAGACTCGGGTTCCAGCCCTGGGCCAGGAAGATCCCCTGGAGGAGGGAATGGCAACCCACTCCAGTATTCCTGCCTGGGAAATTCCACGGACAGAGGAGCCTGGAGGGCCACAGTCCATGGGGTTGCAAACAGTCGGACATGACTATGCATGCACGCACTGTCTCTTTCCCCTGGAGACAAAACCAGCATTCCCAGCTTTCCTTGGGGGCAGAATTCCAGGCTGGACTCAAAGATGGTGCTTGGAGCGTGTGCCTGCATCTTGGTTTGCCCCCACCCTAAAAGCTGAGAAGTCCCCCCTTGGTGTCCAGCCGCACCCCCTCAGGATGGCGGTCGCCTGGACGGGCAGAAAGGGATTTTGCTTTGGCGGGGGCGACACCTCCGCCTCTGTGAAGCTGCAGCTTGAAGGTTTCCAATTAGTCGGCCACAACATACATTTTCTGATTCGAGGAGATCCATGCTGAGGCGGAGGGGAACAAATGGTAAATAAACCCCAGCTGGCAGGAGGAGAACTCATTTCCCCGTGGTAAGTGAGCACATGCAAATGTGATATGCCCAGAGAAATAAACCAACATGTGATTAAAGTGACATTTAATCTTCATGAATATTTGCGGTAAAATGAAACCTCTAATCTGCAAATATTTATTTTTCTATTTAGAGTTGGAAGCATGGTATTTAAAAATAGAGGTGACGGAAAACCCAGCAGTAAATCTGGCTTTTTACAGGCACTTTTGTTTGCCAACCGCAGGATCGATACCACAACACTGCATCCGTTTTCTGGGGGGTAAATGTCTGCACTTTTGGCAGAGAAAAATACTATGAGTAAATGTAATAAATAATTAATCCTGGCCCGAAGCCTTGCTTTTACACTGAGAAGGCCCCACGCATCGCCATGTCATCTTCACATCCATCCTGGGAACATTCCTCGGCAGGAAGGGGGAAGACCAGCCTGTGAGCCTCGCTGAGACCTGGTTTCTTACGCAGCAGACATGTCTCCAGTGGGAAGGTGCGATGACTTTTGACCAGGAGTGCTCGTGTGTGCTCAGTGGCTTCCGTCTGACTCTGAGACTCCAGGGACTGCAGCCCGCCGGGCTCCTCTGTCCATGGGATGTCCCAGGCAAGAACACTGGAGTGGGTTGCCATTTCCTCCTCCAGGGATCTTCCTGAGCCAGGGATCGAACTAGGAAGGCAGGGGTGAGGTGGGGCCCCTCTGGCCCTGGCTTCCCCCACAGCGCTCTGCCCATGAGGAGACAAACTGCTCCCCACCTGCCATAGTCCATCCCCCCTCCTCCCGGCTCAGACACGAACTGCCCACGGTGGGAGGCCTGGCCCCCCGCACCGCCGCTCCCTGCCTGAGATGGCCGAGCCCTTCCACACCCCAGGCACAGAGTTAGGACTCCACCACGTTCCCCGCTTTGGGACCCAGACATCCTCTCCCTGTCGTCAGTGAGGCATCATGGAGACTGCGGCTCCAGCAGATTCATTCCTCACAAAGTCAAGGACGACACAAACGGAAACACGCTCATAGAAGCAAACCCTCCGCTGCCTCGGGCACGTCCGCGATGTGGCACACGCCCTGGCGGGTTCCATCTTGCCGGGGAGCCCGGAATCCACTAGCCGCTCCTCTGCCTCCAGCTAGGTGACAGCTGCAGCCCCAAAGCAGCCTCCCGCTTCTTGACTCCATCCTCTCGGGCCTCTCAGGGACGTGGGGTCACATGGCGGGCAGCCCTGGTCACTCGGCGCCGTGCCCTCGGCAGCATGACCCCCACCAGCCACAGGGCAGGAGCAACCCAGACGCCGTCACCGAAGAGCAAAGCGTGCTTTGTCCACCCGGTGGCACGTTGTTCAGCCGTGAAGCAACTGGAAGGAGTTTTTGAGATCCACAAAGCGAGGTGTCTGGCATGATCTCATACTAGTGGAACAGATGACTTTACGCAGATGATGAATTTTTCCCCCAGCTCTTTCGCTTCAACCACGTAGGCACTTTGTGTGATTTTAAGAGGCACGTCGCAACATTACGTCTGGGGCTTGTGCTCGCATCATTGGTCCAGGGGGCACTCAAGAACTCCTCGGCTCCCCAGCGAATACTTTACGATACCTGAGCACAGTCTCATGATGGGTATTTCCTAGTGGGCACCTGGCATTCAAAGTTGGACATAGGAAGCAAGCGGCCACAAGAGTGCCCGCTTCTGCATGAGGCGGGCCCAGGGCAGGACACGGGCATCTAAAGCGTCGCTCCTTCGCTGGGGCCAGCGCCCTGCCCTGAGATAACTGACGGAGGCGAGGCCAGGCGCTGGCTCCGCAGGTAACACGGGTGAGCACGGAGCTTCCAGGAAGTCCCTGGAGAGCCACTGTGGGCAGCCCAGCTTCAGTCATTCTCCAGGAACGGACTCTGCCCTCTCAATAAAGAAGCGCACCTCTGCCGGCCCCACATCATCCCGAGACTCAAATCCAGTTTGATTTTTCCCATAGAATTTTCAGATGATTTTCATCCCATTCAGTAGGACAAGGGAAGTGAGCTTCCAAAACCTTCCACGTGTGCTTTCTAACGTCAGGCGGTGCAACGAGAAAAAAGTAACTGAAGAAAGAAAGTACCAGTGCGGAGGGTTTTATTTTTGTGGGAGTTGAACTTCTTTGTCGGGGTGATTGACTGCAGATCTCATCCGATCGCCTCCAGTTCCTCAGGCCTGCTTCACCTGCATCTCTTAGATGAGTCGGGGACAGAAATCCAGGGAAGACTCAGAGGACCTGTCTGGAGTGCCCCCCCTCGAAGGAGGCTTCCTCGAACTAGGCTGAGAAAGTCAGGGACATCAGCCATGTTTCGTCTTCTTTCACCAAAGTGGGCCTCCCAGGTGGCTCAGTGGTAAAGAACCTGCCTGCCAGTGCAGGAGATGCAGGTTCGATTCCTGGGTCGGGAAGATCCCCCGAAGGAGGAGACGACATCCCATTCCCGGATGCTTGCCTGGAGAGTCCCAGAGACAGAGGAGCCTGGCAAGCTACGGTCCATGGGTCGCAAAGAGGTGGACACGACCGAGCAACGGAGCACAGGTTAAATCCAGGCAACTCGTGTGGACTCATCCCTGGTTCACCAGAGGGACCCTGTGAGACCTGAGAACACTGCCCGACCCTGGGAGGCTCTCGCAGCCCCTCCCACAGAGCCCACGGCTCTCCAGCCCTGCTGGGTCTCCGGGGGCGGGGCACGAGGCGGTGCTGAGCGGCCCTACTGCCCCCGCGGGAGCCTCGCACGTGTGTGTGTGTGTGTGTGCGCGTGCGTGTGTGTGTGTGTGCGTGTGTGTGTTCCTGGAGCTTCCTGTAGGATTTAATGTGAGGAGCCATGTTGTGCAACCTGGAGGAGGACTTGGTGGGGATGGCGAGTGCGGGACTCACACACGGGACAGTTACCTGTCTGTGCAGCCAGGCTTCGCTTTCATCCTCGTGTTTCTGAAACGAAATAAGAGCGTTAGAGGAGGGCGTCTGTGCACATCTCGGGTCTCTGATCGGTGGGGCAGAAGCAGTCAGGCTCCCTCTGCAGGGGCCGCACAGGCTTGGGGAGGAGGCTGGCTGCTCTCTGCCTTGTCTGGCGCCGCGGCTCAGAGCTGAGTGCGCGTGTCCTCGAGCAGGGAAGACGGCACTCTCCCCGGCCATGAGGACAGACAGCCGGGGGTGAGAATCTTCTGCAGGACTGCCATTCGGTGGTCACCCCTGACCAGGCACGGGCCCATTAGACAGTCGCCCCTCACCAGGCACGGGCCCATTTAAAGGCAAGTCTCAAGTGCCACACTGTGTGTGTGTGTGTGTATGTGTGTGCCAAATTTCCACTTCACAACTCTGAGTAACCCTCGGGACTTAGACCACAGCTGAATAGTCAATCTGAGAACTGTGTGGAAAAACAAAAAGAGAAGACGACCAACCCCACCGCACCGGGAGCAGCTGCTCAGCGGCACACACTGTCCCGGGGGCCGCTCTGCTCTTCACCCGTGGACTCTGACCGCGGGCAGGAGGACTGTCACAGCGGACCCCACAGGGCCAGGGGCACAGACCCCAGGGCCCCACGGCACGAGCCGCGCCTGCTCCTCCCTTCCTTCCCCTCAGGAAGCTCATCAGAACAGCCCGGAACCTGCTCCAGACTGGATCACAGACAAAGTAAGTCACCGGCCCGCGGAGGACGCTGGTCCCAGCCACAGCTCCCTGGGACTGTCCTTGGGCTGCAGGGTCAGGCTGTTTGGGGGCGTCTTCCAAGTCACAACACGGCTGCTTTGCCAGCCTGTTGCCTCCCCACTGGGGAAATAAAAATTTAGGACCCCCCCAAAAAAAAAAAAAAAAAGTTTAGAACCAAAAAGGTTTCTGAGAGATGAGCCTGGGTTGAGTGGACATTTCTCGGGGCTCAGGGAGCATGGAGGACACGGTCTAGGGCCAGGGAAGTCTGGCTGTGGGTCACTCATCGTTCCTCAGGGGAGCCCGGCCTCCTTATTTACATTTCTATCCCTCCTTGGGCTCCTTCCTTCGCCTCCTCCAACCACCCACTGAGCCAGCCTGGGGCTGCGGGAACACGGTGGTGACTTGCAGACAGGAGGCTGACTGCCCAGGGGACTGTCTGGCTCTGGCCGGGCTGGGGGTGCTGACGCTGAAAGAGGCAGGCCTGGGTGCAGCGCTGGGCCCTGGGAACGCAGGCCGGGCCACTCCCCGCTCCAGCGCCAAGTGGAGGACGGGGAGCAGGCCCCTGTGTGGAGTGGCCGGGGAAGAAGTGAATGGAAGGGTCACTTCTGGGACCTGGCGGCCGCACGGATGAGTCCAGAGTCTGTAGCAGTTCTCAAGTCAGCCACCAGGCGGCAGCAAAACGGGAGGCCCCGAGCCTAGACCAGCCAGCGCTCAGCGTGTGTCTGTGTGCGCGTGTGTCTCTCAGTGTGTGTGTGTGTCTGTGTATATCTCTGTGTGTATCTCTGTGTGTGTGTGTCTCTCTCTCTGTGTTTCTTCCTCTCTGTGTGTTTCTCTGTGTGTGTCTCCCTGTGTGTGTGTCTGTCTCAGTGTGTGTGTGTCTGTGTGTGTCTCTCTCCCTCTGTGTGAGTGTGTCTCTGTGTCTCTCTCTCTGTGTCTGTGTGTGTCTCTGTCTCTGTGTGTGTGTCTCTCCCTCTCTGTGTCTCTCTGTGTATGTGTGTCTCTGTGTGTGTGTGTGTCTCTCCCTCTGTGTGTGTGTCTCTCCCTCTCTGTGTCTCTGTGTGCGTTTGTCTCTGTGTGTGTGTGTCTCTGTGTGTGTGTGTCTCTCCCTCTGTGTGTGTGTGTCTCTGTGTGTGTGTGTATCTCTGTGTGTGTGTGTCTCTCCCTCTGTGTGTGTCTCTCCCTCTGTGTCTCTGTGTGTGTGTCTCTCCGTGTGTGTGTGTCTCTGTGTGTGTGTGAATCTCTGTGTGTGTGTGTCTCTCCCTCTGTGTGTCTCTCCGTCTCTGTGTGTGTCTCTGTGTCTCTGTGTGTGTCTCTCCCTCTGTGTCTCTCCGTGTCTGTGTGTGTCTCTGTGTCCCTGCGTGTCTCTCCCCCCCTCTCCCACGCGGCCCTGCCGCCCGGGAAGCGCCCCGGCCCCCTACCTTGGTGCAGACGCCCGTGGTGGCGTCGCAGAGGGTGAGGATGGACACGTTCTGCGCCCGGCTCAGCCAGTTCACGGCGACCTTGGTGCTGGTGGCCCACTTGACCATGGTGACGTAGTGCTCCCTGCAACAGAGGGCGGCTGAGGGCCCGGGGCTCGGGCGGCAGGGCGCCGAGACGCGGGCGGGAGCCCCCCCCGGGCGGCTCCCGGGCGCGCAGCGAGGGCGCCTCCCAGCCGCCCGCCCGGTTCCGGGCGGTGCTGCCCCTGCCGCGGGGACACTCAGCGCCACGTGGGGGAGCGGCCAGGACGTCTGAGCCGGGAAGGGCTCCGAGGGGACACCCGTGCCCTCCCCTCCGCCGGCCCCCGAGGGAGGGAGCGGCGGGGCTCCAGTCCCCAGGCCATTCTCGCTCTAATTAGGGAAGCGGGTGCCGGGCTCTGGGCACGCGGTGGACTTGATCTGACATCTGAGCTGTCACGCACCTGCTTTTACCCAAACCTGAAAACCCCAGACTGTTCTGGGCCACTCTGCACTCAGCCCCTGGGCATTTGATTCAGTTACCCAGAGCCGCCCCCCCCCCCCCCGCCCCCAATCAGGATTTATGAAAAATGTACATTGATGAGTTGTAAGGACATGACAAAAAAAAAAAAAAAAAAAAAACCCACCCAAAAAACAAACAAAAAAACCCAAATAAGCAACTTCACAAAAACACATCCCTCCGCCCGCCCGACTCTATCTGTAATGAGATCTCGTGTTCAGAATGATGACTCCACGTCTGACAAGATCCCTTATCGCTAAGACGCTGTGCGTTTGCGGGACGATGCCGGGCGAGCTGGAAGGAGACCCGGGGCGCTCAGTAATTACTGTCGGCAGAAGGATCGAAACAACCCGGCGCGCTGACACAGCCTTCAGCTAGTCAGGGGATTACATTGCTGGGTCCCCACTTCTCAGGACCGTTAGTCACCGCTGTTATTCAACCAAAGCCGAGAGCACACGACGAACGCGGCAGGGGGAGGCCTCTGAGCCAGGCCCTCGGCCCCCGGGCGGGGAGCGGCCGGAGCCCCCGCGCAGTCCCCGGGATTTGCTGCGGACCCGGTGGAGAGTGGTTCAGCACAGCCCAGCTCATGCTTTCCCACCGTCTCGGGTTCCGTGAGTTTCTGAAATACCGCTGCTCCTGCCGCCAGCCGCTCCGCAAGCCCTCGGGCTCCGGGGACCTGGGCCTGCGTGTTTGTTCACGGGACCCACTTTCCCACCCTGCCCTCCACTGGCTCCGGTTCCGAGAGTCACGTGTCCCGGCAGCTTCCGCGGCTGCCGCTTGGTCGTGTCACTGCCTCAAGGCTCGGAGCTGTGTTTGTAAAGAAAGGATCTCACAGTCTTCCTGGATCTTTGCAGCCAGGAACATGTACTCAGCTTTGCTCCTTAAAAAGCCACTCAGGTCTGTGCCAGCCCGTGCTGCACACACAACACTTTGAATTTCCAGTTACACCATAAATGAGCTCTGGTAACCTGTTGGACAGACATTGCAGCGAGCCCCGTGTCCAAAGGGCCTGGTTTTTGGACCTGTTTGTTGCAGGCAGTCCTGTCAAGGTGTGATGGAAGGTCTCAGAGACAGGCTGCAGAGGTTTGCTATTTAGAAGTGCAATCAAAGAGGTGAGATGAGGCGAATGTAAAGAAACTGGAATTGAAAATGAGAAAATGAAAATGGAAGAAAATTTGGGACGCTCCCCAGAAGGCAGAGGAAGGGGTCCTGGGCAGGGGAGAGATGGAAGACAGCAGATGGTCCTCACATCTGGGAATCTACATGCTTCTCACCGATGAACTGGAGTGATGGGAAGAGATGCAATAGCTGAAGGCACCACAAGACTCCTAAATGGTACAGATGCGAACATGCAGATTAAGGGGTTTCTCAATTCCAGGGAAATTAACAAAATGCCTAAAAATATTCTCATAGAATCTTAGAAGTCTACAGGAAAAGAAACGCCACAACAATCCAGCAACAAGGAAATAAGTTTTGAGAAAAGATACAGATTTATGCTGATCTCAGATTTCTCAGCTATTGTAAGTCTGTTCTTGTTCAGTTGCTCAGTCGTGTCTGACTCTTTGCGAACCCATGAACCGTAGCACCCCAGGCCTCCCTGTCCATCACCAACTCCCAGAGTTTGCTCAAACTCATGTCCATTGAGTTGGTGATGCCATCCAACCATCTCATCCTCTGTCATACCCTTCTTCTCCTGCTTTCAATTTTTCCCAGCATCAGGGCCTTCTCTAATGAGTCGGCTCTTCGTACCAGGTGGCCAAAGTATTGGAGCTTCAGCTTCAGCATCAGGCCTTCCAATGAATATTCAGGACTGATTCAGGACTGATTTTCTTTAGGATGGACTGGATGGATCCCTTGCAGTCCAAAGGACTCTCAAGAGTCTTCTCCAACACCACAGTTCAAAAGTATCAATTCTTCCGGCTCTCAGCTTTCTTTATAGTCCAACTCTCACATCCATACATGACTATTGGAAAAACCATAGCTTTGACTAGATGGACCTTTGTTGGCAAAGTAAAGTCTCTGCTTTTTAATATGGGGTATATGTTGCTCATCAGAGAAGGCAATGGCACCCCACTCCAGTGTTCTTGCCTGGAAAATCCCGTGGAAGGAGGAGCCTGGTAGGCTGCAGTCCATGGGGTCGCTAAGAGTCGGACACGACTGAGCGATTTCACTTTCACTTTTCACTTTCATGCATTGGAGGAGGAAATGGCAACCCACTCCAGTGTTCTTGCCTGGAGAATCCCAGGGATGGGGGAGCCTGGTGGGCTGCTGTCTATGGGGTTGTACAGAGTTGGACACGACTGAAGCGACTTAGCAGCAGCAGCAGCAGGTTGCTAATAGCTTATCTTCCAAGGGGCAAGCATCTTTTAATCTCATGGCTGCAGTCACCATCTGCATCTTTGACACATCTCTGACTGTGTGGATCACAACAAACTGTGCAAAATTCTTCAAGAGATGGGAATACCAGACCACCTTACCTGCCTCCTGAGAAATCTGTATGCAGGTAAAGAAGCAATAATTAGAATCGGACACAGAACAACAGACTGGTTCCAAATCGAGAAAGGAGTATGTCACAATATTGTCACCCTGCTTATTTAACTTATATGCAGAGTACATCATGAGAAATGCTGGGCTGGATGAAGTACAAGCTGGAATCAAGACTGCTGGGAGAAATATCAATAACCTCAGAAATGCAGATGACACCACCCTTATGGCAGAAAGTGAAGAAGAACTAAAGAGCCTCTTGATGAAAGAGGAGAGTGAAAAAGCTGGCTTAAAAGTCAAGATTCAAAAAGCAAAGATCATGGCATCCTGTCCCATCACTTCATGGCAAATAGATGCAGAAACAATGGAAGCAGTGACAGACTATTTTCTTGGGTTCCAAAATCACTGCAGATGGTGACTGCAGCCATGAAATTAAAAGACGCTTGCTCCTTGGAAGAAAAGGTATGACAAACCTAGATATCATATTAAAAAGCAGAGACATTACTTTGCTGACAAAGGTGCATATAGTGAAAGCTATGGTTTTTCCAGTAATCATACATGGATGTAAGAGTTGGACCATAAAGAAGGCTATGTAACAAGGAATTGATGCTTTTGAATTGTGGTGCTGGAGAAGACTCTTGAAAGTCCCTTGGACTGCAAGGAGATCAAACCAGTCAATCCTAAAGGAAATCAGTCCTGAATATTCACTGGAAGGCCTGATGCTGAAGCTGAAGCTCCAATACTTTGGCCACCTGATGCAAAGAACTGACTCACTGGAAAAGACCCTGATGCTGAGAAAGATTGAAGGCGGGAGGAGAAGGGGCCGACAGAGGATGCGATGGTTGGATGGCATCACCAACTCAATGGACATGAGTTTGAGCAAGCTCTGGTAGTTGGTGAAGGACAGGGAGGCCTGGTGTGCTACAGTCCATGGGGTCACAAAAGTTGGACACAACTGAGTGACTGAACTGAACTGAACTCTCACATCTATATGTGACTACTGGAAAAACCATAGCTCTGACTAGATGGACCTTTGTCGGCAAAGGTGTTTTAAGCCTAATGGTATTTAATACCCCAATGAGCTTTTAATAACCCATATCTTCTTGTTTAAAGCATGTTTTCTACTTGAATATACCCTTTATTAAAAGCTATTCAAAATTAAAGGCTTAAATGAAAAGCTTCACATGTAGGAAGATGATGTCTGATACCAATCCATTCACAGCCAGTCCTAAACTACTACCAATCTGATGATAAATTTGAATGCAAATATCAGAAGTAATTATTAAGTGATAAAGTGATATAAAATAAACACTGGGTGACTATTTCATAGAATTATAAACATTTAGTAAATCTAGAAAGATTTAAAACAAAGGTAGCAGCCATCACAGATGATGAATCTTATATTTAAGACACAAACATGCTACCTCCCTGGAATACAAAACAAAACATAAGAAACTTTCACAATAATCATCAGTGTAGGGATGCTTGAACTGACAGTATTCGAGCTCCGTGAGGGCAGCGCTCCACCTATGGGCAGTACTTAATATATTTTAAAGAAATGAACTTATTTCTAACAGAAAGACCAATGAATTTGTTTTTTTGAGAGGGGGCAGCTAATACTAAAGTTCACATATAAGAAGAAATGGATGAAAATGACAAGATAGTTTAGAGGAAGACTGATGAGGAGAGATTTATTGCTAATGATACAGAGTAGCTATAGACTTTGTAACTGATATAACCCTCAGTAGATCCATCATGATGGACAGCCTTAAGTCACAAGGGTTTATATCAGAACAGAATAGTTTATCTAAGAATTTAATATTTAATAATATTAAACTATCATCCCAAATCAGTGGGGAAAGGAAGACCGATACAATAAATGGTGCTGGGAAAATGATTATTTAAAAAAATGAGCAAAGAAAGTACAAGTGTGCATTTCTAGATAAAAATATCAGGAAAATTTATCAAAATACTCAGAACAGTTACCTGTGGGTAGTGAGATGGCAAGTGATTATTATTTTCTATAATGCAGAGATGATTTTTTAAATAGGAAAAAGGTTATTAAGGATAACTGGAAGTTTCCAGTTTAAGTTGATGGATCTATCACATTTATTTCTGTCTTCTCTCCCCAGAAACGCAATCGCGATGAGAATGAAGGAATAAAGCAGGTATACACCCACATAAAGATGACAGGAACGGTCTCACCACGTTTCAGACCTAAGAGTCGTGAGGGACGGAGGCTGGCTGAAACACCTGCAGAGTCAACCCCAGAGAGAATGTGGGGACCTGGGGTTGAGGTGCAGTTGTATGGGGTTGGGAAATGTGGTTGAAAAGGAGTGCCATCTGGAAGTGTCTGGATGAGACAGATGGTGCAAGAGAAAACAGAGAAACCCGAGCCACATTTAGACACGTGAGTTCATCCAAGTATCTTTCAGGGGGAAGACATAATTTGCAGAGGAATGAGGGTCAGACTGACATCAGGTTTGCCAGAGGCAACACTGGACACGAGATGGAATTATAGCCCCCAAATGAGGGACAGTGGTTTTCAAACTTCAATCTACATACAACTAAGGTTTTCAACAGACGTGAGAGAGATGTTTAAAATATTGCAGAACTCAGTTTGCCTCCTGTAGTTCTTTCTTAGGGAAAGCATCTGGAGGGTGTACTCCAGACAAAAGTGGAAGTAAATCAAGAAAGAAAGTGATGTGAGACCAACACGTAGAGCAGTGAGGGGGTCTCCCGGGTGGCACAGTGCCGATGTGAAAAGAACAATGAGTCTGGACTAGCACTGGGGTGGTGGAGCAGTCTTGCAGGGACGCAAGTGGGGAAGGAGGCAGAGCAACAGGATACCTGCTAGAATCTGGGGGAAATGGTGAGGGTGTGATAAGATAAAATAGCTCAAATAAAACTAAGGCAACTTAAAACTCGGGGAAAAACGAAAGGCTGGACAAAAGAGACACAGTCATAGGATGCTACTCAGCACTACCAAGGCAGACAATTACTTGTGGTAAAGTTATGCTGTTTATTGACTGTAGTCTTTCAGAATCCAACCTACAGATAAATAAGGAAAGTTTGGGTTCGGGGAAGAATGCAAATGGCATCAACTTCAGGGATATAAAAATATTAAAAAGACAGAATTTTCTAGGTGGGAGGGGCAGAGAACAGACCTGTAGGAAAGGGCAGGACTTTCAGATCCATTTTACCAAGTGGGCTGTTAGAAATTCTTGCCTGAAGTTAATGTGATAGGAGAGAAACTTGTAAGAGTTCTGTTTCAGCTTATAAAGGAAACCAGTAGAGAAGATAAAATGCATATATACATGTATAGAGAGATTCCCTGATAGCTCAGTTGGTAAAGAATCTGCTTGCAATGCAGGAGACACTGGTTTGATTCTTGGGTCGGGAAGATCCCCTGGGGAAGGGAAAGGCTACCCCTTCCAGTATTCTGGCCTGGAGAGTTCCATGGACGGTATAATCCAAGGGGTCGCAAAGAGTAGGACACAACTGAGTGACTTTCACTTTCACATATATATATTCACCTACACACACACACACACACACACACACACACACACACACACACAGATGGGCTTCCCAGATGGCTCAGTGGTAAAGAATCCACCTACCAATGCAGGAGATGCAAGAGTCGCAGGTTTGATCCCTGGGTTGGGAAGATCCCTGGAGAAGGAAATGGCAACACACTCCAGTATTCTTGCCTGGAGAATCCCATGGACAGAGGAGCCTGGCTGGATTCAGTCCATGGGGTTGCAAAGAGTTGGACACAACTGAGCGTTCACGTGTACACACACTGCCACCTGCAAGAAGCGTGGGTGTAGGTGGAGATGGGGGCCATCTCCTGGGCCCCGAGGGTGGCCTGCGGCACCCGCTGTTACCCCCTGCACTTGGGGAGGCGGGGCCTGTCCAGAGAGAGATGGCCAGAGCAGACTGCTGACCCCGGGCCCTGGAGGAGAAGCAGTCTCTGGCCCCGCGTTCAATGACCAGAGTCAGTGGTCCTCAGGTATGGGCTTCCAGGCCAGCAGCACCTGGGGAGTGCTGGAAACGCAAACTGAATCTGAGACTCTGGGTGGGGCTGAGGCACCTAACTGGTCTAACTGGTGCCCCAGTTTGGGAACTACCAAACTAAGGGAGCTAGGTGATTCCGGTGGGCAGCCAGCTGGTGATGCATCCGGCCTCCACATGATCGTCTGCCTCCACTTCCGCTCTCCCTAGATGTTCTCTGAGTTAACAAGTGAACTCACAGGCAGATAAGGTCCTAAAGAATAAAGAGAAACCTGGCCACAGTTCAAGGAGAGGAGAAAATAGCATTTGAACTGTGGAAAGTTCTAAAAGACATGGGAACACCAGACCACCTGACTTGCCTCTTGAGAAACCTGTATGCAGGTCAGGAAGCAACAGTTAGAACTGGACATGGAACAACAGACTGGTTCCAAATAGGAAAAGGAGTACATCAAGGCTGCATATTGTCACCCTGCTTATTTAACTTTTATGCAGAGTACATCATGAGAAACGCTGGGCTGGATGAAGCACAAGCTGGAATCAAGATTGTTGGAAGAAATATCAATAACCTCAGATATGCAGATGACATCAGCCTTATGGCAGAAAGCAAAGAAGAACTAAAGAACCTCTTGATGAAAGTGAAAGAGGAGAGTGAAAAAGTTGGCTTAAAACTCAACATTCAGAAAACTAACATCATGGCATCTGTCCCATCACTACATGGCAAATAGATGGGGAAACAATGGCAGACTTTATTTTGGGGGCTCCAAAATCACTGTAGGTGGTGACTGTAGCCATGAAATTAAAAGACACTTGCTTCTTGGAAGAAAGGTTATGACCAACCTAGACAGCATATTAAAAAGCAGAGACATTACTTTGCCAGCAAAGGTCTCCCTAGCCAAAGCTATGGTTTTTCCAGTAGTCATGTATGGATGTGAGAGTCGGACCATAAAGAAACCTGAGCACCAAAGAATTGATGCTTTTGAACTGTGGTGTTGGAGAAGACTCTTGAGAGTTCCTTGGACTGCAAGGAGATCCAACCAGTCCATCCTAAAGGAAATCAGTCCTGAATATTCATTGGAAGGCCTGATGCTGACGCTGAAACTCCAATACTTTGGCCACCTCATGCAAAGAGTTAACTATTGGAAAAGACTCTGATGCTGGGAGGGATTGGGGGCAGGAGGAGAAGGGGCCGACAGAGGATGAGATGGTTGGATGGCATCACTGACTCAATGGACATGAGTCTGAGTGAGCTCCGGAGCTGGTGATGGACAGGGAGGCCTGGCGTGCTGCAGTCCATGGGGTTGCAAAGAGCTGGACATGACTGAGTGACTGAATTGAACTGAACTGAATCTAAGAACATGAGATGGAGCTGGGCTGTGAGAGACACTAGAGTTGATCCAATGTCGAGATGCAGTGAGGCACAGAAGCATTTCGAAAATCACAGAAAATAGAAAATCATGCTTTGAGGGGTGGACAAATTGTGTTTTAAAAAGAACATGAAAGGAAATGATTACCAGGATGCAAAGGTTCTTGGGAGAAATGCCGCTGATTTTCTTTATTCTAAAGTGCTTTATCTGCCCATAAATACTGTCACTCATTCAAAGAGCATTTACTTAGTCAGGGCTCAGCGTGGACATGGTTCCAGATGCTGGCATGCAGAGGCCCAAAGCCTGGTTGTAGGGGAGCTCCCTATTTGTGGGGAGACAGAGAACCGCCAAATTTCAGTACAGGGTGAGGACTGCCCTGATAGGAGGAACCATGTGGGAGCCGGAGCTGCTGAAACAGCACAGCTTGGCCGAGAAAATTCCACAGCTTCCTCATGAATCCCCAGCCAGACGGGCCTTCAAGTCAAAACACAGCGACCCCTCCTGCCGAGCAGTGTATGAATATTTTATCAGTCCATTTGTTTCCCGTAAAATATTAATAGAGCAGCGTCTCCCGTGCAGGGACTGATGTGCCATGTCGCTTCTCGGTGCTCCGAGTTCTGGCTGAGGTTCTGACAGTCATGCGGCAGCGAAGGCCAGCGGGGCGAAAGGCCTGCTAATCCAGCGAAATCAGGGGCCTGCGACTGATGCTGGCATTTCCAGTGAGGGACGGCCCCCTGCGTGAAGCTGGAGCAGAAAGTACTTTGAGAGGACAGTTTTAAAACAAGGAAGATGGTAACAGAAAGCACCAGTGAACAAACGGAAGCGACATCAAGTAACAAATGCTGCTGTGATCAAGTATAGGGCTCCACACCTGAGCCCTGGGAGCAGCCTCTCAGCTGCACAAAAATATCTGCAGGCAGACTGCACTCTGCAAGCTATGAGGATGCAACGGTAAGACAAGTTACTATCTGATGTAGACTTCCTTAATTTCACTTTCTTTTTAAAGTAAGTCTATTTATTTATTTTTGTCTGTGCTGAGTCTTTGCTGCTGCACGGCTTTCTTCAGTTGTCGCACGTGGGGGCTACTCTCTGGCTGTGCTACACGGGCTTCTCACTGCGGTGTCCTCTCTTGTTGCAGAGCACGGGCTCCAGGGCCTTCAGGAGCTGCAGCACACACACTCACAGTTGTGACTCGCAGGCTCTCGGGCACAGGCTCCATACTTGTGGCTCTCACACGCTGGCTGATGCACCCTGGCACATGAGATCTTCCCGGGCCAGGCATCGAACCTGTGTTCCCTGCACTGGCAGGCGGATTCTTTACCACAAAGCCACCAGAGAGGCCCCAGAATTTTGCTTTCAACATAGGAAGAGACCACGTGGCCTTTCCTTTCCATCTGAGGTGCTGGCCGCGCTGCAGGGCTGGCTGCTAAGGTGAGGAGGAGAGCACGGGCTATTCTGTTCGCCTAAGTCTGCCAAACAAGACTCAGCCCTGCATATCTAGGGGCAGGGTCTGCAGAATGATCTCGCTTCCCTTTAAACACAAACCACAACCACGGAGAACACGTGTTCTTCACCAGAAGTTTATCTTTCTGGACATCCACGACCAGACTCCCAGGATTCTGATGGATGAGAACCTGGAAATCTGTGATCAACAGTAACGTTGAGAACCCCCTTTCCAAAGCATCAGTAGAATAAAGAAGTGGCATTTCTCCAGACTGGACCTTCCATATTTCTGCAGTCACCATGAAGAGCTTCTTGCCCTTATGGATAACAAAACCACACCCCACTCTGACACCCCAAACACAGCAGCTGTCCGGCTGCACCGAGCCCCTTGAACGGCTCCCTGAGATGAAGTCATGTGAACATTCGGTGGCCAGTTCACTACTTAATACGTGAGGTAGACGGAGCAAGGTCTCACTCTGTGGGCATTAGACAGCGTGACGCATGTCTAATTCATCCCCCAAACACCTTCGAATAAAGTTGGAAATCAAACTCAGATGCAACACGTGTCTTCCCACAGTCACTCACACAAAGACAGAAGATTAGAAGGATGTTAGTGGGATGGCAGGCTCAGGGATGGAGGCGGTGGGCAGTCTTTGATTTGAAAGCGGCGCGGGGCTTTCCTGGTGGCTCAGCGTAAAGAATCCACTTGCGATGCGGGGGACGCGGGTTCGACCCCAGGTCCAGGAAGATCCCCTGTGCCTCGGAGCAACTGAGCCTGGGCGCTACGATTCCCTGAGTCTGTGCTCCAGAGCCTGGGAGCCGCAACTACTGAGCTTGCATGCTCCAGCTCCCGAAGCCCCCTGTGCCCAGAGCTGATGCTCTGCAACGAGAAGCCACCACGACGACACACCTGTGCGTCACAACTCGCAACAAATAGAGAAAGCCTGTGCAGCAACGGAGACCCAGCACGGCCAAAACAGAGAAAGAAATGAAAGTACTAAAAATGGAAAATGACACGGACCTTCCTTTCCAGGTGAAAAACTGCTGCCCCCAAGAAGGGCTTTCCTGCCTTGCTCACACTTCCGAATCACCTGAGGAGGCTTAAAAGCCCCAAATCCAGGCCACACCTGCAGTGGAGAAAACCAGGAAGGGGAGAGTTACAGAAATGGTCCTGTGTGTGCCACCTGAGAGGTGAGGCTCCAAGTGAAACACGGCAGATGTGAGAGCTCTGGAGCAAGGACACGCACCGTGGTCAGGTGTCAGGAATCTTGGGTTGGAGCCTCGCTTCTACCCTAATTAAAAAGCAACAACTGGCAAGTCACGTGGTGGTGATGGTGGTGAAAGTGCAGGTGTTGGAGGAGCTGGAGGTGGTGATGGTGACGCAGAGGCAGAGGTCCTGGTGGGGGTATTGATAGTGGGGCTGGGGGTGAAAACAGAGTCGTTCTGTGGTGTCCCACTCTTTGCAACCCCATGGACGATGCAGTCCCTGGAATTCTCCAGGCCAGAATACTGGAGTGGGTAGCTTTTCCCTTCTCCAGGGAATCTTCCCATCCCAGGGATCGAACCCAGGTCTCCGGCATTGCAGGCGGATTCTTTACCAGCTGAGCCACCAGGGAGGAGGTGGTGGTTAATTGTTGATGGGGATGGCTCTCAGGTCCTCAGGAACAAAGGCCCTGTTTCTCTGTGATGTTTCCGTTGCTCTGATGACCTCTGATCCTTATAAAGGCTTGCTCCAGATCCAGTGCGCCAGTCTCCCAGGAGCCCACACTTCCTACTGACAGGGCAGAAGGAAGCGGCATTTCCTTTTGAGGTTGGACAGGGGCGCATCACGGGTGGAGAGGGTGCAGGAGAAGCCTGGAGGCAGCGGGGTGGGGGGTTGTGCCCTGAGAGCGCCAGTCTCTGGAAACGTGCACAGCTGGAAGTAGTGAGCCGCACACACACCCGTGTGCTATGTCTTTACAGAGTCCCGAGAGGAAAAGAGGCGGCAGGCACCCACGCAGGCAACACACGTCTGCACGTGCGTGTCTGTATCCATATCCCAGTGCCAGGTACGTAAGGCAAGCACGCACACCGCCTTACGTTTTACCAGCACTGACAGGGGCGAGGCTGCTCGAAGCACGTTTTCGGCATTTTAAAGGCCTAAGGGGTGGGGGGCCGGGCAGGGGGCAGAGAGTGAAATGGACAAGGACAAGTAAATGAGAGCTCCTGCACTTGACTGAGGATGGCTAGCCCTGCGCCAGGCAGATCTAGCTCTTAGTGCTGGACCGTAAGGTGAACAAACAGATCAGAAACAGGACAGAAGCGAGAGGTGGGGGCGGGGAGAGCCGCCTGGCCCAGGAGCGTCGGGCATGGGGGCACTAGTCTCCCTTCTCAGGCTCTGTGATCAGCCCCGGGGCCACCGGACGCAGGACGGGCACCCTAGCCACCGGCTGGACGGCATCTGATGGAGTGTTTGCAGGAGGAGACAAACATACACACACATCAGCGCAGCTCGACGCCAGTTCACAATGACCCTGCCGGGGCTCTGCTGCGCCTTCATTCAACACCCAGCTCAACAGACCCGCAAGGAAAGCAGCAAAAGGCAGCTCGGGGGAGCTGGCCTGGCTGAGAAGCCACAGCAGAGAGTGGGGAGTGCGCGGGATGAAGGGAGAGGGCTGACACGGGAAACGTTTGCTTCCTCCTCTGAAGGGCCCTGACCTGTCTGCAGGAAGTGGCCTGGCCCCTGGCCTTTGGGACTCTCCGCATCTCCGTGTGGAGGCCGCATGGAGGGACGGGTGGTCCTGCCGGGCCTGAGTCCCAGGGCACCTTTCAGGCTCTGCGCTCAGTCGTGTCCGACTCTCTGTGACCCCATGGGCTACAGCCCACCAAGCTCCTCTGTCCATGGGGTTCTCCAGGCAAGAATCCTGCAGTGGGTGCCAGCCCCTGCTGCAGGGGATCTCCCGGCCCAGGGATGGAGCCTGCGTCTCCTGCGTGGGCGGGCAGATTCTTTACCACTAGCTCCAGCAGGAAGCTGCAGACCCCGCCCATAACCTCTGGGCTCTTGGCCATGCCTCTGTGGAGCAGTGAGGGAGGCTCATGGCAGGGCTGTGTGAGATCCCGGGGGACCCAACCACGTCTGTGAGACACACACCCTGGCTCCTGAGAGAAGGGCAGAGGGAAGGACAAGCGTGAAAACAACACCCAACCAGACCGGGTCACACCTGACCCAGGAGCCACCCTGCACACCCCTCCTAGGTCCATACAATCTCCGTCTGTGTCCCCCAGTGGCCAAATCCTGCCTGTGTCCACCCCTCTTCCTCCCTGGATTTCTCAGTCTTTCAACAAAATTCTGGACAGAACTGATGCCCATCTGGCAGTACTTAACTTTTGACTATTATATATTTCTTTCCTTGTCTATCCTTGCCTAGATTGTTGAGGGCATTACATAGGTTTCCTTCCTTTTCCATCCCTCCACAAAGTAAGTGTCTTCCTTTTACCTCCTTTAGATTTAGTGCCTCTAGTGTTGAAGGAAACCAGACTAGGTCACCCCGAAATATGCCTTTTCACAAGACAATTATTTTGAGCTGAAGACAATTAGGAAGGAGCAAACCCAGCAAAGCCCCTGTTTCTGCTTCAAGGCAGGAAATAGTTTCCCCTTCCTGGAGGCAGACTCTCACTGGCCCAGAGCTGCACCGGGAGCCTGAGGGCCCATCTTCCCCACGGGGCCTCTGGTTCCTGTGCCACCTCAGCTGCCGCCCTGGGGACCCTGCACCTGCTTCCTCGTTCTGGTAACTCTCTGCGAGTTTACTGCTTCCGGTGGACGATGCTGTAAAAGCAGCACTGGGAATCGATGCTTTGAGCTGCTTTGGGCTGAGATGTTTTCCCACGCTGTGTGCAGGGCACATGTGAGTAAACTGTGGTTCTCTCTTGTTAACCTGTCTTGCTGTGAGGGTCCCAGCCGCAAGCCCAGGACGGGTAAATGGTGGTCTCTACAGCGTCCTGTACTGAGAAGGCAGAACGTCAGCAAGGGCCAAGTCTCTGTCAAGTTTTGCTTCCAGGACAACCAAAGAAATCCATATCTACAAGGATCCTATTGAAACAGGACTCTTATCGGATAATTTTAAGCCTAATTTTCCCATTCAGCAAGCCCAGCTCTCACCATGTGCCAGGCCCAGCCCAGGACTGGAGCTTGAGCTTCGAGCTTCACATGTGGTGCACGGTCAGTCCTTTCAGCCGTGTCTGACTCTTTGTGACCCCCTGGATTGCAGCCCGCCAGGCTCCTCTGTCTGTGGGGATTCTCCATCAAGAATACTGGAGTGGGTGGCCATGCCCTCCTCCAGGGGATCTTCCTGACCCAGGGATCGAGTCTGCGTTGCCTGCACTGGCAGGTAGATTCTTCACTTCTGGGCCACTGGGAAAGCCCAGTTTAGGATATCATTTAGAGATAGATAGAGGATTTATTTGAAACCTGCAAAGAGCAAGTGAGGTCGCTGAGTATCTTCCTGTGCAATACCTGGCTTGCCTTGCAATGGCCTGGGCGGCTCTGCTGGGGTGAACATCTCACATGGATTTCTGTCTGGTAGTTCAGAGAGCCCCAAGGTTACAGTCAGGGCCCTGGGGGATCTGTAACCCTCAAGCTTGACCTTGTATTTCTTGTCAGACTGTCCACACACACCGAGCTTCTCAACTGTCCCTGGACTGGTTCTAATGCCCCACTGGTTAATTAGTGAGTCAGATAAAACCTCTGACACCTGCTCATTTACCTTCTCTGAGAATCACAGCCTGACCAGTTGAAGGGGAAATGTTGGACCGGCAGTTAGAAATGGACCGGCAGATCTGAGGGCAGGGTGTGCCAGTGGCCAGCAGGCAGGACTCAGGGCACAAGACGGGAGAGCCAGCCTATGCTACGTGCTCTGTCTAATCCTCATGACACCCACAAGCGTGAGTCCTCGATTGCTCACATGCATCCCCCTCTTGCAGATGAGGAACCAGAATGAGGCAGGAGAAGGGGAACTCGTCCCTGAGCACGGAACCGAGATCTGGACCCAGGCGGTGGCTGTGAACATTCACTGGAACCAGGGGTTCTTAGTCTTGTCCTGGGGCGTCCTCAATGGTCATGCTGGCATCCAGTGGGGAGGGGCGGGGATGGGCCTGAAGTCTCTGTGATGCAGAAGGCAGCCCCCACTGCAAAGGGTCCCCAGGCCCTGAATGCCGTGGAGAGAAAGCCTCAGACTTGGTGGGGGCAGTGGGGGCGCCTCGTCCAGGCTCTGCTCTCAGCACAGCCCCTCTCACGCCTGCAGCCCTCCACTTGTTGCAATGTTTCTTTCAAGGCCCATCCCTCCTCTGCATAATAACCTCCATATTTCATTCACACTAAATTCTCAGCCTAATGGACGCAAATAATAAATGCTCGCTAAACGGCTGCTCACATTTACTGCGTGATTTCTGACAGATCTGTGCTCACTTTGAAAAATCCCAAGACTGTGATGGGGAAGAAGACGAGAAAGCGAGACATGAACACACCGCAGGTTATGGGGGGGCCAGGAAAGCATAGCCACGTTGAGCTCGGAAGCTGCAGAGCAGAGGCCCCGAGGCCCGTGTCCCAGCAGCCCTGATGGAGGCTAATTTTTCACTGTCCTTGAAGCTAATCAAGCCTGCGGAAACAGCATCACCAAATGGACTAAACGAGATTTTCAATTAACTCAAACAGATGGCTTAAATTTTCCAGGTGACTTTCCATATTAATTCAGAGAGAGTGCTGGACCCGGCCCCAGGCGGCCTGACAGGGATGGCGCTGCAGGAAGACCGCGGAGCGCACGGATCTCAGGAGAGAAGACAACGATTGCGGCGTTTCTCCTAGCCCGGCAAGGACGCGCGCATGCGCGCTGAGCCGCTTCAGTCGTGCCCGACTCTGCGACCCCATGGACTGTAGCCTGCCAGGCTCCTCTGTCCAGAGGCGTCTCCAGGCAAGAATACCAGAGTGGGTCCCGGCAAGAATAGCATCGCCCAAGTTGAATCCACTCTGGGACACACTGAGGGCCTGATCTCCCAGGAGGGGCCGTCCGAGATGGAGGCCTTGGGAACTGCTGCATGAGCAGGATGGCCACTCCAGGGCCGGGACGGACAGAGGGGAGCCCTGGGCTGGGTCTGTCCTCCTGAGGGCCAGTGATTTTACACACCCCTGGAGATGGGAGAGCCGAAAGAACCTCAGTGTGTCTGCAGCAGCCGCGGGCAGATGGGTTCTACCAGGGACAGCAATGAGGCCGCCACGGGAGAAGTGCATGTCGTTACGGACCAGCAGCTCCAAGCGCCGTGTGGCCAGCCCTGAGCTGGGCCTGCGGAGGAGCCAGAGCGGCCGAGGCCACTGCACCCGCCCTTCTGGAAGCTGCCAGGAGCCACTAGTGATGCAGAACTCTGTAATGAATAGGAAAGACCCAGGCTACTGTTACGGCAACATGTGGGCTGGGTATTTGCTGAGCTCCCGGATGGATCATTCTCGGCTTAACTGGGCCCGTGGACAGGCTTGCAGCATCAATGAGTGGAAGCTGGGGCCTGCCCAGTCCCCTCCCCTTTGTATCTCCCATCAATTCTCTCAACAGAGTGGGGTTTAACATTGCTATTAGTAAACTCTGGAAGTATAACCAGTCCCCAGGCTGCTTGGACTCTGGGACAAGATGAAACTGAAATCCAGACCCCTGCAGTCAGATTCTACTCAGCTTTCTTGACTGGAATATAAGATCCACTGGAGCCAGTCGTTACTAACAACAGGACGGTTGCCTTCGTCAATATGTTCCACCAACTGCGTGGTTGCTGTGCCAACTGGGAGATTTGGCGTCACTGGAACAGGACTTCCCACTTGGTTCCTAGACCTGGCAAAGGGCCAGTGTCGCAGTAGAGAGCTTTTCCACGGACAGAGTGGGGGATGGTTTTGGAATAATTCAAGTGCTTTACATTTACTGAGTTCACTGGGGAGGCAGAGCTCGGGTGGTGCTGTGAGTGATGGTGAGCGGCTGTAAACATAGGCAGAGGTTCTCTCCACTGCCCGCCACTCACCTCCCGCGGTGCATCCCGGTTCCCAACAGGGATAGTACGGCTCTGTGGCCTGGTGGCTGGGGACCCCTGCTCCGAAGTGAGGCTGAAAATGGGGTCCAGTGCACAGTAGGTCTGATTCCCTGGACTTTCTTGGAAAGGTGCACCTGCTCACCTGAGGGGTGCCCCCAAAGTCCTCCACGTGCAGCCCAGGTGCCCCCACGGGATACGTGCGGCTGACCATCCCCTCTGCCCCCTGAAGCCCAGCCTCTGGGGGCCAGGATCTGAGCCTGGCGTGAGGTGAGACATCGCAGCGGCTTTGATGGGTGCTCCTTCCCCAGAACACCAAGCCATAAAGCAGCCAGGAGAACGGTACAAAACATGCCTTTTCCTTGGGTGTTTAAATTGGCAGTCTGAGCCCACAGAGACCACATAAGCGGACAGGGATCTCACGGTTATTGTCGTCGCATGACTGAAGGAAGGGTGCAAACCTCATTCTCGGGTCATCAGGCGGCGTCATCTCCAGGTCATGCGTGGGTCCGTTCAGGCCAATGACGTGCAGGGAGATGCTGGGGTTTTCACAGCCGGCCTGGGAGGAAAGGGGACAGGGGGTGAGAGGCGCCTCCTGCCTGGACTCGCCTGGGCACTGTGTCTGCCGGGAGACACGAGGCTCAGTGTGGGCAGGATGAAGCCCTTCAGGGGGAGCGTCAGTAGACGGGAAGGGGAGAGGCAGAGGCCACTCTCCTCTGTCCCCTCCCTGCACAGGCACTGGCCGGCAGGGCAGAAGACCAGGCTGCTGGTCTGACCCGGCTCCTCTGCCCTGCAGACGGGGTGTCACAGCGGACCCACACAGGGCGGGGCTCAGATGGGTCAGCAGCTCGTGGCTCCAGTCTGAGTTCTGTTTGTCAGCACATGCTGACTTCCTACTAAAACAGGAAACCCCAGTCCCGAGACACGTGGGGTGTCATAATTCCAATCATAGACCTGTCCCAGAGCTCACGGTAAAGTCAGGGGTTGCAGTTTTCTAGGTTTCAGGCCATCCCGTCACTCCTAGGTTCGGGGGACTCCTGGGAAAGGGTTCACCAGGGAAACTGTTCCCTTTCTAGGCAATCTCTGGCTCCCAGCCTCCTGAACCGTGAGACACACACGTCCGCTGTTTCAGCGGCATGGTCTGTGGTGCTTGTTACACAGCCTGGGCTGACTGATACACCTGGCACTTCCTTCCTCTGGCCTGGGGCCCTGGGCACCATCGCTCCCTCACTGCAAACTGCAGGCCCAGTGTCTTGTATCTCTGGATGGCAGGAGGCGGCAGCTCCCAGAGCCTTCCGGTGGCTGGGCAGCCGGGGCCAGGGCTGGTCAGTAGAGGCTGGACGGGTCCTTCTGCAGCAGCCCCAGGGGGACACGGGGACCCTGTCACGGGGGGGACAGGCGGGCCCCAGCCTCTCCAGCGGAGTGGGTGGCAGGCCCTGCCCCCACACTGGCACGATGCGGTTTGCTAACAAAGCCAGGTGTGGCCAATGGTGCCTCCTGCCCTCACCCCCTGCTGCCCACCTGCAGCCTTGCTGTTCTGCTGGCTTTTTGTGCCAACACACTGGTCTGGGAAGCAATTAGAAACAGAACAGGTCAGCACATGGCCAGGCACAGAACAGCCCAGAGCCAAGGGGACCCTCTGACCCCCAGAACCTGCAAAAGGAGCTAGAGGACAGAGCGCCCCAGCGTGAGCAGAGTGTTTCTGTCACCTCGGATCGCAAGGGAGGTGATGTATCGTTGGCTGGGACTGAAGCTTAGACAAATGACTAATGGTAGTTCCATTATTTTAAAAAAAAGTAAACCTGCTGACAAATTCCACTCCGCAAAGATGGGAATTTAATGCAGTGTAATGGGACATAATTAATCCCACCTCTGTTTATTGCCCTGCTCACAGCACGGGGGAGAGCCACAGCTCCGCGAGGGGGCGGGGAGCCGATGACTGCATGCAGAGGCTGTCCCGGCGCGGCTTCCCGCCTACCTTGGGGTAGTGGTAGGGCTTCGCAGTGGGGTAGATGGAGCCGGTGTAGGTGGGCAGCTCCATGACCGGCACGCGTGAGTCGTTGATGGTGGCGTAGGCAAGCCGCGTACCGTCCGGGAGACCACCAGTGGGCGATGTGGGTCTTCAGGATCTCCTCTAAGGAAACAGACAAAGCAGAGACCTGTGAAGGCACGGGGAGGGCACCCAGGAGCACCCTCGGGGGCATCTCTCTCCTCACAGCCTCTGAGGAGGCCTCCCCGTGCCCGGGTGCACCGTCATTCCGGACGTGCCTGAGCTCACCACCGAACCCCAGCACAGCAAACCCAGTCAATCAAGGCCGGCAGAACAGAGGCGAACCATCTAAAAACCACTCTTTTTTTTTTCTTTGCACAAATTTAAGCATGATGAGCCTATGAGGTCCTTTCTGAGTTGACTTACTATTGTTCTGTTGTAAGTTATTACTTTAAGGGGATCAGAAAACCAAAACGAGAGGCGATCCATTCGTCTGAAGCAGGGAGCCCCGGCAGGACCAAGTGGGGACATAACTGTTTGGAGCTTGAATCCCAGGAAATCAATGAGCAGGAGACGCCGAGGGCTCAGGCAGCACAGAGAGGCCCCGGGGGCGCACAGCCGCGTGCAGGGGCGATGCTCAGAGCCCGGCGGGCCCTCGCCCCTGACGAAAGGAGGCGATCGGTTCCCTGCTGCAGAGACTCAGAATGGCCCCCTTCAGGGAGACCGAGATGGAAACAGCGATGGGCCCAGCCTCCACCGGGGCGCTCCCACGGCTCCTCCCCGTCAAGGAGTCTGGGTTAACTAGAGCACTCGCTGGGGAGGAGTCCCACAGGGCTCTGACGTCTGTTCCGGAAAGAATGATCCCACCTTGCCTTCTGAACAAGCCGAGAGAGGGCACCCTCCCAGGGGCCACTCGTCAGAGCGCTGGGGTTGGAGAAGCGCCTCGGGGGCTTAAGAGCTCTGAGGCTGGGTCCTCCTTGGACACCGTGTGTGCATTTTATTAACGAGTTCCCCGGGTTTGTTTTTAAAATAATGGTCAGCACAGCTCTACAACCCCCAACTCGAGTTCCATTCCCGGTCATTATTCAGGACAGACCACAAACCAGCTCTGAGAGCCCGCAGGGACAGATGGGCAGTCGGAACACCTGAGGTCACACGGGGAAGCAGAATGAGGGACCCAGACGCCCGGGCGGCGAGAGTGAGAATAGGGCGAGGGAGGTGGCGCCGGAGGCGGGGCCACAGAGGAGCCAGGCGGCGGCGGGGGGCGGGGGACCCGCCGACTGCAGGCCGGAGACAGCGGTGGGCTGGGGGCTTAGGGCCCTGCTGCAGGGGGCGTTCCGCAGCCCAGTTTAGGGGCCCTGCAGCTCCTGCTCCCCCTGGGGCTGGCCGATGGGCAGTCTGTCCCTCCATCATGGGCTCCACCGGCCTGGGGGCTCAGTGAGAGGAACCCCACCATCCCGCTGGACCTGTCACAGCAGAGCTGGGGGACTCTCTTCATGAAGCGCCAGCCTCCCTGAAATAACTCTTCCTGTGCCCCCAGCCCTCCACCCTGGGGGCTCCCCTCCTGGTCTCCAGCAGCCTGCGGAGACCCCGACCCCTGTGACCCAGGAGCAGCGCCAGACAGCAGCGTCTCATTTCCCAGGAAGTGCCTGGCACGTCTGACTCCCATCACCAGACGCACGCCAGGCCTGCGGTGTGGCGGGTCCGGGAAGGATGCTGAAGGGGCCCCGGTCCTGGGCTCTGCCCCCGTCCTGCCATCCACCGGGGGCCCCCCGAATGAGCTCCCCACTGTCAGCTGAGGGGCACAGTGGCTGTCTCCTAACACCCCCACCCTGCCAGCGCTCTGACCTCGCAGCACCCCAAGAAACGACTCAGAAGCATTGCCAGAGCCGATAAAAACCCAAAGGTCTGCTGAGGCAAAAAAAAAAAAAAAAAAGCCAGCCAGCTCTCCAGGGCTTGTAACTTTCCAGTGTCTTCAGGAGCCGGGAAAGTGACTTTCAGGTGTGGGTTTGGGAGGAGGTGACACAGAGATGACTCTCTGCAGAACCACCTGACTTGTCTGGCCGGCGTGATGGACTCGAGCAGACAGGTTGCTGGGGGAACCGGGTGCCACTTGCAGTGGTTTGTGGGAGGCCCTGCTCCACCGCACCTGTGCCGGGGGCTGGGGAGGTGGGCATGCCAGGCAGGACAGGGAGTGGGGGGAGTCAGCAGGAGCAAGCAGAATGCATGGGGCGGGGGGACACGCAAGCATCATCCACCTGAAATCAGGGGCGCAAGCCTGACCGCAGCGCTCACGGCCTGTTCCTCCAGGACCAGAAAACCCCAGCGGAACAGCAGCGGGTGCAAGTAAGGCGCCTAGACAGAAGCATCTCCCAGGAGCAGACCGGCAGCGCAGCCCTGCAGACATGCAACTCGTCCGCGGCTTCTCTGACCCCGAGCGACCCCCTGAGAGGGAAGGGACAGAATCAGCAGCCTGCAGGGTCCACCCGCGCTTCACCCCAGATGGGCCCAGGGCTTGGTGAGGGGCACTGAGCACGGGAGGGCACACTGCTAGCTTCTCATCCGTCCATCATGCGTCCACCTCGTTTCCAGAACTTGCCTTTAGACGCAAAGGAAACACTGCTGCTGCGGTCTGGCCAGCACAGGGTAGGGGGTCCCACGTGAGGGACGAGAGCTAGACCGGGGGAGAAAGGAGCCTGCAGGCTGGGCTGAGAAGTGCTATTCCTGCCCTGTCCGTTAGCAGACGCCGAGTCCGTCACTGAGCTCAACGCGCTGCTCGGAGTGCACGATGCAGAGGACCATGGGCTTCGGAGGAGAGACGTGCTGGTCAGAGGGCAGCTCGGAAACCAGGGCGCTCAGGAGCGACAAGGGCCTGCTGTCTATGTTGGCAAATACTCAACATCCCACAGCAAGACAATCGCTAACGAAAGAGAAATGCCTCCATGCCAAGGCAGGCCATACACCAAGGGCAGCTTTGGTTTATTCTCTCCAAATGCTCTTAAACACATTGTTCCTGGGTGCTTTTATTTTCCCGTGAGTTAGCTGCTCCTTAAGGACATGATTAAGCATAAGGAACTACGCGGAAGAGGATCAGGCAGATGAAACCGTGACATCTCCCCGTTCATCACGAACGTCCCCATTCTGCAAACGTCTTCTTCAGGCTTCTAGCTTAATGATGCAGTTGGTTAGATGCCATGAACCAAATGTAGTCTATGGGCAGAGTTTTGCAGGGGAAAAAAAAACAACTAGTTCATCAACTAAATTAATTGCATGAGCCGTTCCCTTGGAACAACAGGAGAAACTGCCTTCTGAACAAGGACAGGCAACCCGAGAGAACGAGAGGGTGCAGTTTTCCTTCACTGCCCTTGACCCGTCCCGGGACCTTCTAGGGATTAAGCAAGAAGGATGCATCTCGGGACATTCACTTGAGGAGGAAGAAATTTCCATCCATGTGGCTTCAGCTCACAGCTTCATCTGGGCCCACTCCCCTAGGTCTCGTCACCTCATCTTAAGCGAATATTGTCACTCAGCTCGCACATATATGCGCAGGTCCAAGAGGACAAAGTCCCTTTGGGGCTCAAGGTGATGAAGGCTGGTCCCGCCAAGATGAGGAATTCTCCAATTTTCCAGATTGTTTTTCAGATGGAGAACAAGGAGAGGCCAGCACAGTCTCTGCATGATTCTTGCTGGGTGTGCTTTCAAACTGTGGTGCTGGAGAAGATTCTTCTGAGTCTCTTGGACCAGTCAGTCCTAAAGGAAATCAGTCCTGAATATTCATGGGAAGGACTGATGCTGAAGCTCCAACCCTATGGCCACCTGGTGGGAAGAGCTGACTCACTGGAAAAGAGTCTGATGCTGGGAAAGATGGAGGGAAGGAGGTTGAAGGCAAAAGGAGAAGGGGATGACAGAGCATGAGATGGTTGGACGGTATCAGTGACTCAAAGGAGAAGAGTTTGAGCAGCTCCAGGAGATGGTGATGGACAGGGAAGCCTGGCCTGCTGCAGTCCATGGGTTCACAAAGAGTCAGACACGACTGCCCGGCTGAACAGCAACAACAATCCCCTAGGGAAGTGCTCAGAGAAGCATGTGGGAACGGTGTGAGCTTCTCTTACAGACGCCTGGGTCCCAATCCTGGCAGAATAGTCACGGTTTAGTGGGGTGGGGGAAGGGCATGAACTCCTTTTCTGCACAAGCTTGCAGGCTGGTTGATACGTGATATCTGATCAAGCAGGCCCTGCATTCTGGAGATGCATGTCTGTGGTCTGTGGCAAACAAGTCGCCCGCCATGGCAACAAACAGAGGCTGCTGCAGCTGTGAAGCCAGCAGCAGGGCAGCAGGCCTGACGGTGCAGCCCGAGGGGACTCAGGGTGGAGGAGGACAGGACGCTGGCCCTAGGCAGTGATGACGCCTGTCTGGGAATGACTTCAGTGAGCCCAGACTCCCGCGTCGTCCGCACAGAGAGATGCACAACGGTCACTGTCTCGAGAGGTCTGGTCTTGGCGATGAACAGTACTCTTCTGACGCTTGATTACATTATTCTCCAGCAAAAACTCCTACATAACCTGGCTCCTTCCTTCCCTCCTTGGAACGGTCTCACTGAGAGCCTGTCTCCCAGGCTGTCATCCTCAGTAAGCTCCCTGAATAAGACACAGCTGGTGCAGCAGTGGTAAAGAACCTGCCTGCCAGGGCAGGAGATGCGGGTTTGACCCCTGGTTTCGGAAGATCCCCTGGAGGAGGAAACCCACTCCAGTACTCTGGCCTGGGAAATGCCATGGACAGAGAAGCCTGGTGGGCTATCGTCCCTGGCATGGCGGAGGGTCAGACACGACTCAAGGCTGAGCACCGCCCAGGCGTCTTTCAGGATGTGCGCTTTTTAGTGGACAGATTCATCAGTACATAAGAAATAGGCTTCCAAGTTATTTGCGGGGAGCACAGCATCTTGAACAGATTAGTAGGTTCCACTTAAAGGTGTGTTGTGGGTGAAACTGTCCCCTAAAAATAATGACGTCCTGACCCCTGGTACCTGTCAAGGTGACCTTGTTTGGAAACGGGGACACTGCAGGTGTGAGATGCACATTAAGGCAGGGTCGCTCTGGAGGGAGGTGGGGGCCCCAGTCCCTCACGACTGGCACCTCCTCAGGACAAGGGAAGAGACGCAGAGACAGAGCAGGACGGCGCCCTCTGGGGGCAAGGGGAGCCTGAAGTGATGTGCCTACAAGCTGAGGAACAGCAAGGATGCCCCTTCAGAAGCTGCAGGAGACACCTCGGCTCCAGACTTGCAGCGCCTAGAGCTGGAGCAATAAATCCCTGCAGTTTAAAGCCACGCGGTTTGCTGTCTTCAGCTACGGCAGCTGCAGGATTCTGCACAAGGTCGAGACTGTGCTGGGTCATGACCTCCAGAGAGCCCGCTCCTCACCGGGGGGGATGATGGAGGAGACAGCCAGCCGAATTCGGCCCTGAAACTCAACACAATGACCTTCCAAGCCAGACCGGACCAGGGAGGGGCTGCGCTCCTGACCTCAGCCCTAAGCAAGCTGGGCTGGACCCAGCACCCCCTCCCTGGTGCTCACACATGCACACATGTGCTCACATGCCACACACACACACACACACACACACACACACACACACACAGAGCTGCGTCCTCAGGCCCCGGCTGGCAGCGTTCCAGCCTCCACAGGCCTGGATCGAGTTGGCTGCCTCAGTTTCCACCCACCATGCTGGGGATCTGCTCTGCCCGGGACCCTTGCTGAACCCCACTCAGATTCAGGTACATCTTTTGGTCAAACATGCACCAGACACTGTTCGGCGCACTTTCCAGGTAACAACTCATTTACTCCTGACGGCCCTCACGATTGAGCAGCTAACACAACTTCTAAAACACTTTGCGTCGCGTTCATCACGACAGCATCTGCACAGACCGCACCAACGTTTAGGTGGACGTCGACACACAGTTTGTCTGGCCCACGTGTGACGAGTCGTGGGCATGGGTTTGCAGGCATCCTGACGTTGCACCACAGCCTGTTCCCACTCCCTGGCTTAGATGTGGACCAGCTTCCTCTGAGCAGGTTCCAGGACGTCCACCACCAGAGCCAACACCGCCCTCTTCCTGAGTTCCAGGCAAAGTACCCGCCAGCCATGGGCAGAGGCTTGCCAAGGCTGCATCTGCCGGAAAACGGTGAGCTTGGACCAGCCTGGCCGCAGCGGGCACACTGCGGGAGGCGCAGAGCGCGGCAGGTGCCCGGGGAGGACATGCGTTCAGGCCCTTCCTCCTGGGCTTGCGGCCTCTCTGAGCATCTCCTGACCTGCCCCTGACCTGCCTGCGAGGTCCTGGAGGCGGCCTTGGAACAACCCACGGCCTCCGGTGAGCCCCGCAGCCCCCAGCGCAGCAGCGTCAGTGAGTGCAGTCACAGGCCCTTGTTCGAGGTCGACGTTCCCGCCTGTGTGCCCAGGACCTTCCCCTGGAGACCACCCTGAGCAGCAGCTACTCAGGCGCTGGGGTGCACGCTCTGGGGGCAGAAGAGGCTTGGGAGGTTGTCTTCTGCCTTGATGATCTCACACAAGAGGGGAACCCCCGACCAGGGACCAGGAAGAACGTGCCCTGAACACAAGCGTCTGGTCTCCCTCAGCCTCGGGGCAGGCGGCCAAGGGAAGCGGGGGCTCTCGCTGCAGGATCTCGGCCTGCATTTAAATATCATTCAAGGGACTTCCCTAGTGGACCAATGGTTAAGAATCTGCACGCTGATGCGGGGACGTGGGTCTGACCCCTGGTCCAGGAAGATCCCACTTTCCAACAGAGTGACTGAGTTGTGTGCCGAAACTACTGAGGCCACGTTCTGGAGCCTGCGAGCCGCGACTACTGAAGTCCATGTGCCCCAAGCCCGTGGTCTGCAACACAAGAAGCCGCTGGAGCACTGCAGCTAGAGAGGAGCCCACGCAACAGCAATGAGGACCCCGTGAGACCCAAAAAAACAACCAAGACCCCAAGCCCGTCAGTCAGTGTCAGCTGGGCACTGTCTGGGTGTGGAGGGTGGGGGTGCAGGAGAGGAGGGGGAGCCCGTGGGAACCGGCAGGGCCTTCTGCTGACACCAGGGGCACTCGGCAGGCGGACCCCTCCCAGTCGTGGGGTGTCGGGGAGGAGAGAGGCTGCCCCCGAGCCTTGGAGGGACCACAGGGGGGTGGGGAGGACGGGGCTGCCCAAGGTGCCAGACCTCGTTCTCCTCTGCTCTGATGTTCTCAGCGCAGCAGGCGTGCGGAGTCAGCTACCACACGGGGCTGACCCCCGGGCAGAGGAGGGGACGGGAGAGCCACCCTGCCCGCCCGAGAAGGCGTCCTGGAGAGGGGCCTGGAGGGAATGGTGTGCACACCACACCCTGCCCTACAGACGTGAGATGCTGAGGAGGAGGGCCCCCGAGCCAGCCTCTCCAGGGCCACTTGCTGACTGGGTGACCTCGGGGAAGCCCTGCCTCAGTTTTCTCATCTGCAAAATCTGTCTCTGCCTCGTGGGCTCTTGTGAGAGTGATGTTAGTTCCTATATATAAACGGCACTGGCAAGCCCGCCGCAGCATCTGTTATGATCACAGAACGTGTGTCGGCCTGGGCTGCTGCACTCAGGGTCCCACTGAGGGAGCAGAAGCGGCTCAGAGGGAAGATGAGCTTGGACTGGTCTGATGTGGCCGCCAGGCATGGGCCACTGCGGCACGGGCCACTGCGGCACGGCCTCGTGCCGGGCAAGCCTGGGCATCTGGGGACAGAGCCACTAAGCCACTGGAGACCCTCACTGTTGAACACCCCCTGTGGCTCCTGGCAACTGCAGGAGAGAAAGAGCAAGCAGCTCAGGCTTCCCAGGGGCCGTGGAGGATTGTCTCTGCCCCGTCAGGAACAGCAAGCACAGGAGACACACCGGACGCGGAGGGCAAGGAGGGGGCTGCTTCTCCAGGGCTCATTTTGTAAAGCGGCTGCAGAGCTGACCCTGCCTGCCACAGAACAACCCTCAGACCACCCGCATGCAAGTCCTCCCACTTCTTCTTTCTTTTTGTAATTAACAAGACCCCAGTGAGGATAGTAAGCTAGGAAGGCAGGGCTGATCCAGGCGAAATGGAGAGGAAAGTGGAGGTTACCTTGTCTGGCAGCCCAGACACAGAAAGCACTTCACTGTGACCCTTAACCCCCGGTCTGGGTCAATCATCCTCTTTCCTTTTGCCCATCGAAACGTACAGGCCAGACGTTCATGCATGTGTGTATATGTGCATGCATGTGCGCACACATATGCACATGTGCACACACGCATGCACATATATGTGTATATGTGCATGCACGTGGGTATGCACGTGCACAGATGTATATATGCATGTATGTACATGTACATGTGTGCGTGCATGTGTGTGTTTCAGGAAGTGCTCATTTACTCCTCCAAACAACCACTTTGAGAGGTGTTCCCATCTTTATCTTTCTCTTAAGGAAATTAAAAGGATAAAAGTATAGATAGCTGGCCCACATCACAGAGTGAGGCCCTGGGAAGAGCATGTCTGTGGGAAGCGCTGAGAGAGACGGCATGACATCGTCTCTGGCAGCTTCCCATCTCCTTCTGCTCCATCTCTCCCCAACCTGTGGTTCTGGATGGGGTCTGAGCCACCGATCGGGCTTCCCAGGTGGCGCCAGTGGTAAAGAACCTGCCTGCTGATGCCAGAGACGCAAGAGACGAGAGTTCAATCCCTGGGTCGGGAAGACCCCTGGAGGAGGAAATGGCAACCCACTCCAGCGTTCTTGCCTGGAGAATCCTATAGACAGAGGAGTCTGGGGGCTACAGTCCATGGGGTCCCAAAGGGCTGAGATTTCGGACACTGTCTGAGGCACTGAAGGTGAGACGAATGAGCTGGGCCAGTGGGGGCTTCGGGCAGATCTCAGACCTCCCCCTACCCTGCGCCACTCCCTTTGCCAGGCAGGCAGGCAGCCCTGCAGACAGTCTGCCATCTGTGCGCAGGTGCTGACCAAAAATGGCTTTAAATTCAGCTCCTAAAGCCGTTCCATTTAAAAGAGTATGCTCAGTCATAATACTCTTTGATATTACTTAATAATCTATAATAGGGACTGAAGGTAGAATGTTATCAACGCAACTCTACAATGCTCTTAGATGATTTTATTTTTCTTCCTGATATTATGCTGAAGCTGATCATGTTAATAATATTCAAAGGAAGTTAAAAATGATTGAGATTCTGAAATTGCAATTTTAATGAGACGGTGACTAAACTACCAACCACTACAACCAAAACTGTATTTATGAAGGGTTTTTTAAAAGTGCTGACTCGATGGTGTCCTCTTCTGAAAGTTAGAATTTTTCATTGCAAAGCAAAATTATTGCTTTAAAATTATATGTAACATTTCTTCTATACACTGGCTTTAGCTTTAAAATTAGATGACAGAATGTTTTCTTGTAGGAGGCACTGTACAAAAGCTCATTATAATACATATTTTCAAAGAAAATTCTAACAGAGCAACAGTCACCTTAATCAGTCTGAGATAGTCTGCATAATTATTTCTTAATATCAGTGGAAACATATTTTAAAAATAATGGATATCAAAAACAACGTGTATCAAGAAATTAGGTCTCAAGTTTTTGTACTTCTTTCTGAAGAGGAAGGTTAATTAACTGTGAATTATAAACAGCACTCAGAATAGTTTCTATACTCAACTGCATTGAATTATTAAATATTCTTGGTTCTACTGTTCAAAGAAAGAGTCTGCCTTTCGACTTGTACAAATAGATCCTGACTCTGGAGACATAGCTCAGGATTTCAGTGTGACTGAGGGGAGGGAAATCCTGGTCATGGGTACAGATATCACAGGCACGGTCACCGCGGGCACAGTCATCACAGGTACGGTCACCGCGGGCACAGACATCACAGGTAGGGTCACCGCGGGCACAGTCATCACAGGTAGGGTCACCGCGGGCACAGACATCACAGGTAGGGTCACCGCGGGCACAGTCATCACAGGTACAGTCACCGTGGGCACAGACATCACAGGTAGGGTCACCGCGGGCACAGACATCACAGGTAGGGTCACCGCGGGCACAGACATCACAGGTAGGGTCACCGCGGGCACAGACATCACAGGTAGGGTCACCGCGGGCACAGTCATCACAGGTACGGTCACCGCGGGCACAGACATCACAGGTACACTCACCGCGGGCACAGACATCACAGGTACACTCACCGTGGGCACAGACATCACAGGTAGGGTCACCGCGGGCATAGTCATCACAGGTAGGGTCACCACGGGCACAGACATCACAGGTAGGGTCACCGTGGGCACTGTCATCACAGGTACGGTCACCACGGGCACAGACATCACAGGTAGGGTCACCGTGGGCACTGTCATCACAGGTACGGTCACCACGGGCACAGACATCACAGGTAGGGTCACCGCAGGCACAGTCATCACAGGTACGGTCACCGCGGGTACAGTGATCACAGGCATGGTCACCACAGGCACAGTCATCACAGGTAGGGTCACCGTGGGCACAGTCATCACAGGTACGGTCATCACAGGTAGGGTCACCGCGGGCACAGTCACCACAGGTACGGTCACCGCGGGTACAGTGATCACAGGCATGGTCACCACAGGCACAGTCATCACAGGCACAGTCATCACAGGTAGCGTCACCGCGGGCAGTCGTAACGGGCAGGGTCACCGCGGGCACAGTCATCACGGGCAGGGTCACCATTGGTCCAGTCCCAGGTGCTGCGGTGATGCCTTCAGGATGGACAGGAGACGGCAGAGCCACAGCCCCTAACCCTCCCCTGTTCCCACCTGATCTCACCCCCAGGATGTCCCAGGACCACGTTTGGCCTTGACCTGAAGCTGCTCAGGGCCATCCTGAGGCTGGGAGTCTTGGACACGGGTCCGTCCACCCCAGGCGCCCGGCCAGTGGGCCTGGACCAAGCCCTTCCGGTCCTGCTCCCCTCTCTCCCCTCTCCTCACCTGGGAGACTGGAGAGCTCAGCGCGGCCCCATTGTGAGCCACGTGATGAGGGAGAGTGTCCCCGGCCCAGGGCTCCTCCTCGCCCCCAGGCACAGCAGCTCCAGGGGGCGCTTGATGCTGAGAATGTTGGGGACAGTCCCCTCCAGGCCCTGGACACAAGGGGCATGGTATGGGCAGGACAGGCGGGAACACTGAGGAGGGGGCTCTGGGCTGCGCCTGCCCTGGGACCCCACCCTGCCTGTGCTTCACATGAGTCACGGGCTCCCCACCACCCACTTCCATGGCTTTTCACGCCTGCTGACACCTCCAGAAAGCGGAAGGGGGGGCTTTGGTTCCAGGCACCTCCTCTTCTCAGAAGACCCCTTAGGCCAGAAAACAACTGTCAACTGAGGGCCCCCTGCTTGTTCACACTCATCCTGACACTGGACTGATGATGGGGGTGTCGGGCAGCACTGAGCGGAGCCGGTGCTGGACCCAGGACCACGTTTGGCCTTGACCTGAAGCTGCTCAGGACCATCCTGAGGCTGGGAGTCTTGGACACAGGTCTGTCCACCCAGGGCGCTGGCCAGTGGTGCCTGCATCAGCGCCAGCATCAGCCCTGCCTGCTGCCATGAGGCCTCCCCACAACGTGTGCAGACTCACCAGGGTGAGAGCTGCCCCGGCCCCGGCCTCGGGGCTTTGAGCACCCTGGCCCCTTCCGTGATGGCCGTGCTGACAGGCCTGCTTCCGGAGGGTCTCCGACACCCAGTGTCAGAGAGGTGAAATGGAAACCCTTCTCTTTGTTATAGGTCTGGCATTTTCAGGGAGCCAGGGGACAAGTACCGACAGCTGTAACTCAGCCAGAGCCTGACCCGTGCCTGGGAGCTGGCGCTGCACGCTATCCCTGCTCTTTGCCGCAGTTACCTCCCAGAGGAGGCCACTGAGGCTCCTGCACGGGGTTAACTTGCTCCAGCTTGGGCAGCGGCTAACTGAGGGAGGCAGTCTTCCCATGACACCCATCTCACTGGACAGTTGGCTCCACTTTGACAACTGCAGGTCCGCCGCCTTCCGAGAGCCTGTGACTTTAGGGCCAACTGATGGGGTGAAATGCAAACATCTGTGCTCTAAGGGAGACAGCCCCGGAAGGCAAATGGAGATGAAGTGAGTCGAGGCCAATTAGAGAGCAGCTCTTCCACGGGCTGAGGTTGGCATCGGACTCCCCAGGGTCCCTGGGCCAGGCAGGCGATGCGGACAACAAGCGCCGGCTCCGGGAGAGGTGGCGATGGCTCCCAGGCGCCCTGCGCTGCCTTCTCCCAGCACACTCGCCCCTGGCCAGCCTCCTGCATGGCTCTAAACGCAGCAGGAAGCGAGAGGTCCTGTGGGCCCTGGGAATAATCAGGGTTAGGAGACAGAACGCCAGTGAAGTGTTCCCAAGGGAGACCCCATCCTCCCACGGAGCGTCTTCTGAGATATGGTATATTTTAGTCCTGTTTTGTAGCGTCAGCAGTACTTCGAATGAATCTTCTCAAACTTGCTCAGTAGTTGGCAAAAAATGCCAGTTTCTCTTTAGAGTGAAAAGCAAGTCACCATGAGTAAATTCTCCCTTTGCCAAAATCCAAACAGCATACAGAAGTGAAAGATCAAGTGATTTCTGCCTGTGTTCCCTAATCATCTTTGGCCAAGTGTGGTCCAAAGCAAGGGACTGCCAGAGTCTCTCTGTGGATAAAATGACCCCAGGGAGAAGGTTCCAGAAGCCTGCGAGGAGTGTGCTAGTCCTTCTGGGGTTGGGAGGGTCTCACACAGGAGAGGTTTTGTCAACAAGCCCCCACTGGACAGGCCGTCAAATGACGTGGAGAGAAGGCAGAATCCACCAGGGCTGGCTGCATGCTCACTGCACACACGGGGCTCCCTCTCTCCCAGGGGTTGGGGGCTTCTCTCCTGGTCGAGGGACAGGGCCTCGGGCTTCCCAACCCTACGGAGTGGCTTGCCTCCAGCTGCCTTCCCCACGTGGTGCCCTTGGAGCCTGGAGGGAGGTGCCTCCCCGTGAAGAGAGGTCCCAGCTCCGCACGTCGCCCTAGTCCTCAGGTTCTGACCCGCCTAAGGTTCCCCGCGTCTCACGGCCGCGCTCACGTGGGTCTGAGCTCACTTTCTCCCGGTCAGCCACGGCTTCTGGCCTGGATGAATGCCGCAGGAAGGACCCCATTCACAGCCGGCCGGCACCCGGGCTCCGAGACTAACGGGCCTGCGTGTGCTGAGCCGTGACCTGGTGGGATGGGCAGGGCAGGTGTGTCCTCTGTCCCACGAGGAACCCAATGCTCACCGTGCGCACCCACCATGCTTCTGTGACTCCACTTCACAGATGAGAAAGCTGAGACGCACGGGCAGCGGCGGCTCACCCCAAGGGCCTGCCAGAGCCTTGAGATTCTGGTCTTGGGGTGTGTGGAGGGGTCACTGCCGTGAGAAGGAGACGGGGCTGTTTCGCAGGCTCACAAAAGGGCAGAGGGTGGGGCTGGCTGTGGTCCTGATTCCTGGTCCACAGACTGTCCCAACGCCGCCAGTGCCTGCCAGCCCGGCGCTGAGCCCCCGGCCTCCCCTGCCCGCCCGCGCTGGCCGGGCAGCTCGAGCTGTCTCTGCCTTGAAGGCTCCATCTGCCTGGCTCATGCCAGCACTGCGGCTGTCACCTCTGCAGATCAGAACAGTGCAGGCAGCTGAGACAGGGTTTGGGGTCGCCCCCTGAAACACAGGGCCCGTGTGTTCTCACTGTTACTAAGTGCTTGCCACCCGCACCCCCACTGCTGTGTCGACTGGGGAGAAAATCAAAGCGTCTGGAGAAATCTGGGTCCTGGAAAATTGCAAAAGACATAAATAACATGCCTGATAGATCTGCACTTGGAAATAAATGGCCTCGTTCTAAATACGGGCAATCTTATTTATTCCCGCCTGCATCTGCAGCCTTTTTCCTGCCACTAAATATTTTATCCGAGGTGCTGAGAGCGGAATTAAATGGGAGGGGGGTGTTAAATAAGGAATCGGCCAGCGTCAAGCCAGGAGGTGGAGGGAGCTTTTCCCTTGCCGCCCGCAGCCCCCTGGCTAACCAGCGCCCTGTGACTTGCCTATTACTCACTGCACACACCTCATCACCATCCGGGTGGTCTGACAACCCTCACAATTCAGCACCTGAGCCCCGGGGACAGCGGACCCGCCGTGCCTGTGCTGGCCACCAGGGGGCAGCGTCCACCCCCACGTCCTCAAGACTGAGACGGGCAGTACTCTGGACTTGATTTTTATTACACAGCCGCAATCGTTCAGATGTTCATTATAACCTTGCTGGCTGCTAATTTGCAGTTTCTCCAAACACTGATAGATTGCCTCATTCTCCCGTCCTCCTTTATTCATTCCAGGGGAAAACAGACACCGAATGCATTTCCAGGGGCTGGAGACTTTCGAGGAAGAAACTGTCAAGAAGCTGTTCTGGTGAGGCGGACGCCCAAGGCCCCTGATGGGCCCCCGGTGACCAGCTGCAAACCCTCCTGTCGCATAGAAGCACCCCAGCGGCTCCCCTTGTTACTGTCCCGCATGAAGGGCAGTGTTTCAGCACTCCAGCTGTGCCGAAAGGAGACAGACACACCGAGGGCAAGGAAAGTCCTCCAGCTTTTGTTAAATCTCTTCTTTTTCTTTTGGTACAGTCTTTCTCTCGTGAGTTTGAGTAAGCTCTGGGGAGTCTGTGATGGACAGGGAAGCCTGGCGTGCTGCAGTCCACAGGGTCGCAAAGAGTCAGACATGACAGAGCGACCGAACGGAACCGAAAGCCTCTGCTTCGCTTTGTCTCTGAGTTTCTGTCTCTGCCTCGCTCCTCTCACGCTCTCTGCACCCCTGGCTGGGCCTCATCTGTTTTAGCATCCTCTGCTTTGGGAGATCGCAGTGTGGGAGTAATGAGCTCCCCTGTTCCTAAAACATCAGAGTCAATAAAGGCCCATTACCCCAGAAGGCCGTCTCCCCTGCAGCCTGAAAGGTCTCTTTTACAGAGTTTTCCATTCCTCCTCCAGCTTTATGTCCCCTTAATGATGACTTTCCAGTCTCAGTTAAATGTTGCAATGAAACAAAATCACTTATATAAAGCTCGAGTGCATAAAAAGAGGCGTGCGCGGCTCAGCCTGGAGAGGAGAGCAGCTGGACGTCACGGCAGCGGGTGGGCCCCTGCCCGACCTGGCCGCCCGAAAACCTTGGCTGTGGCCGCTCGGGACTGGTTCTCATTTCGGGCTCTCATCCTTTCGACCTGCATGGCCACCGAGGCACGGTGTTCTGTGCTCCCTGAGGAGTCTGCTGAACCTTCCATCGGCCCAGGAACGCAGGGGCATCTGGGGGCTTCTGGAGAGTCCCCAGGCACTAAGGTCTGTGCCTCTGTCCTTCAGTTCTGGGGCTTTGACCCCAACCCTTTAGGGGCCCAGAGCCTCCTCCATGTGAGGCAGGTGGAGAGGCCAGAGGCTGGAAGCGCTGAATGTCTGAGTGGAAGTGGCCACGGTGCCCGCATGGGAGGGCGCTGCCTGCCCTGCCGCCATCCGCGCCCAGCTCACGGGAGCGAGCACATCCCTTGCCAGAGGTGGGAGGAAGGACCCAGAATGTCCCCCGACTTTAGCAGCTGGTGTCACGATGTGGAGGGGCGGCTGTGAATTTTCTAACCGTCAGCGTTCCCCCAGCTATCTAAAAAATCTCCCCTTCAGGATAAACTTATGGGGGCTCACATCTTGCAGGATCTCAAGTCAGCAGTAGATGGCAAAAGGCAGAAACTGGAAAAGAGATTGGGGACCAGGCACTGATAACGTCCTGAGAGAAGGCAACTGGGGACAAATGTTTTAAGGAATTAGCTCTGGATTCCATAAATCAGTTAATGGGTTAGCGATTGCTTGGTTTTCTGATGGGTCTGCGGTCTTCAACCAGAACCGGTCACTCTGCCAGTGTCTGAATGGCGCTGGAGACAAGCACCCCCTGGCGAGGGTGTGATTCAATTCCATCCTGAAGGCAAGGCTGGGGCACAGTGCAGCCTCGTCCCACGGGGGCCTGTGGAGCCTGGTGCGGAATGCACAGGTGCGTCCCTGGAGGCCGCTTCACACGGTGTGTCCTGGCTTCCCAGTGGGGCTGCTCCGTGCTGGCTCCTGAGGGAGGGCCCACGTCCACCCCCTGTCACATTGCGGGTCACCAGCCCCGGGTTCCCTGGAGACAGATCAGTTCTGGGCCCACGGGAGAGGTGGGGCTTATTGTTCTAGAACCAGTGGGGTGGGTGGGCCAGGCTAGGTGTCCATGCAGCCTCCGTGTGGAATCAATTTTGTTACCTGCAGATTCTTCATACGCCTCACACCTGGGTAGGCACATGGGCCCAGGGACTGGGCGAGAGATTCAACCCTCAGCAGAAGCTGTGCGATGGGGAACAGTCACTTGGACGCTTAGAAGAACCGAAAACATAAGGTTCTAGAACCTTGTGGCCCGGGGGTTTGGTCCCGAGGGCTGGGCAGATGTGACCCCGTGACCTCCAGGAAGGCTGGGCCCCTTCCCGGGAACATCTATTTAAAATCCCAACACTTCCTGGGCTCGTGTCCCCACGGCTGTTGGTTTTTCTATTAATAAAGCAAGTGCCATATGCTCGAACGCCTGCGGCAAGAACAAGGCGCTGGACGGAGTTCTCCACCAAGGCCTGCACGGTCATCTGCTCTTTGGGGACGGCTGGCACCCGGCGGTTCCCAGGCCTGGGGCCCATTTTCAGTGAATGGACAAGTCGTGGCCTTGGGAGGGAGGCGCCATGTTCTGGGGAGGGGCCCACCCATCTGCAGGAGCCCGGGCGGGGCAGACGCTGGGGACGGTGGGCCCCAGACTCTGCCGGGACTTGCTCGGGGGCTTGGAGCCATAAGTGCGCGCGGTGGAGACCTGGGCCTGCGTGTCTGCCCTCTGGCCAGTGCAGGAGTCACTTTGGGGCACCCTGACCCCACGACGGTGACAGAGAGACGGCTTCTCCCTCTGCTGGGAGACCGAGTAGGAAGGTGCGACTGACCTGAGACCTACGGCCTGGATCTCCTTCCAGGCACCGGCCCTCATTCACAGGATCTGTGACAAGGGCGTGGCACCTCGCTCCAGTATCCTTGCCTGGGAGAACCCCATGGACAGAGGAGCCTGGCAGGCTACAGTCCATGGGGGCGCAGAGACTCGGGCACAACCGAGCGGCTTAGCAGTAGCAGTGGCAAGGCTGTGTCTCCGCGTCCGGGGGCTCCGGCGTGGAGAAGCCGAGCTGCCATCTCACCCCATCCCGCCCCCCACGCCTCCCCAAGCCCAGCCCGGGCAAAGAGAAACTTACACTGAAAACACAGTGTATAGAAAGAAGGGACAAGGGGGTCCCAGGAAGGGAGGCAGGCCCCTTCCGCAGGAGAAGCAGATGAGAGCCCCTGATGAATTCCCAGCGAATGTGTTTCCTGCAGGGGGTGGGGGGCAGAATAGGGCAGAGGACGGGGGCGCCCTGTGCTGGGCCCCCCACCCCACTGTCTACAGTCGGGGTGTTTTCCTCCTGACACCCACCCAGAAAAGCCAAGGACAGGGAGACAGCACATTGAAACGTCACCTCGTGTGCGTACAGACTTCACGCCGTCACACTGAGCGCTCCCCCGACATTTAAGTATGAAAACACAGCTGAGGGAGGCGGGCAGTGCTATCCGATCCATCCCGTGATGCTTGCAGAGCAGAGAAAAAGAACTAAGCGCAGAGGTCAGGACGCGGTTCCGGTGGGAAAGGGTTGGGGTGGGACCCTGGCCTCTGGGCCCAGATGACGTCTGGAGCACAGGCAAGCACGGAGTCTCACATGTCTTCCTTCAAGCATCTGAGATCTGCCTTTCGGTGGAACACTAACAAGACTCTCAACAGTGGGGCAAAGGGTCTCAAGTCCTTACGAGATTTTAGGAAACAAAAAAGACTAAAAGAAACTGGGGTGTCCGGGAGCGTCAAGATTTCAGCTAGCGATACCCCGAGTCTCATTAAACTCTACAACCAAAAGATGGAGACGTGTCAGTCTCAGTCCCACAGTAGATGCATAATTAAAGAGCTTTAAAAGCCTAACCACTGAGCATTGTATATTATTTATCAGAGTCTCTCAGTATTAGGTAATTAATTGTGAGAAACATTTCTCAAGACCAGCGGGAATTCCTCCCACACGTGGAGAGAACGTTTCCCCTCAGAGTTATCCTTTTCCTGATTTTTGTTTCACGCTGAATTAGAACAATCAGGGACCCACAAGGGGCAGGACTATGAAGGGCAGACTCGGCTTCTGACTCTGTGAGCCCGGGGCTCGCAGTAAACCCGACGGTGTCACACGATGGCCAGCTCCAAGGGGCCTGCCTGTCCTGGGGTCTCTCCCTTGCCGTCGGGGGGCTGCTCAGTGGGAAACACAGCCGTTAATTTAAAGGACTCCAAGGAGACGCGGAGAAGAGCGCTGACCATAGGCTCATGGGTCACTGACCAACCTTTCACGGGAGGCGGAGACCTACCAGCCAGCGATCTGGCTGACGCCCCTCGGCTACCAGCCGTGAATTGTGAAAGAAGCTGGAGTTTGCTTCGCAGGTGGTGCTAGCGGTAAGAACCCGCCTGCCAAGACAGGAGACGCAGGAGCAGCCGGTTCAATCCCTGAGTCGGGAAGATCCCCGGAGGAGGAAATGGCCACCCACTCCAGTATTCTTGCCCGAAGAATCCCATGGACGGAGGAGCCTACAGTTCACAGGTTGCAAAAAGTCGGACATGACTGAAGCCCGTGACCACGCATGCAAGGTGAGTTTGCAACGACAAAAAGTTACACCCCTAGCTGTCTCTTGAGCGGTCCAACGAGGGGGACACGGCAGCGCGACCTGCAGCGGCTCACTGATGTCTTCGCGAGTGCTCGGGCAGGCCAAGCCGCCCTCACCCAGAGTCCACCCCCTGACGCCCCCACGCCTGGCGTCTGGGGGATGGCAGCCGCAGCAGTCTTCCAACCACTACCCGCACCCCCGGCTGCCCCTAAACCTGTTCCTCAGTCTTCTCACTGACCCTCAGGGCCCCACCGGCCCTGCAGGAGTGCCTCTCCTGCTGATTCCAGATCTGGGGTCTGCGGCCCTGCCGTGGAACCTGCAGGGCGGGGTCTCCACTGTGCAGGCCCCTCCCGCGTCTGGGGGGCTGCCAGCGCCGCGCCCTGGGCCCTGGTCCTGGTGACCAGGTCCTGGTGAGCAGGGCCGCCCAGCAGAGTCACTTCCAGACGCTGGGCTGGGCGGGGGCCTGCTGCCAGGCGGGAGGGGCGGGGCCCGCAGCCTGCGCCCCTGGGTGAGCTCCGGGAGCAGACCCGCCCACCTCCGCCCCAGCCCCATGCGGGGCATGAGCGATTCTCCTGCTGTGAATCCTGGAGCGGGCGTCTGGTTTGCTTTGCTGACTTGTTTTCTGTTTTTAAAAAATTATTACTTGTTTGCCACACCACATGGCCTGCACCAGGGACCGGACCACGATCCTGACCAGGGACCGGACCTGGACCTGCTGCAGCGGGCACGTGGGGTCTTCACTGCTGGACCCCCGGGGAAGTCCCTGTGGGTTTGTTTTAAAGTTTCCCAACCTGACCGCGGCGTCCTCTCCCGCTTCTCTGACTGGGTTTATTTCAGTACAGGGAGGACGCTGGGCTGCAAAGCACAGGTCAGGGCCCTGCCCTCAGCGCTGAACTTGGGGGAAATTTCCGATCGGGAGTTCCAGCATTTGCTGATTTTGTCCCCAGGCCCTGGGCCCTGCCCCGGCCTCCCGGGCCTGACGTCCTGGACAGAATGTCGCTCCTTCCTTGGCCGGCGCTGCAGTCTCACCCCAGCTCGGGCCATGTCATCTTTCCAGTGGAGAGCCACCGGGGTGCCCCCCGGAGATCCCCCAGGCTGACGGCCCATCCTCATCACACAGTTTCCATGGCAACTCTCGCCTACGTGCTTCCGGGAGGCAGGAAGATACAACAGCGATACAGGCCACAGCTGTGGCCCCCCGGCACTCAGAGGGTGGGGGCCCAAGAAGCAAGACGAGGGAGATGACGGGCAAGGACGTCTCCGCGGGCTTCTCTCAGGAGAAGTCCAGACCGCTTTCCAGACCCTTCCCCTGCTCTCAGCTGCGTGCTCTGGGGGTGCCACGCTCTGGGGGGCTCGGGTCTGACAATCACCTTACAAACACCTCTGCCCCTCTGTGGAAGACACTTGTCCGACTCTGGGCACATGGCCGTCTGAGACCCTGCCACGTCCGCCAGCAGCCGGGCGGGAGGTGGATCCCCACGGGACATTTCACAGCCCCGAGGTGACATGCTGTGATGACATGTCCTGCCATGCCCACATGGTTCCGCCTTGCTCGCAGGGATATGCTGTCATCCAGCCTCACGCTAAATCTTTGGGGAAGGTATCCGAGCTCTTCATTTTCAGACGATGAACCTGAAGGTCAGACGAGGTACGTGACTGCCTCAAGAGCACCGGTGGAAGTGTGGCAGCTCAGGGACGCACCCGCAGGCCCTGGGGCCTTCACACCCACGCCGAGAAGCGCCTGGCGCAGAGCTGGGGGTGTCGGAGGTGCGAGCGGACCTTGCTGAGGTGATGGGTGGTCTGCTCACCCTCGGGCACCCATCAGGCCTACTTTTAATCTGCATGAAGTTCATGCAGCTTTTTATACACGATGGGCATGTGGTGAGGAGGCCAAGTCGGGACCACTTACTGGCTGTGTGACCGCAGAGAAGTCGCGCAGCGCTCTGAGCCCAAGTTTCTGCGGCTGCGTCAGGAAGTTCGTTCCTGTTTAGTCGTGTTGGGCGAGCCGTGGAAGAGGCAGTGGGTGAGAGTGAGCACACCTGCCGCGGGCCAGCCCCGACCGGCGCTGTTATTAGCAGGCGGTCTGGAGTGACGCCCCCTCCTTGCCCCTGGGTCCTGAGTAAGGGGACTGTCTCCATTCCCAACACCTCTCCCGCCTCCTTTGGGGATAAAAAGAGTGAAGCTCATTGTTGCAGAGAGTTAACTGTTCCCGGGGCTTTTCAGTGATCAGCCTGCTATTTTTGCTGAAGGGAGGGTGCGGAAGCTCTGATGGCAGTGGGGAAAGGAGGTCAGCTGAGCTCCCTTGGGGGAGTCTGGGACCCTGCGCCTGAACCTGGAGCTGGGGCCGCGTGGCGAGCACGGGGGAGCACGGCTGTGTGTAGGGAGCGTCCGGGCGGGGAGGCGTGCGGGCAGGGGTGGGTGCGACGGGACTTGAAGGCGGAGAAGGAAGGGGGGGGAGCCAGATGAGGCTGGACCGGCCCCGGGGGCAAGGGGAGCCTTGGGGGCCAGCTGGATGCGGCCTGGCCCGCAGCTTCTCCCCACAGGCCTGACAGTCTTGCTCCCAGCCTTGGGCCACTGTCCCTGCTCTGACGTTTACAGGGAAACAGGAGGGCGTCTCACCGGGGGTCAGAGAGCACAGAAGCGACGAGCCAACACCGAAGCCTCTCGTCCAGCCCCGCGCCAGACCCGAGGGCCCCCACGCAACAGCTGCGGCCTCTTCTGTGTCTTTCTACAGGGTAAGAGCCCCTGCCGCCTGAGTCAAGGTCACCGCTACTTCACGGAGCTGGAGACGGGGCTACCCAGGAAGAACGCTCATTTCATTCCAAACCCTGAAAGCGCTGACTTACTGGGCTAGAGGCCTGCTGCCTGCCACCTGGCGCTGCCATGGTCCAGGCAGCACCTCCCGGCTCAGGGGCTCCCCTGGAGGCTGATTAAACTCCGGTATTCTCACCATCACCTTCACGCCCGTGTCCCTCTTCAGAAGCGAACTGTAATATGAATTTTTAACTACGTAATGTCTCTAAGCCACCCTGAAGCACACTCTTTACCGCGTGACACGACCGTGGTGCTCAAGGGTGAACGGCTGTCAGGCGAGGGGGGCACGCCTCCAGCCCAGGGACTCTGATGCAGAGAGAAGGTTCCCGGGCGACGCTCGTATCTGCACAGACATCCTCTCCAGGGGGAGCAGGGAGCCTGGGCTTCCTACATAGACATATGGAGACAATAACTCACGAGTGAACAGCTCATTGGTTCTTAACACTGATGCTGGAGGAGAATGGACCATGCGTTCACACTTCTGGTGCTGATGATGCCAGACGAGAGAGGTGTGTACCTGCTATGTGACTAGTTTTGGAAAAGTGAAAGTGTCAGTCACTCAGCCGCGTCCAACTCTTTGTGACCCCATGGACTGTAGCCCGCCAGGCTCCTCTGTCCATGGGATTCTCCAGGCCAGAATACTGGAGTGAGTTGCCTTCTCCAGGGGATCCTCCCAACCCGGAGATCAAACCTGAGTCTCCTGCATTGCAGGCAGATTCTTTACCATCTGAGCCAGCAGAGAAGCCACTGGTTTTTTTAAATTCCAAGATAAAGAATAACAGTAGCTTCAACAGCAACAGCTGTGGTTCACTAGTTCCAGGCGCTGTTCTAAGACCTGTATCAGTCCACTCAGTTTCCATGATGACCTGAGGGAACCTAGAGGTCTTCATGCTTGTCTTGCAGATAAGAAAACAGACCCAAAGAGTTCAAATCTCATTCCGGTTCACGGTGCTTTTACGTGGTGAAGCTATGATTCAAAGGCAGGCACGGTGGCTGCACAGACCCCGCCCTTCCCCCTGGCTCTGCCGCTCGCACACGAGAGGGCTTTGTAAAGCCCACCATAAGCTGCCGGCAATTTTCTGGGAGATTTCCTGGCCTGACCAAGATTTCCCATCAGGTGAATGAGAGAAGTAACCAACAACCACATCCAAAGAGCCTCAAATCCATGGTTTGAATAAGAGCATGCAGAAGTGAACACGACTCTCGGTCCACTGAACTCCAGGCCGTGCAACTGTCTCTAAAACTATCAGTCCAGCCAGAATGAGGCTCCCTGGGCGAGTCTGCCACCAAGACGCAGTCTTCTAATGATCAGATCCAGGTGCTTCAGAGATGTCAGCATCTGAAGAACTCAGTCAAGAATGTACATGCAGAGTGGCTCCATGAGCTTCGCAAAATATCAGGATCAACATGTGTATATGGGGGAGGGGGGTGGCTTAATAACAGTGTGGGAGGCATCAGAGATGCTTTCCTGCTGATAAAAGCCTGGTGTGCACGTCCTCTGCCTGCATCTGATAGCCCCGGGTGAGAGCTGTCTGCAGGAACCTGGGGCCACGGTGGACCCCACAGGCTTGATCCACTGATGACAAGTACAGAGCTCGGGCAGGGGGCATGGAGCTTAGGTATACAGGTCGGCACACACACACACACCGCTCAGCAAGCACGGAATAAACCACAAGTTTAGTCCAAGACAAAGGCACATTCCATGGGAACTATGACTTAGAATTTCATTTTAGGGAATCTGGAAAGATTGGGGTGACCAGGATGATTCGGGAAGAATTCTTTACGGGAACATATTTCCCGTGGAAAATACACATTTTGAAAACCACCCCAGGGAGCTCCACAATTTGGTCATGACAGCGTTTCTTCCTGCGTGAGCCATTTCCCCAGTCAACTCCCAGTCTCCTTGAGAATCCGCCTGCCAGTGCAGGGGATGCAGGAGGCATGGGTTCGACTCCTGGGTTGGGAAGATCCATGGAGGAGGGCATGCAGGCCATCCCGGCATTCTTGCCTGGGAAATCCCATGGACACGGAAGCCTGGTGGGCTATAGTCCATGGGTCGCAAAGAGATACGACCGAGCGACTAAACACACACACACACACACACACGCACGCACGCGCCTCTGACCGCGCCGGCAACAGAGGTACGGCTGTCTCATAAGACAGCAAAACAGGTAATGACTAAAGTTTCATTATTGAAAAATTATTGGCCAAAACATCTGTGCTGTGCCACTGCAGCGGCAGCGGCGCCGGTCGCTCAGTCTTGTCTGACCTTTGCGACCCCATGGACTGGAGCCCTCCAGCCTCCTCTGGGATTCTCCAGGCAAGAATTCTGAGTGGGTTGCCATTTCCTCCTCCAGGGGATCTTCCCGACTTGGATGGAAGCCACGTCTCTCACGTCTTCTGCGTGGGCAGCCAGCTCTTTACCACTGGGCCCCCTGGGAAGCCGGCCACACCTCGCGCACATGATGGCAGCGATCCAAGTGGAAACAGTACAAACAGCGTCGACTGGAAAATGCGGCCAGCTCTCTAACACTGGTAACCACGAACCCTTCATAAAATTTGGACAATCCAGCCCTTTGCTCATAAGCTTACATAGTAGGAGCTTTGCAGAATCACTAAGACTTGCATGAAATTGCAAATTCCTAACAGAATCTCCCTTTCTGAGTTCCCAAACTGAACACGCCTTTAGTTTTGGGGTGACCAACTCTGAAGTGGAAGTGGAAGTGTCAGTTGCTCAGTCATGTCCAACTCTGCAAACTCGTGGACTGTGCCCGCCAGGCTCCTCTGTCTGTGGGCTTCTCCAGGCAAGAATACTGGAGTGGGTGGCCATTCCCTTCTCCAGGGGATCTTCCCGACCCAGGGGTCAAACCCAGGTCTCCCCACTGCAGGCAGATTCTTTACCATCTGAACCACAAGGGAAGCCCAACCTGACCTTGGTAAACCTTGGAGGAGTTGTGGGACACTCTTAAGTTATCTTTAACCTCACATTAAAACCAAAATGCTACGTAACTGCCTGACACCTGCCCAGAAGGATAAAGCGTGCACTTCACTCATCAAGGTAAGTGCGTGGCCGCCGTGAGGGCGGGAATCTGCAGAGTCATTGAGGCGCCACTGGGGGTTAGGGCATGTCTCCCGGTGTGGGGGCCGCTTCAGTGAGTTAGGGGGCTTCCCACGGAGTGCGTGCAAACCTTGGCTCGAGGGATGGGGGCTCCTGGCAGCCCCCGCATCTCCTCCTCCTCTTTCTCAGCCCTTGATATTCTGAAACGTTCAACATGTTCAAAAGATCCTTTCTGGGAAACAAAACAAATCAGTGTGGCATCTGAGTGTCAACAAGCCTAAGGGCCATGGAGTGGCTCAGGATTTACGTAAGCTCTGCTTCTCAGAACTAACATCTCCAAGTGAGTCAGGCACCCTGCAAACACTTTCAGGGTAGTTTTTCCTCTAATCTTGCCCTCTACTGTTTTTTAAAAGGAGCATTTGGAGGTGAAGCAGTTAAGTCACAGATGAGAAAAAGGCAGCCTTCAGAGTTTACCTTCCCATTATTAAAAAGGAGCTGAGATTCCTTGTAGGCTCCAGGAATCTAAGCATCAGTGTATATAACCTTCCAGGGAACAGCAACCAGCAGACTGAGCTGTACATCAACCATGATTGATTTAGAATATTGGGGCCCTGTTATCACACCAACATAATTCTCTGTAAATGCCCTAAAGAAACATTTCTTTTCAACCAATTTGCTCAAGCAGAAGCTTACCTTGAATTGCAAGGCAATGAGTTTTTTTTTTTTTAAGGAAGATACTAAAAAGATATTCTCAATTTCCTGGTGATGGAGTTTTAAAGAAGATTACTCCCAGAGCGGGTCGAGGCTCTTCCTACTGGGACCCCAGTGGCCCCTCCCCTCTCTGGGGTCCACGGGGTTACTGCCCTGACCCCTCTGCCACTTGCAGGGCAGTCTTTCTCAGGACAGCGAAGCCTGGTGGACACTGTCTGTTTCGTCCAGTGACACCCTCGGGTGTGCCCAGTGAAAGCTCAAGGTCGAGTCTCCTGGGGCCTGGAGTGCAGCTCAGAACCAGACTCGCGGCTGCTCTGAGCAGTGGTGACCACGACGGAATAAACATGGGGCTCCCAGGGAGACCACAGGGAGGGGGACGGCCGTGATGAGCACTCCAGCGTTCAGCCAGGAAGCCAGCGGCACAGAATCAGGGCCGCGGTGGCCTCTGGGAAGGGGCTTGGTGGGGAGGACCTTCTGAGATGAGGGAGTGTTCCATGTCTTTTAAAGGAGTTCCTTTCAGAAATTATTTTATTATTCTTACTGTTTATTTTTATCTTTTGGCTGTGCCACGTGGCATGAGGGACCTCAGTTCTCCAACCAGGGACTGAACCTGCACCCCTGGCAGGGCAGAGGGGATCCTTAACCACTGGGCTGCCAGGGAAACCCACGTTCTGTGTCTTGATGGGGTGGCACAGTGCAGGTTAGAAAACCCACCGAACCGTGGCCTTGGAACTGTGCATTTAACTGTCAAAGACTTTCATCTCAGTTAAAAGAAAAGGAAACCCAGTCACAGAGCCTTGGGCCTCAGTGACTTCAGTGAGATTCCAGTGGGAAGTGGGACTGGGCATATATGTCTTTGCTCTATTCTTCGGGATATAAAAGCCGCTGCAATGCAGAGCCCAGATTAAGGGATGCACTGCACGAACGAAAGATGAGATCTTCCGGGCTTGGTCACGCCCAGGCATCCCAGAGCCCCCGGTCCAGCCCAGCACGCTGGACTCCTGCTGTGATCATGGGCTCTCAGGAGGGAAGGTTGAGATGGGTACCAGCTGGCATCCATCCATACCTGCATTTCCAGGAGGGGCAGTCCTGTAGCTGAACAGTGACACCCTCCAGAGCATCTCCCCTGACCTCGGGCCAACTCAGGCAAATGCCCTGCCCTCACCACTGCCCCCGCAGTGAAACGTCTGTGACATGCTTATCTCAGAATGTGCTCTCGAGGGCGCCATGGATGGGGTGTCCATGACCTCGCAAAATTCATGTGGAACAGAATCCCCATGGTGATGGTGTCGGGAGGCAGGGCCTTTGGAGCCTCCATGATGGGGTGAGTGCTCCACCAGCAGGATGAAGGGGCCAGAGCTTGCTCCCTCCCTCCTTCTCCCCCCACACCCCCATCCTGTGAGGACACAGAGAGAAGGCGGCCATCTGCAAGCCAGGAAGAGAGCCGTCACCAGACATCAGCGCTGCCGGAGCCCTGACCTTGGACAGCGTGAAATAGGCAGAAGGTGCTCAAGTCGCCCAGACTGTGGCCTGTTGGCTTCACAGCAGCCTGGACTACGGCAGGTGACATGAGGTGCTAACAGGCACCAAAGCACTTAGCGTGATGCCTGGCAGCTAGCAGCAATCAATACACGACCGTTAGCGTCACAGCAAAGTTCTCATCAGCATGGAGACGGATGACAAATGCTTCAGAAGACAGCTGCTCACTCGGATTTCAGAGATTCAGTAATGCCCACCGCTGGAGTCCGCTGGCACCCAGTGGCAGGAAACATCCAGCGAGGTAGATGGATGCACGCAGGCCAGCACGTCACCCTGACCCGGGGGGGCGGTTTACCCTCTGACGTCTTCCCCAGGCAGAACCAGGTGCTCCGCCTCTCGGAAAGGGAGCAGGGGACCTTGGAGTCTGGACCCTGCCTGTTCTGGAGTCACCCCCAGCACGGCACAGGCTGGCGTGTGCCCAGCATACCTGGCCACAAGGTGAGAGACCGACACTGCAGGCTCCAGCCGGCTGCCAGCTGCTCCCGGGGCTCCACAGGCCCTCTGGAATTTAGCTGAAGCTCCAGAAACCGGAGCTTAATTGACAGAGTCCACACCACCACCACAGACCGCCATGGAGCAGCGGCAGCTGCGACCACAGGAACGGTGCCCCCGCGCCCTGCGTACCTTCGTACAGCCAGTCGCTGAGGCCATTGTAAATCACGCCTTCCTTCCCAGTGGAGACCACGCGGATGGCCTGCTTCCCGACGTGCGCGCAGTAGTAGATATTGTTTTCAAAGATAAATATCTGATTGGAAAGAGAGAAAAGGCACAGCATTAATCAAGGAAGCAGTCACAAACAGGGTGTTCTTAAAACCCCAAACCAGCCATTTGGTCAGCATTTTCCTGGTGCATTTATTGGGCAGAACGAGCGTCTCAAGATCCCTTGGGGCTCACCTGCCTCCAACACCATCTACACTGAGGGTCAGTCAGAGCCTCAAACTACACACAGTTCACCCATTGCTGTCATTTACCACAAGTGGTCAATCGGTTGGATGCCCTTGGGGGTGTTAACATCAAGTTGCATTGACTGTGTTAGCAATTGTATTTTCCCTAGCAGTTATGAATGGGGATGCTCGGAAACTGGAAACCTGAGACTTATTCACTCAACATTTACTAAAAACTACTTAGTGGACTTCCCTGGCGGCTCAATCGGTAAAGAATCTGCCTGCAGTGCGGGAGGCCTGGGCTCAGTCCCTGGGTCGGGAAGATCCCCTGGAGAAGGGAATGGTAACTAACTCCAGTACTCTTGCCTGGAGAATCCCATGGATGGAGGAGCCTGGTGGGCTGCAGTCCACGGGGTCGCAAAGAGTCGGGCACGACGGAGCGACTGACACTTAGTGGGAGACGTGGGCAGCAGAGGATGAGACGGTGGGTAGCAGCATGGACTCAATGGGCGTGAATCTGAGCTTACAGGCATATCCCCCACTAACTCTGGGAGACGGCGAAGGACGGGGAAGGCTGATTGCTGCAGTCCACGGGGCTGCAAAGAGTCGGCCACGACTGAGTGACTGGACACCACCACCACTCTGTGGGTACCTGATCTGTGCCAACCCTGAGACGGCGCGTTGATGTATCGAGGGATGTATCATGCACTTTTATCCTACTTACAGTCTGGGAAAGAAGACAAACTTTAACAGGAGAATGCTCTGACGGGGACAAGTGGAGACATGGGGACAAGTGATGGTATCGCTAACTCAGGACGAAGGACAAGCCTGAGACAGTGACTGAAAAGTATGTATTTTTAATTGTGGTAAAACACGCTTGACATGAAGCCTGCCGCCTTGGCTACTTTCAAGGGCACAGTCTGGTGGCATTAAATGCACTCACACTGCCATGCAGCCGGCACCACCGCCATCTCCAGGCCCCCTGTCATCCTGCAGAATGAAAGCACCACCTCCATGAAACAGTAACCGCACCCCCTGCCCGCAGCGCCCACCGCCCCCACTCCCTGCCTCTCAGGCACCTGACGCCTGCAGGGGCCTCGCAGAACAGAAAGCGCAGTGTGGGTGCTTCTGTGTGTGGCTCAGCGCACAGAGAGGGTGTCCTCAAGCTTCGCCCGGGCTGGGGCAAGGGTCAGCGCTCCGAGAAGCGGGTTTTAGGCTGTGATCTGGACAGGGAGCAGGACGAGGAAAGGGGGCGGAGAAATGAGATGACACGGGGCAAACAGCTCGCAAGAAACCAGAGGCAGGGCTGGGGGGTACTGGGGGAACTGGGCACGTGCTCCCAGTGACCAGAATCCTGGCAGGCACAGGACCCCAGGGGCAGCAGGAAGCCTTGGCTGAGGCTTGAGGAGGGAGTGCCAGGGTTCAGGTGAGTCTTCTGCAGGTGAGCCCCGGGCCGTGACGATGGATGTGGGGAGGACGGGCAGGCATCAGCCTGTCACCTCAGGAGCGAGGATGGAGGCGGACCGGCAGGGACAGTGGGGAGGATGCCCTGAGTGTGGTCAGTGCAGTCGTGGAGGAGGCAGAGAGGGCCTCCAGCTGCTGGCGGGGTGACCCGTGTGCAGCACTGGGGTGCCCTGGGGGATGTTACGGCTCTGAGCTTGGGTCAACCCCAAATTCTCTGGGGCTGGGGAGGAGGGCGATCTAGGTCAGCAGCTCTCAAACCCAGCTGTGTATTAGAATGATCTGAGAAGCTCTGAAAACCCTACTGCCAGGTCCAGGAGCCCAGCCCAAGGATAGAATCTAGGGGTGGGACCCTGGCATCCATGTGATTCCAGTTCAGTTCAGTTCAGTTGCTCAGTCGTGTCCAACTCTTTGAGACCCATGGACTGCAGCACGCCAGGCCTCCCTGTCCATCACCGCCTCTCAGAATTCACTCAAACTCATATCCATCGAGTCGGTGATGCCATCCAGCCATCTCATCCTCTGTTGTCCCCTTCTCCTCCTGCCCCCAATCCCTCCCAGCATCAGGGTCTTTTCCAATGAATCAACTTTTTGCATGAGGTAGCCAGAGTATTGGAGTTTCAGTTTCAGCATCTGTCCTTCCAATGAACACCCAGGACTGATCTCCTTTAGGATGGACTGATTGGATCTCCTTGCAGTCCAAGGGACTCTCAAGAGTCTTACCACAGTTCAAAAGCATCAACTCTTTGGCGCTCAGCTTTCTTCACAATCCAGCTCTCACATCCATCCATGACTACTGGAAAAAGCATACCTTGACTAGATGAACCTTTGTTGGCAAAGTAATGTCTCTGCTTTTTAACATGCTATCTAGGTTGGTCATGTGCAGCCAAAACTATGAAAAAGCAGCCCAGGAAAAAAATCCGAAGTCTCGTGGAGCTCTTGAAGTATGAATGAGCCTGTTCACAAGGCCCGGGTCAGTTCTGTGTGTGTTTTCTGGGTCTCAATGCTCTGCCTGCCACTCCCAGGGGGAAGCAAATCTCCAGCATCTATAGAAGTGGAGCTATGTGGACCAAGAACAAGATTCAATCTTTTTTTTTTTTTAAGTAATTCTAAAGAGTATATTATCAGTGTCATTGACAAGGCCCGTGAGAGGGTGTTTTGCAAGCATAGGAAACAGCGCAAATATTGACATTTTAAACAGAATTATGCTGTAAGGGCAGTTCCCACAGACGGTTCTCACGGGAAGGATGGAGCTGAAAGCTTGTCAAGTATCAGCTCCCTGCTCAGGCCTCCTGCCTCTTAAACATTCACTTCAACCAGAAATGAGCTGGAAAACTTCCAGACACAAGTACACATCCTCGTTTAATTTCTGCAGCTGTTCTTACGAGTTTGCCGAAGGGTAAAGATGTATTATGAAATTTTAACTTCTTTTTATGAGTTCTAAGCCTAACAATGCATTTTTGAATCAAGTCAGACCATAGCCAATTAATATTCTGAATAAGTAAAATTTGCTATGATAGATATTAAATCCATTTTCACGCTGGCTGCATTTTTAATGGAAGGAAAACAAAAGGGAACAAGTTGTAGGGAACAACACGTTTTGCTTTGAAGGTGTTCATGTTTACAACGGGGGTCTGGGTTCTACAGAGCTTCAGTCGTCTCCAGGCCCCACAAGGGTGTCTGCATGCTGTGCTCGGGAGCACCACAGAGCTGCTGCGGGACTGGGCCAGGGCTGGACTCCCAGAGGCCCCTTTATCTGTCCCTGGAGATAAAGCCATGGGCTTCCTGGGTGGCTCAGTGGTACGGAATCCACCTGCCAATGCAGGAGACCCGGGTTCACTCTCTGGGTCGGGATGATGCCCTGGAAGAGGACATGGGAACCCCCTCCAGTCTTCTTGCCTGGGAAATTCCATGCACGGAGGAGCCTGGAGGGCTACTGCTCACGGGGCTGCAGAAGAGTCGGGCACGACTGAAGCAGCTGAACAGCAATGAGACGAACACAGAGCCCGGCCTTCGGGTGGGCGTGCGGCTGAGTGAGCTGCCAGCTGCAGGGCACTGAGGGCAGTGCCCGGCACAGGCAGGGCTCGCCTCGTTGTGGTGATGCTCATCATGACAGTCTTATTCTGCCTGGAGGGATGAGGAGAGGATTCCTGGGGGAAGTGACCAGGAAGAACACCCACGTGTTCCCAGGGTGGTTACAAGAAAGCCCAGAGACACATGGAGCCAAGAAGGGCTGCGAGGAGTCCCGTGGGGGCTACACCCAGGAGCAGCTGCTGACAAGCAGCGCCTGTCCACACCCTGCTGAGCCAAACTGGTGCCAGGCTGGTGCCAGGCGTGTGAGCCGACCTGTCTCCTTGGCAGATACAAGAGTCGCTGCGGGTGTTTCCAAGCCGCCATGGAACAGCCCGTGTTGCCTGGGTGCAGGTCAGGAGACACGGCCGGTGGCGGGACCCCTGGGTCTCCACTGGAGTGCAGTTGTTAGGCAACAGTGACAAGAAGGATGTTCGCCAGCACCCGCGGAGGGTGAGTGCAATGCTGCTGGGGTTATTTTTTTGAAAAGCAAACCGGCTGGTGGGAAATCACACATCAGTTTGGCCGACCATGAGGTGGATACCAGAACAACAAATGCCGCTGACCTCTGACTGTGCACAGTCAGCATTACACAGTGTATACGGGAAAAGCCAAAACTCACAACCCTGCACGCCACACAGATACACAGTACATCCCACAGACACACGGGCGTATCCCACAGACACACGGCGTATCCCACAGACACACGGCGTATCCCACAGACACACGGCGTATCCCACAGACACACGGCGTATCCCACAGACACACGGCGTATCCCACAGACACACAGGGGATCACACAGACACACGGCGTATCTCACAGACACACGGCGTATCACACAGACACACGGCGTATCACACAGACACACGGTGTATCACACAGACACACGGTGTATGACTATTTTCGATAAAATAGACTGGTATTTTATTTCCTTCTAGATGAGAGAGAACGTGAGAGGGTTGGTAAGTGGGGTATAAAATTAAGTTTTAATAAAGCTCAAGTTATATAACATGGTTTTGCACAATGTTTGAGAGTCTATATCAGAAGTGCTTTTCCATGTCATTAAGCACGCTCTGAGATGTGCCTTTCAGGAGACACACCGTAGCTTATTTCATTATGTCCCTGCTGTTTGACATCTATTCTGGTTTTTATCACAATGAAAATGCTTTCGTGTGCGTCTCCGGCCTTGGTGGGACCTCTACCCGTTTCCCAAGGATAAATTCTCATGAGTAGAAACCATGCCTCGTGCTCCTTGTGCAAAAAAAAAAAAAAGAAAGGGTGGAGGAGACGAACAGGTGGGCCAGAGCACCAACTGGAGTGCTGACCACACAGAAGCGTTCACACCAAGAACAAAAGGAAATCTGACAACGCAAATATCTTGCCTATCAAATTTTCAGACTGAACAGTGACACCCAAAGTCGCAAAGTCGCTCGGGAGGCCCTGTGCCCTCCTGGTGGGGCAGAGGCTGGCTGCACCCACAGTCAGAAAACCATGTCAAGAGGGGCTTTCCTTGGGAAGATTATGTGAGAAGGATGCTGGACAGATCGCATAGCCTTCTCAAACTGTGTCCACAGACCCTGGCGCCAGTGGGAAGCTGTAGCCTCTGACCTAAAGGGGCCAACAGACATACATGTATGTGGACGCGCTGCCTCCTGGGCCAACATGCCAAGGTGCTGAGACTCGCTCTCCAATCACCAAGCTCATTTTGGGAACGGAGCAATTCTTTCCTTACTCTGTTTTTCTCTCCGAGCCCCTGCTTTGGCCATTCCGCTGCTCGGCTGGGCACGGAAGTGACCGTTCCTCTAGCTGGTGTCTGAGTCTGGAAACGCACTGGTGGCGGGGGCGGCAATGCTGTTGAATAAGTGAGGGTTTTCCAGACTCTTAGCGGCTCCTGTCCACTTCGGGAGCATCACCATCAACCCCACAGACGTGCGTGTGAGCACCTCCAAAGAGCCGGGCAGGGCGCCGGGCGCAGGCTCTGGAAGCTCTCGTCTGACTGGTGCTGGGGCCACAGCTGCGCCCGTGTGAACGGCTCACGCTCCCAGGCCACCCATCGCCCCAGCTTCAGCACACTTGGCTCTCAGGTTGGTTCCTGCCCAGGCGGTGCTGGGACCTGGCAAAATTCACACGGTTGTTCTGCCTTTGGACTTCCGCACCCGTGAAACACAGATAATCATACCTGCCGCGTCTGCCTCGTGGTGCTGTCGGGAGGATAAAGGGGAGACAACTGTGCTGCAGAAATGCTGCAGAAAAACTCGAGGGTTTTAAAGCACAGTCTATGCTAATAGAGCATAATAACTACCGTCAGCCCATCCAGTCCTTGCTGCTAGGATACCGATCAAATAACGGAGTCCTTTCAGCGTCTCACGTCGGCACTGCCCATCCCAGCCTTTCCTCCAGAAATCAGTGCAACACAGCACATCGCATTTCGCCGCAGCAAAACAACACGGATTTAACGCCAAAGAGCAGAGCTCAGTGCCAAGAAAGAGAAAGTCTTGCAGACTATCTAAACCATCCTTCTCACTAGAAAGCACTCACCTTGCTCATCCTTTCAAATGTCAACCACATTCTGGGAGAAGCACCTGAAACATCACCATAGAGAGCCTCTCCCCAGTGCAAACGGTGGAGGAAAAGCGTGCTTTCCAGAGTCGGGCCCCGCGAAGAGCTCTCAGGAGCCCTCCCACTGCTGAACTCGCACTCTGACCTGCAGAGCTCAGAGGTGCTGTTTTTCCAAAGCTGAGGGAAAAGCCTCAAAATGAAATCATGCTCCGGTGCAGCTGATGGCCGTGCTCGGTCCCCTGGGACATGGGAGCTGAGCAAATTCACAGCGACCACGGGGCAAGGCTCAGGGGTGGGGGCGGGGGGCACCTGCCTAGCCCCCTCTCTCCTCCCTGTGGGCCTGCCCGTGGACAGCCTCGTCGGCCTCCCGAAATGCCAGGGTGGGGAGTGCCGGGAGGAAGTGTGCAAAGCCACTTCCTGCACCAGGGACAGGGCGCCTGGGCGCAGGATTGCGCAGGGCTTCCGAGCCGGGACGTGGAGGGCGGGCAGCGGCTCATCAGCCCCGAAGGTGCCAAGCCCACTGTGGGATCTGCCTCAGCAGGCCTCCTACCACCTGCTGCCTGTGGCCCACAGCTCAGCCCCTGCTGGAAAGCCGGTGCTGTCCATGGCCACGCGTGGACAGGGCCACCCCGTCCCTGGGGCATCCCCGTTCCCGGCTCACGGGAGCAGGAACTCTCAGTAACCCCGGGAAAGGACCCCTGGAATCACTCACTGTCTGGGGTGTCTGGGGTCAGCGTCTACCACTGAGCAAGTCGCCTTTCTTTAGAGGATTTGGGCGGGAGGGACCTTCAAAGCCACACAGGGAGCCTCTGTCAGGGGCTTCAGGGCCACTGGCGCTCCTGGAGGGCCCACCCTCCCTGGGGGCACCGCCTCCTGGGCCGAGCTGCGTGCCCCCTCCCGCGGCGCTGTGCCACCATCCCGAGTGCGGCTGCCCCGCAGCCAAGGCTCACCCTCCCGACAAAAGGGAGGGCTTCCTGGGCCACCAGACTTGGGAGAGTATTTGCCTCTTTGTGTAGAGGAAGAATAGTGTTTGTCAGTCCTCTATGGTGGGGACATATACAGAGATGCCCACTTAACTTTTTCAGATCTAATATGCCCAAATTATTCACATTTCAATCTCACCAAAATTCAAACGTATTAAAACTGATAGTGTGTCAACATTAAAATGGTAGCATATTATGGTTTCTTGGAGTTAAGTGAAAAAGTGTTGATTTTACAGTAGATATTCATTTATATTTGATGAATTTTGGGAGCAGCATTTGATATGTCATTCTACGCACTGTTCAAAGTGCTTTATATATATTAACTTTTCTGAGGGAATTCTTTTGGTGGTAACCCCTCTCCTTCCTGGGTTGGGAAGACCCCCTGGAGAAGGGATAGGCCACCCACTCCAGTATTCTTGGGCTTCCCTTGAGGCTCAGTTGGTAAAGAATCTGCCTGCAATGAGGGAGACCTGGGTTCGATCCCAGGGTTGGGTAGATCCCCTGGAGAAGGGAAAAGCTACCCACTCCAGTTTTCTGGCCTGGAGAATTCCATGGACTGTATAGTCCAGGGGGTTGCAAAGAGTCAGACACGAATGAGAGACTTTCACTTCACACTTCTCCTTCCAGCATTTTTAAAATTTATTTTTAATTGGAAGGAATACTTGCTTCTGTCTTACTCCAGGATGCTCTGGCTGAGCACCTGGCGGAGATCTCCATGCTCCACGGGCCCAGGCTGAAGCCGTCCCTCCCCCACGATCTGCGGCTCTGGCCTGCCCGGGAGCACCACCTTCTGCCCTGGACACCAGCTGGGACATGCGGCGCGTGCCTGTGTGGCCTGCGAGCCTCCCCGTGGCCCCCGGCCTCAGCGACGCTGGGCGTGGGCTCGGTCCAGGTCATCCCTCAGCGTCTCCCTGACAGCGTTATGAAGTTAATGGCTTCCTGCCACTGGGTTCTGGTGCTGGAAGGCCCAGGGATTACTACCTGGTCCCAGAGAACGTATCTTTTCACGGTGAGAGAGAGTGAAGCAAACACCCAAGGGGAAGTGGAGCTAGAGAGAAGTGAAGGCAGAGGAAATGCAGAAAAGGAGTGTAGAGGGGAAGCGTGATGCTCTGAGGATCTACTCTGGCTCTTGGATGCAGCTGTGCCTGGTGCCAAACCTGCGTCCGCCCATCCCTCGCAGGTGAGCATCTCTTTGTTGATTCCATTTTAAGTGTGAGCTCTGTCCCTTGTAACTGACAAACTCCGGTGAACGCACACTCTTCTTTCACCAGTTGCCATGTGTCTGTGATCCGCCTTCTCCCTCTGAGCTCTCTCCTGTGCCAGGAGTTACGAATGATGATGAGGTCTTTGCCCCCCAGTAGCTCCAGGTTCAGGCACAGCCTCATCTACGCTTAAAAAGAGATGCACAAAATCACGGCAGATAATGAACACTAGTTTCCATGCCGCACCCAGTGATCAGCGCTTTGGTTTCTGGAGGAGATCTCCTCCTTACATTTTCCAAGTGATAGCTCCAAGAGAGTAATTTTTTCTGGCTCACTGAAGGAGATGGCTGATGCAATCCAGAGATCCACAGACCTCTCAGAGGCTGGCAGGCATAGAGATGAGGATAAATCAACAGAAGCAAAAATGAGAGGGCGGGTGGTCCGGGGTGGATAGAGCAGTGATGTGGTCATCAGAGGTCACTCCAGACACTCCCCACACAGCTGCCCCAGGCTGGAGTCCAGATTGGGTCACACCCACCCGGGTAAGTGATGAAGTGCATGCTGCTCTCAAATTCCCAAAACACCTGCTGAAAAAAACAGCAACTGCCACAACCAACGCAGTTGGTAAACTCAAGGGGAACCAGACTGGCTGGCACTGGACTGTGCCCAGGGAAAGGCCGGGGCTCCAAGCTGACCAGGGCACCAGACTCAGCCTCTGGCTAGCAGCACTGAGGCCCCTCCGCTGGTAGGAGGCAGGAGGAAAGAGGTTGGGAGCCCATCCCGTGGACAAACCTGCAAAGTCAGATAAGAAGAAGATGCTGGGAAGTGGGCCTGACTCAGTGACTCTCAATGCAAGTGAATTCACCCAGCCCAGCGATCGCTTAGAGGATCAGAGATGACTGTGCCGAGAAGGAAGAGCCTCACCTCTGGGTCATGTGGGGAGAGGGAGGCCAGTGCACACGGGTGGGGAGGTTTCCGAGGACAGGTGATGCTGGGTGGCAGGGGCAAGGGTAAAGGGTCAAGGACGTGTCTGAGCACCTGGGTAGGGGCGGACCTGCTCTCCAGTGGGGGTGGCTCCTGAGCACCTGTTCACCTGGAGAACCTGAGGGTACGTGAATATGTGGTGGGGTGCCCGCCTGCCCCAAGGAAGTGGCCTCACTCGTCCTGCTCGAGGGCAGCGTGTCTAAAGTCCCCTTGAGGCTTCACTTTGAGAACTGAGCTGTGCTTTGGTACTGGCCTTTGAACAAGTCTGCATCAGCCCAAGCCATCCACACACGCCCACCAGGACCCCCAAGCATCATGCTTTCTCTTCCTGTTGGCCTCAAGAATGCTTGGCTCAGTCTGAGTCTCAGACTCTGACACCCCCTCTGGTCTCTGCACCACATGGTGCTTTCCTTCAGAAAGACCACGCAGGCCCATCACTCTCTGAGTGGTGTGTGGAGCACTGATCAAAACTCCTGTTACTAAATTCATCTTATGCTGTCTCCTCACACAATTGTAATCTCCAAGAAGATGGAGACTGCGCTGGTGCTCACTTTGATGCCCACATCAATGCCTGCAGAGACCTGATGCTAATTATTTGCTGATTCATGATTCCAAAAATACCCACTGCTACTAGCTGAGGGCTCCTTGTGTGCTTGGCACTGACAGACGTTCACCCGCATTTGGTTTATTTCATACTTGCCAACAAAGGTCTGTACAGCCAAAGTTTTGGTTTTTCCAGTAGTCATGTATGGATGTTGGACCACAAAGAAGGCTGAGTGCTAACGAACTGATGCTTTTGAACTGTGGTGCTAGACAAGACTCTTGAGAGTCCCATGGACTGCAAGGAGATCAAACCAGTCAATTTTAAAGGAAATCAACCTTGAATATTCATTGGAAAGATTGATGCTGAAGCTGAAGCTCCAATACTTTGACCACCTGATGCAAAGAACTGACTCAACTGGAAAAGACCCTGATGCTGGGAAAGACTGAAGGCAAAAGAAGAGGGCAGCAGAGGATGAGATGGTTGGATGGCATCACTGACTCAATGAACACGAACCCTTGGGCAAGCTCCGGGAGATACTGAAGGACAGAGAAGGCTGGTGTGCTGCAGTCCATGGGGTCACAGAGTCGGACATGACTGAGAAACTGAACGACACAGAGCCCGCTCATGTCCTCTATGTGGCCTCTCATTGTCCACTTTGGCAAGGAAGATGTTATTCCAGTTTTTTAGAAAGGAGATGCAGGCTCGGAGAGGCTAAGCTTTGACCCGAGGTCACAGTGCTCACAACAGAATTAGAAACAGACTGCTTAGCCCACATGCCTGTGACTCTGGGGCCAGCAGCACCAGCAGCCTGAGGAACCAGCGGGAACCGCAGGCCACCTGGGTTTTAGCGGGCTCTCCGGACGGTGACTGATACCAGTGGAAAATCATAAGCGATTTCCAGCAGCTGTGCTGCTGAGGATGGCTGACCCCTTCATGGGAGGGGTCTGAATGAAACACGAAGGCTGGGAACTGAGAGCTCTGCGAGCACCGAGGGATGGCGAGTGCACTGGCCAGCAGAAAGCAGGCGCGCTCAGTCATTTCATGCTGCAGTTAAATTCAAGCCTCATCGGTTGCCAAACGCAGGCTTCTGACTCTGAAGAAGTGGAAGGATCTGCAGTGCTTTCCTAAGGGGATGGGAAAGGACCCTGTTTTTCTTGGTAAGTTTCCGAGACTTTTGTGTAGAGTCCAAACATGAGGCCGGCAATGCTGCCCCTGAAACGTCATTCAGCCCTTGCTGGTGGGATCACTCGGCTGGGAGCAGGTGTGTGAGGTGTGTAGGGTCTGCTCTGAGGGGGACGCTGAGGCCTCGAACACCACCCCAGACATGCCAGCTCACCCCGCTCGGACATGTCCCCTCTGATTCCTGGGGTGACGGGTCTTAGAACTTCTTCTTCTCCGAGGCAATGAGATAAACAGCCAGCCTTCTCTTCAGCCGCTAGTGGCTCATTATCTGGTCTGCAGATTACTGGAGGTCTTTGCAGCTCTTCTTTTCTCTGGCTGTTCACCTCCTAGCCTGTCACTGCTCATCAGATGGCGGGAGTAGGGGTCCGGCTCAGAAGCCCACCGTCCTCGGCGCCGATGCGCAGAGGCATCTTCTGCGGCTCTGCTGGGGCCAGCTCCGGCTACACTGTTAAGTGCTGACTTCGGCGACCTGTGGAGCTCCCACCAGTGACCTTTTCTATTATTTACACACCAAGGCAATAAAAGATAAATGAACTCAGAATCAAACCAGAAAATTCACAAGAAAGATGGCATGACTATTAATTTATGGAAAATAATCAATCAACTACTAAATACATACTAATTTATCAACTATGGTATACAAATACATACATGCTGATTTAAGCAGGTATACAATTGAATTATATTAGCAAAGATTTTTAAAATTTCATAAGATTCAACAATATTTTTAATGATAAAGACTGCTGCTTTATGCAGTAAATATATGACTGATTAAGCATACAGTAAACAATTTGTAAATATGTATCAAGAGCCTTAAAAAAGCATGTGATACTTCAGTTAGAAAAGTCAATTGGCAAAAGAAAAAAAAAATCCACAAAACGCCCATTGTTTTGACTCGGTAATTCCTCATTAGGAGCATTAGGCCTAAAGATATTCCACTGTATCAGCTGTAATACTATGTGCTGTGCTTAGTCGGCTCAGTCACGTCCGACTCTTTGGGACCCCGTGGACTGTAGCCCCCAGGCTCCTCTGTCCATGGGACTCTCCAGGCAGGAATACTAGCCTATCCCTTCTCCATCGGATCTTCCCGACCCAGGGATTGAACCATGGTCTCCTGCATTGCAGGCGGATTCTTTACCAGCTGAGCTCCCAGGGAAGCCCTTGTGTGATACTACATATATTTTAAATAGTCTAGATGTCCACAGAGAAATGATTTAATTTTTGTAAATCCATTCTATGAACTGTTATGTAATTATTAAAATTTATGTTAAGGACAAGTATTTAATTGTATAAAATGCTAACTGAGTCATACTAGGCACAAGTTGAGATATATGCAACTAATTATTATAACTATAAAATAATAATAATTATTATAACTATATTATTATTACAACTATAAGGTTTCCACTCTGGGAAACAAGATTAAGAGAACACTAAAATATTAATAGTAACTGTCTGTGGATATTGGATCTGCTGGTCTTTCTATAAGACTTTCCCCCACTGCATTCCACATATTTTTACTTGCTATATTTTGTATTATTTTTACAGTAGGAAATAAATAATAAAAATTAAGCAACTACCTAAAATGGTCCGGGCACCAGCCCTGGGAAGTGGGGATGAAACACTGAAGATGAAGCATCCCAGCCGCCACAGGTGCCACGTGGTTGCCGCTCAGCTGCTCAGGCGTGTCCAACTGTGCGACCCCACGGACCGCAGCACGCCAGGCTTCCCTGTCCATCACCAACTCCCAGAGCTTGCTCAAACTCATGTCCATCAAGTTGGTGATGCTATCTAATGGTCTCATCCTCTGCATCATACGGGATGGGAAAAGATCTGGAAACAAACGTTCAGCACACAAGGTGGGTACCGGCAGATTTGGGGAGTAGCGGGGAGCCAGTGAGGCATGGAATCCTAGCCTGGGGTCCAAGGACCCCAGAGAGGACCCCTGCTCACCTCAACCATCCCTGTGTCTTTCATGGCTGCCTGTCTGAAAAGGGCCCCTGTGTCCATGGACAACTAGCACCCCAGAGATGGGGGACGCAGGGAGCCCTCCAGCCCTGGGCCTGGGCTCTGCCTTCCAGGCCCAGAGCGAGCCTGGCATGCTGCCCGAGAGACTTGGTTTCTTCCCACCCCCATGGCAGGCAGGCTCATCCTGAATGCGGGCTCTGTCCCACAATGACCCAGGCTGAGGCTGGAGGGGTCAGACGGGGCGGCCCCGAGTCTGTGCTGGGCAGTCCGGCCTGCCCTTTGTGATGGGCGCAGCTCTGGCTCAGACTCTGACCACCGGAGGCCACGGGCATCTCTGCAGGCGCCTGGCTGGAGGGAGGCCAGGCCAGGGCAGTGGGGGCGGCAAGCTTCCGGGGGGGCACGTGGAGGTGTTTGGGGCAGGGAGTGGGGGGTAGTTACAGCTCTCAAGGGGGGCAGCCTGGACGCAGAGCTGCTCCGCCGCCTGCCAGGCACTCAGCCTCAGGTGACCCGCCAGACATCCCCAAACTAACTTTCTCGCTTGTCAGATGATCTTGGGTGCCTGGCAGGGTCCTCGGCTCAGGATGGACAGCCATGTTCACATCCCCTCTGGTTCCTGAATGCTGGGCTCGAAGCCCTCGGTGGGGGCTGCTCATTCCAGCACCACATGAGGCCTGGCGACCAGAGCAGGAATTGGGGACCTTACGGAAGCAGCACCTCGTCCCCTGCCCTCCCCCCCGCCCCACCCTATCAGGGCAGGGCTCTGTCATCCTGATGGGCCTGCAGGACAGCCTCGGCCCGTCCCCCTCCCCCCGCCCCCTCAGCCTCCCCACAGCTCTTCCAGGAGACAAATGCCATTGCGGAGGCGTGGAGACTTGCCATTACACCCTCCCGTAAGCCGTGGGCAGGCGCAGCTTCCATCCCCAGCTGGAGGAGATGAGACGCAGGGAGGTGAAGCAATCTGCCCAATGTGGCAGGTGGGGGTGGCCGAGCTGAGGTCCGGCCCAGGCTGTGGCTCCAGGATCCACCTCTCTGCCCTCTCTGTCCAGGCCACCTGCTCCGACATTTGCAGGGCAATCCTCCGTAATTGGTGTTAAAGACGTGTGTGGAGGCACTCATCCACCAAGGCCACACGTCCCGGGTCAGTGGCGTAGAGCCAGGCCGACGACCTCGTGCCCGGAGATGCCCATCCACTCAGCGCCCGGCTGATAACACCCTGTGCAGACTCCCGCCTCCTCCTCATGAAGGCCTGTCTCAGCGGCTCTCGCTGCCCTAACACAACGGCGCTGGCGGGGCCACTTAAGCGGCAAGCGTGTAGAGCTCACGGTTCTGGACGCTCGAAGTCCAAGATCTGGCCGCCTTTGGGGTCGGGTTCTAGTGAAAACCCTCTTCTCGGTTCATAGACAGTGGCCCAGGCTGTGTCCTCACTTGGCAGAGAGAGACCATCTCTCATGTCTCTTCTTATAAAGGCACCTATCCTGTTCATGGGGCTCCACCCTCATGACCTAGGCACCCCAATGCCTGCTCCCCCTCCTGACACCATCCCACTGGAGATAAGGGTTTCCCTGCATGAATTTGGGGGGCACAAACCTTCAGTCCCATAGCAGCGCGTTCCAGCTCTGCTCTGCAAAGCCCGAGTCTGTTCGGCCTCTTTCAGGAAGGCTTCCATGGCTACCTCCATCTCCCTCCCTCGAATACATGAGCACCAATCACTGTTATGTGATAAAGGGCATCATTCAATCTCTGAACTGCAGTGATCACTCAGCACAGTTCCCTGTCTTAAAAAACAGGGGAGTTAAGACTCTTTAGCTTCTCAAAGTCTGTAATAACTTTCCTAGATTATGTCATGTGTATGCATCTTGTCCAAATATTAATCTCCTTCAGGCCACGCTTTTCCCTTTATCTCATACAAACACTGGCACAGCTCTGGGCAAACACAGGGCTTATGCTCTGAGTCTGAGCCATCAGAGTTCTCTGCTCCTGGCCGGGGGTCCCAGCAGCCCTCTCAGCTCCCGGAGGACAAGCAGCAGGCTCTGCACCAGGGCTGAGCCTCCTGCAGCCTCGACTAATCCCCTAACGGGACACCAGCGTCTCGGGACCACGGCGCCATCTCTGTCACCCACCAGCCATAGATTCAGGGCGCATTTTAATGACAAACAGAAGCTGTCTTTTGAAATGTTGTCTCAGGAGGCAGATCTCACTCTTCCAGGCACACTGGGAACAGGTGGGGAACAGGCGAATTAGTACTAACTGGCCTGATCAGTGAGGTAAGGCCACTGGACAGGATCTTGTGCAGGCAGGGGCTTGGGGACAGGGAGGAGGAGATGAGCTGGGGGCTGAGGAGGAGAGGGTGGGCCACGAATGCCCCCGGGGGTTGTGAGCAGGTGGGCCAGCTGCCTGTGTGTCTGGGACTGTCCCATGTTAACACTGAACACTCAGAAAAACTGGGGTGGCCTGTTGCCCCAGTTCAGGTGACTCGTAGATGGTGGGGGAGGGCTCAGCTGGTCTTTATTATCTGTATCATGGATTGAAAATTCCCTGGACAATCAATGAGAAAAATTATGAAAATAAAACTCCACCTCCTACGTCTTCCTATATGGTTATATATGTCCACACATGAGCCTTCACGCGTGTCTGTGTCCACCTATTGCAACGACACCAGGGAACCTCAGGGGTCTCTAAGAGAAGGGATGGATCCCTGGGTTGGGAAGATCCCCTGGAAGAGGGCATGGCAGCCCACTCCAGTATCCTTGCCTGGAGAATCCCAGGGACAGAAGAGGCTGGCAGGCTGCGTCCAATGCACAGGGTCACAAGGAGTCAGACATGGCTGAAGCGATTTTACACACATGCTCTGTTCCTGCTGAGACTCAGCCAGAACCTTCCAGGGCCTCCTAGACCCACTGGGGGCCGCAGGACCATGACATGTCGCCTGACGGGAGCTGAGCCTGCAGCTGAGGGTGAGGAAGGGCGGCAGAGAGGCTCTGGTTCTCCGATGTCACAAGGCAGGTTTGGCACCCTAGGACAGACGTGGCCACAGCTTTGGGAGCCCAGCCTGAGGCACTCAGAGCTCTGCCTGGCTCAGATGGGGCTGCACCAGCCAGGGCCTCCTACCCGCCCGGGGAAGCTGGCTCTGCTGAATCAGGATACGGCTGAGCCTTGCAGGGAGCGTGTGGTGGGACAGTTTAATATGCAGCCAGTCTTCTGTGATGAGCTTGGTAATTAGCACTTCTGGAAAATCAGTGCACTCTACAATGGTAGCAAAATGAAACTGCTAATTAATAAAGCAAAATTTCAAGCTCCTTAGAATTTCAGGAGACATTTAAGCTGCAAACTCTCACTTGGAATTATGGAGATGTGACTTGGAGAAGTCTCAAGGGAACTGTTGTTGGGAGGGTCCTCCTTGAGGGTGCTCCATCCTTGCTTTCTCTTGATGGGAACCAGTGTGCCATCATAACCGCAGGGGACCGTGGTGCGGACAGCCCACGACTCATGATGCTGGGACTGCGGTAGAAGCTGACCTTGGAAGGTGAAATCTGCTCTTTTCTAGGCAGGGCTGTGTGGTTGGATCCTCTCTCATGACCTGGGCAGGGCGGCTCCCGGTCAGCCTCATGACCACGGGGGAAGCCACAGATGACCATTCCGGACCCAGACGGCCATTCTGCTCTTCACCTCCAGTACGGAGTCCAGTAAATTACACGAGATAGCCAACACTTGATTATAAAACAGGCTTGGTGCTAGAAGACTTTGCCCAAACCACCAAAGGCGGTTCCAACGAGGAAGGGAAGCAGCGGTCATCCGCCAACCTGGACCAGAACAGGAGCCGTCATCCAGTGCCTGCTGCACGTCCTGTGTGGCTACGACTATGCACTCTGAGCATCTAGACTACCCCAGGTCCTCTCAGTAAACATGCAAATTAGGCATCTCAATCACCCGCATTTTATGGATGAGGAAACTGACTCAGGAGGTTCAAGGTTGAAAAAGCTAATAGGGTCGCCTGGCTCCAGAGTCTACATTTTTCCATTTTGCAATTTTCTCATCGTTTGGGCAAAAATTATATCTTTGGCTCGGACTCAAGATACTATGAGGTTTCTCCTTCCACAGCCGTGGCCAAGAAAGGGAACTAACACTGACCGTGTCAAAGGAGGCTGCTCAGGAGCTGCTCCGAGAGCCTCCGCGGCACGCCTGGCGGGCTCTCCACCCTTACGGGACACCCGGCTCCCGGGGGCATTCAAGTCATACGGTCCTGTGAGTTGGGTGCGGGGCTGGGTTTCAATCCAGCTCAGTTGTTGTTGAGTTGCTAGGTCGTGTCTGACCTTTTCGCGACCCCATGGACTGCAGCATGCCCGGCCTCCCTGACCCTTACTGTCTCCTGGAGTTTGCCCAAGCTCATGTCAATCCAGTTCAGGCTGCTTCTAAACTCTGTTCTTCCACCGGGGAGTGCTTCCTAGAATCTGGTTCACCACCAACCACCTCCATGAGGCTTTTGGATTTTGATTTGAGTAGTACTTAGTGTGATTATTTGGCGCTTCTCAGGTGGCTCAATGTTAAAAATTTGCCTGCCAACCAGATGTGGGTTTGATCCCTGGGTCAGAAAGATGCCCTGGAGGAAGAAATGGCAATCCACTCCAGTGTTCTCGCCTGGAGAATTCCTTGGACAGAGAAGCCTGGTGGACTACAGTCCACGGGGTCACAAAGAATCAGACATGACTGAGCAACTCAGCACAGTACTGTTATTTACTAGTTATTTTTCAATCATTTACCTTTCAATGTAAGCAAGCTTCATTTAAAAGGGATATTTTGCCTCGCTAGTGTGAAGGGAACACCAGTGTTCTCAGGAGTGACGAGGTGGCAGGCATACACAAACACCAACAAAACCAAACAGTATTTCTAATAATTCTGCCCAGGTCTGCCTAAAGACCTGTTTGTTTAAGATCTACTTAAAGGTCTCTGTTAAAGAGCAGTGTTAGCAGGCATCAGGCCCTCCCAAAGACTTTCTCCTGATCTATATGCCAAAGTCTGAAAGAGAACTGAACATGGAATAATTTCCTTACTATGCACTGCCGCCTTCCTTAGGGCTCCACATTGCACCTAGAGTCCGGCCCCAGACCACCCACCATGCACCCGCCACTGTGTTCCGTAACATTAAGGAGCCCCACCTGGGAGTGTGGAGGAAAACAGCCTCCGGAAAATGCCCGCATTGCATCAAAACACTTTGAAGCTGCTTCTCACGGGTTGTTTCCACCTAAGATGGTGTATTAGGAAGCAGAAATCTGAGAGATGCCCCTGGCTTTACCAGCTTTGTGTAAATAAATACCTTTTTGTTTGCTATGAACAGGATGGTGGAGCCACCAGGGACACACAGCAGCTGGTGGTCCTTAAGGCTGTGGGATTCCTGGCAAACAGAAGGTGCTCAAACACTGTTGAATGAACAGGCCTTACAGCCATCATCATGAGAGAAGAGATCAGAGAAAATGAAACCAGGGTTGGTTCTTTCCCGTCCTCGACGTTGTCACTTACTGCAGATCAGGTTAGCATGAGAGTACAGGCAGCTGTAAGCGGGAGTCACCAGCGGCCTGTCTGTAGGGGACGTTCTAGAGCTGGCGGAGGGGAGCTAGCCCCTTCTGGTGCCTTGGGATGGGGTGGGGGCGGCAGAAGTGACTGGTCCCGGTGGGCTGGACTGTTTCCTCTCTCCCCTTAGGCTGAGACGGCTGCATGTGGAAAGAGCATGGCGGGTCGACAGACACAGCTCACTTTTCTTTGCTGTTCACGACGGAGAAGCTACTGAATGTCAGTGTGAAAGCTGTGGTGTCTACATGTCAGGTCTTGGAGGAGGCCCCAGCCCACCCAGGGTACGAGGGCTCATCTACAACCCTGCCCGCTGTTCAGGGAGGTTCCACAGCTGTGTTGACCCGTGCTATTTCCAGCAGAACGCAATCTAGGGATGGGGGTTCCTTCTGGATGGACTGGCATTAACCCAGGAATCTGAGCTCACAGATGCTGTTAAAGGACGTCTAAGCTTCACGTGTTCATTTTGGGCTTCTCAGGTGGTGCAGTGGTAAAGAATCCACTTGCCAACGGAGGAGGTGCAAGAGATGTGGGTTCCATCCCTGGGTGGGGAAGAGTCCCTGGAGTAGGAAGTGGAAACCCACTCCAGTACTTCTGTCTGGAAAATTCCATGGACAGCAGAGCCAGATGGGTTACAGTCCATGGGGTTGCAAAGAGCTGGACATGACCAAGCACGCAAACACACGCCACGTTCACTTTGATGAGAACCTCAATAAAATTAACCTGACATATTCTAGTCCTCCAAGATGACTAAAAACCAAGCCCCACCATGTAATTTTCATTCCCGACTTAATGTTCACAAGCACAAAAGTGCCCGTGACACGACTAGAGTTGCTGTGAGCCAATGAGAAAAGATAAAATGGATTTGACGTGTAAACAATACATCTCTCACGAGCAAAGCAAAAATATCATCATGCTCTATGGTTCCAAAGAAGTTTCTTCAGTGGGTCAAATAAAGAAAGTGAAAGTGTTCGTTGCTCAGTCGTGTCCGACTCTTCGCAACCCTATGCACTGTAGCCCATCAGGCTCCTCTGTCCATGGGATTCTCCAGGCAAGAATACTAGAGTGGGTACCCCTTCTCCAGGGGATCCTCCCAACCCAGGGACTGAACCTGCGTCTCCCCCACTGCAGGTAGATTCTTTACCATTTGAGCCACCAGGGAAAAGTGCCAAATAAAGCAAAGTCACGGGAAACTGAGCCACAACATGACTAACACAGACATGAGGGTGACACAGGCATGAAAAAGGAAAGGCAGGAATAGTCAGTGCTATGATCACCAGGCACTGCTGCTTTTAATTTGTTGATTTAGTAGATTTGTTGAGGCTCACCGGTAAATTATATTTGGCTTTATAAATTATGTAAGTATATACCAAGCTTTGTGTTTGTACCCAAGTAAGGAGATCCAACCAGTCCATTCTGAAGGAGATCAGCCCTGGGATTTCTTTGGAAGGAATGATGCTAAAGCTGAAACTTCAGTACTTTGGCCACCTCATGCGAAGAGTTGACTCATTGGAAAAGACTCTGATGCTGGGAGGGACTGGGGGCAGGAGGAGAAGGGGACGACAGAGGATGAGATGGCTGGATGGCATCACTGACTCGATGGATGTGAGTCTGAGTGAGCTCCGGGAGTTGCTGATGGACAGGGAGGCCTGGCGTGCTGCAGTCCATGGGGTTGCAAAGAGTCGGACACAACTGAGCGACTGAACTGAACCATTTTAATAAAGTGATTTAAGTCTAATTCAAGAATATATTTACCACATTAGCAGACAATGTTACTCATGAACATAGATGCAAAAACTAAAGAGAAACTACTAGTTTAAAAAAACCATCAAAATATGTATGCATATAAGAAAAAAATCTAGATTTATCTAATTGGATTTATCCTAGTCACCACTAGTTGATTCTGATTAGAATCTTCAGTAAGGCTGGTTTTCTATTGATCAGTATAATATTACACTGACAAGGGAGAAATGCCACATGGATCATCTCAATAGATGACGAAAGCACACTGCAAGATTTCAAAGCACAGTTTAAGATAATGAATCACAGAACACAAAACAACAAGAGCAACGACAAAAATAAAACAAAGAAATAAGAAAGTGCAGAGCAAACCGGAAATGGAAATGACCCTCCTTAACCTGGTCGAGGGCATCTACCTAAGCCTGCAGCGACTTCACACTGAAAGGTGAAAGCTGATGATCAGGTACAAGACAAGGATCACAGCCCACAGTCACCGCTCTGTCCCACGGGGCAGTGGCGCCCTTAGACAGCACAGCAAGGTGGAAAAAGGAAGAAATAACTTCATCACCGTTTGGAGAGGCCAGGATTGCCTGAATCCCTAATCCAAACCAGCCACAGATAAAGTATTGGAGTTAAGTGAGTTCAGCAAGGCTGAGGGATATGAAATCAACATAAAAAGTCACCTGCAGTTCTATCCAGCAGCATATATAAATTAGGAAAATTATTTTAAAAATTAAATATATGCAATAGTTCCCAAATATTCTAATACCTAGGAATGATTTTAAGCCAAATATTTGCAAGAAATTTATGGAGAAAATAAAGACTTTAGTGTAAGAGATTTTGTTTGGAAAAGTAAATAAACTGGCAACTATGCCATGTATTAGAAAGTTCAATGAGCTGGTGTCGCTTCAGTCGTGTCTGACTCTGTGACCCCGTGGACTGTAGCCCACCAGGCTCCTCTGTCCACAGGATTCTCCAGGCAAGAATACGGTACTGCAGTGGACTGCCGGCCCTCCTCCAGGGGATCTTCCTGACCCAGAGATCGAACCCGCGCCTCCTGTGTCTCCTGCATTGTAGGCAGGTTTTTTTTTTTTTTTTTAATCGCTAGCGCCACTGGGAAAGTTCAATAGCTGAAGTTTATAAATTCTCTCACGATGGTGTGTAAATTCAGTGCAACTCTCCATTAATCTCCCAAAAGTGTTTTTAAAAGAACACACAAACACAGTACCCACGGTAGCCAAGAACAACATGAACATCTAGTAAAATAGACATAATAACACCTATTGTTAGTGGTTATGCTGCCATACCGATTATAAAGCTATGGTAATTAAGAACGTGCGGTTCCGTCACACTGACAAAGGACCAGTGGAACATGGCAGGGAGTCAGAAACCAAACCTACACACACACGAAAGTTGATAAATGGTAGACAAAGCCATAAAGATCAGGGAGGAAAGGAAGGAAGGTTTGCTTTTTTTTTTTTTTTAAATAAATAACCTGGTACAATGATTATTCCTATGGAAAATAATTGTAAGTCTTCTTCACATTCTACACTCAAATCAATTTTAAGTGGATTAAAGACCTGTTTTGAAAGATGAAATTACAAAAACTGTTACAAGATACAAGATAGGAAGGTGTGATCTCAGGGTAGGAAACACTTCTTTAAAAAGACATAAAAAATGCAAACCATAAATGAATAAATAAACTTGATTTCACTGAAGTTAACACCTTTTCCTATTAAAAATATCAAAATGAAAGTGAAAAGAAAAGCTATAAAATGCAAGGAAATATTGACAATAATAAAATGGACAAATAACTACGATTTGGAATATGTAAGGACAAGCATGCACAGGGAACTATATTCGATATCCTGTGATAAACCAAAATGTAAAATAATCTGAAAAAGAATATATATATATATGTATAACTGAATCACTTGCTGTACAGAAGAAATTAACACAACATTGTACATCAACCATACTTCAATAAAAAAGAAATGCACCCACTTTCTGTATATTAGTTTTGTTTAAAAGGATTGTACAAATGAATTGTACATAATAATATCAATAAAAGGGACATACCCAAAAGAAAAACAAGGCATAAATAAGCATTTTTACAGAAGATGTAATATGAAAAATTATGCCTGTGAAAAAGTTCAGCCTCATTAGTAATCAATTATATGCAAATTAAAATCCACCGAAACTTTGACACATTTGTACGAGGAAATGAGTGACATGTACTTAACACTGAAAATGTTTTAAACTAACTAGAAAAGGACCTGCATATTGATGAACAGGAGACTGAATAAACTCCTTGGGACCTATTTGTACAATGGACAACAACACAGCGTTGGAAAATGTTCAATTAAAGCTACACGTATCACAAATACCCACAGAGACCACAGATAGTGTTGAGTGCAGAAAGCGAGGAACAAGAGTACCTACAAGATTTCAGTAACAGTGACGGGCTTCTCTGGTGGCTCAGTCAGTAAGAGAATCTGTCTGCCAGTGCAGGAGACACTGGTTTGATCCCTGGGTCAGGAATATACCCTGGAGAAAGGAATGGCAACCCAATCTAGTATTCTTGCATGAGAAATTCCATGGACAGAGGAGCCTGGCAAGCCATAGTCCACAGGGTCACCAAGAGTTGGCCATGATTGAGCACACACGTACACTTCATATATATTTTTTGTTTTTACAATGCATTTCATTAAGATATAAATATGCATCTGAAACACAAAACAGTTAAAGGTAGAAAACTAAAACAAAAGTGTTACCCCTACCCCCTGCCACCAGGAAGGGAACGCTCAGGGTTTTCTTTGTTTAACCCTCTACAAAGGCTTTCTGAGAGGACGTCATACTGGGCTGATGATCTGTTTCTTATGGGAGAGACATTTTATTCCAGGTGGGGCTCATTGCTTGCTCTGGGGCCCTGGCAGCTCATTTATGGAAGCTGCAGAGATTTCAGATGAAAATATCAGTTAGGTCAATGTTTCATTTCCTTTAAGGAGCGAGGCAGGAGAAAGATAAGGGTGTTAGATTAATTACGCCAGAGGCTGTATCAGGAGACAGACAGCTTCTTGATACTGCATAAATGGTTCACATGGGTGGCCTTGAATACAAATGCCATCACTCACAGTAATAATAACACTTTGCACTTGCAGGGCATTTAGGAGATTTTCAAAGACTTTTCACAGATATGAACTCATTTGTTCTCAAGATAACTCCTCCTGGTTTTTCAGCTGAGATGCTGAGTCCAGATGTACAGTTTGGTGCACAGGAGGAAGCAGCCCCCGGGTTTCCGTTCTGATACCATCAGGAATACATGGTCTCGGACAAATATCTTACATTTTCTGAACTTCAACTTTCTCACAGCCAAATGGATATACAGTGAACAAAAAAGGCCATCTATGTGGAATGCCTGTCTTGCAGAAATAGATGGAATAGTGGAGTGGGCAGTCATTCCCTTCTCCAGGAGAAGACCCAGGGATCGAGCCAAGGTCTCCTGCACCGCAGGCAATTCTTCACCGTCTGAGCCACCAGGGAAGCCCCTGCTTTATATTATCAACTGCTGCTGCTGCTGCTAAGTCACTCAGTCGTGTCCGACTCCGAGTGACTCCATGGACTGTAGCCCACCAGGCTCCTCCGTCCAAGGGATTTTCCAGGCAAGAGCACTGGAGTGGGGTGCCACTGCCTTCTCTATATTATCAGCTATTATGTCCCAAACCGAGCAGCCATGAGGTTACAACTTGCTGTCTGCATGGCTGTCTTTTTAGGAGACACTTTTTGCTTATAGATCTGATTAAAGAAAATCCCCCTAAAATTATTAACACTGAATAAAAGATCTAACACTGTGGGCGATGACTCCTCACCCAGGGTTAGAAGAAAAAGAAAACACAATACTTTTGAAACATCCTGACCTAAACATTGAATTGAACTGATTGACCAAGGTTAGCTGCAGCACAGGCAGCGTCTGCCTGGACGCACCCATGGGCCTGACCAGGGGCCACTGCATTCGGGGAGTGATGGCTGGTTTGACCAGGAATGTTCTGGGTGGCGATTTCATATGCAACACACTCCTTTGCTACTGGCTGGTGATTAAAAACATAATCTCACGGATTCTTTGCTTCTTCACGAAGTGAGAATGGTGTTCATGAGGGTTCGAGTTTATTAAAGAGGCCACGCAGTCCCCACCCTGCCTGTTGGCATCTGAGCCCGCGATGATCAAATCTGGCTGAATGTGAGAAGCTCCTGGGAGCTTTAACACAGCACTTAGTGGTGCCCGAGCTGTGTCTGGTCCAAACACACCAGAATCCCTGGGCATGGAGCCCAGGCACTAGTCTTTATAAACGTCAATGCGTAGCTCAGAACCACTAGCTCAAGCAAACACCGATCGCCATGCCCTTTGTTTTCACTACATGTGTACTAGGCTGTCGAACTCTTGGCCAACAAAGTTTGAGGGCTGTTGGAAGGAAGGATGTACAGACTCTGAATTGGGAAATCACAAAAACACTGACACATTTCCTCACAATATGGGAGGCGAAAGGCAGGTCTACCCGCTGCCCAACAGGCTGCTTTGTTATGACACTGATTTGCTGTTCCAATGCGTGTCAACAGGGATGCGGGGAGATGGCGGAGGCGTAGAACAGCGAGATGTGCTACAGCGACGTTCTGTTATGTTTCATCACCCAGACACAAGAGTTTACCTTCCACTGACTGATGAATTTATGCTTTTATTATTCTGTGCTTTTGACAGGAAGATTTTGGAATTAGTTAATCTCATGAGGCAGTAACACAGGAAATTTAAGACGGAATTCATTAAGCAAGTCCACCATGAACCTTGTCCTGGGGTGATCAGATCCACAGGGAACATTTAATAGAGAGCAGTGATTTCAGGGTACATTTCAATGACTCAGATTCCATTAAACATTTTAAATTCCATTAAATGTTCACATTTTCAGCGAACTTAAAAAAAAATATGCACTTGTATGGCCATGGAGAAAATTAGTTTAACAACAAAGAGACACAGAGTTATAGAGTGGACTTTTGTACTCTGAGGGAGAGGGAAAGGGTGGGATGGTTTGGGAGAATGGCAATGAAACATGTATATTTTCCTGTAAGAAACGAAGCACCAATCTATGGTCAATGTAGGATGCAGGATGCATGGGGCTGATGCACGGGATGATTCAAGTAGAGGATGTGGGGTGGGAGGTGGGAGGGGGCTTCGGCATTGGGAGATTGTGTTCACCTATGGCTGATTCGTGTCAATGTATGGCAAAACAAATACAGTATTGTAATTTTTAAAATAAATAAATAAATAAATAAATCTAAAAAATAAAATAAAATAAATAAATAAATAAATAAATATGTGTATATGCAATTAAAATTCTTTTAATCTGGAAACTTGCTGGAATTTCACTGAGTCCCAGCTTCAACTTCATGTCAGGGGTAATTATAACTCATTTGGAGGCTGAAAAGGTTAAGATTTAAGGGAGGTATGTCACAAGTGATGGCCTAAGACAGAAGGCCAGCTGCAGTAGGTGAAAATAAAGGGAAAACAGGAAAAATGCACCTCAGGTTTATGCTTATATCAGAAAAGGTTGTGTCTGATTCTTTGTGACCCCGTGAACTGGGAAGCCCCTGGTGTGTTCCCTGGTGGCTCAGGTGGTAAAGAGTCTGCCTACAGTGTGGGAGAGTCTGCCTGCAGTGTGGGAGAGTCTGCCTGCAGTGGGTTCCATCCCCAGGTCTGGAAGATCCCCTGGAGAAGGAAATGGCAACCCACTCCAGTATTCTTGCCTGGAAAATCCCATGGATGGAGGAGCCTGACAGGCTACTTGGGGTAGGCAGACAGTTTATGAGGTTGTGAAGAGTCAGACACAACTGAGTGACTTCATTCTCTCACTCTCAGAAAAGGTAGTTGACTTTCACTTTGGGTAAACAATATGCCTTAATTAGCAAAAATAAACAAATAAGACCTAATCAAAGGAAATCATAAACAAAAACCAAAAGACAACCCACAGACTGGGGAGAAAACATTTGCAAATGATGCAACCAACAAGGACTTAATTCGAAATACACAAACAGCTCATACAACCCAATAACAAAAAACCAAATAATCCAACCAAGAAATAGGCAGATGACCTTTAGACATTTCTCCAAAGAAGACATACAGATGGCTGAGAGGCACATGAAAAGATGCTCAACATGGCTAATTTATCAGAGAAATGCAAATCAAAATTGCTATCAGGTACCATCTCACAGTCAGAACAGCCACCATAAAAAGTCTACAAATAATAAATGCTACAGAAGATGTGGAGAAAAGGAAATCCTCCTACCCTGTTGGTGGGACTGTAAACTGGGGAAACCACTGTGGAATACAGTCTGAAGGTTTCCAAAGAAACTAAAAATAGAGTTACCATGTGACCCAACAATCCTACTCCTGGGCATATATCCAGAAAAGGTGAAAACTATAATGCAAAAAGATACACGCATCCTTATTTTCACAGCAGCACTACTCACAATAGCCAAGACCTGGAAGCAGCCTAAGTGTCCACTGACAGATGAATGGATAAAGAAGATGTGGTACCTATATGCAATGGAATATTACTCAGCTATAAAAAGAAAGAATGGAATAATGCCATTTGCAGCAACATGGATGCAACAAGAGATTATCCTACTAAGTGAAGTAAATCAGAAAGACCATTTGATATCACTTACATGTGGAACCTAAAGTATGGCACAAATGGACTTATTCATGAAATAGACTCAGACACAGAAACCAAACTTACAGTTCCCAAAGGGGAAGAGGGTGAGGGCGAGATAAATTAGGACTTTGGGATTAACATATACACACTGCTGCTGCTGCTGCTGAGTTGCTTCAGTCGTGTCCGATTCTGTGCGACCCCAGAGACGGCAGCCCACCAGGCTCCCCCGTCCCTGGGATTCTCCAGGCAAGAACAATGGAGTGGGTTGCCATTGCCTTCTCCAGTGCATGAAAGTGAAAAGTCAAAGTGAAGTCACTGAGTCATGTCCAACTCTCAGCGACTCCATGGACTGCAGCCCACCAGGCTCCTCCATCCATGGGATTTTCCAGGCAAGAGTACTGGAGTGGGGTGTCATTGCCTTCTCTGATATACACACTACCATATGGTAAACAGATAAATAAGGACCCACTAGGGAACTATATTCAATGAAAGAAAGGAAAGTGAAAGTGAAAAAGCGACCCTATGGACTGTAGCCTACCAGGCTTCTCCATCCATGGAATTCTCCAGGCAAGGATACTGGAGTGGGTTGCCGTTCCCTTCTCCAGAGGATCTTCCTGAACCAGGGTCTCCCAAATTGCAGGCAGACGGTTTACCATCTGAGCCACCAGGGAAGCCCTATCCTATGGTAAACCATCATGGAGAAGAATGTGAAAGTGCAGCTTCCCAGGTGATGTGAGTGGCAAAGAACCTGCCTGCTAATGCAGGAGACCTAAGAGACGCTGGTTTGATCCCTGGCTCAGGAAGACCCCCTGGAGTAGGAAATGGCAACCCAAACCAGTATTATTGCCTGAGAAATCTCATGGACAGAGGAGCCTGGCAGGCAGTCTACAGTCCATGAGGTCACAAAGAGTCAGGTATGACTGAGCGCGCACACACACACAGACACACACACGTGTTATATACCATACATACACTGTGCAGCAGAAACTAACACACTGGTATAAATCAGCTACACTTTAATTAAAAAACGCTTTAATGGATCACAGCCTTCATTTAGCCTTTGAATATTTGCTGTGTGTTTATGAACTGTCACGTCTGTATTTCAGGGCTGGGCACACTTTAGGGACAGGAGAAGGCCCTCATTCTTAAGGAGCTTATGGTGGACTGGATCCTGACACACGGCTGCTGAGTGTGGGAGGCAGCGGTGCAGGGGGTGGAGAATGAGTGGAGGGTCTCCAGCCCAGCTGTGGCTGTGGCTGTGGCTGCGGATCTGAGAAGCCTTCCTGAAGGCAGAAGGTGGCTTTAATGGGGCGCCTGAGGTGGGGTGGGGCCTTTGTCCTGGATGCTGGGGACTCAGGTGCAGAGGGGAGAGGCGCTGGGACGGCCAGGCAGTTGCAGAGCCTTCACCAGGGCGGATGCTCAGCCTGCAGCGTCTGGGGCAGCAGGGTTACAGGGTCAGGGTCGGGCTTCCCCTACCGGTGATGCAGCCTGGGGCAGGATCGACACGGGAGGCGACACAGCTCCTCTGTTCCAGAAGGTTCTGGAGCAGGGCAGACTCTGGCTGGGAGGCCACGCCAGTGGCTCTCACAGGGCCCAGTGGGTGGTGATGGTGGGAAGGCAGAGGACGGGAAAGGGTCCAACAGTATCAGGAAAGCAGGAGGCGCAGGACCTGATGCTGGATGGGTCAGGGCAGGGACGAGGGGGCCTGCAGAGCCTGGGATGCCAGGTTTCTGATCTGGGCAGCGGAAGACACGTGGTCCCTTCACTGAGGGGCGGTTACTGCAGGAGGAGTACAGAAGGTCTGGGTCTAAGTTCTGAGTCTGGGTCGGTTCACAGCAGGCATGGCTCACATGGGCAAGGACCACAGTGAGACCCGGGTTGGGGAGATGGCAAATTCAAGTATCTCCTGGATTTGGCTTATCAACGTGAATGACCTACACTCATTAAATCAGGCCCAGCTGAGGACGTGAAAACGTAATTCCAGCTGTTACTGGCCATCAGAGCCATTATGGTAAAAACAAACCATTCAGACAAATGATTAGGTTTCCAAATTGAAGAACAAACAGAAAAATCGATTCACAAATTTGCTAATTGTCCTTTACAAGAGGAAAGAGCTGAACTGAAATGGATTTTAGCCATGATATATATAAAATAAAAATAAACACAGTGTAAAGTACAGAGAACTGGGTCTGTTTTTTTTTTTTTTAAACTGACTCATGGATTAATTATGCTCACTCGCATCTTTGTTCTGTCGTAAGAGATGCGGGCAGCCCCTAGGTGTCAGACGAGTGAAACAAAATCTCATGGATTGTGGGAATAACTATGCCATAGGGCAGAAAGAAGACACTGGTATCAAGAAAAATTCTTTAGAAAAGTGAAGTATTGTCACTTTTCAGAATTTATAATTGATTTCAATAATCAATAAGGGCTGACATTGGAGGAGTCCTGGGAAGTCTGTTTTGAAGACAAGGTGGGAAGAGTCTGTCACTTGCACATAATTGACAGAGATATTGCTAAATTGCCTCCAAACATTCTTAGAGGCGTCTTGTTTCACGCGAGCTGTTTTCCGTCTGGAGCCCTGCCTTCTCTGTGATGTTCACCAACCCAGACGCAGCACCCAGAGGACCGGTGAGGACTCGCAGCACAGAGGCCTGACGTCCCTCCAATACTGAACAGAAGGGCGACACCCGCGCCTGGCGGGACGAGAAGGGGGTGCTTCTGTCAGCTGACGTGCCTGGGGAAAACCATGGGGTCCCCACCCTTTGGTCAGGACAGTCAGGCCAGCCTCTCCTTCCTGACCTTGTTTTTAATAGTGAAATTCACTGCTTTGTATTGAGAGCTTTCACAGCATAACAGCCTATTAGGAGTTTCCCAGGTGGCTCCACAGTGAAGAATCTGCCTGCCAATGCAGGGGATGTGGGTTCAATCCCTGGGTCAGAAAGACCCCCTGGAGAAGGAAGTAACAACCCACTCCAGTATTCTTGCCTGGAGTATTCCATGGACAGAGCAGCCTGGCGGGCTACATTCCAGGGGGTCACAAAGAGTCGGATGTGATTAATCAACTAAACTACAACAACATAAGAACCATTTTAGGAAAAAAAAATATGACTCAAAAATCCAGACTTCCTTCCAAGTGTTGCTCACGGTCTGAACTGCTCAGTTAACGAAGCAACAAACTTGTTAAATCTTAAATTTTTTAGTTTGTAACGTAAAGCTTTTCTAATTTCCACGAATCTTGGACCATGGGTCTATACATCTGACATTTAGTTTTACTTTCCCTTAGGGATCCCATTCACTTATCAGGTATTTTGTGACAACCTGACTCGGCTTGGTTGGAGCCGTGGGCCAGGGAAAATCAAAGTGAGATGAAAAACACTCTGTCCTTGAACAGCTTATGTGTGGTCTGGGAAATAAAGTTACTCAAAAGTGAAACAGATGAACAAAGAAAGGAGGAGGCTGACTAACTGCTACGCTCAGTGGGGCTGACAGTATCCCAGCAGTTCAGAGAAAGAGAAAGCCATCGGTATTCCATGGAGACGGGGAGACGGAACCATTACCTTGATAGTTTCCAATTGTGAAGCATTTTAGGAATTATGATAAAGAGGTGTTCCTTCCATCCAAGTGGGAGAAGTCCACAAAATAGCCTGTAAAAGCCCAGTACAGACACTAAAGAGAATTCTTCGCAGCACAAATACCGTAGATCCCTCCCAAGGCCACTGAAAAAGAAACCTCCAAATGTCCAGAGCCGGATCTCCGCATAATGGGGACGGATGGGTTTGCCCGTGGCTGCCGCTGCAACCATACCCTCCAGCCTCACAGCCTAATGTTTAAAAAGGTTATTTTAATTTAAAACTGCCTTGTTACATTATCTGAGGAATCTATCACTAATGCACTCTTTCCTAATGCAGAACTCTGGTCCTGCTTCTAAATTCTATTTGATAGATCATCCTGAACTTCTCTAACCTAATATTCCCAAGGCTGATGTGTGCACCCTTTGAAATTAGATTCTTCATAAAAATAATACACTGCTTCCATCACAATTGCATTAGGGAAGCTGTGATGAGGAAGGGAACGTGGTTTATCTCCACAGACCTAAGTGCACAACTAGGTCAGGCCGGTTTTCAACCCCAAATCCACCTTCTTCTTAATTGCTCTGGTTTACAAGTAAATTCTGGGTAATCTCTCCTGAGGGTTTGCAGCCGAGTCCAGGAGAAAGGGCGCATGCACAGTGCTCGGAAACCAGCAGGGGGGGGGGCACCATTGTCCTGAAGGCCAGCTTATCCTCACGTGTGCCTGCAAAGAGCGCCACGCTGGACTTCCCCTGGGGTGGAACACACGTCTACTGAATGGAATTCCTAAGCCTTGCATTTGACAATCATTCTCATTTCAATTTTTAATGAATATGTAATGAGGCTTATCCTACAAACTTTTGAAAGTGGATAAAGTGCCCATTGCCCGGCCAGGTTCAGACACTTATCCTTTCCCATATACATGTCCAACAGTGTATTTTTAGTTGTGATCTCATTTAATAGATGGTGTATTTCCCATATTCCTGTACAATCTATCTACTATTTTTGATGGCTGTATAATTGCTCTTCCTGTCAATGGACCATACCGCACCAAATTGCTCTTCTATTGACACTGATTTTCCAGCCTTTAAACCTATCATTATGGATAACAGCATTATGAATGTCTGTTTGTGATGTAGCTTTTGGCTTCTCTTTGAAAGGGCTTTATGGCTCAGCTGGTAAAGAATCCACCTGCAATGTGGGAGAGCTGGGTTCAGTCCCTGAGTTGGGAAGATCCCCTGGAGAAGGGAAAGGCTACCGACTCTAGTATTCTGGCCTGGAGAATTTCATGGACTGTATAGTCCATGGGGTCACAAAGAGCTGGACATGACTGAGCGACTTTCACTTTCTTTGCAAAAGGGCAGAAGCGTCTTTATGACTCTTACTACATATTTTCATAATGTTTGGGAATGAATTTTCTCTTATGCGTCACCCCCATTCATACAGCATGACAAAAGTTAAAAAGAAATCTGCACTGAATCGTAATTCACTAATATGAAATGGAGTATTTCCTGCCTTATCTGTAAACAAGGATGCCACAAAACCAACAGTGACTTCCAGCCTCCAAATGTAAACTTCTGAGCTGGGAGGGTGCCCAACAGGGAGAAGAACAAAGCCAGGGATTCGCAGGTGTCAGCTGTCACCACCCCTAAGATGACCGAGGAACTAAGGATGCAGTAAAATCAAGCAGCAGGATGCTGGCCCCAGACAGGTGGAGGGAAAATGAAAGAAATGATGACGCTCCCAGACTCTAGTAACTTCCCACATTTAGAAGAGCGCTGCTGCTGCTGCTAAGTCGCTTCAGTCGTGTCCGACTCTGTGCGACCCCCTAGATGGCAGCCTATGAGGCTCCGCCGTCCCTGGGATTCTCCAGGCAAGAACACTGGAGTGGGTTGCCATTTCCTCTCCAATGCATGAAAGTGAAAAGTGAAAATGAAGTCGCTCAGTCCTGTCTGACTCTGTGTGACCCCATAGACAACAGCCCACCAGGCTCCGCCGTCCCTGGGATTCTCCAGACAAGAACACTGGAGTGGGTTGCCATTTCCTTCTTCAATGCATGAAAGTGAAAAGTGAAAGTGAAGTCGCTCAGTCATGTCTGACTCTTAGTGACCCCATGGACTGCAGCCCACCAGGCTCCTCTGTCCATGGGATTCTCCAGACAAGAGTACTGGCGTGGGGTGCCATTGCCTTCTCCATAGAGGAGCGCTACATTCCTTAATTTGAGATATCAGGTTTTCCCTAATTAACAATAATCTTTGATATCCTAACTGCCTCTCCCCTCTTTATTATAGACTTCTATATACCCTGCCCCCCCACGCCCCCTCCTCGGAGGTGTTCTCTCCGGGCTACTGGAGACGCAGCCTACCAGGCCTGAATAAGCAGAACTCTCAACTTTTAGGTTGCGTGTATTTTTTTTTCAGTCAACACTAATTACACTGTTCTCCTCACTTTCTCTATAATCCTATGGTAACAAAGTTGCCTCTATGTTTTTAAAAATTTTTAATTGGAGGATAATTGCTTTAAGTATGGTGTTGGTTTCCGCCATAGATCCACACGAAGCCGCCACAGGCACACCCACGCCCACTCCCTCTTGACCCGGCTCCCACCCCCACCCCAGCCCTCTAGGCTGTCGTGGAGCACCGGTTTGAGCTCGCCGCGTCACACAGCGAATTCCCACTTCTCTGTTTCACATATGGCCATGTATGCTTCCATGCCACTCTCTCCGTTTCCCCCTCCCTCTCCCTCCCATGCTGGGCCTACAAGTCTGTTCCCTACGTCGCGCTGCAAACTGGTTCATCAGTGCCATCCTGATACAACCACGGTGGAGAACAGCACAGAGGGTCCTTAAAAAACTAGGAAAGGAACTGCCGCATGACCCAGCAATCCCACCACTGGGGTATACCGTACACCATGCCGTTGTGTTCGGGAATCCCATGCGTTCAGGGACTCTGCCGGTCAAAGGGAAAAGCTGTGGAACCACTTCCGAACCATCTCTTTTCATCGACGTGACCACTGCTTACCGCGCCATCCATTCGGGTTAATTGCCGGAAATAGCTCATTTACTTGAGTGCAAGTGACTGCTAAAGTGACGGAGTCCCTCAGAGCCGTGAAGTGGTAACATACTGCGTTAAATCTGAAGGGTACCCTTGGTGGAGCTGGTAAATCACTCACTGCACTGGCTCCATCCATTATCTGAGGACACGTCAGGCGATTTCCCTCCCCGTGAATTAATTTCTTGGCTACTGTCATGGACTTCAGTGCCCATGATGAATGTTTTTACAATGAATACCAAATTAACCCAAACTGATTAGAGGCTTTTATAAGTTATTAATAAGATGTCACCCGGCCTGCTCCTCTCCACATCTATGACGGTTTCATTAAATAATCTCCGCTTGCTGGAAAGATCCGTCTTTCTCCCCTCATGGGACTTGTCAACGTCGACAGATGCTCCCTGCCCCCTTGGTTCCCAGAGCTGGGGGAGCAGCGATGCCCTTGGGGGCTGTGACCTGGGGGTGATGCCCTCGGGGGCTGTGACCTGGGGGTGATGCCCTCTTTCTGCTCAGTTTCTGGGTACGGTTAGGGTAGAGAGAAGTCAACCAGCTGGAGGTCCCAGGGCGGGGGCTCTGGTTTACCAAAGGGAGGAGGCAGGAAGTCTCACCTGCTTTTTGTTTTCAAGTTTTTTTTTAATTCCCCGCGCCTGCTTTACTGAGATGTAACTGTCACGAACTGTCCAAGTTTCAGGTATGCAGTGTGGATCTGACACATCTCTCCACTGCAAAACGATCACCACTGTAGCGTGGACACCTCCATGTCTATCTAGTCACTTAGCCTTTCCCAAGTCAGACAGACAAATACTGTGTGGCCTCACTTACTTGTGGGATCTGAAAAATCTGAACTTACGGAAACTGAGAGCAGAAAGTGGCCGCCAGGGGCTGGAGGTGGGGGACAGGGGTGGGGAGATGACAGTCAAAGGGAACAAGCTTCCAGGTGGAGGATGAACACGCTGGAGAAGAACTGCCCGGGATTCCTGTAAGGAACGTATCCTCTCTGTCTCTCCAGGGATCACCCTGGCAGGGCATCAGGGCAGGGGAACTGTCCCAGGGAACGGTCTTCTCTAAAGACACAGACATCTGAAAACCTAGGTGGAGCCAAAGGCCAAGGGAGGTGATGGCCTGTCTTGTGAACAGCAGCCCTTCCCTGAGAAGAGTTGGAGAAGTTTTGGGGAGGAGACAGCCTTAGACACGCACCCGGACTCTCGGTTATAGCCAGCATCTCTCTAGTCTATCAAATGCAGCCTCACTCACCTTCCTGCACAGACCAAACCCTCAGCTGATGATATTCTTATTTTTTTCTCATTCTCTACATTTTGATTAAGCCTAGTAATGATCCTAATAACTACAGCAACAGGAAAGCCGTCACTCAATGAACACTCTCCACACGAGGTTCCACGCCACGTACTTTAAACGGGTTGACTTAACCCTCACGGTGACCCCTACAAGATACACACTGTTGTCCCCACTTTACAGATAAGGAAAACTGGGGCTTTGAGAGGTTAAGCATTTTAATCCAGATCGCGGCTTTAAAGTGCAAGGTGTGAACGAAATGCTGCGAAGCCAGTGTTTTTGTTATGACTGGTCCTCGATAACAGAACAAACTGGAGAAAACTCCCTTCTCCTCCTGAGGTCTAAGATGAGGACCTTCAGGTTCTGAGATGGACGAGGGGGCTGTGGCGCTAGGTTCCAGTTGGGGCTGGGTCCGGGGCTCCCTGCCGCACCTCACACGGTCTGAGCTCACGGCTGCAGGGCGAGTGCCCCACACTGGCCCTTCTGTCTGCACCTGGCTGCCACCCCGAGAGCTGAGGGGCCCCCGAGGCAGCCAAGCTCTCTGCAGGCGCCCACGCCTGCGAGGGGCGCTCCACTCTCTCAGCCTGCCCTTCGTTCATCTCCATTCATCTTTCTGCCCTTCATTCCATGCGCCCACATGCTTTCCAGAACAATCTCTTCATCGAGCCTCTCCTGTTGAATTACTGACATTTTGGTAGCATGAAGTTTTACAATGTTAACGAGTTGTTTTAAAAAAGCTTACTTTCTTTAAACTGAAAACTCGAGTGGCCCAGCGTGAGTGCACGTGCCTTCAGCGCGGGTTTTCCTGAACCCTTCACTAACTCTCAGAAACGCGTCAAGACGCCGTCCTGCGGGAGGGCCGTGAGCCTGCACCAATGAATGGGCAAGGCGAGACTCTCGCTTTCCTTTGTTCTTTTTGTTGTTGTCGACATTTTAGAAAGAAAAATAACCTCTGTTGATAAAGCAGTGTTGTTAAGTAGGTAGGAAAACAGCACTGAGATAGAAGACTCCTAAGAAGTGAATTGCTTTAAGGCTTAGTCTCCTTAGAAGGGACTTCAGAGTCAGAGCGGTCACACCGCTGATGGGCACAGTCATGACTGAGGTGGGGGCGGCCCAGGGCCCCGCAGAGGGGTCCCCACGAGGCAACCAGGGCAACACGGGTGCACGCGTGTCCACAAAGGAAGGCTGCCGGGAGTCGGGAGGAAGCCCGCCCGGACGCGTGGGGCGGGAGGGCGCCACACTGACAGCAGGCGCCTGCGTTCACCCCAGGAGGAGGCCCCCTCGGAGGCCTGAGCCCCGCGCGCCAGCAGCCCTAAGCGCAAAGCAGGCCACGCGGGGCCCTCGGGGGCCTGAGCCCCGCGCGCGCCAGCAGCCCTAAGCGCAAAGCAGGCCACGCGGGGCCCTCGGGGGCCTGAGCCCCACGCGCGCCAGCAGCCCCTAAGCGCAAAGCAGGCCACGCGGGGCCCTCGGGGGCCTGAGCCCCACGCGCGCCAGCAGCCCTAAGCGCAAAGCAGGCCACGCGGGGCCCTCGGGGGCCTGAGCCCCACGCGCGCCAGCAGCCCTAAGCGCAAAGCAGGCCACGCGGGGCCCTCGGGGGCCTGAGCCCGCGCGCCAGCAGCCCTAAGCGCAAAGCAGGCCACGGGGGGGGGGGGGGGCCCCCTGAGCCCCGCGCGGGCGCCAGCAGCTCCTAAGCGCAAAGCAGGCCACGCGGGGCCCTCGGGGGCCTGAGCCCCACGCGCGCCAGCAGCCCTAAGCGCAAAGCAGGCCACGCGGGGCCCTCGGGGGCCTGAGCCCCGCGTGCCAGCAGCTCTAAGCGCAAAGCAGGCCATGCGGGCGGGGCCCTCGGAGGCCTGAGCCCCGCGCGTGCCAGCAGCCCTAAGTGCAAAGCAGGCCACTGCGGGCGGGGCCCTCGGAGGCCTGAACCCGCGCGTGCCAGCAGGGCCCTTGGAGGCCTGGAGCCCCGAGCGCGCCAGCAGCTCTAAGCACAAAGCAGCCCACTGGGGGGCCCTCAGAGTCTGTGTGATTTTGTTAGACGTTTCTAGCAGAGAGGACATACAGGGAAATGAAAGGATAATTTAATCATATTCTAGATCAGCAGAGACAAAACCTTACATAAACAGACGAACATGCAGGGAGGGGTGGGCAGGACATCATGAAATGATCAAAGAAAATGGAAATTCTCCATTAGGCAGACATTCATCTGCTAGAGAAAGATACAGTTTGGAGAGATATTCTGATACAGTTTATATATCAGTTTATATATCCGTGTAAATCACTACAGAGACTGAAAAAGACAGAGGAGGGGCTTCCCTGGTGGTCCAGTGGTTAAGAATCTGCCTTGCAATGCAGGGGACTCAGGTTCGATCCCTGGTCAGGGGAACCATGGTCCCATGTGCCACGGAGCAATGAAGCTTGCACGCCACCTCACTGGGCTTCCGCCACAGCTAGAGAATCGGGCGCTGAACCATAAGATCCCTCGTACTGCAACCAAGACTCGGCGCAGCCAGATAAACAAGGAAGTAAACATGTGCGTTAGAATTCCACTGATTTTTTTAATTGAAGGATAATTGCTTTATAGAATTTCGCTGTTTTCTGTCAAATTTCAAAAAATTTTTAAGAACGAAGAATGGGAGGAAGATGAAGCCGGGAGGTAGCTGTTCAGTGTTGAGCATCTTTTCCACTTAAACCCCAGCCAAATCCATTTTCCCATCTCGAGGCTTTCGGCAGATAATGCCGAGTTCTGGGAACTACCCAGTTACCCCTCAGGAAGACCACAGACTGGCACCGCTTCAGTGGCGACTTTCTGGCAGAATGGACGCCTCCCCGAGGTCAAGGTTCTCCCTGTCCTCTCTCAGGGCAGGAGCCGGTCAGGCCGTGCTCACCTCCTATGCTGCAATCTGAAGGTCAAATGAAATTTACTAAAAGGCAAGAACCAGTAATTGAAGGCCACATGGAGGCGTGGGAGAAAATGCCTTTCAGCCCCTCCTGGTGGCCCGGGTCACCTTCCTGTGGTTCAGGGGGTCCCTAGCCCAGAGGCATCGTGGGGATCGGGCCACACGGGGGGAGGAGGCGGTGCCCAGAAAGGCCTTGCTGAACTTTCACTGCAGCTGTGTTCTCTGCTCCCGGAGGAGAAGTACTCATTTCACTCTGACTCATTATAATTAGAGTCGATTTCCTTTGGGGAGCAATATTTACTTTTAAAAATAAAACAGCAATGAGAGATCTGTGAGTGTTTACAAGGCCTGCTTGTGGGTTTCAAAACGTCTTTGCCAAGAGCGCCCACCGGGAGCACCTGGCCCCGGGTTGGGCTTTCCCAGGTGAGCACAGCCAAGAGGGCAATGGGCCCCCTAAACATCACTAACTGGTGCCTTCCGGGGGAAAGGCTACCGACTCCTGCTCCAACATATAGGATGTTTTCTCAGCACTGAGAGGTATTGCCTTCTAGATTTAGTACAAGAAAAACAGCAAAGTTAAAAAAGTTTAAAGTCTCAGGTTCCAGGAGCACATGAGTACTCGTGGTACTAAGGCCAAACAGCAGCAATCGTCTTGACTGAACCTTCATTTCCCCGAAGCAGAAAGGAAGTTGAACTTCCTTCCCTGTCAATCACATCCTAAATATACACGAAGGTGCAGATGCGTAGCGATTCCCTGGTGGCTCAATGGAAAATAATCTGCTTGCAGTGTAGGAGACCCAGGTTTGAGCCCTGGGTCGGGAAGATCCCCTAGAGGAGGAAATGGCAACTCACTCCACTATTCTTGCCTGGAGAATCCCATGGACAGAGAAGCCTGGTGGGCTACCGTCCATGGGGTCAAGAAGAGTCAGACACGATAGAGTGACTACACTTTGTTTTCTTTCACACATAGCTGCCAGCTATTTGCCTCCATCCAATTATTTTATATGTAAGTGGTTGAGAACCACAGGAATATATCAGCTGATGATTCATGTGTCCATTCATGCGTTCACTTTTGACTTCAACAGTTATTTCCCAAGCGCCAGGCATGGAGTTAGATGCTCAGAGTTCACAGATGGAAAGCACTCGGGGCTTAGACCAAGGACCACCCCACTGGGGAGCGATGTGTGGACAGGAACTCGTGTGTGAAAGGAGTTTGTGTGGTGAGACACTGGGGTGCCCAGAGAGGGGGCCTGGCCACATGGGCAGAGGGGCCAGAGGAGCTTTCTCAAAGAAGCTGACCCTAGTTCTGCTGCTGGTTATTCTTTAGGAGATGAAGGTGATAGCTTCCATAATCGCCTAACCCAGCCCTGACCGCAGTGCAGCCTGGCCCGAGTCTTCAGCACCCCAGTCTTCTGCAATCTCCTGTGGAATGGTGATTTCTTTCCTTGCACAAGTGTTTGCAGCTTTGAGCAAAGACGACTCTCCTCTCCTGGCAGTGACTGACTGGTGGGCGGGTGTCATTCTGCGAGTCAGCTCGTGGCGCTCTCCTGCCCTCCTGTCACTGGTTTAGATCCGTTAAGTGTGCCTTTTGAAACCTCCACTCCGTAAGTGTGCAGCACAGGAAACACTCAGGCAGCAGCTAACGCAGCCGGGTGGCCTACACCCTCCTGCTTCTCCAAATCAATTCGAGGCAGTGGAATTAACATACAACCGAGAAAAAATAATTGTATTATTGGGGAAAGTAAGAAAATTTTATTCCTAAGACAGTAGGCAGCCTGTTCAACAGAATCTCACCCCAAGGTTTTTAACATGATCATTTTCTGCGCTATTTTAGGAAGAGTTTTAAAAAGGCAGCTTTATTAATCGGCTCAAAGATATAGAAGAAAATGGTCCGCCGCCATGCCACCTGATCTTCAGGCTGCAGGCGCTTTCCGGAAAGGGTCACGTGACCTTGTTACCGGGACTGACGAGTATCACCCGGTTTTAGACAGAAGCAATGCTAGGGATGAACCTGTGTGCTCACCTCACCCAGATCTTTCACGCAGGAGCTGGGCCTAGCCGATGGCAACCTGGCACCTAGTTCGTGAACTCCCAGGGTTAGAACCCGCGTCTTTTAACCACTTGTTCAGACCCCTTTTTGCTACACTGTCTTGGCCATTGGGTATCTCGAAACACCTTAGTTTTGCCAGTTTGAGTGGGAATCCATGGAGCTTTCTGGCGTAAAGCAGAGATGGCCCCAATAGTTCTGGGCATTCTGCAGACTCTGTGCTCTGGGAGCCCAGGTCCACAGCAACTGCAAATCTACTTTTCTCATGAAACCCTCCCAAGGAAAGAACCAGAGTTCCACAAGCAGAACCAAAGAGCATTTTGTGACTCCACCGTTCTGACCATTCCCATCTGCTGTCCTCTGATGAGGTCCATCTCAGATTCACGGTTAAGTCCACAGACAGCACATGCACCCAGTCAGGGACTGCTTTAAGGAGGAGGTACCAGAACCAAGGCATATGCTCTTCCAATTTCAGCAGAGTTCTCTAGCAAAAGAGACGGCCATTTACACACGCAGATGTCTTGGGGTACTTTCCCAAAACGCAATTCACACAGACTCAGGCTCTGAGTCTAGTGAGATGCATTCAGTCTGTAAAACATAAACTTCATCAGCGCGGACAGTCGGTCACCGAAAGCGACCTGCTTACCAGCTGCTGGGCCCTTGGGGCCCCATCCCGCATACTGAAGTTTTGCGTTGCTGACTTCCGGTGGATCCAGGCTCTGAGGGTCCCTGAAAGAAAAAAGCAAAGAAAAAGGTGGGGAATAAGAAGTTAAGACGATGTGATGTTATCTTCCACCTGTAGCTCACTCGTGTTTCTTCCACCACATCATTTTCAGGAGCTTGTGTTATTCCATTAAAACATCTCATTCAGCCTCCACTAGATTTCTTCAGAGAGAGATATATATATCTATAATTTACATGAAACTGAAATAGGCTGGTCATTGCTTAACTTCCATAGTAAATATTCATCAAGAGAGAACATGCAGAGAAGTGTGTAGACGAATTTCTAGAATATCCCTAATAGTCAAAATTAAAAACAGAAATGTGCAGCTCTGCAAGGGTAACTCCCCACAACTTCCATCTCCATCTTTGGCTTTCCCCTGAGCCGGCTCATTCTGACCTTCCCAAACAGCAGCCTCAGGACAGAGCCCACCCTTTAGTTTCTGCTGATACAGAAGAAGAGTGGGGTGGGGGAAGAAGGAAGTGGCGAAGGAGGGAGGGAGGAAGAGAGGGACAGAGACCTGAGGAGAGAAGGGGGGCAAGCACAGGAGGAGGGTATTTTTTTCTTTTAAGCATCACATTTTTCATTCTTAATTTATTGATATGCAAAATGCCACACTTAAAAATCCTATGTATTTAAATAAAGGTCCTAGTGAATAGTCACAGTAATATAAGGAAAAAACCTAACACTTTCATAAATACTAACTATTGCAGAGTATTCTGTAGCTGCCACTGTGTACTCATGTAGGAAAGACTGAGGCTCGAGCTTCTTTCAGGCACATCTGCCGCACACGCCAGGCTCTGCAGAGGAGCACCTGTCACTGGAATATAGTGCTTTTTGTGCAGAAGACACAGCTGAGAAGGTGTCCATTTGTCTAGAGACCAGGGCTGAGTGGTCTTAGGAAAAGACAGACGCTGAGTTTTAGGAGCTGCCTGAACCAAGATGAAGCAAGAAGGGAAGGGAGGTGAGTGAGATGGGCAAGAATGTGGTGATTCAGAGCTTCGAGCAGCAGAAAATTCTAAAGCATTACCAAATGCTCAATAGCAGTATAAGGACGAAACAGAGTACATTGCAGACTGAAAGGTGTTAAGGGAGACTGGATAGTTTGCAAAGCCCCCGAGGTTCAGGCATTGTGGAGACGGGTCTGGAGAAACCGCGGAAGCCTGAAGGTGGATGATAAGCGCTAAGCAAGAGTGATGATAACGGCGGTCGCCACGAGGCGGACACCCAGGCAGGCGGAAGGGCCTAACATTCCAGCTTCCAGATGGCTTGTAGCCAACTCTCCCTCTGTACGCTTTTAACATTTCAAAGCATTTTCATAAATGTAAGTGGGAAAGGCTTTCTAAGGTTGACTCAAAACCCAGCAGTGATAAAACTGAGGTAAATTTACATAACAGTACATGTTCTGCATGACAAAAATGACAAATGAAAGATAATTGGCAAACCGGGAGAAAATATTCAAAACAAATGGATGGCTAATATCACTATTATATAAAAACTCTAAAACTATCAAGGTTATAAAAGAACAAACAAAAAGAAACATAAGAAAAAGACATGAAAAGATAATTCACAAAAATACAGAAAAATGTATTAAAAAGGACTCAAACGCATTCAAAAATTAGAGAAATATAAACTGAAACTACACTGATACCGTTTCTCACCTACACACACACCTACACTCACACATATACAGACAGATCCAAAATCAGATCTGTGTGCATCTACTGGTTAGTGCACACAGCTACACACCTTTGCTCTGTTCACGGAGAAGCCTAGACCCAGGGACACCCAGGAGAAAACAAGCCCACCCTGTACCCTCATCCTGGTCTCTGAGCACCATCTTCCAATGAAAAAGAATAGGGCTCCCAGGAGGAGAAACCATAAACAGCAAAAATGCAGGATAAGTCTGGAACATCTCATGGACCAGAAAATACAGAAAGACTCAGAAAAGACAGAGCTTGCTTACAGAAGGCAGAAGCTAAAGCTCGCCTGGCCAAAGGTGGAATAATCTTAGCGACAGAATCATGAGCAATAATATTGACTTGACCCAGAGAATAAGTATTCATGAGCCTTACTAATATAAAGAATCAAATACATAAGTAGGTGGGGGAGGGGAGAGCAGCTCTTCCTCATAACAGAATTCCAATCAATAAATGCAGAAGAAGGAAAGAGCATCCCCCTTGGGGGAACCGCAGAGAGATGACTGCTGCAGACAAGATCCATGATGGATGCTAAAGTTAGCAGGGAAAGTCTGAAGAGAAATGATTTGCATAGTCTCAAAGTTATCTCCTGCAAGATGCTTATCACCCCAAAGGAGAAGATAGCAACTTCCCAAGGAGAAACCTTGCAGACAGCAACTTAACCAAGAGATCAAGGTCAGCATCACCAGAAGTAAAACATGTCAGCATCAGGACCGCCCAGCAAGGTGCACTGGAGAAAAACAAAACATCATATATATGATATTGCCAACTGGCAAAAGTCAAAGTCGCTCCGTCGTGTCCGACTCTTTGCCACCCCATGGACTAAAGAGCCCATGGGATTCTCCAGGCCAGAAGACTGGAGTGGGTAGCCTTTCCCTTCTCCAGGGGTCTTCCCAACCCAGGGATCGAGCCCAGGTCTCCTGCATTGCAGGTGAATTCTTTACCAGCTGAGCCACCAGGGAAGCCCAAGAATACTGGAGTGGGTAGCCCATCCCCTCTCCAGAGGATCTTTCCAACCCAGGAATAGAACCGAGGTCTCCTGCCTTGGAGGCCAGTTCTTTGCCAGTTGAGCTATCAGGGAAGCTCATCACTGGCAATGTCCATTATCAATTCCCAGGGAATAAACATAAAATCTGGGTAAAAAAGATATCTAACCTTTTTACTCCCTTGTGCTTCATGTAATTCCACTTGCTCACAGGAGACCAGATGCAGAGGCCTCGCCCCTGGCCCTTCAGACCACCAGAGTTTCTGGTGTGAAATCAAGCTCCGCCACCCCGCCTCGGGGCGTGTGCAGAAATGCGGCACACATCTCTGTGAGTCGAGATGGCGGCACCTGTAGGCTGTGTGCAGAGGCGCGGAGTTGGGCACTGCGATCTGGCGCGAGAGCCCCGCCCCTCGAGCCCCGCCCCTGCCCCCCGACCACGCTTGAGAAAGCAGCCCTGACCCGACCTGCAGAAGAGCACGTGTTCTGAAGGCTGACCTCCCACCTCAGCGTCCTTCCAGTCCTCACATCAGAGGACAAAGCTCCCCTCTGCTGCTGAGCTCAGACCCTTCTCCTTCTACTGGCTCCACACACGGCAGGAGGGCGGCTGTTGGGAACCAACCGGGGTGGGTCAGGTAACAGCATCTTTGCTAAGAATGCATCGCCTCTCTCCAATCATGAATAAACTTTCAAACAATCCCAGATGGAGGCGCTCAGCCAAACAGCTGACCAGTGATCGTCAAAAGTGACCTTTCTTCCCACAAAAGGGAAGTGAAGACGGAGGACATGTCACAGCCTGGAGGGGCAGAGGGGAATTACTACCTGCAAGAATGTGGGATTCTGATACCGAGAAAAAAGCACTGATGGAGAAGCTGGTCAAGGGCAAATAAGGTCTGCCGTTGAGTGAGTAACATCGTACCAGTGTTAATGTTCTGTTCCTGATAATGGAGCCATGGGTATGAAACACTGATGCATCAGCAGCAGGAGAAGGGGAGTGAGGCATAGAAGAGAACTCTTTACTATTTCTGCAGCTTTTGTTCATCTAAAATTACTTCAAAATAAAAAGCTAAAGCTATTCTGAAGAATCTTAGTAGCTTATAGCTCGTTGGTCATAAAAATTATTATAGTACGTAATGAAAAGTTGGAGAATTTCCCCAACCCTGACATACTGTGATACTGATTCAGTAATTGAAAAAACCATGACTTCTGTATCTAACACAGCATCAGCACTCAATACACGCATCTAAATAAACAAGATGGATGGACTACAGATGCATGGACGGCACTAAGGGGAATAATTCACCTGTCCTGGGTTTACAGAATTTTCGAAGCACAGACAACAGGGTAGGGGATCAGAAAGAAGTAGCCTTACTTATTACTGAAAATTAGTTTGTTCCATTATGATTTCTAGCAGGTGTCTAGTTTACTCACAATAGCTGATAAACTTCTCTCTGATCTAACAACTGTGAATTCCTGTAAAATTTTCCATAAGTGCTGCCCAGAAATCATACCTCCAGTAGGTAACATGTCTCTGAAGGCTGGCTGAGTGCCAGGCCAATGCGCCCGCCCACACACACGTGTCCAGCCTCATTACCTCCACTCTCCTGTGCTCAGGACACCGTTTCTCCTTCTCTAGAGACGACAGACAAGTGTCCACAGCCTAGAGGCAGCAAAGTTATAGGAAGAGCCTCAGGCTAGTGATCAGAAGTCTAGCACCCAGGTTCCAGCTTCCTGATGCACAGGTCATGCGTCTAGGCTGATCACACGTGAGCACAGATCCCGTGATTCAATAGGATACAAGACTGTATGTACTGACAGCAGGCAACACAGTACTTGAAAGTGAAAGTGGTTTTTGCTCGGTCATGTCTGACTCTCTGTGACCCTGTGGACTGCAGCCTGCCAGGCTCCTCTGTCCGTGGAATCCTCCAGGCAAGAATGCTGGAGTGGGTTGCCATTCCCTTCTCTAGGGGATCTTCACAACCCAGGGACTGAATCTGCATCTCCTGCACTGCAGGCAAATTCTTTACCACTTAGCCACCAGGGAAGGCCATTATCGAGTACATACTTGATAAATGCCCATTTACTCACTGGTAAACTGGTAAATCCCCTGGAGTAGGAAATGGCAACCCACTCCAGTATTCTTGGAAAATTCCATGGGCAGAGGCGCCTGGAGGGCTACATACAGTCCATGGGGTTGCAAAGAATTGGACACAACTGAGCAAGTGAGTGCACACACACACGCATGCAGACACACACAAACTGGCAAATATTCAAGTCGAGTGTGCACCACAAAGTCTATGTAATTTTAACAAAAAGGTCCAATAACATATCAGCTGTAAGGACAAATGTACAGAACTCAGCAACCCAACACATGACCTATGTTCCTGTATTAGATTGGAGCTTGGTACAGAAACGTTAGCTCTCAACCACATACTCCACATCTGTTTCTGTAAAATAAACCTGTATTTTTGTATCTGCACGTGATTATGTTGGATTCTTTTGCTTTCACATTAAAAGTGCATCTCTTCCAGCCTCCTCCTCCCCCGACACACCCAGACCCCTGGAACTAGCAGAGAAAAGCACGGAGCTAATCGGAGACCCTCCCCTCACTGGGACTAACCCAGCTGTCGCTGTCCTTGCAACTAGGCTTTGGGTGCTTGCCAGCCTCTTGACACCAACTCCAGTCTCTTCTCTCTCTTCACGTCCCCTTTCATATGCTGCCCCTTTCCTCCTCTGCTCTGAGCAGAGACCCGCCTGTGGGGCAGATGGGAAGGGGCCTGGTTCTGGTCACCTTCCAGGAGGAACCTGATGCTCTGAAGGAGATGGCAGCCCACTCCAGTATTCTTGCCTGAAATCCCATGGACAGAGGACCCCCATGGGGTCGCAGAGAGTCAGACACGACTGAGCGCACATGGACACACACGTGTGCGTGCACACACACACACATATGCACATGCACAGACGCACACACATGCACACGAATGCATGCACGCACACACACGCACACACGCAGTTGATTTACAGTGCTGTGCTAACTTCTGCTGTACAGCAAAGATTAAGTTACACATATAAATACATTTTTCCATATTCTTCCCCACTATGGGTTATTACAAGATGCTGAACACAGTTCCCTGGGCTGCACAGGAAAACCTGTTTGCTCATTCGTTATGTGATAGCTTGCATCTGTTAACTCCAAACTCCCAATCCATCCCCCAGCCCCTTCCCTCTGCACTCAGGTCTGCCCTCTCCGTCTCTGAATGTGTTTGTTTGGCAGGTGCGTCCACTTGTGCCGTAGTCTGGATCTCACACGGAAGAGACGCATGTGGTGTCCCTCTTTTCCTGACTTCCTTCACTTAGTGAGAGTGTAGTCTCTGGGCCCATCCACGGTGCTGCAAACGACATTATTTCGGTCCTTTTATGGCCGAGGAATATTCCACTGTCTACATACAGACAGCACACACCCTGTCCTTTTCCCTTCACCTGGTGATGCTCACGTAGCTCACTGCCACATCGTAGCTCCTGCACACGGTGCTGCTAGGAACGCAGAGATGAATGCATCTTTTTGAATTCTAAGTTTTGTCCCCAATATACTCAGGAGTGGGACTGCTGGAAATGACAGCTGTTTGCAGCTTTTTCGGAACCTCCATACTGTTCTCTGCAGTGGCTGCATCAGCTTGCATCCCCACCAGCAGGGCAGGAGGGCCCCCTTTGCGGTGGAGTAGCTCTCGTGAAGCCCCAGCTTCCCGAGGACCGGCTCCGTCTGCTCTTTCTACCTTTGTCCTCTTCATTGTTACTTCTCTCCAAGGGGTGCTTTCCCATCTACATACGAGGCAAGCCTACCAAAGGGACGAAACGCCATTTCATTCATTTATGATTCACCCTCGTCTTTTCTCTGGAACCTCAAGAAGTAGATCACATGCAGGGGTCATGACCTGCATGACCTTCCACCCTTTCTCAACCTGGGGAGTGCGGCTTCTATCCCACTGTGGAGCTGGGCTGCTCCTAGGGTCTCCCATCACCACTGAGTTGCCAAACTCTCCTTCCGTGGGCTCTTCTTCCGCCTCCTCCTCGAAACCGAGTGTCCTGGGCTCCACTGGCCCACCTGCCCCTCCCACCGCACTCCCACCCTGGTGCTCTCCTTACGGTCATTTTCGCTGTTGTTCAGCTGTTCAGTCGTGTCCGACTCTTTGCGACCCCATGGACTGCAGCACGCCAGGCCTCCCTGTCCATCACCAACTCCCAGAGCTTGCTCAAACTCATGTCCATTGAGTCGGTGATGCCATCCAACCATCTCATCCTCTGTCATCCCCTTCTCCTCCTGCCCTCAATCCCTCCCAGCATCGGGGTCTTTTCTAATGAGTTAGCTGGCTCTTCACATCAGGTAGTCAAAGTATTAGAGCTTCAGCATCTGTCCCTTCAATGAATATTCAGGGTTGATTTTGTTTAGGATTGACTGGTTTGACCTCCTTGCTGTCCAAGGGACTCTCAAGAGTCCTCTCCAGCACCACAGTTCTAAAACATCAATTCTTTGGTGCTTAGGTTTCTTTATAGTCCAACTCTCATGTCTGTACATGAATACTGGAAAAACCATAGCTTTGACTAGATGGACCTTTCTCAGCAAAGTAATGTCTCTGCTTTTTAATATGCTGTCTAGGTTTGTCAAAGCTTTTCTTCGAAGGAGCAAGCGTCTTTTAATTTCATGGCTGCAGTCACATCCCCAGTGATTTTGGAGCCCAAGAAAATGGTTTCTCACTGTTTCCATTGTTTCCCCATCTATTTGCCATGATCTTCAATTTTTGAACGTTGAGTTTTAAGCCAGGCTTTTTCACTCTTCTCTTTCACTTTCATCAAGAGGCTCTTTAGTTCCTCTTCACTTTCTGCCATAAGGGTGGTGTCATCTGCGTATCTGAGGTTATTGATACTTCTCTCGGCAATCTTGATTCCAGCTTGTGCTTCATCCAACCTGGTATTTTTCATGATGTATTCTGCATGGAAGTTAAATAAGCAGGGTGACAGTATACAGCCTTGACGTACTCCTTTCCCTGTTTGAAACAACCAGTACGTTGTTTCACATCCGGTTCTAACTGTTGCTTCTTGAGCTACATACAGATTTCTCAGTAGGCAGGTGAGGTGGTCTGGTATCCTCATCTCTTGAAGAATTTTCCAATTTGCTGTGGTCCACACAGTCAAGGCTTTAGTGTAGTCAATGAAGCAGAAGTAGATGTTTTTTTGGAATTCTCTCGCTTTTTCTATGATCCAACTGATGCCGGCAATTTGATCTCTGGTGCCTCTACTTTTTCTAAATCCAGCTTGAACATCTGGAAGTTCTCGGTTCACATACTTTTGAAACCTAATTTGGAGGATTTTCAGCATGACCTTGCTAGTGTCTGAGATGAGTGCAATTGTGCAGTAGTTTGAACATTCACAGTCACGGTCAATCTCAGTTCCTGCTCTGAGGAGCACCAAGATCACATCCCAGCCCAGGTCTCCCCCATACGTCAGACGTCATACAGGCCATGTCCACTGGGCCATCCCCTAGTCCTCAGCATTGACACGAGTGAACTGTGCCCTCTCTGCCTCTGCCTGGTCATGCAAGCTGGGAACCTGCTGCGGGCATCTTAGAGGTCAAGCAGCCAAAGCTATGTGTTATGGGTCAAATTCTGTCCCCCGCAGAGGAGATGCTGAGTCCTGACCTTATTTTTAAATAGGCTCCTGGCTGACATCATCACATTAAAATAAGGTCATTCTGGAAAAGGAGAGAGGCTGATGGAAATCTGGTGGCTGGAGTCTTCATAAGAAGATGAGATGCACAGAACAGACACAGGGTGAGAAGGGAACGTGACGATGGAGGCAGAGATTGGCGTGAGGTGCCCGCAAGCCAAGGTGTGCCAGGGCCTGAGTGCATCCTCCAGGGGCTGGAGGAGGCGAGAAAGGGTTCCCCCTGGGAAGTGTCAGAGGGAGCACAATCTCGCTGACACCCCGATTTCAGACCACTGACTTTCAGAACCAGGAGAGAATAAATTTCTGCTGCTTTAAGCCACTCGGTTCGCGGTAACTTGTTACTGCAGCCCCAAGAAACTTCGTTTCTCAGAGCAGCTGAAGCCCTGGGTCGTGAGTGATTTGCTCAAGGACACACAGCCGATTAACTTTCGTTTGTTTGCTCAAGGACACACAGCCGATTAGCTTCTGTTTGAAGGTAAATCTCCTGCTTTGGTCAAAGGGAAAAAAAGTCTCCAACGGACTAAAGAACAAAGCAAGAAGACACTCAGAGCGGAGACCAAGGAAGCTTTGTCTGCTGACTTCTCGCTGTGCTTTCATATGGCGTCACGTGGAGGAGGCTTCTCCATCACAGAGGCCCGGATGCCAGCTTCACATGGCTCCTCCAGCTGTGGGGACCACTTGCAGATCTCTCTGCCTTGAGCCCAAGACCTGGTTCCCTGTCATCAAATGACTTTCCATCATGGACTGGGTTATTCTCAAGGGTGAGTGTGAGAGAGAGAGAGAGTGAGAGAGAGATACACAGAGAGAGAATAAGAAAGAAAATGCAGAAAGCTATGGATTTATTTGGGGATTGGTTGGTGCCTTCTACCCTTTTGCTATCTTCCTTTCTATTTACTATTTATTTTAAAAAATCTATGGTAAGCTCTGTGATGAATCATCTCCAGGATAGAGATGAATTGGTTTAAAAATGATTAAGGAAGAATAAAATTATCTGGACTTCCTATATCTGAAAATAATCATGCCATCCGTTCTTATTTTGCTTATTTGAGCAATACACAAAATAGGGCATAAATCATGTTGAATTTTGAAAAGTAAATTAATGTAGCCAAGTTTACTCATTTATCTTCCAACGCGAGTTCAGGGGATTGAAAAGCTTCCCAACAAAAACGGCACTTGGCAAAGAAAAGCAAAAAAATTGCTTATTTGGTTCCTAAACTTTCATGGTGAAAGACATCAAAAATAGCATTATCCATGTGGAATGAAGTATGCATTTTGCATGATGGGTAATATAAAAATAAAAGACGCACTCCCAGTCGTAGCATAGGGTCTGACACACAGCAGATGTCTATGTATACTGGCTAAACAATGAACAAATGGACGGCTGGATGGGCAAAAATAGGGTCTAGTCTAGGGTTTGCGGTATCTTAAACTGACTCAGAACTTAAAGATTTGTGTTATCATTTGTATGTATAGCTTAAATTACACGATTTAATCCTTTAGGGCAGGCATCCTTCTAGGCACAAACCCTTCCTGAATGGCCAGAGCTTTGAGTACATGCCTTACTATTCATTTTAAGATGCTTCTATACCTATGATCTATGGGAAGTTCCTTTCCTTGTAGAAGATCTGGACATTGAAGTTTCCAGGCAGAGAAGCTCTGCTCACGAGAGAGTGACTAGGGGAGGCTTGTTCTGAGATATCTGTGACATTCCCACCCACCTCATCTACAGGGACACGCTAATGTGTAAGTGTGGGCTCACTTAGTCGTGTCTGACTCTCTGAGACCCCATGGACTGTAGCCCGCCAGGCTCCTCTGTCCGCAGGGATTCTCCAAGCAGGAATACTGGAGTGGGTAGCCATTCCCTTCTCCAGGGGATCTTCCCAGCCCAGGGATCGAACCCGCGTCTCCACGTCTCCTGTATCGGGCGGGTTCTTTACCACTGGGATACCTCGGAAGTCCCATACTCTAATATCCGTGATGACAAGCGCAAGTGTTAAATAAAACCACACAGGAAGATTGGTTTTAAATACAAGGAGAGCAGAGGGAGGAGGAAGGGGAGGAGGAGCCCTCACTGTGGCTGCTCCAGGCGTCAAGCCTCACGGGCAAAGCCTAGGTTCAAGGTGACCTCTGCTCTGCTCACGACCTGGTGTCAAGCCTTCACGCTCTTACTGCCTCCCCAGGATGCACTCCCTGAATCGGAACTCCCATGCTTCCCCCTGGAAAGGGTGGACAGTCTCAGGGGAGATGACAGCAGGCAGCAAACCCGAGCTCCCCGCTGCCCCTCTGGAGGGAGCCCACCCCTGTCCTTTTCCCCCACCACACCCAGGGCCCACACTAAAGGGGCCCGGCCTGGTCAGGGTGCAGGCTGCGTGCCTCTCAGCCTGGCTCCCACCCCCCGCCCCAGAAGGTCTGATGCTCAGAGAAGGCCCCACGAACACCCCACGGTGCCACACGGGGCCACTCTGCAGGGCCTGGGGACCTGACCTTCCACGCTCTCCTCCCATCACCACGTGCCTCTCCCTGCTCTCGCTCCTCCAGGCCCTGGTCTCTAGCAGCAGACACCCAGGCAGTGTGCCAACACACGTCCTGTACTCTCGGGTGAAATTACAGCGGGCGGCAACGCCCTAACCCAGTCCCCTTCCGAGTAGGAGAGAACGTGCCTTCGGATCAAACACGGATGAAATGCCAAGAGCCCACGCCCAGGCTGTATCGCCTTCGGGTGAGACGCTCAACCTTTCTGAGCTCTTCCACTTTCTTCTCTGTGACATGGGGTCGTTCTTCAGGGGGCTACGGTGAGGTGTAGGCGAGCAGATCAGGCAATGGTCCTGGAAACCAGGGCAGAGGTGTAACCGCTCTGCTGTTTCTGCTGATGACAGTGGAGGAGCTGGGAGATGGGAGAGGGGGCACGATTCACTCGTTCAGGGCTTTTCCAGAGCAAGATGGTCCCTGCGGCCTAAGGCTCTCGGACTCTCAGGCACCTTCGGTTCAGGGGATCTCTGCAGGCAGGGTGGCAGTGTGGACGGCTCTGTGTTCACAGCGAGTGTGCCAGTCTGGGCGTCTGAGTGAACTCCTTTAGAATAAACACATTTGTTTACCTTCTCGGAGGTTCCACCTTACACCATGCAGCAGTAAAAACAAGTTTTTGACAGCATGGTATTGGCACGAAAACAGACATAGGGATCAACGGGACAAAATAGAGAGTCCAGAAATAAACCGACACACCTATGGTCAATTAACCTTCGACAAAGGAGGCAAGAATATACAGTGGGCAAAAGACAGTCTCTTCAGCCAGTGGGGTGAGGCTGGATAGCCACATGTAAATCAATGAAGTTAGAACACCATACACAAAAATAAATTCAAAATGGCCTTAAGACTTAAATAGAAGACACGATATAAAACGCCACAACAAAGGCAAAACTTTATCAAAGAAAAACACCAATACAGTATACTAATGCATATATATGGAATTTAGAAAGATGTAACAATAACCCTGTAGGTGAGACAGCAAAAGAGACACAGATGTACAGAACAGTCTTTTGGACTCTGTGGGAGAGGGTGGGATGATGTGGGAGAATGGTATTGAAACATGTATAATACCATATAAGAAATGAATCGCCAGTCCAGGTTTGGTACAGGATGCTCGGGGCTGGTGCACTGGGATGACCCAGAGGGATGGTACAGGGAGGGAGGTGGGACGGGGGTTCAGGATGGGGAACATGTGTACACCCGTGGTAAATTCATGTTGATGTACAGCAAAACCAATACAATATTGTAAAGTAATTAGCCTCCAATGAAAATAAATAAATAAATTTAAATTAAAAAAAAACTTTATCTGACAGAAATTGTACCAGTGTTTTTGTAGGTCAGTAAACAGCTTTCCCTGGTGGTTAAGCTGGTAAAGAATCCACCTGCAATTCAGGAGACCTGGGTTCAATCCCTGGGTTGGGAAGATTCCTCTGGAGAAGGGAATGGAACCCACTCCACTATTCTGGCCTGGAGAATTTCATAGTCCATGGGGTCACAAAGAGTTGGACACAACTGAGAAACTTTCACTTTCATTTTCTCCCAAGACAAGAGAAATAAAAGCAAAAATAAATAAATGGGACCTAACCAAACTTACAAACTTTTACACAGCCAAGGAAACCATTAACAAAACAAAAAGACAGCACACAGACTGGGAGGAAATATTTGCAAAGGATGTGACCAACAAGAGCTTAGCATCCAAAATATACACACCACCCAACAACAGAAAAACCTCCCGGTCAAACAACGTGCAGAAGACTAAACAGACATTTCTCCAAAGAAGAGCCACGGAGGGCCAAAGGGCGCATGGCAACGTCTCGTCGCTGCTGTTTATTAGAGCGATGCGAATGGAAGCCACAGTGAGGTGCCACCTCACGCCTGTCCGCATGACCATCATTAAAACGCCTACACATAATAAATGCTGGAGAGGACGTGGGGAAAAGGGAACCCTCTTGCACTGTTGGTGGGAATGCAAATTGGTGCAGCCATTATGGAAAACAGTATGGAGATTCCTTCCAACACTAGAGTTGCCATATGATCCAGAAAAAAACCTCTTAACTTGAAAAGATACACACATCCATATGTTAGCAGCAGCACAATTCTCAACAGCCAAGACATGGAAGCAACGTTAATATCCATCAAGAGATGAGTGGATAAAGATGTGGTGCATAAACACAGTGGAATATTACGCAGCCCCCAAAAAGAATGAAATCATGCCATTTGCAGTTACGTGGATGGACCCGGGATTATCATACTAAGCGAAGGAAGTCAGAGAAAGTCAAATACCACGTGGCAGCAGTTATAAGTGGAATCTAACATACGACATAAACGAGTGCTCCTACCAGACAGAAAGACTCACAGACACTGGGACAGACTCAGACACTGGGACAGACTCACAGACGCTGGGAACAGACTCACAGACGCTGGGAACAGACTCACAGACGCTGGGAACAGACTCACAGACGCTGGAAACAGACTCACAGACGCTAGGAAGAAACAGACTCAACAGACTCTGGGACAGACTCACAGACGCTGGGAACAGACTCACAGACGCTGGGAACAGACTCACAGACGCTGGAAACAGACTCACAGACTCTGGGAAGAAACAGACTCAACGGACTCTGGGACAGACTCACAGACACTGGAAACAGACTCACAGACGCTGGGAACAGACTCACAGACACTGGAAACAGACTCACAAACTCTGGGAACAGACTCACAGACGCTGAGACAGACTCACAGACGCTGGGACAGACTCACAGATGCTGGAAACAGACTCACAGACGCTGGGACTGGGAACAGACTCACAGACTCTGGGACAGACTCACAGACGCTGGGACAGACTCACAGACGCTGGGAACAGACTCACAGATGCTGGAAACAGACTCACAGATGCTGGAAACAGACTCACAGAAGCTGGGACAGACTCACAGACGCTGGGACAGACTCACAGACACTGGAAACAGACTCACAGACGCTGGGAACAGACTCACAGACGTTGGGAACAGACTCACAGACGCTGGGAACAGACTCACAGATGCTGGAAACAGACTCACAGACGCTGGGACAGACTCACAGACGTTGGGAACAGACTCACAGACGCTGGGAACAGACTCACAGACGCTGGAAACAGACTCACAGACGCTGGGACAGACTCACAGACATTGGGAACAGACTCACAGACGCTGGGAACAGACTCACAGACGCTGGGACAGACTCACAGACACTGGGAACAGACTCACAGATGCTGGGAACAAACAGACTCATAGACGCTGGGAACAGACTAGTGGCCGCCAGGGTTGGGTGGGAGGGGGTCGGCAGAAGGAAACTATTGCGCGCAGAGCAGATAAACTAGGTCTCGCCATGTAGCACAGGGGACCTCACTCAGTGTCATGCAATGAACCATAATGGAAAAGAAGATATCTGCATAACGGAAGCACTGTGCCGCACGGCAGGAATGAGCACAGCACTGAAAGTCGCTATACGTCAATGAAATTGAGAAAAACACGTTTGACCATTTCAAGGGCTCTTTTGTTCCTGCTTCTAGTAAAATTCCAGGACAGAACAAAAGAACCGAAGAAGGGTGCCATAGAACGCACGCTTCCAGGAAGCCAGGGATCCCTTCTCGGCCTGCGTCTGGAGTGAAATGAGCTCCCAGCCACGGAGACTGGGGAGAACGGGAGTTTTGAGGAGACAGGCCCTTTACGGAAGTGCATGGAGCCAGCAGCCGGCTCAGAAGGGTGCTCTGTCCCCTCCCCCTCAGAGGGTTTGCCCTCCTCCCTGGCCCTTCCTGCCGCTTCTCAGCCTCCCTGCCTGCTTACAGGCATCGGTGGGAGTCTGGGGAAACGCGCTCTTATCCGTTTATCTCAGGTGTGGTTTCAGCAAACAGAAATGGTGTAAAAGACAGGTAATCCAAACCTGGAAACTCCAGAGCCATTTGAGAGCTTTCTTCTGTGATTTAGAAGCAAGGCTGGCACTTATATGAATAGCTGATGAATGAACATCGGTCACACGCAGGGCAGCAAGGCAGTGAGTGATGGAGACTCAGGGGCAACTGGTCACACTGCGCCAGCATCTCTGGGTGGGTGAGGGAGCAGGGTGGCCCACATCCCTTTATCTGCTGGCAGTATTTGAGGATGAAACACACGTCGGGAGTGGAATTTCTCTCAAGAGCATGGAGTGCTGGCCTAAGATGGTATCCATTAATAACAAGGCCCCTTCAAGTTTCTGCTATCGAGCAATTGCTGAAACATCAGCTAGATGGAAAAACTGCCAGCGTGTCAACAGAATAAACAGTCGAATGAGCAGATTAGAGTGTTAAAAGTTGGGGACTCTGAAAGTTACCGCTTCATTATGAATTCCTACAAACCCACAGGGTCTCAAACACTTTTGTTATCACTAGCAAGTATCATCACAGATACGGCGGGAAGGTCATCTTTTCCTGTTCTGACACTTAAGACATTTGCTTCTACTATTTCTTAAACGCCTTCCAAAAAATTTACATTTTTCTATTCAAGCATCTCTTCCAAGAAGAGATGGGATATTCAGTAGAAATGTTAGACAGTTTGGAGATTTGCTGTGAGAAGTCATACTATTTAAATACGGACTGTACATATCTGGATGGGAGGCTATGCCTCTTACTTATTAAGGAACTTCTAATACTTCTTACATCAAAGCCTGCAGAAAGTTGGGATAAGGAAGGCTACCTTTCACACAATGAGAGCAGGGCTGCTACATAATACACTCTGCCCACGGTCTTCAAGTCAGTCCAGATCTGAATTTCAGGACAGATGGTGTGAATGTAGTTTAAAAATACGTATCTGATATAGACTTATATACTTAAAATGTAAACCATAGAGAGAAAACCCAGCAAATCTTTTCAGCCTGAGTGGCAAATGAGGTTTCCCCAACACGGCCGCAACAGTATTCCCCGTCCCAAATGCTTTTTCAAAAAATCCAGGTGCTTTCCCTCCAAAGATGGAGTTTATATCCTTCCTTGAAGCTGGGCGGGGCTTTCAATGGCACCAGAGTCAAATGCAGCAGAAGTGAGACTCCTGGGGCTGGTTCACCAGAATGAACACCCCGGAAGGTTGGGTGACCGAGGCGTCTCCGTGGAGCCCTGCGGACCTGCCCACACACGCGTGTAGGGGCTCAGCTCGCCCGCTCCATGTGCCTGGCCATCAATGAACCAGGCTCCCTCTGAACAAGAGCTGGGGATGTTATCTTAAGACACTGATGAGGCCCTTCACAGAATTATTTTAAGCCAATTTAACTGTGTATATCTGGGGTTCCCTCGTGGCTCAGCTGGTAAAGATTCCGCCTGCAATGCGGGAGACCTGGGTTTGATCCCTGAGCTGGGGAGATCCCTGGAGAAGGGAAAGGGGAATACTCCAGCATTCTGGCCTGGAGAATTCCATGGACTATACAGTCGCAAAGAGTAGCAGAGTCGGACACAACTGAGCGACTTTCACTTTCAACTGTGTACAGGCTTCCGAGGTGGCACTCGTGGTAAGACGCCTGCCTGCCAGTGCAGGAGACATGAGAGACCTGGGTTCAGTCCCCGGGCTGGGAAGACGCCCCGCAGGAGGGCGTGGCCACCCACTCCAGCGTGCTTGCCTGGAGACTCCCATGGCCGAGGAGCCTGGGCTACAGTCTACAGGGTCGCAAGGAGTCGGACACACTGAAGCGACTGAGCGCACACCAACTGTGCACACGGACGATAAACAAGCACAACCCAGAGAAGCCAGACATTACACCTCCCGCAGCGCAGGTGGGCAACGGGAACCAGCAAGGCAGAAGGCGGACCACCGCCCAGCACTACAGAGGAAAATACTCTGGAACAGAAACGACTCAGATTCTCCAGCTAATTAAGGGCCCAGGAAGACGGCAAGTGCCCGCTACCCTGCGTCGCTCTCTCCCCAGCATCCCCGAGCTCGACAGAATCGCCAGCACACGTGTCTGAAGCCTGCAGAGAGGTCTCTTCTTGCTCTCTAAGAGCCCACTGCTGATCTGAGGGCTCATCTCCTCTTCTGCTGATCACAGATTCACCCCTCAATCTGCTCTGCCACCCTCCTCATGTTGGAAGGCATAACTCAGAGATCTTAATTAATCCGGGGGTTTCTTTCTAGAGCCAGGCCTGAAATAATCTTATTATTCCAAGGCAGGCTTTGCATGAGGGGGGGTCTGGGCAGAGGTTTCAACTCTGGCAGTCGTCCAGCCCTCCTAGGGCTTCAGGGCAGAACAAAGTCAGAGGAAGCCTTTATGGGTGGTCCTGGTCCAAGACCACGGTCCACGGTTTGGGCTGGGCTAGCCCCTCGGTCCCTCATGGTGCGCTTGGGCTGCCCATCTATAGACTGCAAAGGCCAAGTCCAGGGGCGTGTTGAGGGCGATTCCTGGCGCTGAGCTTCTGGAGCGAAGACCCAGCCCTCCTAGAAACGGACCCAGCAGCCTGTCCATAGACAGGCTGCCTGGGCGGCACTCAATACAGTGAGGGCTCGGCGGGCAGCCTGGGTTCTTCCTGCTCACGTGGCCCTGGGCTGGGCTCTGGGCTCTGTGGTTAACAGCCAGCAGGGCTCTGGGATGCATTTAGCCCACGGCAGGGAGAATTCCACGGACAGAGGAACCTGGCAGGCTACAGTCCATGGGGTCGCAAACAGCTGGACACAACTGAGCGACTGACACACACGGGGTGGGGTGAGACGTGATGTGTGGACAGAGTGAGCTTTACCGGGGGAAAGCGGGCAAGATTCTCACGTGCAGTGGATACAGGGGCTTAAAGACTGGGTTTATTTATTTTTAAAATTTCACTGAAGAATAGCCGATTCACAACGTGTGTTAGCTTCAGGTGTACAGCAAAGGGATTCAGTTACACACACGCTCATATATATCCTTCTTTAAGTTATCTCCCACTAGAGGTTATTGCAAGGCACTGAGTGGGGCTCCCTGTGCTGTGCAGTAGGAGCTTGTTGTTTATCTATTTTATATACAGCAGTGTGCATGTTAATCCCAAACTCATAATTTATCATGCCTCTCTTTTTTTTTTTTTTTAATCACTCCCCTTTGGTAATTATAAGTTTGTTTTCTATGTCTGTAGGTCTGTTTTTGTTTTGTAAGTAACCTCATTTGTATCATTAAAAATTATATTTAGCTGACTCCTATATGTGCTCGTACATTTCTTGGCTGGGCCTCTAAATTATCCGCGTCTTTCCTCCGTATCTCATCCTTCCTTCCCACTTCATATCTCTTTGTCTCTCTTTGTCTCTGTTGCATTTTCGGAATAATGTCTTCACCTTTGTCTTTAAATCTTTCTACTGAGTTTTCATTTCTACCGTATTTTTCATTTCCAAGAGTCTGGTGCTTTGAAATTCAAAAACGGTACATGTTGTTCTGTTTTGTCTCCTGAGGGTAACAAGTCATCTGAGGATTTAAGAAGAGGCTTTGGTCCTAACGCTGGCTCCTCCTCAGGTGCTGGGGTGCTGAGGACCACGCTGGGGGTGGGGGGGTGGGGGGTTGGGAGAAACCAGCTCGGTTCTCGGGGTGCGACTCAGCTTACGCGTGGGCATCATGATTTTCCCGTCTTCCTCTGCTTTACAGCTTGCCCAGTTTTGCTGTTTATGTGTCCTCTCTTCGCTCCTGTGGGTGACGTGCTCAGCTTTATTTTCTGTTGTATCGCTGGGGGCTTGAGAACACTTGAACACAGAGAAAGCTGGGGGAACAGAGAGGTCACGATGCAGGCAGGGGAAACCGAGGGCGGCAGGACCTGCGTGCATTCTGCCCTGCCAGGGACCAGCTGTGCCAGCGCACCCACCACGCCTGGGCTTGAATGCCTAACAGCGGCTCATAGCAGCCTCCACACCACAGGGACCCAAGCATTCAGTGGGGGACATGCGTAAAGCTCTAGGAAGGCCATCTCACCTAGAAACTGCTGCATCAGGGCGGGCCTTTTGTTGCGGCCGTTACAACTGAATAGAATATCTGGGGTCAAGAAATAACTATTTGAAAACACGGCTCTTTAAACAAGTTTCAACACGTTTGTAGAAAAGAGGAGAAACATATTGAGGATGGCCTGGGCGAGTCTTCACGCAGGCTTCCTAACCATCGCCCCTGTGCAGCCTGTGGGCCACTTCTGAGGTCCTGTAGGGAGCGGGCCGAGTTCATGGGTTTCCCGAGCAGGTCCTGTGGGGATGTTACTCTCTGCAGACCTATTCTCGCATCTCTGGCTGATTCCATCCAGTGAGGAATCCTTGAAATCGGATGAGAAAGGATCTTTTGCCGTTTCTTTATCGAAATATTTCACGTAGCGTGCTGCTGTTGGAGAGGACTACGTCAGAAGCAATGGCTTCTATTTTCAGAGAAGTCTTTCCCCAGCTCTGGGTCTCAGGACAAACTGCATAACTTAAAATTATTTTCAGATTGATTGCACGTGCATGCTAAGTCGCTTCAGTCGTGTCTGGGTTTTGACGACCCTGTGGACTGTAGCCCGCCGGGCTCCTCTCCGTGGGGTTCCCCAGGCAGGAATACTGGAGTGGGCTGCCCTTTCTTCCTCCAGGGGCTCTTCCTGACCCAGGGATCAAACCTCCTGCAATTGGGAGGCGGGCTCTTTACCACTAGTGCCACTTTATTTGGGGGAAAAGAAAGCAACGGATTTAAATCAGTAAATTTTTTTAAAGAAGCATCCTCCCTCTCTTCTTCCTCCTCCTCCACACACACGCAGATCATTTTTCTCCATGTACTGGGAAAATATTCTTTATCCAAGACTGAATTCTCTGCTTTGTGGCAAAAAAAAAAAAATTTCTTCTATTCTAATGCCACTTAGTGTTTGGGATTCATTTGATAACAGATCAGCAATAGACAATTTGACAAAACTAACCTCAGAGTTTTGATCCATGTCAAGATAATAAGGGTTCTTGGGAACACAAGATAATAAGATCCCTTTCACAGAGGACCTTCCTCTCTAGGAGTTTAAAAATCACGGCCCTGGGAGCAGTGGATGACCAGAGGCCAAGCGGCTGGGCTAATGCCGTGATGTGGATAGGACGTGCCCCTTGTCTGCAAGGAGTTCAAAGCGGCAGAGGGCACCCCATCTCTGAAAATAAACATTCCCATGACTGGAGCTGCGTCGTTTATTGTCTACAAAACACAGGGATCTGAAGGTGAAAGTCAAAGCCAAGACCAACCACAACACCGCCATCATCAACGGTGAGATTTGTGCTTAACCACCGCCACTGAAGGGTAAGAACCAATTTTCTTAAAGGGTAAAAGGGTATGTATTTCCTTACATTTTAAACTGACTTTGATTATATAAATTGTTACAGACATATTTTTACACATATTTCAAAACCCTAAGAATCTGTACATAACCAAGAAAAGTGGTCTATTTTTTTTTTAAATGAGAAATTCAACAGGTCAGCTGGCCAGGCTCATGTGAGTGAATCACTTAAGCTCAGCTGACATCAGAGGTGTCTGGGGAGCCAGACAGACTGAGGGATGAGATCTGGGGTTCAGGCGGGGACATGGCCTCTGCGAGCTGAGGACAGCTCTCCTCTGCCAGTGCAGAGACGCTGCCCATTTCTTCTGCTCCAGGCTTCTCTTATCTGCCTGCTGACCTTCATGCTCACGTGATCTTTCTTCAAAAGGGTTCCACACAGCAGGTCGCATTTCTACTCCCTATAACGCAAGCATGCCTGAGCTCCCTCCCTGGACTGAGTGCTTGGCAAGGCCAGCAGGTGGTCCAGCCACGTAATTTCAGATGAATATCTGGACTGTGCTCACCGGGACCCTGGCAATCAGCAGGGTCAGGAGTTCTCCACTCTCACGAGACAAGCGTCCCCCTTCTGTTGGGGCTTCTGGAGGAGCTGGGGGACGGTGCTGGCGCTCTGAGGTTCGTGTTTGCTTAATGCAAGGAAGAGGGGGTTTTACTTTATTTTTGTAATAAAATAAATTTTATTGGAGGCTAATTACTTTACAATACTGTGGTGGCTTCTGGCATACATTCACATGAGTCAGCCATGGGTGTACATGTGTTTCCCCATCCTGACCCTCCCTCCTGGAAGAAGGGATTTTAATGCCAAACCAAGAAAACATGGCGACGTCTTTCCAAAGCCGTGTGAGGCTCTGACGCAGCCTTTGGAACACCTGGAGCAGTTGCCTTTAATTCCATTTTAGGAATGAGGAGACAAAGGGCTGAGGTTACACAGGAGAAGCCTAGCTCCGGGACCTTCAGCCCAGGTGTGCAAGGTCACTTCCACTGAGGCGCATGCTTGCCACTTGCTGGCAGGACAGAAACTCTCAGGGGTATCTTTTTGCCCAGAAGATGACCACTCCACTGCTTCCAAGCCCCGGAGCTCCTCCTGCAGGTGGCAGTGCTGTCCTGGGAGCCCACAGAGGGGACCGTGTGCAAGGGCCTGGCGCGGGGCCCGAGACTGCTACACGCAGGGCTCTGGGGGTCTCCTCCCGTCTGGCCTCCCTAGCAATTCTGTGCCTAACACGTGATGCTGTGTAGTTCTATCTTGGTGGGGATGCCTTATTTGCTTCACATGCCTGTTTGTCAAATCAAAACAGAAGGAGAGCATCAGAGTTACCGTTACTCTCTGATACCAAACAGAAGGCAAACTGCAGCTCGAGGCCGCGCAGGCGCCCAAGCTGAGCAGATGCACCAATTTCACCTACCTCCGACGACCAGTAACTCTGGTCCCCGGGTCAGTCCCCAGCCTCTCACCTGATCAATACCACCCCTACTATGTGCTGCAAAGGGCCCTCAGGTAGTAAACTGTCTGCCTATAGTGCAGGTAGACCCAGGTTCAATCCCTGGGTCAGGAGTTTCCCTGGAGAAGGAAATGGCAACCCACTCCAGTACTCTTACCTGGAATACCCCATGGATGGAGGAGCCTGGCAGGCTACAGTCCATGGGGTCCCAAAGAGTCAGACACGACTGAGAAACTTCAGTTAACCTTATAAATGGTGGTGCTGGGGAAGACTCTTGAGAGTCCCTTGGACTGCAAAGAGATCCAACCAGTCCATCCTAAAGGAAATCAGTCCTGAATATTCATTGGAAAGACTGATGCTGAAGCTGAAATGTGAATACTTTGGCCACCTGCTGCCATGAACTGACTCACTGGAAAAGGCCCTGATGCTGGGGAAGACTGAAGGTAGGAGAAGAAGGGGACAACATGGATGAGATGGTTGCATGGCATCATGGACCCAATGGACATGAGTTTGCGCAAACTCTGGGAGATGGTGAAGAACAGGGACGCCTACCGTGCTCAGGTCCATGGGGCTGCAAAGAGTCAGACACGACGTGGCAACTGAAAACAACAACCAAACAGAGGAACAAGGATAGGATTTCATTCCAGGGACCAAGGGGACAAGAAGAGAAAGCGGCATGAAGGCGACTCCTGTGTGGGGCAAGAGCGCGCCTGGGAAGGGGCCTCTGGATGAGGTGGTGCGCAGCTGAGTGGACAGAGCCCGGGAGCCAGACGGTGTTCAGATGTGCTGAGGTCAGCGGAGGGAACTGCGGGGAGAGAAGCAGAGGAGAGACCCCGAGGGCTGACCTGCGGACACAGGGAGGGGACACACCAGGGGCCGCAGCGCCCTCGGGGGCCATGCTCACGAGTCTCAGCGGGAGGCCTGCCCTGAGCTTCAGTCCTGGCTCAGGAGTCCTAGTTCCAACAGCTCTGATGATTCCACGCGAGCCTCAGGTCAGCCCCAGGTTGGGATCTTGCTCTCTCCTTAGCCTTGATGTTGGGCTGGCTGTGAAGGCGCTACAGCAGGAGCCGTGCCCGTCAGCACTGCGCTAAACACTTAGCAGGCTGACAGAAGCGCGTGCGAGGGCCGCCACGCAGCGAGTCAAAGGCATGCAGAGGGACGGACACATCCCGACGTTCTCTTCATATTTGGGCTCCCGCTTCCACAGCTCTGCGTTCACAGAGCATGCTGACGTGACAGGCCCTGGGCCCAGGTGCTCGCCCCAAAGTGTGGGAACGTCCATCGTCTTGTTGGATGGAGACAGAGCTCCAGGGGATGCTGCTAACTTCCAGCCCAGACAGGCAGAAGTCTGAGCGGCTTCTTCATCTGGGAGCCTCAGCCCCAGCAGGGTATCAGCCTCGCCGCTGACTGTCCAGTGGCCTGGCAGGCGGTGCAGCAAGCCAAGATAAGTCCTGGGAGCGGAAAGCCTCATGTGAGCGAAGAGTTGTGTCGTCTCCAATGAAGGCTGTGCTATTCAGGTCTGGGAACCAGAGCTTCTTGATGATGAAATGCCACAGCTTTTGTTCTTTTATCCATCGCTAGCAGCTCCAGAAATACGTATTGGTCCATACACAGTCTGGCTGAGCTGGACTGTGCAAAGTCATCGCCTCCTGGGAGGGCTAACACTGCCTTCTGTCTCCTTCACACTGTTGCAGTCAAGATACAGCAAGAGAACAGACAGGAACGCCTGAGAAGGCCCATGATGCCCTTTACCAGCCTAGCCAGGAAGCCCGAGGTCAGAGGCATCCTTAAGGATGCCGGCTGCTGGGCGTGCAGCTCCGCTCTTCCTCTCAGCCAGGAAGTGGCAGGTGGCCCTAGGGCAGGGCTGCACTCCTGGACCTGGTCCTTCCTCCAGGACCGGCGATTCTCAAAAAGAAAACCCCTCCTCCTAGATCTGTCTAGAAATGAGCAATGATGCTCGGGGTGGAGCCCTCTTAACCACTTGCGAGGCTTGTGCTGGGGCGCCCATGAACAGCTTCTTCAGGAAGTTTCCACCCTCCCTGCCGCTGACTTCCCCGAGGACTTGTCATTACAGAGCACTGCAGAGGGGACGATCACGGGGAGCAGCCTGCGAGGTCCCCAAGTGCCTGTATTCGGGCAGGAGAGGAGGCCTGACACTCTGTCCTGGGCCAGAACCCGAGCAGACAAGTCAGCTGGCCTCTCTCGGGGACCAGGTGGAGGGTAGGGGGGCTGAAACCCCCAGCCTGACAGGGGTGGTGTCTAAACAGTACAGCCACCTTGGATAACCACCTGGCAGTCTCTCGCCAACTGAAACATATGCTTACTGTATGACCCAGTGATTCTACCTCTAGCTATTTACGCAAGAAAAATGGAAACATGTGCCTATAGAAAATTCTGTAAGCAAACGCTCAGTTTTATTCATAACAGCCTCAAGCTGGAAACCACTCAAATGTCACATGGCAAATGCATAAATGAATGACTGTCTCTCCACTCACTGGGCCACTTCTCAGCAATAAAAGGGATGACCTACATGCGTCGGCAACAACGCGGGTGCAACTCAAAAGCAATTATGCTGACGAAGAATCCCGTCACCCAGGATTATGTAAGGAAGTCTAGAAAAGGCAAAGCTAGAGGGGTGGACGCCAGGGCAACCACGGGGGCTGGAGGACAGGCGCATGGGCTGTTTCGGGGACACAGAAATCTTCCATCTCGGTCGGGAGGTGCTTCTGTGATTGCACCCACCAATCGAAACTTGATGAAACTTTCTCGCTGAAACATACGGGTCTTACGAGGAGCACGTGCTGCTGCAGGGACGGTGTCCGCTTGCTCTCCAGGGTCTGGACGACCACCTGCGCTGTCGTCCTTGAGGCCTGCTTTTCTGGACGAGGCTACCACCCTTGATGTCTAATCTGTGCCAATGTCACCAGCATAAATGACACAGGGGGCTTGGAGCCCAGCCCCCAGTGGGGACGGCCTGAAGCGCAGAGAAGGCGGTGTGAAGACAAAGCAGAGGAGACGGGCGCGGCAGGCGCCCATGTGGCCAGCCCGCTGTCCATCTGGGCTAGAGCAGGCTGGCTCGTGGGGGCGCAGCAGAGGAGAGTGGCTGCCCTGCCGCAAGCACCGGGGGCTTGTTCTCCAGGGGACTCTTCAGGAAGAGGTCTGTGGGCGGGAGCGGTGCTGACCTCAGGGACGCAGACAGAGCCTTCCCCGGAGGCTGGCTCTCAGGCCCGGCGGGAAGCGTCCCACACGCTCACCTCTAACTCTGTGTGACTGAGAACACAGCCTGTGAGTCTTCAGAAGAGAAAGAGGGGCAGAGCTCAGCCAGTCCGTTCCGTCAGTCCAGTCGCTCAGTCACGTCCGACTCTTTGCGACCCCATGGACAGCAGCACGCCGGGCCTCCCTGTCCATCACCAGCTCCCCGAGTTCACTCAAACTCATGCCCATTGAATCGGTGATGCCATCCAGCCATCTCATCTTCTGTCTTCCCCTTCTCCTCTCACCTTCAATCTTTCCCAGCATCAGGGTCTTCTCAAATGAGTCAGCTCTTCACATCAGGTGGCCAAAGTATTGGAGCTTCAGCTTCAGCTTCATTCCTTCCAATGAATATTCAGGACTGATTTCCTTTAGGATGGACTGGGTGGATCTCCTTGCAGTCCGAGGGACAATCAAGAGTCTCCTCCCACCCCACAGCTCAAAAGCATCAATTCTTCGGCTCCAGAATGCATCAGTGGGAACAGCGACTCCAGGCTGAGACACCAGGTGGCGCTCACGTCAAGCTCCAGCCCAGACCCAGGCTCCATCTCATCGCCACGGTAGGGATGTCAGTGTTAAAGGCCTTTACTGCATATCATTAAGTAAATCTCCAAGGACACTGTCAGCCGGAGACCTGCCTGTATCTCTCTGCTGAGGGGACAAGGAAACTCACGTTCGTCACTTCTTCCCAGAAACAGAAACAGAAGTTTCTCAGCTTCAGAGAGAATCCTGGGGTCGCTTGGTGCTGACAGCTGGTGAAGAAGGACCAGCTGACACCAGATACTAGAAACTGAGTCGCTTAGAAATGCTCCCTTGAGGCCCCATCCTCTGACACTGCGGTCTGAGTGATTTGGGGTTGGGGCCCAGGCCTGCTTCTCCTTATACTCGACAATCTCATTTAATTCATTAATTCCCTCCACCTGTTTCAGTCAACATCAATGCACCCCCTCGTGCGCTAGGAAGAGTTCAAGGATGGGAACAGGCAAGTTTAGGCTCCCCAAGGCTCCTGGAGGAAATGACACATCCCCCATCTTTTCACCTCATTTCTAAACGGGTTTGCTTGTTTGAAAGTCTTTAGACACGGAGGGTGGTTTTTTAAGGGCAGAAAAGGACTTAAAGGAAAGGATTGGTTGAAACAGGCCTCCTTTGACTGTGGCTGACGCTTTGTCTCCCGACAGCTCAGACCTGCAGGGGCAGCCTCTCCGGCGGTTATTCTTGGGCACCCTCATTCTCACACCCAGGCCACAGACACCTGGGACACAGCCAAGCTCCTCCCAGCAAACCCCGCTCTCTGACACCTAAGAATTCAGGAGAGAAATGGGTCAGGCAGTAAATGTATACTAAAACATTTCTAAACAGGCTGTCCAGAAAAAATTACATATTGACAACAAACGAGCAATTTAAAGCAGGGATACAGTTCAGCCTGAAATGGGAGGCAATCTGACTCCAGGAGCTCGGGGAGGCTGGAGGCGGTTTTAGAGGAGAGGGTTTTGACGTCAGGGCTTGAAGGATCGAAGATTTGGGCACCAGGCACACATGGGTGGCACCCACGCTTCTGGCGTCCGTGTTGTGGGCATGGGGTGAGGGACAGAGCGAGTGGAGGCACGACCAGCTGCGGTCTGCGCGCAGTGACGGCGCGCCACTGAAGTGGTCCTCCAGGGCGGACCGCTTCCTGCACCCGGAAGGCATCACGTGCCTCCTGCTCTCACCCCACCCCCCTCACTGCGGGCGAGACTCATGGACCGCAGCATCCTCCCCCGAAAAACACAGGCACAGCTTTAAACTCAGAGCTCCAGGAAGCCATTAGGATTGATCACAGCTGGCATGGGGTATGAAACTTACTTTCTGTCCAGAGGCAGCGAAATTGTGGGGAGAGTGATTAATTAGATTTGGCTGCATAATGGGAGGCCTTGGTTCCCCCACGAAGGAAGCCTGTAGGACTCTCTGCACACCGAAAGAGGCACTCACACGCACCACTTCAATACCCTCCAGAGCTCCATAACCTTTCCGTGAACCCCACGAGTCAGGCATTGTATTTCCACTATATGGACGGAGTAATAGTGCCCAGAGAAGCAAAGCGACTCTTCCATGATTACACAGGCAGAGAGGCTGACGGGAGGTTTATTCCCACATCGATTTGATCCGAAAGCTCATCCTTTTGATAGTGCTTGCTAACTGCTTGTAATTTGGGGGAAGAAGGGAGAGAAGGGGGAGACCTTGCAGGGAGGGAGCAGAAGAAGCAGCTTAACTAAGATCCAGCCCCGCAGGCCTCGGAGCTGTCCGCAGTGCTGAAACGCTGGGCCCACCAGCAAAGGTGGCATCCTGCCCTTTCCCAGAGTGTCTAGTCTCTAAGTCGTGTCTGACTCTTCTGCAAACCCGTGGACTGTAGTCCACCAAGCTCCTCTGTCCATGGGATTTCCCAGGCAAGAATACTGGAATGGGCAGCCATTTCTTTCTCCAGGGGATCTTCCCAGCCCAGGGATCGAACTTGCATCTCCTGCACTACAGGCAGGCAGATGCTTTACCACGGGGAAGCCTGGGAAGTCTTGCAGGCTTTGCTAGAGGCAGGTAGAACGCCACTCTAAGGACTCTCTTTCTCTTATATTTCAGCCTCATGTTGGCCCTGTATATCCTAAAGATATACAGACAATCCTGTTCACACAACTCCTGGCAGCTCTGCAGCATGAATGTGTCCAGCGTCCGCGTCCTGGAGGAGGCAGTGTTGGGCCATTGACACTGCTGGGGATTCTCACCGCTGCCCTCATGAACTCGCTACCTTGAATCTCCTCACGCATCAGGCTCGACTCACAACAGGCTCAGGCCGCCGAAGATTTAATTCGTGGGACGTGGAACATAAACCCTTGAAACCCGTCTTCACTTTCTGAGTGGACACCAGACATCCACCATCATAGTCGGGTGGTTTCTCCACTGAGTCCTCTTGCACCGCACGCCTGCCCTGCTCCCCACCAGGCCCCCTAACTGACTCCAAGCCCTACTCACCCCTTCCCTGCCCTCTGCTCTACGCACATGCACAAAACTAACCTAAGCCTGCCGCCTGCACCGCGTCTCTCTTAGGCCTGGTATTCAGCGCGTTCTTCCTGTAAAGACCCATGGCACTCAGCTGGGGATTAGGTCTTCCACACCCCAGGCTCTCCCTAGACCCACCTAATCCTGTCTTTCCCCATGCAGAGTCCCAGGAGAACAGCCCTGCTCCAGCCTGGCCTGGCACCCCACTAATTCCAGGAAGATGCTGGCTCACTGAAAAGGTCAAGCTCGTTTAATGATTCACCCGACCTGGAATATCTCCTCTCAGTCTCCATCTATTAAACCAAACAAAATAAAACTTACTCAACCATAGGGCTCTGCTCAAGCCAGACTTCCTTTCTGAGATTCTTTGCGGCATCTCTTCTTTTGTGTTCAGTGTTTAAAATACCCGTTCGAGGCATTTAATTTTATATTGCTCTATAAGCAAGGAATTCCAACCAGTCCATCCTAAAGGAAATCAGTCCTGAATATTCATTGGAAGGACTGATGCTGAAGCTGAAAGTCCAATACCTTGGCCACCTGATGCCAAGAGCTGACTCATTGGAAGAGGCCCTGATGCTGGGAAAGATTGAATGAAGGTGGGAGGGGAAGAGGAGGACAGAGGATGAGATGGTTGGGTGGCATCACTGACTCAACGGACGTGGGTGTGAGTAAACGCCAGGAGGTGCTGATAGGCGGGGAGGCCTGGCGTGCTGCAGTCCACGGGGTCGCAAAGAGTCAGACACGACTGAGCGACTGACCTGAACTCAACTCATGTGTGTGTGTCCTTCCTTTTCAAGAAGATGTTGCACTCCTTAGGGAGAGAAACCATGCTTTGCTGCTCAGCACAGCACTTTGCTGTTGACCGATCTTTCCTGCTTCCACTGGAAGCAAAACATGAAAGCCTTAGAAACTAATTGCAGCAAGTCAGGTTGAGATGAGACTTTAAAAAGAACATATTGAGCACGGAGAAGTGTAGATCGTTGAGGCTAAAGACATCACTTTTAAGAGAGAAATTAAAATCACATGGGCATTTTAATCACCCGAGTGTCATGGAACAGGTCTTAGCTTTGAAAATTTTTAAAGGGAATTTTATTACAGTAGGAGTTATAACATTCCTCTCCTTGTAACAGAAAGGACTTGAGCTGGCCAGAAAGAGCAGTCGGATAAAATTTAATTATGAGACTACAAATACATACTGGGGACATAGTAAAACATGAAGAAACAACATTCCCAGGCGGTCACTCGGAGCAAAGTGCTGTGCGCCGCACATGCCTCACGGCCCTGAATTCTTATCGGGTGCCTCTGAAGCGGGCACCCGGTGCTGTTAGCATCTTTATAAGAGCGGGGACACAAAGCTCCATAGAAGCACAGTGGCTCTCGGGCTCATAGAGTCAGCTGCCAAATGGGACTCGTATTCAGGTCTATGCGACCCCAGGGCTCCAGTCTCTACCTCCCGCATCACGAGGTCAGGCAAGGTGCTAGGCCCTGCGCTGTGTTCTCAACCTAGGTTCTATTTTCTCAATAAACAGAATGCTCTTCTGTGTCCCAGCCTGTAAAGTTGGAGAGTAACCCTGGGCAGAAGGAATCTATGTCTCAGTTCATTATTTCCACAGACGTGACTTCGTAAGTCAACCAGAATGCCAAAGGAATACAATTTTGTACAGTTTGTTTGGTAAAGGTAAATAAGCAAGGTTGCTGCTGCTGCTGCTGCTGCTGCTGAGGCGCTTCAGTCGTGCCTGACTCTGTGCGACCCCATAGATGGCAGCCCACCAGGCTTCCCCGTCCCTGGGATTCTCCAGGCAAGCACTCTGGAGTGGGGTGCCATTTCCTTCTCCAATGCATGAAATTGAAGTGAAAGTGAAGTCGCTCAGTCGTGTCCGACTCTAGCGACCCCATGGACTGCAGCCCACCAGGCTCCTCCGTCCATGGGATTTTCCAGGCAAGAGTACTGGAGTGGGATGCCACTGCCTTCTCCTCTGCCCTATGAGTCAATGCTAATTTAAATGTTTTCATAGAGACATTTCCATTTAAAGAGACAACTGTGCTTTCCTCACCACCCCAAGCCCACCTACAGGGCTGTGCTCTTGCCTGGCCACCAGGCAGGGCCCTGGCACAACTGGCTGAGCTCAACAAGCCTCTCAGACACTGAAGCTGCATGAGCTCAAGGTCTAAGGCTCACTGGAAATCCACTGTCTCAGTAATACAAAGAAGACTTTGATGATACTCAAAACTCTTTCATTTATTGTTCATAAATGACCAGTCCATCCTAAAGGAAATCAACTCTGAATATTCACTGGAAGGACGGGTGCTAAAGCTGAAGCTCCAACACTTTGGCCACCTGATGTGAAGAACTGATTGATTGGAAAATATACAGATGCTGGGAAAGACTGAAGTCAGGAAGAGAAGGGGACAACGGTGGGTGAGATGGTTGGATGGCATCACCAAGTCGATAGACATGAGTTTGAGCGTGCTCCAGGAGATGGTGAAGGACAGAGAAGTCTGATGTGCTGTAGTCCATGGGGTCACAAAGAGACAAAGAGTGGGACATGACTTAGTGACTGAACAATAACAAAATGATCTTATGATAAAGAGGAGGAGTATGGTGGTCAAACAGTGAATGCCATTTTTGGAGATGCTTCAGTTTGCGTGATGATGAGATGAATCATAGACGTCCTCACCCACCAGAGGCTGTTTCCAGTAAGTGCACCAAGCATTCTGTTACATCTTTCAATCCTATGGAAGTCCTATATAAGGACTACGTAAGTCCTGCATAAGCTAAGCAGGGCCCCACGGGGCCTTCCTGGAGGAGACCCCTCCCTAACCCACGTTCTCCACCTGCCTCTTGTCTACAGAAAAACTGTAGCCTACCTAGGTTTCCCTCAAGTTCCCAAGAGGAAATTTAATCAGAGAAGTGAGAAGATGCAAAAAGAAAGGGAAAAAGGCAAGCAAGGCAACATAATAATAGTTTCAGTTCAGTTCAGTTCAGTCGCTCAGTTGTGTCCGACTCTCTGAGACCCCAAGAATCGCAGCACGCCAGGCCTCCCTGTCCATCACCAACTCCCAGAGTTCACTCAGATTCACGTCCATTGAGTCAGTGATGCCATCCAGCCATCTCATCCTCTGTCGTCCCCTTCTCCTCCTGCCCCCAACCCCCTCCCAGCATCAGAGTCTTTTCCAGTGAGTCAACTCTTCGCATGAGGTGGCCAAGTACTGGAGTTTCAGCTTTAGCATCATTCCTTCCAAAGAAATCCCAGGGCTGATTTCCCGGGATGGGATGGACTGGTTGGATCTCCTTGCAGTCCAAGGGACTCTCAAGAGTCTTCTCCAACACCACAGTTCAAAAGCATCAATTCTTCGGTGTTTAGCCTTCTTCACAGTCCAACTCTCACATCCATACATGACCACAGGAAAAACCATAGCCTTGACTAGACGGACCTTAGTCGGCAAAGTAATGTCTCTGCTTTTCAATATGCTATCTAGGTTGGTCATAACTTTCCTTCCAAGGAGTAAGCGTCTTTTAATTTCATGGCTGCAGTTCAGCCATTAACCAAAGTCAGGGACCTCTCGCTCCTCCTCCAGGGCTACAGATCGTATTCTGAGCCACGTCCTCTGGGCTGTCTTGCAGATACTGACGCCCCCACCAGCTGGGAGAAGGTTACTGTGAGCTGCACACAAGCATGGAGACCTCAGACCAGTTGGAACCAAAAGGGCAGGTCGACGCTTACTTACCGCACCACAGTCAGTCAGAAGGCTGTCCGTGAGCTGGCCGCATAGCCCACAACCCTCTCCCTCAACCTGTCTTTAAAAACCCTTCCCTGGAGCCTTCAGGAGTCTGGGCCTTTAAGCACCAGCTATCTGAACTCCTTGCCTGGCGCCTGCAATCAGTATGCATTCTCCTTCACCACAAGCTGGTGTCAGCAGCTCGGCTTCACCGCATTTGAGCACGCAAGCCCACGTTTGGTGCGGTAACACTCAGGGAAGCGGTGAATCAGCACGGTTAAAAGTCTGATTCTACAGCTGCAGTGTAACACCCAAGGGGACTGTTTAAGGTGGATGGTGAGCCCAGTGTGTTGGAGTCCAGGCCTCCTGGACACCAGCCATGAGAAGGCAGGGCGGAGGAGAAGGACAATTCCCTTGCAAGACTGACGTGCTAGGGTGAACACGCATGAGACTCAACCAATATGCGAAGGCAGTGCTGATTACACGGAAAGCAGCTCACTCTCTGCTGACATCCCCTGTGGGGAGATTATCACCCTCATCGTGAGCACTGAAACCAAGCCTTCAGCACTGACCACCTTGTCCTCAGGTTTGCAGTCCGTCTGGCAAACTCTCATGCCAGGAGAACATATTTCTCCTAAATGCTAACTGATACAGTAAAACATGTACACCATGTGTCAAGCACAGAATGCTTTTACAGTTTTGAGTTTTACAAATTTATCCTTCATCTAGGATAAATTCTATTGCTCCCAGAAGAGGTAGATAAATCTCAAGGCATAATTACACCCCTGCTGGCTGTGACCTTTGAAGGTGCGTATCTGCTTGAAAAATAATAGAATACTCCCTCCTCTGTGAAAGACATTTGAGTTTCTGTCTGAACTATGCTTTAAATGAAACATGCCCATGGATACTTTATTTTCATGACAGGAGGTCATCTTTAGTTTCTTGGGGCTTGAGTTTTCTAACAGTCTAACAGAAGCGATTAATCACATTTTGCCACCCATTTACACGCATCCTTTATTTATCTGAAGTCCAGAATGAAGTTATTTTCTTCGTGCTTGTTTTCCAAGGATATGCCCATATTCTACCCAACTTAGTTGTGAAACATTCACTCTGTGATCAGTGCTCTCCTACAGAACAATATTTTTTAATCAGCTCCTGCTGTTTGTTTGCATTTGCTTAGGAAAACTAGGATGCCTCCCCTAAGTCATCACAGGAAACCACAGAATATCGCCAGCAGCACGACCCAATGTCTTTGAACATTTCCTGAGCACCTCACCTTGTCAAAAAGAAGTGAGAGAAACTGTGGAAGGTAGAGATGAGGACCAGAAGGAGGGCGGTGTTGGGGTGTGGGGAGGGGCACTGTTGGGGGTGGAGGAGGGGAGGGAGGAGGGGGAAGAAAGGAAAACCAGAAACGGAAGCAAGGAGACACCATCCTTTTCACTCTCCTTGTTCTGCAACTGGTTTCCATGCACCAACTCAACAAATGGCTTCATTCAACTTTAACCTCGAATCAACACCTCTGGATTCCAAAGATGAGCCCCCTGATAACACAGCCCGCTGTGTATACCCAGAGCTGAAAACTCCGCCAAATCACGCACTCACGTCTTTTCCTTCCCACTCACACTTCTGGGTCCCAAATCTTCCCGTTTTGAGAAACAAGAGGCGCTTAGGGTGCTGCCCTTTCTACTGTGTTTATAAACTGGGAACCCTCCTGGAGTCGGAAGGTGAATCACCATGCCCTGGGGGGCTGCAGGTGATTACAAATCACAGGAGTGGGGGCTGGTGATTGGGGGCCGGGCAGCATCTTACCCTGCGGGACCTGGAACCTGGGCACCAGAGCAGGAGGTGGCAGAGCTGCTCTGGGAAGGGGGGCTTCACTAACGGGCGAGGAGCTGGACTCACTGACACCCCCACCCCCCACCCCAGGGCCTGGGGGCACCCCAGAGGTTCCCACAGCATCAGGACACTTCACTGTCAAAAGCTGAGGTGCCATATCTCCTGCCCTAGGAATTGAGCAACTGGTCAGCGCTCCACCCTACTCTGTTCTGCAGATTTCTCATTAGAAGAAAATGAAAGAATCATCTTACCCATGAGGGATTTTGCTCAGGACGTAATATCCAGTATAGGAGTGTTGATATATCTGAAACAGACACACAAAAAAACAAGAAACAAAAAAAACAAGCATTGAGATCATGGTTGTGATTATATTTTTCAAATCACTGTGAATCCTAATAAACAAGCCTGGACCAAAAAGCATGTAGTCAGGAGACCACGCAGCCAAGTCTTTTATTTACTCAGGAAGTAGATTTGCATATCATGTCAGTCTTATTTCCACCATTTGCCTGTGGTTTACTGGGTAGCCAGAGGCTTGGTATTATTTCCATGACTTCGTGGTTTGTGATTAAATCGGGCAGAGATTTCCAGCTCAACTAATGTAGCACAGAACTAACGTGGACGGTGCTCATCGGAGGCTTCCTGACAGGCAGCTGGACCAGAGATGGGGAGACCCCGGCCCGGCGGGAGGTCCCTGAAATCTCTGGCAGAGTCCACTCTGTACCTTTGGTGAGCTGTAATACCAGAGCCAAGATAGGCTTACCTGGGCAAACTCCTGTCCCCTGGACAATCCGACGTACATGCTTTAGTTTCAGAGAGTGGCCAGTAAATTAAGAGCTCATTGCAAGGGGAACGTGGCTTTCAAGACTAAGGCAACAACAGTAACATAGCCCTCAGGTCTCAGATGTCCCTCTTCAACTCTTGAGCCAGGAGATTACTCCCCAACCCATAAATGCAGTGGTCACCCCCAAAGAAGGGAGAATGTGGCCTCTGTCCTCTCTAGCTTTCTGGAGAGAGACCCTCTGGGAGTGTGGAATGTGATGTGCTGGTTACCCTGCAGGGATGAAGTGAGAGCCGAATTTCACTTCCCTTCCTCTGGAAACTTCTGAGTGTTGGCGCCCTGTGCGGGCCGGGCGCTCGCTGACTAGCATTTTAAACCAGCTTTCTAAAGATGACGGGTGAGGGACGCGCAGGCCAAGGGAGACAGAGCTGCCGCCGGGCGGGTGCAGTACGGACGCACTTGGGCTGAGGACGGATGCGAGCCCGCAAAGGAAAGCGGGGCGGGCCTGCTAACACCCCGACTCCACGCCTGGCCTGGGCCCAGGATTAACCTCGAGGGGATCGCAGCCATTTGGCGAAAAAGGACCCAGATATAAAAATAAAAAACAGCACCTAATTGCTAAAGAAGTTTCGCTTCCAGTGACCCCAGGACTCCTGCACTAGACCCTGGGATGGTGCGCTCAAGGGCAGGAGACGGCCATCCAGCTGGGGGTCTAGCTGAAACTCGGGTCCAGGTGTGAAGAAACAGCTTTGAAGGAGCTAAATCGTGACGAAGACCACCACGCACTCCTGTAGCAATCCGAGCAGGACCCCCCCCCCCCCGCTCCCCTGCACCCAGGACTGCTCCCCAGGAGAAGAAGGCGGGGCTGGAGTCCCAGCCCCTGTGTCCTGAGCAGACTGGCGCTCAGAGAGCCCCTCGGAGGTCCGGGAGCTTTGGCAGAGGGTGCCTCTGGGAACAGAGAGGGAGCAGAAGCTGGGCGGCCTGTCCCGTTTCTATGGTCACGGCGTCTGCGCTGGGCCGTTCCGTCTCTCCAACGGTGCCCTTTCATGCTACGTATCTACTCCAGTTTCACGGTGACCCCAGGCAGGCAGCTCTGTTTGCTGAGATGGGAAAGTGAGGCTCTGCTAGGGGCGTGGAGGATGCAGCAGTGATGGAGGCACGAGGAAAGGAGGAGGGCTGGGTCCTAACTCAGTGACCCCGATGGGGTCAGGAAATGATGGCCCGAGGCTTCTGAGCACAGGCCGTGGATGCTACTGAGGCCCCCAGCTCCCTCTTGGGCGGTTTGCCCTGCGGGAGGACGGCTGTCAGGTTGTGAAGACACCTGAGTGACTGTACGGGGACGAGCCGAGGTTCTTCCCCAAGAGATGACCAGGAGCCAGCAAGGCGCTGGGAAGCTGGGAAATTGATTCTTCACCCCCTAGTCAGGCCTGCGGATGACACGGCCCTGACTCACGAGAGAACGTGAGCTGGGGCCACTCAGATCTAAGATGGCCCTGAGCTACTGACCCACAGTAGCCACGAGATAGGAAGTATGGGTTGTCTTAAGCCACTAACTTTCGGATAGCTTCTCACACAGCAGTCGGTAAATAATACATCTAGTTTAAATCCAGACGATAAAGATTAACTATTAAATCAGAAGTGGACAGACTTTTGAGTTTCTGGAGCCCCTCCCTATAAACTTTCAGCAACTCCTAAAACAAATAGACAAATTTCCTATCAAAGAGTCCGTACAGAAGAGGTGAGGGGTGGGGAGCATTATGGACCAAAGCATTTGGAGAAAGCCTTTGAGGTTACCGTAGGGAATGGTCCACAGCACAGGGGATGAGGGGGTCGTGCTGGGAGAGTGGGGAGCATTCCTGGAGTACATTCTCTGCAGAAGGCCAGCTCCTCAGCACACGTGGATGCATTCAGTCTGCATGGGCTAGGTATTATTATCCTATCTTTTGGACAGGAAAACTGAATCAAACCCATAATACTTGAGATCCGTTTCTCTCTAAGCACACACTGGAAACTGCCTGAACAAAGCGTACAGCCAAGTTACAAGTCCAAGTTCGTTGTTGGCAACTGAAAAATCCAGGATACCAACAGTCATAATACATATGCGAAGCAAGGACACACACTGTCTGCTTGGTCGAAGCCCTGTTGATCTGACCCATCTGAAAATAGTGATTTCAGCTCACTGCCTGGTTATGACATTCCCAAACCCCTATCCTTGCATCTCCATACCTCTTTAAACATACCTGCAAATGACCCTGAAATTCAACTCTGTGGATATCTTCTGAGTGGGACCAAAGAGAAAAAGGAAGACAAAACTAAAATAACCTAGTAAAGATAGTAGAATAACCTGATGAGAGAGCTATCTATTTACAATTCGGCGTCTGCTCTGTCAGGCAGAAATTAAAAAAACAAGGCTATATGGATGGGGCATGTAACAGAATACCTAGAAAATGAAACCACTAATTAGAAAGAGTCAAACAAGATGAAAGTGAGTCAAGAAGTAGAGACGGATGAAACCTGAGAACGCTGGAGTACCTATGTGCCAAGTATGTATGTAAAAGCAGCATTCCAGGGTGAACCGTGGATGCAATGAAAAGCCTTCAGCATGAAACTGCAATTATGACTCAGGAGCTCCTCTTAGAAAACGGGGAAGTAGGAGGAAGACGAAGTGATTTTCTCAACGCTCCGAGATGAAACAATCAAATCAAACATTCTCCTCTGCAAAATATTCCCTCAACCTGGAGCCAAAAGAACCACAGTCACAAAGAAAACTTTGAAAGAGGACAAATTTCAAGTGTTTTCATTTGCACAATGCCTTATCTTGAAAGACATTAAAAAAAAGTTACATCTCCCTGAAAGAGTCTGAGATAAAAGCCGTGTGTGTGTGTGTGTGTGTGTGTGTGTGTGTGCGTGTGCGTGTGTGTGGACTCTATCTCTTGTATTTATGCATCATTCTTTAAAACAGACTCTAAATACTTCTGATCATGGAAAAAAGTACAAAGAGCTGGAAGTTAGTAAGACCACATTGTTATTGCTGTGTGAGTGAACTTTTAGAAGTTCATGAATATAAGGTTTCTTCCCACACCATCAAATTTTCCTTGGAAAATAAATGCATGAAAATCTGTTACCCAAAATACCACTCACAAGATGGAAAAACAATCTCATTATATTCTTTTTTTTTTAATATATCATACAATATAGTTGACATCGGCATTCAATAATTCGGAAAAATAACCTAATGTTTGTCCTGGGCTAGGTTCATATTTGGTCCGCATCTAATAAGTCTGAGGGCTTCCCTGGTGGCTCAGCTGGTAAAGAATTCAACTACAATGTGGGAGACACAGGTTCAATCCCTGGGTTGGGGCGATCCCCCGGAGAAGGGGGATCTCTGGCCTGGGGAATCCCATGGACTGCATAGTCCATGGGGTCGCAAAGAACTGGACATGGCTGAGCGACTCACTTTCACTCTACTATTTCTGAGACATCACTCTGTCCACAGCTTGCTTTCTTATCCTCTCCCACATCACTCTCCGAGAGACACAGACTTTGCTTTCCTCTGGTCTTTGCTACCGCAGCTTCACCAGGTACACTGACATGGCCTCACTTTATGCCCCCTTCCTCTGAAATCTCCCACTCTATAGTCTTAAACCATGATTACCTGAATATTAATTTCATGGACCTGCTTCCTCAGTGGTAGGCCAGTGTATCAGACTCCCCACTGACTTCTTTCTCCACCTTAGGTTCACAGGCACCCCAGACTCAATATTCTCCAAAAGAAACTCTTCAACAACCCTTAAAACCTAGTTTTCCTTCCGTATTTCCTATCCTGGCTAGTGGCTCCCTCATCCCCTCAGTAAGCTGAGCTGAAAACCTAGTTTTTCCTAACTCCGTTCTTTGCCTCCTTCCTCCTCTGGCTCGATTCCATATATCCCCAAGTGGTGCTGAAATAATTTCTCAAGTCCTTCTCAAATCCATTACCCACCCCTCATCCCTAAGGCAAGTGCCCTGCTTCAGACCCCTGTCCATCCTGCCTCTCCTGCAGGAAGAAGCTACTGTGTTCTTCTCTAAGACTAACTCCTGAGACCTTGACCCCATTCCCTTCTTCTTCCTGGTGAACTTGATTATCAACTCTTCTACCACAGATCACCCCGCCTTATATTTTTTATCCAGCTTCCCAGGCTCTAATGGCAAAGAACCCGCCTGCCAACGCAGGGAACTCAAGAGACGCGGGTTCGATCCCTTGGTTGGAGAAGATCCTCTGGAGGAGGGTATGGAAACCCACTCCAGTACTCTTGTTTGGAGAATCCCAAGGACAGAGGAGCCTGGCGGGTACAGTCCACAGGGTCGCAGAGAACTGGACCCTGGTCATGACTGAGTGCGCGCACGCACGCACACGCGCGCACACACACACACAGTATTTTTCGTCACTCCCTCTCCATGGTTTTGTCTCTCCGATCTGTTGATTTGAAATCTCCCACATGAAAACAATCCTTGGCCATTTCCCTCCTCCCCCAAATTCCTTCTCTTTAACTAACACGGTACTTTATAAGGAAAGTCTGCACTGCATCACTTTCCATTACTTCAAGGCCGCTGCATCATCCTCCCGACGTTCTCAAAGTGCCACCTCTGCGTGTCTGTCTCACTGCCGTGCACGACAGCGTCTTGTTTTCCAGCCCGCTGGCTCACTCTGCAGTGCATGACAAAGGTCACAGGAGTCCTTCTCTCTTCTTGGTTCCCAGGCAGGTCACTGGCCTCGGTCTCCTCCCCTGCCTGTCCTTTCTGCTCTGCAGACCTCTTGAACGGATGCAGGCACCAACCGGCCACCCACGCAAGTTCCCCTCGTTGGTCTGCACGCTTGGTCTGGAAGGACACTGCTTCTTTATGTGACGTCTTCCTGAGTTCATGTTTTCATGCTTGATCTACTTGCTGACTTCTAAGCTCATATTTTGGCTTATGTTGGGCCTTTCAGCATGTTTTTGCTCCAAATTGTCATACCACATTCAATATTTTGAAAACCAAATAAATTCTTCTCCTAAAAATTCTCTCTTTTTAGCCACACTGTGCAGCATGTGGATCTTAGTTCCCTCTCCAGGGATCGACCCTGTGACTCCTGCATGGCAAGTGTGGAGTTGTAGCCACCGGACTGCCAGGGAAGTCCCCTAAAGAATTCCCTTTTGTGTTCTTGCACGTGTCTGGTCTCTCGGTAGAAGCATCTTGGAATCAGCTCCAGCCGTTCCTATTCCTTCCGCCTTTGCTCCTGTCCAGGTGCAACTGGTTTCCAAATTTCACTGGACTGTGACTTTGGAATGAACCTTAAATTCACAGCACAATTTCCACCCTCAGTAACACTGCCCTAGTTTGATGCCTGAGTGATCACAATGACCTTCCAGGTGACCTGCCAGCATCTAGCCAGAACTCCCCTCCTCCCCAGGGCCTGGAGAAGTCCTTTTTCACAACACAGGAGTCGGGAGCAGTGGGTGGCTGTGGTGGTTTGGAATAGTTTTGGAGTAGGATGCAGCCACTCCTGTGTATCCACTATAATTACAACACAGTTTAAAACTAAGACATATGTTCAGTTCCCAGCCTGCTCATCATTTGATGGGTGAACTCAGACAAATTACTTAACTTCTGAGCCTGAGAGGTAACAGCTGTGAGTATTTGCTTAGGAAATTTAAGCCGTGAGAAAGGAATCAAGAATGCTCGTGTTTAAATTTGAAGAACTATATAGTTAGCTACTAGCACTGTATAGCATCCAGAAAATTCTTTTTTTCCCCACTCTTTTGGGCTGTAAGAAAACAGGAATTCCATAGAGGATGGCAAGATAGGAGCTGACCTCTTCCAAGGGGTGGGAGAAACAGGAAAACCACTGAGATTGCTGCCCTCTGGACTGGCTGCTGGTCAGCACCACCTCTCCATTCAGACTGAAGGCAGGAGGAGAAGGGGACGACCGAGGATGAGATGGCTGGATGGCATCACGGACTCAGTGGACATGAATTTGAGCAAACTCCGGGTGACAGTGAAGGACAGGGAAGCCTGGTGTGCTGCAGTCCATGGGGTCACAAAGAGTCGGATATGACTTAGTGACTGAACAGCAAGTGTGTCAGTAATGGGGTGGATGGTCCCCTGAGGGGTGAGCTCCCCAGCACTGATGGGATTCAGGCAGAGGCTGGAGAGCTGCTGTGAGGGACACCCTGGAATGGGTGTGTGCATTCTCAGGCAGATGGCTCCAGGGGACATGAGCCCCTTTCCTGTCTGATCCTACATTCTATTTATTTATGGGCTTTGCTACTAGCTCAGCTGGTAAAGAATCTGCCTGCAATGCAGGAGACTCAGGTTACATCCCCTGGGTTGGGAAGAGCCCCTGGAGGAGGAAATGGCAACCCACTCCAGTATTCCTGCCTGGAAATCCCATGGACAGAGGAGCCTGGCAAGCTATAGTCCATAGGGTCAAAAAAGAGTGGAACATGACTGAGTGACTAATACTTTTCCTTCTATTTATCGAGGAAATTAAACATATCAGAGGGTACAGATGAGCTCAGGGTAAGATTCTCCCAAGCTATAACCAAGGACGCCATGGATGGAATAACACATGGTTAAAGAAATAAGATACAGGAATGTGAAGTGAATAGAAGCTAAAAAAAGTACCAGGAAAGATTAACACAGGAAAAAGTCAGACTGGGCAGGGAAAGAATGTGAGATTTGGAAACCAGATGGTAAAAAAAAAAAGAAGAAAGAAAATTATCCATACAAGAGGCATGCTGATGAGTGAAAAAAAAAAAAAAGAAAAAGAAATCTGAAGGGAAAAGATAAAACTCTAAAAAAGTAGCTGGAAAGGTAAGATGTCTTGGTTTTAAAACTGGAGAAAATAAAGCGTTTACCCAGAGGGTCTATCTCCTCACAGTTTTGAAGGTTCTGTTACCAAAAGAGAAGGAATTTCTTTAGCATCCAGCTGGCAATACAGTTCCCCTGAGAATTAACACACAGCCAGCCCCAGGAGAAAGCAAGCAGCCTGCTTTCCAAACCCAAGCCGAAACCCCCTGGACCATGATGGATTCTCGCGCACTGCTCGTGATCTTTTGTGACATTCTGTAGATGTTCCCTCAAAACCTTTTTGAGAACAGCTTTATGGAGGAGTAATTTACATATCAAATATTGCACATAGGTGACTTCCCTGGTCGTTCAGTGGTTAAGAATCCTCCTTGGAGTGCAGGGGACTGGGGTTCGATCCCTGGTCGGGAAACTAAGATCACACACGACTTCCAGCAACTAAGCCCAAGCACCACAACTACTGAGCCCAAGCACCACAACTACTGAGCCCATGCCACGGTGAGAGAGTCTGTGTGTTGCAACGAAACGATCCCGCACGATGCAGCTGAGACTGATGAAGCCACGTGAATTAATTTTAAAAGTTACAAAAAGGCACTGCATGTATGTGATTTGTTTGAGTTGATGAGTCTGTACACGTGTGACAGTCAGGACCAAGTCACCAGACACAGCCAGCACCTTCCACGGCTGCCGTGTGTCCCCGACCACCTTTCAGGAAAGCAGCAAAGGCCAGATAATTAAGCCTGGAGCCCTGGTGCCCCCTCGGTCAGTGGGGAGAAGTGAGGCGAGGAAAGCTACCTTCTGTTTTTTCAAAGCCACATCACGAGTCTCCACACTCACGTGGTGTGTTCCTAAGACTCGGTCCCGACATCTTCTGAACAACCTGCCCTTCTGGTTATGGACGCCCTCCATCCACACGGTTAGACCTGGGTCAGGATCCAACCCTCACAGAGCAGCTGCCGTTCCTCCGAGAAACCCTCGAAGACCCGCCCTGCGGAACGGCTCATGACCCAGAGGGGGCTTCAGAGTCTGCCAAAGGCTCCCGAACAGTCCATCCAGATCCTTCTCTGAGTGATAAAAACAAGTGAGTGCATCTCCAATATCTGATGAGATAAGAGCTAACCAGTTTGTAGGGTTTTGCTGGGAAGAAACGATGAATATCCTGCCTGGAAACCCTTTCACTTACTATTTGGAGAAACGGGCCCAGCTGAGGATTTTCGGTCTTTTGAGGAGTGAGACCCACGGGCCAAGATGCTCTCCAGAAGAGGCGCAGGTCAGCGGGAGTCGGACAGAGAGCCGGGTGAGTGATGCCCGGGGCAGGTGGTCTGCCCAGAGGAGAGAAGCCCGAGGGCAGCCGGAGGGCTGATTCTCGGTTTCACACAGCCCTGGGAGTAAGCGCCAACAGGCCTGTTCTCATCCCCTCCACGCGGGAGGAGTGTGTTGACGAGTGCACTCCATCTCAGCCCAGTGATGCTGGCTGCTGGTGACGAACGCTGGACTGGCAAGGCTTCCAGGCCCCGGCAGTAGCAGTGTGGAGTCAGAGTCTGCAGGGGCAGCAGGAGAACGCCGTGGTGACACCGAGCCCGGGGACGCTACATCCCCCTGCTGTTCATAAAGCCCCTCAGGTCCCAGGGGGCACTGCACCCCTGCCCTCCCCACCTCTGTCCTGTCCGTGCCTATGTTTAACCGCGCAGGCCCTGAAGCCTGGATCTGGGCGCTCAAGCCTCAGGGCGTCATGTCTGACAAGCCCCTGACGGTGACACAGCTGGTGATGTCCCCCTGCATGCAGAGTCCACACTGCTTCCTCTCCTAGATTCTGGAGAAATCCCATCTCATGACAGAGTCGGTCTCTGCTCGACTCTTAATCTCCTGTTTCATTCATGTCTTTTATTGGGCTCTACCCCAAATGACTCAGCATCGTGCCAGAACATCTGGCCTGGTGTCTGTGAATCTCAAGTCCTGATGTAGAGGTTGATGATGATGGAAAGGTTCCTGAAGAGCCCAGTCCTCCCAGAGAAGCTGCTCCTTCCATCAAGCACAAGGTCACGGTCACCTCTGGGGTCCAGCAACGGCACTTCGTATATATCTCCTCATACTCGGCCGACTTATTTGATATCGTCTCATGAGGAATTGATGGTTTAACTTTGGTGTTGGAGAAGACTCTTGAGAGTCCCTTGGACTGCAAGGAGGTCCAACCAGTCCATCCTAAAGGAGATCAGTCCTGAGTGTTCATTGGAAGTATTGATGCTGAAGCTGAAACTCCAATCCTTTGGCCACCTCATGTGAAGAGGTGACTCACTGGAAAAGACCCTGGTGCTGGGAAAGATTGAGGGCAGGAGGAGAAGCAGATGACAAAGGATGAGATGGCTCGATGGCATCGCTAACTCAATGGACATGAGATGGGTAAATTCCAGGGAGGTGGTGACGGACAGGGAGGTCTGGCGTGCTTTGGTTCATGGGGTTGAAAAGAGTCGGACACAACTGAACAACTGAACTGATCCACTGACTGATCATGAAGTCAAACTTTATTCTGAATTGATTTAAAAGGAAACATTTCCCAGAGGGCCCCCACTAACTAGAAACAGATTGATGCTTAGGTCCTCTCAGTTCAGTTCAGTTCAGTCGCTCAGTTGTGTCCGACTCTTTGTGACCCCATGAATCGCAGCACCCCAGGCCTCCTGCCCATCACCAACTCCCGGAGTTCACCCAAACTCTTGTCCATCGAGCTGGTGATGCCATCCAGCCATCTCATCCTCTGTCGTCCCCTTCTCCTCCTGCCCCCAATCCCTCCCAGCATCAGAGTCTTTTCCAATGAGTCAACTCTTCGCATGAGGTGGCCAAAGTATTGGAGTTTCAGCTTTAGCATCATTCCTTCCAAAGAACACCCAGGACTGACCTCCTTTAGAATGGACTGGTTGGATCTCCTTGCAGTCCAAGAGACTCTCAAGAGTCTTCTCCAACACCACAGTTCAAAAGCATCAATTCTGATGTGAGATAAATGTTAGGAAATGACTCCGCATAAACAAAACGTCCTTTGTCCTCCAGGTTGCATATGCTGTTGCCATGTAACCATCGGCAAGAGTAACACAGAGCAGACACCTGCGACTATAAAAGCAATGAAAATAACTCAGTATTCAGTACTTGTATCTCAACTCTTTTTCTCCAGGAGTCACTGTTTTCCCACCAGACTTTCTAAATTTAAGAGCATATGCTCAGTCATGCAGGCATGTCCAATCCTTTTGCAACCCTAAGGACTGTGGCCCACCATGTTCCTCTGTCCGCTGGATTCTGGAGGCACGAATACTGGAGTGGGTTGCCATTTCCTTCTCCAGGGAATGTTTCTCACCCAGGGATATAACTTGGGTCTCCTGCATTGCAGGCCCATTCTTTACCTCTGAACCATCAGGGAAGTCCATAAAATTTAAGAGAGTAGGTTTCCCCTCAAACCTGTAGTCTCTCCAAACATCTAGTTCTGCTCTGGGTGTTAATCCAGCCCCAAGAACCTCTAATGCATTGTTTTTTGACCAACCCCATTCATCAAACTTCTTAATAGAGAATGTCTCATCCTCTGGGTCCTTCACCCACAAAGCTCTCCAGAGATCAGTGACTCTGAGAACATCTGAGCCTGAAAACAACAGGATTAAAACTGAGGATGCCGCTCAATAAAGATCTTAAGTTTCAGAGATGAACAGCACAACTTTCAGCTGTGATTCGGGTCACGTTCCCAAATACCCAAGACAGGAACACCTCTGACATCCAGGAATAGCTGAGTAATTTTCTTTTAATCATTTCCTGTGTCTCTACTTGGACACTGCAATTCAAGGAGTGTGTCCATGTGTCTTGGGCTCATCTTCTGGAGACAAATGATATCAGTCGTAGGGTGCTGGGCAGACATTCGAAGGAAGCAGTTCATGAGGCTTTCCTTCGTTCCTAACTGATTTTCAAGGACACATGCCCATGTGCCCTGACCTCTCCCCAGCTCCATCACTGCCTGTCCTCAGTGTGGCGGCCACTAAGAGATGATGCCCGACGTTCCTGCTCTTCCAGGCTGCCAACTTCTCCTCCTCTGCCCCCTCTGTGCCGCTGACTCTTTCCTGACCTCGCTTGAGGACACGGCCTTTTCTTTTCCCTTGCTCGCCTTTGTGTCTCTTCTGGCCTGCATATACTGCCTGTAGGATCAGCCTCGTGTAGATGCAAGGTAAAAATAAATAAAACCTCCTGACATCGTGGATGTCTTTAGAATTTACAAACCATTTTCTATATCCTTTAACGTGACTCTCACAACACCTGCTCCCAAGACTGGGTTAAGTTTCTCTTCTTTTAAATAAAAAATGGAGGCTCAGAGACACAACTGGTTGGTCCAAGGTCACATAATGTCAAAGAGACGGACGTGGGAAGTCAGGGTCTTTTTTTCCCACATGGCTCCACGTTGTTGCCACTGTAACAGGCTGGTCAGAAAGCATCTCCCACCCTAAGCCGCCTCTTCTTTAGCAGCCAGAAAGGATACCAATAGATCCACACTCAAGAGAGCAATATTAAGAAGAAAAGAACTAAGAAGGTCTACGCCAGAGTGGCAACTAACTCCCGCCCTGCACAAGACTGGCTGTCAGGCAATGCCATCCAGACTTCCGGGGAACCTCACAGAATCCCAGTGGTCCTGGGGACCGAGCAGGAGGTGGAGAGGAAGGTCACCGGGGGTCACCGGGGGAGGCTGCTCACTTTCAGCTTCTCAGGCCGAGCTTCTCCTGCACCACTTCCTTGTGCGGCAGCTCACCAGCTTCTCTGCGGCCTCTCTGAGTGTATCTCAGGACCCTGGCCGCTGGTTCCTCGTGGCAGCAAACAGTGCGTGCACGGGGCTCACTTCGAGGACAGGGCAGGGAGATGGAGCATAAATGGTTGGCTCCTCTGGGGAAGGGTGCTGATGGAGGCAGGGCTCACTTAGCGGTTTATCAGCACAACATAAAACCAGCAGCGGCTGTCCCCGCTTTATAAGAGGGTGCACCGGGCCCGGCTGTGTCCCCCAGGCCTCTGGAAGGGCAGGGCTGAGAAGTCCAGGCGGTCCCTCCTCTCCCTTCGCTGCTGTACTCGTTAAGTGTCACGTGATGCTAAATGGATGACTGATTTTCGGCAGGTCCGTCTCCCGCACCTACGCTCACCTGACGTTTCCAGTCCTCCGTTTTCCGTCTCCTGCTCACCGTCACCGCATGGCTACTCTGCCCCGCCGATCCGAGTCTAAGGCGACCGCCCATCACCGGTCGTCGCGCCTCCTGACTCGCTCCCCTGCAGCACGAACCCTCGCGCTCACACGCGGGAGGGAGGGAGCGAGGTCTGGACCCGGGCGCTCCTCTCACTCCCTTCCTCCTAGTCCCTGTGAACCTGACCCAGGCCCGACCCGGACCGTCAGGAGCTGTCTACCACGTGGCCGTCTGCCCAGCGCACCCTGACACACCCCTTCCCTCCCCTCCACTTGCACTCCAGCGGCTCCCCTCGCCTCTCGAGTCCCCCTGCCCAGACTCTCTGAGGAGCTGTCAAAACCACCCCTCCCCTGCCCACAGTCGGCTGGGGCCGGAAGAGAAGTGAGGGCTGTGGCTTCCCGGAGATGGGCACAGAGGCCGCAGCTCCGTGAAGACAGGGCCAGGGGCACAGCGGCCCACGGGGGAGGCTTAGTGGGTCCCCGGGTGCTCCTCCCAGTCACACCCGATGGAGGCTTCTCTACACCCGACAACAGCGCTCCCGCCTCCAACACCCAGCATGCCGCACCCAAGGCGCATGCAGCTTCACACCGACAGCTCTTAACCCACAGGGTCCCTTGAAACGAAGCCTTTGTGGGTAAGACAGACGGTAAAGCAGGCCGCTGGGGACTGGAGGAGATTCTGGAACCCAGTGGGTAGAAATGGGCTGAGCACCCTCTCGCTCAGAGGCCCCAGCCAATGTGCCATCTGCACTGGCATGCTTTGTGCGGTACTTCCTACCCCCTGAAGCTTGGCTCCAGTGCGCTCTGCTCTCTCATTTTCACGACCATCTCTGAAGGTTTCATTCTCACTCACATTACTGTTTCCTGTGCACGTCTTATTAGGCTCTGTGGGTGCTTGCATCTGTTCACCCCCCCCACCCCACCCCCCCACCCTCCCACTCCACTTCTGAGATGGCTGGTATTTCTGTTTCTTGAGACTCTCCCCTCACCCATTCTCAGCCTCTCCTTTGCTTATTCTCAGAGGCGTTTGCTTTCATTTTTCAGTTGCAAAGGAGATGGTCAACGCCTCTGACACACAGGCAGCCCCTGGCCACGTGGACACTGAGGGTAGGAAGAGGGGGATTCTGGCAGAGGCCACATATCCTGCCTCTCACTCCAGCTTGTTTTCTATCCCCTTGGCTGCCTCTTTCTGGAAGATTCATCCTGGGTGAGCAACAGGCTAGGGCTTGCATCACAGCCCTGGGAGTGCCTCCAGAGAACCCAGCGGGTTGGGTTCAGCTGGACACCACACACACACACACACACACACACACACACACACACACACACACACGCACGCACACACCAGGGGTACTCGGGCACCACCACGGTCCTCCCCACGCTTCCAGATAACAAGGTCTGGAAGATCATCCTCCTCATCAGCCTCTCTGATCTCTTCTTGATCCAGAATTACCTAACATCTCGCCACCGTGACCATATAATTTGCTGCCCAAACTGGCACAGAGAACGTGGAGTGACCGGTAATCAGAGCTGGAGAGACAGGCACAGACTGCTTGTCTGGAGCCGTCTGTTCAAGACAAACCAGGAAACATGGTTTCCCCCGTTACTGTTGCCTCATGAACGATCCTACTGATGGGAGAATGAGAAATTACATCCTCAGTTTAACCAGGGGAAGGCGCGAGAAATCCAACGAGGACCTGGGGAAGGAGTCTGAAAACAGACAGAGGAGGAGGGAGGGGGGGCTGTGTTGAGCACGTCTCCAAGAAGGAAGGACTCACGAAGCAACCAGGCTGCTGAGGCACCATCTGTGCACGTCAGCTCCTTGGCACACGGCACCTGCCTCTTCCCCAGCCTCAGGGTGACATCACACGCCACAGTCAGACGGCGCTGTTTGTTGGCAGATGTTGCGTGTCCAGCTTAAGGGCAGTGGAGAGGGTGCTGGGGCTGAGCACAGCCATGACTCATAGGTTAAGTGAACACAGGGTAGAAGGAGAAAACTGGAGGGCAAGAGGCTGGAAAGACTGTTTTCCATCAAGTCAGAAGAGGGAGAATAAAGGCTTACAAAGCACATATTGAAACAAATGTTGAACAAGCCCTGGAATCAATGGTTTTACATAAGTGCGGCTACATGAACTTAATCCTGTGAACATATTAGGGACCCATTCTCAGTCTCCCAAATCAGGCCATACTTACTGGGATATAGCTTCCCGGATTAGGGGGTAAAGTAGACGCTAACAATAAAAAATCCAGTATCCTGAACTCAACTGTACACAAATTTGTATCCTTGAGACAAAAGAACTCTTGAAAATGATGGGGTGATCTTCAATTTTCAGATGGAATTTCAGATTTTATTATTATCTATGAATGTCACAAGAATTCTCAGTTTTAAAAGATTTCAAAACGTAGGGCATCCTTAAAGAAAAGTACAGGTGATCCTAAAATGACATTTATTTGATTTCATGTGAGTTCATTTGTCATGGTGGATGGGAGGAATCCACTGGAATGAGATGGGAACAAACTGTCTGCAGGCAAGGACAAAACTGTGTCCATGAAGGCAGGGACCTCAGGGCACGGTGATGGAGGAGGGTGTTCTCTCTGGCCGCTGATGGGCCAAGGGTGATAGGTTGCCGAAGATTCTGTGGGCAGCGTTGAAAGGAGAAACACTCCTTGAGGACAAAGGCAGCCTTGAGGCTGTTCTGGTAATTCAGAGGGAAAAGCTGCCAGCTGCATGCGTCATCATGACGGTTCCTGCCTGCCTGGCAGTTCTGCATCTACTGAAATTCTGTGCTCTTCACAAGACGGCTCTAAATATATCTCCTGGTTTGACAATCCCGAAGACACACGAGGAATCCCAGGATGCTGTGCCTCCGATACAAGTCCTAAAGCGGGGCTAGAAGCAAGGCGGAGGCATGCTAATGCACGGCTCAGATGCCACATGGAGTCGACGGGCTGACGTTGGAAACTCCTCAGTGGACACTGACTGTACATTTGCCATATGCTCAGGCTCCTCTAATGAGCAGTTACGGAAGAATCCTTCTTGTTTGGACTGGGCTGCTGAGCTCTGCAGAGCTGTTCCCTGAGCTAAAAATACTGGAGCTAATTAGCTTGCTCTGCTCTTCGGGACTTGCCAGATGGCAACTCGAGGTTGCTCTCAGAGCTCGCTGCCGTGGCAGAGCGTCTCACAGTGTGGTCCGTGGACCACATACATGCATTGGAATCATCCAGCGTGTCTGCTAAAAATGAAGATTCCTGGGTCCACCCCATAGCATCATCGAGTGTGGGGCTCCGCATCTGCCTTCTGACAAAACCATCCGGACACGTTAACAGGGGGCCCCGGGCGAGCACGCTGGCATTTGAGAACCTCTGTCCCAAGGTGCCTGGTTTGCAAACTTGGCTCCACTCAGAGTTACCAGGGACCTTTTAAAGCTCAAGTCCCACCACCAGAGAGCCTGATTTGCTACATGGCTGTCTGGTGATTCTAATGTAGGAGCAGGCACACACGGCCTGGACCTCTAAGCACACCTCTGGGTGTTACTGAACACCCACACATCTACAAACAAACACACCAAGAGAGGACTGAGCCCTGGAGCACGTGGGCTCCCTGCTGTCAACTTCATCGCTGAAGGTTCTCAGAGCTTGTTCATGAGTTTCCACCACAGCGCTGCAAACTGATCACCCCCCTCGTCGACCAAAAATCCAGATATTCCCTCCAGCCAGTTTCCGCGGGCATGTTCACATACCCCTGGTGGCAGGTGAGCTACGGAGCAAACGTCCTTACCCTGACCCCAGCTCTCAGTTCCACACATACTCAGAGGGTAGAAGCAGCACCTCTAACTTAGATTTCAGTGAAGTTGCTGCACAGGACAAAGTGCCAATAGGTGCTGGTACTAGGCTGAGGCGGTGGGTGGCAGGTTTGGACCATGAACGTGGACTCAAATGCCTCGGGAATGAGAAAGACTGGAGACGATCCAGGCCAGGGACAGCCTCTCGGCCGTGTCACGCACGCCTGTGCAAACACACAAGCTCTAGCCTGGGTCTCTCCCTCTGTGAAGTGGAGATGACATCAGCACTCACGTGATCGAAGTTGAAGTGAGAGAGCGTATCTGAGGCATTTTTAGGGACGGGGCTGTGCTGGCTTCTCAGGACATGAGGTCACCATGGAGACCACCCCACTGGGATGTCTGGAGGCGGGGCTGCAGCCTTGCCTTTCAGGGATGGTGTGGCTCTGAGCGCGTCATCAACTCTGGGTTTTGGTTTTCATGTCGGCAAAATACAGTGCTTCTGAGAGCCAAGCTAGTTTGACGGCAAGAGCTCCCTCTGTACTGTGATTTTGCAATTCTAAAGAAATCAGTGGTGTCATAGCGTAAAGGGGAGAAGGGTGCACGAGAAAGGAACATCAGGAGTTGACAGGAAGGATGCGGGACTCAGGGCCCTGCAAGGGCTGTTCTCTCCTGGGCCCTCGGTCCGAATATCTGCCTTCAGCCCCATAAGGAAGTCTTTCCTCATTCCTTAAAATCTCTGCTGAGCGCCATCAGGGATGGGAAAGGGCACCCGGCCCTGGGAAAGCCCATTGGGTTTGTTTTCTGTTCCAAACACAAAACACAAAGTGTTGGGTCCTCGGCACAAGTCCCCAGGCTGGGTCAGAGGGCACTTCATGTCGTGGGATACATCAGTGAGTCTTCCTCCAAACCAGGCCAAACACGTTCCATCAGAGACACATCAGCCTGCAGTGGGCACTGAACACATATGCGTTGTTGGGCATGGTGGCGTGATGGCAGCAACGCCTGGAGATGCTTCTGAGGACCATTCCACGACCTCCCACTTGCAGGTGGTTTTTTCTTGGATAAAAGGTATAGACTTTGAACTCGATGAAATAATATTCTTCAGAAGGTAAAATTTGGCAATCTATATGCTTGCTTCCTTCTAAGAAGATGCAATCTTTAAAACTCGATAAAATAATATCCTTCGGAAGGTAAAATTCAGGAATCTATGTGCTTGCTTCCTTCTAAGGAGATGCAATCTTTAATTGTGTCTGTTCCAGAGTGTTCTCTGTTGCCATGGTTACCACAATGTGGCCGATTACTGCTGCTGCTCAGGTCGGTGGAGACGGACTTTTCTCTGAACTCATTTTCTCCTCCTGCTTGTATTTACTCTGTTTACTGAACCCAGTTCTGGATCAAAGAACCGTCCTAGGTTTCAAGGGAGTGGCTCTCTGGTGCTCGCAGTGAGGGTCACTCACGCCCAAAGTCACAAAACCAGATTTTGTCCACCCCCATCATGCTGTCTCCCCGCCTCCAAACCCTCAACTCTGCATGTTAGCCTTTTCAGAGTCCATGTAAGGACACTGGACCCCATCCTTCAGTTCAAAAATAAAGGGAGACTTTGGGACTGTCCTAAATTCAGGTGGAGACAGTTGGGAGCTGTTTACAGCAGGCAGTATTCACTTTCATAAAGATACTCAGAGTATAAGTCAGTTGTTTGGAAGGCAGACCTCCCAGTCTCACACCGGACATGCCCACTCAGAGTCTTTCTGGGTGGAGCCGAGGATCAGCTTCTCCATTGGCCATCTGGGACATTTTTGATGCTACTGAACATTTACAGCCACAGGCTGCTGGGAGGCCAAGTTCAGTGGACTATCCAGAGGGTTTGTTCAGAAACACCTGGTAGAAACCCAAGGCCCCCAGATAGAGCTACTCCTGGCAATGGGCCAGCTGGTTGACCCGGGACATGGGCAAGGCTCCCCAGAGCTCAGGGTCAGCTGGTCGACCCAGGACACTAGGCTTCCCAGAGCTCAGGGTCAGCTTGCTGTGTGACTGGCCCTGAGAGAGCCACACCCAGGGTCTCTGGGTGGGGGCCGTGCCTAAAACATCCTGGGGGCTGGCAGCCTACTCCTCTCCTTACGAATCTCCTTGGGGAGAAGGTTCTCTTAGAACTGGAGGGGATATACCATGCTTAGGTGAATTAAGCCAGATGCGTGACTCTTTTATACGAAGCACTTACAACAGGCAGATTCATGGAGACTGAAAGCAAGACAGATGCTACCAGGCCCTGGAGAAGGGGACGGAGGGGCTACTATTTAATGTGAAAGGTCGGGGTGGTGTGCCTAATGTCAGTGTGCTTAATGTCACTGAATGGTTTACTTACAAACGGTTAAAATGATATATCTACTCACCACAATCACAAAAACCAGGAGAGACAAAATGGATATTAAGATATCTGAAAAATCATTGTGTAATCAACAATTGTCATTGAAAAAGAAACATTTCTGCAATCAATCAACTATTATTGATCACACAATGCAATCCTTGATGAATCATGAATCTAAGGAAAAACAGGTATGTTATCACTTGTAGGAGCATTTATAGGCAGTATAATTTCCTAGGCTCTGAAGTTTTGTTTTTTTACGGTTATCCAGTGCACATTTATTGGACATTCACAGAGTATGTGTAACTGCTAAAATTGTGGCCCTAGGAGGGTCATCCAGGATTATCTGCCCTCTCTTCTTATTTTTATAGGTGAGGAAGCTATTTGACTCTGGACTCTGGTTCCAGAAATCTACTAATGGGTCAGCAACTGGCTGTCCCGACGATGCCAAGGCAGTATGCCTCCCCCACCCCTGCAAACTTTCTTTACAGGAAGCCGAAAGGCCCCGAGGACATGCACACCGCTGGGCAATCTCCCGTCTGCTGGGGACCTCCGGCTGAGGGTGTGCCAGAGACAGGTCCCACTGCATGAACCTCGCACCCACAGGCACCACCTGTGCTGCCCGGGTGACCTCGGACAGCCCACCGGGAGAGTCAAACCTTACCCTCACTTTAGCGACGAGGAACCTGGTCCTCAGCGGTCTGGCCTGCACATGGAGATGGGGCCTGGCTGGCGACACTGCGGGACACACGTCACCCATCCTGCGATTTCTGGCCAAGGACACGTCCCCAGCAACAGCCGCACAGAAATGACTTACGGCCCTTGAGGTCCTCTCCCTCTCTGCTCCCTCGGCTTTGTGAGCGAATAACAGTGCTCGAGGCTGTTCATGCTGATGCCTCAGGACGCTTCAATTAAATGAAACGCTAGCATTTTTTGTGCGCTCCCTGGAGAATCTAACTGGGAGTGTCTGCTGACTGCTCTGCTGCCGCCGTTAATCTAGGTGCGCGCAGTGAAGGAGCCCAAACAGTCCAGGACGATGTGGTTCCAAGGGAAGGCGAGCAACTTTGCCAGAGAAAAGAAAACAGCTATGAAACCCAATAAGCCATTCCAAACGAGGCACAGCGATCTGTCTAGAGAGCAAGTGTGCTTCACGTGCTCCCAAGCTCTGCCTGGAGAGAAGCCCTGTCAACGCCAGCTGGAGGAGATCGCGCGCAGCCTCCACGCCCTTCGAACGCCACAGGCTGACCCCGTTATTAGATTATGAGACTCAGTCTCCAACTCTTTCCATAATTTAGCCCACTCGAAAAATATGAACATCAGAAACAGAACACAGCCAGGTAAAGAAGCTGAACAGCACAAGCCAAGCCCGTGTCACTGTATTCACTTAAGGGAAGAAAGCGGGGCACATCAGCGAGGACAGTAGAGACCAAGAGGCCACACAGAAGCGCTGGACCAGGGCGGGGGCCGCAGACGGGAGCGATGCCAGGAGAGCAGTACGGAGGGTCTACGAAACCACACGCAGAGCCACCGTGTGGCCAGCAGTCCCACTCCTGGGCGCATATCCAGAGAAAACCGTAATTCCGAAGGATACGTGTGCCTCAGTGCTCACTGTGGCCCTATTTACAGCAGCCAGGACACGGAAGCAACTCAAGTGTCCATCAGCAGAGCAGCGGATCTAGAGGACGTGGCACGTATACACAGTGGGATATTGCTCAGCCATAAAAGGCAGGACTCCGTCATCTGCAGAGACAGAGCTGGACCCAGAGACGGTCATACAGAATGAAGTAAATCAGAAACACAAATGTTCATTAACACATATCAGTTCAGTTGAGTTGCTCAGTTGTGTCTGACTCTTTGCAACCCCACGGACTGCATATACATGGGATCTAAAAAATGGTATAGATGATCTTTTTGCAGAGCAGAAATAGAGACATAGATGTAGAGAACAAACATGTGACACCAAGGGGGAAGAGGTGGGAAGGATGAAATGGGAGACTGGGACTGACTTATATACACTACTGTGCAGTGAACAGATAACTGATGAGAGCCTACTGTACAGCACAGACGCTCTGCAGCGACCCAAACGGGAAGGAAGTCCAGAGAGAGGGGCGTACACCTATACACCTGGGGCGGGTTCACTTTGCTGCACAGCAGAAGCCAATACAACACTGAGAAGTAGCTACACTCCAAGAAAAACTAATTTTTACAAAGGGAGCGAGAAGGGAGGAGAGGAAAGCAGTGAGGATGGAGATGTGGGGGATGGATGGGGGAGGCAGAAGTGGGAGATGGACAGGGTGCGATGGGGAGGCAGGCAGAAAAGGTGTCTGCAGCTAGGGGATGGCTTGGAAGAATTCACACTAAAAGAAGACTGTGGAAGTAACAGGAATGTTTTGCTACCAAGTCCACTGTCCCATCCCTTCATGGCAGATAGATGGGGAAACAGTGGAAACAGTGGCTGACTTGACTTTACTGCGCTCCAACATCACTGCGGATGGTGACTGCAGCCATGAAATTAAAAGACGCTTACTCTTTGGAAGGAAAATTATGACCAACCTAGACAGCATATTAAAAAGCAGATACATTACTTTGCCAATAAAGGTCCGTCTAGTCAAGGCTATGGTTTTTCCAGTGGTCATGTATGGATGTGAGAGTTGGACTATAAGGAAAGCTGAGAGCCAAAGAATTGATGTTTTTGAACTGTGGTGTCGGAGAAGACTCTCGAGAGTCCCTTGGACTGCAAGGAGATCCAACCAGTCTGTCCTAAAGGAGATCAATCCTGGGTGTTCATTGGAAGGACTATTGAAGCTGAAACTCCAATCCTTTGGCCACATGATGCGAAGAGCTGACTCATTGGAAAAGACCCTGATGCTGAGAAAGACTGAGGGCAGGAGGAGAAGGGGACGATAGAGGATGAGATGGCTGGATGGCATCACCACTCAATGGACATGAGTTTGGGTGGATTCTGGGAGTTGGTGATGGACAAGGAGGCCTGGTGTGCTGCAGTCCATGGGGTCGCAAAGAGTCAGACATGACTGAGCGACTGAACTGAATGGAACCACTGTACCTGGGGCCTGGATACCGGGGGTGCCTGGCCCTTGCTCCTTTTGCTCTGTTGATGGATATCTTGCAGCCTCAGCGTAAATCTGACATTCTAGATTAAGGCCGAAAGTTTGGGAGAGGGCCTGCCCAGTCTTCACACTTTTAGGAATAAGCGTTTATGACCAATTAGAAGCTTAATTTTGGAGGAAGTGCATACAGCAAAGAGTCAGGAATATAGGGTTCTAGACAGTTCTATCATGCTTGCCCTGTGACCTTAACTAAGCCTTTGGTCATCAGAGCCACTTGTCTTGCCCACCAAATATAGTTAACAACTACAATCCTGTCCTGATCCAGCTTCAAGCTTGTCAGAGAAGAGATGCGTGTGTGAAAAGCAGCATCATTGATCTGAGCTAACACATGTCTTCTATCAGGAAGATTCCACCTTATCTAACCAGGTGCAGGTAGAACCATTGATTGTTAACAATATTTACAGGACACATGTGAGTCAGAAGCCAAGAAGTAACAAATAGTTTTGCCACACAGCTATCATTAGCCCTCTGCACAGTTAACTGCCTAAGACTAACTGTAATGAGATAATGAATACAAATTCAGCTCAGGCAAGTGACCAATCAGGCTGCGTCACTGTACCTGAGTTAAACCGGCAGCCAGCTCAGATGTAAAACACTATTCAGACTCAGAGTTTGAAAGGACTGAAGAAAAGATGATTCAGCATAAGGTTCTTATAAGGGTGAGAGGCTGGAAGTGGGAAGTGACAATCCAGTGCAAAAGTTCAGCACCGTACACACTGCTGGGGTCTAAACTAAGAAAGGAAACATCAGATGGTGAGGCAGAGTGAGCCCTGGGAACAATTTTCCAGAGAAGAGTCGCAAATGGAAGCGCACATACCACACAACATCACATACATGCAAATGATATAAAAGCAGAAACTGGAATAGATTTTACCTGGGTTTCAACATAAAACCTGATGTAATGCTAACACAAGATCTTAATATCAAAGGTCAAATGTTGCCTCTAGAAGCACTATGTCATTGCAGAACTCAGAGAAGAGACTTTCAGTTAAACAGGAGACATTTGCTGCAAGAAACGACAAATTCCTTGCCAGAAGTTGGCGCCTCCACGTGGCAGGGGTTTGACTTTCAGCCCAGCTTCCCCAGCGCTCCTCCAGGAGGCTGTCCTTTCTGCTAACTCACATATCAGTGGTCCCCTTATCACCCGAGTTCTTATTCATTTCCTCCTCCTCATCTGAAATGCCTTCCCATCTAAACTGCCGGACTGGATAAATTATCTTTGTCAAGACTCAGTTTTGAGTTTGTTAGGCGAAGCCCTTTGGAATCACAGCAACCCACAGTGCTTTCTACTGCCTCTGGAGTAAGCCGTTCATATTGACAAGTCTTCATCTCACACGCATTTAATTCATAGCAATCTCCTCAGTCGGATCATGTGCCAGGGGAAGCTGGGACAGTGCCTGCTCTCTCTTCCCGGGGAAGAGATGGACCGCTGGTTCATGAGTCAATCCCCAGTAACTCACACTCCACCCATAGCACGGCCAGGGCTCAGTAGATAACTATCTATCAAGCAAAGGGATACAGGAGTGAACAGACGGCCTTGAATTCTGTCTGTCTGTATCTGACAGGGAAGACAAAAGTCAAGATAAATGCTTTTGTTTTCCAAAGAGAATGCAGAAAGCTGTGATACTTTCTTGGAATAATGCCAGGGTGAAAAGGAACCCATGGATCTTTTGAAAGTAAAGACTGATTCCAGAGTGGGAATATGTACATTATAACAAGCTCCATGAAGGTATTATGAGACGGACCATCAAGGTCAAGTTGGAACTACTCGGGAAGACAGTAAGACCAGCAAAGAGGCCCTGGGGACATGGTTTAGGAAGCTGAGGAGGTTTGTTCTATGCTGACTGTGAACTGATCACTTTGCCATGTTGAAGTGTGTGTGAGCACGTGTGTGAGTGTGTAGTGAGTGATACAGAAACACTAGAAGGCTTACCAAAGGCACGAGAACACAGGAGAACACATCCTATCAGAAGGACAGGAGAGAAAACAGAGACACTTACACCAGCAGACAGAGCCCCCAACTTTAGATCCAACCCAGCGTGGCTGCAAAGTGAATCTCTCAGTGAAGACCTGTCAGCCTGCCTCCCAGACATGAGGCCTCTCCTGAGGAAACGCTCTGTGCAAAATGGTGAGAGACACCAAGGCACAAGGGAGGGGGGTGGTTACAGGGATGGTTCAGAGATTCAGCCACTCAAGATGGTTCAGAGATTCAATTTAGAGACTCAAGATTCAAGATCCTGCAGCGTGGTAGCTAAAGTGGACAGAGAACACCGCCCATTAAAAACAGACCTAGACACACATCGTGGAACTTTCTGAAAATACATAACGCTTGATATGAGGGAAACTTCTAGATGCCAGAAATAAAGACAAAATGTGTGGGGAGAACACAGAATTACAGCTCGGGTCTGGGTAGCTGATGGGGCTTTCAGGAATGAATATAGGCTTAGGGTCAGGGTCTGAGGTTTTAATGCCCCCATGGGGACAGGATGCCTCGGGCCTTGATGTGGTCATGTGCTGAAACTGTTGCTGTTGTTGTTCAGTTCAGTTCAGTTCAGTCGCTGAGTCGTGTCCAACTCTTTGCGACCCCATGAATTGCAGCACGCCAGGCCTCCCTGTCCATCACCATCTCCTGGAGTTCACTCAGACTCACCTCCATCGAGTCAGTGATGCCACCCAGCCATCTCATCCTCGGTCGTCCCCTTCTCCTCCTTCCCCCAATCCCTCCCAGCATCAGAGTCTTTTCCAATGAGTCAACTCTTCGCATGAGGTGGCCAAAGTACTGGAGTTTCAGCTTTAGCAACATCCCTTCCAAAGAAATCCCAGGGTCGATCTCTTTCAGAATGGACTGGTTGGATCTCCTTGCAGTCCAAGGGACTCTCAAGAGTCTTCTCCAACACCACAGTTCAAAAGCATCAGTTCTTCAGCACTCAGCCTTCTTCACAGTCCAACTCTCACATCCATACATGACCACTGGAAAAACCATAGCCTTGACTAGACAGACCTTAGTCGGCAAAGTAATGTCTCTGCTTTTGAATATACTATCTAGGTTGGTCATAACTTTTCTTCCAAGGAGTAGGCGTCTTCTAATTTCATGGCTGCAGTCACCATCTGCAGTGATTTTGGAACCCCAAAAAGTAAAGTCTGACACTGTTTCCACTGTTTCCCCATCTATTTCCCATGAAGTGATGGCGCCAGATGCCATGATCTTCGTTTTCTGAATGTTGAGCTTTAAGCCAACTTTTTCGCTCTCCTCTTTCACTTTCATCAAGAGGCCTTTTAGCTCCTCTTCACTTTCTGCCATAAGGGTGATGTCCTCTGCATATCTGAGGTCATTGATATTTCTCCCGGCAATCTCGATTCCAGCTTGTGTTTCTTCCAGTCCAGCATTTCTCATGATGTACTCTGCATAGAAGTTAAATAAGCAGGGTGACAACATACAGCCTTGACGTACTCCTTTTCCTATCTGGAACCAGTCTGTTGTTCCATGTCCAGTTCTAACTGTTGCTTCCTGATCTGCATACAGATTTCCCAAGAGGCAGGTCAGGTGGTCTGGTATTCCCATCTCTTTCAGAATTTTCCACAGTTGATTGTGATCCACACAGTCAAAGGCTTTGGCATAGTCAATAAAGCAGAAATAGATGTTTTTCTGGAACTCTCTTCCTTTTTCCATGATCCACCAGATGTAGGCAATTTGGTCTCTGGTTCCTCTGCCTTTCTAAAACCAGTTTGAACATCAGGAGTTCACGGTTCACGTATTGCTGAAGCCTGGCTTGGAGAAGTTTGGGAATTACTTTACTAGCATGTGAGATGAGTGCAATTGTGCGGTAGTTGGAACATTCTTTGGCATTGCCTTTCTTTGGGATTGGAATGAAAACTGACCTTTTCCAGTCCTGTGACCACTGCTGAGTTTTCCAAATTTGCTGGCATATTGAGTGCAGCACTTTCACAGCATCATCTTTCAGGATTTGAAACAGCTCAACTGGAATTCCATCACCTCCACTAGCTTTGTTCATAGTGATGCTTTCTAAGCCCACTTGACTTCACATTCCAAGATGTCTGGCTCTAGATTAGTGATCACATCATCATGATTATCTGGGTCATGAAGATCTTTTTGTATAGTTCTTCCATGTATTCTTGCCATCTCTTCTTAATATCTTCTGCTTCTGTTAGGTCCAGACCATTTCTGTCCTTTATTGAGCCCATCTTTGCATGAAATGTTCCCTTGGTATCTCTAATTTTCTTGAAGAGATCTCTAGTCTTTTCCATTCTGTTCTTTTCCTCTATTTCTTTGCATTGATCGCTGAAGAAGGCTTTCTTATCTCGTCTTGCTATTCTTTGGAACTCTGCATTCAGATGCTTATGTCTTTCCTTTTCTCCTTGGCTTTTCGCCTCTCTTCTTTTCACAGCTATTTGTAAGGCCTCCCCAGACAGCCATTGTGCTTTTTGCATTTCTTTTCCATGGCGATGGTCTTGATCCCTGTCTCCCATACAATGTCACGAACCTCATTCCATAGTTCATCAGGCACTCTATCTATCAGATCTAGGGCCTTAAATCTATTTCTCACTTCCACTGTATAATCATAAAGGATTTGATTTAGGTCATACCTGAATGGTCTAGCGGTTTCCCCTACTTTCTTTAGTTTAAGTCTGAATTTGGCAATAAGGAGTTCATGATCTGAGCCACAGTCAGCTCCTGGTCTTGTTTTTGTTGACAGTATAGAGCTTCTCCATCTTTGACTGCATAGAATATAATCAATCTGGTTTCGGTGTTGACCATCTGGTGATGTCCATGTGTAGAGTCTTCTCTTGTGTATTTGGAAGAGGATGTTTGCTATGACCAGTGCATTTTCTTGGCAAAACTCTATTAGTCTTTGCCCTGCTTCATTCCGTATTCCAAGGCCAAATTTGCCTGTTACTCCAGGTGTTTCTTGACTTCCTACTTTAGCATTCCAGTCGCCTATAATGAAAAGGACATCTTTTGGGGGTGTTAGTTCTACAGGGTCTTGTAGGTCTTCATAAAACCGTTCAACTTCAGCTTCTTCAATGTTACTGGTTGGGACATAGACTTGGATAACTGTGATATTGAATGGTTTGCCTTGGAAACAAACAGCGATCATTCTGTCGTTTTTGAGATTGCATCCAAGTACTGTTGTTCAGTAGCTAAGTCATATCCTGCTCTTTGTGACCCCATGGAGTGAAGCACAGGAGGCTTCTTTGTCCTTCACTATCTCCTTGAGTTTTTGCAAACTCATGTCCATTGAGTCAGTGATGCCATCCAACTGTCTCATCCTCTGTCATCCCCTTCTCCTCCTGCCCTCAATCTTTCCCGACATTAGGTTTTTTTTTTTTCCAATGAGTCAGTTCTTTCCATCAGGTGGCCAATGTACTGAAGCTTCAGCTTCAGCATCAGTCCTTCCAATGACTATTCAGTGTTGATTTTCTTTAGGATTTACTAGTTTGATCTTCTTGCTGCCCAAGGGACTCTCAAGAGTCTTCGCTAGCACCACAGTTTGAAAGCATCAGTTCTTTGGCACTCAGCCTTACTTATGGTCCAACTCTCACATCCGTACATGACTACTGGAAAAACCATAGCTTTGACTATATGGACCTTTGCTGGCAGGGTGATGTTGCTGCTTTTAATATTGTGTCTAGGTTGGTCATAGCTTTTCTTCCAAGGAGCAAGCATCTTTTAATTTTGTGGACTGAAATTGTGGACCCCTAAATTGTTGACCCCTTAATAAAGATGAAACTGTGGACCTCCTTAATAAAGCCACTACCCACACATCGATTAATCATCTTTGAAAATGGGACTAGAAAGTTCTGTCCATCAGCCTTGAAGAGGGCAATATAGTTTTCTGTCAAGTAAGGGCTCTGGGTGGGGTGGAATGGGGGATGAACTGAGGGTTTCCTTGATAATTTGAAGCCACGAGCCATTTCCTGAGCATAGATGGAGTCTATATTTGTACCATCTGGTGGTCAGGGAGTCTCCAGGGAGAAATGAACATAAACACAGTCCAAGGAAGTTAAAACTCCCGTAGCACCAGCAAAACTTTACAGGGTCACTTTGACAAGGAAGGCCACATAGTCATCACTCTCACTGAAGAAGAGCTCCCAGTGAAAAATTATAACTCATAAAAACAAGCCATATGAAGGGGAGCAGAGGAAATGGAAGAATCTGCACTCTCCACCTACAAAGTTACGAAAGCACAAGCAGTATTTCTAGGTATTACGAAACAAACATCCACTGAAATAAAAAAATTTAATGGGCTCATGCAACAGATTAAACATAACTGAAGCAAAATTAATGGCTGGAATGTAGATTAAAACAAAGTGTGCACATATAGCACAGAGAGATAATGAGTCAGGAATAAACATTAAAAGACATGTAAAATAAGAAGGGCCCATACACATAGAACACTCTAGAAAGAAAGGAAAGAACACAAGCGAGGCGTTTGCTATGAATACGGTAAGGCTTTGTTCCGACTTAAAAACATGGTTCCTTCAAGCAAATAAGTACAACCAGTCAGGAGTAGAAAAATAAAAATAAATCACCACATACATAAATCACGGTGAAAATGCAAGAAGCTCATTCAAGCAATCAGAGAAAAAAATTTCCCATGGAAGAGCACTCATTGTATTGCACCCAGAATTACTCCCAGCAACACAGAAGCTGAAAGAAAATGGATTATGGTTTTTAAAACACAGAAGAAAAGCTGAACTATTGTCCAGGTGCTGGCCAGACAAACAACTAAGGTAGTTTGTCCCCGAGGTGACATGTGAAGAGCCTGAACCTGGAAGAAGGCGGTGGCACTGTCCCTGGCAAGCAAAAAAGGGACTAAATACATAGCTCAAGCCAAAGAGGCTGTGGAAATAGTCACTGATGATTACTCTGGCTCCTGGAGGATGGTTAAACGAGGTGTGGAGAGTGTGAAATAGCAATAACGAGAAGGGTGACAAGGTGACAGGATAGAAGCAGAAAAGAAGGCAGTAAATCTTGAAAAATGCAATAAAGGGGAACAAAGAAAAGGCGTGATAACTAGAAATACTTTATTTTCTTCGGCTCCAAAATCACTACAGATGGTGACTGCAGCCATGAAATTAAAAGGTGCTTCCTCTTTGGGAGAAAAGTTATGTCCAACCTAAAGAGCTTATTAAAAAGCAGAGACATTATTTTGCCAACAAAGGTCTGTCTAGTCTAGGATATGGCTTTTCCAGTGGTCGTGTACAGATGTGAGAGTTGGACCATCAAGAAAGCTGTGTGCCGAAGAATTGATGCTTTTGAAATGTGGTGTTAGAGAAGAATCCTGAGACTCCCTTGGACTGCAAGGAGGTCCAACCAGTCCATGCTAAAGGAAGTCAGTTCTGACTATTCATTGGAAGGACTGATGCTGAAGCTGAAACTCCAATCCTCTGGCAACCTGATGGGAAGAAATGACTCCCTGGAAAAGACCCTGATGCTGGGAAAGACTGAAGGTGGGAGGAGAAGGGGACGACAGAGGATGAGATGGCTGGATGGCATCACCAACTCAATGGACATGAGTCTGAGTGAACTCCGGGAGTTGGTGATGGACAGGGAGGCCTGGCGTGCTGCAGTCCATGGGGCCACAAAGAGTCACATACAACTGAGTGACTGAACTAAACTAGAAAAAAACAAAACACCATTTTTGGAACGATCAACGTTTATCAGTTGTCAGAGTAGTTGTAGCTTCTCTGATGGCTCAGCAGGTAAGAGTATGCCTGTAATGCAGGAGACACAGGAGATGCAGGTTCAATCCCAGGGCCAGGAAGATCCCTTGGAGAAGGAAATGGCAAGCCACTCCAATATTCTTGCCTGGAAAATTCCTCGGACAGAGGAGCCTGGCGGGCTACAGTCCATGGGGTGGCAAAGAGTTGGACGTGACTGAGCACACACACACAGTGACTGACTGAGCACACACACACAGTGACTGAGCTGGTGAATGATTTTACAATCCTACGTCAATAGTCAGAAATTCTCCATCATGCAGGAGACAGAGTCTCAAGTGTATCTCTAAAATGCATTTCAAGCAGAGTTCACTCTGTGTGCAGTAAATTAGGAGTCTATTACAAAAAGCTAAGGGAAAAACAAGCATATGTTTGGAAGCTAAATAATGCATGAATGAAAAATGATAAAATATGAAACATTTAGAATGGAATGGCATAAAACACTCCATATCAAGAATTGTGGATGCCCCTAAAGTAACAGAGGAAAATTTACACCTCAGTTCAGTTCAGTCGCTCAGTCCAGTCGTTCAGTCATGTCTGACTCTTTGCGACCCCATGAACCACAGCACGCCAGGTCTCCCTGTCCATCACAAACTCCTGGAGTCCACCCAAACCCATGTCTTTTGAGTTGATGATGCCATCCAGCCATCTCATCCTCTGTTGTTCCCTTCTCCTCCTGCCTTCAATCTTTCCCAGCATTAGGGTCTTTGCAAATGAGTCAGCTGTTTGCATCATGGGGCCAAAGTATTGGAGTTTCAGCTTCAACATCAGTCCTACCAGTGAACACCCAGGACTGATCTCCTTTAGGATGGATTGGTTGGATCTCCTTGCAGTCCAAGGGACTCTCAAGAGTCTTCTTCAACACCACAGTTCAAAAGCATCAATTCTTCGGCTCTCAGCTTTCTTTATAGTCCAACTCTCACATCCATACATGACCAGTGGAAAAACCATAGCCTTGACTAGATGGACCTTTGTTGGCCATTACTGCAATACAAACTACCAGGACATGACTACCAGAATAGCTTAATGAATTATGATGAAACAGCTGACTATTCACGTAGGAGAAATATGTTAGATCCTTTCTCCACAATAAAAATAAAGATAACAACACATTACCAAAAGATTATAGGCATAAAATGCATTTTTAGGAGGATATACTGGAGTCTTTACTTTATAAATAAAATGTTAAACCAAAGAATAACATATTCAGAAGTACAAATCATGTGTGCAGTTCAATGGGCTATTGCAGTGAACCATGGAGATCAAGAATTAGAGCTCTCCTGGACACTCCACAGGCCCGAGTACCTATTGCTTACATTCTTAGCCTGAGGTCACCGCTCCCCTGCTGACATTTATCTCTGTAGAGTAGTCTCAGTGGGTTTTTTTTTAAACCTTGTATAAATGGAATCATTGTGGTATTACCCTGTTGTGCCTGTTTTTGTTTTTTTTTTTTGGCTCCGCCGGGCCTCTGTTGCCGAGCGGGCTTTCTCTGTTTGCAGATGTGGGGCTCCTCCCTGGTTGCAGTGGGCTCCTCACTGTGGTGCTTCTCTTGCCGTGGAGCACCGGCTCCCAGATGCAAGGGGCTTCAGCAGCTGCCCTGCAGCATGTGAGATCTTTCTGGGCCAGGGATAACATCCGTGTCCCCTGCACTGGCGGGTGGAGTTTTAGCCACTAGACCTCCAGGGAGGCCCAGTCCTTGGCTTTTATTCCTTAACATTATTTTTATGAGAAAAAAGGAAAGCAGAGCAGAGCATCCAGAGCTCTGGAAGAATAAGCATGATCGAATCCATGTGTACGTGCCACTCCAGAAAGAGGGCAGAAAGACAAGGGACAGAAGAAACATGGGAAGCGGTAAGGGCTGGCTAAAAGACATCTAACGACAGATCCACACAGTTCACAGAATCCCAAACGGGTCAAGTACAAACACAGTTACATCTGTGTACATCACATGGAGACTGCTGAAAGTCAAATGTAAAGATAAAATCTTAAACGCACCCAGAGAACAGAGAAACATACATACAACAAAGGCAGCGAACTTCTCAGACACAGTGCAAGCCTGAAGACGATGAGGTGCCGTATTTAAGTACTAAAAAGAAATGAACAACAACTTGGACTTCTTTATGCAGAAAAAAAAAATGTTCTTAAAAAACAAAAGCAAAGTTAAGATTTTTTAGATAAAACCTGAGCAAACACTGCCCGAAGATCAGCATTATGATATTAAAAGAAGTTATTTGGGCAGAAAGAAATGATGCCAGAGCAAGTCTGTATCTATTGGGAGACTAAAGAATTAATGAAGAGGTGGGAAAATCTAAAGCTGTTTTCCTATTTTACTCATTTTAAGACTAGTAGATATCCTAAATGAAAAATGATCATGCACTGGTGAGGTTTATGGCAAGGAGAAAGACAGAGTATGACAAAATATCACAGAGAAACGTATAATGAAAATGGGACAATATTGCTTTAAGGCTTTCCCACTTTATGTAAAGTGTGAAATATCATTTCAAGATCAGCTGTAGTAAGTGAAAGATGTTAATTGTAAACCCTAGGGCAACCATGAAAAAGCAAAGGGAAAAGCTCTAGTTTATAATTCAATACTGGAGATAAAGTGGAATAAAAACACAGTCTACGTAGCTAAAAGAGGACAGCATAGACTGGACCAAAAACCAGACAGGATACATTAAAGCAAAAATCAAATAATAAGATGGCAGATTCAAGTCAAATCATGTTGGTAATCACATTAAATGTAAAGGTCTAAAAGTGAAAACGAAAATGTTAGTCGTTCAGTCATGTCCAGCTTTTTGGGACCCCATGGCCTATAGCCCACCAGGTTCCTTTATCCATAAAATTATCCAGGCAAGAATACTGGAGTGGGTTGCAGGGCCTAAATGTATTTTCTCAGAACAGACACCCTGATGCTGGGAAAGACTGAAGGCAAGAGGAGAAGGAGGTGGCAGAGGATGAGATGGCTGGATGGCATCACTGTGTCAATTGACATGAGTTTGAGCAAGCTCCTGGAGTAGTGAAGGACAGGGAAATCTGGGCATGCTATAGTCCACGGGTCTCAAAGAGTCTGCCACAGCTAGTGACTGAACAATAACAAACAAACGCTTTAGCTTTGCAGGTAATGCGGTGTCTGCTGCAACTACTTTTGCAGTGCAAAAACTTAGACAATACAGAAACAAATGCCCATGTCTGTTTTCCAATAAAACTTTATTTACAAAAACAGACAATGCTGTCTTGTCTAAACATTCTGCTTAAAAGGCAGAGACTGTTAAATTGAAAACAAACAAACAAAAAACAAGAGCAAAAAGGCAAGATCTAACTATATGTTGTCTACAAGAAACACATTTTAAATGTAAAGATATAGAAAAGTTAAATGGAAAAGAATGGGAAAAGTCAGATCATGCAAATACTAATTGAAAGAAAGCTGTACTAGCTGTGTTAATGTATTAATATCAAACAAAAAGAGACTGTAGAACAAGGAATATGAACAAAGATAAGGGAATACTACCAGGGATGTTTCCTAAAGATGAAAGGATCGGTACATCAAGAAGACACAAAAGTCCTAAAGGTGTGTGTATCCTAGTAAGAGCGCATCAATATTTATTAAGCAAAACCTGACAGACTTGAAAAGAGAATTAGACAAACCTAACAAATACAGTTTTTCCAGTGGTCACGTATGGATGTGAGAGCTGGACCATAAAGAAGGCTGAGTGGTGAAGAATTGATGCTTTTGAATTGTGGTGTTGGAGAAGACTCTTAAGAGTCCCCTGGACAGCAAGGAGATCCAACCAGTCCATCCTAAGGAAATTAACCGTGAATATTCACTGGAGGTACTGATGCTGAGGTTGAGGCTCCAATACTGTGGCCGCCTGATGCAAAGACCATTGCATCATTGGAAAAGACCCTGGTGCTGGGAAAGATTGAGGCCAGAGGCAAAGGGGGCAACCGAGGAGGACATGGTTGGTTGGCATCACTGAGATAGTGATCTAGCGGCATCATTAGTGAAGACAGTGAAGGACAGGGAAGCCTGGTGTGCTGCAGTCCCTGGGGCTGCGGAGAGCTGGACACCCTTAGTGACTGCTGGAGATTTCAACAACAATACAGTTGGAGATTTCAATCCTCCTCAGTTAGTATTTAGCTGCAAAGGTAGGCTGAGTTCATCAGAAATGACAAAAGCCCTGAACCATGATACCAACTAACTGAACCTGACTGGCATATTTTAAACAGGCCATAGGTCACCAACAGCATCAGACCACATCTTCAAGAGCCCAGGAAGAGGCCGCCCAGACACACCACTGATGGGGCTGCACCCCCACTGATGGGGATGTGGGTGTCTATCAGTAATGGTGTCTGTGCTTCTCCGCACCCCGGAGATATTCCATGTTTAAACAGCAAACCAGACGTTTGATTACCTTAAAGTACAAGTTTTCAGAACGATAGACCTGGGTCTGTGACTCGGTTTCCCAAAGGCCAGTTGAGCACCTGGATATCACACTGACTTTCTCTTATTGACCTTGCTTCCATCATCTCAAAAAGGAGGTAACTTGGAGGCTGCCATGGAGGCTTCTTGGAGATTAAATCAGATCATGTTCATAACGTTTTAACACAGTGCCTGGCACATATGAAGCACACCAAGGCACTAATTATCATTACTTTATGAAGCTATCTTTGGAACAGGATAAGCAAATCAACCAAAAGAGAGTACGATTCTAAAAGTTCACTTTTTCCCCAAAGAGCTGGCAAATTGGCAGAAGCTGCAGGTGGCAGGACAGCTTTAGCTGGGTCGAGAGCTCCTGCACGACACAGCTGGGCAAAGAAAATGGCTGACCCGCAGAGAAGAGGAGGGCAGAGACGCTGTCACAGCAAGGGGCGGCAGGGAGCATATCTGAGGCCAGGGGTGGTTCTCTGACTCGGGAAGGATATGCTTGGAGGCAGGACACCCTGGGATCCAGCAGAGTCCCTGCTCAGGGCAGAGGGTGGCTGGAAAGGATGGCAAGGCTCCTGCCGCTGCTCTGTGCCAGTCTTTACTTACCGTGGAGCTGCCCCGTGCCCCCTCCCACCGGCCCTCCCTCCTTTCCTCCTTCCCTCTTTCTTCTCAAAATAGTTACTTTACTTTTTATAGAAATTACAGGTTCACAGAGAAACAGTGGAAAACACAGATATTTCCCATACACATTCTGCCCCTAGCCCGGGTACCACTCACCCTCCATTGAGACTCCCACCATGTACCATTCACCCTCCATGGAGACCCCCACCCAGGTACTGTTCACCTTCCATGGAGAGCCCCCACATACCACTCACCCTCTATTGAGGCCCCCCGTCCACATACTGCTCACCCTCCATGGAGACCCCCACCCACGTACTGCCCACCCCCCATGGAGACCCCCACCCACGTACTGCCCACCCTCCATGGAGACCCCCACCCACGTACTGCTCACCCTCCATGGAGACCCCCACCCACGTACTGCTCACCCTCCATGGAGACCCCCACCCACGTACTGCCACCCCCATGGAGACCCCCACCCACGTACTGCTCACCCTCCATGGAGACCCCCCACCCACGTACTGCTCACCCTCCATGGAGACCCCCACCCAGGTACCCCCTCACCCTCCATGGAGACCCCCACCCAGGTACCGCTCACCCTGCATTGAGGCCCCTCCACATACCGCTCACCCTCTATTGAGACCCCCATCCACACACCGCTCACCCTCCATGGAGACCCCACCAGCATTCACAATACATTTGCTACAGCTGATGAACCCACACTGACATGTGCTAATCTCCCAGAGTCCGTAGTTTACATTAGGATTCCCAGGCACAGTCTATGGCTTTAGACAGACACATGATGACACGCATCCACCACTGTCACATCACAGAGAGTGGTGTCACTGCCTGGAATCTCCTGGGCTCTGACTGTTCGTCTCCCACTCCCCTTGCCCCTGTAACCACTGGCCTTTTTATGTCTCCATTGTTTCGCCTTTTTCAGAACATCAGATGATGGGAATCACACAGCACGCAGACTTTTCAGGGTAGCTCCTTCCACTTGGTAATGTATGCATCTAAGCTTCCTCCGTGTTTTCTCATGGCTTAATATAGCTCATTTCTTTCTAAGGTTCAGAAACATCCCATTGTCTGGACGCACCCACATTCTCTTCACATATAAAATGAGGATAACATCAACCTTGTCAGCTTCATGTGGGCATTTTGTGCAAGAAAAGAGGAGACTGATATGACCGTACTTTGTAACTTCCAAGCAATAGGATGGTCCTGAGACAGATCTACCATTCGTACACACTGTGGGGGTCTTCCTGCCCCTGGTTTTATAGCATGGAGCATGCAAAGAGCTGAGTTCTCCACCAGGTATTGCTGGGCTCTTTCCCTGATTTGCAGGTTTGCGTCCAACAGCAAAGACATCAGCAGCAAAATGAACACAGGCACATTCCCTGTGGTTGCCATCACCCCTAGAACCAGGTGCAGCTACAGCCAGCTCAAAGCAGTCCATCCTAAAGGAAATCAACCCCGAACACTCATCGGAAGGATTGATGCTGAAGCTGAAGCTCAAGCTCCAATACTCTGGCCACCTGCCTGATGTGAAGAGCCGACTCACTGGAAAAGACCTTGATGCTGGGAAAAGACCGAGGGCCGGAGGAGAAGGGGACGACAGAGGACGAGATGGTTAGATAGCATCACCGACCTGATGCACATGAGTTTGAGCAAACTCTGGGGGATAGTGGAGGACAAGGAAGCCTGGCGTGCCGCAGTCCATGGGGCTGCAAAGAGTCGGACGCGACTGAGTGACTGAATGAAACAGCAATGGCCAGCTCTGCCACCGCTGCAGGGTCGCGTCTGAAAGAGACCAGTTCACAGAACATCGACACCACTGGGTCCTCTATTCCAGGGTCCACAGTGACGGCACTAAGTACCCAGGCGGCGGGCTCACGGTGAAATGCCTAAAGATTGATGCGTCAGACGGCGCATTATACAATTAAGATGAACGGTGACACTCAGCACTATAAAAATAGAGACTCTGTGGAATTCTCCGAGCATCCTTGTCACTTCAAGACGCACAGGGATGGTGCCAGTCTATTCTCAGTTACAGCACGGAGTCAAGTTCCAGAACATAAGAAAGGAAGCCTCGCATCTGATCTGCTGTTGGCTTCCTCCCCTGAATGACAAAGAGGGATTTGGCAAGGCTTTACACGAATTGTGTTCTACTGTTTCCGAGGGGTAACGGCAGCCCTTTGTCTGCCAGAGTCGCTATGATCTATTTATAATGCTGTTAATTCCATGCACCAGTGTTCTGCTCTTGGAACCAGTGACACCAAAAACGCACTAACTTGGGTGGCCGGTTGGAAACTGAGCGATCGTCTGCAGGCCTCGTCACCGTGTCCAGGATCTGAAGAGGGTGTGAATATATATTAATAACACTGGCTGAAAAATGTTTGCTCTGTGTAGTTTACATCTAGAAGTGTGATATTCGGCTGTTCCAATCAGCACATTTCTTTATCTCCTAAAGTGGTTTTTACCTTATGCAGTGTTGACTAAACTACATTTCCTGGTATAAAATTCGAGACTTGAAATTTAAAGGTACTTGTGAAATTGTCTAGTAATAGATAATGTTAACCTGTAATTTGGTCCTGGGCTTCCCAGGTGATGCTAGTGGTAAAGAATTCACCTGCCAATGCGGGAGACACAGGTTCGATACCTGGGTCACGAAGATCCCCTGGGGGAGGGCATGGTGATCCACTCCAGTGTTCTTGCCTGGAGAATCCCATAGACAGAGGAGCCTGGTGGGCTACAGTCCATGGGGTCACAAAGAGTCGGACATGACTGGAGCGACTTACCAGCTGATTTTGGTAAATAACCATCTCACTGTTTTAGTATAATTCTAAAAGAAGATAATTCCCAACTTTGCTGTTTTTCTTCCCTGCGGGTTATGGATTGAATTGTGTCCCCCCCCCCGCCAAAAAAGATGTGCTGCAGTCCTGGCCCCCAGGACCCCAGAATGTGACTTTTTGGACACAAGGACTTGACAGAAGTAATCAAGCTAAATGGAGATCATTAAAGTGGGCCCTAAAACCATCTGAGTGGCGTCCCTGCGGAAGAGGGCGTTTGGGCCAGAGATCTGGGAAACAGGAGGGCATCACATGAGGAGGTGCGGAGGTGAGGGTGATGCTTTCTAGAAGCCAGAGCGCACCGCAGACAGCCGGCCACCAGGACCCGGGAGGGCCCGGGACAGCTCCTCCCCGCCCCTGCCCCCGCGGGCACACACCCCCACGGGCACCCGGCCTGCCCACACCCTAACCTTGGCCCTCCGGCCTCCAGAGGCGCGGGGCCGCCCACTCCTGGGCTTGGATGCCCAGGCGGTTGCAGCAGGCCCCAGGTGAGCCGTGGGCTGGGACAGCTTCTCTACCCTGACCCCCACCCCTGCCCTCGTGGGCACCCGCTCTGCCCACACCCTAATCTTGGCCCTCTGGCCTCCAGAGGCCTGGGGGCCTCCCGATCCTGTGGCTTGGATGCCCAGGCGGTTGCAGCAGGCCCCAGGTGAGCCGTGGGCTGGGGCAGCTTCAATCCCCGCCCTCTACCTCTGCCCTCACGGGCACCCACCCTGCCGACACCCTAACCTTGGCCCTCCGGCCTCCAGAGGCACGAGGCCGCCCGATCCTGTGGCTTGGATGCCCAGGCGGTCGCAGTGGGCCCCAGGTGAGCCATGGGCTGGGACAGCTTTTCCCCTCCCCGACCCCCACCCCCACCCTCATGGGCACCTACCCTGCCGACACCCTAACCTTGGCCCTCCAGCCTCCAGAGGTGCGGGGCCACCCGATCCTGTGGCTTGGATGCCCAGGCGGTGGCACCGTGCTCCAGGAGCCCCAGCACACAGACCCCCTGCTCAGGTCGCAGCAGGCCCGGGTGAGCCGAGGGCTGGGCCAGCTCTGCTCTGCGGGCCTCCTCCTCTCTCACTGCTCCCATCACACAGGCGCTCAGCACGTCCCTCGGGCCCTGCCATCCTGTGGGGCAGCACCTCTGCCTCAGAGTACTGCTAAGAAGCTCTCGGCTGCCTCTTCACTACTTCTATTTATTTAAAAAAAAACTGGGGGGGACCCCACCACTTGGCATGTGGGATCTTAGTTCCCTGACCTGGGATCAAACCTGCCCCCCTGCTTTGAAAGCGTGGAGCCTTGACCACTGGACTGCCAGGAAGCCCCCTTCTCTTCTTTTAGAGCCTAACGGTAGTGAGCAGTGCAGAGGGTCAACACCTTCTAGAGACAGCAGCCAACTACTAGCTCAGAACATCAGGAACAGTTCATCCATAGCTTTTTCCTACCTCATAGTTTTAGTTACCCTAAAATAAAACAGACGGACCAATAGAAATAACTTCTCATGCTTTCAAAAGTCCGTAGAAATGGATTTTACCTTAAAGCTGGAAGTGATTATTTTCCTTAATAACAACAACCTCAGATATGCAGATGATACTACTCTAATGGCAGAAACTGAAGAACTAAAGAGCCTCTTGATGAGGGTAAAAGAGGAGAATGAAAAAGCTGGCTTGAAACTCAACATTCAAAAGATCATGGCATCTGATCCCATCATTTCACAGCAAATAAAGGGAAACAAAAACTTTATTTTCTTGGGCTCCAAAATCACTGCAGATGGTGACTGCAACCATGAAATTAAAAGATGTTTGCCCCTTGGAAGAAAAGCTATGAATGGATAAGAAAGCTGTGGTACATATACACAATAGAGTATTACTCAGCCCTTAAAAAGAATAAATTTGAATCAGTTCTAATGAGATGGATGAAACTGGAGCCGATTATACAGTATTGGCATGTGGATCTACAGTCCAAAACACCAATACAGTATACTGACACATATATATGGAATTTAGAAAGATGGTAATGATGACCCTGTATGTGAGACAACAAAAGAGACACAGAGGTATAGAACGGACTTTTGGCCTCTGAGGGAGAGGGAGAGGGGGATGATTTGGGAGAATGGCATTGAAACATGTATACTATCATGTAAGAAACGAAGCGCCAGTCTACGTTCAATACAGGATACAGGATGCTTGGGGCTGGTGCACGGGGATGATCCAGAGAGATGATGTGGGGTGGGAGGTGGGAGGGGGCTTCAGGATTGGGAGCTCGTATACACCTGTGGTGGATTCATGTCAATGTATGGCAAAACCAATACAGTATTGTAAAGTAGAATAAAGTAAAAATAAAATTAAAAAAGTATAAAACAAAAAAAAAAGAAAGAAAAGCTATGACAAACTTAGACAGTATATTAAAAAGCAGAGCTATCACTTTGCCAACAAAGGTCCACATAGTAGAAGCTATGGTTTTCCAGTAGTCATGTATGGATGTGAGAGTTGGACCATTAAGAAGGCTAGACACCAAAGAATTGCTGCTTTCAAACTGGTACTGGAGAAGACTTTTGAAAGTCCCTTGTACTGCAAGGAGATCAAACCAGTTAATCCTAAAGGAAATCAGTCCTGAATATTCATTGGAAGGACTGATGCTGAAGCTGAAGCTCCAATACTTTGGCCACCTGATACGAAGAGCTGACTCACTAGAAAAGTCACTAATACTGAGAAAGACAGAGGGCAGGAGGAGAAGGGGGCAACAGGGGACGAGATGGTTGGATGGCATCATCACCTCAGTGACACGAGTTTGAGCAAACTCCAGGAGATGGCGAAGGACAGGGGAGCCTGGTGTGTTGCAGTCCATGGGGCTGCAAAGAGTCGGACACAACTGAGTGACTGTACAACTTTTAGTTATCCTAAAATAAAACAGATGGGCCAACAGAAATAACTTCTCATGCTTTCAAAAATCCAGACAAACGGATGCTGTTATTTCTGTTGGCCCATCTATTTTATTTTAGGATAACTAAAAGTTGTACAGTCACTCAGTTGTGTCCGACTCTTAAGAAAGGCAAAGCCAAAAAATGCTCAAACTACCGCACAATTGCACTCATCTCACATGCTAGTAAAGTAATGCTCAAAATTCTCCAAGCCAGGCTTCAGCAATACGTGAACCGTGAACTTCCTGATGTTCAAGCTGGTTTTAGAAAAGGCAGAGGAACCAGAGACCAAATTGCCAACATCCGCTGGATCATGGAAAAAGCAAGGGAGTTCCAGAAAAACATCTATTTCTGCTTTATTGACTATGTGGATCACAATAAACTTTGGAAAATTCTGAAAGATGGGAATACCAGACCACCTGACCTGCCTCTTGAGAAACCTGTATGCAGGTCAGGAAGCAAACAGTTAGAACTGGACATGGAACAACAGACTGGTTCCAAATAGGAAAAGGAGTACATCAAGGCTGTATATTGTCACCCTGCTTATGTAACTTCTATGCAGAGTACTTCATGAGAAATGCTGGGCTGGAAGAAACACAAGCTGGAATCAAGATTGCCGGGAGAAATATCAATAACCTCAGATATGCAGATGATACCACCCTTACGGCAGAAAGTGAAGAGGAGCTAAAGGGCCTCTTGATGAAAGTGAAAGAAGAGAGCGAAAAGTTGGCTTAAAGCTCAACATTCAGAAAACGAAGATCATGGCATCCGGTCCCATCACTTCATGGGAAATAGATGCGGAAACAGTGGAAACAGTGTCAGACTTTATTTTTGGCGCCCCAAAATCACTGCAGATGGTGACTGCAACCATGAAATTAAAAGTTGCTTACTCCTTGGAAGAAAGGTTATGAGCAACCTAGATAGCATATTCAAAAGCAGAGACATTACTTTGCCGACTAAGGTCCGTCTAGTCAAGGTTATCGTTTTTCTTGTGGTCATGTATGGATGTGAGAGTTGGACTGTGAAGAAGGCTGTGTGCCAAAGAATTGACGCTTTTGAACTCTGGTATTGGAGAAGACTCTTGAGAGTCCCTTGGACTGCAAGGAGATCCAACCAGTCCATTCTGAAGGAGATCAGCCCTGGGATTTCTTTGGAAGGAATGATGCTAAAACTGAAACTCCAGTACTTTGGCCACCTCATGCGAAGAGTTGACTCACTGGAAAAGACTCTGATGCTGGGAGAGATTGGGGGCAGGAGGAGAAGGGGACGACAGAGGATGAGATGGCTGGATGGCATCACGGACTTGATGGACTTGAGTCTGAGTGAACTCCGAGAGATGGTGATGGACAGGGAGGCCTGGCGTGCTGTGCTTCATGGGGTCGCAATAAGTCGGACATGACTGAGCGACTGAACTTGAACCTTGAACTGTACTGGCTTCATTTACCTAACTGTGAAGGCTCACCTGTAGGCACTATTAGGCTGTTTTACAAAATAGCTAATTCCTAAGTACGGATACTATTTCTTCAATGTTGTGGCCTTTGTCTCCTTAGCTCTTACTTCGAGGACCACCTCAATATCGATTTTCCTCCTGGAAGTTTTTGGCATACCAGTGCACATCATGCCAGGCTTTCTCTTGCTTTCGTTAGCTCCTTCACACACAGTGGCTATAAAGACACCACGGACATCCTTCAAGGCTTTCTCAGGTGCTTGCACACTGCAGCCAGACCCTGCAGGGTTCCATGCCGCTGGCTAGAATGCAGATTCTCTGCACACAGGATTGCCTGCCCTCTCCCCACCCCGGAACGCCAGGCTCAGCACTCAGTAAGCTGGAGGTGCTCAAGGCGCTCCTCACTGACAGCATGAAGGAAAAATGGAACAGTCTCACTTCAGTGGTTTTTGGAATTTGGGTCAAATGCCCTTCTCCTTTCCATGACTAAAATGAATACATGATCCGGGGAAAAGCAAGTCCTGCCTCATTCTAAATGGGAGATAAGGGTTTTTCTGTATAAAGAAAAGTGCTCCAAAGTGCAAGCTCCACGTGGACGTCAGAACACATTAAGCGCGATAAGGCCAAGAAAGCGCAGAGCAGCCTCCTTTGCAAACAGCCACCGTTCTCCTCTTTGCCGTCTCTCCTTCCCCTTTGCTGAGGCAACTGAGAGAAGAGCTTTTTATTCAGCAAATGAGCAGTATTGTTTCCCAGCTCCCCTGCACCATTATGGAAAGTGCCACCTAGCAGACATTTTTAAAAACACACTGTAACGGGGGGAAAAAAGATATCTTTAGATGGCGCCAAAACTACTGTGATTCACTTTTGTGAAAATCATGTATAGATGATAACCCTGGAATGGGTGTCTTTAATAAATGATCTAGTTCACTCTCCTTGCAGGCGAATCAGGGTGGGAAGGCGGCAGGAATTTCTCAGCTGAGAAGGCAGCAGTGTGGAGGGGTGGGGAGGCACCTGGTTTGGGGTCCAGCACCCCCTCCTACAGCACAGTTGGGTTCCAGAATGCCAGGAAGGAAGCAGGAGAGAAGAAAGGCAGGTGGCGTGCAGGTGACGGAAGGAAGGGGACGGGCAGAGCGAGTGCTGGCTGGGAGGGGAGAGGCAGGGGGCTGGCAGACAAGGGCCAGGGATAGCGTGAAGGCGCCCCGCACGCGCACTCCCCTGTGCTGCTACAACACCCCGAGTCTCGCGGCCGCTTCAAAATTCACCAGCACTAAGCAAAGAACATCCAGGCCCCAGGGAATCAAGTTATACCACTGGGGGGCTGAAGAGACACAGAGCTCAACAAAGCACACACGCTGTTCCCCCAGAAGCGTGTCCTGCCTCAGGCCTGGTCTGGAGCCCAGTCTGGGAAGCCCCCAGGGGTCTGGGGCCTTAATCGTGTCGGCTTCCGGGCTTGGGGGAAAGACCTGAAGTCCAGGCAGGATCTTGGTCTGTTCGAGGTCAGACGTGGAATCCCATCTGAAACCCAAAGGGCCGTCCTTCCTGATGTCCTTAGTCTGAAACCTACCAGTGGTGGTCTCCTGTATGTTCGTATCGAGGTCGGCACTGCGGGGTGAGGGCAGAGGGGCAGCCAGGGCAATGCCTCCTATTCCTCTCTGATACTGCAAGGTGGGGATCACAGGTGCATCTTCAGGAAGCCAGACAAATGGGAATCACGACACGCCAAAGAATCGCAGGCAGCAGACACTGTAGGGATTCAGTGTCAGACAGCATTGCCCCGAGATGACCCAGGGAGAGGAGAACGATCGTTGCTACCCAAGGGCAACTCCTCACCAACTTCGTTTCACTTATCAATTCATTCAGTATTTACTTTGCTTGTGAAGTGGGCAGGAGACCAAGGATGCAAGGATGAATAAGGTACACTGCCTGCTTTCAGTCCTGAGTCTAGCAAGGGGTACAGACAGACACACACACAGAGGAACCCAACATGCGGTTCTGGAAATGGCATTAGCAGGTGGGCATATCACAGACGGCTTCCCTGGTGGCTCAGATGGTGAAGAGTTCAGTTCAGTTCAGGCGCTCAGTTGTGTCCAACTCTTTGTGACCCCCATGAACTGTTGCACGCCAGGCCTCCCTGTCCATCACCAACTTCTGGAGCTCACCCAAAACCATGCCCATTGAGTCGGTGATGCCATCCAACCATCTCATCCTCTGTCATCCCCTTCTCCTCCTGCCCTCAATCTTTCCCTGCATCAGGGTCTTTTCAAATGAGTCAGCTCTTCACATCAGGTGGCCAAAGTACTGGAGTTTCAGCTTCAGCATCAGTCCTTCCAATGAATATTTAGGATTGATCTCCTTTAGGATGGACTGGTTGGATCTCCTTGCAGTCCAAGGGACTCACAAGAGTCTTCTCCAACATCACAGTCCAAAAGCATCCATTCTTCGGTGCTCAGCTTTCTTTATAGTCCACCTCTCACATCCATACCTGACCACTGGAAAAACCATAGCCTTGACTAGACGAACCTTTGTTGACAAAGCGATGTCTCTGCTTTTTAATATGCTGTCTAGAAGACTCTGATGCTGGGAAGGATTGGGGGCAGGAGGAGAAGGGGACGACAGAGGATGAGATGGCTGGATGGTATCATGGACTCGATGGACGTGAGTCTGAGTGAACTCTGGGAGATGGTGATGGACAGGGGAGGCCTGGTGTGCTGCGATTCATGGGTTCGCAGAGAGTCGGACACGACTGAGCGACTGAACTGAACTGAGGTTGGTCATAACTTTCCTTCCAAGGAGTAAGTGTCTTTTAATTTCACGGCTACAATCACTATCTGCAGTGATTTTTGAGCCCAGAAAAATTAAGTTAGCTACTGTTCCCACTGTTTCCCATCTATTTGCCGTGAAGTGATGGGAACAGATGCCATGATCTTAGTTTTCTGAATGTTGAGCTTTAAGCCACCTTTTTCACTCTCCTCTTTCACTTTCATCAAGAGGCTCTTTAGTTCTTCTTTACTTTCTGCCATAACGGTGATGTCATCTGCATTTCTGAGGTTATTGATATTTCTCCTGGTGAAGAATCTGCTCGCAATGCAGGAGACCTGAGTTTGATCCCTGGTTGAGAACAACTCTTGGAGAAGGGAATGGCAACCCACTCCAGTACTCTTGCCTGGAGAATCCCGTGGACAGAGGAGCCCAGTGGGCTACAGTCCATGGGATCACAAAGAGTGGGACACAACTGAAGTGACTGACCCTTTCGTTATGTTACAGAAGGTCGAGGTTTGGAGCAGTGCTTTTATAGCATGGAAATGTCCATCCGTAATCCCCCGAGCTGTCTTTACTGATGCATGGCTTTCCATCCAAAAGGACCCCTAGGCCTGAGGGAGCAAATATGTATATTTGCTCCAGGGTCCTGGAGTCACCCTTTAGTTAAAATAAGAAACAGAATCTGCTGCCTTTGAACGATTGGGGGTCCATCATCAGCCCTGCGTTTTCCCCAGGTGCCTGACTAAGGAGCACATGTTCTTGCCGAGAGCGCCTCGGTTCTCCTGCCTACATGAAGGCAGCTTTAAGACCGCAGATCACACCTACCTCACATTAGGATGCCGCTAGCTACTAACGGTTCTCAATGCAACCTCGCACAGGACACTGCAGTGAACGCCGCCGCCTAACCCACTAGCCTCATCACTGCATGGGGGCCTGCGGTCCATGATTAAAGGGGCGGTGGGGGGCTGCTTCTGCATTCTGCGGCCCCAGCCTTGCAGGACCTAGAACAGAGCTCACACGCTGAGGCGGCCTGGGTTCTGGTTGCCTGACTCCTCAGGGGCAGCCAGGAGCACTCCTCTGCTTCAGAGCTGGGGCTCAGAGGCACAAGCCTGTTCTTCTGGGCAAGGGGTCCACATTTCATTTTCCATGTGCACACACCCCAGTGGCCATCCGTGTCCCAAAAGTGATGCGGGATTTTTCTTTAATGTTCATGCCCTAAGACTCTGAACAAATAGCTTACCAGAGCTAATGATCACCTGTCCAACAGCTAAAAGAGATCAATTTGTAATGCTAACAGCCCAGTGAATGAGCACAATCTAATTTTTAAAGTAAAATCTCATATATTTGAGTTTTCAAGAATTCATAGAAGAGAAAATACATGCTGTGATCTCAGGAAGGTAGCTTTCACGCACCAAGAATTATTCACAAGGCAAAACGCATCATTATTCAATCAAGATTTGTGCTGTTCTACCAAGGAAACCAGAGTCTAGCCAGACGGGAGCTGCTCACAGCTTATGCTAAGAGCGCATGCACCACGCTCACACCTGGTGTGAACACAGCCCTGGGCAAAGGGTGGGGACTAACCCGCAGAGTCTCTAAACCTGTCACGTGCCCCCCCAAACTACCACCCTGCTGACAGAGCGTCACACCATTAACCCAGAGGACTGGAGAAGCTGCTTCTGTGTCGCTTCCCCCGGGCTCTTTCCCAGTCTCGCCTCTGCCCAAGCTGCATTCCCCTGGACCCTGCAGAGCATCTGCAGATGAGAGGGGCCCCTCTTCTCTCTAATTTCACCACCCGCTCTGCCAATCAGCACCTGTCTAAAGGCACTGACTAGGCACCTTCCGGCCCCAGGAGAGTGAACGGTTTCCTCTCGTCTTTTGCTCATTTCGTGAAGCTGGGTTTAGGGTGGTTTACGGGATGAAGATCGGCTGGGGAGGCAGTAGTTATTAATGGACCATCTCTTCCCGTAGGATGTAAGACTCAGGGGAGCACGGGCTCGGTCTGTTTTGTTCATTGCTGTATTTATTCCCAGTGTCTAAAAACTGCCTGGGACATATCCTGGGCTTAATAAACAGTGCTTGAATAAGTAAATAGGTGCTGAGGAGGATCAGAAGTAAATCAAATGGGTTAACAAATTATTTTGCACTGTGTTACTTCTGGTAATGGTGTAAATCATTGTGTTTTTTTTTTTTCCTGCTGCTTCTTCCGTTCTCTTCCTGCTCACCAAGTCACAGCAACGGTGTTTTCAGCAGAATGGGTGCACAGGTTTCTGGGGTCTCTACCCCACTTCTGCAGCACCCCTGCTGTGTGGTGAGGAGCATGGACTGGGCCGTCTGCCCCAGGAAGGCTGCTGACTGGGGCTCCCTGATCCAGAAAGTGGTGAAATAACACAGACCCTGTTCTCAGGTTGGCGGGTCAGTCTGCAGGTAGGGCTGCGGGAACACAGAGCCAGGCCCCTCAGGAGACATCAGGCCATCTCGGCTAGAACTCCAGCCTCCCTTGGCACAGAGGTGCCACCATCTGCAATCTTGTCAGGACCTTCCTGGACCAGCAAAGAGCACAGATGTGGGCGTCAGGGCACCATGGTTTCTTCCGAGTCCTCCAGACTCGCTCTGAGACTCTGAACTCAGGGCGCTGGTCTCCCCTTCCCAGAACTGAGAGTCCCATCCTCGGGCTCACACCTTCAGGTTTTGTTCATTGCAGGACAGTCTTTTTTCCCCCTAAAGAAGCTCAGCCAACCAGGGCCTGCAGCTGGTGATGGATTTGACAGCTGTGATCGCCTCTGCTGGATGGGGCTGAGGCTGTTTATATTTAGAGAGTGGAAATGCTGTTGAAACAGCAAAGCCCTTGATCTCTGCAGTTTCGCTCCCAGCATGCAGCAGGGCAGACAGTGTGGCTTGCACACTGCCTGTTAGCGTTCCCCTCCGAGCGACCCCTGTCTCCTTCCAGACTTCTCATTTTCACCAACTCTCTTCCCAGAGGAGGGCCCCTGAGAAAGGATGGCACTAAGTCGTCCTCTGATCTTTATCATTTTCACTATCATAATTGTCCTTGACATTAGCACCACTGTGATGAGCAGCTGCCATCATCGTCCCTGTTGCGGCTGTCTTGTCACCATCACCACCAACATCCCCACCACCATTCCCACCACCATTACCATCATCACCATCATCACCATCATCACCGTCACCACCACCATCACCATCACCACCGTCCCCACCACCATCACCATCATCACCATCACCGCCATCATCACATCACCACCGTCACCACCACCATCACCATCATCACCATCACCACCATCATCATCATCACCACCACCATCACCATCATCACCATCACCACCATCATCACCGTCACCACCATCACCACCGTCCCCACCATCATCACCATCATCACCGTCCCCACCATCATCACCATCATCACCGTCACCACCATCCCCACCATCATCACCACCATCACCACCACCACCATCATCACCGTCACCACCACCATTACCACTCACCATCATCACCATCACCACCACCATTACCATCATCACCATCACCACCACCACCACCACCACCGTCACCACCACCATTACCATCATCACCGTCATCACCATCACCACCACCATTACCATCATCACCATCACCACCACCACCATCATCACCGTCACCACCACCATTACCATCATCACCACCATCGTCACCGTCACCACCACCATTACCATTACCATCCCCACCATCATCACCATCATCACCGTCACCACCACCATCACCATCATCACCACCACCACCATTACCATCATCACCGTCATTACCATCACCACCATCACCATCATCACCATCACCACCACCATCACCACCACCATCACCACCACCATCGTCACCACCATCATCACCATCAACACCACTGCCACAGCCATCATCAGCTGCCATCACTATGGTGATACCCATGATCCCACTATAAGCCTCAGCCTTCATCTGCAGCAATAGCTTCTTTCCTGCAAGTTAAGAACACATCCTGAGCATCCAGGATGCTGAATGAGCACCAGAGGCAGAATGAGGCCGCCTTCCAGGCTCTGCTCCTGGCCCCTGCTCTCCTTCCACACTGGTCTATCTTTGTACCTCTGAGCTATCACCTCGATGCCAACAAATGCCAAGATGCTCAGTGAAAGGCACAGCTAACTACATTTCAGTTCTGCTTCCTCGTCTAAGCTCATTTCCTCCCTGAGGTACCCCAGGGCCAGCATGTTCCATGCGAACCTCTCTTGCATCACCAAGGCCACCCCTGTTTTCTAATGGGTGACACAGGTTACGGTTATCTTCCTCCTTGTGGGGGCTGTCATGATGGCCCAGGACATGGCAATGGAAAATAAACACTTATTAACAGAATGGATTTTTTTTTTTTTTTTGGTTTGAGTAGAAAAAAGATCATGTCTGCCTCATTAGTAAATAAAGGCAGATTTGCCAAACTTGGCTTTTCTATTTCACATGAAAACAGATTATGGAATATACTCTTGTTATTTGCCATAAATGTGGATGCTGTGATACTGGTAGGTTCTAAAAAGACACTAGAAAGTGGTATTCAAGCTTGCAAGGGATGTAAAAACACAGATGGAGGATGCTTTAGATGAAGACAAGGATGTAATTTTTGATCCATAAAAATAGAACCAAATCAGGAATTCTCAGGCTCACACTTTTGGGAACCTGTTTATTGCAGGACGATTTGTTACATGCCGAATTTGCAACATCTCTACCCCATGTGCCTCCTCAGAAGAAGAATTGTGGGAGGGGCTCCACGCGACAATATGGACCATTTTGCTAGACAAGTGGCCACCCCAGACGCCACTCTGAGACTCTCTGCATTGCTTTGCATCTTACCTGCACACACCCGTGGCTATTGAGAGCTGAAAAGACTGTGTTGTACCCAACTGTGGGGAGGGGGGAGCTGAAGGAAACATGACCCTCCTCGATTCGGTCTCCCTCTTCTGCACACCCCTCCCACCCATGGTCACAAAACCAAAAACCTCAGTTCATAAAAAGAGGATGAGATGATTAGTTAGGAAGAGGCTTCCATCCAGAATGAAAACCCACTTATTTGCTCACTAATTTACTCAATTGTTGCAATCATTAATCTGGATATTTTACAGGGTGAATCTAGGATGACTAAGCTGTTAAGAGTCTGGACACTTGTTCAGCAAAGGAAAGGCTAAGGATGTATGCAAGGTGCCTTTAAATACCTGAAGGTCATCAAGTGACAGTGGAGAAGAAATGATATCTAGTGCTTCTCTGAAGCTGGAATGTCTAAGGGCAGCAATAGTCTGCTGCTCTGCACTTAATTACCGTTATGTAAAGTCAGAAATAGGCTCCCTGCTGGCTCAGAAGGTTGAGAGTCTGCCTGCAATGCGGGAGACCTGGCTTCGATCCCTGGGTCAGGAAGATCCTTTGAAGAAGGAAAAGGCAACCCACTCCAGGATTCTTGCCTGGAGAATTCCATGGACAGAGGAACCTGCTGGGCTACAGTCCATAGGGTCACAAAGAGTTGGACACGACCGAGTGACTAACACCAAGTCATAAATGGAGCTCCTCTGTCCCACCAGACACATTTCACAGTTTCCATGGCCATGTGTGGGCAGTGGCTGCCATGGTGGAGAGGACAGATATAGAGCATTTCCATCACTGGGGGATGGTCCTGCTGTGTCCAAGGTGAAGCAAGTTCCAGCAGACGGGAACTTCTACAGAGTAGATTTAAATCAGTCTACAGAAGAACTCGGGACTCCCAGGTGGCGCTAGTGGAGAAGAACTTGCCTGCCCATGCAGGAGATATAAGAGATGCGGGTTCAGTCCCTGGGTCGGGAAGATCCTCTGGAGAAGGAAATGGCAACCCACTCCAGTACTCTTGCTTGAACAGAGTACTGGACACGAGAATACCACAGACAGAGGAGCCTGGCAGGCTACAGTCCATGGGGCTGCAAAGAGTCGGACGCGACTGAAGTGACTCAGCACACAGGCACAGAAGAACTCTCCCCAAACCAGACCTGTCCAGTCTGGGGAGAGGGGGTCTACAAGGAAGGTCTACAAGCCACGAGAGCCCAGACAGGAGGCTTCCAGAAAGCCTACAGTGACAGTGGACTGTGACCACAGCTGGACCCTGACCCAACAACACCCCTTCAGCCTCAAAACCCTATGATGCTGTGAACCATGAATTATCAAATCAGCACAAGAAGAACCACACACTCAGGCTGAGAAAACATAAAGGAAGGGAGAGGCTGAAGGCAAATAATCATAAATCCAAGCAGAGGAGATCTGGGGACTAATCAGTTTTCTTCAATGAAATTCCAAACAAGAAAAGCTGATACTGTCACCCCAGCCAACTCCACCAGTCGATGAAAATAAAATAGATTAAATAAAAATAACCAATACCCCCAGGAACAAGCACACTCAGGTGACAGATAAAGATTTGAGTAGATGAATACATATGGGTAGAGGTTTGCACCGGACCCAGCTTCTGTTTCCCTTTGATAAATGGCTTTGTGAGAACAGACTAATCCATTACAGTTTAACAAGCCTGTTTCTCCTTAACGGAGAAGATGTTCATCCACTAAGCTTCCAGGTAACTGAGCGTGTGTCAGGGCTACAGGACTAAAAATAAGGGGTGCTTACTAGCTGTAGATACAGAGCAAAAGTCTGCATGATTATTTTAGTAACTGCAACTTATTTAATTTGTGAGACCACTTTTTAGGAGTATGTGTGTGTGTGTGTTCAGTCACTCGGTCGTGCCCGACTCTTCCTGACCCCATGGATTGTAGCCCGCCAGGCTCCTCTGTCCATGGGACTCTCCAGGCAAGAATACTGGAGTCGGTGGCCATTTCCTTCTCCAGGGGATCTTCCCGACCCAGGGACTGAGCCTGGGTCTCCTGCACTGCAGGCAGATTCTTTACCATCTGAGCCACCAGAGAAACCCTTTTAGGAATATATGTATTACTAATTCCAAGAGGCCCATGGATATTTTTGTTTTAACAGAAATACTAGCTGTTTAATTTAGTTGAAGATCATTAAAAATCTGTGAGTCTAATGTAGACACTTAGGAGTAACCCATTGGGATGAGGTCCTAGAATAAGTCACAAGCTAATAAAAGGCAAGAAAAGTCTCGGTAATGAAAAACCCAGGGTGAGAATTATTTTCACTGTTAACAGTGGGGAAAATGTTAATTTGTGGGCAGTGGCAACCTCAGGTGTCTATTACATGTTAAAGTAGCATCGACTGCCCCTCGGAGGACGTGAACCGGTCTCTGTCCTGTGATTAGGGGTGAAAATATCCACAGGAACTCCACTGTCAGCAGCTTTTGGAGAAGAGCCATTTATTTTCTTCATTTTATGGAAGTCCAGTTGATTTATGATGTTGCTAATTTTTGGTGTCCTGCAAAGTGACTCAGTTACACACACACACACACACACACACACACACGCACACACACACAGACACGCGCACGTGCACAGACATACACACACGTTCTTTTACATATTGGTTCCCACTATGGTTTGTCACAGAATACTGAGCATAGTTCCCTGTGCCGTGCCTAGGCCCCGCGGTTAATCCATCCTATGCATGAGAGTCCGCATCCCCTAAGCCCAAACGCGCAGCCTATCCCTCCTCCTCCTCTGCCCTCTTGGCAGCTGTGAGTCTGTTCTCTGTGCCTGTGAGTCTGTTTTGTAAACAAGCTCATTTGTGTTGTAATGTAGATTCCACATAGAGGGGACATCAATATGGTGTCCGTTTCCAGAGAAGAGCCATTTAACCAGGGAAAGACGCCTCCCTCCCTCCCTCCTCGGGGGACCCTTCTGGGGACGCCAGCAACCAGGGTCAGGTGAAGAGAGGGAGCATCTGCAAGCCCGACGAGGCCGCCTGGCTCCTCCAACGCTGTTTAACGATGGAGCCTGTGCAGAAGCAGAAGCTGGGAGCGCGCTGGCCGCCAGTGTCCCTGGCTGGGGAGGGAGACATAAAATCCAGCCCCCCGTCCCCACGGCCGAGCATCACCTCCCACAGGTAGGCTGTTTTGCACCAATTAGGGTGGCGATCGCAGCCCAGCTGGGGTGACGTCACCCGACGGCCCGCGGGGCACGTGGGCGGGAGAGTGGACGCGAGCTGTAGCAGTGGGCTCCCAGGAGCCAGCGGGGGTCCTGCCCCGGGCTGAGGGAGAGGAACAGGGGCCAGATAAGCAGAGCCACTCAGGCAGTTCAGTTCAATTCAGGCAAGGAGCGGCCACACAGAGCACTCGCCAGACGAGACCCCAGAACTGGTGGCCTGGGACTTGCAGGGAGAGGCCACCTGCCCATGCCCATCAGGACATCTCACTCTGAGCATCTGCTCCTGGGGTTCCCCTCGGGAATGCCTCTTCCCCCTCTCATTCCTTCACCTGACAACTTGGGTCAGACCCCTGCTTCAGCCCCTATGCTCAGCTCAGCTTCCCCTAGAAACCACACCCTCCAAGGACAGCCCCCGACCCCAACCCCCCACCCACACCCCCCAGCCCCTTGGAATCCTTGCGCAGAGACAAGGTCATGACTCTGCTCAGTTTTGCCTTCTTTGCTCTGTGGAATTCTCTCCTCACTCTCATCCAACTTTCCACAGGGAGACACACCACCTCGTGCAGAGGGTATGGCCTAGAAAGGCTTGTTGGATTTTCAACGTCAAAGTGAAGGACAAGGTAGGTCACCACATCTTTCACAGCTGAACTTGGAGTCATGTGTCTCACAAAACAGCAAATAAGTTCTTCCAACTAATACACTGCACTCTTTTAGATGGTGCTGTTGTTGTTCTTGTTCAGTTGCTAAGTCAGGTCCAGCTCTTTGTGACCCCATGGACTGCAGCATGCCAGGCTTCTCTGTCCTTTACTATCTCCTGGCTTTTGCTCAAACTCATGTCCATTGAGTCAGTCATGCCATCCAACCATCTCATTCTGCCCTCAATCTTTCCCAGCATCAGGGTCTTTTCCTGAGTCAGTTCTTCACATCAGGAGGCCAAAGTATTGGAGCTTCAGCTTCAGCATCAGTCCTTCCAGTGAATATTCAGAGTTGATTTCCTTTAGGATGGACTGGTTAGATCTCCTTGCTGTCCAAGGATCTCTCAAGAGTTTTCTCCAGCATCACAGTTCAAAAGCATCAGTTCTTCAGTGCTTAGCCTTCTTTATGGTCCAACTCTCACATCTGAACATGACTACCGGAAAAACCGGTAGCTTTGACTAGACAGTGAAGGTAATAATATTTCAAAGAAGCCTCGGATATTCTCCATATTTCGACATCAAAACATACTCTCCACTTTAAAGCTGCTCTGGAAAGGTTAAATGCTGTTTATTGCCATTTGTATGACATTCTAGAAAAGGTCAAATCATTGGGACAGAAGACAGATCCGTGGTTGCCAGAGGCCAGGGTGGAGGAGGGACAGACAGCAAAGGGGCTTTGAGAGGAGGTTTTCTGGTGGTGGAGCAGTTGAGCACCCTGATCTACAAGGGTGGTTACACTGGCTTCAAAACTCAGGGAGCTGCACACCCCCAGCAGCTACAGACATCAACAGTGAGCTACACCATCCCTGATGGTGCAGTGGATAAGGGTCCACTTGCCATCACAGGGGACACGGGGTCGATCCCTGGTGTGGGAGGATCCCACATCCCATGGGACAGCTGAGCCCGTGTGCCACAGCCGCTGAGCCCAAGAGCCTCGGAGCCCAGGCTCCTCCCACAGGAGAAGCCACCGCAAGGCAAAGCCCGCAGACCACGATGCAGGGCAGCCCGCGCTCGCCGCAGCTGGAGAAAGCCCTCACGAAGCGAGGAAGGCTTAGCACAGGCAAAAAAAGAAACCAATCAATCCATGACATTTTTTTTAAATGAGAAAGAAAAACCACTTTTTCCTTTCTGTTCCATGTAAACTGAAATCCAGGAGATTACCGCAGGTGGGCTGAGAAGCATTCAGACCAGAGTCCTCCGAAGGCAGCGGTTCTGAGTTGAATAATTACAGAGTCAGCTGTGAAGGGTTCTTGAATGTTTCTGACATTAAAAGCCGCCTTAGCGTGAGAGGCTGTAGAAGATATTTCAGCAGAACACCTGTGGTACACGTGGCTTAAAAACTGCATTTGCTCCAGGAAGCTGGACTCGTGGGGGCTGATGCTGGTCAGTGCCGGGACCGGCGTCCCGGGTGGCGTGGTCTGCATTGGCTCCAGGAAGCTGGACCCGTGGGGGCTGATGCTGGTCAGTGCCGGGACCGGCGTCCCAGGTGGCGTGGTCTGCATTGGCTCCAGGAAGCTGGACCCGTGGGGGACTGTGTTGGCGGGGCGGGGGCGGGGCGTCCCGAGTGGCGTGGTCTGCATTGGCTCCAGGAAGCTGGACCCGTGGGGGATGATGCTGGTCAGTGCCAGGACCGGCGTCCCGAGTGGCGTGGTCTGCATTGGCTCCAGGAAGCTGGACCCGTGGGGGCTGATGCTGGTCAGGCCGGGACCGGCGTCCCGGGTGGCGTGGTCTGCATGGCTCCAGGAAGGCTGGACCCGTGGGGGGATGCTGGTCAGTGCCGGGACCAGCGTCCCGAGTGGCGTGGTCTGCATTGGCTCCAGGAAGCTGGACCCGTGGGGGCTGATGCTGGTCAGTGCCGGGACCGGCGTCCCGGGTGGCGTGGTCTGCCTCTCGCATTCGCAGCCCAGGAGGCCTGAGTGATCACAGGCTTCAGTGTGGGGGCTGAGGGGGGCTCTTCCTTTTGTGAACTGAGTCACAGTGAGGGATCCATATGGGACAGCCGGGCTGCAAGGCTCCCTGTGAGGGTCTTCAAGTCCAGTGAGGGTGGAGACTGGTCAGCCAGCATGTGACTGGAAACCTGGAAAGTGCTGTGGACCCTGTGGTCTATGCAAGGGTAACTAATGTCCTCTTGCACACCCTTCCTAAGGGAGGAGTCAGTGAGGTGTGGAGGAGCTCTGGGGTGATGCGGAGTGGTTTTGCTGGCAGGGAGAGCGAAGGCCAAAGGCAAGACGGAGGTCCGGTCACTAAGGTGCTGGAACAGGTCTGGGGGGTCACAGGTGGCCATGTGTCCAACCAAAAGGACCCCTTCCAGAAGGCGCCATCGAGGCTGTGAGCAGGAAGTGAGAGGGGGACCCAAAGATTGCAAGCTAGAGGCTGGGATAAGCTGACTGGGCCTCGAAGGCCACCCTGAGGGCAGGCTGTGGGACAGGTTAAAGGTGCTCAGCAGGAGGGAGGCCCTTTGGGAGGGGACTCGGTTCTTAGGACCAAGTGAAGATTTGCCCCAGGAGCAGCAGTGGAGGAAGCCTGCAGTGGACGGGCCTGCTGCGGGGGGGGAGAGGAGATGCAGGGTCTACACCCGGGGCCCTGGACCTAGGCGCTGGTGGCGCTTGGCCCAACCCACTGACATGCAGAACACAGAAAGCGAAGCCAGTCTGGGGGTGCAGGTAATGAAATCAGTTTGCACACGTGGGGCCTGAGGTCCCCAGGGAGGCAGCAGGACATACGATCCTGAGACCAGGTGAGGACCTGGGGCAGACGCGACTGGGAGGCACTGCTGTGTAGAGCAGGGCGCCTCACACTCCAGCAGCACACACGGGTCCCGTGCGTGTCTCTTGAAAGTGCAGGCTCCCGTTCATGAAGGTGCTAGCAGGGAGACCCAGGACCCAGGATCACTAACAAGCTTGCTGGCGATACTTCTGCCGCTAGTCTGCGGGTCACATTTTGGGGGTGCTGACAGCCTGCACAGCAATTGTGGTTTCAGACAAAGCTGTCCAGGGCGAGGACGCTGCCTGAGCAAAGATGACCCAGGCCAGGACCCAGAGGAGAATCAGCTATGTCTGTGCCCTGGGACGCGCCCCTAACTGGGCAGGCCTGGAGAAGCACCCACGGAAGCCTTGGGAATTCAGGACCAGGAGAGTCCACGGAGGAGAGAGTCGTGAGTAACCTCTGGGTCAGCCAAGAGGACCAGCCGGGAGGCCAGAGGAGGGTTGCTTTTTGGGCTGAACATCTGGGTCCCCAACAAGCTCATATACCAGAACCCAGCCCCCAATGCAACTGCATTTATAGATGGGCCTTTTAGGATGCAATTAAGGTTAAATGGGGTCACAGGGGAGGCCCCTGATTTGATAAGACTGGTGTGCTCATGAGAAAAAGCACCAGCGAGTTTGCACACACACACACACACATACCCAAGAAAGGTCTGCAGCAAGACGGTGGCAGCCTACAAACAGGAACGGGAGCCCGCATCAGAAATCACATTTGCCAGGACTGTGACCTTCCAGCTTCGAAAACTGAAAAGATTAACCTTTGTCGTTTGAGCCATTCAGTCTGCAGTTTTTGGTCCTCGCAGCCCGAGCTGATTAGCATGGATGTGGGCCCCATGGAGTGGGTGCCGTCGTAACCAGTCCCTAAAAACGGGGAAGCAGCTTTGGAACTTGGCGATGGCCTGAGACTGGAGAGTTCTAAGGTGCCTGCCAGAAGAGCCTGCCTTGCAGGGAGGAGACTGGTGGTGGAAATGTGGACGGGAAGGCCATTCTGACGAGGCCTCAGATGCTATTGGAAATGAGAAGAAAAGCAACTCTTGTTATAAAGCGGCAGCTAATTTCGACTGCACTGTGTTCCAGTCTTTGGTGGGAGATGGAGCTTGTGAGCCATGAAATTGGAAACTCAGCTGACAAGGCTGAATGTTGACGTGGCGGCCCGGGTCCTCCTGGTGCTCCCAGTGTAATGTGAAAGGCGCGAGATGAACCGAGGAAGGCAAGGTCGAGAAAAAGGAAGCGGAACTGAAAGGCTTAGAAAATTCTCAGCCTGTCCCCACCATGAAAAGTGAGAAGGTTCGTTCTCGCCCCCGGGTTTCTGAAGACCCACTGATAAGGGGGTTGGTGTGGGTGGGAACCACGAGTGTAATCAGCCACTTGTTAGCAAAAACTCAGGGCTGGGGCCACCTCTCCAGTGTGCATGGCCAGAACGCCCCGCCTAGGGTTTCAGGGGCAGGACCCCCCCTTGCCGAAAGCCATGAGGGTGATGCTGATGCCCCACCAGGCCCAGGAGGCAGTACATGGACCCGGATAAGATGACCCTCAAGCCCTAGGACACAAAGGAACCTGCTTTGCTAGGTTCTGGGCATCCTTGGAGCCCGTGACCCCTTTCTTCTCCCCTGCCTTCTCTCACTCGGAATACGAGTGTTTGTCCCGTGTCTGTCCCAGTCCTACTGTGGTACTTTGGAAACACACAACCTGTCTGGTTTCACGAGTTCACAGCTGGGGAGGAATTCAGCCTCGGGGTGAATCATGCTTGGAGTTTCACCACATCTGATGGAGATGATGTTGACAAGCGCCTCTAGACTGAGATTTACAGCTGATGTTGGGGGCTCTGTGGGGCTCTGTGGACCAGATGAATGTATTTTGAACTTGAGAAGAATATGAATTTGGAGAAACCAGGGGTTCAATGCCACGGAATAAGCTGTGACCCCTCAAAATTCATAGGTTGAAGCCCTAATCCAATGTGACTCTTTATTAAGGCAGTACCAATACTTCTAATTTGAGAAACAGCATCTGATAATGGGGCTCATCCCTGGGAAATTTTCTCTCGCCTAAGGGTCTTGTTCCAGGACACAGAGGGAGTTTGTCCTCCTTACCTGGGGTGCCCCAGGTGGCCTTAGCAGTAAAGCACCTGCTTGCCAACGCAGGAGACGTAAGAATCGCAGGCTCAGGCTACATCCCTGGGTTGGGAAGATCCCTTGGAGGAGAGCACGGCAACCCACTCCAGTATTCCTGCCTGGAGAATCCCAGGGACAGAGGAGCCTGGCAGACTACAGTCCACGGAGTCACAAAGAGTCAGACACGACAGAAGAGACTTGGGACACACGCGCGCATCTGGGTCACGCTGCTGACTTGCTCTCGTTGCTGTGTCTGCCCCTCTCTGCTCCTGCCACTGTGCACACAGGGACACTGTGGTTCACAGCGTCTCCCAGGCTCCAGCCCTCCTAACCCTTCCTGGGTGATCACTCATGAGCCTCTTTTCCTGGGGGGTTCAAGGGAACGTGAATTTAAATACTTGTGTATGGCCTGGCCCCAGGACCTGTCTCCTCCCTTCCTGTTGGGTCCTCTGGCTGGACCCACATGCCTCATTCCCTGGGGCTCCCTGGTGGCAGTCAGTCTCAAGGTTGCCCAAGCTGTGGGTTAATTCAGGCCAGGGGCAATCCAGTAAAGGCAGTTGTGACATGATGCAGATAGACTACTGGTTGCTTTCACTAATCCTTTCTTATTGCCTCATCCAAGGATTTATGTAATCAGAGCTAAGTATCTACCAGATCTACTCATGGATTTCAGTCTCGTTGTATTTTCTCATTCCCTATAAGCAAAGCTCTTCCTTCTTTGGACGATTAGTAATCTTTGATAGCTTGTAGAAGCAAAAAAAAAAAAAAAGAGAGAGAGAGAGAGAGAAAAGAAAAAAGAGAACCTTTCAAAGCTCTGGATGCATAGGTCGGGTGGAGAGCTAGATTACAGAGCGATACTGGCTGGGTCATGTTCCTTCTGCCTAACAGGATGACTCTCTCCAGTGCGTAACTGCCTAATTATACAGCAGATTGCAGTTTTGATGCAAGAACATTGCACACTCCCCATCTCTTCTCACCATTAGTGAAACTTATTCACCCCCTCACATGCATGTACACACAAGCACACACACGACACACACATGGGAAATCCTGAAAACATCAACACTTTTTGCCTGTTGTCACCACCATACAGTGGAGGCAAGTCACTGAAAATGCCCACGGCAGCACCCAGTTTAGGATCATTCAAGCAATGCCTTTTCACACTGTTCACGGTTTCTCGAGGCAAGAACACTGGTGTGGTTTTCCATTCCCTCCTCCAGTGGACCACGTGTGTCATCGGAAAAGACCCTGATGCTGGGAAAGATGGAGGGCAGGAGGAGAAGGGGGTGACAGAGGATGAGATGGTTGGATGGCATCACCAACTCGAGGGACATGAGTTTGAACAAACCCTGGGAGATGGTGAAGGACAGGGAAGCCTGGTGTGCTGCAGTTCACGGGTTATAAAGAATCCGGCATGACTTAGTGACTCAACAACAACAAGAACACAAAAGCAACACACTGTTTCTGCTCATTAATTTCTACAGATTCAAAACCCATGGCTACTGACTTGCCTGGAAGCCCCATCACGGCAGGTATATCAGTAAAACCCGCCAAGTCCAGATGTTGGCGTTCACTACCACACCACAGAGAGAGCCTGAAGACTCCCTGACTTGCTTTTGGGATTTCTGTGACAATACCACTCAGGAGTAAGCGACCTGCTAAGATGGGAAAAGACTATAGAAAATTAAAACCTAGCAGAACTCCAAACTGGCAGAACTCCAAATTCCCAGGGTACTTGCTGCACCATCCACAGAGCCCATCACAGAGTTTTCCCAACTATACAGCCTGCTCACGGCAGAAAATACGGAAGAAGTGGAGCCCAATAAACTCTTGAAAATGACATTCAAGAAAGTCTATCTATTATTATAAAAATAATAAGTTTAGTTGCCCAGAAGAAAAGCAAGAGCAGGCCCTAACCTGCTTCTAGAAGTGGGCTGTCGGATTCTACCGCTGAGCTAAAATTCCCAATAGCACGTGCTATTGGAAATGCTATCAACAGCACCTTCATACCATTCTGTTAAATCATTTTCTCTGATGGCAGCTGGAGCCGAAAACCACAAATGGAACTGGTCCTAGCTTATAACAAGGATGAACTCCTTCAGTTTTTAGTAACATAAAAACGCTGTAACCACCAAGGAGAGATAATGAGTCTCAGCCCTAGCTGTCGCTGGGAAGGCTCTGCACGGTAATCTCTGCATACAACTGCTGTCCATATGAATCAGCTCCGAGTCTCTGCATACAGTTGCTGTTACGCAGCTCACCCACAGTGATGGGCTATTACATTGGAACTGAAGCACAGATCTTCACCAAGCATTTGAGGCCTTTTCCCCCTCCGTACATCACAATGACGGCCATGCACAATAAGAGCAACTGAGTATTCTGAGTTTCACCCCGCCCAGTGCCACTCCACAAACCCGCTCTTCTCATTTACATTCCTTCATTTCTTTTATTACTAATGACACAACTTCGCTGATTAATTGAGATGACTCAGAGACCCTCCTCCAGCGCGCAGTTTTTGGTGACCTCTGGATGAGGTCCCCGCTGCCTGGAAGTGAGGCGGCCCCCTCCCCAACGCCCTCTCCTGCAGATGCTCAGCATCTGCTGGCACCACCGGACCCTGGCCCGTGTCCTGCTTCTCAAACCCTCCCTGGGTCCTCTGAGATGCCGGTCCCTTGGTGGGTTCTTCTGAAGCTGTCCCTCCCTGCTCCTGCCCTCACTGACGCTGGCGACCAACAGATCACAGCACCCTCTCTTCCGTGGAGCGTCTCTTCACCTCTTCATTTCACCCTAACCTTCCCAGTTACCAGAGGGCTGGAAGATGCAGGAGAAAAGTCCTTCCCCCAACCAGTAAACCCACCCTGCTGTCCCAGGTCACACCCCCATCCTCCAGCACCTCTTTCCCACACTGGTAGTGCCCTGAGCCCCACACCTGTCTGCTCTTGCTTCCACTGGCTTAGCCATCCTGAGACACCACCTGCAGCATCTCACACACACTTTCTGATGTCCACACTGCATCCATCCATGCCTTTGCCCCCACTTCCTCCTCTGCAGATTTCTGATCAAACACTCCTCCGCTTTCTACCTGTGGCCCCTCCGGCTTCACTTCCCGCTGTGAGCAGGTGAGCGCCCACTGTCCCTCACAATAATCACTTCTTTGCAAACAGCCTTAACTCCCAGTTTCACTCACTTGCCGAGTTCCAGCCGCAGAGGGAGCTGGACCGGCGAGTGCTCCAGCGAGAGGCACCACCTGGAGGCCTACCTTCCCCGCACCCGTGTCCGTACAAGCCCTGCAGCCTGCCCACCCCCAGCCCGTGGAGGGGAAGAGGCCGGCAGGTCCTTCTGCTCTCTTCCGATGCCCTGCTCCTCTGCCACCACTCTCAGGCATTATTGGGAAAAAGAAACAGATGTGTCAAGAGACACTCAACGGCCCCGCTGCCTCTTTGCCTACAGACAAGCTTCTTCCTTCACCTGGAGGAGGTGTCCCTTCCCCGTGGGCAGAAAGTCCCGGAGACGGTGGGAGAGGGCGGATTGGCTTCACAGGCCCTGGGGGCAGCAGACAGAGACAGGGCTGCCAATAGCACGCGGAGGAGTCTGGGGCCTCCCTGCAGAGGAGCAGGCCATCAGTCCAAGGCGAAAGCCAGGGAGAGACCTACGTGGTCTTGCGTACACATCTGCAGGTTATCTGGTTGGAGAAGGGCCAGAGAAGAAGCACAGGGACCAATCAATGCCTGTTCTTAATTAAGGCATGCCAGGTCAAAGGGTTGGTCTGGGACACCATGGATCAGAGGGCATGCCACAGGTCAGAGGGCACGCCACAGGTCAGAGGGCACGCCACGGGTCAGAGGGCATGCCACGGGTTGGAGAGCACACCACGGGTCAGAGGGCACACCACGGGTCAGAGGGCACCTCACAGGTCAGAGGGCATGCCACAGGTCACTGCACACAGGCTGTCACTTGTTACAGTCACTCAAGCTGCATGCCCAGAGCTGCGTGCGTGGCCTCATTAGACTTCCCTGCTGCCTACACATATGCCCAGAAAGCCTCTTTTTGTAACACTCCATGATTCAAATAAATATTTCAAGCACCTACAGAAGCTATTCTCCAAAACATTAATCAGTACTTCTGGCCCCATAGAGTGCCGCAGGTCAGTTCAACCCTCTTTCTCCCCTCTGGAGCATCATTGCTCTCTCTCTCTCTCTCCACACACACACACACACACACACACACACACACACACAATCACCTCAACAATGTTTGCATTTTGTGGAGAAAAGGACCATCGTGAGGTCCACATTTTCCCATGCCCAATTCTGAGCTTTTAAGTCTAGCTCTGAAACCAGAATAGAAAGACAAAAAGAACAAAACAGAAACCCCGAAATTCTGTGCGTGTGCATTTTCGAACCAGTTTTGTGTCAAGACGACACCACAGCAACAGTCCCCCGAAATGCTGAGCAGCTTTAACTTCAGAAACAAACAAAAGCCATTCAACTTCAAAAACAAACAAAACTCACCAACCACCACCGAACTTCTGGCACAGGAAGGATCTCCTCCCTCCAGAGGCAGGGAGCGGACCCGGAGACGTCCGCTCCACCTGGAGCAGAGGCCCCTGAAAACTCTCACCAGCAGCTGGACATCCACGGCCCCATGCAACCACACACGGTGCTTCACGAGCTGTGTGACGGCACACAGCGCAAGGTTCCCAGGACTCAGCAGAGGAAGAGCCCCAGACAACCCGGGCTTCAACACTTAAAGAGTAACACACCAGGATACTAACAAATCAAGGGGAGCAGTTTCCCTTGTAAATTCTGCTGCTGGAGGGAAGGTGGTCAGAATTGAGACCCCCTGTTTAATCAGAGAACAAAGGGGCTCCCGAGAACTGTTGGCGGGGGGGTTGGTGCCCTTCCAGGGGTTCTGGGGCAGCGTCCACACTGCAGGCGATGAGTCCCACTGGAACCATCCCCACAGCTGCAGGAACGCCAGTGACCACAGCCCGCCCCTCCCAGCTGGACCTGTGGACAGCCGCAGATGGAGACAGACACCTCCCCGCAATGCTGCCTCAGCCTTGACGCACGGAAACGCCTGAGGGACTCATCTGGCAAGAGCCACGGGGATCCGCTGGCTCCCTGAGGAAGGCCCAGAAAAGGGTTGTAGACAATGCAGAAAGATCTAGTTCAACAGCTGAAGAGTTAAGAACTCCTTTCCCCTCGTCATTACGGGGCAAAGGTTTCATCAGCTCTTCTAATGAAGAGGGACTGGCTGGCGGGTCGATGCCAGAAGCACGCCACGGTAACTACAGTGGTTGCAAACAGGAGCCCAGACACTCAGAATTACATCAGCTGAGCTGCAGTAGAGCGGTTACGTCAGTCCATACGTTTGATTTCAATACTTTATAGCCAATCCCTTGTGATTATAAAGTCTCAAGTTATTTGTTTTTAATTAATTTTAATTGGAGGCTAATTACTCTACAGTACTGTAGTGGTTTCCACCATACATCCACACGGATCAGCCACGGGTGTGCGTGTGTGCCCCATCCTGAACCCCCTCCCCCTCCCTCCCCATCCCATCCCTCGGGGTCATCTCAGCACGCAGGCTTTGAGTGCCCTGTTTCATGCATCAAACTTGGACTGGTCATCTATTTCACATATGATAATATGCATGCTTCTATGCTATTCTCTCAAGTCATCCCACCCTCGCCCTCTCCCACAGAGTCCAAAAGACTGCTCTTTACATCTGTGTCTCTTTTGCTGTCTCGCATACAGGGTTATCATTACCATCTTTCTAAATTCCATATATATGTGTTAGTATACTATATTGGCGGAGAAGGCAGTGGCACCCCACTCCAGCACTCTTGCCTGGAAAATCCCATGGACGGAGGAGCCTGGAAGGCTGCAGTCCATGGGGTCACTGAGGGTCGGGCATGACTGAGCAACTTCACTTTCACTTTTCACTTTCCTGCATTGGAGAAGGAAATGGCAACCCACTCCAGTGTTCTTGCCTGGAGAATCCCAGGGACGGAGGAGCCTGGTGGGCTGCCCTCTATGGGGTCGCACAGAGTCGGACACGACTGAAGTGACTTAGCAGCAGCAGCATACTGTATTGGTGTTTTTCTTTCTGGCTTACTTCACTCTGTATAATAGGCTCCAGTTCCATCACCTCATTAGAACGGATTCAAATGTAATCTATTTAATGGCTGAGTAACACTCCATTGTGTATATGTACCACAGCTTTCTTATCCATTTGTCTGCTGATGGACATCTAGGTTGCTTCCATGTCCTGGCTATTGTAAACAGTGCTGCGATGAACACTGGGGTACCTGTGTCTCTTTCAATTCTGGTTTCCTTGGTGTGTATGCCCAGCAGTGAGATTGCTGGGTTGTATGGCAGTTCTATTTCCAGATTTTTAAGGAATCTCCACACTGTTCTCCATAGTGGCTGTACTAGTTTGCATTCCCACCAAAAGTGTAAGAGGGTTCCTTTTTCGCGACACCCTCTCCAGCATTTATTGTTTGTAGACTTTTGGATATGGCAGAAGCCAAAGAAATATTGTAAAGCAATTATCCTTCAATTAAAAATAAATTTAAAAAATTAACTCTCATAGACATAGGTATTGGAGATTCCAGAATTCTGTTGACGTTCACCTTAAACCAGACAGGTTCAACCAGACCTAGGCATGTTTGGCTGTTTTTCAGATTTCACATGAATTATAAAGCTCATGGTCCCTTAGATGGCAAAATGGGCTGCATAAACGTACCACAGGGCAGGAAAAGGGCAGCAACTTATTAGGTCTGAAGATGGCTTCGAATTCCTGCAGGAACCTCAGCATGAAACCACCTTATCTCAGGTCTGAGCAGGACGCCTGTCGGTGGAGGGGTGGGAATCAAGAACCCTGGGGCTGAGCGCCCCCTCTCCCCACCACTGAGCAGGGAAGATGCTGGAAGCCAAGGGCCCACACACTCCTATGTTGCCAGCATCTCCCGTCGTCCTCCTTTGAGAAGAGCAGAGAGTCGGTCTGTGACTTGGCTCAAAGCTTTAAGTGCTAGACGGCAGTGAAGCATGTGTATTTTCCTGTAAGAAACAAGCGCTAATCTATGTTTGGTGTAGGATGCAGGATGCATGGGGCTGATGCACAGGATGATTCAGGTAGAGGATGTGGGGTGGGAGGTGGGAGGGGGGCTTTGGCATTGGGCGATTGTGTTCACCTATGGCTGATTCGTGTCAATGTATGGCAAAACAAATACAGTATTGTAATTAAAAAAATAAATAAATTTAATTAAAAAAATAAAAAAAATAAAAATAAAAATAAAAGGGCAAGGAGACCGCCACGGTCTGCCTCTGTAGGAAGCAAAGGCGCCCGAGGCTGATCAAGACACACGTGGGCCTCCAGACCCCTGCGCCGCAGAGCACAGGCAGGGCTGGCTGGGGACGCTGGGAGACGCGAAACTGGACAGAGCGGGTGAGGGGACGGGCGGGAGGCAGTGGGAGTGTGGGATCGGCAGGTGTAAACTGTGATAGACAGGATGGGTAAAGAGGGCCCTACTGCATACAGGAACTGCGCTCAGTAACCTGTGAGAAACCATAATGGAGAGGAATAGGAAAATGAGCATACACATACACACACACACGTGTGTGTGCTTACTCGCCCAGTCGTGTCGGACTCTTGCAAGCCTATGGACTGCAGCTGCCAGGTTCCTCTGCCCACGGGAGTTTCCAGGCCAGAATACTGGAGTGGGTTGCCATTTCCTATATATATCACACACACACACATATATAATATATATATCATGTTTATATATCTCACCTAAATATAAATATATATCTCACCTAACACATATACATCTCACCTAAAGACTTCACTGTGCACCAGAAATTAACACAACATTATAGATCAACTCTAGTTTAATAAAAGAAATTTTAAAAAAACGTGACAGTGATGACGCCTGGATCTATATGGAAGCACGCTACCCCCTCAAACCACCATCTGTATTTAGAATAACAAAGGATTCGAGCACCTTCCCCCAACTGAGTGGCATCATCTTTAACTGCCAATACACAATCCTTAGAAGACAGGAAGAACATGACTGTAGTTCTATGTACACTCTCCTTTTCCAGCACAAAACTTTAAAAAGCTCTTTAAGATGTATACCAGTACAGCAAGAGACATATATCCGCAATTAATGGCCTAATAATTTCCTGCTGTATTCTAATTTTATTGCTAAATTTGAGATTCCAGAAGTAGTTAGTACTTAAAAGAAAAAAGAGTGAGCTTTCACTTGGGTGCCTAAGAGAATGGTACCAATACTGCCCTTCCCTGGATTTATGTAGTTTCTTTATACCACCAATCTTGAAAGTATCGTAATAAAAACAAAAAATCATAGCAAGAAGTTATATAGATAGAACCCACGATGTTCGAGATCTGGATTAGGCATCTTCTTATATCATGAATTTAAATTACTCAGTAACCCAGACAGCTAAGCGATCCTCCATGCTGGTTTCACAACATCCCTAAGTCAGTAATGGATGGGACAGCATCTCCACTGCCCCGGCAGGAGAGCCACAGAGGTCTGGGACACCTGAGGTCATCAGAAAGTCGCTTGCAGAGGACCGATGAGAACTGATTTTCCTGCCCAAACACAGCCCTCTCTGGAGGCTGTCATCCCAGCGCTCGGCCATCTGACTGGGAGCCACATAAGGAGGGAAGGACTCGTGATGTTCCTTCAGCAGGTGTGTCCTCTGCATAAGAGGAGTGGGGTTCAGTCCCTGGGTTGGGGGATCCCCTGGAGGAGGGCAGGGCAGCCCACTCCCGTATTCTTGCCTGGAGAATCCCATGGACAGGGAGCCTGGCGGGCTGCGGTCCGTGGGGTCGCACAGAGACAGGCGCGACTGAGCAACTGAGCACAGAGCAGTGTCTCCTTTAAACACTGCAGCCGGAACTCCCACAAGCATTCACTGGCTCTTTCAGAAAATAATTGCTAAGAAAGAACATTTTCCAGATAAAATTTCTCTTTCCTCTTTGAAAGTCACAAAATGTATTAATATTTTTAAATGATCTAAGATATCAAGGTTTAAAACTTTTCCCCTCCTCCCCTAAGAGTTTTAGAAACTTTTCACATTTGCCAAATATACTTCAATATGAAGGAACATGGTTGCTCTAATTAGATAACTTTACGGAAATTTACTTCTCTAAGTATAGTTTAGTTACTATAGTTAAAATAGCTTTCAAATTAAAATAAAAATTACTATCTCCCAATGTCTAGCTTAGTTTCAAGAGAACCCTTTAGAAGCGATACACTGAGAAATGTTATGAAGTTCTACAAGTGAAACAAAGAAAATAACAGAAACACTGGCTCTTTGTGGGCAGGAGTGGTCTTCTGAGCAGAAGCGAGAGGGTGTAAACAAAGGTCTGTCTAGTCAGGGCTATGGTTTTTCCAGTGGTCATGTATGGATGTGAGAGTTGGACCGTAAAGAAAGCTGAGAGCCGAAGAATTGATGTTTTTGAACTGTGGTGTTGGCGAAGATTCTTGAGAGTCCCTTGGATTGCAAAGAGATCCAACCAGTCCATCCTAAGGGAGATCAGTCCCTCCCTTAAGGGACTGATGCTGAAGCTGAAACACCAATACTTTGGCCACCTGATGCGAAGAGCTGACTCATTTGAAAAACCCTGATGCTGGGAGGGATTGGGGGCAGGAGGAGAAGGGGACGACAGAGGATGAGATGGCTGGATGGCATCACGGACTCGATGGACATGGGTTTGGGTAAACTCCGGGAATTGGGAATGGACAGGGAGGCCTGGCGTGCTGTGGTTCATGGGGCTACAGGGAGTTGGACACGACTGAGCGACTGAACTGAACTGAACTGAGTGGGTGTAAATAAACATATTTTGCAAACTGCAGGACTGGTACACATTAATAAAAACATAATATTGTTTATTACTTTTCAATTCTAGAGACATTTATGGATCTATAGGCATCTAAGGCTTGGAAAAGTTGGAAAACTGTGCTTGGGTTTATTTCTCAAATCTAATTGCTAACTTTATATTTTTTAAAAGGGTAATTTGAGACCATTTAAAAAGCGTATGGTTGACACAGTTAAAAATTAGCTGATTTGTGGATGTTCAAGGCTGTTAGTTAAGCTGTAAGTTTAATAATATTAAAAGAGTTTAGTAGGAAAAAGATATGCTAATTAGCAAGATGCCCCCATTTCCAGAATAAATGTGGAATGTTACTAAAATGTTTCACAAATAGGGGTCTCTTTCTTTCATGGCATAATTTTTTTTTCTTTTTGTGTATTTCATAGAATTTCAAGGACTAAAAAAAGTCACTTTGACTCTCGCTCCAGAGCTAAGGAGTTCAGAGAGCAGATAATGGCACAGACGTATGTGTTCAGCACCAAAGACACACACGTGGTTCTGGGCCACATCCCGAGGGGATGGACAGGACGAAGGGCCTCCTCCTCTATGAACAGCTGACAACATTAAAAACGGGCAAATGAAACCAGCTGGCGTCAAACAGCTGGGAACCGACGCGACACTGCAACCAGCCTGAGTGACCGAGAGGAAGAGATACACGGTTCAGGCAGGCGGCTTGGGCAGGCGCATGCCAGAAATGGCTCAGTTCTTAGAAACCACCAAGGGTGACTTCTTTGACTCAGGTTAAAAATATCCAGTTCTATAGGTTTTTAAAAATATAGCACACATTTTTGATATTTGATCATTTTTACAGTTGAAAGTATAGCTAAATCAGTACAATTTTTTTTTTTTTTTTTACATTTTCCCTCAATTGAGAAATCAAACTGAACACACGTCTACTCCAAAGGCCAACGGATGCTATGCAGGGAGAAAGCATTAGCTCAAGGTGTCTATTTACGCCTGTGTTCTACATGATGGAGACTCGGGTTTAGCAAAATATTCTCTCCCCAAATGACATCAGCTGCAATGTGATCTGCGGGCACGGTCCCCGAGGAGCACCGGGAGGAAGGAGGGGGATGGTGGAGAGCTCCATGATGGACAGAACCACAGGGTCCCAGGCACTCCAAGTGAGCAGGCAGGAGAAGCTCGTCTAAAAGATTCTGAAGAACAAATACAAACTTTGCTTTTAAGGGGTAGCACGCTCATTACCAAACACAGCAACTCATCCCACTAGTGAGCTCCTCCTATTATTAAAAGACTGTCCAGGAAGATGACCTGAAACCTGTCTTTCGATGCTTTTCTCACTTGAGGGTTGGTTGTGTCTCCTTGGAGCAACTCAGCGTTCCTACAAAAGTCCTTCAAAGATCTGCTGGGACTCTTCTCTTATTCAAGGGTGGAGGTTACATTTTTGGCAGCTTCCAAGGGTGGTGAAAGGGGCTAGAATGCTATAAGCCGTGACTATCATGCTCAGAGGTGTGCAGGGTTCAGTGTAGGATGCGTGGAGTCCCAAAGCTAGTATGTCAAGTTCACTGACTTCCCTAACCAAATAGATGAAGATGACTAATTGTTCCAAAAGATTCAGATGGAGAAAATGAAAACTTTTACATAACAGACATTTACAAAACCAGTAAATGGAAAACTGAAGATGGAGAATTTTAAAAGATCTCCTTTTGGAGGAATAAATCTCCAATTGAAGTTTTAATTGAGACTGAAATCCAGTTGTCAAGAAATAATAATCCAGCTGTCACGTTACTTTGAAAAGAAATTCTAAAATGTCTAGAATTGGAGTTGCTTCTCCATGCAAACCCCAGCTTCCTCACTGGTGTGTAACTCAACAAGCTTGCCCAGCTCATGCCGAGGGAAGATTCTCTCAAACTCACCAAGGAGCTACTCAGACATGAATGATGATGCAAGAACCGTTACATCTCACTGAAGCTTCACGAAACTCCAATTAGAATAGTCTCAAAAGAACTAGAAAGCAGTGGAATTCAACATTTTATTTGCCAGAGAAAAAAAGTTCCACTGATGCATATTTCTAAAGCTGCTAATCTCTTGGAAAACAAACATCTGTTTCACTTAAATACATTACACCCTCTTGCTCAATTTAAAGAGCCAAAATGAATTCTAATATATTAGTACATTAAAAAGAAGAGAGACCCAGTTTTAGAGTGCTACCAAAGACCAGGATGAGATTTTATAAAAATTCTGGTGAAATTTTATGGGAGTTTCATATAGGAAGTGCTAAAAACAAGGGTTTATATAAAGAACATGACAGTTCAAGTCTTTTTAGAATACTGTGATGCTAGGAGATAATTAACACTTGATTTTACTTTAGGGAGAACCTGGAAGTCATTTTTGTTCTTAGGATAAAATGTAAGGTGTGATTGAGAAAATGGCAAGAAAAATAATTTACAAAAGGGTAAATTAATCTATAAAAGGACAACTTTTTGTTACCAAGGAAATCCTATGAAATAGGCCTTAAAAGGAGTGTTGTTTTTTTTTTTCCTCTGCTAAAAGATTTTCATACCTTTCCTCTCTCCTAGGTGGCAGTGTGGCATAAAAGGAGACTATCCCAGAATCCATTAACTATTACAGGATTCAAAGATCAGTAAGATTAGAGATTCAAGGAAAAATACTTAATACAGTATTAAAATAAAGAAACACATTTCTATAAATAGTAAAGACGAGTACTCACTGGTTCCACGTTATATGAAAAAGAGCGTACTCTCTATCTGGAGATATTTCATATCTGATGGCTCTTAACGATTCCTAAAAGAAAAAAAAAACAACAAAGAATTTTAAAACATTACATATAACATAACTCAAAATCTTGCACTGAGACTGTGTCTGATGGTGCCATCTTCAAAATTTATTGATAAAATTCCTTTGCAGCAAATTTGCTAAAGTCTGTTAAATATGGCTATGTCCTTTTTTGGCTAATGGAATAATGTTCAGTTACATAATGTTCTTTCACACCTTATTTGTTGTTTTTCAAATTTCAACAAAACATATTGTATCTACTGAAACAAGCTGATGTAAATAAACATAAAAACAGTTATTTTCCCACAAGATTCTTAACTTCTCTGCATCTTTAAGCATGGGCTTCCCTAGTAGCTCAGACGGTTTACGCCTGACATGCAGGAGACCCAGGTTGGAAGCTCCCCTGGAAAAGGGCATGGCAACCCACTCCAGTATCCTTGCCTGGAGAATCCCATGGACAGAGGAGCCTGGCGGGCTACAGTCCACTGGGTCGCAAAGAGTCGGACAGGACGGCGCAACTGACACGCATCTTTCAGCACACATTCCTTGGCTCATTGTTACACTTAGAAGCTTATATTAAGCAGATTTGTTCCTAAAATAGAATCGCATTCCACACCTGATTTGGCAACCTGCCTTTGCACCTCCATGGACACTGATTCACAGGTCAGTGGATAGAGGACTCATTATCATGTTTTCTTTCAAATTTCTTCATGGCACACAGGTGATTTTACATAAATGAAATAATCAGAAATGCTGTGCTTCCCTTCAACTTGGCTGTCTTCTCTGAAGCGCTCACACTGCCGTACAGACCCTCACGCCCAGTAAAAGAGCCCGACGTTGTCAGCTTGGCGTGCATCACTCTACAAACGATCCTATGGCCACATGTAGACATTAGATGTTTCAGTTCAGTTCAGCTCAGTCGCTCAGTCGTGTCTGACTCTTTGCGACCCCATGGACTGCAGCACGCCAGCCTCCCTGTCCATCACCAACTCCCAGAGCTTACTCAAACCCATGTCCATTGAGTCAGTGATGCCATCCAGCCATCTCATCCTCTGTCGTCTCCTTCTCCTCCTGCTTTCAATCTTTACCAACATCAGGGTCTTTTCAAAAGAGTTAGCTCTTTGTATGAGGTGGCCAAAATATTGGAGTTTCAGCTTCAGCATCAGTCCTTCCAATGAACACCCAGGACTGATCTCCTTTAGGATGGACTGGTTAGATCTTGCAGTCCAAGGGACTCATAAGAGTCTTCTCCAATAATTCAAAAGCATCAATTCTTTGGCACTCAGCTTTCTTTATAATCCAATTCTCACATCCATATATGACTACTGGAAAAACCATACCCTTGCCTAGATGGACGTTTGTTGACAAAGTAATGTCTCTGCTTTTAAATATGCTGTCTAGGTTGGTTGTAACTTTCCTTCCAAAGAGTAAGCGTTTTTTAATTTCATGGCTGCAATCACCATCTGCAATGATGTTGGAGCCCCCCAAAATAAAGTCTGACACTGTTTCCCCATCTATTTGCCATGAAGTGATGGGACTGGATGCCATGATCTTAGTTTTGTGAATGTTGAGTTTTAAGCCAACTTTCCATTCTCCTCTTTCACTTTCATCAGGAGGCTCTTTAGTTCTTCTTTACTTTCTGCCATAAGCGTGGTGTTATCTGCATATCTGAGGTTACTGATATTTCTCTCGGCAATCTTAATTCCAGCTTGTGCCTCATCCAGCCCAGCGTTTTGCATGATGTACTCTGCATAGAAGTTAAATAAGCAGGGTGACAATATACAGCCTTGATGTACTCCTAGGCCTATTTGGAACCAGTCTGTTGTTCCATGTCCAGTTCTGACTGTTGCTTCCTGACCCGCATACAGGTTTCTCAAGAGGCAGGTCAGGTGGTCTAACAATCACGTCACCCTGAACAATTTTCATCTCCGTTTTCTCATGCGGCAATAAAGGAAGGAAATGACTCTAAAGCAGTTGGTTTCGCCTGAATTAGTGATCTGTGCTGTGACCAAGACTCTCGGGAACCTACCCCTGTATATCCCCGAGGAACAGTGTTTGTGGAGACTTTCTAAAACATAGCTGCCATGATAACAGGAATCTGCTGTAAGCACCCTTAGTAAGGACCGAGTGAGTGAAGATAAATCCACACAGAAGAATAGTATGTGAGATTTTAGTCAGTTCAGTCACTCAGTTCTGTTGGACTCTCCAACCATCTCATCCTCTGTCGTCCCCTTCTCCTCCTGCCTTCAATCTTTCTCAGCATCAGGGTCTTTTCCAATGAGTCAGTTCTTCGCATGAGGTGGCCAAAGTATTGGAGTTTCAGCTTCAACATCAGTCCTTCCAATGAACACCCAGGACTGATCTCCTTTAGGATGGACTGGTTTGATCTTCTTGCAGTCCAAGGGACTTTCTAAGAGTCTTCTCCAACACCACAGTTCAAAAGCATCAGTTCTTTGGCACTCAGCTTTCTTTACAGTCCAACTCTCACATCCATACATGTCTACTGGAAAAACCGTAACTTTGACTATACTATGTATGTTGACTAAAACATTTTATCAAATGTTCAGCATTAATTGTTTCAAAGTTCTAACTAGGATTCTGTTAAAGTTTTATATCAACTTTAAGAGAATTAACATTTTAAATGCTGTATTCTCACCTAAGATTACATTGTTTTTCTTATTGTTCAGTTGCTCAGTTGTGTCTGACTCTTTGCAACCCCATGGACTGCAGCACACCAGGCTTCCCTGTCCTTCACCATCTCCTGGAGCTTACTCAAACTCATGTCCATGGAAAGCATATGAAAGACGAGATCAACCATCTCATCCTCTGTCACCCCCTTCTCCTCCTACCTTCAATCTTTCCCAGCATCCTGATCCTTTCTAATGAGCCAGCTCTTCGCATCAGGTGGTTAAAATATTGTAGCTTCAGTTTCAGCATCAGTCCTTCCAGTGAAAATTCAGAGTTGATCCCCTTTAGGATGGACTGCTTTGATCTCCTTGCAGCCCAATGGACTTTCAAGAGTCTTCTTCAACACCACAGTTCAAAAGCATCAATACTTTGGCATTCAGCCTTCTTTACGGTCCAAATCTCAATCCATACAGGACTACTGGAAAAACCACACCTTTGACTACAGATATTTGTCAGCAAAGTAATGTCTCTGCTTTTTAATACTTTTACGATTACATTGCATCTTTTTATTTTTTTCAAATTTTCAACAAGATTTTATGGTCTGCTTTATTCTAACTCTCAGTACTTAGATTTTTCCGAGGTCTTTGCACAGTTTGTGTGCTGTAAATGCAACATTTCCTCCACTTCTGTTTCTAGATGTTCATCACGGTAAGGAATAGAGAAGGTTTTGATTTATTACATTTATGTACTAAAGCTGTATTAATGAATTTTCTTACTAATTACAGTAGTTAAAAAAAAAAACCTAATGTCTTTTAGGTTTTCTAAAGTAGAATTATATGATCAGAAAAGAGATGCATTTCCTGTACTCAGCATGCAGTTCGCTTGTATACTGCGTTTCTCACCTTGCAAGAACATATGGAATAGCAACTGTGATGCTGAGTATTCCTTCTGACTATCATTGAAACGGTTTTATTGTTTGTCATTTAGAATGATTTCCTTTGCTCATTGGTCCACGATAAATAGTCTTTATGCTATTTAAGCAGTTTTTACTGTTATCGTACCTGGAATTTTTGTCAGGAGTGGTTGATAAATTTTATCAGATGCCCTTTCAGCATCTGTGACATAGTTACAAGTATTTTCCTGTTAATGTGCGGTTGCAGTGAATTTTGTTGATTGATTTCCTGACACCTGAATGCTGTTGAATGATCACACCTTACTGTTCAGAGAACACTATTACTTTCATAGATGACTGAACTCTACTTGCCGATATTTTACTAATAATTTTGTGTTTATGCTCACTAGTGAGATCAGTATATAGTTTATACTTTGCATTATTCACGGCTATTTAGTTGTCAGTGATACAATGTTTTAATAACACTATTCTAACCTTCAACAATACTGGTCTACGTAGATTTTGAGAGAGAGAGAGAGGGGCATGTTTCTGGTGAGATGCACATCTGCCCCTGTTTTCTTGGACTAGAAACACACGTGTGTGATTATGAGTGCAGAGAAGGAGAGGGGACCACGCGGGACAGAAAGAAATAAAATGTAGGCTGCTCCAAATTACCGAGTAATAGAAGGGAAACGAAAAGCAGAAAGCATCAATATATCCACAGGCTCTTTTGTGAAAACAATCTCCTCATAAAAGGAAAAAAGGAATACACAAGTGAAATACACAAGATTAGTAATGGTGAAATAAAAGCCAAACAGTGACCAGGTTAAATGAGCTCCAAGAGGATGCCGTCGGACACGAATGAGGGGCTGAACACACGGACGAAGAATTCTGGAGCCCACGGAAGCGCGACCCAGCAACACACAGACGACTGTGATCGCGCCCTCCTTAGTCAGTGAGGAAGAGGGGAGGTCCCGGACCAGGGAGTACGGCCTGTACCTGGGCCCCTCCTTCCCCTAGAAACCATTTTATGGGGGATCAGACAGCCCCGGTGCTGCTCCCAGCCCTGCCTGTGAGAGAGAAGACCCGCAGTCGCTGGAGAACAGGCTACAAGGACGATAACGCTCGACCGCCGAGAAAAGTCTCCCAGTGGCCTCCCAAGCCAACTTCCCTCTAACCTTGAAAACGGACCATTCCGTGCACTTTGATGCATCATTGAATTTTGCATTATGCTAAGCTGACGCACCATTTTGCATCTGTAATCTTTATTTTAGTCAATACGAGGTGGCCTCCAGGAGCAATCCTGAAATGCATCTGAAGCTGGGCACCCTTCTCAGTCTTGAGGTGATGGCCTCAGTCCCCCGGATCCCTGTGGGTGCAAATGCTGCAGCTGCATCCCTTATGCAATTTAAAAATAACTTTGTTTGGAATTAGGCAAAGCTGAGTTCAGCTTTCGGGAGTCCCAGTTAACAGCTATGTTACTCAGAAAAAATTATTTTAACCTTCATAAACTTCAGCCTTCTTATCGATAAAATAAATAGTAAATGATCCCACTCACAAGATTCCTGAGGATTTCAGTTAAATAAGATAATATACTGTGTTTTACTTCTTGTCGCACTGCGAGCACTCAAACATCAATCATCAGTTGATTTATCCTGTGTAAACCTCGCACATCCTCTTCCTCAAAGTTTCCTTGGCCGTCCACCCACCTGGCCTGACGTCTCCTGACCAAGATCCCCAGCTTCCCTGCGATGGCCCACTCTTCCACCAGCAAGGCTCAGTTCCCCCAGAGGACCTGGACCTCTGCTCCAGCTCTCAGCTGCTTGCACACACGGCGTCTCCAAGTCTTCCCGGTTCTCCCTCCACAACATGACGCAAACCCACCCTATCCCATCTCTGCTTTTCTCCATCCATTCAGGGCGTCATCTCTCTTCATCTGGACCTGAAGCAGCTCCTGGGGGCTCCTCACCTAGAATCTTTCTCTTCTCCAAATACCCTCTCATACCAGAGTCTAGACTGTCCTAAAACACACACTTGTCCTTGAAAATCCCATCCATTCCAATCTCAGACAGAGTAAAGAGGACCCACAACATGTGACTTTCTGTTTTCCAGGACTTTTAAGCCACAGCCTCCCAGGCCCCTCCTGGACAAGCTCACCAGGTCACGACTTCTTGTCACGGTCTGCCCAGAACCCTCTGACTCCATCTATTCACGCTGTGAGGATGCCACTTCCCCCTGGTCTGCGGACCACAGTCGCCTTCCAGGGGTGGCTGAAACGCACCCTCTTCAAGACCTCATCTATCGTCAGGGCCAATACCATTTCCTCCTTCCTTCCGTATTCCCGTCCCACCTAGGACCACAACTTGGAACACATTTCATGCAGATGCTGACTTCTTTTATACTTTGGCTGAAAGCTTCCCAGAAGTAGATACTGTTTTTTATGAATCCAGTATCCTGCCACCCACCTCCTCATGCAGCCCCGGGTCTCGCTCAGAGAAGACTCCTCCTTAAGGTCGAATGATGCCGTGCAGCTCTGAGCGCAGAGCGGCATCAGCCCAGCCTCCCCTACAGAGGAACGGGTCTGGGCAGAAAGATGGAGCTGTGACCGGATGTCTTTTCAGGTCTTTTAAAAACAGAAGTATTGATATAACATATTCTACTTACCTACGTTAAAATTAAAAGCAGGAGAGGGAAGGATTGGGAGTTTGGGATACATACATATATATATGTATCACACACACACACACACACGCACACACACATACATTCCATGGGGCTGCAGAGCTGGACATGACTGAGCACACACAGAGACAGAGGCATGTGTGTATATATGAAAGTGAAAGTGTTAGTTGCTCAGTCGTGTCTGACTTTGTGACCCCCACGGACTGTAGCCCACCAGGCTCCTCTGTTCATGGGATTTCCCAGGCAAGGGAGGGGGTTGCCAATCCTTTGTCTAGGGGATCTTTCTGACCTAGGGATTGACTCTGGGTCTCCTGCATTGCAGGCAGATTCTTCACCATCTGAGCCACTGGGAGCCTATATATATGTATCTGTATATATGTGTGTGTATATATATGTATATTTATAAGCTGAATCGCTTTGAGGTACAGCAGAAACTGACAACCTTGTAAATCAACTACATTTCAATAAAAATATTTTAAATAGACACAAAGAAAATAAACATTGGGAAACAGTTTAAAAGTTAAATTATACAATTTATAAAGTTAAATATATACAATTATATACAATTTAAAAGGTTAAAAACAAAATGAAAATGAGAATTAAAATAAGTAAAAAACACTTTTGCCTCTTGATCTGTCTTGTCAGATGAGAGGCAGACAAAGGGCGGGAAGGAAGAGAGGGAGAAAAAGTAAAAGAAACTATCAGGAATACAAAGGAAGGGATCATCTGAGACCCCAAAGGAAACAGGAAAAACACAGAAGGACAGAGAGGATGTGCTGAACCACGTAGACACAGGAAGAAATACAGAATACACAGAGGCATTGTGGGCCACAGCCGTCTACAGTATTCTTGCAAAAGATGCTGACTTTTCAGGCCGCCCTTTTGTCTGTAGACTAAAAGTTTCGACACCCTGAGGCCGGTCTGGTCAGAAGCCAGGGCCTGTGGTCACCTCCGGGATGGGCCAGCTGCCCCAGCCCCACCAGCCAGATCTGTTATCTGTAAGAATAGTATGTCTTGCTGCCAGATCTTCCTGTTTTTAGAGCAAAGCCAGAAATGTGGACAGTGAGTTTGTACAAAGCTGCTCTGTGGGCCAAACAAAACCTTTCCCTGGGCCCTGTCAGTGCCAGTGCTGACTGTCTGAATTATGGACAAAACAGGGCTGTTCCTCCGTCACAGTCCTGAGCTGGGGCCCAGTTTAGTCAGCTTGAGGCAGAAGTGCTTGCTGGGCACGGCCGGCCCCACCACAGACACGTCCTAGCTGGGGTTCTGGTGGCATCAGGGCAAGGAAGAACCTTCTGGATTTCCTTGGCCATTTCTCTCCTGGAGTCTGGAACGGCTCTAAGAACACTTGTAATTATGTCCCTCCTTGTGGGGAGTTAGAATTCATTCATTTTTAGAGAGTGAGATAAAAATTCAAATTTTACTGTCTCATGATGATATAAAATCAAAGAGAGAAAGAAATTAGTGAAACAAAAAGGCTTTTCATTTAAATGCTAATCCAGCAATTTAAATAAGTAATTAAAACAAGTAGATCAGTAATTAAACAAGTAAAGACATAAAAAGTTGAGAAAGTCATAAGCGTAACAATGGGATATATATATTTTTCTATTTGCTTGTTTTTCTCTTCCAAGTGTTTCCAGGAACCATCTATAGCTCTTACATATTCATCAATGGAAGAAATCTAATGTCTTTGGAATGTGAGGTTGAATTTTTAAAAATCTGATTAAAATTACTGAGTAAATGGCATTGAAACAGCAATTATGGAAATCATCACACCGCAAAATAATGTACAAAATTTCACCACCCAGTGAGACGAGCCACCGTCAGAACTCAGTGTTGACTTCCCAGCCTTCTCAGTGCACACAGATGATGCTGACAGGTGTTAACTGGACTGTATTATATTGCATTCTTCTGTGTTTACTTAATAAAACATCATAAGCATTTTTGCATTATTTAATACTCTGTAGCCTTCATAACTATTATTTTAACGGCAACATCATGTTTAATTAATTAGTCAATTAGGCTGCCTCGGGTCTCAGTTCGGTCTTAGCCATGGCATGAGGACTCTCTAGCCGTGGTGTGTGGGTTCGGCAGTTGCGGCATGCCAGCTTAGTTTCTCCGAGGTATGTGGGATCTTAGTTCCCCAGCCAGGGATGGAACCCACGTCCCCTGCACTGCAAGGTGGAGTCTCAACTGCTGGGCCACCCAGGGAAGTCCTTTCATTTATTCTTACTTACCAATTGAGCTACGAGGGATGCCTATTTTTATTTACTTACTTATCTCATTTCTCAAGGGTCAGGTCTTTTCACTATTTTAAGAAATGTTTTAAAAATTTGTTTATGAAAAATTGCCTGGAATGAGTCAGAAGATGTAAATATTTTTATTAACCTTGGATGCATCACTAAGTTGCTTCCCAAACACCTGGAACAATGTAAACAATACACTGAATGACTGTATCCACCGTCCCACTCCTGGCTTACCAATGGTACTGCAAGTGCAGAGAGTATAAAAGGCTGAGTGCCACAGTAACATGGTGGCTTACGCTGAACCAGCCTGCTGGATCCACAGCTCACGAAGTGGAGGACAAGTCACAGTTGTCTGTGGACCCTCTTGGCTTCCTCATGGAAGAAAGGAAGGGTTTGAATGACAAAACCTGCAAAGGCTATTTCCGCTTTAAATACTGAAATCTCAAGCAGAGGCTAACTCTGCATCCTGTGCAGACACACTGAAACCATCCTCACAGAAATCTAGCCAGTCTAATCACACCAGGACCACAGCCCTGCCTAACTCAGTGAAACCAAGCCATGCCCTGGGGAACCCAAGATGGGCGGGCCATGGTGCAGAGGGCTGACAGAACGCGGTCCACTGGAGAAGGGAATGGCAAGCCACTTCAGTATTCTTGCCTTGAGAATCCCATGAACAGTATGAAAAGGTAAAATGATAGGATACTGAAAGAGGTACTCCCCAGGTCAGTAGGTGCCCAATGTGCTACTGGAGGTCAGTGGAGAAATAACTACAGAAAGAGTGAAGGGATGGAGCCAAATGAAAAACAATACCCAGGTGCAGATGTGACTGCTGATAGAAGCAAGGTCCGATGCTGTAAAGAACAATAATGCATAGGAACCTGGAATGTCAGGTCCATGAATCAAGGCAAATTGGAAGTGGTCAACAGGAGATGGCAAGAGTGAACACTGACATTCTAGGAATCAGTGAACTAAAATGGACTGGAATGGGTGAATTTAACTCAGATGACCATTATATCTACTACTGCGGGCAGGAATCCCTTAAAAGAAATGGAGTAGCCATCATGGTCAACAGAAGAGTCCGAAATGCAGTACTTGGATTCAACCTCAAAAACGACAGAATGATCTCTATTAGTTTCCAAGGCAAACCATTCAGTATTACGGTAATCCAAGTCTATGCCTCGACCAGTAACAATGAAGAAGCTGAAGTTGAATGGTTCTATGAAGACGTACAAGACCTTTTAGAACTAACACCCCCAAAAGATGTCCTCTTTATTATCGGGGACTGGAATGCAAAAGTAGGAAGTTAAGAAACACCTGGAGTAACAGGCAAATTTGGCCTTGGAATGCAGAATGAAGCAGGGCAAAGACTAATAGAGTTTTGCCAAGAAAATGCACTGGTCATAGCAAACATCCTCTTCCAAATACACAAGAGAAGACTCTACACATGGACATCACCAGATGGTCAAGACCGAAATCAGATTGATTATATTCAATGCATCCAAAGATGGAGAAGCTCTATACAATCAACAAAAACAAGACCAGGAGCTGACTGTGGCTCAGATCATGAACTCTTTATTACCAAATTCAGATTGAAATTGAAGAAAGTAGAGAAAACCGCTAGACCATTTAGGTATGACCTAAATCAAATCCCTTATGATTATACAGTCGAAGTGAGAAATAGATTTAAGGGCCTAGATCTGATAGAGTGCCTGATGAACTATGGAATGAGGTTCGTGACATTGTACAGGATACAGGGATCAAGCCATCCCCATGGAAAAGAAATGCAAAAAAGCAAAATGGCTGTCTGGGGAGGCCATACAAATAGCTGTGAAAAGAAGAGAGGTGAAAAGCAAAGGAGAAAAGGAAAGATATAAGCATCTGAATGCAGAGTTCCAAAGAATAGGAAGAAGAGATAAGAAAGCCTTCTTCAGTGATCAATGCAAAGAAATAGAGAAAACTACAAAATGGGAAAGACTAGAGATCTCTTCAAGAATATTAGAGATACCAAGGGAACATTTCATGCAAAGATGGGCTCGATAAAGGACAGAAGTGGTATGGACCTAACAGAAGCAGAAGATATTAAGAAGAGGTGGCAAGAATACATGGAAGAACTGTACAAAAAGATAGCCACGACCCAGATAATCATGATGATGTGATCACTTATCTAGAGCCAGACATCCTGGAATGTGAAGTCAAGTGGGCCTTAGAAAGCATCACTATGAACAAAGCTAGTGGAGGTGATGGAATTCCAGTGGAGCTGTTTCAAATCCTGAAAGATGATGCTGTGAAAGTGCTGCACTCAATATGCCAGCAAATTTGGAGAACTCAGCAGTGGCCACAGGACTGGAAAAGTTCAGTTTACATTCCAATCCCAAAGAAAGGCAATGCCAAAGAATGCTCCAACTACCGCACAACTGCACTCATCTCACATGCTAGTAAAGTAATGCTCAGAATTCTCCAAGCCAGGCTTCAGCAATACGTGAACCGTGAACTTCCTGATGTTCAAGCTGGTTTTAGAAAAGGCAGAGGAACCAGAGACCAAATTGCCAACATCCGCTGGATCATGGAAAAAGGAAGAGAGTTCCAGAAAAACATCTATTTCTGCTTTATTGACTATGCCAAAGCCTTTGACTCTGTGGATTACAATAAACTGTGGAAAATTCTGAAAGAGATGGGAATACCAGACCACCTGACCTGCCTCTTGAGAAATCTGTATGCAGGTCAGGCAGCAACAGTTAGAACTGGACATGGAACAACAGACTGGTTCCAAATAGGAAAAGGAGTACGTCAAGGCTGTATATTGTCACCCTGCTTATTTAACTTCTATGCAGAGTACATCATGAGAAATGCTGGACTGGAAGAAGCACAAGCTGGAATCAAGATTTCCAGGAGAAATATCAATCACCTCAGATATGCAGATGACACCACCCTTATGGCAGGAAGTGAAGAGGAGCTAAAAAGCCTCTTGATGAGAGTGAAACAGGAGAGTGAAAAAGTTGGCTTAAAGCTCAACATTCAGAAAACTAAGATCATGGCATCCAGTCCCATCACTTCATGGGAAATAGATGGAGAAACAGTGGAAACAGTGTCAGACTTTATTTTTGGGGGCTCCAAAATCACTGCAGATGGTGATTGCAGCCATGTAATTAAAGACGCTTACTCCTTTGAAGAAAAGTTATGACCAACCTAGATAGCATATTCAAAAGCAAAGACTACTTTGCCGACTAAGGTCCATCCAGTCAAGGCTATGGTTTTTCCAGTAGTCATGTATGGATGTGAGAGTTGGACTGTGAAGAAGGCTGAGCGCCGAAGAATTGATGCTTTTGAACTGTGGTGTTGGAGAAGACTCTTGAGAGTCCCTTGGACTGCAAGGAGATCCAACCAGTCCATTCTGAAGGAGATCAGCCCTGGGATTTCTTTGGAAGGAATGATGCTGAAGCTGAAACTCCAGTACTTTGGCCACCTCATGTGAAGAGTTGACTCACTGGAAAAGACTTTGATGCTGGGAGGGATTGGGGGCAGGAGGAGAAGGGGACGACAGAGGATGATATGGCTGGATGCAGCACTGACTTGATGGATGCAAGTCTGAGTGAACTCCCGAGAGATGGTGATGGACAGGGAGGCCTGGCGTGCTGCGATTCATGGGGTCGCAGAGAGTCGGACACGACTGAGCAACTGGACTGAACTGAACTGATGCTTTAGAAGAATTGGAGAGATGGTAGTGAGTTTCTGTAAGAATTTCAGCCCCTGCGAAATTTAAGTTATTAAGGCCATTTTAAATGCACTTGTACTGGAGAAAGAGAATCAGCGGGATGACTGTGGCAATTTCTTGAAATAACACAGCAATGAAGCTTGTGCATTGATTGCTCCCTTTATGAACGATTCCTCTGTAGCATGCAACACTTCTTGAGAGCGCTTATCCCACAGTAGAACATCTTTCAAAACTGGAGTTGGCACTGTCAAACCTGCTGCTGCTTCATCAGAAAGCTGGAGGAACACACTGAATTCTCTGTTGTTATGTCAACCACCTTCACAGCATCTCTGAGGAGCAGACCTCCCCTCAAGAAACCACATGCTTTGCTCATCCATGAGAGCAACTCCTCAACCACCCAAACTGATCATTAGATTGTCAGGCTCCACTTCTAACTCTACTTTTCCCGCTGTTTCCGCATCTGCCATTGCTTCCTCCACTGAAGTCTTGAACCCCTCAGAGCTATCCGTGAGGGTTAGACTCGACTTCTCCCAATCTTCTGTTAACACTGGTGCTTTGACCTCTTCCCATGAGTCACAAATATTCTGAACATCTAGAATGGTGAGTCTTTTCCAAAAGGTTTTCAACTGACTTTGCCCAGATTATCAGAGGAATCACTACCTATGGCAGCTATAGTATAATGAAATATTTCTTAATGGGCTTAAAAATCAAAATTACTCTTTGATCCATGAGCTACAGAATGGTTGTATTCGCAGGCATGAGAATGTTGATCTTGTTGTACATCTCCATCGGAGCTTCTGGGGACCAGGTGCATTGTCAATGAGCAGTAATATTTTGAAAGGCATCTTCTTTTCTGAGCAGAAGCTCTCAACAGTGGGTTTAAAATATTCAGTACACCATGTGGTAAGCAGATGAGCCATCATCCAGGCTTTGCTGTTGTATCTATAGGGCACAGGGCAGAGTAGATTGAGCCTAGTTCCTAAGGGTCCTAGGACTTCTGGAATGGTAGATGAGCACTGGCTTCAGGTGAAAGTCATCAGTTGCATTAACCCTCAGTGAGAGAGTCAGCCTGTCCCTTGAAGCTTTGAGGCCAGGTACTGACTTGTCTCTAGCTATGAAAGTCTTTAGGGGGCTTCCCTGATGGCTCAGAGGTTAAAGCATCTGCCTCCAATGCGGGAGACCTGGGTTCAATCCCTGGGTCGGGAAGATCCCCTGGAGAAGGAAATGGCAATCCACTCCAGTATTCTTGCCTGGAGAATCCCATGGACGGAGAAGCCTAGTAGGTTACAGTCCACGTTTGATGCTGTCTTCTTCCAACAATAGGACTTCCCTGGTGGCTCAGATGGAAAGCGTCTGTCTACAGTGTGGGAGACCTGAGTTCAATCCCTGGGTTGGGAAGTTCCCTGGAGAAGGAAATGGCAACCCACTCCAGTACTCTTGCCTAGAAAATCCCATGGACGGAAGTGTCCATGGGGTCACAAAGAGGTGGACACGACTGAGCGACTTCACTTTCTTTCCCACATAAGACTGTTTCATCTGTCGGGCTGGCCAGAAAGTTCATTTGGTCCATCTGCTGGGATTCTAGCCAACCCGATAAATGGAAACCGTGTGGCTTACTGTAGCCACCTTCACTGACCATCTCACCTAGGTCTTCTGGATGACCCACAGCTCCTACATCAGCACTTGCTGGCTTCACCCTGCACTTGATGCTAGAGAGACGGTTTCCTTGCTCAGACTTCATGAACCAGCCTCTGCCAGCTTCAGACTTTTCTCCTGTGGCTTCCTCATCTGTCTCAGGCTTCAGAGAACTAAAGAGTTAGGGCCTGGCCTGGATTAGACTTTGGCTTAAGGCAATGCGGTGGCTGTTCAGATCTTCTGTCCAGAACATTAAAAACTTTCTCCACGACAGCAGTGAGGTTATTTTGCTTTCTTATCATTCGTGTGGTTGCTGGAGGAGCACTTTTCACCTCCTTCAAGAACTCTTCCTTTGCGTTCACAACATGGGTAAATGGCCAGAGGCTTAGCATTCAGCCGGTTGTGGCTTTCAAGGAGCCTCCCTCACTATGCTTCACCACTCCTGACTTTTGATTTAAAGTGAGAGGCCCGGCATGTGACTCTTCCTTTCACTTGAATACTTAGAGGACCTTGTAGGGCCATTAACTGGCCCAATTTCTATTCTGTTGAGTCTCAGGGAACAGAGAGAATGAGAAGAGGGAGTCAAGGGAATGGCTGGGAGTGGGGAGCAGTCAGAACACACACAACATTTCCAATTAAGTCGGCTTTCTTATACGGGTGCTACCCAGGGTGCCCTGCAAAGAATTACAATAGCAACATCAAAAATCACTGATCACAGTTCCCATAACAAACAGAGTGAAAAATCTGAGGTACGGTGAGAACCGCCAAAATGTGACAGAGACACACAGTAGGCAAATGCTGTTGGAAAAATGGCACCAGAAGACCTGTTTGACGTAGGTGCCCACAAACCTTCAATTTGTGGAAAAAACACAGTATCTGCAAAACTCAGTAAACTGAGGGCTGCATGCACAGAATCCACGTGAAAGCTGGCTTCAGTTCAGTTCAGTCACTCAGTCGTGTCCAACTAACTCTTTGTGACCCCATGAATCGCAGCACGGCAGGCCTCCCTGTTCATCACCATCTCCTGGAGTTCACTCAGACTCACGTCCATAGAGTCCGTGATGCCATCCAGCCATCTCATTATCTGTCATCCCCTTCTCCTCCTGCCCCCAGTCCCTCCCAACATCAAAGTCTTTCCCAATGAGTCAACACTTCGCATGAGGTGGCCAAAGTACTGGAGTTTCAGCTTTAGCATCATTCCTTTCAAAGAAATCCCAGGACTGATCTCCTTCAGAATGGACTGGTTGGATCTCCTTGCAGTCCAAGGGACTCTCAAGAGTCTTCTCCAACACCACAGTTCAAAAGCATCAATTCTTCGGTGCTCATCCTGCCGGATCCTTGATCCACCGAGGCTCTCCCACAATCCTAAGCTGTGTTGACTGACACTCACATCCCAGTGTGCCACGTCTGTCTTCTCATGTGGTCCAGGAAACGCTCCTGGGAGGCGGGAGAGGATGCACGGAGCTTGGACAGCTGCCTGAAGGCCTGCCGCTCCTGAGCAGACAGCAACGCCAGCGTGGGGAGCTGGGTCAGGAACCGTCCCCATCCTTACCGCACTGATGCTCCGGGAGACCGATGGCTTACTCCTGTTTTGTGACCTTTTATGTTCATTCACACGATACACAGTTATGGAGCACCTACTGTATGCAGGTCACAGTGCCAAGCACTGTGGAAGAGACAAAGCTGAACCAGGCAGAACCTGCCTCCGATGAGCTTTGCAGCTGAGCAGCGCAGGTCCCCGGCTCCCAGACGATGTGCTTGTGATTTCATTTCCCATAGAAATCTAAACGGAATGCCTCAAAAGTATTCAAAAAATCAGAAAGTGAACCAAGATTTTTTTAAAGATTTTTTTCATATGTGGACTAAAATTTTCAGTTTCTACTGAATATGTTACATTGTTTCTGCTTTCTGTTTTTGTGTGTGGGCGGGGGGAGGGTTGCAAGGCATGCCGGATCTTAGCTTCCCAACCAGGGATCAAACCTGCCCTCCCTGCATTGGAAGGCAAAGTCTTAACCACCAGGGAAGTCCCCTGGCCAAGATATTTTGGTAAATGCTTCCTAAAGTCAATTATCATGTCACATCAAATATGAAACACTACCAAATAATAAGGATCTGAAAATACCTATCAGAAAAATAACATAAAATACCCCCAAAGAATGCAAGTAACAGTGCAAACCAGGATGGAATTACCACAGAATGCTAAATGTCTCCTTGAGCTCACAGCTTAAACTATTTGTGGAGTTCCGAAATTTTTCGTGATCTGATTTCTACCATTTGAGGGTGTGAGAAGGGACAAAGGACCTCCTTTTTGTTAAAGGACGTTGTTTGGGGGCGAGTGAGAGCCCTCCAGGTGGGCCCAGCACAGCACAAGCTCTCGTCTGCATCTGCATCATCATCAATGGTCTATGAAGCCCTTCTGCTGGATTGCCTAGTGTGAGTGGCGTTCAGTCTCATTCCCTTCCATTGATCCATCCCGGGAAAGAGTCAGTCACGGAAGCCAAGGAGCCAGGAGGATGCTCAAGGTACCCACCCTACGTGACCTTGCTTGTGAGGCTGGGGCAGGAGGATGAGGTTAGGGGTCAGACTGCAGGTTAACAGTCTGAACTCCTGGCCCAGGCACTCACCGCTTCATCTTCATTTCTCCACTGGCTCTGGGTGGCTTTAAGAAAAACCTAAAGACTACAGGTAGCCTCACAGGTAGCACAGCTCTCTCTCAGCTCACCTTTATCACTGAAACAATCTCAAGCTTCCGAGTTTCGAATAAGGAGAGACTGCTTGGTGAGCCATCATGGCAAAGGCAAGAGGAAAGATCAGACGAGCGTCGCTGCCTGTGTTCCTGCTTTCTGCAGCCCACGCACCCTCCCGCGAGCAGACCCCAGCCCGTCAGAGCAGTGTGCTCCCCTTTCTTCCTGTTTGCTCATGAAAACACACAGGGCAGACAGCCTTCTCAAGGCTGGATCGTTCCATCGGCTTTAACTTGCAGACGGAGGTGCTGAAGAATAAGAAGTTTAACTGGCTCAAAAGAACTTAAATCCAGAGCTTCTGTGTTCTAAATGATGATGCAGGCTGCCAATGCCGTTTCCTCTTAAGGTCTGTCTAGTCAAAGCTGTGGTTTTTCCAGCAGTCATGTATGGATGTGAGAGTTGGACTATCAAGAAAGCTGAGCACTGAAGAATTGATGCTTTTAAACTGTGGTGTTGGAGAAGACTCTTGAGAGTCCCTTGGATTGCAAAGAGATCCAACCAGTCCATCCTAAAGGAGATCAGTCCTGAATATTCATTGGAAGGACTGATGCTGAAGCTGAAACTCCAATACTTTGGCCACCGGATGCAAAGAACTGACTCATTTGAAAATACCCTGATGCTGGGAAAGATTGAAGGTGCGAAGAGAAGCGGATGACAGAGGATGAGATGGTTGGATGGCATCACCAACTCAATGAACATAAATTGAGTAAGCTCCGGGAGTTGGCGATGCCAGGGAGGCCTGGTGTGCTGAAGCCCATGGGGTCACAAAGAGTCGGACACGACTGAGCGACTGAACTGATCAGCAGTCTGTTTATAGGAGTCTTTACATGCAGCTTTGAGCCAGGAATAAACTCGCTTGATCATAAACAGTATTAATTAGAATGTACGTACACCTTTGGCACTCAACAAATGTTTCTGATGTGAGTGGATAAATGACATGTTAAGAAGAAATTTCATTATACAGGATACGCCTTCTGATTTTCAAGAAAAGTTCTTCCTTTTTTTCTCTACCTAAGGTGTTTTCCAAAGTTGCTTTATTACTTGACTAAAACAACTTCAGTTACAATACACGATCTGTCACAAGGTATTGATCTGAGAAAGAGAAGGCCATCCCTAGCCTTATGCAGCTGTATCGACAGCACCCGCTGTCCGCAAGCCGATGTCCTCACGGGAAGTATCGCCACTGTGCTCACGCTAACACGTACTTACCCTCGGCAACAGCCCCATTACTTTTTCCCTCCCTATTATTGTTAGAAAACCATTTCTGCAGCTCCTATATTTTCAAGTGAGTTGAATCAGCTTTTCTAAGGGCAGTCATTCTATCACAGATGGTTTTTTAACACAAATACATGCAGGAACATTCATTCTTTCTGGGTCAGGTCCTACTTTGCCAGAATACTATTGAATTCAATAAACCTGTCGTTTTGGGAATTATACCGTCATACAGCTATTCCAGGCCTCCCTCACATCCGCAAACAGTCTCTGTAAAGGGCGGGATCCATTTCATTCTAAACACCACTAAAATGCTTACTTTTAAAGAACAAGGTGCCACTATGCTGAAAAGAAATGAAGAGTGTTCCAAAGGCAAGCTTTGTGTTCTGGAGAAGGTGGGTGGCAAGGTGGGGCAGCACGAAAATGGAGTGGTCCTCTCATCCTTTCTTGTCTGGGATAGAGGCTCCAGGGGCCAGCCCGAGTCCTCACCCAGGGTCCTCAAGCTCACTCCCTTACTGGGCTCAGGATCCTTAGCTGTAAATCCAGGCAGCTCTTCCCCGGCCCCTCACCCCCACCCCCACCCGCCACCCGCCACCGTGGGCTCTAATCCCTAGATCCCAGAATTCCTTGTTCCTCATTTACACCAGATGCTTGTTATGACCATTCTGACTGCAAATTCTTGGTCTGTTTCAAGTCTCTCTTTTAACAGACTTGCCTTAGTTTCTTCTTGTGACTTCCTTTCAGCATATCATACAAGAAAAGGATAGATTCCCTAAAGCTGAAGATTGATTCCTTCTAAAAATGAGTGTGAACGTATGAAAAAAAAAAAAAAAGAGTTGATGCTCTTTAAATTGATTTCTGGTACATAACTTCAGTCAATTCTTCAATAAATACCATTAACTGTACAAGGGCTCCAAATCTTAACCCCATTATCTCTGGGAAAACAGGTGTTCCCAGTGATGAAGCACTGGCATTCGTATCGGCTCCGTCCCTGTTCCAAAGCGTGAACACCACTTCATGTCATTATGGAGTAAGGGCTGTCAGTGCCTAAGTTAACATGCCCTGTGCATGCCAGGATGTGGCTTTTAAAAAACGAGATCAAGCAAGCCATCCTGAAGTATTCTCTGCATTACCCCCAATTGTTCTGTAAATGTGCAAAGCCTTAGGACTCGTCTTTCAATTATATGTGATATGCAACACTTGTTTCCAACACCTGCAGAGAAACTTTCTGGACACTCAGAGAAAGCATGCTTTCATCTTATTAAATTAGTGTGGTCTCAGTTTCACATTATCTTTAGCTGCTCATTCTGTAGTATTATAAATGTATTGCTTCTGCTTGGCTATACTAAAAGTTGAAACCTAAAGTCATTTTCTGCTTTATTGACTCGAAGGCGGGAAAACTGAAATTATCCTGGTCATTAAAGGGAATACTTACAATTTTTTTCCCTTCTATTAACACCGTAGAAGTATTTGTTTCAACATTCCGCAGTATCACACTTCCTTTCTGCTCTCTGTAGATGAATTCTTTATCTACAAGAGAGGAAATAAAAAGAAACATGAAGCTCCAAGGAACTCACTAGCTCTTGGTAGACATTTAGGTAAAACGAACTGACCCAGTTCCGACAAAAATATATCCTGTGTTTCACTGAAGGATCCATTAAAAATGGTGAAATACATTCAGCTCTTTTCCATACAGCTGCACGTGAGGCTTCTCTCTGAATTGTTTCTCCTGCTCTACTTGTGCAACTACACACCACCTTTAGAACGTTCTAGAATTTTTTGGAGTGGGAAACACAGATGAGCAGATTATGGAACCTTCTACCACAAGAGTTGGAAGGTGGTTTGTACTAAAGGGATTGATTCCCTGCGTCTGAAACAGGGTGAAATCTACACGTGCCCATGTGCAAACCCACATCCACATCCTGCAAGATTGCTTTCAGTTGGTCCACAGCTCCCTTTGCTACGTCTGGAGGAATTGGCAGTTCGGGAGAATCCCAGGGACAGGGGAGCCCGGTGGGCTGCCGTCTGTGGGGTCGCACAGAGTCGGACTCGACTGAAGCGACTCCAGCAGCAGCAGCAGCAGCAGCGCTTATGTGCATCTTCACCTCGATACGTTGTACCTTCAGTGACGCTGCTGCTGCTGCTGAGTTGCTTCAGTCCTGTTCGCCTCTGTGCGACCCCACAGACGGCAGCCCACCAGGCTCCGCGCCCCTGGGATTCTCCAGGCAAGAACACTGGAGTGGGCTGCCATTCCCTTCTCCAATGCATAAGTGAAAAGTGAAAGGGAAGTCGCTCAGTCGTGTCAGTGACACTGGTCCTTTGTAAATCAACTGAGACTCCAAATAACTCCTTAGAAATGGAACTGATGAACTGATTTGCGGGGCAGGGACAGAGACAGACATAGAGAACAGACTTTGGGCCCAGTGGGGGAAGGAGGGGGTGGGATGAATCGAGAGGTAGTGTATCTGAATTGACACATATATACTGCCATGTATAACACAGCCAGCCAGTGGGAAGCTGCGAAACCAGCACACGGAACTCGGCCTGGTGCTCTGTGGCTCCCTAGAGGAGTGGGATGCGATGGGGGGTGGGGGAGGTTCAGGAGGGAGGGGTCATGTGCATACCTGCGGCTGATTTACATTGCTGTGTGGCAGAAGTCAACACAATACTGTAAGGCAGTTCTCCTCCAATTAAATATTAAAAAAATTAAAAAATTAATAGACCAATTCCACTGAATCGTATGCATGTAGAGGTGTGTGTGTGTGTGTGTGTGTGTGTGTGTGTGTGTGTGTGTTGAGTGTGTAGGCATGTAGGCATGGGTGTCTGTGTCTGTGTGCTGTGTAAACATACTCTAGATGAAAGGGTGCAACCAGTCCATCCTAAAGGAAATCAGTCCTGAGTGTTCACTGGAAGGACTGATGTTGAAGCTGAAACTCCGATACTCTGGCCACCTGATGCAAAGAGCTGACTCATCTGAAAAGACCCTGATGCTGGGAAAGATTGAGGGCAGGAGGAGAAGGGGAGGACAGAGGATGAGATGGTTGGATGGCTTCACTGACTTGATGGACATGAGTTTGAGTAAACTCTGGGAGTTGGAGATGGACAGGGAGGCCTGGAGTGCTGCAGTCCATGGGGTCGCAAAGAGTCGGACACAACTAAACTGAACTGAACCTTTCTGAAAGAACAGTGGGTGGACAGGAGGCAGAGCGTGCAATGGGAAGAAGAAATAATAACTGGGAGACTGGGACTGATGCACGTGCACTGCTATACATAGATTACGAGAGCTAATAAGGCCCTGAGGCTCCAGCGGGTTTCTGAAAAGGCGGAGGAACCAGAGACCAAATGGCCAACATCCACTGGGTCATGGAAAAGCAAGAGAGTTCCAGAAAGACATCTATTTCTGCTTTATTGACTATGCCAAAGCCTTTGACTGTGTGGATCACACTAAACTGTGGAAGATTCTGAAAGAGATGGGAATACCAGACCACCTGACCTGCCTCTTGAGAAACCTGTACGCAGGTCAGGAAGCAACAGTTAGAACTGGACATGGAACAACAGACTGGTTCCAAATAGGAAAAGGAGTACGTCAAGGCTGTATATTGTCACCCTGCTTATTTCACTTCCATGCAGAGTACATCATGAGAAACGCTGGGCTGGAAGAAGCACAAGCTGGAATCAAGACTGCCGGGAGAAATAGCAATAACCTCAGATATGCAGATGACACCACCCTTATAGCAGAAGGTGAAGAGGAACTAAAAGCCTCTTGATGAAAGTGAAAGAGGAGAGCGAAAAAGTTGGCTTAAAGTTCAACATTCAGAAAACGAAGATCATGGTATCCGGTCCCATCACTTCATGGGAAATAGATGGGGAAACAGTGGAAACAGTGTCAGACTTTATTTTGGGGGCTCCAAAATCACTGCAGATGGTGGCTGCAGCCATGAAATTAAAAGACGTATACTCCTTGGAAGAAAAGTTATGACCAACCTAGATAGTATATTGAAAAGCAGAGACATTACTTTGCCGACTAAAGTCCATCTAGTCAAGGCTATGGTTTTTCCTGTGGTCATGTAGGGATGTGAGAGTTGGACTGTGAAGAAGGCTGAGTGCCGAAGAATTGATGCTTTTGAACTGTGGTGTTGGAGAAGACTCTTGAGAGCCCCTTGGACTGCAAGGAGATCCACCCAGTCCATTCTGAAGGAGATCAGTCCTGGGATTTCTTTGGAAGGAATGATGCTAAAGCTGAAACTCCAGTACTTTGGCCACCTCATGAGAAGAACTGACTCACTGGAAAAGACTTTGATGCTGGTAAGGATTGGGGGCAGGAGGAGAAGGGGACGACTGAGGATGAGACGGCTGGATGGCATCATGGACTCAATGGATATGAGTCTGCGTGAACTCCGAGAGATGGTGATGAACAGGGAGGCCTGGCGTGCTGCGATTCATGGGGTCACAGAGTCGGACACGACTGAGCGACTGAACTGAACTGAACTGAATAAGGACCTACTCTATAGCACAAGGAGCTCTACTCAAAACTTCGTAATAACATAAATGAGAAAAGAATCGAAAAAAGAGAGGAGATACATGTATGTGCATGATTGATTCACTTTTCTGTATACCTGAAACTAATAATACTGTAACTATACTCAAATAAAAGTTTTAAAAAAGAAAGAATACTACCTTTCTGGGTGCAGGGGGTGATGCTGAGCTAGTATGAAGGTAAAGGCATTTCACACAGCAATTAGCTGATGAATGGAAGCACTGTGTGGACAGGACTGATTCCAGAGGTGTTATCATTGCTATGCTTTTAAAATTCGGCTCCACAGAATTACATTCTTTTCTTTTTATTCCTTTCTTCTATTTGCTTTGCCTTTAGTTTTCTCTTCTTCTTCTAGACTGTTAAGATGGGAGCTTAGAATTTTGGTTTCATTTTCCTTCCTTTTAGTAAGACTATTAAAGCTAAAACTTCTCCTTCATGCATGGTATCACCTACATCTGACAAATTCTGATATGCTGAATTGTTATTATTCAGTTCAAATTACTTCTAATTTTCCCTGTAAAATCTGCTTGACCCAGTGATTATTGAGAAATATGTTAATTTCCAAATATGTAAAGTTATTCTGGTCTTATTTTTTACAGATTTTTAATTTAAATTCACTGGATCAAAGAATATTCTGCACATGATTTTAGCCTTTTAAAGCTCATTAAGACATCCTTGTGGCCCCAGAAGTGTTCTCTCCTAGTAAATGTGCCAGATGTACATTTAATGAAATTATTGATATGATGAGTTTGGTCTGGAATCTTTTTTGGGGTGTGTGTGTGCTTGTTTTCTACTCCTTTACTTCTCGTTTTCCTCTTTCTTGTTTCCTGATTTTCACTTTATTGTTTGAATAATGTTTACAATTTTATTTTCCCTATTTTTAGCTGTATTTGTTTGCTTTTTCCCAGTGGTTGTCCTAGAGATTTTAATATGTACTCAGCTTTGCAGCATCTACCAAGGATTAATCACGTGCCACTTCTCATACAATACGCTGTTGAAACCTCTCAGGTTTCAGGTCCATATACAGTCTCATCCCATGATAACTATTATGTGTGTTACATCAATACTTTATACATTCCACAAGACAATGTTATAATTATTGTTTATAACAATATCATAGCTTATAAAGATATTAAGAAGAAAAAGCAAAAAAAAAAAAAAAGGAAGAAGTTTGTCCTTTGCATTTTATCCACTATTTACCATTACTGACGGTAATACTTTTATCAAAAATATGAGTTTCCATCAGATATCATTTTCCTACTTCTTAAGGACTTTTCTTCAGGACTTCTGATTATATGAATTGCTGGCAACCGATTCTCTTAACCTCTCGTCTAAAGTCTTTCCTTCAGCCTTGACTCCTGAAAGGTGCTCTCGTAACAGCTGTCTGGGTTAGCTTCCTCCTTCAGCGGATGTCTGTCCCTCTCTCTTCTGCCACGATGCTTTCTAATGAGGAGTCAACTCTGCCTGGAATTATCTCCCTGCACGCCGTTCCTGTGCCCTTCTGCTGCTCTCCAGACTTATTTGCTGTCTGTGGTTGTCAGCGGCTTGACGACGATGCGCTTTGGAGGGGCCTGCTTCATGTTTGTTTGAGGCTTAATGAGTGTCTTGTATCTGCAAATCTACATCTTCACCAAATCTTCAGCTGCTTATTTTCCAGATAATTTTTCTACTCCTGTATCTGTCTCCTCTCCTTCTGGTATTCCAATTTCCCATATATTGGGCACCCTGATGTCATCTAACAGCCTCTGATGCTCAGATCATTAAAGAATTTTTTCCTCTCTGTTCACCTTGAATCATTTCTATTGAAATCATTTCTATTGATCTATCATCAAAGTCACTTTGTCTTTGTTCTGTCACAATTGTTTGACTATCAAATCCACACAGTGAATTTAAAAATTTTAGAATTTGTGTTCTTCTGTTTAGGAATGTCCATTCAGTTCTTTTTATTATTTCTATTTTTCTGCTGAGGTTTTCCTTTGGGTTTTCATTTATTAAAAACATGATCATGTTAACTCACTGAGGACAATTAAAGAACCTTACAAAATCCTTGTCTCTCAGTTCCAAAATAAGGTTCATTTCACTATCAGATTCAATTACTTTTATGTTGAGAGTCTCTTCCATTCTTTCTTGGTTCTTTGTACATAATGTAATTTTTCATTATTTCCTAGACATCATGAATTAATTTCTGGACACTCTGGGTTTTGTTGTTGTTCAGTCACTAAGCTGTGTCCAATTCTTTGCGACCCCATGGACTGCAGCACGCCTGGCCTCCCTGTCCCTCACCAACTCCCGGAGCTTACTCAAATTCATGTCCATTGAGTCGGTGACGCCACCCAACCATCTCATCCTCTGTCGTCCCCTTCTCCTCCTGCCCTCAATCTTTCCCAGCATCAGGGTCTTATCCAATGAGTTAGCTCTTCACATCAGGTGGACAAATGGTTGGAGTTTCAGCTTCATCAGCAGCCCTTCCAATGAATATTCAGGGTTGATTTCCTTTAGGAATGACTGGCTTGATCTTCTTGCAGTCCAAGGGACTCAAGACTTTTCTCCAGCACCATAGTTTGAAAGCATCAATTTTTTGGTGCTCAGCTTTCTTTTCAGCCAACTTTTCCTGGGTTTTGTTAATATCCTCCAGTGACTGTTGTCTCCTTTGCTAGAGCAGGTAATTTCTTTGCTAAACCTGGATGGTCAGCTTTGTCTTTCCGGACAGCAGCTCCATTTTCAGTTCAGTCATTTTCTCTTCAGTGGATCTGCTGGGCTTCTCTGCATGCATGTGTGGTTCATGGGTCAGATGGAGAAAATACTGTGCCTATACTTCCAATTTCATTACTTCCAGTTCTACCGTATCGCATCATTCACCGTTTCTTAACTTTTAAGTTTGACACTGAGCTTGTTAATTTCAGCAGTTCTTCTTTTCTAATATAATCACAACTATTATAAATGTTCTTAATTGCTTCTTTGAGTTTATAAGCTTTAATGAGTAGAATAGTATTTTCACTACTGCTCAGTATTATGCATTTTCAGTTTCTGTCACAATTTTGTCTTCAACCTGTTATATCCTGGCCTGGGTTTCTCTTCTCAAGTTTCCCACCATCCCCCAGAGAACTTCCAATCTGCAAATGTATGCAAAACACCCTTATTTACTACCAGTTGTCAGAAAAATCTGTATTATTAATTCTTTGAAATTTGTTGAGACTGGTTTATGGCCTGACACATGGCCCATTTTTGGAAGAGTTTCTTGAGAGAACACATTATTCTCTAATTGTGGATGCAGGGGGTTCTATATGTGGTCATAAATTAAGCATGTTACTTGTCTCATTAAATTCACTCTCACTCAGCCAATTTGTTTGCTTGGTCTTTTCTTAAGTATTGAAATTTTCTAGTAGAATGATGTTTTGAGTAATTCTCTCTTGGAGATCTCCTAAATAGTGTTTTATACAATTTTTGACTATTTCATTAAATTAATACAAGTGTAGAAATTTCCTATCTTCCTGAAGACTTGCAACTTTTATTTTGTAACATAAAAGTTTTTATTTTTCTCTCCCTAACAGTGCTTTTTAAAGATAGCTTCTCTTTTTGCATGATAGGATAGGTGAAGTAACAGTATTCACCTGCTATTGCTCACGTGGAGTCAAGGAGATGATACACGTAATACACACAATGTGTTTTAAACAATGCCAGGCTCAAGGTGCATGTCAGCTGTCAACAAAATTTGAGAAAAGGGTCTGGAGTCATCTTTGTCTCCTTTCTTAAAAAATTTTCCCTGAAAGAACCGTTTACATTCCATTAATAAATGTTTTTATTGGAATTTTAAATTTTTATTATTTAAAAATTTTATACAATTTTAAAGGTTACATTCCATTTACAGTTACTACGAAGTATCAACTGTATTCCCAGTGTTGTACAATATTAATAGAGCCCTAAGCCCATCTTAACCCAGTAGTTCTTACCTCCCACTCCTAGGTTGCCCCTCCCCAGCCTGTGACTCCTGTTTGTCCCTCATTCTGGGCTTCCTGGTGGCTCAGATGACAAAGAATCCGCCGCCAATGCAGGAGACGGGGTTCAATCCCTGGGTCAGGAAGATCCCCAGGGAAGGAACGGCAACCCACTCCAGAGACTGCCTGGAGAATCCCACGGACAGAGGAGCCACGGGGTTGCAAAGAACTGGACGTGACTGAGCAACAAACACTGCCACCCTCCCAACGCTCTCCCGCCTCCTGCTCACCCTGCCTCTCTGGCGTCACCTCTGCTGGTCCTGCCCAGGCTGGCGGCCGCCACCCCCACCTGCCGCGGGGCCTCCCAGTGGAGCCCTCCGCCCTATCTGGACCAGGTCACACTTGCTTTTCAAAGCTTTTTTTCCCTGGCTGCTTGGCCAAGACCGCTTTGGCCAAACTTCTTAGTCTGACACTCGATCCGAAGCCCTTCATATCCTGGCCTGGGTTTCTCGTCTCTAGTTTCCCACCATCCCCATTAAGCATCTGAACAAGTCCTGCCTGCCGCTCCTCTCTTCCTGCCGCCGCCTTGGCCGCAGTGCCCTTCGCCCAGCCCTGCCAGGGACCGTCTCCCCTTCGGGAAGTTTCTCGTGCCTCTGCTGGGCAGAAAGCCCTCCCCGTCCGCTGGTCCTCACCTCGTTCATCCTGCTGTGCTCACCACAGCACACTGCTTCCTTGCTACTAACACTCGTCTCTCCCACTGGGGCCATACTTCTCAAGGGCAGAGCCCACACCTATTCGATTTTTCTCTTAGCATAACGACTTTATGAAAGGAGGTGCTAAACAATGTGTGATGCACTTAACAAATTCATCCCTTCGCGAGTCTGAGTCACCAGACATCGAAGTTGCTTGTGGAACAATAGGCAGGACTCTTGGTTCAAAAGGGAGCACTCTGGGCCGAAAGAAAGATGGCTGTGGTGTGGGGTGGTTTTCTCGACTTACACCTTTTGTGCCTCTTTGTGAGATTCTGTTACGGCTGTTTTACTCCCAGCTCTGTTATTGAAGGAGTTACATCTTACATCCAGTTACAAGGAGTTACATGGTGCAGGAGTGCATCTGAGTGCCTTGAGGATACGGGGAAAACAAAAAGCCATGCTCAGCAGGGATGCCGAGAAACATGCCGAGGTTCCGAGCAAAAGGCTTCCCAAAGAAAACCTCACACAGGCCCACCCACTGGCTAGCTCTTCCTCCATGCTAACTGTCCAGCGCTTTGCATTTACATCAGCAACTTAGTTGTTCTGTGTGCTTTAGGAACTCTTCAAAGCTAAAAATGTTAAGGAAATAAAGCTGCATTGGTAGCTAGCAGAAGATGGTTATTTTTATTTTGTTTCCCCAAATTGTGATACAAAAATATATAGCAATGCAGCAAATTATTGTATGTGCTCAGCCAAAAATAAGATAAAATTCAGTCCTTCACTTTGAGTATAACGTGTGTGTTAATCGCTCAGTCATGTCCAACTCTTTGCGATCCCACAAATTGTAGCCCGCCAGGCTCCTCTGTCCATGGGATTCTCCAGGCAAAAATGCTGGAGTGGGTTGCCATGCCCTTCTCCAGGGGATCTCCCCGACTGAGGGACTGAACCCTGGTCTCCTGCATCGAAAGCAGATTCTTTAGTGTTTGAGCTACAGTAATAATATATAAGCTATTTTTATGTTTTGCATACTTTTGCCTAATAATACTACATTATTAGCAGTTTTTGAAAGTCTTATCCATGGTGAAAATGTTAAAAATGTATGGCATTTTATGGTGCAATAGATTTCTTAAAAACTGAGATAAATTAGTTGTCTTTGCCAAGTACAACTTGTATATGTTGACTGGATTTGAGGAGCATATTAATCCTGATTATATCAATATCACAAAGAATCAATGCATAAAAATAGCTTTTAATTACTGAAACAACTAGCGTACATAATAAATGTAGTAGATTTGATTTTCTCATGATTATCTTCTTACAGTGCTGATAGAAACAGTGTCCTTTCCATTTATTGCCATTTTTCTCAGATATAATTTATTTCTATTCATGTTTATTCAAATCATAACAGCATGTTGTGCTAAGTCGTTTCAGTCATGTGCGACTCTGACCCCGTAGACTGTAGCCCGCCAGGCTCCTCTGTCCACGATATTCTCCAGGCAGGAACACTGGAGCGGGTTGCCATGCCCTCCTCCAGGGGATCTTTCTGACCCAGGGATCAAACCCAAGTCTCTTATGTCTCTTGCATTGGCAGGCGGGTTCTTTACCACCTGTGCCCACTGGGAAGTCCCTGGAAACCACGGAAGTGGTCAGGGAAGCTGTCAGATTCTGTCAGGACCACAGCAAGTGGCTCAGGAACCAGCTTGAAAAGGCTCCGTTAGGGAAACTAAATACATAGTCTTGTTCAGGCTTCAGAGACAAAGAGGCGCAGGCCTCTGGCCTTGCTTCTAGCCTGCCTGGCGCTGCTGCCCCGACTCGCAGTGCCCGTGCGTGACTGCGGCTGCGAGGGCGAGACTGGCCGCACCGCAGAGAGGATGGAGGGTGCGTCTTGAGATCCCCGAGCCCCTGGTGGGGCCTGGCCAACCGAGTCCCACGCTTAACACAGGCCAAGGTTTACACAGCAGACAGCATTCACATGAAATCAGGGCAGCGATTTGTTGACAGGTGGATGATGACGTAAGCTTGCGTCCCGGGACTGATTATAAGCGGGAACCGCGAGCTCCGGTCTCTGACGTCTCGCACGAGGAGCGGACCGCTGCCTGGGGCCTTTTTCTAGCTGGGGCTCCGGTGTGCGGTGGCGAGGGACTTCCCAGGGCTGTTTAAGCCTGGATGTTGGTCAAAAACCCAATTTGGTGACGTGTCCTCTGCTCTTTCTATTTCTCTTTCCTTCCATCGTTAGTATATTGAAAATAAGCTAGTCTCCAATAAGTATCTGTACTATCTATTTGTATAAAACAAACCTCTTTTGTTAAAAAAATCCTTTGAACCTGAGACAAAAGAAAAATTTTTGGCAAAACGGGCTCCCATCAGCTAAGAGCGTACTGCACCAGACTGAAGCGCATTAATGCTGCGTACGTTCATGAACTTAGAATGATATTTCAAAAGAAACAGCTAATGCAAGTGGGCATCATTAGAAGATGCTTACAAATCAACACACTATTGAAAAACTGGTAAAGAAAAAAGGATGCATCGAGAAAATTTCCCTTCTTTCTTATACCAGCTGTATCACCAGGCAGCCGAATTATAGATTAGGGGAAGTCCCTGCTGTGGAAGGAGTCCAGCTAAGTGGAGAAGGCTGATGGAACTGGGCTGCCACCACTGTGCAGCTCCTAATGAGCTAAGGTCCCGATCAGCGGGGCTGCTCCCATGGGAGAGCGGCCAGCAGCAGTGAACCACCTCGCCAAGGAATGAACCCAGCGCTGAGTGCTGCCATCCAAAACCAAACCAAAAGCAAACGCAGGCTGCTCTGATCCAAACCCATGATCCCCAGGGGTCCACGGCACAGCACAGGCAGCGCGACGCAACAGGCTGCAAGAACTGACCTGGGAGAGACTGTGGAAAGGCACAGCTACACGTGAAGCCCTAACCCTAAAAGAAAAATGCAAAGCATACGTTTCAGTCTTGGCCGACTCTGTGACTCCGCGACGCCATGGACTGCAGCCCGCCAGGGTTCTCTGTCCATGGAACTCTCCAAGCGAGAATACTGCAGTGGGTAGTCATTCCCTTCTCCAGGGGATGTTCCCAACCCAGGGATTGAACCCATGTCTCCTGCACGGTGGGCAGGTTCTTTATCATTGAGCCACCCGGGGCCAGATGACTCAGGGTTAGGGCACTGTGAAAGTGAAAAAGTCGCTCAGTCGTGTCCGACCATTTGCAACCCCATGGACTGTATAGTCTGTGGAATTCTCCAGGCCAGAATACCGGAGTGGGTAGCCTCTCCCTTCTCCAGTGGATCTTCCCAACTTAGGGGTCAAACTCAGGTCTCCTGCATTTCAGGCAGATTCTTTACCAGCTGAGCCACGAGGGAAGCCCAAGAATACTGGAGTGGGTAGCCTACCCCTTCTCCAGGGGATCTTCCTGACTCAGGAATCGACCTGGGGTCTCCTGCATTGCAGGCAGATTCTTGAGGGCATTGTAGGCGAATTCTTTACAGTCTGAGCCAGCCCCTGGTGCCTCAGATGGTGAAGAATCTGCCTCCATTACCCTAACCCTAACTCTAATACTAGGTCATCTGTCGAGAAGCTCTGGGGAGGGTTGTTTTTTAACTTGTGTGTTTAGGTCTGAAGTAGCCAAAGGGTTCTAAAAATTGAAAAAAAAAAATTTTTTTTTTTGTATTCTGGGTTTTCTTTTTTCTGTTTTATATCTCAAAAATGTCACAGGGAGGCAATGTGGGCTCAAATTTGTTTTTTAAGAGAGCAGGTTTTTCTAAATCCACTCCTTAAATGCTAACAGCACTCACGGTCCCCACCAGCAAGTACACAACCCAGATAGCATGATGCTGAGACTCTGAGACTTCGCTGTGCAGTCTGGGGCAGGCCCAGCTTCATCCACAGCACAGAGTGAGGTGAGACTGGTCCCCTCTGGCGCAAGGGCTCACACAGCCCTCCTGACGCAAACCTGCAGATCCCTGTGTGTGGCAGGACAGCCTGGCCTCTTCCTGCAGGATCCTGAGAAGGAGAATAAACTAGGACTGCAGGCGACGCTTCCCTTCCCCCTTTCAAGAATGAACCAGGGATTGTGTTCTTACACTGGAGGGTATTAGGAGGCAATCGCTTTGGAAAATCTAAAATCTTGGAAACAAAGAACTGGTTTGTCTGGGGGAGGAGATGGGGAAACGGATGGATGCAGAACAGTGGGTGATTAAATTCTGTGGGCTTCAAATTATGATGGAACAACACCGCAAGACCCACTTTTACAGCTTGGGTAATTACATCGACAAGTACCTTCCAACAAATAATGGTCTCAGTTTGGAAATTACTTGGAAAGGATCTACATTTCAAAGATGACATGAGTGGCTTTAAATTTCACTTAGTTTTCATCACAGGATCTAAGATTGCCCAATTTTGTTTTTGATTAATGGATGGCTGAGATAGCTTCTAAAAATCTTTTAAATTTTCATTCCTCTTATGGGGAACAATTTGTATGTGTCTCCACAGCATCATGTTTAGACTTTTAAACGGCTTATTATATGGAAATCTTACCAAAAAGCACTTCTTTCTGTATTTAACGCTGGCAAACATTTCCCAGCAAATTCATTTCAGTACTGTGATTGGCTACATACCTTCGTTTTTTTGTTTTTAAACCCTTCTCTTTAGATCTTACTGGTTCTCACCTTAACTTGTGAGCTAAAGTCTTTCACAGATGTTTATTTTATATTAACATAAAATCATGAGCCTCATGATTTTTACCTTTAAAATACTCTTCTTCAATAAAGTTCTTTATTTGCAAGATATGGACAACATTTCACAGATAGGCTATGAAAAGAAAATCACTGAAATACTTGAAATGTAATTTTGGCTATCAACTTGCTTAGAAATAAGCCAACTTATAGATTAATATCACTATTTTTCAGAATATTAAATTGTATCAAAATAAGATATCTTCAAAAGTCCTGAACCATTAACAGAGTATGAAATTCACTGGTCAGTGAAACATGTTGTTTATGTCATTCCAGTGCCATAGCTTATTAGTAAATCAGCAGCTACTTCTCAAAAAAGTGGTATTATTCATAGTTCTGTGGGCTATCACTTTAGTCACAATGGTAAGGGCTGAATCAATGTAAAATTGTCTGCATACTTCCATCAACAGAGATTTGATGACAATAGCTATTTTCCAGTAAAAGTATAGAAGACATCTGTTGAATAACCTGATTGTCAGCAGACTTTACGTTAAGGAAGAAGACTATTGCAGAAAGTAAACTCAGGTTCACCCTAAATGACTATTATGGGACAAATTAGCGAATAAAAGTACCTACAGGTTGAACTGAAATGACCACCTTTCTTTCCAGGCATCCATGAGAAGAATCACCTTCTACTGACAAAGACTAAAGAATGGCTGAAACACAGAGATCTGAGTGTCTTCCTTCAAAAGAAAAAATTTGATGAAAATGCCAAGGGGAGCAGACAGACTGTTGGGAAAAGCTTGGAATAGGAGTCTGGAAATCTGGCTTCTGTTTCGGGCCCTGCCACAGACTGGTTTGCCATAAATGCAGAGTGAGCTCTTGAAGCAGTGTCCTTGGGGAGATACAGCATGCGGTGCCCTCCTCTCCTTTTCCTTCCTGCCAGCAGGAAGGCCTTTATGATGGCTGGAGCTAGAGGAGCCATCCCGGGCCTTCTGTGACCCTGGAAACGGAATATAAGACCAGAACGGACGGAACACTGATGGTTCTTCTTGATTTTGATGCGAGAGAAAAGTGAATTTAACAGACAAATAAATTTCTATTTTATTTAAACCAGCACTGCTTTCATTTTCCTGTTGCTCAGAGATGAATCTAATCGTAATAAAGACCATATCTAATTTCCGGGTTTAGGGGCAGAAGACTGGGTCTAGCCCCACATCTGTGTTCTCCTGAGTCAGGCCACTTTATCCCCCAATCTTTCATTTTCAATATTAAAATGCCTTACTCTTCAGAAAGGGCAACTGCTAATAAAACTTGAGATTTGTCGTATGAAGACAGTTTGAAAGTAAGAAAAATAAAAGAATAACTGGAATAAATATAGGATGCGATTTCCATCTGCAACAGCCATATCTTTGAGAAGGAGAAAGGGTTGTCTTCCTACATAACATTTGTAAACAAATGTTATAAATGTCATTCCAAGAGAATTGGGGGTAAAATCCTATTTTACAAAGCTTGTCTCTGCATAACTCTTGTCCTGATTTTGAGCAAAAAAATACAAAATAAAAATATAAGGAGCAGGCAGGGTGATACCTATACAGAATGAAGAAAATCGTTTCAGCCCTCTGTCTACTCACTGGGGTGGAAAAGCAAGGTAACAGATGATTAGTGGTTCTTTCACTCTCGTGGGGAAAGGAGGCAGGTGCCTTTCAAGGAATCGCTCACTCCATCTGACCTGCTCATTCGCGACCGTCAAGCCTCAAAATGCCTGGCTGCACAGTGGACACCAGTGGGCTGTTTCTAGCAGGCGTGGCGTGTGTGACAAATTCGATCTGCCAGTGGCAGGCCTCTCTCCAGGCTGAGAGGTCACCTGGGTCTGTCTGCTCAGGTAGACGGGGGAGGCCTAATTAGGTGCTCGAGGAGCTGTTGTATTGAGGAGGTTCAGCCCAGCTGCCCAGTTTCTCTTCAAGGGCATTAGAGCTTGCAAGCTGAATTCCTCAGTCGTGTCCGACTCTGCGACTCTATGGACTGTAGCCTGCGAGGCTCCTCTGTCCATGGGATTCTCCAGGCAAGAGCCCTGGAGTGGGTGGCCATGCCCTCCTTCAAGGAATCTTCCCCACCCAGGGATCAAATCCAGGTCTCCTGCGGCTACTGTACTGTAGGCAGATCCTTTACCATTGAGCCACCCGGGAAGCCTCCTCCTCCAAGTCAGGGGCCTCCCAAGAGTCCCAGATGACATCGTTGCTATAAATCCACCTCTTTCTCCCGACACTGCTCTGACCCTCTCCCTTCCAGCGCTGAACTGCAGAGAGTTTGCTGGGATGGTTAGAGGAGACCCAGCCAGTCAGAGCCAGAACCAACCCGTCTGAAAGCTGGGGGGCCTGGGTTGTGCCCCTGAGCTCCAGCGGTGCAGCAGCTGTCACAGACCAGTCATTAGCGTGCCCTCGTAATTGCCAGCGAGGAAGCCCCTGCATTCATCACGGTGAAGCGAGAACGCGTCTCTGACAGTAGACAGAACTCCCACCTTTACTAGCAATTGACTGTGCAACCTTACACAGATCATCGGATGTTTTGTGCTTCAACACTCTCATCGGAGGGACGTCCCTGGCGGTCCAACGTCTAAGACTCCAAGTTTCCAATGCAGGGGCCAGGTTCAACCTCTGGTCAGGGAGCTAGAGTCCACACGGCACACTAAAGACACTGCCCGTTGCAACCAAGATGCAGCCCAGCCAAATAAGGGAATATTAAAAAAAAAGATGACCATTGGAAAAAAACACGGGTATGAATACCGCCTAACATGACATTAGGATAATGTCCATGTTTAAGTACTACCGAGTTCTACTAACAGTATCGCACTGTGTGCTAAGTCACTCAGTCCTGTCTGACTCTTTGCAACCCCATGGACTGCATCCCGCCAGGATCCTCTGTCCATGGAATTTTTCAGGCAAGAATACTGGAGTGGGTTGCCATTTTTCTCCTGCAGGGGGATCTTCCTGACCCCGGGATCGAACCTGAGTCTCTCGTGCGTCCTGCGTTGGCAGGGAGAGTCTTTACTATCAGTGCCGCCTGAGAGCAAACGGCCAACATCTGTGTAGTCCAGTGAGCATTCCTCGGACTTCACAGGAATGCTTTACATGCGGGACGTGATGTAACACTAACCTGAAAGTTAAGGACTGCTACAGCCCTTCTATTTCACTCATCCGCAGTATGATTGTGTGCTTTTTCATCTACACCAGGACACTGGAAAGTGCAAGGCGGGCGGTAGTTTACTAATCGTATCAGGCCAAGTGGCATAACCTGGTATATGAACACTGGCTTGTCTCAGCTTCAGCAGAGTTAAGGTGCTCAGGAATTAATAAGGCTAGAGTTGGCAGAAACAAAATTTCATACTTAGCAAAAGTTTTAAAAAATAACAATCCTGACTTAATTTAAGGGATAAAAGCTTCACTCAAGCGCATCTGAAATAAGAAGATAACTGAACTTGAATCGTCAGGATTGTAAATCCAATGGTTATGTGCCATGGATGCTGCCAATAAAGACGACAGTTTAAGAAGCAGCCAGTGGACTTGCTCAAAAGACTGATTGCACTGTAATTTAACAAACACAGAAAAAGGCCCAACTAATCTTTAGGTTGTAGCATCATGGCCATCTTCAAAATCAATGAATAGTGTTTCAAGTCTTCTGCGGTGAAAGACACTGTGTTTATGAGTGGCAAAGTAGCATCTGTTTTAAAGGTATGCATCTCAGTCACAGGCAATGCAGCAACGTTTGGTCAGTAAATGAGTCCTGTCCTCTGAGCTGATGGGCACTTTCAGCTCAGTTTATAGTATGGGCAGAGCAGACATGGGGTCGCAGAGTCAGACAAAGCTTAGCGACTGAGCAACAGGAGCCGACAGAGGTCGTCACTGCAATCTCATTGGTTAGAGCTGCCTTTCTGAAGGGCAGAAGTGAATGGAGCAAAGTGAACGTCTCAGTCGTGTCCCACTCTTTGCGACCATGGACTACGCAGTCCATGGAATTCTCCAGGCCAGAACACTGGAGTGGGTAGGCTTTTCCTTCTCCAGGGGATCTTCCCAACCAGGGGATCGAACCCAGGTCTCCCACACTGCAGGCGGATTCTTCACCCGCCGAGCCACCCGCAAAGCCCCTGAAGAGCAGAGGTGCAGGGTAAACGCACTGCCAGCTGTAACTGGCAGTAGAGCACCTGCTCACTCTGTCAGGGAATGGAGTTTTCAAGTTCCGCTTTCCCCTCTTCTCTGTTGTTTGTTCACATTTGCTTTCAGCAATGCAGTTACGATTTACATGTGCACACTATCGTGTATGAAACAGGTAAATGGTGCAGCGATCGGCTAGGGGTGATGAAGTGGGCAAAGCTTTCTTCCCCTACTCTCAACACTACAAAATTAATTAGTAAAATTTCCTCCCTGAGACAATATTTTTTAAACATTTCTATTGGCGCATATTTGCTTTAAACGCTACGTTGGTTTCTGCTGTGCAGCAAACTGAATCCGCTCTACGTATACGTAGATCCCCCTTTTCTGGATTTCTTTCTCATTCAGGTCGCCACAGAGCACTGGGTAGAGCTCCCCAGGCTGCAGAGTGCGTTCTCATCAGGCGTCTATTTTATGCATAGCATCGATAGCGTGTATGTGTCAATCCCAGTCTCCCAATTCATCCCAGCCCCCTTCCCCCTTGGTATCCACGCATTTGTTCTCTACATCTGTGTCTCTATCTCTGTTTTGCAAACAACATGATCTGTAGCATTTTTCTGGGTTCGACATATATGCATTAATACACAATATTTGCTTATACCTTATTTATTCTACATAATGAAATACTGCCAACTGGATCAACATTAGTAACTTTCACGTAATTTGCACACACACACACACACACACACACACACACACACACACACACACACACCTATCCAACTAGTGCCAAAGCGTCTGATTTTACTAACAATGGCTAGCCTTCCAAACCCCATCGTGGGTTTACTCACTCTATTTGGTTCGTTCACTGAGTGCTTCTGAGGTGCTCCATGTGCTAGACCCTTCGCAACTGCTAGCCTTCTCCTGTGTGCTCAGCCCTCCCCGCAGCAGCTTGGCTGAACATGTGACTCCAAGTTAGAACATCAAATAGCTATCGACGGTGGGTGAGTTTCCTTGAATTAAACGTAAACAGACAGTGACCTTAGTCCCCACTTTCCCTACTGCTCTCAGCTCATGCTTTTCCTTCCATGATGCCTGTATCTTTCTCCTCTGAGGGGATAGACCAGGCTATGTTATGTTTTGATGTATTTTTGCATAGTCAATGCATAGTGAATATTTCAGAAGGAAAAAAAAACAAACCAAAAAAACTGTGACACAGAAAAGACTGAAAGCATGCAGAAAGAAAGTGAAAGTGAAGCCACTCAGTCATGTCTGGCTCTTTGTGACCCCGTGGACTGTAGCCCGCCAGGCTCCTCTGTCCATGGAATTCTCCAGGCTAGAATACTGGAGTGGGTTGCCATTTCCTTCTCTAGGGGATCTTCCCAACCCATGAATTGAACCCAGGTCTCCTGCATTGCAGCCAGACGCTTTATCCTCTGAGCCACCAGGGAAGCCTGAAAGCATGTAGTTGAGTTCAGTCACTCAGTCGTGTCCAATTCTTTGTGACCCCAGGAATCGCAGCACGCCAGGCCTCCCTGTCCATCACCAACTCCCGGAGTTCACTCAGACTCGCATCCATCGAGTCAGTGATGCCATCCAGCCATCTCATCCACTGTCGTCCCCTTCTCCTCCTGCCACCAATTCCTCCCAACATCAGAGTCTTTTCCAATGAGTCAACTCTTCGCATGAGGTGGCCAAAGTACTAGAGTTTCAGCTTTAGCATCATTCCTTCCAAAGAACACCCAGGACTGATCTCCTTTAGAATGGACTGGTTGGATCTCCTTGCCATCCAAGGGACTCTCAAGAGTCTTCTCCAACACCACAGTTCAAAAGCATCAATTCTTCAGCGCTCAGCTTTCTTCACAGTCCAACTCTCACATCCATACATGACCACAGGAAAAACCATAGCCTTGGCTAGAGGGACCTTTGTTGGCAAAGTAATGTCTCTGCTTCTCAATATACTATCTAGGTTGGTCATAACTTTTCTTCCAAGGAGTAAGCGTCTTTTAATTTCATGGCTGCAGTCACCATCTGCAGTGATTTTGGAGCCCCCCAAAATAAAGTCTGACACTGTTTCCACTGTTTCCCCATCTATTTCCCATGAAGTGATGGCGCCAGATGCCATGATCTTCGTTTTCTGAATGTTGAGCTTTAAGCCAACTTTTTCACTCTCCTCTTTCACTTTCATCAAGAGGCTTTTTAGTTCTTCTTCAGTTTCTGCCATAAGAGTGGTGTCATCTGCATATCTGAGGTGATTGATATTTCTCCCAGCAGTCTTGATTCCAGCTTGTGCTTCTTCCAGCCCAGTGTTTCTCATGATGTACTCTGCATAGAAGTTAAATAAGCAGGGTGACAATATACAGCCTTGACGTACTCCCTTTCCTATTTGGAACCAGTCTGTTGTTCCATGTCCAGTTCTAACTGTTGCTTCCTGACCTGCATACAGATTTCTCAAGAGGCAGTTTAGGTGGTCTGGTATTCCCATCTCTTTCAGAATTTTCCACAGTTTAGTGTGATCCACACAGTCAAAAGCTTTGGCATAGTCAATAAAGCAGAAATAGATGTCTTTCTGGAACTCTCTTGCTTTTTCCATGACCCAGCAGATGTTGGCAATTTGATCTCTGGTTCCTCTGCCTTTTCTAAAACCAGCTTGAACATCAGGGAGTTCACGGTTCACGTATTGCTGAAGCCTGGCTTGGAGAATTCTGAGCATTACTTTACTAGCGTGTGAGATGAGTGCAATTGTGTGGTAGTTGGAGCATTCTTTGGCATTGCCTTTCTTTGGGATTGGAATGAAAACTGACCTTTTCCAGTCCTGGGGCCACTGCTGAGTTTTCCAAATTTGCTGGCATATTGAGTGCAGCACTTTCACAGCATCATCTTTCAGGATTTGAAATAGCTCCACTGGAATTCCATCACCTGCACTAGCCTTGTTCGTAGTGATGCTTTCTAAGGCCCACTTGACTTCACATTCCAGGATGTCTGGCTCTAGGTGAGTGATCACACCATCGTGATTATCTGGGTCATGAAGATCTTTTTGTACAGATCTTCTGTGTATTCTTGCCACCTCTTCTTAATATCTTCTGCATCTGTTAGGTCCAGACCATTTCTGTCCTTCATCGAGCCCATCTTTGCATGAAGTGTTCCCTTGGTGTCTCTAATTTTCTTGAAGAGATCTCTAGTGTTTTCCATTCTGTTGTTTTCCTCTATTTCTTTGCATTGATCGCTAAAGGAGGCTTTCTTATCTCTTCTTGCCATTCTTTGGAACTCCGCATTCAGATGCTTATATCTTTCCTTTTCTCCTTGGCTTTTCACCTCTCTTCTTTTGCAGCTATTTGTAAGGCCTCCGCGACAGCCATTTTGCTTTTTTGCATTTCTTTTCCATGGGGATGGTCTTGAAAGCACGTAAGTGGAACTTAAATTTAGGTGATGGTTTGGTGCTCTGGAACAACCAAACACATTTTGTCAAACACAAAAATCACCGAAGTGCTAAAATGAACTACACCACTGAGCCATCTGAGCCCCGTGTCCTTTAGAAAGGCCACAGATTGTTCTCAAATAGGAGAGCCAATTGTGCAAATCTGACGGTTTCATTTCTGGTTGGGTTTCTATTTTATTTTCCATTTACTCAAACCATTGACAAATATTTCCATTTTACTTTTGAATTTCATGTGTGCTATATTTCTTATAATAGTCTGGGTTGTAATCATCACCCCATGTACTACAACAAAGTATAGGATCTTGTCAAGTGAATAAATAATTGCTCTTCTCCAAAGGAATCAGCCCGGTTACTTCTCTGGCTTATACGAATCAGTCATGCTGTTCACGACGTATCCGTTTAATGACTATAAGCCGTATTTTCCTGAATCAGTTTATGCGGTCCATTTCTCCTAGGAGACCATAAACACCTTCCCTGGCCCTTTAATTCATTGTTTTCCTTTTGATACGATTTTCTCAGTGCTTCTCAGGTTGATAAACAGCGTCTGATCTCAAGTCTTTTGGATTCTGAGCATTGTGAACCCTCTCACGTTTCTGTCTGAACGAGCCACCACCAGAGCTTTGTGTGGGTGCTCAAGAAGTACTTCTGGAAAAGTCTCACAAAGAAAAATTAAGTAAAACTGGTGCCACAACAGATTTCACTGGCGTGTCAGCTGACCTGAGAAAAACGTCAGAGAAAGGAAAATAGAAAAGCTAGTAGGTCTAATGCGTGTCATGGCCAACTTTGGTAAAATTCCCTGAGAACCAGGGATGATGTGGGGACATCTGCACTGATAAAGTTTAGAGCCAGAGGAAACACTGGCACTATCTTCACACATTTATCTTGTTTATTTAAGTAATAAAGAAACTCAGAAAGAATAAATGCCTGTGCATGGCAGAGGAATAGGGCCTGATTCTCCTGTTCCTATCATACACCATCTCGTCTCTGGGTGTCCCAGTGTGGGCTGATGGTTGCGGAAGGTAAGGAAAGAGGCAGGACAGAATTATCCAGGGAGGAGGCAGAATAGAAATCTTCACAGGGCATTTCTGGGGATGGCAGCTAACCTCTTAAAAGTGCCACATAAGATTTCCCAAATGTAAATTTTATGCCAGATCATTCTTAAAAGACTTTCTGAATTAGGTCACCTCTCCAGCCACTAACGCATGATGTAGTCACGGCCCACCAACCAGAAGCAACTCTATTAGGAGAAAGAGAATTGGCTATGATTTGCTGTTCCACACCTATATTTTTTTCTTTAGGTTTAATTGCCTGGGCGGTTCTGTCAAAATGGCATTAAAACAGCCCTGTGTCCTTAGGTCATCCACAACTTTCAGTGATTTCTGGAAATATTAAGAATTCCCGAGACACACATGGTGATATCTTAAAACTCCAAACACAGAATTACCACTGGTTCTGGCAGTTTCACTTCAGGACACGCACACGGAAGTGAAAGGAGAGGCTTACACGTCACGTGTGCACTTGTGTTCACAGCAGCAAGGCCAACACACTCACAGCAGCCAAAAGGCAGAAGCGGCCCAGGCGTCTATTGACAGATGAATGGATTAACCAAATGGGAGACACACATGCACACACAGTGGAAACTTGTTCAGCCTTAAAAGGACGCAAACTGTGACACATGCTCCCACACGGGTGACACTGGAGGACACGTGCCAGGCAAAATCAACCAGCTGCAAAGGGACACATGCTACACAGACCCCTCACACGAAGCCCTTAACAGTCACAGTCACAGAGGCGGACAGTCGGGTGGTGGGCTCAGGGGGTCGGGGAGGGAGGGATGGGGAGGGGGTTCAACGTGGACACAGCTGGGAAGATCAACAAGTCCTGGAGTCCATGGAGGTGATGGCAGCACAGCAGTGTGAATGTACGGAATGCTTCTCAACTGCACACTGAAAAATGGGGAAAATGGTAAATTTCATATCTATTTTACTACAACTGAAAAAAAGAATCCCTGGGACAGAACACTGGGTTTGATGTAGGGTATGGGAAAAAGAAAGAGAGGCTCAAAAAGTGTATAGCTGTATATTTCATCACTTCTTACTTTCATTCAGTCCCAAGGTTATGGCTCTGGAAATCAAGGGTTCTGGAAAAAAAATCAGCATGAAGTTACGTGAGCTGACTTAAGACAGATCCATGGGTCAGGTAAGTATCTATCTGACCCACATACCAGCTCCCTGAAGCTCACTGCTGTGAGGTGTCATACACCTCATACACCATCATACACTGTCATACACCAGCATAACATGGTCACACACCGTCATACCCCATCTCGTCTGGCGTGCGGGCAGCAGAGACTCAGCGCAGTCACTGGTTCTTGGATGACCCCGAGGCACAGACAGAAAGGAAACGGTCAGGGCCAACCAAGAGATGGGAGAAGAGGCTGTGGAGCTCACCTCCCTCCGCAAACACATCAAACACAGCTACAGGCAGAACAACTCTTACAGCAAGCTAGCCGGAGCCTGGCGGAGGACCCCTCGCAGCCAGGACTGCAGGAAGACCCACGCGGGATCGGGCAGGAGGGAAGGGAGGCTTCCAGGCCGGGACCTGCGGCCCCGGGAGAGGACGTGGAGGAAAGGGTGGGGAGATCTGACCTGGGCAGTGAGCGGTTTGAGCCTAGACTGGGCGCCCAATCCTGGGATCCTCTGCGGGGGAGACCAGCCCCCAGGCGGGCCGGAGGGGCACTGGGAGCAAGAGAAGGGAGGCCTGGACTCTGCCCGTGGAGAGCGCGCAGGTGCTGCCCTGCCTGGGCACAGGGTGGAGAGAGGGCTGCCTCTGCGGGTGCTGGGCTTCCTGCAAACACTGGGTGTGCACCCGCGCCTCGGGCTCACTCAGCCCCACGGCCTGGTGCCGACAGAGGGAGGCAGCTACCGCCGGGGCTGACCCCACTGTGGGGCGCCAAGGCGACTCTGCGCACCAGTCAGTGGCAAAGAGCAGAAGTGTGGGTTAAAGTTCAGCAGCATGGAAGAGAAGCCACGAAGATCATTCTGTTTACATCAGACGTGGGGCTGGAGGACACTTCAAGGAACTCTGTCAGTAGACGGATATAGCAGGCTGAAGAGAAAGAGAAAATGATAAATCATCACTTCTTCGTGCTCAGTTCTGGGGGTTCACACGTTGGAGAGCTGGAAGGATGCTCTCAGGATACTCCTCTTAAAACCTAGCGAATTTCTGTGCTGGCTATTTAGGTAGAGTGACCCAACACCGCAGAGCAGACAGTGGTTTTTCCTATTCCTACAGGTTGCAAATTCATCACCCGTTCTATGTCTCACACAGCCGCCAACATATGTCTCCTCATGGAAAATCTAATGACCAATGTCTCAGCCGATGACCGTTTTTGTCCTCACGAAGTTCATCCATCAAGAGATGAGTCTGTGGTCAATCAACAGTCAGAAAACCGCCAGGCATTCAGCATGAGTCATTCGCTCTCAGTGAGAAGCTGTCATTGGCAAAGACGAGGACCTCAGCTCCCTGTCCCCTGCACATGAGGACCTCAGCTCCCTGCCCACCATACATAGGACCTCAGCTCCCTGTCCCCTGCACATGAGGACCTCATCTCCCTGCCCACCATACATAGGACCTCAGCTCCCTGCCCACCATACACGATTTCTGTTTTGTAATATAAGAGCAGAGATCTTGTTTGTTAGACAGGCTGACTGGTGGCTCAAGGTCTGAGAGTGGCTCTCTCCTATAGAAAGACTTATCATCTCCATCATCTTCTTCACAAAGATGTTCCTCCTCCACCAACGGGAATAACTCATGGCAGTGTAAATGAGAGGAGGGTTAAAATGTCTTTAGCTTACAATTCCCTTTTCTTCACCTGAAAGCAAGGAGCTTTAGCATTAAAAGCTTTAAGTGACGTGGCATCACGCTTCACAAATGTGAAGGAAAAACCACTATTAGAATCATACCCTTCCATGAGTCTGTCATGAAAAATAGTACTCATATAACATCTTTAAAGTACATTATGTAACAGGACACTTTGGTTACCAGGAATAGAGAGAAAAAGCAAAGTCATTCCTGTGATAGGATTATCTGTAAGCCCATATAGATACCATAATGCTTTTATGAAGATCTGTCTCATAGACATAAAGCTTTTTCCTTTAAATGAGCAAAGTGAAAACACAATTACAGTTTAAAGTATACACAATATAGAGAAAAATGCATGATGTTTATGAACTGGGTACCATAATTTTAGATTAAAAAATAACAACTTTCTCTCAACGACCTCAATGACTTTTATCATTAATCCTGGATGAATTATGTGTAAGTAGATTCCAGTTCTATGAAGAATTGCGGAGCTGACCATGTGACAGTTATGGCAAGCATTCACCCAGCATACATCTAGAGGACTGTGTTGCATTAATAATTTAAAGGTTTTAGCAAACTGCATTAGGATCATTTACAGCATGAGGAAAATTGCATTACCAATGAATTTTTGAATAAATCAATTTCATTTGAAAATGTAAAAACTATTAAAACAACACTAATGTAGGATCCAAATAGATTCTCTGTAAAATGTTAGGAAAATGGAATGTTCAGGTAGCCTATGATCCTGTCACATCAGGATACAGTATACTTTTATAAGATACTCCAGACGTTTGCTAGTCTGTTCTACAATTTTGTTAAACTTTAGATTTTTGACAATATAATAACTTGTTTTCTGCTTAGTCTTTTAGCTCCTCTCTCATTTGCTCATACATTTTTACAGATTATTTACAACGATTCTGTAATTTCCCTGACAAGTGGGTTGATGCACGTTAGGAAAAGCACATCTGACTGCTGAATAAAGCTTCAGCAATGCAAACCAGACATTCCCTTAGCTGCTCGGAATTCTCAAATGCATGGTTTGGCCTTTCTACTCAGCCTCCAGGACCAGAAAGAGATGTATTCAAACTGGCTTTGAACCTGACCATACGGATGATACCGAATAAGCTAATTAATCTCTCTGAATGGGTGATAACAGTGTTACCTACTTCACTGGACCATTACAAGAGTTCTTACATGCTCTGCAGACAACTTCATTACCAAGTTTGTGATTTGCAAATATTTTTTCTCATGCTGTGGGCTGCCTTTCACTTTCTTGATGGCATACTTTGGAGCACAAAAGCTCTCAATTTTGATTAAATTCAATCTATTTTTTTCTTTTCTTGATCATACCTCAGTGCTGTTTTTAAGAATCCTTTGTCACATCCAACGTCATGAAGACTTACTCCTCTGTTTTCTCCCAAGTTAATAGTTTTCACACTTACATTCAGGTCTTTGATCCATTTTGATATAGTATTTGTATATGGTGTGAGGTAAGGGTTCAAGGCCATTCTAGTGTATATGGCGGTCTAGTTGTCTCAGAGTCATTTGTTAAAAAGAAACTTCCACTCACTTTCATGCTGCTTTACCATATTTTAAGCATTTTCACAGATGTGACGTTTTGCAATTTTACTCTGTAACACAGAAAATTAATACAATCACCTACCTCTAAGGTTGACAGGCTCAGACAGTATAATGACTGCCTTTTCCTCCCAAGCCTTCATCCAGCCTACACTTTCTAGAGTTCTTTGAAGTCAGGTGGGGCTCTGGGCCTGATTCCTAGCACGGCTGAGGCAGAAGTGATGCACATGACCTGTTTCAGCTGGCTTGGCCTTCTTTTACCTGGTCACCTGTGATACCAAATTTCTCGGCCTCTGTGGCTGTTAGACATGGGTCATGTGACTGACTCCCAACCAATGGGAAAGGCAGGTAGGAGGGATGTATACCTCTTGCAGGCCCAGCCCCTAAAAACCTCCTGTAAGAAACTCTCCAGTCTAGGGGCCTCCCTGGTGGTCCAATGGTTACGAATCTGCCTTGCAGTACAGGGGGTGCAGGTTCGACCCCTGGTCAGGGAACCAAGACCCCACATGCCGCAACTTCACCCTTGGGCTGCAACTATTGAGCCCGTGTGCTCTGGAGCCTGATGTCACAGCTGAGACCATGTGCTCCACAATGAAAGATGCCACGTGATGCCAAGTTACAGAGCATCCAGGGGAGGAATCTGAGCTCCTACAGACTGCAGCCACTAGGAAAGGAACCTCAGTTCCTGAAAGATCACAGGGAGTAACCCACAGGCCAGACCAACCCATAGCCCCTGCACTGTGAGAAAGAAAAGATCCGTCGAAGTGCTCAGAGGTGAGGAATTCCGGGGAAGACAAGACAGAGCAGGACTCCTGGCAAGACGAGGGGTCACACAGTGGGCGTTCATGGAGGGGCGTTCTGGGCTGGGAGGCAAGAGCTGGAGTTGCTTCTCACAGCCGAGTCCCGGGACGGGGCGGGGAACAGAGACAGATGGACGCTGATCACACAGAGCAGCAGCTGGACAGCTTGACTGTCCTTTCCTTACAAACTAACGGACAACAGATAAGTGCAGGACACGCTCTTCAGATGTGTAATCGGAGGCTAGGTTGAGTGTGTGTGTGTGTGTGTGTGTGTGTGTGTGTGTGTGCGCGCACGCGCACGCGCACGTGCAGAGGGAGATAACAGCTCCACCCTCCAGGATTTGAGGAGCTGTCAAAAATTAGATTGATTCTGAGTTTCCTCAAAAGCAGTGATTAGACCTAAAGATAGCTAATTCTAGGGATAAAGTTTAGGTTGACATTATGCGGAACACCTACCAGTCGCTGCTGGCTTCCTCAGTAGGAGCGCTGAACCACACTGAATGGGTGCGGTCAGACTCAGCTCGATGGATCGCAGGCCAGAGCTTGTAGAGAGATTTCTTTATTGTGTTTACCGCTGATGACATGGAATTAAACCCCTTCCAGTCCTGCTTCTGCATGCTGTCCCCACACAGGGCTGGCGGATGTCCACAGCACAGTCTTGGGTCAGAATGCGCAAACATGCTAAATATATTCTCACAAAGTCCTTTAAGATCTGGCTTAAGGCTCACTGTCTCCATGGGCCCCTGGGAGGCTGACAGTTCTCTCTATGTGCCACCTTCACTTCGAGTTTACATGTACTTTCCTTCTGAACCTCTTCATCCGATTATACAGTCTAAATATGCTCCAGGTATACAGAAGTTCATTCTTTAAAAAACTTCTCTGTTATTCCATAAATGCCAAGGACCTTTAATAACCCAACCCAAAGTGGTTTTTTTTTTCTTATGAAGGGCATACAGTTGGTACTTAATATATTGAACAGTCATCCAAGGAAAAAAAATGCCTTCGGAATATTAGATATTTTGTACACCAGAAAGTAGAATTATGTATCTGCTACAGACTTTGGCAAACTCAAAGTGGTCTAGGCCTACAAAAGTACGGTATAAAATTTCTAGGCTGTCAGAGCAACTTTCAAGGGACACTGTCCTCATCTCTGTGAACCAATTACTACTAGAAAGGGAAAATGTATCAGGACACAGTAATTCTCTTCCTAACTGAAAGTACAGAAAGAAATGCTTGATAATCCTTCTCCATGTTAAGCCCATGACCGGATCAAGCAGTGTCCGGGTCAGAGGAACTTAGTTCTTTTATCCTAAATATGCATCTTAATTTCAAGAGAGAAAAGAAAAAGATTTTCCTCTTTCAGGTATTACGGTTTATCATCTGTTATATGCTTTTAGCATTCTATACAGAGAAGAATGAAAGAAAAATTGCTTTTAAGGATGTTATTTGGAAGAATATAGCTAAATACTGAGTGTCACATTAAATAAGAAAAGACGCCCACATGTGCTTTATTCTCAAAGGATAGTCCCTCTCACAGATTTAGTCATTACAGCACTGCAGAGTAAATGCGCAAATGTGGTTCTTTTTCAGATAATTGTACTGTTTAAGATATATTCTTAAACACCAAAAATGTCAGAAATATAGGTTTCAATCTATTCAGTTCTCACTCCCACAGAAACACACTGCTCCTAGTAGCACAGAAAACTGCTAATATTTTAGTCTGTTCTGAAACTCTTGAAAGCATTGATGGGGAACAAAGCATCCTTTTGAGTACCATCCGGTATTACATGTGTCAAATATGAGAATCAGGTCATTTTCAACACAAAGAAGAAAAGGATTACATACAAAATCCGTTAGAAGGAGGAGCCACTTCCAGAATGGGAAATTAAGGACCTTTTGAAAATCTGCTCCTTTATTATAAAAGCAATGAGATTGCAAAATAAATTTTCCAAAACTTCGGCAATTAGCCAGTAGTTTCCAGCACTCTGAGATCCATTTATTCAAGGAAAAAATAGCTGAATTTTGGACAGAATACTGAGTTTGTAGCCTTTTAACTTGCTCTATTCTCTTGATGAAAGGGAAAGAGGAGAGTGAAAAAGTTGGCTTAAAGCTCAGCATTCAGAAAAATGAAAATGAGGGCATCTGATCCCATCACTCATGGGAAATAGATGGGGAAACAGTGGAAATGGTGTCAGACTTTATTTTGGGGGGCTCCAAAATCACTGCAGACGGTGATTGCAGCCATGAAATTAAAAGACGCTTACTGCTTGAAAGGAAAGTTATGACCAACCTAGACAGCACGTTAAAGAGCAGAGACTTTACTTTGTCAGCAAAGGTCCATCTAGTCAAGACTATGGTTTTTCCAGTAATCATGTATGGATGTGAGAGTTGGACGGTGAAGAAAGCTGAGCGCCGAAGAACTGATCCTTTTGAACTGTGGTATTGGAGAAGACTCCTGAGAGTCCTTTGGACTGCAAGGAGATCCAACCAATCCATCCTAAAGGAGATCGGTCCTGGGTGTTCATTGGAAGGACTGATGCTGAGGCTGAAACTCCAGTACTTTGTCCACCTCATGAGAAGAGTTGACTCATGGAAAAGACTGATGCTGGGAGGGATTGGGGGCAGGAGGAGAAGGGGATGACAGAGGATGAGATGGCTGGATGGCATCACCAACTCGATGGACAAGAGTTTGATTGAACTCCAGGAGATGGTGATGGACAGGGAGGCCTGGCATGCTGCGATTCATGGGGTCATAAAGAGTCAGACACGACTGAGCGAATGAACTGAACTGATTCTCATATTCCTCTCCCTGTCTACATGGTAGTCTTGAAAACCAGCACCTTCATAATCAGTTGCCACTAAAATAATCAGCTTAAAAACTGCTGGAGGGGGAAGAACAGCTTTACAACCCTCCAAAAGCCCCATTCCCAGAAGACGGTCATTATTTCGTCTGTCTGGCTGTTTCTTAGAAACCTGCCCTCATAGTGTTTGCTTTTATTTCATTTCACTTAGCTTGCTCCCTGCAACAGTTTTTTCCCTTGGGGTATTTGCCAGAAACAATCAGTGACAGTTGTTTAACACAGTAGCTGCCTGAGGCGATGATGCTAGCTGGAGTAATGAGAAGGTGACCAGAAAAACCTAAAAGGAAAAGCTAGGGAATGAGACGCCATGAGTGCTTTGAAACACTCTAACATACGGTTGGGAATCTAGAAGGCTACTTTTATGTGCAGGACTATATGCATGCCTCAGTTCAGTTCAGTTCAGTTCAGTCGCTCAGTCGTGTCCGACTCTTTGCGACCCCATGAATCGCAGCACGCCAGGCCTCCCTGTTCATCACCAACTCCCGGAGTTCACTCAGACTCACGTCCATCGAGTCTGTGATGCCATCCAGCCATCTCATCCTCTGTCGTCCCCTTCTCCTCCTGCCCACAATCCCTCCCAATATCAGAGTTTTTCCAATGAGTCAGCTCTTCTCATGAGGTGGCCAAAGTACTGGAGTTTCAGCTTCAGCATCATTCCTTCCAAAGAAATCTCAGGGTTGATCTCCTTCAGAATGGACTGGTTGGATTTCCTTGCAGTCCAAGGGACTCTCAAGAGTCTTCTCCAACACCACAGTTCAAAAGCATCAATTCTTCGACACTCAGCCTTCTTCATAGTCCAACTCTCACATCCATACGTGACCACAGGAAAAACCATACCCTTGACAGATGGACCTTAGTCGGCAAAGTAATGTCTCTGCTTTTGAATATACTATTTAGGTTGGTCATAACTTTTCTTCCAAGGAGTAAGCATCTTCTAATTTCATGGCTGCAATCACCATCAACAGTGATTTTGGAGCCCCCAAAATAAGGTCTGACACTGTTTCCACTGTTTCCCCATCTATTTCCTATGAAGTGATGGGACCAGATGCCATGATCTTCGTTTTCTGAATGTTGAGCTTTAAGCCAACTTTTTCACTCTTCTCTTTCACTTTCATCAAGAGGCTTTTTAGTTCCTTTTCACTTTCTGCCATAAGGATGATGTCATCTGCATATCTGAGGTTATTGATATTTCTCCTGGCAATCTTGATTCCAGCTTGTGTTTCTTCCAGCCCAGTGTTTCTCATGATGTACTCTGCATGGAAGTGAAATAAGCAGGGTGACAATATACAGCCTTGACGTACTCCTTTTCCTATTTGGAACCAGTCTGTTGTTCCATGTCCAGTTCTAACTGTTGCTTCCTGACCTGAATATGGGTTCCTCAAGAGGCAGGTCAGGTGGTCTGGCTTCTCATCTCTTTCAGAATTTTTCACAGTTTATTGTGATCCACACAGCCAAAGGCTTTGGCATAGTCAATAAAGCAGAAATAGATGTTTTTCTGGAACTCTCTTGCTTTTTCCATGATCCATCTATGAACATCATAGATAACAAATATCAATCAATAAGACCTGGGAAGAGGGATAACTTGATTTCCAGAGTTGCCACACTATATTATTTAAAATGTCCACTACGTGACCAAAAAAAAAAAAAAAATCATGAGACACAAACAAATAGGAAAATATGGCCCCTACACTGGGAAAAACAGCAGTTAATAAAAACTGTATTTGAGGAAGACTGGACATTAGAGACACTAAAAAAAAATTAAAAGTAAACTGCTGAATTAGCCATTATAAATACATTCAATGAACTGAGGGAAATCATGTCTGAAGAACTACAGAAAAAAATGAGAACTATGCGTCTCATCAAATAGGCAATATAAAGAGACAGAAATGGTCTAAAATGAACCAAATAGAGACTCTGGAATTGAAAAGTACAAATAACTGAAATAGGAACATTCACTACAAGGATGTAAGATAATATTTCATCTGACAGAATAAAGAAACAGTGAACTTGATGATAATTGAGATTACTTAGTCTGGGGAACAAAAGAAGAAAAAAAATGTAGAAAAGTCAACGTTTCAGAAACTTGTGGGATATCATTAAGTGCTTCAATATACACAAAATGGGAGTCTACAAGGAGATGTTGAAAGAGAAAGAGCAGAAATAGTATTTGAAGAAACAATGGCAAAAAAGGAGAGAAGACAACTCTTTTCAGCTCATTCCACGAGGCCACCAATAGCTTGAAACAACAAGAGAAAACATTAACATCACAGGAAAATTACAGCCCAAGATCTCTGATGGACACAGATGCGAACCCTCAACAAATGTTAGCCAGCCAAATCTAGCAACCTAAAGAGAATTACACCCCGTGAGGAAGCAGAAATTACTCCCCCAATACAAAGCTGGTTCAACATAGGAAATCGAGGAAATCCAGCATGTTAGTAGAAAGAACAAAACGTGTGTGGTCACTGCAAGAGGCACAGAAACGGCATCTGCCAGAACACATCGCCCTTACATGAGAGAAGCACTGAGCACACCAGGAGCAAGAGGGAGCTTCCTCAGCCTTACAAAGAGCACCTCTGGAAAACCTACGATAGGATCACAGCATTGGTGAAGGGTTAGCAGCTCAGGAGCGAGACAGGGAAGGCCACTCTTGCTCCTTCCGTTTAACACTGTACCGGAGGAGCTAGCCAGGGCAATGAGACAAGAAAAGGAGTAAAAGTAAGCCAGGCTGGAGAAGAGGAGAGGCGTGTCTAACGGTGCCCAACAAGTCCAACAGCGACCAACAAGGACCAAAATCCACGGATCTACATACTTCCAAAAAGAGCAGTTCCAACAAGTATCTTGTACAGCAATGCTCACAGCAGCATCATTCGCAATAGCCAACCAGCGGAAACCGCCAACTCTTCCATCACCCGAGAACGGGTAAACAAAAGGTGATATACAGACAACGGGATAACACTAGCCACGAAAGGAAGGAGACTCTGACGGAAGCCAGAACAGGGATGAGTCTTGAAAACATGCTAAGTTAAAAAAGCCAGACCGGAGGGACAAATGCTGTTCAATTCCTTAGGGCACTTGAAATAGTCAAAGAAGAGTGGAAAGGAGATGACCCGAGGCTGCGGGAGGGAAACAGGGCGTTAGTATTCTAATGTGGACAGAGTTTCTGTTTGGGATGATAAATCAAAAGCGGTGGCTGCACAAGATTTTGAATATATGTAGCACCACTGAACTGTACATCAAAAATAGGTAAAATGGTAGCATGTATATCTTGCTGTTGTTTAGTCACTAAGTCATATCCAACACTTTTGCAACCCCATGAACTGCAGCCCTCTGTCCATGGGATTTTCCAGAGAAGAACACTGGAGCGGGCTGCCACTTCCTTCTCCAGGAGATCTTCCTGACCCAGGGATCGATCCCAGGTCTCCTACACTGGCAGGTGAATTCATTACCACTGAACCATCTGAGAAGCGCCTTTGCATATCTTACCACAATACAAAAGTATCTAATAAATAAAACAACATCTTCAACAACAAACTTTTAAAAGGGCAAAAACATTGTGGATAAATTTCAAAATAAGAGTTTTTAAAAAATGAAAATTAGAGGGAAAGCTAATGACAAGCAAACGGTACATGAACACTATACTCAGATGGGTAAATCAGCTTCTCACTGGGGTACAGCATAACAGTTCTGACACTTTTACACATGCAGCTGAGGTTGAACAAGCCCATCAGTGGGTCCGGGGGAAGCCAGGGTTTTATTGTGAATAAGGGAAGTGACAGAGAAGCAACAAGGGGTAACTAGAACATTCCACGTAGAGACCTCAATATGAACTCAGTTTAGCTTAATACAGATACAGATGGAGATGGTAGATGCATACACAGGAGAGACGAGGTATGTAGCTGGACAGACAGACATGATAGAAAGACAGGCTAGACACAGACAGACATGACAGATGGGATAGATAGACAGACAGATAGGCATAGACAGCCAGGGTGGACGTTAATAGACAGACAGGATGGGTAGACAGGACAGACAGATAAACAGACATGTGGATACACACAGGTTAGTATACACACGTGTATCTCCTCACACTGTCAGATATCCCAGTACCAACGATCACGATCTTGTTTCTAACACCATTATTCAATAAAAGGAACCAGGCCTCCTTGGAGAAATGACTAATTCTAGGGCTGGGGAGGGAAAATATCAGTCTGGAGCATCCTGTAGTATAAGACAGTAAGAAAGAAAGAAAGAAAGGGAGAAAGGAAAAGATAAAATCCACAATAATGAAATGGCATGTGAGTCGAATTGAAAGGGTGCCCAGTGGACAAAGCTGGAACCGTTGAGAAAACAAAAGCAGTGCTGAACAATAACGTAAAAGATAAACTAAACCTGTGAGTTGATATTAACATAAACAAGTGACCCATAAGTAAATAAAGGGCAGAGAACAGACAAACCTGTCATGCAGAAGAAGTACAAAGAACTGGTATAGATACTCTGTTCTCAGTTGAGTAGGACATGGCCTCCCACTCCTATGAACAGTCACCTCCTTCCAAAAACTACAGTATGAAAAGAGGGGGAAAGAAAAACTTTCCAGATGCCCAGTCTGCTCAATCAGATGGTCAAGAGTGCCACTGATGGTCATCCATGTTGACAGCACGCGCTCTTGACGTGACGTGGTGAGAACGGCATCTGTACTTCTGTCTTCTTCTGTTCAAAACCCTGTAACTCCAGCCATGATGAAAAACCCAGAAGCACTGCCATTTAAGAACATGCCAGAGGAGACTTGACAAATATTCCCTGAAGTACCTAGCTCTGACACTTAAGACTTTTCAGATGCTATAATCCAGAATATGGTGAAAAGAAGACATTCCTGGTAGAAAAAAATCCTTCGCCTCTAATCCAGCAAAGACAAAGTGGAACAGTTTCTCTGCGTTCAGTTCACCAAATATTCACAGTCTTTAATTCCCCAAACCAAAAGTCTCGTCCAGTATGGTGATTTTGCATAGTTCCAGATATACATGTCCATGCCCCCAGAAAATGCATGATGGAGAATTTAAAACCACAAACTAGTTTCAAAAACTCATCTGATTTTAATCAACTTCCACAGCAAAAGAAGAAGTTGATATTGTATATTTTCCATCTACTGCTTCCTCTTTCTAACCAAAAAGCTGCCTACATTTCTATAAGATAAACTTGGATACTTTTAGCGAAGAAAGGCTATTTTTAGAGGCAGTATTTAATTTTCATTCTCAGAAATATGGCAGTGAGGTTTCGGGTTGTAATGATCTGTTAGATAGAGAAAGAAGGATGAGACAAGAGTAATATTTCACAAAAATTAGGTCCCATACGTTGATCCTTTGACTCGCCTATTCCTGGACTCATATCTCTTCCAAATCACACCTAACCACGTTTTAGAAAATAATTATTGGGGCTCTTGGCTTTGGCATAACGCAGTGCGATTGCTCAAATGATCATCTGTCACATCGCTAATATTATAAATGACAGGCTGCTAAATTTATACTCGAGGTAACGCTATATATTAATAGGCGAATTAATAGGTCAGTGATCAAAAAATCATACACCCAGTTAACAAGCCAGATAGCACCTGTCTTCGTGCTATGTGCCACACATGTGCGATGTGTACCTCTGCAGCACGAGGATAAATCTCTTTAAACGCCAGCCTTACAATCAATTCTCTGCCTAGACTAAAAATAGCGCCATTACTGAGACTGTCATGCGTGTCCTCAGCCACTGGGGGGCACTGTTTCATAAAATGCTTTAAACGCTGTTTGGCTTTTCGAGCTCTAATTAAAAATAACAGTACAGTGAGAACGAAGGCTTGTCTGAATTCATCAGCGTTGGTAAGCTGCGACAATTCAGAACAGAACAGTTAGTATGCTACTGTTCATGATATTTATCTGTATTCATCCGGGTCACTGGGTTTGAATCCCTGTCCACCTGTAATATAGCTTCTCTGGTGGCTCAGAGGTTAAAGCGTCTGCCTGCAGTGCGGGAGACCTGGGTTCCATCCCTGGGTTGGGAAGATCCCCTGGGGAAGGCAATGGCACCCCACTCCAGTATTCTTGCCTGGAGAATCTCATGGACGGAGGAGCCTGGTGGGCTACAGTCCATGGGGTCACAAAGAGTCGGACGCGACTGAGTGACCTCACTTCACTTCACTTCCACCTGTAAACTCAGCAAGTCTCAGAAACCTGCAAGCCTGTTTTCTTAGACCCAAATCAGACATCTGTGGATACCTCTCATAACACATTTGGAATGTTTTCATGAAATACCTGGTTCTGATCTTTAAATGTTGCTGCTGTGAGTCTCATGGGGTCCTTGAAATGCTCCTCTATGGAGAAGTTTGTGTTGCTGGATTTGACCAATTTAGCTGAAGTCGAACAGTCACGTCATCACTGGTAACAGCCAAGGCTGCGTTCACCGAGTGCTCTCAGGTGGGTGGTCTGCAACAGGGGCAGGACTCTACCGTCCTTCCCCCACCCCTTCCCCCCACCACGGCCTCCTCCTGCCGCTTACCTGCAGGAAAACTTCAGTCGCACAGCAAGTTTAGGCAGACAAAGGAGAAAATGCAGATGCAAAGGAGAGAGTCAGACAAGACCAAATAATAGCAGCCTAGTCAGTAAGCAAAGCCAAGGACCTTCAGTTCCTCCTCAAGAGCTGCAGACAATATTCTGAGACACCTCCTCTAATGAGACCTCCATGAGGTGGGGGAAGTTAGGTGTAGATACAAGAGGAACGGCCTTCCCAGGCGGCGCTACTGGTGAAGAACTGCCTGCCAAAGCAGGAGACGTAAGAGACGCAGGTCCGATCCCTGGGCCGGGAGATCCCCTGGAGCAGGAAATGGCGACCCACTCCAGGGTTCTTGCTGGAGCATCCCACGGACAGAGCTGCAGTCCACAGGCTCACCAAGACTCGTACACTACTGAAGCATCGCAGCACGCGCGTGTTGACCAGACCGGAGGCGTGACATAAGCTGCCACAATTCCAAGAACTGGCCTTAAGGAAATGGGAAACAAACTGAGCCCGGAGCTGAAGATCAACTGTCCTTAAAGCAATCGAGAAGATCGCTGATGACCCATCTTGAGATGACCATCAGAGCTGCTTGTGCTTTTTCTACTTGGAGCCCCTCCCCAGCCTATAAAAGCAGTTGCTCTCTGACTGTCAAGGGGTGGGGGGCGTTGGCCTTTGGACAGGCATCCTCCCCCTCCCGTCCAGCTGCAAGCCACCAAAGTAAAGCAAACTTCTTCCACCAGCCTGGTCTCTTTACTCTTGGGTGGTGAGCAGCCAGACCCCACCTTTGGTTACAGTTGCAGCTTGTCTCAAACAATCACCTGAGGAAAGGATTATTAGGTACATTTAATAGATGAAGAAACAGATGATGAAAAAGCTGGGGTACTGAGCGTGGACCCAGGGGTCTCCTGTCTTCCAAGCAGGAACTCGCCCTGTTTTCCTGTGACACGTGTTTCCTCATCATCACAGGTCCTGAAGGTGCTTGGTGAGCATCTGCTGAATAAACACATATATGCTTCCCTGGGGGCTCAGACAGTAAAGAATCCGCCTGCAATGCAGGAGACACAGGAGATGCAGGTTCGATCCCTGGGTCAAGAAGATCCCCGGGAGGAGGAAATGGCAACCCACTCCAGAATTTCTGCCTGGAGGATCTCATGACAGAAGAGCCTGGCGGGCTATAGGCCAAAGAGTCTCAAAGACTCAGACGCGACTCGCCACGCAGGCGTGTAAGGGAAACACACGAAGGATACGCGTGGAACCTCGCCTGCTTGGCTGAGGCAGAGCCACAGTTACAGGCAGTGCTGCATTAAGAAAGATACTTTCATTTCACCAACGGATTCTCAGTCTTCCCTGTTGGAGGAGAAATAGAGGAAGCAAGAATAAATGACGTTCCAGGGGTCTGGAGTCACAGCGGGGGTGGGGGGGATGAGCCATGGTGCCAGCCCTTCTGCGGCTGACCAAGCAGAAACCTCAAGACAGGCTCACACGTCCTGCTGTGAGCCCCAAAGCCTCAGAGACGCTCACAACTGCAAAGACGCGAACGAAAACGCCACACAGCCTGTGCCTTGGCGCGCCCGCTGTTTTTTTCTTTTTCCCCTCTCCTGCTGCAAAGGCGCAGTCCTCAACTGTGGTCCTGACGCCATGGTTCCCAAGCTCAGCCAGGCTTGAGCACCGCCAACTGCTCCCAGAATGGCACCCCAGGTTCTGGCGCCCCGGGCAGGGCCTTCCATGCTCAGAGCACACCGTGTGTGCAAGAGTGAAGCCCTGCCCTTTCCCCACGCGGGGCCTCGCTGAGTCACGCAGGGGTGACCTGGACACAGCTCCTCCTCCCTCCGCCAAGCCTTTGTCTGGAGCCTCCTTCTCTCCTCTCTGCCTACTTCCCCTCATCTCTCACTCAAGCTCCAGTCCAAATGCAAAATCATCCCAAATCTTCTGTAGTCCAAAGGTCCTCCGAGCCCCTTTCCCAAGTCACTGTCTCCAGCACTGGGCCTGCACTGGGGTCACATCTGCGCTCACACCAGGGCACACTCAGGGTCCAGAGTACCCCAGAGAGAAGACTGTGCCCTCATGTTGGACATCAGGCCCAGAACCTTTTACAAGGGAGCTCGGCCTATTTAAGTACCTCTGAGTTTATTGTCAGTTTGTCTTAAGTAACATGACCTTGACAATGAATCCCACAGCCCTTGCTGCTGGGGGGCGGGGGTGTGGTAACGATGAGATTTGTGTGAAGTGTCCCTGGAGGACACCCCTGCAGCATATGGCCTGCGGGCAGACTGGCATTTATATTCTATCTTGCTTAGTTTTGGGTCTGTTTTTACTATTTCATACATTTCAAGCTTGGAGAGTCAAAAGGGTCAGGATGCTAGGAGTGTGTGGTTTCCCATCGTTGGAAGAAAGACCCCAAGGGGCACAGACTGGGAAGAGACGGGCTCCATCTCTGGGCCCCCATCCGGCTGTCTTCCACTGCGGGCAGAGGTGTTCCTCTTCCCAAACCTTCTTTACGGGCTGGGGCGGGGGGCAGAAAGCACTGTTCCCACGAAGGCTGCCACAGCTCAGGAGAGGCCTGGGTGAGAGGAGGGTGCGTCTGCAGCCGGGCTACCCTCGCCTGCGATCCTGGGGGCAGTCAGCACCTACACGGCGGGTGTCCTCGGGGGCCCTCGAGTCCAGCTGGTGCTCCTGGGGAAGCTCCTGACCGCGGTCTCTGCCTCCAGATTCCTGCCCTTCCAGCGCCGTCTACATCCTATTTCAGGGCGCTCACCAGTCAGCTCGGCTTGCCCTCAGCGAAAGCTCCCGAGGAGAGTCTTTCTAGGACTCACCGGACAGTCTCCTGACCTGACACTCAGCATAATACACCTGGGTCCCCAAGTCAACTCAGACATTTCACCTCCCCCAGTTCCCTTTCCTCCTTACAGAAATGGTGCCCAGTGGGAGTCAGTTGGAAGACAAAATTTACATAACGGAAGTCACCAAAGTAACCATTTTAAAGTCTACAGTGCGGTGCTGTGGGGCGTATCCAGGCAGCTGTTCAGCCTCACCACTGTCTCAGCCCGGAACATCGTCCTCCCACTGGTGAGAAGACTGCGCCCAAGCCACCGGAGCCTGTGCTTCTGCTGAACCCCTGCTGCCCCTCTGGAGTCTGGGATTTGGAGCCCTGCGGGGCACCTGACCTGGGTGTCGTGGGACCAGCCTGGACAGAGCCCGGGGGCTCAAGTCTCTAAAGGGGTCGCTCAGTTCAGTCAGTTCAGTCGCTCAGTCATGTCTGACTCTGTGACCCCATGGACTGCAGCACCGCAGGCCCCCCGTCCATCACCAGCTCCTGGAGTACGCAAACTCAGGTCCATCGAGTCCGTGATGCCATCCACCCATCTCATCCTCTGTCGTCCCCTTCTCCTCCTGCCCTCAATCTTTCCCAGGATCTTTTCAAATGAGTCAGCTTTTCACATCAGGTGCCCAAAGGATTAGAGTTTCAGCTTCAGCATCAGTCCTTCCAGTGAACACCCAGGACTGATTTCCTTTAGGATGGACTGGTTGGATCTCAGTCCAAGGGACTCATGAGAGTCTTCTCCAACACCACAGTTCAAAAGCATCAGTGCTTTGGCACTCAGCTTTTTTATAGTCCAACTCTCACATCCATACATGACTACTGGAAAAACCATAGCTTTCACTAGACGGACCTTTGTTGGCAAAGTAATACCTTCGCTTTTTAATATGCTCTCTAGGTTGGATATTTCCTCCAAGGAGCAAGCGTCTTTTAATTTCATGGCTGTAGTCACCATCTGCATTGATTTTGGAGCCCAGAAAAATAAAGTCTGCCACTGTTTCCACTGTTTCCCCATCTACTTGCCATGAAGTGATGGAACCAGATGCCATGATGTTATTTTTCTGAATGTTGAGTTTTAAGCCAACTTTTTCACTCTCCTCTTTCACTTTCATCAAGAGGCTCTTTAGTTCTTCTGGGATGTGATATTTTACCCATGTTGCCACAGTCTGTTTTGGGGGAATTAAACGTTCCCTGAGTGACCCCACTGGGTGAGGACTCTCGGAAGCTGGGGTCCCCTGCACTTGGCCCCACCTGCCTTTCCCCTCTGGTGACTTTGCTTTGCATCCTGTTGACATCATAGCTGTAACTTTTAACTCTAGGCTCAGTCCTAGAAGCCCGCCTGGAGGATCACCAAACCCTGGGGTGATCTTGGGGTCCTCAGATACACATATTAATACATTTGCGATGGAAAGCTATAGTATATGAGATATCTTTGAAAATAGTTGAGGGATTCACCTAGGATCCACTTTGCTTCCTCTTCTCTATTACAGTGATCTCAGTCTTATCTGGGATTCAGTCTGTCCAGTTAAAAGTACTCCCCTCCTATGTGGGGTAGTGAAGTTTGGGATTAAGAGACGCAAACTATTAATATGGAGAAACAATAAGGTCCTCCTGCACAGCACAGGGAGCTATATCCAACATCCTGTGATAAACCGTAACGGAAAAGAAAATGAAGAAGAATATATACATATGCATAACTGAGTCACTGCTGTACAGCAGAAATTAACACAACATTATAAATCAACTACACTTCAATAAAATTAAAAGAAAATACTCGGCTCCTGCACGTCCGTGTAAGGACAGGGCAGCCACACTGCCGAGCTCGGGGCAGAAGGCTGCGCGCGTTTTCTGAAGTGCTTTGCGGCTGGTGTCTAGTCGCGAAGCCGTGCCCAGCTCTTTCATGACCCCGTGGATTGTGGCTCCTCCGTCCAGGGGACTCTCCAGGCAAGAATATCGGGGTGGGTAGCCATTTCCTTCTCCAGGGGATCTTCCCAACCCAAGGATCGAACACGGGTCTCCTGCTTGGCAGACAGATTTTCCACCACTGAGCCACCAGGGGAGCCCTGTAAAGTGGTTACCTCCAAGAGACTCAACCACCTGCGTCTCTTTTTGAAGCCTCTGAAGATACAGTCCACATGTCACAGATGGCATGCTGGGGACTTACAACGGCGGTTCTCAAAGGGGGTGAGCACGGTGACTCTGCCCCCAGAGGCAGGGTCTGGAGGCATTTTCGGTCTCCATGCTGCAGGTGGGGAGCTGCTGGCGCCCGGTGGATGGAGGCCAGGCATTCAGGGGAATGCCCTACAGCATGAGGGACGGCCCCACCCCGGGAATCACCTGGCACCAGGGCTGAGATGCCCAGCTCTGAAAGGAGCTGGAACTCTCGAAGACACAGCGCCATAGCCACACATCGTCCATCTCTGGAGTCCTACTCTGTGAGGACAAGGAGTCAGCGGGCTAGGCCACTCAGCTGGGATGCCTGTACCTTTGGCCGAAATCAGTGACTCACTCTCCTTTACTCTTTCTCAGTTCTCAACTCCTCCTCACCTGGAAAGTTTTCAGGGGGCTCTGTTCTGACGTTATATCTCATGGAAGTCACTCGTCAGTTCTGAGGTTTTCTGCAACTCTGTGTAGAGTGACTGACACTGTTCTCTGCCAGCTTTGTCTTTCCCTGACCTCAGGATGCACCCTGTTTTTCTTGTTACCATGAGAAAGACAATGCACCCTTGCCCTGTTGCGCTGCTGAGCAGGAAGACCATGTGACCTCAAGGGGCAGGCTGGCTGGTTTCCAGTGTAAAATAAGACGGAGGTGTCCAGTGGTCAGGGGTGGTCTAAGGAGGTAATTCATGAAAGGAAAAAAGCCCCCATAAGCCTAATCCCCGGAGAAGGCAATGGCACCCCACTCCAGTACTTTTGCCTGGAAAATCCCATGGGCAGAGGAGCCTGGTCGGCTGCAGTCCATGGGGTCACTAACAGTCGGATACGATTGAGCGACTTGACTTTCACTTTTCACTTTCATGCATTGGAGAAGGAAATGACAACCCACTGCAGTGTTCTTGCCTGGAGAATCCCAGGGACGGAGGAGCCTGGTGGGCTGCCGTCTCTGGGGTCGCACAGAGTCGGACACGACTGAAGCGACTCAGCAGCAGCAGCAGCAAGCCTAATCCCAGGAGATGTAAATTGCTGACAGTTTGTTTTACTCGCTTCCAGATTTTTCCCTCTTAAGTATTTGTAGGAAATGTAGAGGCTTTTTGAGAAAAACAGACATACTTTTTTTTTTTTCTTCCTTTTTTCGGTTCAGTGCCATATTGTGCATGTCTTTCTGTGGGTGATGATCTTACGTAGACAGTTCTACTTCCCTTCCTGTTCTGAGGACAGAACTCCTGACCTGTCCTTCCTGGCTCAACCCCAGGTTACAAAGTCCCTCAGCAGATCCAGCTCAGACTAGAAAATGTGCCACCTGGACAGGGCATCCTAGAGTTCTGTTTAATCTGTAAAAGCAGAGGCCAGGCTCCAAGGGCATGAAGGAGGGTTCTTCTATGGGATAGCAGGCTTTGAGCTCCGAGAAAGACCCCGAGGGAGGAACCTGGCTTCCCGTTCACCCTGGGTGCCTAGAACAGTGCCTGACACACAGTAGGTCCCGACACACAGCAGGTCCTTGGCACACCATTGGTTGAGTGAATGAATGCCCAAATGCATCAGAACACAGCTTACTTGAAGATGGGGTACATGTTTTCTTTCCAGGTGATTCAGGCTAAGCACTAAAAACAGATGCCACATTCTTCAGCCCTCATCACGCAGGGACGAGCCACACTGGACACGGAAGGAGTATCTGGGGCAGGTTTCTCATCTTTGACGTGACGTGGAGGCAGACTCCTAACCTCCTCCCAGCTGGCCCCCCGAGTTCCTCCTGACCAGCAGCACTGCCTGCATGCTGATGACGGCGCAGGTCTGGGGGACCCTCCCCGTTTCCTGTGCGAGAAGCCCCCTTTCCCATGGGAAAGGCCCCACTACAAAGAGTATAACCGAGTCCAAGCTCCCTGCCTGCCGTGGACACAAGGGAGCCTGACTCTCCTTGTCTCTCCACATGTGAGTCTCTGTCTCAGCGCTCGGGGAACATTTCCCAGTGGAAATGCTGGAAATGGTGGGATAAATGGATGACACCTGGTAATGGGATATTCTCATCTAGTAAAAACCTTAAATCTCTGGGCTCCCAGATGCCCCTTTTGGGTCAAGTTAATTATATTAAGTGAATCCTCAAAGCTTTAATGTTCATAACATCTTCATGCTGCTTTTCAGAAATTAATTCATTCCTTCTAGACAGGAAATTTGCAGGCTCAGGCTCTGAGAAAAAGGATTATATTTAATGCATTTAAGAGGTCCGCTTACATCTGTATTTCTCCTGAAATAAGCTGTTTGCCAGTGTTTGTTCTAGAGAGAAAAAAAAATTCTTAAAAGACAGCATGGGCACATTGTTAAAAATTAAGATATACACTATTTGTGAAATCCTCAAATCTTAAGAGATTCTTCCTTATGAAAATGCAAGACTCTGCTCCATGAACTGGCTCTTACAAGCACGTGCTCTGGCTTGGGTATTCCCTGTTGTTGAGTTATGGTGGAGGAGGTGGGGGAGGTGTGCTTGACTCAGCAGGAAGCAGGAATTTACTTAATGTTCATTAACCAAGGCCCACAGACCTCAGCCCCGGTGACCCCTTGCTGAACACACTGCCTGCCCCATCCTCAGTGACCTGTTCTCCCCTGCCTTCCCCGCGCCCAGGTACACACCCAGCACACCCCTGTCAGATTTGAGCTTATTAAGGACGGCGGGGGCAGCCACACTCCTGTCCCCATGTACCCTGTGAAGGATTCTGAATGCAACAAGTGATTTATAAAAGCATACACATTCTCTGTCCTTTTCCTACCCCTACACTCTGCCCTTTGACCCAGGCAGTGAAACACGGCCGATGTCACCCCCAGCGGCCACCGCGGTCCCTCTGCTCAAAGACCAGGCTGCAGAGAGGCCTCTGTGGCCTGAGCCCTCCCACACTTTACCCTCAGCTCCCACCAGTCCAGACAGTATTCTCAGATCAGCTCTCCACACGAATATCTCTTTTCATATCCTTTTCGTTCCTTCAATATTAACAAAACTCCCTCCTCTCACCTATATGCTACTAAGCATTTTTACTTGACAAAATCCTAGTAATGTTCAAATGTTTCTTGGGTCCAAGTGCCACCCCAAGGGACTCTCTGAACTCCCATGGTAAGCAGTTCTGTGTTCTATGTCCTTGCTATGGACCTCACTCCATTCTGTGTCTGGGGAGGCAATTGTGGTTCCTTGTGTCATTTAACTGCTTCTCTCAGTGTCCCCCTGATCTGCCTGACAGCAGAACTTGTCATTGTTTGTTTACCTGCCAAGTCATGTCTGATTCTTTTGCAGCCCCGTGGACTCTAGTCCACCAGGCTCCTCTGTCTGTCCATGGGATTCTCCAGGCAAGAATACTAGAGTGGGGTACTATTTTCTCCTCCAGGGGATCTTTTCGACCTAGGGATCAAACTCACATCTCCTGCATTGCAAGTGGATTCTTTAGCATCTGAGACACCAGGATTAGGTCATTATTTTTCTCCACACCATGAATGAATGAATGAAGTGAAATCAATTGATCTGGAGGAAGCAGAATGATGGGAAAACCCTGGACTGGGAACCACAAGGCCTGACGTATACACTGGGGGCATCGTCCAGCCTCCATGGCCTAGCTCCTCACACTGATGGTAGCAGGGAGTCTGTTGGATGGAGTTCCTTGTCTCAGGGCACACTCTGGTTTCTTGGAGACAGCAAGCAGCTCCGTATCAGAGGGGACCTAAGGATGCCAGGTGGTGTTTAAGGATTCACCGTGTCTCTCCCTGGCACAGAAAACAACTCCTTGCTTGTATCTATATAAAGACACTTAGTAGTCACTTGTATGACCCACGTGCAATTCCAGAAATGGGACTTTTGCCCCGAATTTACTTAAAAATTAAAAATCATTACAGTAGTTCAAGAAAGGCAATTTAGTGTAAGTGAACTACTCCAGGCATTTTTATTTCTTAAAACCAGTAAGATTCTACATCATCAAATAGCGTTTTCATTTAGATGACTGCCATCAGACTATAACTATCTTCATCTCTTTAGTTGTACCAGTCGCTCAGTCGTGTCTGACTCTTTGTGACCCCCTGGACTGTAGCCCCCAGGTTCCTCTGTCCATGGGACTCTCCAGGCAAGCATCCTGGGGTGGGGTGCCATGCCCTCCTCCAGGGGATCTTCCCAACTCGGATCGAATCCAAGTCTCCTTTGTCTCTGCCTTGACAGGCGGGTTCTTTACCACTAGTGCCACCCGAGAGGCCCCAAATGATGCTCACCGAACTATAATTCATTTTAAGTCTCACTTTCCCTGGTGGCTCAGATGCTAAAGAATCTGCCTACAGTGCAGGAGACCTGATCCCTGGGTTGGGAAGATGCTCTGTGGAGGAGGGCATGGCAACCCACTCCAGTATTCATGCCTGGGAAATCCCATGGACAGAGGAGCCTGGTAGGCTACAGTCCGTGGGGTTGCAAAGAGTTGGACATGACTGAGTGACTAACAGTCACAAAGTCCCACGTGTACCAAGACACCACAGAAGCTTGAGAAATCCCTCAAGCTGAGCCTCCCAAAACATCTGGTTCCACTTCAGATGTTGGCTCTGTGGTCAAGAATCCACCTGCCAATGGAGGAGACACAGGTTTGATCCCCAGGTTGGGAACATCCCCTGGGGAAGGGCATGACAATCCACTCCAGCATTCTTGCCTGGAGTATTCCATGGACAGAGGAGCCTGGTGGGTGACAGTCCGTGGGGCCGCAGAGTGGGAATGACTGAGCAACTGAGCACACACTTGCACACTACCTCACATGTGGCCCCGGGCACAACAGCCCTGGAGGTTGCTGTTCTCAGATGGGACGGCTTCTCTGTAAGATCTCATATTAAACTGCAGTGATTGCTCCCACGAACCCTGGCCATGAGAGAAACACTCTGTTCTAGAAGAATCTCAGGTGAGCTACAGATTGGGGTTACTGGGCCTCATGAGCAAACAGACAGGAGGCTGCGTGGATTTTAACCAGCTGCTGGAAGGCCATTTTCTGACTCTAGGTCATTTCTCACAGGATAGCCTGCAATGAGTGTCACTCCTATGAGGGTTTTAGAGCTGGTCTTCTGACAAAGCCTCTGATGGAGAAAGAAAGGGGGCAATGAGAACAAGATCCTCATCCTGCTTGGAGGACCAGCTCCCTGTGGCAAGGTGTAGGGTCCACATTGAAGGTTTTGGAAAGAGATGAACCTGCACTCACCTCCTTTGCTGTGACAACTGAAAGACGATTCGATTCATTCACCTCTCTAAGGCCCAGTTTTCTCATATGTAAAATGGAGACACCACCAGCCACAAAGAATTGCTGTGGATGTCACGTGAGCAGCGTCTGCCAGACTGGTACCGGGTGGAGGGGGACAAGCCCAGGAGTGAGGGCAGAGGGGAGGCCAGGAGGAGGCCCCTCCGGATGCCTCGCTCCACAGAGCACTTCCATTCCTCGGAAATTCCTACAAATCATCTCATCTTTCCCGTTATTTCCCTCTCTGTGGTCATTGTTGGGCTCTAACATTGCCACCTGAGGTTTGCACTGACCTCCTCCCAATCTTCCCTGGAACAAAACACTGTGAATATATTCATTTCACTCTACGCATTAACTAACACTTCCTGGGCACCACACGAGCTGCAGGGGAGATACAGCCCTGATGCTCAAGCAAATAAAAACAATTAATGCTTCATAAGTTAACATTTACACCACGTCTTACGCTCTACACACAAGGGACGAACCGCACCTGCTGTCTCTTTACGACCCAGGCCGTCTAACTAACCAGAGCCCCAGGCATCGGGCAGACACTCCGTAATACTGATAAAGTGGATGGCGGTGCTTAAAGCATGCTGCTTTCTTTTTAATGGGGTATAGTTGTTCTGCAACGCCGTGTCAGTTTCTGCTGTACAGAAAAGTGAATCAGCTATACCAGTACATACATCAGCCACGCATCTCCTCATTTTTGGATTGCTTTTCCATTCAGGTCACCACAGAGCACTGCACTGAGGGGCGCGCTCTCCTCAGTCACCTATTTTATACAAACCATCAATAGTGTGTGCGTCAGCCGCAATCCCCTAATCCATCCCCGCCTCCATGGTATCCATCCATTCGTTCGCTAAGTCTGTGTCTCTATTTCTACTTTGCAGATAAGTTCATCTAGGCCATTTTTTTCTAGATGCCACCTATATGCATTAATATACAATATTTGCTTTTCATGGCTACCTGCTCCGGTATTCTTGCTTGGAGAATCCGATGGACAGAGAAGCCTGGTGGGCTACGGTCCATAGGGCTGCAAACAGTCACACGGGACTGAAGCAACTGAGCACACACACACGTATGCCAGCCTGTGCCACATAGTACGCCCGTCTCTAGGTCCATCCACGTCGCTGCAAATGGCAGTTTCATTCCATTGTATGGCTGAGTGACAGCCAGGGATGCTGCCTTACCTGTTAAAACTGCTTTATGTAGTTTGACCCCTGGAGACTCAGTCTCTGTTGGGTGCCAAGATAGAATCCTTCAACTAGTGCAGTTGGGAATAAATCACTTCCAGCGATTAAGTTAGCACCCAGAAGGAAAGCTGTGAAAAGGCATAGATTAGCAGAAGATCTGCTAAGACCATGAACAAGCAGAGAAAGGAAGCTTGCCATTTTTCTTGGGAGCTCCAAGTTGCAACCCCTTGCCTATGACTGGGGCATTCCACAGTACCTCAAATAAATATCCAACGGTCAGCTGTGTTACTTTAAAACTCAAGTGCTCGTATAAAAACTGGAGAATGACCCTGCTCCCTGGTCCTATTCATTTTCCCTGTTCATCAAGTAGATGAGTCAGGTGGAGGGGAAGGGGGGAAAGCAGAGGAGTCCTAGTTCTTTCTCTAAACTCTGTTGAGCACTGATTCAAAGGAGGGAGGAGGCAAAGATTCTGGGTGAGGAAGATGATGCGAAGGCTGAAGGAGACCATGGGTTGGCCTGAGAGTCAGGCTGAAATGGAAAGTTCCTTCTAGCCTTTAATGCACTGCATCCCCTCTTAGGCACTTAAGGACTTATTCTAGCCCTGTCCATGGGGTTCGGGCATCAGGAAGAAAGGCTTTTATTAGCTTACAGACAGGCATTGAGGTGGTCATTGTTTCCCATGTCCACTAGCTGATAAATGAGCAGACTCTAATTTGCAATCCATCCGTTTGTTTAACCTGACTTATTTAGGGCTCTTAATGCCAAATTAAGTTTTAAAACCCAATAATTTGGTTTAAGGATGAACACTAACCTAGGCATTTTGTGTTTAGTAAAAACCTATTTTCGTGTGAGGAGTCACTGAGAAGAAAGTTGGAAAAGAAAACATCCTAGGAAAGGCTGGCATTAATATTACATAATGTTGACATTTATCCCCCAGATTTCACGAAAAAGGTGCCTTCTCACGAGCCACAGCATCTCCTCTGCACGTTGGTTGCATTTACTCACAGGCAGGTTGCCTGGGCCTCATTTCCGAGGCAATTTGAACAAGGCACCAAAGGGCTAAAACGGCTTCTAAGATGCGCTTCTGATCTCCGGCTATTGCTCTGCAATCCACGTGACCGAGGGGTCACGTGGGAGAATGGGACAGCGAATGTCAGGGTCTGTATATATTTGCCCTTTAAAAATTGCTAATGTGGGACTTACCAACCCCCAAGCAGACAGCCTAGACTCACTGCACATTTACCAGTAAACTGCCAGATTAAAAACAAAACTCTGTCCCCAAAATAATCATCCGGCAACACTATTCTTGAGAGGTTTACCTGTTGTTTCGTAGGCATTTGCCTGTGCAGACTACAAGGCAAGTATCTGGTGCCAAGAGGTGTTTGAGCTGAGGCTGAGAAGCCCAGTGGCAAAAGGAGGCAGATAACCTGGTGGAAGAAGCAGGGCTCACAGGCCACCTGGCCGCCCATGGGGCCTGGGGTGGGGGTGTGGGGGCTGCTGACCACCCCCTTACCTGACACCTGGCACTTCTGTTGTGACCCTCAGGCTCACACGAGACCAGCAGCGAGAGGTGAGGGTGCTTGAGCTTAGGGAACACCCTGGAGCTTCACGGATGCGTCCAGACTCCCACTGTCCATAAGGATCAGCCTCACAGTGACTCAGTCAATGCCCTCGCATTTAATGAACAACCTGTCCACTGAAATCGGGGGACGTTCTCAGAAGGCATTTTCAGAGTTAAGTCAGACAGAACCCTTGAAAAGGCCAGCTGTGTCACGTGCACGCTGTGTGGCCCAGCACAAGTGACCGGACCTCTCTGGTCCCAGGAAGCTTTACCTGCCACCCTGGCGTTACTAGGAAGCATTCTGCTGCTGCGTCATTTCTGAGGTTTGTTCTACTTGCCTTGTATATTTGGGGTGGATGGAAGCCCCATCCAAGGATCTCATCTGGGAAAAACTAACAAAGCAAAGTCGCTTGGCTGTCCCTTCTTTGCAAAGGGCAGGGGTCCCAGAAGTGTGTCTTTTCTTTGGAAAAACTCCTTAGTTTGACTTTCTAGCTGTTGCTGAGAAAGGCTGCCTGGCACCCGAGGCGGGGCCTCAGAAAGGAGGGGTGCCTAGCAAGCTAGAGTCTTCTGCATAATGGCCCTGAGTTAATGAGCTGTTTGTTGTCTCCTCTGGGAGAGGAGATTGTGCAGGAGCCCAGGATGCTCAGAGAACTAAAGGGTCTGAGCACAGAGGAGAAGCCTGTGACCCAGGAGACGGCCCCCGCCGGGAGCGACGGGGGGTCAGTCTGAGAAGAAGCCAGAAAACAAAGCACTGAAAAGGCCCCCGGACCGCGCACAGGACCCGGGTCCACGTGCATGCTTCTGGGCGATCCCACGCAGCTGGAAGACTTCCCATGGAGCTGGTGACACCCCAGGGCCACTCACGGGGTGGCTTTGAGTGCTCGTGGAAACAGGGCATGCTAAGCACTTAGCACGTTTTGCATGTAATCAATAAATGACAAGGACAGAAATTATGTCGGCCTCGCTGTCCAGTCGCTAAGTCGAGTCTGACTCTCTGCAACCCCATGGGCTGCAGCACGCCCTTCCCTGCCCTTCACCATCTCCCGGAATTTGCTCAGACTCATGTCTACTGAGTCGGTGATGCCATCCAACCATCTCATCCTCTGTCACCCCCTTCTCCCCCTGCCCTCAATCTTTCCCAGCAACATAAACGAGGTGAACAAATCTAGAATCAGGAGCTTCTTTACCATCTATTAGATTCTCCCTATTAAAGCAGGAAAAGAGAAACACCCATGTCATTATCATTACACACATTCATGTGATTTCTTTCAATGCAAGAGTTACCATAGATAAAGAGCCTGGTTATCATTCCATCAACCAGAAGTTCATTTTCACAGAGTGCTGGGCCATGAATGCTTGACTTGCCCAACCGCCGAGTCGTCATTCGGTCAGGTCATATTCACAGAAACTCTGTCACATGACAGACGCTCCGCTCCACGAGGGAAACAGGACGACACAGCAACACAGCCCCGAGAAGCCTGCTTTCCAGGCTGAGGCAGCGCTTGCGCTGGGTCACTCAGTCGTGTCCAACTCCTTGCGACCCCATGGACTGCGGCCCACCAGGCTCCTCTGTCCTTGGGGACCCTCCAGACAAACATACTGGAGTGGGCTGCCATGCCCTCCTCCAGGGGAATCTTCCCAACCCAGGAATCAAGCCCAGGGTAAGGCAGAGATGGAAGCAAACAGCTGAATGCAAATTAGATGCACTGTGGGCCCCGGGTTGAAGGGCCACTGGAGGTTACACTCAATCATGGACGAGATCAACTGATTCATTTTATATTAATTAAGAAGGTGATCAATGTTTGAAAAAAATGTTAATGATAATTGGCCTCTAGTAGACTGATGAGTGTAAGGACTTGGGATAATTTAATTGAGACAATGAATGATAACGTCAGTGCTGGTAATGAGGGTCACTGCATTTCAAGGATGTAAAATCTCTGATTAATAGAACTTTCCGGTTTGCTTTAAAAAGACCATTCTAGACTCAGAGGAATATCACCCCTGGGTTCAACAGCTGCAGTAAGGTGGGGCTTATGGAACTTCACAGGTCACTTAATCTGCATGAAAGTAAAATAAAACAAGGCTGGTTAGTCCCGGTTTGTGAGCTGTGGAGCTGAAAGTACCCTTGACATCCCACTACCAGGCAGACCACCTGCCCTTCAGCCTGGTCTGGTTTATAGGTGGGCCTTCAGCGGTGACACGCGGTGCCTCAGGGCATGCCCTGAGTGATTGCGGGGGGCGGGGTGGGGAGATGTTCAGGAGAAGCCCCCTAGTCAGGCCAGGAGCCCTGGAGCAGCCACAGAACACTCTGAAAACTGTCTTTCCACCTCACTGAGGATGCAACATAACATGTAACTCTCACTTGAGATCTCTTTTCTCAAGATAAAAATGTGCATGCGTGTGTGTGTGTGTGTGTGTGTGTGTGTGTGTGTGTGTGTGTGTGTGTGTGTGTGTGTGTGTGTGTGTGAATGTGCGCACGCGTGTGTGTCTTTAAATATCCAAATAAAGCCTGTCTCTCTGTAATGCAAAGAAACAAAGTTGAAATAGGATTTCACTCTTTGCTTCTGCCAAGGGTCTTCATTCAGTTCAACGAAACAGAGGCTAAATCTAAATTTCCCAGGGAGGAGGCACTTGCCAACTGAAAAGTGAGGAAAAGATTCAGAAGGCACCTCTCTCTACTGGGAGCATGTTGGCCCACCTAAGCCTGAAGAGATGCAGGTCCTCAAGGCAGGAATTACTACCAGCAGAAGGGCCCCTCAGACAGAGGACCAAAAGCAATGAGCGTGATGTCCACAGAGCATTCGGGGCCTCCAAGGGAGGAACCAGGCTTGTTCCCCTCTCTGCCCCAATCACTCCTTTAGCCGCTAGTGAAGCAGGTCCAGCCCTGCAGAGTGGGGACCCCAAGACTGGGGACCCTAAGACAATAATCCAGGTGATGCTCAGATAGAACTGTGAGTTCAGCAAAGAGCAACTGCTTCTCCTTGGGAAAAGCCAGAGAGAATTTATTTTGGATCAAGCCATAAAGAGTGAATGAGGATTTCTGAAGCACAGAAGTTCTGAATAAAAGCACTTTCATATACACAAAGCCAGAGAAAAACAGAGAAAAAACCTAGGTTATTGAATGTAGCTACTGTTCTCATTTATTGCTCTCATTGCTCCTACTGCCCTGGGCACTAACTGCTACAGCCCTTGGAATGCCTCCTGCAGGTGTTCATAACTCCAAAGGACAGCTAGCAGTAATCACTTTATCTCTCACACTGGCAGTGTGGGCGTTGCATTAAGAAGAAGGCAGGCCGACGCAGACGGGGCCGCTGCTGAAAGCACCTCGGTCTGGGGATACATCCTGGAGCACTGGTGGGAACAAGCTTCACTGCACTGAGACAGTCTGCAGCATAGCTGGCCTCACGCCAGACAAGTGGGTTTCTCTTCCCCGAGCAAAGGGAAATCTCGAAAACTGTTCAGTAAATTGGGGCTTCACCCAAACGTGTTCTCTAACTGTATTTCATCTGTTTCTCATGGCACAGTGATGCTCTTCGACGTGCATTCTATGTAATGACTTCAGATGGTAACTATATACTTGCCTCCACCAGTCCCAACCCACGAAAGAACATTTTCACCTTTTGAGACCTGACCTCTCTGGGCATTCCTCTGCAGTGACTGCTGGCTGACCGGTACAGGTGGCGCCAAACAACCCTTAGGGGAACTTTTTGACTCTGCAATTCTAACGACTTAATAGCTTCAATTGAAAAATGTAGCTTTCGAAAAGCAGCGGAAATACCCAAATCTTTGTAAACTGGAATCCTTCCTTCATCTCCCCCACCCCCTGAGCTTTAGAAAAAGAAATTCATCTGGTCTTTCAGAATAACAATAGAGAAGAGGAGAAAGTAAACATGGAAATCAGCCTGCTTTGAGCTTTGTGAACTTCTCAATTTTATCTTCTAAAACATTTATTTTCCAGGATCAGCCAGCCAGCTGGTATTTCCCGACATTCAAAGGAAGTGATTTTCTCCAATTTTATAGTCTCTCTCATATCGCATCTGAGAGACGGAGAAGGCTCCTCCCTCATGGCACCTGGATGAATGGAAGAGAGGCAACAAACAGTGGAGAAGAGGCTCTGGAGCCAGTAGCCACCACGGCCTTTCGCCACGTTCCACTGAAGTCCAGAGAGAGAGCCGCCTGGGAGGCCAGGCCTTGCCTGGAGCTCGCAGACAAGCCGATCCAGCCCTGGCAGCAGCTGCTGCCAACCAGCCTCGGGCCCCGCTGTGTCCTGAAGACGCTGGGCAGGGATAGCGGGTCTCTCGACGGGTGCGGGTGCCTCGGCTTGCTCAGGCCACCGGCTGCAGGCCCGTCAGCCCCGTTGCCAAGGTTCAGCCCAGGCCGCCTTCCTAAGAGGGAATCTGCAACAGCAAATATGCTTCCTGAGAAGGCGTGTCATCCAGGAGTCTCTTGGGGTGCTGTGGCTTCAGGCTACCTGTGCAGAGTGGCCAACCCCACAAATACAGAGGGAGACTGCTTTCCTGTTGCTGGCAAGTGTGATGAACAGAAAGAGCCGTCTGCATCACCGACTCGATGGATATGAATTTGAGCAAACTCTGGGAAACAGTGGGGACAGAGGAGCCTGGTGTGCTACAGTCCACGGGGCCGCAAAGGGTCAGACACGACTTAATGACTGGATAACTGCAGCAAATACAAGTATCACCCCCTGTTTGGGAATTAGCCTTCCCCCATCACAGTCTGAAACAGGGTTAGTAACCTCAGACATGCAGATGACACGACCCTATGGCAGAAAGCAGAGAAGAACTAAAGAGCCTCTTGATGAAAGTGAAAGAGAGTGAAAACGTTGGCTTAAAACTCAACATTCAGAAAACAAGATTGTGGCATCCAGTCTCATCACTTCATGGCAAACAGATGGGGAAACAACGCAAACAGTGAGAGACTTTATTTTTGTGGAGAGGGGCTCCAAAATCACTGCAGGTGGTGACTGCAGCCATGAAATTAAAAGACCTCTGCTCCTTGGAAGAAAGCTATGACAAACCTAGGCATATTAAAAAGCAGAGACATTACTATTACTTTACCAACAAAGGTCTGTCTTGTCAAAGCTATGGTTTTTCCAGTAGTCATGTAAGGATGTGAGAGTTGGACTATAAAGAAAGCTGAGCACCAAGAATGGATGCTTTTGAACTGTGGTGTTGGAGAAGACTCTTGAAAGTCCCTTGGACTGCAAGGAGATCCAACCAGTCCATCCTAAAGGAGATCAGTCCTGGGTGATCATTGAAAGGACTGTTGCTAAAGCTGAAACTCCAATACTTTGGCCACCTGATGTGAAGAACTGACTCATGGGAAAAGACCCTGATGCTGGGAAAGACTGAAGGTGGGAGGAGAAGGGGACGACAGAGGATGAGATGGTTGGATGGCATCACTGACTCCATGGACATCAGTCTGAGCAAGCTTCAAGAGATGGTGATGGATAGGGAGGCCTGGTGTGCTGCAGTCCATGGGGTCACAAAGAGTCAGACATGACTGAGTGACTAAAGTGAACTGAACTGATCTGCCACATGAAGCAGTCTGATGAAGGGCAACAAAACCCAACCCACTGTATGTGAGACTTGCAGGAAATGTGCTCCTGGGGCAAGGGGTATGTGGCCGCCGAGGGGCCGTTTCTCACTGCTGTGCCCTCCACCTGCCATCACAAAGTTGGCCGAGCACCAGCTCTCCGGAACCTTCTTCTCCCAGGTCTTCTCTGATGCCGCCTCCTCGGGCCCCTCCTGCCCGGGAGAACATGAGCAGCTCCCACGAGATGAATACTTCCCACATCTCCAAGTGGCTCCCACTCTTCACGGAACTTCACATCCTGTTCTCCGCACTTAAAGCACATTCCACAGAGTTCTCTCTCATCAGCTTCTGCTCTGCATTCCTCATCTAACCACAGGAGCTGACTCCAACGAGGCAGAGACTGCGCTCCTTAACCAAGGCACCCCCCTCGAGGCATCCCAGGCATATCTTCCCACCCCCGCATCTGTGCCCAAGGCGCCACCTCGAGGCATCCCGGGCATATCTTCCCACCCTCAGGTCTGAGCACCAGCTGCCCCCTCGAGGCATCCCAGGCATATCTTCACACCCCCAGGTCTGCACCCCAGAACATCTTACTCATGCGCGGCTCACCGTGCCTTCTGACATCTGTCACTCTGTCTCCACTCACAGCTGAAACTTCCATTCTCTGAAGACTGACTGAATTAAGTCACCTTATATTCACTGGAAGGACTGATGCTGAAACTGAAACTCCGGTATTTTGGTCACCTGATTCTAAGAGCTGACTCATTGGAAAAGACTTTGATGCTGGGAAAGATTGAAGGCGGGAGGAGAAGGGGTAGACAGAGGATGAGAAGGTTGGATGGCATCACCGACTCAACGGACATGAGTTTGAGCAAGCTCCAAGAGTTGGTGATGGACAAGGAGGCCTGGCATGCCTCGGTCCATGGGGTCTCAGAGTCAGACACAACTGAGTGACTGAACTGAACTGATGTACTGAGAACCTATTGAGACATTAACATGATCGTGGAAACAGACATTTATTTACATTGAAATATGTTTATGATAATGTGTTATAAACTTCCCCCATGTAATAAACATGGTCAGCATTGTCCCACCAATTATATCTAAGAGGATAAATATGAAAATGTAATTTTATTACAGGGGATTTATTTTTATCCTTTAATATAGCATTTTGTGTTTTCTACTTTAGTACAGTAAGTATGTAAGTCAGGTATAATAAAAAATTTGATACAACACACAAACCTAAGCTCTCACGGTGCCGTTTCACTACTCTCTACCCTTCAGTTCCAACAGATCACACTCGAGCCCTCTGTTTCTCTGAATGGAACCCTTTCTCACTGGCCACCATCCTCTCCCAAGAGCCTGCATCACCTGGTCCAACGTTGTCCCCTCTTGGCTCCTGGATGGGTCTTCCCTGTGGCTGCACGCTGTTAATGGACATCCCAGGAAGGGTTCTGCCCCAGGCCTCTGGCTGCTGCTCCGCATGGGACATGTCGGACCCTCTCTCGCAGAGAGCTTACTAGAAGAGTTCTCACAGTCAGATGTCTGCTTAAACTAACTTCATCAGAAAGAACTTCCAACCATTCCACGTAAAGTAGCGGATCCATAAGTTTCCTTATCTTTAAAAGTCAGTTGTTTAAGTTGCACGGGAAAATGTTCCAGAAGGGCCAGCAGATGGCCACAGACTGGGTACTTTGCTCAAGATTCCAGACACCGAAAGAAAGAAACGAAAGCACTCCACCCAGCCAGGTAATGACCCCCACCTGGAACCAGAGCCGTGGCCTGAGGGGGCCACCGGGGAGCACGGCACCTGGGCCCGCCTGCGGCCACGCCTGTCTCCAGTCCTGCCTCCTCTACGTGGACTGAGACGGAAAGGCCGACGTCAGCCAGGAGTGTCTGACTGAGGATTAGACGGGTCGCACAGAGTTGGACACGACTGAAGCGACTTAGCAGCAGCAGCGCACTCTGAAGGCAGAGCTGGCGGATGGATTAGAATATGAAGTACAAGAAGAAGAGTGGAGACAACGATGACTCCCAGTCTTTCTGCCTGTTCTGCCGGAAGAACAAATTTCTCATCAACTGAATGGGAGTGGCTGTGGATGGGGCTTCCCGGGTGGCGCTAGGGGTAAAGAAGCTGGCTGCTAATGTAGGAGACATAGAGCCGTCGGTTCCATCCCTGGGTGGGGAAGATCCCTGGAGGAGGGAAAGGCTACCTGCTCCAGTATTCTTGCCTGGAGACATAGACAGGGCTACAGTCCATGGGGCTGCACAGAGTTGGACAAGACTGAAGCAACTTAGCACGTGGATGGGGTGGGTGCTTTTTTTTTTTTTTGGCAAGGAAGGGGTGAACTCACATTTGGTGATTATTAAAGTTCAGGTTGTATGTCTGTGAGACATCTGAGAACTTCAGAGAAGAGGTCTGGTCTGGAGAATAAGTTAGGGGGTCATCAGTAGGCGGAGAATATTTAAAGTCATGAGACTAGATGAAAACTCGGAGGGAGTGAGTGTAGACACTGAAAGAGAAGGGGAAGACTGAGAGACAGGCCCACCAACATCAGAAGTCAGAGACAGCAGCTGAGGAGGTAGAGACAAAACCAAGAGAACGTGACAACACAGAGGTCAAGTGAGAAAGCTGGCGCAGGCGGAGGGAGGGGGTGGATGGTGTCAAATGCTGCTGACGGGCAGACTAAGCAGAGGTCTGGGATGCGATGGTGGAATTTAGCAACCTGGAGGTTCCTGGTGACCTCGACAAGAGAAGAGTCAGAGAGTCCTGCGGGTGAAAGCCTAACCAGGGTAGGCTTAGCAAGAGCTGGAGAAGCACCTGGCAACGGTACAGGGGTGCCCGTTTCAAGCTGCGAAGAGGAGCAAGAAATTGGGCAGTGCCTGGCGGGGAAGGTGGAGCCCAGCTGAGCCTTCCACGTGTTTTTGGAGACCCCAGCAGCAGCATATCACCTTGATGATGGGAATAGTCTAACACAGAGATGAAACATTGACATTGGGAGAAGAAAGGAGACATGTGCTGCCATTATTCCTCAAGTAAGTGAGGCACATTCACCCCTAATGTCTGGAGGCTGAGCACAGACAGGTCGCACTGTGGTTCCAGGCTGGGGGAGGCGCGGAGTGAATGGCGGTGCAGACGCTGGCGGGTAAGGAGACGAGATGGGGGGTGTACTTTTCCTTTCTCCCGGTAGGTTTGGATGGGAAGAGAATGGGAAGGAGGCTTGGAGGTTTAAGGAAAGAGGAGAAGGTCTGTAATGATTTATCATCGAGGAGCTGGAAAGAATGAGTAGACAAGGAGAGCCCAGGAAGATGGATCCATGGAAACTTAAACCTCTGAAGTAACCTAAGACCGCATCACAGAGGCCACCTCATATTACAGCATCCCAGCACAGCACACTAAGAGATACAAAAGATTGAGAAGTCCAATGTGGTCACTTACAAAAGACAGAAGAGTTTATTCAAATAAGCCAATATGAGACTGCACGCTGGGTAATTTCAAGAAGCACAGGCCTCTTCCTTTGCAGGTGGGAGGCTGAGTGGACTCAGATGTTGCCCGTTATACTGTTCTATGCATCTCAACCGGCTAGCTGCAACCAGTACCTGAGGGAAGTCTACAAGGGCTTTAGGACAGGAGAGAATTAGAAGGCTGTTACACCAGTCATTTTCAGAAAAGGTAGATCAAAAAAGTGTCCCCAGGATGAACGTGGGTGAGGAGAAATGTAACTCCAATTCATTTTTTTCCTGATAAATAAAATGTATTAGTTCTACATGATTAACTCCAGTATTAAACTGAAGATAATACATTTGTTAACTTTAATGGTTAATGTTCTCTAAAAAAGTCAAAGTCTCTTTCTTGGGGAACTGCACCATTTTTCTTGATCATTTGTGTTCTATTAGTTCAACATAGGCACGTGGGAATAAGGAGTCCTAAAATAGAGAAGTTAAGGAATGGCAATAATTCTGAAATACTCACAACCTACAGTCTTGATTAAACACACAATGTAGCCAGGCAGGTTGGAGAAACTGGCTGCAGACTTTGGTTCTATACAATGTAGCTATTTATAGACACCAGTGCAGCTGTTTATAGGTCTGAGCCTCCTGAATTTTGCTACTTAGGAACTGCGTGATCAAGTCATTTAAACACCCTTGGCTCCGCTTCCCCATCTGTAAAATGCGAATAATGGTGTGTGTGTGTGCCAAGTCACTTCAGTTGTGTCCTACTCTTTGCAACCCCATGGTCTATAGCCTGCCAGGCTCCTCTGTCCATGGGATTCTCCAGGCAAGAATACTGGAGTGGGTTGCCATGCCCTCCTCTAAGGAACCTTCCTGACCCAGGGATCGAACCCACGTCTCTTATGTCTCCTGGATTGGCATGTGGGTTCCTTACCACTAGTGCCACCTGGGAAGGCCAAGTGAATAATGGTAATTGTGAGAATTAATTGATTTAAAGTGTGCAAAGCACTTAGCCCAGAACTTAAGATATGGGAAGCCCCCAGCAGATGATGTGATGATGACGGTGGTGGTGATGGTGGTGGTGATGGTGATGTGATGATGACGGTGGTGGTGATGGTGATGCAATGATGATGGGGGGGGTGGTGGTGGTGATGGTGGTGATGGTGATGTGATGATGATGATGGTGGTGGTGATGATGGTAATGATGGTGATGTGATGATGACGGTGGTGATGATGGTGGTGGTGATGTTGGTGGTGGTGATGGTGGTGGTGGTGGTGGTGGTGATGGTGATGCAATGATGATGGTGGTGGTGATGGTGGTGGTGATGTTGGTGGTGGTGATGGTGGTGATGATGGTGATGCGATGGTGGTGGTGGTGATGGTGATGGTGATGCAATGATGATGGTGGTGGTGGTGATGATAACAAGGAAGGAGGAGAGGAAGTGCAGACAGAGGAGAAAGGAAGAAGAAGAGAAGAATGAGGCTGTTGTAGTGATGATGGTGTAGATGGTTGTGGCGGTGGTGGTGGTGGGGGTGACTCTAAGTCACCCAAAGGGAAACTGTTCCATGGGCAAAACCATGTCTTTTTGGGGTCCAGAAACTTGCCTGCTACATTGTAGACACTCTGCTGCTGCTGCTGCCAAGTTGCTTCAGTCGTGTCTGATTCTGTGCGACCTCATAGACGGCGGCCCACCAGGCTCCCCCGTCCCTGGGATTCTCCAGGCAAGAACACTGGAGTGGGTTGCCATTTCCTTCTCCAATGCATGAAAGTGAAAAGTGAAAGTGAAGTCGCTCAACCGTGTCCAACTCTTCATGACCCCATGGACTGCAGCCCAGCAGGCTCCTCCATCCATGGGATTTTCCAGGCAAGAGTACTGGAGTGGGGTGCCATTGCCTTCTCCGTGTAGACACTCAATAAACACTAATTAAAGGAATTAATGTTTTGACCATTTCTAAAGCTCATCTCAGCTCCACAACAATCAATAATCCTATGAAATGTAGGATTCGTTCCCTGAGTTTTCACACCTAGACTTGTAAGGTTAAAAATGAATGAATTCTTTATGGCATTTGTAAAACTCACATTGTAAGGCACAGTTAGTCACCCCAAAGTCACTTCATTCACTTTAAGCTACTGCATCTTCAAGGAGCAGGAAGAAAGAGACTGATCAGGAAGAGGAATCAGTGAAAGGAGGAGGGGCAGCTAGAAAATAGGGAGGGGGGAGGAACATAACATCAGTTCTGTTCCCTTGCATTTCTGATAGTGCCTGGTCTCTGGGGAGACCTGACCACTTGGTTACCCCACAACACAACTTCACACTGTGCCTACAATTACAAAGAAAGACTCCTCTTACAAAAGCTCCTGGACGTAAAAGGCTTGTTTCTTTGAACCACAGGTCATCTTATGAGTAGATTTAACCTGCTGGGCATTTTCTGCCAGGCACAAGGCCACTTCCTGACTGCTTGTATTAACTCCCAACTTTGTGGATAGAATGAAATTCTGGCCAGAGAGCCAGCACATCTCAGGACCAGCTCCATGCCTCTGCAGCATAAATTAGTTCATGAAAGACCAAAGCCTTATAACAGCAACCAACACGGGTTCCTGTAGAAACTGCGGTGCCCTTGAGCCTCCAGATCTCTGCCTACACTTTTTACATTGTCTGCATAGGGAATGCTGAGGCGGGCCAAGCTGGAGACCATGGAAACTCTATTCCAAAGGCTTGCCTATAGTATTTGAGCACTCATGGGGTCTTTGCAGGGCCCTCTCCGACTGCCTCTGAACCCTGTGCCTTTGAGACCGAGTGTACACACCATCTTTGAAACGCCTTCTCGGGAAGAACGAGAAAATCACATCCTTCCTACACTTTGTGTCGCAACTACCACTGGACGCTCTGTTTGTCTCCTGAATGATGCTGTGCTCCTTCAGAAGACAGTCGTCATCCTTTATTCCCAAGATCTGGCCCAGAGAGTGCGATCAGTGCTCAGCCCTCTCTCTGCGATGGGTACACATAAACAGGAAGCAGGACCGAAGGGAAAAGTGTTTCCTCAAACAACAAAGACCTTGGCTCTATCAGTGACTTGGATTCTGTGTGTGCCTCCTACTGGTATTCACAGTACGCTGCTCTCATTTCTTCCCAATTCCCTCTTATAAAATGCATTCCTCTCTGAGATTCAGCTACTCCTTTCATTTTTACATAAGCAAATCTAAGAACCAGAAATTAATACGGAAGCCACAGTGAAGGACAAGGGAGAAGCTATTGCCCAGTGGGAGACGGAAGGCAGAGTCATTGCTGGTTGCTTTTTGACAGTTCGTGAAGCGTAAGTGGCATTTCAGAGGAGCTTGACAGCGAGAAAATATGACACAGTGTCATCCAACAAAGTGTCAGTGGCAAGCGCACAAAATGGGGAGGGAGTTAGGAGACAGGCTTCCAGCTTCAGCTGTGTCACTAACTAGCTCTATGACCTCAGAGAAGTCACTTAGCCTCTCTCGGCCTCATTTCCTATCAAAGCCAGGCTGTGAACTAGACCTCTAGTATTCCACTACAAAGGTTCTCTGCCCTGAGGATCAGTTTTCAAGTGCATCCCATGGAGGCTAAGACGAAATGAAAACAGTATCTGCGGAGATAACTGGAGAGGTTCTAGGACCAGACTGTGCAGGAGGGATGCAGAGAAGCCTGCAGAGCATGGGGGAGCAGTCACTTACATCCTCTTCCCCCAGGACTGCAGTCTAGAATTATTTCAGACCCAACTAAAGGAAATAGACTATGTTGAACCAACAAATGTATTATAAACAAACTGCCTTTCACCTCCAGTTCTATGTTGCTTTGTGGTTAAAAAAAAAAATCCCCCAAACAAGAAAACAAGATTTCATCTAGACTGAAATTAGAGAGGAAGATTAAGCTATCCGCGTGTGGGCACTGGACCCCACTGTTCGCTTCACTAGGCAGCATTCTAGAAGAATCCCTTCAGCTCCTCTGGGTGCCTGGACCTAGCTGGAAGTGAAAGCAAGAGGAGTACAAAAGGGAATAAAGAAATGCGGAGAAGGGAGGAAGGCTCAGCTGTCTCTCCCTGTCCTGTTGCTTAGCAACATCTCGCGTCTGGGTCTGAGAAGCAGTGATTCAGGGAGGCGACACCGAAGGCCCATTTCTCATGAAGGAGCAGCCTGGTTTGACTAGATACACATATTCTTAGAATGATAATGAGATGATGACCACAGCAAGAGCTCTGCGGGTCCACTTCTACAGCCAGGGAGAGACGGTGGAAGGCAAACGGCAAAGCCCAAGCTCCCAAAGAGTGGCAGAGAGCAGGAGATTGCCCAAACACACTCAGGACTCACCACTTATCCACTTAGCCTCGGGGTCGTGGATTTTGAAATCTTCACTGAAGAGGTCTTCCACAGTCACCTTCTTCTTCTGAGACAGACTGTTATCTTCCGCTAGAAAAGAGCAAGGCACAGAGACAAAAAATTTTATTCCTTGGTTAAAAAAGAGAGGACCATAAAACATTCTGATTGCCACCCAGAAATAGTACACAGGGTTAAACATAATTTCTATACATAGTGCTGAACAAAAGCCAGGCATGCTTTTTGTTTTTATCAGTAGCTTAGGTACCAGGTAGCTCAGTGGTAAAAAAAATCTGCCTGCCAATGCAGGAGATGCCAGTTTGATCCCGAGAAGGAAATGGCAACCCACTCCGGTATTCTTGCCTGAGAAATCCCAGGGACAGAGAAGCCTGGTGGGCAGGCTACAGTCCACGGGGTCATAAAGGAGGGACTGAACAATCACAACAAAGCTACCGAAAGCTTTGGTAAGGGGCATCACAGTACGGTAAAATGGCATCGCCATGCTCTCTCTACCTGTGAAACATAAACAACCGTATTTCTTAGATATGAAGGTAAATGACTGTTGAAAAACTGACTCATTAGCAATAAGGTGGAAATAGTTAAAAAAAAAGAGAAGAGATGGGGTCGCACAGAGTCGGACACAACTGAAGCGACTTAGCAGCAGCAGCAGCAGCAGTTAGGGTGTGTAGGTCTGTGTGCGTCCTGCGTGAGGTGGTTTCAGATCACCGCGTTTTTACAGGCGGATGTTTGGTTGTTATGTCTGTTTCTGTTGAGAAACAGTTCTGGCTGTTGAGCCAGCCTTCACTTCTTGGGCTGCCATGGTGCTTGCCCTCAACAGTACCCTTTGCCTCTTTCAGCTTTCTGTTTCAAATTCTGTGGCAGGTTGGGGAAACAAAAAAAAATTTATATTACAAAATGAAAAAATGATAATCTCTGAATGAAATCCTCAAAGCTTCTAGGATTCTAGCATATAGATTTTGTTATTTCTCCTATGGTTTCCTTTTGTGGCCTCCCTGGGCATGAAAGGTTACTGAAATCCGCAGAAATGTTGCACAGTGACTTGTATCTTGCATATCAAATAGGATTAGTGCGTGTGAAAGTCTTTTGAAATGTACAGAATGATGAGGCTTGAGGTGGCCTTCCTCTTAGACCTGACGGTATGTGGAGCTCTCCTAGGTGCTAATCAAAGCATGTTAAAACCAGGCCCAGTTCTTCCCTCTAGGACTTTCTTATCTGCCTCGGAAGCAGTCTCGAAAAGAAATACACTGCTTCAAGCACGATGCATTTCAGTATGGAAAACAGACAATAAATGAAAATTTTAAAGATTACGAGACATTGATCTAATGAAGTTATACTGTGAACTAGTAATTAGAAGTATATTTGCAACTAGTTGGATAAATAAGTCCTGGAGCTCTCATGCACATTTAGTAATTAGAGATGACAAAACTGTACTAGAAACATCAAACTTGGCAAGAGACTAGATCTTAATTTTTCCCACCCTAAAAAGAACCTAATCATGTGGCCTTATAGAGGGTGTTAGCTGGTCCTACAAAGGCAATCACATTGCAACATGTAAATGCATCAAGCCAACATGTTGTACACCTGAAACTGGTGTGGGAGTCGCGCAGTCATGTCCGACTCTGCGACCCCGTGGACCCTGAAAGGCTCCTCTGCCCATAGGATTCTCCAGGCAAGAACACCGGAGCGGGCTGCCACGGCCTCCTCCTGGGGATCTGCCTGACCCAGGGACCGAGCCCGCCTCTCTCACTCTCCCGCACTGGCAGCCGCATTCCCGTACCACTACTGCCACCTGGAAGCCGTAAACTTACACAGTGTCAAATAAATTTCAATTAAAACACAACAAAAAAACAAGAACAAGAGTAAATATGTCAGAGACACTCAAATACATGGTCAGAAAATAACTAATCATATTAAAACTTAAATTTTATCTTAGGTGAACACTTCTACTCAGGGATGGTTCTAGCTGCACATTTTCGTATCCACAGGAAGCCCATGAAAGACTGCCATTTAAACAAACTGTGGGTCAATACGAAAAGCCGACCTAGTCACTTTCTGAAAAATTCTTCTTTTCATAAACGACTGTTCTATGCATCAAAACAAAAGGGTTTGTTTTTGTTTTTTGTTTTTGCCACACTGCATGGCATGCAGAGCTCCCCTGACCAGGGATCAAACTCACACCCCCTGTGCTGGAAGTGTGGAGGCTTAACCACTGGACCACCGAAAATGTGTTTTATTTTTTTAAAAACTACGACTTCCTTGGCTTAAAAAATACTTTGCAATCTTCTGTGACTTAAATAGGAGCGCTGCCGCGGCAGCACTGCTCTGTGCTGGCACTGTACTATCTCTACATCCCAGGGCGTTCCTGCAGACAGCGCTGCGCCCCAGCCGCCGGCGCTCTGCCAACAGCCAGCCCCCTCCTCGCGGCGCGCCCTCCGCCGCCCCTCCGGAGCCTGGCGGCTTGTCCCCACGGCCGGGTGCTCCCTAACTGAGCTGCTGACTTACAGCCTGACGCATTCCCAAATCCTTGAGGTGGGGCCGAGCGCAAGGGACTGCCATGTGCAGAAGTCGGGCTGAGCCCCCAAAGAATCACACACGGAAGACCTTGTAAGCGATTCCGACTCCGAACCTCAGAGAGAAACGGAACCTGCGCCGAGAATGGCCACGCTGCGAGAGACAGGGCTGGGGGCGGCCGCGCCTGGCGCGCAGGAGGCTGCAGGACAGAGCGGGGCACTGAGAGAAGACCCTGCTAGCCGAGACGGCACAGCCGAGGGCCCTCGAGCTGGGAGCGCCGCAGGGCCGCGGGGGCGCTGAGGGCGGCCGCGTTTCCGGGAGACTGCGCGCGCGCTGGCGTTGGTGCGGCAGGAAGCGTGAGCTGCAAATGCCCAGCGAGGAAGGTGCAGCTCCCATATTTGATATTCTGAAATTCCATTACAAAAATGTCCAGTTGTGGCTTTTCTTTAAATATCCTGCTGACCAGTCAGTACTCTTTACAGTCTAAGAACTGCCTTTCTCTGCATCCGGAATATTATCAGTGACTGTCTAACTCAACACTGCTCCTCATCATTCCAGACCCCACTGGGCCTCACCAGGAACCTCTAGGGCTCCTGCATTTTTATGTCTCTGGGAGGATTGGCATTATTTCTTCAGCTCAATTTTTATTTTTAGTGTGTCAAGCTCTTTCATTTTGCTGTTTTAAATTTCTAAATAATTAATTTTAATTCCTAATATTCCTAATTAGCTTTATCAAGAAGCTCATCTGCTCTTATGTTACAAGCTTTTTTATAAAATTGATAATTTTGAAAAAACTTTTCAGTCATTTTCTGCTGTGCCTAATAGATTTCTATTTCTTTGAAATCAAGGTCTCATGTGTGTTAAGCTGGTGTACTGCTTACAGGGGATGGTTTCTTTGGGTCCTTGTGATGTAAAGTGACAACTCTAAAATATTTTGCCATGTTTGGAGGGCTCTGACAGTTATTACCTCTCAATCCTGCAAGGAGGAGGAAAGAAAGCCATTTTATGGAAGGTAGACCTGAGCTCCTGAGAGGCTAAGTGGCTTCTCTAAAGATGTGCAGGAGGACAGTAAGACCAACATTAACCACATTTGCAGGAGAATTTAAATACTGACGTTATTCACAGAATCTGGTTTGTTCATAACATATTCCAGAGCCAGGAAGCTAATAAAATCACAAAACCCAGGTAACGTTTATTATGATCCTGATAGAACACTGCTCTCCAGGTAACAATGTTTTCTGTAATAGAGAAAAGATTGGGGAAAACTTTTAAGGCATACATTTCCTTAATTGGAAAAAACTTGGCCATCAAATCAGATCAACAGTGAATGCATCCTACAATGACGGGCACCTAGCAAGTGGGCACTCTGCTGTGAACAGTGTTGGTGATGTCAAGTACCAAGTGCTTATAAAACTCGAAGAGGAAAAGGACAGTGGTGGGCATGTCAGGTGCAAATCCACAGGGAGACAGACCCCAGCCTGAGACGCAGAGCAAAACCACTCTAATGCTCAGAATCAGTCACTGGGAAACTCGGGTGTTATTTCTATAGAAGTTGATAATCTGTGTGCGTTTCCATACAAACACCTAAGGAAGAACATGTGGAAATCAATTTTTCATTTTTCAGTGTCTGCACTGTTAATTCACAAGTTCCAGTGACACAGAGTTTGCTGAGAAGCAAGTCGCTGCAGCCTTTTCCATTAACAAGCACCCTAACACAGCTGTGCAGAGAAGGAAAAAGCTCAGTGAACACAGAGGGAACATGTCCCTTACCGTGCCTGCATGTCAGTGCTAAATGAGCGCTCTGTGTCAGATACGGTTAGAGGTTGGGTCCAATAATTCCGATCAGATTTCTTTTCTCTTCTAATAGAAAAAGTACAATAAGTAATGATGTCTGCTGTACATACTACTCATATTTCTTCAGTAGATTCTTGAGATAATGAAAAAATAAATTTAGTTATGCTTCACTATCAACGGCTTAGGAACAATGACATTTAAACCAGGTAACATATCCACAACCTCAGATATGCAGATGATGCCATTCTAATGGTAGAAGGTGAAGTGGATCTAAAGAGTCTCTTGATGAGGGTGCAAGAGGAGAGTGAAAAAAGCTGTCTTGAAACTCAACATTCAAAAACTAAGATCATGGCATCCAGTCCCATCACTTCTTGGCAAACAGAAGGGGTAAAGTGAGAACACTGATAAATTTTATTTTCTTGGGCTCCAAAATCACTGAGAACAGTGACTGCAGCCATGAGGTTAAAAGACGCTTGCTCTTTGCAAGAGAAGCTAGGACACACCTAGACAGCATAGTCTAAAGCAGAGACAACACTTTGTCGGCAAAGGTGCACACAGGGACAGCTAGGGTTTTTCCAGCAGAGTTGGGCCATAAGGAAGACTGCATGCAGAAGAACTGAGTCTTTCGAACTGTGCTGGAGAAGACTCTTGAGAGTCCCCTGGACTGCAAGGAGATCAAACCAGTCAGTCCTAACGGAAATGAGCCCTGAATATTCATTGGAAGGACTGATGCTGAAGCTAAAGCTCCAGTACTTGGACTACCTGATGCGAAGAGCTGACTTGTTGGAAAAGATCCTGATGCTGGGAAAGATTGAGGGCAGGAGGAGAAGGGGACGACAGAGGAGGAGATGGCTGGATGGCATCACCGACTCAATGGACATGAGTTTGAGCAAACTCCAGGAGACAGTGAAGGAGAGGGAAGCCTGGCGTACTGCTATTCATGGGGTCGCAAACAGTCGGACATGACTGAGCAACTGAACAACAGCAGCAACGCTATGACCTAAGTTTAGAACATCTTCATTATTCCTCTCTAAACTCCATAACCATTAGCAGTCACTCCCCACGTCCACCCATTTCTTCCCAGTCCTAAGCAATGAAAAATTTGTTTTCTATATCTATACATTTGGTTAGTATGAGTAATTCATGTGGAGTCATCTAATAACTTGGTCTTTTTATTGGTATATTTCATTTTCAAGTTTCATCCATATGATAATAATATGTAATAATATGTACCAGCACTTCATTCCTTTTATGAGTGAATAATGTTTCAACCCTAATAGTGTTGAGCATCTTTTCACATGTTTATTGGCTATTTCTGTATTTCCTTTGGAGAATTATCTCCCCTTATCCAGACTGTAAAAATGCAAAAGTTGAGAAACTCATTTCACTAGATGTGGCTTAATATACTTTTGCCAATATGACTGCAAGATCAAAATCTCAGAGTATTCAGTCAAGTAAAAATCTCATTAAAGAGCCTAACTGTGTAACTCATAACCTTCTCAGCCGTCTCAGCAGAAGCCAAACACAGAGATGGGAGTATCTCGCTAACCCCTATTGGGGGGGTGTCTCTGGTCTAATGGAATGAATACCTGTGACATACATAGGAAACCCACAGGTTCTTAAGAATTGTATATCTGCAGAAGCTCTGCCAGCTTGGACTGAAAAGGACAGAGAGACTATGAAATAAAAGAAGGCTGGCAGACTTCCAGCCTCCCCAGACAAGAAATATGCTGATAAAACTACTCCACTACAAACTCATGCTGCCTTTCATGAAGAACAAATATGACCCCCAGAGGACAGAGTTACCATCTGCGGACCATTATTCCCAGGACTTCACACACAGGAGCATGCCCAAGTGCATTTAGAAGTGCTTTGGAACTGGTAACCCCTTTTCCCCTTCAAATTTCCCTTTTCGGAACAGAAGTACTTATGACCGTTACCCTATGCCTGTCTCACTGTTACTTTCAGGAGAAGACACCATTTATTTCTTTAGTTCCACAGGCTCACAATCATGATGAACTGTGCCCTGGGATAGAGCACACCCAGAGTCTTACTCACAACTCATTGAGATTATTTAGATGATGGCATTTGGGACTGCTGAGCTGATGAAATTTTGGACTTTGAATTGATTCTGGAATAGTTTCAAACTTCTGGGTTCTCAGAATGGAGTGGATATACTTTGTATGTGGGATGGATGTAAATCTTTGAAGGCCAGAGGTCAGACTGTGTAGGCAAAATAATACACAGCAAAGATGTCCATATTGCTCAGTCATGTCCGACTCTTTGTGGCCCCATGGACTGCAGCACACCAGGCCTCCCTGTCCATCGTTAACTCTCGGAGTTAGGTCAAACTCATGTCCATCGAGTTGGTGATGCCATCCCACCATCTCATCCTCTGCTGTCCCCTTCTCCTCCTGCCCTCAATCTTTCCCAGCATCAGGGTCTTTCCAATGAGTCAGTTCTTCACATCGGATGTCCATAAGTACTGGTGTTATGGACTGAATAGACTCCTCTCTCTCCAGTTCATATGTGGAAGCCTTAATCCGCAGTGTGACTATATCTGGCGACAGAGCCTTGAAGGAGGCGGTAAAATGAGATCATAAACATGAGGCTCTGGCCCAATAGCACTGGTCTCCTTGTAAGGAGACAGGACTAGAGACAGAGCTCTCTCTCCCCCTGTGCATCCAAGCAGAGAAAAAGCGATGTGAGACCCAGGGACAAGGTCCATCTGCAGCTAGGAGGAGAGGCCACACTAGAAACCAGCCCTGCTGGCCCTTCACCTAGGGCCTCAAGACTCAAGAACCGTGAGAAAATACATTTCTGCTCTTTGAATCCACTCTGTGGCTTCATTACGTCAGCCCAGGCAAATAATACAACTAGCATTTTCAAATTTTCAATTTCCAAAGTTTTGCTGCTAGTGCCTAAGACATACAATTATTATTGGAATATAGACCTTGTATTCCATGTTCTTTCTAAAACTACCCCTAAATGTATTAGCATTACCTACACAACTTTTTCATTTTGTCTGCAATGAAGATAGTTTTACTTTCTAATTTCAAATAGAAACAATCCATTAAGATTGTTAAGAAAATGGGTCTGTTTACTAAAGTCAAGGTCCAAATAAGAATAAGCTAGCTGCAGCTATTGAACAGTCTATTTGACCTGAACGCCTCTAGACAAGCTGTTTTGTGACAAAGTACTACAATTTCTCTCTTGCTATGGCTTTGTCAGGTTTTAAAGATAAATACATGTCTAAGCAAAACATTGTCAATGTTTTAAATGAATTATCCATTTAAAAATTTATTTATCTATTTATTTGGAATAACTTCTCTTTTTTATTTTTCACAGATTTTTAGGTGATTATCCATAGACTTTGTAGTAAATGGTAAAGCTGCAACCCATTCTTGATACTTAGATGAATTCATTGTTTTCAACACAGAAGCAAAATGTTTTTGCTTTTGTTTTAAAGATCTGCGTTCTTTTTTGTAAGGATAGTTGATTTACAGTGTTGTGTTAGAATTTTCCATTTTAAAAATCAACCATTTGGTGGGGGATTTTATTAAGTGGGACAGTGCACGTGTCACTGATGAGAGCTGGGAGGAAGAGCTGGAGGGACCATGTAGGATGGAGCGGAAGATCGTCTGGGCACTAACTTCTCTCTCTTGTCTGGTGAGAAGCCAGGAGACTCCACTGAAGATCAGCAGAACAGGAAACACATTTGTAAAGACATTTTCATAGGAACTTATGAAAGAGATCTCTAGAGCAGCGGTCCCCAACCTCTTTTGGCGTCAGGGATGGGTTTCATGGAAGGCAATTATTCCACACATGGGGGAGGGCAGGATGGGAGAGGATGGTTTAGGGATGATTCACGCCCAGCACATTTGCTGTGCACTTCATTTCTAATCTAATGCTGCCGCTGCTGTGACAGGAGGTACCGGCCCATGGCCTGCAGGTTTGCACCCCTGTCTAGAGGAGCTGAAAATAACCTGATAGTTTCTCCAACCCAGCGTGGAGCAAAGAAAGCAGGAGGAAATGGGAGTCAAATGTTCTACTTGGATGGGAGGCTGTCTGTGAATACTGATATATGAACGTAACATTACAATGACAGAAATAAATACCAGAAGATTTAAAATCAGAAATGGTCCAAAGCAATGATCCCGAGGGACTGGTTGTAGCACGGATAGTATGAGAAAAGCATTATTATTTTTACTTTAATTGTAATTGTTATTACCCTTTTCACTGTTTTTCTGTTTATTCATATTATTTGGGCAATAAATATTAATGAAGTTATATTCTGATCATAAAAATACACTCACACCCAAATTAATTGCCTGAATGAGCCTGCGTCTTCATGACGCACCAATGCCGAGTCAGCTAACTTGGTCTCCCGGAAGCACAGGGATCTCTGTGAACAAAGAGTGCAGTTCCCAGCAGAGACATGGTGGGCAGGGCAACGCTTTACCCAGTGAGGCACGAGCAGACACGTCCAGTGCCACGTCCAACCCAAAACATCTGTGTCACAACAAACACCCAAACACGTTTAAGGGGTGATTTAGTTTCGGGAACCTCATCTTCTGTCACACAAAATGACTGTTTCTTAATTTGAAATTTATTGACTTTGTTGATTGACCTGTATTTATTTTAATTTGGTTCCTGCTCTTAAGTTTATATGAATTGTTAAATAGAGTCTGTATGTGTTTAATGAATGTTTTTCTTGGGTTCCAAAATCACTGCCGTTGGTGACTTCAGCCATGAAATTAAAAGATGCTTGCTCCTTGGAAGAAAAGCTATGACAAACCTAGAGAGCATATCAAAAGCAAAGAGATCACTTTGTCAACAACCGTGTGCATAGTCAAAAGTATGGTTTTTCCAGTAGTCACGTATGGATGTGAGAGCTGGACGATAAAGAAGGCTGAGCACTGTGGTGCTGGAGAAGACTCTTGAGAGTCCCTTGGACAGCAAGATCAAACCAGTCAATCCTAAGGGAAATCAACCCTGAATATTCATTGGAAAGACTGATGCTGAGGCTGAAGCTCCAGTACTTTGGCCCCCTGATGTGAAGAGTCAACTCACTGGAAAAGACCCCAATGTTGGGTAAGATTGAGGGCAGGAGGAGAAGGGGACGACAGAGGAGGAGATGGTTAGATAGCATCCCTGACTCAATGGACAGGAGTTTGAGAAAACTCCAGGAGATAGTGAAGGACAGGGAAGTCTGGCATGCTGCAATCCATGGGGCCGCAAAGAGTAGGGCACAACTGAACAGCAAAACTAACGAAATGCGCCAGTGTGGGAGGCAGACGCCGTCTTTGCCTCTCCAGTGTTTAGAGAGGCAGGTGTAGATCTTAATGTGAATGAACTTCAGTTCCTTTCCTGGTCAAGATGAGAGAGAGTCACATTTTAAAGCTGAGAGGAGCGCCCAGGGAGGGGAGAGGAGCCGGTGCGGGTGCTCAGCGGGAGAGGCCGGGAAGCAGGGGCGGGCCTCATGGCGAGGCCGTCACCGGGCCACCGCGTCCAAAGTATCCAGTGCCTCTCTCTAGTTCTGCTGGCTCCGGGGGTCCACTTACACACCTACCTTCAAGATGTGGCCACCGTAAAATCACTGAAGGCGTTTAGTAATGCTTTCCTTTGTTATCAGCTTCTTTGGACTGTTTTAACACGTTGCCACAGATCTGATCATTTAAAAGAGAAATTTATTCTCCCATGGTTTTTGGAGCCCAGAAGCCTAAAATCAGTTTAAATGGGCCAAAATTAAGGTGGGCTCCTTGGGAGCTTTAGGGGACAATCTTAGAAATGCTTTAATTGGAGGAGAATTGCTTTACAGTTATATTGATTTCTGCCATACGTGAATTGGCCATAAGCATGTGCACATGTGTGTGTCTGTGTGTGTCGTGTGTGTGTGTGTCTGTGTGTCTGTGTGTATATCTGTGTGTGTGTCTGTGTGTGTGTATATGTGTGCATATCTGTGTGTGTGTGCTTGTGTCTGTGTGTCTGTGTATCTATGTCTGTGTGTCTGTCTTTGTGTGTGTGTGTCTGTGTCTGTGTGTGCATATCTGTGTCTGTCTGTGTATCTGTGTCTGTGTGTGTCTGTATGTGTGTGTGTCTGTGTGTGTATCTGTGTGTTTCTGTGTCTGTGCCTTTGTGTGTGTGTGTGTCTGTGTGTGTGTGCCTGTGTCTGTGTGTGTGCCTCTGTGTGTGCGTATCTGTGTGTGTGTGCGTGCCTGTGTCTGTGTGTCTGTGTATCGTGTCTGTGTGCTTGTGTCTCTGTGTTTGTGTATCTGTGTGCCTGTGTCTGTGTGCCTGTGTGTGTGTGTCTCTGTGTGTGCCTGTGTCTGTGTGTCTGTGTATCTGTATCTGTGTGTCTGTGTGTGTGTCTGTGTATCTGTGGCTGTGTGTGTGCCTGTGTGTGTGCCTGTGTGTCTGTGTGTGTGCCTGTGTCTGTGTGTGTGCCTGTGTGTGTGTGTGCGCCTGTGTGTCTGTGTGTGTGTGTCGTGTGTGTGCCTGTGTGTGTGTGTATCTGTGTGTGCCTGTGTCTATGTATCTGTGTCTGTGTGTGTGTCTGTGTGTGTCTGTGTGTGTGTCTGTGTGTGCCTGTGTGTGTCTGTATCTGTGTGTGTGTGTATCTGTGTGTGCCTGTGTCTGTGTGTCTGTGTCCCCTCTCTCTGGAGCCTCCCCCACTAATCCTGTCTGTGTCTCTTGCAGCTCCCACTGCTCTGGGTACCATGACTCGGGGCTGAATCACTCCAGCCTCTGACTCCGGGCCGCATGGCCTTCTCTCCTGTCTCTCTGTCACCTTTCCCTCTGCCTCCTGGACAGCCCAAGGAGACCCCGCGTCTGCAAGGAAGCGCTCTCCTGGGATGGCGGCTCCAGGCGCTGGGACATGGGCATCTCCTGGGAACTGCCTTTTCCTGCCTCATCCCTCAACCTTTGCTCCCATTTCCAACTGACCCACCACTTGATGAGGTAGCCTCTGAAAATGCAACAGTCATACATTTCCTGAACTTTTAAAAGGATATTGAAAAAAAAAAAAAGAAGAATCTGGATAAAGGAAAGCAATGGGGAAAAAAGACTGATTAGATCTGAGGTTCTATAAATTATCACTTAACCTATTTTCTGTGATTTTATTACCTCATCTAAAAGCACAGATAATCAGGGATTTGGGGACTATGAAACATCAACCCAAGAAAGTGCATATATCTATTACTCCTCCTTAAGCGATCAATGTTGCTGAACCAGGGTTTAAGGTGAGAGTTATGTCTCAGAGAGAAGGCAGGTGATTTAACTTCATCCTCTTCAGTCCCCTGAGTTGCCTAATACATTGTGGACAACTTCTCTCTAGTTCTCTGGTTTTATTATTTCCATCGATTTCTGTGCTCTGACCTATACGAAGAAATTCAGCTTAGACTCCTGAATTGCTACCTTTGGGTCCTAACTGGTCAGAGTCTTCCTTAAAATAGCACCTCCTGGATCAGCGAGCCCCTTGTAACACATGGTCTCAAAGGCTCCCAAAATCCAAGTGAAATATACCAACAGGCTCTCCTCTAAGCCAAGCAGTGGACTCCAGAGAAAACCAGAGTGCCAAGATAAGACATACTCCTTTTCAGGGCTTACAGGCAACTGTGCCTTTAAAGTGGAATGCATAATGTAGGAACACTTAGAAAAGTGCCCCTTTTTGGATAAATATGTAGGCACACTTGCCTTAACTTAGAGTCTTCATGCAAGTATGAATAATGAGCATCTACCGTCATCCTTGCGATAAATGGCTCTTTAGTGTAAGGATTCAATAAATAAGCAAGATTCACCTAACAATCCTTCTAGAACTAATGATGAAAAGCCAGAAGAGAGACTGTTAAGATTCTCCTAGGGACCCACTTCTCAAGACTTTGGAAGCTTGCAACTAACTGTAAGGTTAGTAGCAGTATAAATTAATTTTTTCTTTCATGAGAATCTGTCAGAACTCCCTCTTTTCAGATTTGTTTCAATTTAAAGAATGGTGCAAACTTACCGTTCAAGTTCAAGGAATGCAGGCCTCATTCCTCAAGTGTTTCATAAATTGAGGAGTCTCATTACTTATTGTGGCAGGCACTACGCTGCCTCCTCAAGAGCCATAGCCCTCTGTCAACTCAGCAGAGGTGAATTTCCATGAAATACATGCTCTCTCAACCCTTACAGCTAGGGATGTTCATGTAATACTGTTATATGAACAAGCTGCCTCCTGGCTAGTTATGGAAGAAGACAGAAATACATTAGGCAGTTCTAATTTTCCCTTCCTTTTGGTGACGGTGTGAGATGAGATGCATGGTGCCACTGCAGCTACTTTGCCAACATTAAGATGAGAGCAGCAGAGCAACATGGTCTTTGAGCCACTGAATCATCCTGGGACTGGCTAGGTCTGGACCTCTTGTTTGGGAAAACATGATAAACACCTACCATTTGAATTACAGTATTTTAGTTAGGTATTTTGTTCCGTATGGATAAAAGTACTCTAATGGATACCTACTAACATCTGAGCTTGGATAAATGCTCAAGATGATTCCAAGATGGTTAATGGACTGACTAGATCCATAAGCTTCCTGAAATGTATCCACATTTTTATGAGCCTCTCCCCCTTCCAATGGCAAGATCAACTGTTGTTCAGTGTCTAAGTAATGTCAGACTCTTGTGACCCCATGGACTGCAGCACACCAGGCTTCCCTGTTCATCACTGTCTCCCTGAGTGTGCTCAAACCCATGTCCAAAGAGTCAGTGATGACATCCAACCATCTCATCCTCTGTTGCTCCCTTCTCCTCCTGTTCTCAATCTTTCCCAGCATCAGGGGAAATGATAAGATCATCATCTGTGGGTTTATCACAATAAAAGTAGTTAGGATGTATAAATTGTTCCAGATTGTAGGAACCGTTAGAGTAAAATCCGGAACTCAGTGCCTCAGACCCTCCTAACACTCGTCGCATCCTGCCGGTGCTTCCAGGCCAGGCATCTGCCACCCAGCAAGCACGCCTGGCTCGCTATGGTTCATGGCGGCCTTCCTTCCTGGATTCCCTCCCACTAACACAAGGTATGCCTTTCATATTCTTCATCCTCCGAAATATCTTCCACACATGCTTCCTGTCCGCAGCGATTCCTCCCGCATTCTGGATTTTCATGGCAGACACTGTCTGCACCACCCATTTATAACATTAGTCTCCCTCAGCACTGACACAGTAACAGTAATCAGAAACAACAGCAAGAGGAGGAGCAGAAACAGAGACACACACTGTTTACTCAGTTTATCAGCTGGCTGGTGTGCAAAGAATCTACAGACACAACCACAGATGCCCAAGTGCAAATGAACAACACCCCATAGATCTATAAAGTACCCCATGTGTCCCATGACAGGACACCTGTCACATCATTGATAATAGATGGACGATGACAGGGCTGGGACATGGGGGATGAGTTTAATGTAGGAAGGAGGACAGAGAGAAGATGCCTATAAAAAATGGGCAGGAAACAATATTTCTACAAAAAAACCCCAACAGGAAATAGTAAGGCATATATCACTTGTTATGAAATGAACAGAAGTTATTAAATTACTGGTATTGTGCAATTTCCATAGGGATGATATGAGACCTCATGAAGAGATAATTCATCATCAGCTGAAAACTGGGTACAAACAGGACTTAAAATGTAACATTAAAACGCATGAACACACTGAACCAAAGAACCAGGTATAAAAGCCACACATTACACGATTACATGAATAATGAAATGTAAATACATAACATCATGCAAAATTATTTTATGGCGTTAGAAATTAGGCTGCCTTTGGGGAGACGAATGATGAGAACAGGCCTGGGGCAGCTTGGGGATAACTGGCTGCATTCTGGTACTTCTGATTTGGGTGCAGCCTATGTAGTCTGTTCAGTTTGAAAATTCATTAAACATTAGAATATTATATGCAAATACATCATGTTTTTAAAACATCTGTCCCAGAATTTTAAAAGGATGGGCTTAAAACACCGGGTTACCACTTCACGCCAATTTGAAGGACCAATCAGAAAATCTGAGATGCTGACAACACCGAATGCTGGTGAGCGTGTGGAGCAACAGGAACTCTCATTCCCTGCTGGTGGGGGGTCACCATGGTGAGGTCCTCAGGAAGACGGCTTGGTGGCTTCCCCAGAACTAAACACACTCATCAGACGGTCCAGTGATCACGCTCCTTGGTATTAACAAAGGAACTGAAAATTTATGTCCCACCCAGAACCTTCACGCAAATGTTCACAGCAGCTTTGTTCATACCCATCAACACTTGGAAGCAGTCAAGATGTTTCTCAGTGGGTAAATGGATTGAGAGGTACAGCCAGACACTGGGATATTATTTAGTGCTGAAAAGAAATAAGGCTTCCCTGGTGGCACAGTGGTAAGTGATCTGTCAGACAATGCAGGAGAACAGGTTTGATCCCTGGTCCAGGAAGATCCCCTGGAGAAGGAAATGGCAACCCACTCCAATATTGTTGCCTGGAGAAACTCATGGACAGAGGTGCCTGGTGGACTACTGTCCATGGGGGCGGGGGATCTCTAAAGAGTAGGACACAACTTAGCAACTGAAAAACAGCAACAAAAAAGTAAATAAACTACCCAGCGATGACAGTTCCTCCAGGAAGGAGCCTTGAGTGCACACTGCCAAGTGACAAGACGCCAGTCTGAAAAGAGCACATGCTGTACGATCCAGCCACATGACACTCTGGAAAAGACAAAACTATGGAGATGGGGTCTTCCAGGTGGCACGCGTGGTAAGGAACCCACTTGTCAACGCAGGGGACATAAGAGATGAGGGTTCAATCCTTGGGCGGGAAGATCCCCTGGAGGAGGAAATGGCAACCCACTCCAGTATTATTGTCTGGAGAATCTCATGGACAAAAGAGCCTGCGGGCTACAGTCCACAGGGTTGCAAAGAGTCAGACATGACTGAAGTGACTTAGCACACACACATGGAAACAATAAAAACAACAACAATCAGTGGCTTCCAGGCATTACAGGGGAAGGGAGAATGGACAGACAGGGCACAGAGGACTTGTAGGGCAGTGAAGCTGCCCCATACGATACAGTAAAGGCAGATTCATGCGATTCTAAATCCGTCCAGTGCCACAGACCGTGCACCCCGAGGGTGAACCTCACCGTCAGCTGTGGACTTTGACGACGACGTATCAACGCAGGTTCACAAACTGTCACAAAGGCCCCAGCTGGGGAGGGATGGTCACGGTGGGGATACCATGCTTTTCTGGGCATGCAAAGGCTATCCCCTGGGTAACTCAACCTTCCTCTCAGTGTTGTTGGAACCTAAAACTGCTTTTAAAAAGCCAAGTCTATTAAAAGAATCCATGGATATTTTGTTATAAAACTCAGACAACTAGCAGTAGCCACTATTAAGTAGAAGGATTCTCTTATATGTAATTTTAACATATAATTTCCCCCATAAACCCACCTCCTCTTCTTTTGACTGTGGTGTAATTTCAGAATGCTTGATTGTTTCTGACTTGCATGCACTTACATTCTCTTAGAGCAGAATCTAATTTACAAGCTGTATGCCAATTTGCTAGATTTCTCTCCCTCTCAATAAAGCCTATTGCATCGAATTGAACATTTTTTAAAAAGATAAGCTGAGAGCTAGCAATGTAGTTATAGACATTAGATATAAATCAGATAGTTATGAAATTTCCATTCTGTAACAATCATTTCTATATTTTGTTCCCACCCTAAAGATTAATGAGTCTTATATTCTGATAACCTCTGCTTTGCCTTAAAATTTTATCTTCAATAAGACTTCCAAATACCCAAAGCTTTTCGTTTTTATACCACCTGAAGTATCCTAATGTTTTCCATCACAAACCAGTGTCCATCTTCTCTACAGTGAAAATCCATAAAAGTCAAATGTCAGGGATATTTTAATGCAAATATGATCCTGGTGGGTTTTTAAGCTCCTACAACCATAATTGTGGTACTAAAGATTATCAGAGTCCTTTTCATCAGAATACAAGAGTTATAACTGCAAAAAAAAAAAAAAAAGGCATATGCTGTGTGTGACCTATCGCAGACATATATTTAATACCTGAAAATAAAAAAGGTAACTTTGAGTCTATTATTCCAAAGAGAAATTAAGGAAAGAGCACAGACCAGCAAGGGAGAAATGAATGGCGGAACTGAAAAGGACACATTCTCCTCTGGTTAATCCCTGGGGAACTAAGATTGCCTTAAACACTTTTAATTTGATTTTTAAAACATAAATTGTGCACAACTGGTGATAATTAGGCTGCAGTACAGAACAAAGGTACCTGTCGCTCAGAAGCAAGGCATCGCCACGACGCTCTCTGAAAGCCTGAGGCGCCAAGGGTGCACCCCATCACGACCTTTCCCAAGGATACTGCCAAGCAGGAAAGGGACCCACACGTACTCAGAAATGTTTTCGCCGAAAAGACTGAATCCAAGGAGTCTGGAATGGATTTCAGGGTTAAGTAGAAAGTGGATACTGCACTCTGAGTTTCAACAAACCAAAATACAAGACTGAGAAGAGGCAGCACTTGAAAAGATAATTGTCTAAATACGTGACGTGAGTTTCAGGCCAGCCTAGGACGCAGCAGCAAGTCTGGAAGGAGTGCACTCAAGACTGTGCATATAGGCCCAGGGTGTTACTACTACCAGGACGCCCTACTCTTCAGGCCTAAACGTCCTCCCTCACAGGGGGAAAGCCACTCCTGCCGTGGCTTGTGGAGACACCAGGAAGATAGAGGGGGTGTGCAGGCACTTTGGGGACAGTGGACAAGGTGACGGCCGTGCTGTGTGTCAGGTCAAAGATTCAGTAATTCACAACACAACAGGTCTTTAACCAAAAATGAAAGTGGAAGTTGCTCAGTCGTATCTGACTCTGAGACCCCATGGACTACAGCCCACCAGGCTCCTCTGTCCATGGAATTCTCCAGGCAAGAATACTGGAGTGGGTTGCCATTCCCTCCTCCAGGTGATCTTCCTGATCCAGGGATTGGGCTCGAGTCTCCTACAATGCAGGCAGATTCTTTACCATCTGAGCTGCTGCGGAAGCCCCCAAGCCTCACCTGTAACTTCTGTTTTATTTTTGCCTAATGACTGTTCAGTCACTCAGGCATGTCCAGCTCTTTCTGACCCCCTGGGCTGCAGTACATCAGGCTTCCCTGTCCTTCACCATCTCCTGGAGCTTGCTCAAACTCATCTCCATCGAATTGGTAATGCCACCTAGCTAAGTCATCCTGTCGTCCCCTTCTCTTCCTGCCTTCAATCTTTCCCAACATCAGGGTCTTTTCCAGTGAGTTAGTTCTTCACACCAGGTGGCCAAAATATTGGAGCTTCAGCATCAGTCCTTCCAATGAATATTGAGGGTTGATTTTCTTTAGGATTGACTGGTTTGATCTCTTTGCAGTCCTAGGGACTCTCAAGAGTCTTCTTCAATACCAGCATGCTCAGTCTTCTTCATGGTCCAGCTCTCACATCCCTACATGACTACGGTTAAAACCATAGCTTTGATTATATGGATCTGTGTTAGCAAAGTAATGTCTCTGCTTTTTAATGCGCTATCTAGGTTTGTCATAGCTTTTCTTCATAGGAACCAGCATCTTTTAATTTCATGGTTGCAGTCACTGTCTGCAGTGATTTTGGAGCCCAAGAAAATAGAGTCTCTCAAGGTTTCCATTGTTTCCCCACCTATTTACCATGAAGTAATGGGACCAGGTGTCATGATCTGAGCTTTCTGAATGTTGAGTTTTAAGCCAGCTTTTTCACTCTCTTCTTTCACCTTCTTCAAGAAGCTCTTTAGTTCTTCACTTTCTGCCATAAGGGTGGTGTCATCTGCATATCTGAGGTTATTGATATTTCTCTTGGCAATCTTTATTCCAGCTTGTGCTTCATCCAGCCCAGCATTTCAGATGAAGTACTCTGCATGTAAGTTAAATACACAGGGTGACAATATACAGCCTTGATGGACTCCTTTCCCAATTTCGGGCCAGTCTGTTGTCCATGTCTGGCTCTTAACTGTCGCCCCTTGACCTGCATCCAGGTTTCTTAGGAGGCAGGTCAGGTGGTCTGGTAGGCCCATCTCTGGCATGGTGGGGAATTCTCTGCATGCACGCTCTGTCTTTCTCACCGGATCTGTGCTGTCGTGGAGAATACGTGCTTCTTCTCTGCCCACAGTTCATCCAGCACTCAGCTCGATGCCCTCAGCCCCTCACAGGGATCCTTCATGTTTGATCGATGGATAGGCATTATTAGTCAATGTGATTGTCTACATATAGGTGAATTTGAGAAGGCTCTGAATGATCTGACATCCTCTTGTGTCTGGCGGAATTCTGACTCTGTAAGAAAAGCCACTGCTGCATCAAGGGAGAGTGATGCAGAAAGCCGGTGATGGGAGGCACTCACTATTGAACCAGCCCGTCCGACCTTCCTAAACCTAGGACACACAGCCCTCCAGCAGCACAGCCCAGAGAAACACTACCTATGAAAGTCCAATAGGACCAAAGGGTCAGGCAGGCTCAGCCACAGCTTTATTTTAACAGACGGATAAAAGAAATCCCACTCAAAGCCTTTCCTGGAACTCAGGGATTCACTAGAGCCTCACCCTCATTGTGGTTGCCCCTGGCAACTGGCCGTCAGCATCCAAACAGAGAACAGTGTGGCGTGTTCTGTGCTCTCTTATTTACTGCAGAAGAGATGCTGCTGTGATGGTTCCGGCTGCACAAGAACTGAATGTAAAAGCTTTCAGGATTAGCAGCTGCATTTGAGAGAAGATAGGCATGGCTCCTTGTACAGCTGGGAAGACCCAGGGACGACTCTCTGCCTGATGCTGAGTGGGGCATCTGAAAGGGTATGTCCTGGGCATGAAGTTGTTCAGTCTTAGACATTTCCCACCCAGCCTGGTTGCCCTGGACCGCAGGCATGAGGGGAGCCTCCAGCAGCCCTCCCATCTCCCTTTGAAGCGATGGATGCATGAGCCCTCGGATTCTGGGTGACAGGAATGTCACGCACCTTGGGGAGGAGGGGGATGGGAGTAACTGCAGACTACCCAAACCACTGCTGTTCTGTAACTCCCGAAGTGAGCGACGGGCACTCATTTCATCACATCTTCAGTGGTCGTTGTATACACTACACTTGTGCTCAGAGAAAAGCAAACGGAGGAACACCTGCGTCACGATTTCTGAAGGAGATCTCACTTCTTTTCTATCAGTTAAAAACAGGTGCCAAAGTCCCCAACTTTTATGAATTAATTTTTAATATAAAATGTCAGCAAAATTATAAAATAGAAGAGTCTAGAAAGTGAAAGTAAAGTCGCTTGGTCGTGTCCGACTCTTTGCGACCCCATGGACTGTAGCCCACCAGGCTTCTCCGTCCATAGGATTCTCCAGGCAAGAGTGCTGGAGTGGGGTGCCATTGCCTTCTCCAAAGAAGAGTATGTGTCTTTCCCAATTCCCTTCCCCAATCCCTCTCAGAGCTGCGCATCTAGATTTCAATGCTGCATGGATGTTTTCCTGTTCAGTCAGATACTCTGATTTGAATCGTGAGTTCAAGTGACCCAGGAACTCTGGTCTCATCATAAACCTCACTCACAGAGCAAGCTACAATTATTGGAATGTCTCTAAGGACATCTGTCCCTGGAGAAGGAAATGGCAACCCACCCCAGCACTGTTGCCTGGAAAATCCCACGGACAGAGAAGCCTGGCCAGATACGATCCATGGGGTCCCAAAGAGTCAGACGGAGCAACTTTCACTTTCATCACTTCACCTTATTCAAAGAGGCTACGCAATTTTACATTCCTCCTAGTACTGTATGAGCTTCTAATTTTTCCCCTTCCTCACCAATATTTGCGATTTGCCATTAAAAAATATACATTTTTTGGATCTGAATTGAAGGGGATTATGCTAAGTGAATAAGTCAGGCAGAGAAAGACCAACACTGTATGATCTCACTTATACGTGGAATCTAAAAAGAATAGCAAACTAGTGAACATAACAAGCAGCAGACTCATGGATGACACGGACTAGCGGTTAGCAGTGGCTGAGGGGAGGGGAGGGCCGTCCAAGGGGAGGGGGCGCACACTGGCGAGGGCACTACCGGTTACAAGGGCCTACTCGACACTGGGGGAGCATATGCAGTATTGTGCAGTCATTGTAACTAGACCGCAACCTTCAAAAATAGTGCCAAAAACACGTATAAACTTATACATGTATATCTCTCTCTCCATCCTGCTGAGTATGAAGCGGTACCTTACTATGCTTTGATTTGCATTTCCCTGATGATTAATGATATGGAGCATGTTTTCTTAGACTTACTGGCCATTTGTATTTCTTTGGAGAAATGTTGTTCAAATTCTTTACCCATTTAAAAATGAACTGTTTGTTGCATGATTTAAGCTGTAAGAACTCTTTGTATACTCTGAATACTAAATGTTTATTGAATATATGATTTGCAAATATATTCTCCCATCCTGGGGGTTCTCTTTTCACCTTCTCCATAGTGACCTTTGAAACACAAAATATGTTTATGTTGATGGAAGTGTTATCTATTTTTTCCTTTGGTTGCTCGTGCTTTTGGTGTCATATCTGACAAACAGTTTCCTAACAGACTGGTTCCAAATAGGGAAAGGAGTACGTCAGGGCTGTCTATTGTCACCTTGCTTAATTAACTTCTATGCAGAGTACATCATGAGAAATGCTGGGCTGGAGAAAGCACAAGCTGGAATCAAGATTGCCAGGAGAAATATCAATAACCTCAGATATGCAGATGACACCACCCTTATGGCAGAAAGTGAAGAAGAACTAAAGAGCCTCTTGATGAAAGTGAAAGAGGAGAGTGAAAAGTTGGCTTAAAGCTCAACATTCAGAAAACGAAGATCATGGCATCTGGTCCCATCACTTTATGGGAAATAGATGGGGAAACAGTGGAAACAGTGTCAAACTTTATTTTTCTGCACTCCAACATGTAGATGGTGATTGCAGTCACAAAATTAAAAGATGCTTACCCCTTGGAAGGAAAGTTATGACCAACCTAGACAGCATATTCAAAAGCAGAGACATTACTTTGCCAACAAAAGTCCTTCTAGTCAAGGCTATGGGTTTTCCAGTAGTCAGGTGTGGATGTGAGAGTTGGACCATAAAGAAAGCTGAGCGCAGAAGAATTGATACTTTTGAACTGTGGTGTTAGAGAAGACTCTTGAGAGTCCCTTGGGCTGCAAGGAGATCCAACCAGTCCATCCTAAAGGAGATCAGTCCTGAATGGTCACTGGAAGGACTGAAGCTGAAGCTCCAATACTTTGGCCACCTGATACGAAGAGCTGACTCATTGCGGGGGAAAGACTGAGGGCAGGAGGAGAAGGAGACAACAGAGGATGAGATGGTTGGATGGCATCACCGACTCAATGGACATGGGTTTGAGCAAGCTCTGGGAGACGGTGAATGACAGGGAAGCCTGGAGTGTTTCAATCCATGGGGTCACAAAGAAGTCAGACATGACTGAGTGACTGAACAACAACAGATAGTGTCACAATACTTTTACTATAGTTTTAGGGTATATTTTAATATCATAGATGTAAGTCCTTTAACTTTTCTTTTTCAAGATTATTTTGGCTGGTCTGAGAGCCTTGCATTTTCCTATGAAGTTTAGAGTTGGCCTGTCAAGTTTTGCAGTGACACAAGCTGGGCTTTGACATGGAGAAGTTGAATCTACGGATGATTCTGGGAACTGCTGCTTGTTAACAATGGCTCACCCTCTGACCCATGAGCATGGGCTATCTTTCCATTTGCTAAGATCTTTAATTCCTTTCAATTACATTTCATTGTTTTTCAGTGCACAAGTCTTACATTTCTATTGTTAAACTGATTCCTAAATGTCTTATTTCCTTTGAAACTAATATAAGTGGAATCATTTCTAAACTTCATTTTGAACTGTTCATTACTAGTGTACAGAAATACAAATACTTTTGCATAATTTTGCATCTTCCAATGTTGCTGAACTCACTTATTAGTTATGCAAGTGTGTTTGTGGACTCTAAGATTTCTACACACAAGTTCATGCCATCGATGAAGAGAGACAGCTTTACTTCTTTCTAACCTGGATGTCTTTTTCTTCCCCTTGTCAAAGGTAACCTGATATTCAGCAGGATCACTGCTAACCATTTCAGTGTGAAGTATAATATGAGCTGTGGGTTTTCTATAGATGCTCTTTTTCAGGTTGGGAAGGTTTCTCTCTACTCTTTGTTCATTCAGTGTTTTATAGAGAGGGGATTTTGAACTTTGGCAAATGCTTATTCTGTGCCTATTGAGATGATTATGTTGTTTTTTTCTGTCTTTATTCTACAAATCTGAGTGCACTACCCTGATTTTTCATATGCTAAACCAAATTTTGTTTCCTGGGATAAGTCCCATTTGGTCGTGGTATGTAATCCTTTTTGGTTTGGTAATTTGGTTCCCTCTGGCAGTATTTTGTTATGCTTTTTGCATCTATGTTCAGAAGAGATATTGGCCTGTAGCTTTCTTGTGGAGTCTTTCTTGAGTCTTGGTTTCAGGGTATTTGTTGTTGTTCAGTTGCTCAGTTGTGTCTCACTCTTTGTGACCCCATGGACTGCAGCATACCAGGCTTCCCTGTCCTTGACTATCTCCTAGCGCTTGCTCAAACCTAGTCAGTAAGGAAATAGCAACCCACTCCCAGTATTCTTGCCTGGAAAATCTCATGGATAGAGGAGCTTGGCGTGATATGGGGTTACAAGAAGCTGGATATGACTGAGTGACTAAACAATCACAGCAACAATAAATTAAACATACCTGAAAATTTGCCTGCAATTTTTGTACCTGTCAAAAAATGCATTTTTTCCATTATAAAGTCTAATACCTGTATAGTCTATTTATCGAGGACTGGAACATCTTTTTGTCCACACAAGGTGACACTTGATACAACAAAGGAGAATAGATAGTCACGCACAGTTTCTATATGGCGGTAATGTTTTCCTGTCATGACCCCATACGTTTATCTTATGGGCAAAGGCTTTCCTTTGTCCTAATCTCTCCACTCTCCTGCCACTAAATTCTTACTTCTCCATGGAAGTCCAACTTCACATATGATTTTCTCCGTGAACTTTCTCATGAAGGTTTTTATCTCTTTCTTCTCAACTTCTATACAACTTATATTTGACACTTTCAATAATCCATGCCTATATATGTTTTTTTCCGTAGACTTTTGCTGACAGTTTTTGTGAGTTTTTCTTCCCTGAGAGATTTATGATTCTGTTCCATGCTTCCTTTATTTCATCAGTAGTATCTAATAAGTAGCTTATCCTTAGCTCACACTTAGTATATGTTGTTTTAATAATTTTAATTCATCCCTGATAGAATACCCAAGAATACCATGAGACATATAAAATCATTATATTTATAAGGGCAAAGTCTTTATTTAAGCTGATCAAGTATAGATAAATATTTGTGAATTTTAATACATGCCAAGAATTTACCCTAGTCAGGAATTATCTGACAAATTCATAGCATGTACAATGGATCTTTTTCACTGAATGCATATTACGTCATTTTACCATATGGTGAATGAGAATTAGAATTGAGGGAACATAATTACACAGTGGGCAGTTACTTGGGAAAAAAAATCGCCTAGTAAAATCATGCCCTCTCTCCCGTACAGCAACTTGCTTCTCCAGGAATAAACGTAGGTACCTGGCGTCAGCAGTATCACCGAGGTGACGATCAAGGAGCAGATGACCAGGATGACAAGCAGCGCGATGGCTATTCCTTTCCAGTTTCTCTGTGGAGGGTTACTCCCCACGAGCTCCTGAAACGACAGCACAAAAGAGAAAATCTGTGAGTCAAATAAGGAACTAAAATAATCCAAGTAACCACACTTCAGTCAAATCACGATCTCGGGTGCAGGCTTCCATGCTGGCTTAGTGGTAAAGAATCTGCCGGCCAAGGCAGGAGACGCAAGAGACGTGGGTTCGATCCCTGCTCTGGAAAGATCCCACATGCCTCAGAGCAACTAAGCCCCTGGACCACAACTACCGGGCCTGTGCTCCAGGGCCCGGGAGCCATGACTGCCGCACTCTCACTCCCCAGAGTCCATCCTCTGCAACAAGGGAAGCCGCCGGGGGGCGAGACGCACGCACTGAAACTGGGGCGCGGTCCTCACTCTGCAACTAGAGAAAGGCCTGTGCAGCAAGGAGGACCCAACACAGGCAAAAATAAATAAAGAGCTCCGGGGGTATTCTAATCCCTGAAGCGGAGATCAGTTCCTTTCTCTTCCTTCTGCCTCAGGGTCCAAAGGACCCAGGCCCCCTTCCCCTCATCTTATGGCAAAGCTTTATCTCAAGAAGAATGTGATATTACGTTATGTTTACAGCCTTTTCTGTAACTTAACGCTTCTCCACCCAACAGACTTGGTTCCACATTACAGGGTGACTGTGGAGTTTCTCACTGCAGTCAACCTATGCGGCGGCTGCTGCTGCTAAGTCACTTCAGTCGTGTCCGACTCTGTGTGACCCCATAGAAGGCAGCCCACCAGGCTCCCCAGTCCCTGGGATTCTCCAGGCAACAACACTGGAGTGATTTGCCATTTCCTTCTCCAATGCATGCAAGTGAAAGGTGAAAGGGAAGTCGCTCAGTCATGTCCAACTCTTCGCGACCCCATGGACTGCAGCCTACCAGGCTCCTCTGTCCATGGGATTTTCCCAGGCAAGAGTACTGGAGAGGGGTGCCATCGCCTTCTCTGGCAGTCAACCTATTCAGTTCAGTTCAGTTCAGTCGCTCAGTTGTGTTCGACTCTTCGCGACCCCATGAATTGCAGCAGGCCTCCCTGTCCATCACCATCTCCCGGAGTTCACTCAGACTCACATTCATCGAGTCAGTGATGAAAAATATGGAATGCTTCACGATCAAATCAAACCCAGGTATGATAAAATTCCCAGCCTCAACCTCTCTCATCTTTCTCTTCATTGACACCCACACTGTGAACTTCTATTTCAGCTGCGAAACTCAAACATTTATTTAGCACATACTAAATGCCAATGTTAATCAATGTCTGCCTACTTCTCATCATCTTGTACCTTCTTCCACCTACAGCTCCTCAAATAAAGCTTCAAGATGTCCCAGGTCTCACTTCACTAGGTAACCCATCTATCCGTTTTCTAGGTTTTTAGTCCCCTCCACAGAGCTGTATTTGTATTACAGCAGGTATTGAGGGTGAGAGGAGGGATCTGGAGACATAGTTACAGATAATAAAGATTTACTAAATCTAGGAAATTAATACAGCATATTGGCTCCTGAGACCAAACTTGCAGTTTCAAATCAGGATGATTATATAACTTACAGTCCAAACTAGGATCCTTGGGGAGACAAAGGGGGTAATATTAATAAACAATAATAAATGCAATAATTACATACCAATAATAATTATTATTAATTATGCAACAGCAACAGGAACTCTCCAGGGTAAATTTAAGCATACGGTCACACCGCAAATGAACTACTCACTACTGTCTATACATAGATCACAAAATATTCTCTCCTGTAGTACCCATGACTGCAACTCATATTAACTGTAAGTCAAAATGCAACAGAATGGAGACGGTGTCAAAAAAGTAGGTAATGTGAGGCATAGATACACCTTTATCCCAGGCTGAAAATTCATTAGAATGTATCAAATGGCTGCAAATCAAAATGAAGAAAATACTCAACCACAGGACAGCAAATAATTACCATCTGACGTCCAAATATTTGATACTGGCTATCCACGCTACAGAATTAGGAAAAAATGGACTCGAGCTCATTGACACTGGCCATCCAGGTTTGAGGACCAGCATAACTTGGGCAGGAAAAAGTGCTACAGTTTTCAGAAATTTTGGCCAGCATTCTTACGTACCATCGAGAACTGAATTTGCCTGATAAAGAGTGGTTTTTTAGCATTTAAAACTAAGACTAAACATAAGCATGAAATTATGGCAAAAGGTGTACTGAGTCAATCTCCTTTCCCACTGGATAGAGTTTTCTATGCGAGGAAATCACTGGCCAATGACAAGAAGTGATCAGATCTCACTGACTGAGCAGCTTTTCATTTCACCGGAGTTTACGGAGGAAACAAGCCCTTCTCACTAAGAATGAGAAGAGCATGCCTTGCAGAGCACATTCCTTACACTGCCAGACGCGCACGACCTCTCACAGGCCCGAAGCAGACGCTCCTCAAGCACTGTTCAGATGCAAGGCAGAGTCAACATCCAAATTTGAACAATCTCATACTCAAGATCAATCTTTCTCAAGACAGAGACTAATTAAATTAGTGGCATTGTCTTCATCAGCTCAAACAATGGATATCTTTTAAATCTTGTTTCTAATAAGAATAACCTCAGATTTGAAATTTTGTTTTAAACACATTTATTAACTTCTATGCAGAGTACATCATGAGAAACGCTGGGCTGGAAGAAGCACAAGCTGGAATCAAGATTGCCAGGAGAACTATCAATAACCTCAGATATGCAGATGACACCACCCTTATGGCAGAAAGTGAAAAGGAACTAAAAAGCCTCTTGATGAAAGTGAAAGAGGAGAGTGAAAAAGTTGGCTTAAAGCTCAACATTCAGAAAACTCAGATCATGGCATCTGGTCCCATTACTTCATGGGAAATAGGTTGGTAAACAGTGGAAACAGTATCAGACTTTATTTTGGGGGGCTCCAAAATCACTGCAGATGGTGATTGCAGCCATGAAATTAAAGATGCTTACTCCTTGGAAGGAAAGTTATGATCAACCTAGATAGCATATTCAAAAGCAGAGACATTACTTTGCCAACAAAGGTCCTTCTAGTCAAGGCTATGGTTTTTCCAGTAGTCATGTATGGATATGAGAGTTGGACTGTGAAGAAAGCTGAGTGCTGAAGAATTGATGCTTTTTGAACTGTGGTGTTGGAGAAGACTCTTGCGAGTCCCTTGCAAGGAGATCCAACTAGTCCATTCTAAAGGAGATCAGTTCTGGGTGTTCTTTGGAAGGAATGATACTAAAGCTGAAACTCCAGTACTTTGGCCACCTCGTGCGAAGAGCTGACTCATTGGTAAAGACTCTGATGCTGGGAGGGATTGGGGGGGACAACAGAGGATGAGATGGCTGGATGGCATCACTGACTCGATGGACGTGACTTTGAGTGAACTCCGGGAGTTGGTGATGGACAGGGAGGCCTGGCGTGCTGTGATTCATGGGGTTGCAGAGTTGGACACGACTGAGCAACTGAACTGAACTGACTAATATTAGATGCACTGGTAGATGTTTATATTTAAAAGAACAACTAAAATAGTGTACAGAGACTTTAAAAAAACAATTAAGACTTTTAGTTTGCATCAATTTCTTGAGTGGCCAGGAGCATAACTAATTTACTTGCAAAAATGCAATTGAATGACTGTTGCAGCGATGTTCCAGTAGACCTTTTCCTGGCCCAAGTACACTCACAGTATGGTTTCCAAATCTGGGCTGAATATCGTTAGAGATAATGATGGCTAGAATACATCCATAAAGAGGACCAAAGATAGAGACACTGCAAAATGTCATATGAAGCAAGGCTAAGGGAAGAGTTCAACCTCAAAAATCAAATAGTTAGAATCTCTATTGGAAGTATCACATGCAAGAGAGAGAGGACTTCTGCAGAGTTGTAGAAGGCAGAGTTGCAATCAAAGGAAATTTCACCAAGACGAAATTTTGTAAAACAAACAAACAAGACTTCAGAATTTCTAACCATTTGCATTGCTCATGACAGAATGGGCTGTTTCACCAGAAAGTGAGGAAGGTGGATGAACAGCTCGCAAGGATGCAGGAGGGCCAGTCCAGGAAAGAAGGTGGAGAGGAGAGATCTTGAAAACTTCAAACACAGGGTACCTTCTATGGTCACACAGGGCAAGGGAAAGAAAGATGCTGAGATGGCTTGGCAAGTGGGAAAATGAATGAGGGTCAGGACAGTTCAGAAAAAGGACAAAGGCTCTGCTCCTTCATGCTCATTGGGCTAAGAAAAGATTTTGCAGAGAAAACCAATTCAGTATATATTATTAGATGGAAGAATGCACAATAAGATAACCAAACAGGAGCTGGCAGCAGTCTCCTCCGGTGATTCCGGATCACTGACGCCATTTCTTCAGTAAGGGTGCGTGGCGCTGTCTTTCAGGCAACGCTCTTCCATTTAAAGAGCAGTGTCATTTCACCCTCAGAAAAGCAGACCGTCCCTACTTCATTCCAAATTTTACTTTCAAAAGTAACTTTTTAAACTACACAAACAATATCGCTACAATAACCACAGGAAACAAAGAGGGAAAACGCATGAACAACCTCGCCAGTCCAAAAGAACGAAAGTTTCGGTCTTCCTCTCCAGTGCTGATGTGTGCGCATCTTCAACTCTTACACGGGTATTTAATAATAACCAGAACACAGATCTGGTTTCTGAGTTAGAATGCAGAGTAACAGTGAACATCCAACCTGAGCATCTGATTTGGCATCCCAAATTCAGACTTCCTCATCTTAACTTTTAGGAAGTGAATTATCAAAAATGTGAGCAAAATTGTTCCCGTTTCTCAAGAAGGGCTGCTTTCGCCTGCAATGTTGAGCTTTGGTAGTGCATTTCTCAACATCGTTATGTAGTTTTTGCCTAGATTGATGAGAATGAGGCTGTAACATATTCCCTGTTCTGTTTGGTAGCACATGCATACCTTGGAGATCCAATAAAATTTAATTTACAATTAAACACTGGCCTGAGAAAGTGAACAAATCCCCCATCCATCCACCCATCCGTCCATCCAATATTTATCCAAGGCTTACTCTGCCAAGCCCTGTTCTGTGAACTTGTTATGCATTGCTAGCAAGTCAACAAGTCCAACAGCTTTCATTTTTTTCCATACTCCTTTCTTGCATCTTAGTGTAGGGATGGGGGACAAACAATAAACAGACAAACCTACCAAGAAAGCTGCCTCCCCCTCTGTCTTCACCTGCACACGTGGAGGAAAGGCCCCATGAGGACAGAGAGAAGGCAGCTGGCGGCAACCAAGGGGACGGCCCTCACCAGACCCAGCAGCTGGCACCCTGACCCTGGACTTCCGGTCCCTGGAACCGTAAGAGAGAAATCTGTGTTTAAGCCACCTGGTCTGTGGCAGTGTGTTATAGCTGCTCCAGACTGAGTAAGACGCGGGCTGACACCCAAGGGCACACAATCAGGGAGAGGAGGAGGCAGTGTGCGCTCTGGAGTGGAGGGCGGCAGAGAGAGAGCGGCCTGGGGGCCACGGGGATGTGAGTGGGGTGGCCATGCTGAGCAAGGAGGGTGGGCGTGGGCAGCCAGGGAAAGCAGGGTCTGGACGCCACAGCACAGGTTTTGGCATTTCCTCTAAGGGCGAGGCATGTGAGCACCGCAGGGCGTGAACCAGACTCCCACACGCAGACCCCCAGGGAGCTGCAGCACGGAGGGCAAAGACCAAGGAAACAAGGGTGTGCCCAGAAGGGACCCACTAGGGGGGTGATGGAGGTTTGTCCCAGGCGGCAGTGGCGCAGGTTATGAGAAGGCCACGTGATAGAAAACGCCAGCCAACAGTGCTATTAGGAGCAGACGATACGCAACGGGGACACATTTATATGCCCCTCCTACACTTGGAGCCCTCTCTGAGGAGCCTGGTTTCTGTGCTCAAGCGATGTGCACCTCACTACAAAGTCCTCTCCTTCCCTCCACCTCTGAGCTAAGCCTCCCACTCTCTGCTCAGAATTTACTGCTCCTGGAGCCGCCTCCTGCCCTGTCCCCATCTCCACCCCGCCCACCCCCTCTGCAGCTTTGTGTGCAAGGCTTGATTTCCATTTCCTGACATTCCTCTCCAGCCTCATTTCAACAGGCAAATCCCTTTGCATTCTTTAGTTGTCAGCTAAAATATCATCTTTGACATTTCAGGAAGGGTTGCCTGGTTTCACTGGCAGCGTCCATTATTCTTTCCTACTGGACACAAATGTGACACTTTGTAAATGCTCTTCTGCAACATTACCGCACTACTAAATGGTGCATCCCATGTGGGTACCATCTGCAGGCTGCAAGCCACTTCAGAAGTTATCCCGATGCTCATGATCACGACGCCTGGTACGAAACCCAGGGCACCACAGCGCCCGGGGACTGTGGGCGGAACGGATGAGTGAATCCACAGATGCCTTTATGAGAAGGAGCTTTGGTATTTGCCTGCACATCTGTCAGAGACGCAACTGTTGACTGATGCAGAAAGTAAAGTGTTAATCTAAGTCTGACTGCATGAACTATGCCATAAATAGCAGTCGGTCCTAAAAGCCTAATGCAAACTGACATCTAAGGCTGCCAGTTCCCTTGTACCTAGTGACGTAACTGTTGCTCATACTTATTTTTAGGTAAGACAGAAAGAAAACAAAGAACGAAAACCAAACAACCTTTTCCTGGGTCCTTTGGTTGTTTTAAATATAAAATTCATCTTTCCAGAGTGCTATTATCTTAGCAGTTCCTAATCAGAGCTTGATATTTTCTTTGCCAAGGTCACAACGTTACCTACAGACCCCACTATGTCCTGGGAACTGATTCAGAAAAGACTCTGTTGGATGCTGACTCCCCTGCAGGGACCCCCGTGCCCTTACAGCCGGTGTGGGAGAGAGGCCCTCTGCTCTCTCTGCAGAAATCTAGCATCTCTTTATTTTACTTATTTTGACCGTGCTGAGCAGCATGTGGAATCTTAGAGACCTGACCAGGGATTCAAGCTGTGTCCTCTGCTTTGAGAGAGCAGAGTCTTAAACCACTCAGCGGCCAGGGAGGTTCCAGTCTGCAGCATCTTATCTCGTCCTGAGCTCCATGTACCTTCATCACACCTCTGCCTTCTGATGAGGAGTAGAGAATCAAATGAAAACTCAGGGATGATTATTTAAAAAAGAGACACTGAGGAAGTGGAGAAAAGAAAGGAAGGGTGGGGATGAGGAATCTAGAGTGCGGTTGTCAGAGGATAAATGCATACGTGTCTGAAAGCCCGTTAACATCTATAGACACTACAGAAACCTGAATCAACGTTGTGTTACTATTGACTGTGATCCAAACGACGTCTGGGCAACACCTGACATGCGATACGGGGAAACTCAACAGCACACAAAGCTTCCTGTCCTGGATCAAGAAGGTAAAGGGTGCAGAGCCCACAGTTCCTTCACCCCCTCTCTTCACACCGGAAGCGCCCACGAGGGGAGACGAGCACTTTCACTTCTGCTGGGCCCCCGGAGCAGGGCGGTGTCAGTTGCAGCTGAGAGACTCCACCACAGGGATGCTGCAATAGCCACCTCGTCTCGGTTACTGCCTGCGCTGTGGCTAAAGGGACACAGGGACAGCCAGCAGGAGACTGGACGGACTTCCCCGGAGGCCCAGAGGTTAAGACGTTACCTTCCCATGCAGCGGGTGTGGGTTCAATCCCTGGTCAGGGGCTAGGATCCCACATGCCTGCCAGCCAGAAAACCAGAACATGAAACAGAAGCAATCCTGTAACAAAACTCAATAAAGACTTTAGAAACGGAATGAAAAAAAAAAAAAAGGTGCACATTAAAAAAATATTTTAAAAACAAGAGATGAGGCTGGAGGCTGACTTCTGCAGGACACTAGGGGTTGTCCTAAAAAGCTCCCCATCCCAGGGGACGAGAGCACAGGAAACCACGAGTGCAGGAGCGACAGGGCTGGTTGGAGGAGGGCAGGGTCCACAGCAACAGCTGAGGTCCAGGCCTCGCCGGCTGCAACGGGGACAGCTGGCCGTTGCGAGTTTTATTTCCCTTTGCTGAAGGCAGAGAGGTCAACCAGATGGCCCACTCACCAGGGAAGGAGGAAATGAATTCAATTGTTTCTCTCAGAATAATCCATCTTTGAGCTAATCAATTTCATCTTCTACCATCAAGCAGCTTTCTGAAGAAAACTAAGGCTAGAAGACTGGTTCTGGTTCTCAAAATGGAAATCAAAGCTGGGATATCACTAGATCCAGGTCTAGGCTGCTGATAGTTTAAACGCCCCCAGAGGACAGATGTGAATGTCAGCCCCATGGAGACCGGGCATCCTTCACACGGGGGCCTCCCACTCCCTGGAACACCCCCTCCCGTGACAGCTCCGTGAGTCCTCTGAGTCCTCTGGGCGTTCTTGCTAGCTGTGAGTGTGAGGGACGGGTGAGTGCTGTGACCTTGAGACACGGATTAATGCCGATGCCGCTAGTGACTCTCAACTGACTACAGGGCTCGGGGGTCTGGCAGCCACTCCTGAAAGACAGAAACACCCAGTGATGTGTGGGCAGCGGGCAGGGCTCGTGTTGGAGGGCAGAGTCTTACCCTTCAGAGGGCTTCTGCTGACTTCACTAATGTGAGGTTACATTTGGTTGACGGGCCCTTCTTCCTAGGACTGATGGTTCCTTGAGAATCGTCGTCGTCTTAGTGATAGACAGGAGCTGTCATGCCCCTGGGTATCTGACCCACAGTCTGGTGGCCCTCCTGCCCCTGGACGCTCTGTCTTCACCATCTGTCTCTAGACTACACGGACACCCCCAATCCTTAGGTTGTTCTGGGTCCTCCACCACGTTCTTTGCCAGCCTTACTGACTGAGCTGGGATCCACTTTCCTTTCCTCCTATGAACTTGGCAATTCTGAAGTTGACTATCTGGCTTAACGTGACTTTACCCTAACGCCGCTGCCTGAGGGCAGAGCCCTTTAAAGTCAAGCCCACCACCGCTAGAGCGGCTGTCATCCTCCGCCTGGGCGTCCCCGGTGGCTCAGCTGGCAAAGAAGCCACTGCAGTGCGGGAGACCTGGGTGTGATCCCCGGGCTGGGAAGATGCCCTGGAGGAGAGCATGGCAACGCACTCCAGTATTCTTGCCTGGAGAATCCCATAGACAGAGGAGCCTGGAGGGCTACAGTCTGTGGGGTCGCAGAGAGTCAGACACGACTGAGTGGCGAAGCGTGCGTGCACGTGCCTGCTACCTGCAGCTCAGCAGCGCTGTCTGCAGAGCGAGCCCCTATCCTCCAAGTCCTCCTAGATGAAGAAGAGAAAACAGGCAAAATATTGACTGTAATTATCTGTCTTTAAAATTTTCTTCATTATTTTTACCCACAAATTCAACAACAGAGCTGAAGTAATTTTATGCTCTTTAGTTTAACTGACAGTGTCTGACAGCTTCTTTATGAAATTAATTCAAAACGTTAAGTTATTCCTGTTGCAGTGAAAAGGAAAAAGGAGGACTGAGTTTTTCTTTTTCTCTTCTCTGAGAACAAAGACAAAAAAAGAGTGAGCAGGCCTGAACATTCCTAGTTTTTAAAGCCTCATGGACCGTAGCCCAATAGGCCCCTCTGTCCATGGGATTCTCCAGGCAAGAATACTGGAGTATGTTGCCATTACCTTCTCCAGGGATCTTCCCAACCTAGGGATCAAACCCAGGTCTATTGCATTGCAGGAGGCTTCTCTGCCATCTGAGCCACCAGGAAAGTCCTTTTTTTTTCACTTTCAGTTCAGCACAGTCGCTCAGTCCTGTCTGACTCTGTGACCCCATGAATTACAGCACGCCAGGCCTCCCTGTCCATCACCAACTCCCGGAGCTCACTCAGACCTCACATCCATCGAGTCAATGATGCCATCCAGCCATCTCATCCTCTGTCGTCCCCTTCTCCTCCTGTGCTCAATCCCTCCCAGCATCAGAGTCTTTTCCAATGAGTCAACTCTTCGCATGAGGTGGCCAAAGTATTGGAGTTTCACCTTTAGCATCATTCCTTCCAAAGAAATCCCAGGGCTGATCTCCTTCAGAATGGACTGGTTGGATCTCCTTGCATTCCAAGGGACTCTCAAGAGTCTTCTCCAACACCACAATTCAAAAGCATCAATTCTTCGGCGCTCAGCCTTCTTCACAGTCCAACTCTCACATCCATACATGACCACAGGGAAAACCATAGCCTTGACTAGACGGACCTTAGTCGGCAAAGTAGTGTCTCTGCTTTTGACTATGCTGTCTAGGTTGGTCATAACTTTCCTTCCAAGGAGTGAGCGTCTTCTAGTTTCATGCCTGTGGCTGCTCCTAATTCTGCATGTCTGTAACTGAGTCTGCCTTCCTGGCCCCCAACTCTGCAGGAGCTCCAGTTCACACTTTCTCCTTTGACTCTGTGCTAAATGCTTCTCCCATCTGGTGTTTACCCTGACAACACGCTTCCCTCTGTGGTTACACAGCAGAAAGAAGGTCGCAGAGCCACCAAACTACTGGACTCTAAGACTGGGTTGCTGATGCCAGTGTATGACTGACTTTGAAACGATGCAAGAGGAAGAAATCAAGATCCTATCACCTTTGTTCCTCATCACCGACTCCTGACTAGGAGCCCTTGCCGTATATAAGCCCCTAGATGCCTCATGGGGTGGGGGCACAGTTCTTGAGACAAGCCCACTGAGTTCCCCTCTCAGCGGCTGAGAGTAAAAGGCACCTTTCTTTTTCCTCCAAACTCTCTCTCTGTTTTTTCATTCGGCTTCGGTGGGCAGAGAAGGTTGAGATTTTGGCTGGCAACTTTCCAAACCTCACAGCGTAGTCTGACTTGGATCTGTTTTGATAGACTGTTTTATAAGGCATCGTGTTGCTCCATAAATCACAAAAGTAAGAGCACTATGATCCGATCAAGGTCAGAAGAAACTTCACAATGCACCATGCTCAAAAGAAACCTTTCAGTAAAAAATATGGCTGTGAAATTAAGTCGCAGAATTTAAAATTGAACATGTGTATCTCACATTGCTGCATATGATAATGATGTCTTAAAAGCATTTTAGATAATGTCTGCTTTTGCCTTGACTCACTGAAACCCACAGGCAATTTTAAGACAGGTTTCCTACACTGGGCAGCCTTAAAGCAAACTCAACACCTCACTTCCTGATGTCAAAAATTCCTGCAGGCTGTCATTCACTATTAAATAACAAATAAGTCTCAAATACAAGAATCACCAGCAGTTTAATGACAGAGATTAAAATAATTTACCTTAATTTTTCAAAAGGGCTTTCCCCTGATACAGTCTTCTATCAAGCTACATGGACTCTTTTTGAGAAATTATCCTCCCTGACCCATGGTGCTCCCTCAACCACTCTGCACCCACCATGCCCCGCCCCAGCCTCAAGTGACTGGCCCAACCTGGGTCAGAATTCTACCACAGGATCTTAGGGATGGGGTTAAAATATTGTAACAGGGAAGAATCTCTGTATTATCTTACAAGTTCATCACTGAAAGGATGTTGCCTGTAAGCTTAAATTCTACATAATGGCCCATCTCTGGGAACCTTGCCTTGCAGGTAATGAGCGAGATGCTCAAATACCTCTGTTTAGCTCACAGGAAACATCCTTACCAGCCCACCTATGGATGACCACAGGAAGGAAGAGATTAACACACCCCATCAGGAGGCTGACCAGAACCAGGAACTGTCTGACTTTACTCCTTCCATTTCAGTGTAGAAGAATCCTGAATTCTGTCTCAGGCACGATGGTTCTTTGGAACACTAGTTCCCCATCTTCTTGATCAATTGGTTTTCCAAATAAAGTTGGAATCCGCCTGCAATGCAGGAGACCCTGGTTCGATTCCTGGGTTGGGAAGATCTACTGCAGAGGGGATGGGCTCCCCACTCCAGTATTCTTGGGCTCCCCTTATGACTCAGCTGGTAAAGAATCTGCCTGCAATGCAGGAGACCTGGGTTCAATCCCTGGGTTGGGAAGATCCCATGGAGAAGAAAAGGCTACCCACTCCAGTATTCTGGCTTGGAGAATTCCATGGCCTGTATAGTCCATGGGGTTGCAAAGAGACACGACTGAGCGACTTTCACTTTCACGCCTTTCCCCAGCAACTGGCTTCCCAAATTACTGACCTGCGACAAGCACTACGAGTTTGGACTCTGTAACAATACTCCAATTTATTCTTGCATTTGTCATGAAACACGAGAACGGAGGAGGCATGGGGGTGGGGAGTGTCTGCTCCCCATTTGGCATATGGACCCTGAAGACAGGACACGAGGAGTGAATTAGACCAAGACACAAAGAGACAAGGAGCGGAGAGAGAGCAGTCTCACTGGTTTTGAATTTCCTGACCTAATTTTTCTCCTGGGGCCTGAATAAATTTCTCCCTTAGACTTATCAGCACACTCCTATTTCTCCATGAAATACTTTATTTCCTGTTTTACTTATCTAGCCTGAGCTGATTCCTGAAACTTGGGGACAAAGAAGCTGACACATGTCACATAGAGACACCCAGCCCAGCAGCCCAGCAGCCCGTCGGCACTGTGCTTTCAGAAGACAGTCTGTGCTCACGACCTGAGTCACAGCTTGTCTGTGAGGAGTATCTCATGGCCAAACCCACACTTGAAAACGAGGTGAACATGTTAACTACATGCTTGATGTATAATATCAAAATATCAAATTTGCTAATTGGATGTATAACTTTCTTTGAAAAGACCAGCTCTTCCATTAAGCGTGCTTAGTTACTCTTTCCAGGGAAATGCTGAGTGAAATTCAGCAACCCTAACCTTCGCAGATCCCCACAAGAACCCATACTTGTTATTATCAGTGCCCGAGCGTGCCCCCTCCGAGACAGGAGGTGAGTAATTCAAGCTGAAGCAAATGCAGCCAGGATTGCTGGCGGATAGTGGCCCCGAGCGACTCGAGAGGGCGGGCTGTCCCGAGGTGCTCGCTGTCTTGCTGTTGTGAACAGCCAACTCAGTGGAAAAGACCCTGATGCTCGGAAAGACTGAAGGCAAGAGGAGCAGGGGGCAACAGAGGAGGCGGCAGTTAGATATTATCACTGGCTCAATGGACATGAACTTGGGCAAACTTCAGGAGACAGTGGAGGACGGGGAAGCCTGGTGTGCTGTCATCCAGGGGGTTGCAAAGAGTAGTACACAGTTTAAAGACTGAACACCAACAACTGGCTTAGAATGGCTCTTCCCAGTAGCTCCATGTGTAACAGCTATTTTTACAATCAAGAATGGTCTGTAAATTACAGATGCAGAAAACAAACTTATGGTTACCAAGGGGTAAGAGGAGGGAGGGATAAACTGGCAGACTGGGACTGATATACACATCCTTCTATACATAAAATAGATAACTAATAAGGACCCAATGTATAGCATAGGGAACTCTATCTACTCAATACTTTGTAGTATTGGGGAAAAAAAACTAAAAAAGAGTAGACATATGTCTGTGCATAACTGATTCACTTGGCTGTATACCTGAAAATTAGCACAATACTGTAAATCAACCATCCTTCAGTTAAGAACAAGAGGCCAGTCTATGCCAGCACTGCCATTAGCTCAGTCTAACAGAAAGGCACATAGCGTCAGAGAAATCATGAGCCACAGGAACACAGCTGACAAGCCTGTAATTCCATCCGCCACCTTCATCATCTCTGCTGTGGAACTAACGTGTCTACAAGTCTGTGTGTTTGGGATGAGGACATCTCAGGGGTGGGGGAGACAATTATTTTGCCAACCATGGGGTGTATTTCATGTAATGAAATGTTCTGCCTCAATGGAGACACCAACCTTCTACTGCATGCAGTGTCCTAAGGAAAATCACAAATAGAGCTGGGAGTGAAATGGAGGAGATACTAAGGAATATACGCTGAATAATTTCATCCCCTTGTGGCTCAGCAGCGAATAATCTGCCTCCCAGTGAGGGAGATGCAGGCTTGGTCTCTGGGTCAGGAGGAGCCCCTGGAGTAGGGAATGGCAACCCACTGCAGCATTCTTGCCTGGGAAATCCCATGGACAGAGGAGCCTGGCGGGCTACAGTCCAGTCGGACACGACTTAGCATTGTTCACTCTCTCAGTCCTGACCAACTCTCTGTGACCCCATGGACTGCAGCAAGCCAGGCTTCCCTGTCCTTCACCATCCCCTGGAGCTTGCTCAAACTCACATCTAATGAGTTGGTGAGGCCATCGACCCATCTCATTCTCTGTCGTCCCGTCCCCTTCTTCTCTTGCCTTTAATCTTTCCCAGCAGCAGGGTCTTTTCTAATGAGAAAGTTATTCACATCAGGTGGCCAAAGTACTGGAGCTTTAGCTTCAGCATCAGTCCTTCCAATGAATATTCAGGATTGACTTCCTTTACGATTGACTGGTTTGATCTCCCTGCAGTCCAAGGGACTCTCAAGAGTCTTCTCCAACACCACAGTTCAAAACCATCAATGGGATTGCAAAGAGTCAGACACAACTTAGCAACTCCACAACAAAAACAGTTCACTATTGGGCAAAACTGCACCCCAAGCATAGGGTGCACCCTTGAGTCTACAAGCGCAACCAAGAAAGGAATTTCCATAAAAATGAGGCTGCTGGATAACTTAGCGGCCAGAGCGGAGTCCCAGTTGGAGAGGGGAAGATGAAAGGCAGCAGTCTGGGGAGGCCTGGCAGGACTCTCTTCTGACCCAGATGGAGGTTATAGGGCTGTTTCAGGGCACACTTGTCTGTTCAGCTGTCTGCTTCATGTTATCCAGCTTCACACTACGGCATCTCACAGTGCCAAGGGGAACTGTGCTCCGTGTGCAGCAGCCTAGGGACTGGCCACGCGCCAAGTAAGGAGACACTTCCCAGGCTCACAGCTGGTAGGAAGGGGCATCAGGCGAAGGAAATGACCCAGGGGAAACAGAGGATGGACAGAAAGCCGAGGGTTGCTGCTGCTGCTTCTAAGGCGCCTCAGTCATGTTTGACTCTGCGCGACCTCATAGACGGCAGCCCACCAGGGCCCCCCATCCCTGGGATTCTCCAGGCAAGAACACTGGAGTGGGTTGCCATTTCCTTCTCCAATGCATGAAAGTGAAAAGTGAAAGGGAAGTCGCTCAGTCGTATCCAACTCTCAGTGACCCCACGGACTGCAGCCTACCAGGCTCCTCCGCCCTCGGGATTCTCCAGGCAAAAACACTGGAGTGGGGTGCCATAAGCCAAGGGCTGCTGCTGCTGCTGCTTCTAAGGCGCCTCAGTCGTGTCCAACTCTGCGCGACCCCATAGATGGCAGCCCACCAGGCTCCCCCGTCCTCGGGATTCTCCAGGCAAAAACACTGGAGTTGCCATTTCCTCCTCCAACTCTCAGTGACCCCATGGACTGCAGCCTACCAAGCTCCTCCATCCATGGGATTCTCCAGGGACGAGCACTGGAGTGGGGTGCCATAAGTGAAGGGCTACCTGGGGCCTAATGATGGGAGGCAGGGCCAGGCAGCAGGCAAGGGCTCTCTGAGGAAGAGACATCTGAGAGCTGAAGAGTGTGCAGGACGGATCCAGGTGGGCACCTGGGAAGGTTGCCTGCACAGTTGCCTGTGCGGGAAAGCTCAGCACAAAGGGTGTGGGCCTGTGCTCAGCGCGGCCCAGCTGCTGGCCGTACAGTGTCCAGGATGGAGCTGAAGGGAAAGTGAGGACAAAACGTGGCCTGCTTTGCAGATGATGCCATGCATTTTGGGTTGGATGCAAAATGCAACAAGAAGTCAGAGAAGGATTCTATAAGCCACTTGTGGTAACTTCTGGGGTTCCCTGGTGGCAGCTGGTAAAATAATCTGCCTGCAATGCGGGAGACCTGGGTTCGATCCCTGGGTGAGGAAGATCCCTTGGAGAAGGGAAAGGCTGCCCACTACAGTATTCTGGCCTGGAGAATTCCATGGACTCTATAGAAGAAGTAGAAGAATAACTTAGAAGAATAATAGAACTATAGAAGAATAACTTCTGGAAGAAGGTATGTATTAATTACTTACTCGATTTATTTATTGACATCAGAAAAAGTACACGAAGAAGGACCAGGACTGGTTACTTCCATTGTGCCTTAAAACATATCAAATGCCAGGCCAAGCTGGAAACAAATACCCCCAAAGGGAAATACTCACATAACAACTATTACAATTATTGAGAGAAAATAAACCACACAAACTCAACCGCGGGACCTCTCATTACAGGGCTCCAGTCTATTGTCTAAATGTATTTTCTTTCTAATATTTATTCACCATGAACAGCACTGACATGAACTTTCTTTTATGTTCCATGGACTATTTACTATAAGTAGAAGGTAGCAACGAATTACGGAATCAGCAGTGCGTGCATCTCAGGATGGTAAGAAAGGCTTTCTAATCCTTGCATCTTTCACATTCAGGAGGACAACAAACAACTTTTAAGGTGGCAAGAACACGTTTTAAATAACATCTAGCGACTGACACACGTCCATCACCATCCATCAGGTCGGCCTGTTGCAGGCACACTCCTATCTCTGCTCTGCCGGCTCATTTTCTTACACTTCGATCTGGGTGAGTCCTTCATAAACGGCACAACAAAGGCAGTGAGTGGCCAATAACTGCCCAAGGAGGCCGAGTGGAGCAAAGCAGAGAGCCCTGCTCTGCGTGGTCCTAGGCCACTGAGCTGGAGACGCGGCTCAGAAGGGAAATCCCCAGCAGTGAAGTTAGCGGAGCAGGGGTGGCCCTCCGCAGTCCATGGGAGGGAGTCACAGGACCGCTCAGGGGTGGCGGGACCCCTCCTCTTCCTGCCTCTGCTCCTCCCACAAGCCCCCCCACCTCCCTCACACAGTCAAGGCCCCTGAATCCAGCATGGATTGAGTGGTTGATTTTATTTTTCCAAAAAAATTTAACAGTTTATTCAAATGGAAAGGATATTGAAAGTTCTTCAAATGTTTCTACATGAAAAGTGTATCATCTATTGACACATACTTTCGTAGATGTGATTCTTTTTCCACTCAGATGCTAATCTCATTTTGTCCAAACTTTGCACTTGTTATTTTGAACTGGGGTATAGCCAATTAGCAATGCTGTGGTGGTTTCAGGCAAACAACAAAGGGACTCAGCCATACACACACATGCACCCATTTCCCCAGGGGCCTCCCTGGGGGCTCAGGCGGTACAGGATGCACCTGCAAGGTGGGCGACCTGGGCTCGACCCCTGATCCCCTCGACGGACGATCCCCTGGAGGAGGGCGTGGCAACCCACTCCAGTATTTTTGCCTAGGGAATCATCCACGGGCAGAGGAGCCTGGCAGGCTGCGGTCCATGTGGTTGCCCAGTCAGATTTAACTGAGCAACTGGGCACAAAACACACCCAGACACCCCTCCCACCCAATCGGCCACATAGCACTGAGCCGCACGCCATGCGCTGCACAGCAGGTCCTTGAAGATGGTCAGAAGACCGGACCAGACGTTCCTCCAAACAGGACACTCAGAAGGCCAACAGCCATATGCAAAGAGGATCAACATTGCTAGTTATCAGAGAAACGCAAATCAAAATACGAGATCGTACCTCACATCAGTCGGAACGGCTAACATCAAAAAATCCACAAACCACAAATGATGAAGAGGGCGTGGAGAGAAGGGTACCCTCCTACACTCTTGGTGGGAATGTAAACTGGTACAGCCACTACGGCCTACGGTAAGGAAATTCCTTGAAAAACTAAAAGCAGAGCTACCATAGGACCCTGCAACCGCACTCTTGGGCATATATCCAGAGGAAAACACGCTACAAAAGATATATGCACTCCAGCATTCACTGCAGCGCTCTTTACAACAGGCAAGACATGGCAACAACCTCTGCCCACTGACTGAGGAATGGGTAAAGAAGGTGTATGACATCCCTCATATGTGGACTCTAAAAAGAAATTATGCAAATAAATTTACTTACAAAACAGAAGGAGACTCATGGACTTAGAAAATAAACTCATGTTTACCTGGGGGAAGGGATAGTTTGGGAAGGCTAGGTACACACTGCTATATTTAGAATGATTTTCCTTTCCATAATTGAAATATAGCTGACTTACAAGATTCTGCTAGTTTCAGATGTAAGCAGAGTGATTCAGTTACACACACATGGCCCTGATTTTTCAGACTTTTTTCCCTCATGCTGCTGCTTAGTCGCTCAGTCGTGTCTGACTCTGCGAGCCCATGGACTGCAGCCCACCAGGCTCCCTCTGTCCATGGGGATTCACCAGGCAAGAATACTGGAGTGGGTTGCCATACCCTCCTCTGGGGGATCTTCCCAACCCAGGGATCGAACCCGGGTCTCCCACATTGCAGGTGGAGTCTTTACCGTCTGAGCCACCAGGGAAGCCAGAGAATACTGGAGTGGGTAGCCTATCCCTTCTCCAGGGGATCTTCCCAACCCAGGAATTGAACCTGGGCCTCCTGCCTTGCAGGCAGATTCTTCACTAGCTGAGCTACCAGAGAAACCCTTTTCCCTCATAGGTTACTGCAAAATGTTGAGCATAGATTCCTGTGCTGCACAGTAGGACCTTGTTGGTTACGATTTTTATATATAGTAGCGTGTAGTCAGTAGTCCTGAACATTCATTGGAAGGACTGATGCCAAAGCTGAAGCTCCAATACTTTGGCCACCTGATGTGAAGAACTGACTCATCAGAAAAGACCCCAATCCTGGGAAAGACTGAAGACAGGAGAAGGGGATGACAGAGGATGAGATGGTTGGATGGCATTACTGACTCAATGGACATGAGTCTGAGCAAGCTCTGGGAGTTGGTGATGGACAGGGAAGGCTGGTGTGCTGCAGTCCATGGGGTCGCAAAGAGTTGAACACGACTGAGTGACTGAACTGAACAGAACTGAGTGTGTATCTGTTAATCCCAAACTCCTAATTTATCCCTCCCCCTTCCCCTTTGGTGACCATAAATTTGTGTCCTTGTCTATGAGTCTCTTTCTGTTTTGTAAATAAATCTATTTGTACTGAATCCAGGATTTCAGTGGAATTCTCTGCCTCGGGCACAGCCATGAGCACAAAAGCAACAACCAAGAAGTTTCAGACTCCAAGAAGCACAGTTCAGATGTGCTGGAGAGAAGCAAACACCCAGAGGGGATCACTGGGCTCACACGCAGAAGATGAAGCGCCTTGATTAGAAAACGGGAATCGTCTCAGTAACACTCAGCCCAGCACAGCGGAGCAGCTCAAGCAAAAGGTCAAGAAGAAAAATGAAGCAAAACACTGAAAACGCACTGAAGAGAAAAACAGAAGAAAACCTCAGGCTCTGGGAGGGGGAGAAGCATCTGGTGACACCAAAGACGGAAGAACCAGCTGGAAAGGGCCAGTCTGGACCCCTGGGTGGGGCAAACAGGAGCGCCATCCAGCGACCCGCGGATGCCCCTGCCTCGGTGCAAAATCATGCCTCTGCAAGAGTAACACAGAGGGAAACCCAGGTTATGGTGGTTGCTTCTGTTTGCTGGGTTTTTGTTTGCTTTTAATGAAGAGGAAAAGTTAAAATTTTACATCACCTCCTGCTCCTTCTGCCTCTGTAGCTCAGCTTGCGCCTTGCAAGAAGGTCTGGATCACGTAGGTCACACAGTCTCAGAAAGTGGGGACTTACAATACTAGGATTATCTCACTCACCCTTGTCCTGCTCTTTGCAATCGCCCAGACCCTGCAAACCTGCTTAATCACGCCTGCCAGGTAAAGGTCAGGCATCCCCTCCCCGTCCTGACCACTGTTCCCTGCGCAGCCGCGAAACCCCTTAGTTTAATCCAGCTTACGAGCAGCTAGTGTTGCCTATAAGGTCTATTAAAACTCTGTAACCCCTTTGTTCGGGCTTAGAGCTTAGAGTGTTAACGTCTCTGGCCCCCCTGGCGTAATAAACCTGAGTTCTCCAGCCCTCTGTGTGTGTTTCTCAATTTCTGCAACATTTCAGCAGCTATTTACATGCTGCATTCCCAAATAATTTCTACCGGAAAATATTAAAACAAACTCTACACTTGAAGCGACAAAATTTTAGAAACCTCAAGCTACATGCGTCAAGAACAACCCAGGTGAGCTTCTAATTTAAACCAAATTCACACTGTTCATTTTTACTTTAATTCGATCAATCCATTTCAAGCCATTTTTTTATGCATCAATTTTTTAAAGACTGCACTTAAACATTAAGGATCCCAATATTGTTGTTATAGGTAAAACTGATTTTTTTTTCCAAAAGAACCACAATTTCTGACATATTCAGGAGACCCACGAGGCCTGGGTTTAACCATGACATATACAACGTGAAAGGAAAACCAGAAATATTTGTTTTACTTTGGATGTTACGTAACAGATGAAGAGTCCTTTCTGGGAGCTTACAGGGAAACAAACAGTCAATGTTTTGCTGGAAAATTGGATCTACAAGGAAATGTCAAGATAATTAGTCTACTTATCTGAAGAAAAACTGGCCCAGGCCAGAACTTAATTAGTCTCCAAATATAGCCATCCAAAGATGTTTGGACAAAAGAAATAATAATGATTTAGTCCCTAGGACAGAAGCCAGTTGACATGATGAGAAGGACTATTTGAAACAACTGAGTGTGTTTCTCAAAGCGCTGCTGCGGAAGTGCTCAGCACCCCTGGATGTGATGTCAACACGCAGACTCCTGGGCCCTCTGACCCCTCTTGAACCGAAGTCTCTGGGGGCTGGAGCAGAGAGCAGTGGTTTTACTATCCACACAGGTGATGTTTATAATGACAAAGGTACGAGAACCAGTATTCACAAGAGCTTCGCATCATATACACTGGTTTAGCAAGCTTCCCCCAAAACTGATCTAAGCGTTCCTCAAAATTGGTCTAAGAACATTGGTTCAGGCTGCTGTCAGGAGACAGGGAGATTTTTAACCGTTCAGCTCAGAGTCTCCAGTCCCACAGGAGGCAAGGCTACTTCATCTCTAATGTGCTTTATCCTTCTTGTCTTCCAAAGGAAGAGTTCAAGGGCCCTTTGGTCCCTTCCCAACTTCATTCTGCCCTCTTCTGCACCCTGCTCCGAGTCTCAGGAGGCTGCCCTCTTACCCAAGCTTCATCCCTGCCCATCTTTGCTCATGGCTTGAGATTGGTCAATAGATTAAAAAAGAATGAAATAACACCATTTGCACCAAAACGATGGACCTCAGTTCAGTTCGGTTCCAGTCGCTCAGTCGTGTCCGACTCTTTGCGACCCCATGAATCACAGCAGGCCAGGCCTCCCTGTCCATCAACATCTCCCAGAGTTCACTCAGACTAGCATCCATCGAGTCAGTGGCGCCATCCAGCCATCTCATCCTTGGTCATCCCCTTCTCCTCCAGCCCTCAATCCCTCCCAGCATCAAAGTCTTTTCCAATGAGTCAACTCTTCACATGAGGTGGCCAAAGTACTGGAGTTTCAGCTTTAGCATCATTCCCTCCAAAGAAATCCCAGGGCTGATCTCCTTCAGAATGGACTGGTTGGATCTCCTTGCATTCCAAGGGACTCTCAAGTCTTCTCCAACACCACAGCTCACAAGCATCAATTCTTTGGCGCTCAGCCTTCTTCACAGTCCAACTCTCACATCCATACATGACCACAGGAAAAATCATAGCCTTGACTAGACGGACCTTAGTCGGCAAAGTAATATCTCTGCTTTTCAACGTGCTATCTAGGTTGGTCATAACTTTTCTTCCAAGGAGTAAGCGTCTTTTAATTTTATGGCTGCAATCACCATCTACAGTGAATTTGGAGCCCCCCAAAATAAAGTCTGATACTGTTTCCACTGTTTCTCCACCTATTTCCCATGAAGTGATGGGACCGGATGCCATGATCTTCGTTTTCTGAATGTTGAGCTTTAAGCCAACTTTTTCACTCTCCTCTTTCACTTTCATCAAGAGGCTTTTTAGTTCTTCTTCACTTTCTGCCATAAGAGTGGTGTCATCTGCATATCTGAGGTGATTGATATTTCTCCCAGCAATCTTGATTCCAGCTTGTGCTTCTTCCAGCCCAGCGTTTCTCATGATGTACTCTGTATAGAAGTTAAATAAGCAGGGTGACAATATACAGCCTGACAGACTCCTTTTCCTATTTGGAACCAGTCTGTTGTTCCATGTCCAGTTCTAACTGTTGCTTCCTGACCTGCATACAGGTTTCTCAAGAGGCAGGTTAGGTGGTCTGGTATTCCCATCTCTTGAAGAATTTTCCACAGTTTAGTGTGATCCACACAGTCAAAGGCTTTGGCATAGTCAATAAAGCAGAAATAGATGTTTTTCTGGAACTCTCTTGCCTTTTCCACGATCCAGTGGATGTTGGCAATTTGGTCTCTGGTTCCTCTGCCTTTTCTAAAACCAGCTTGAACATCAGGAAGTTCACGGTTCACGTACTGCTGAAGCCTGCCTTGGAGAATTTTTGAGCATTACTTTACTAGCATGTGAAATGAGTGCAATTGTGCGGTAGTTTGAGCATTCTTTGGCATTGCCTTTCTTTGGGATTGGAATGAAAACTGACCTTTTCCAGTCCTGTGGCCACTGCTGAGTTTTCCAAATTTGTTGGCATATTGAGTGCAGCACTTTCACAGCATCATCTTTCAGGATTTGAAATAGCTCTACTGGAATTCCATCACCCGCACTAGCTTTGTTCATAGTGATGCTTTCTAAGGCCCACTTGACTTCACATTCCAGGATGTCTGGCTCTAGATGAGTGATCACACCATCATAATCATCCAGGTCATGAGGATCCTTTTTGTACAGTTATTCTGTATATTCTTGCCATCTCTTCTTAATATCTTCTGCTTCTGTTAGGTCCATACCATTTCTGTCCTTTATCGAGCCCATCTTTGCATGAAATGTTCCTTGGTATCTCTAATTTTCTTGAAGAGATCTCTAGTCTTTCCCATTCTGTTGTCTGCCTCTATTTCTTCGCATTGATCACTGCAGAAGGCTTTTTTATCTCTTCTTGCTATTCGTTGGCACTCTGCATTCAGATGTTTATATCTTTCCTTTTCTCTTTGGCTTTTCACTTCTGTTCTTTTCACAGCTATTTGTAAGGCCTCCCCAGACAGCCATTTTGCTTTTTTGCATTTCTTTTCCATGGGGATGGACTTGATCCCTGTCTCCTGTACAATGTCACGAACCTCATTCCATAGTTCATCAGGCACTCTATCTATCAGATCTAGGCCCTTAAATCTATTTCTCACTTCCACAGTATAATCATAACGGATTTGATTTAGGTCATACCTGAATGGTCTAGCGGTTTTCCCTACTTTCTTCAATTTAAGTCTGAATTTAGTAATAAGGAGTTCATAATCTGAGCCACCATCAGCTCCTGGTCTTGTTTTTATTGACTGTGTAGAGCTTCTCCATCTTTGGCTGCAGAGAATATAATCAATCTGATTTCAGTGTTGACCATCTGGTGATGTCCATGTGAGAGACCATTACATTAAATGAAGTCAGATAAAGACAAATTTTTCCATATGAAATAATTACATGAAATCATTTATTACAAATCCTTTATATGTGCTGCTGCTGCTGCTAAATCTCTTCAGTTCTGTCCAACTCTGTGTGACCCCATAGATGGCAGCCCACCAGGCTCCCTCAGTCTCCGGGATTCTCCAGGCAAGACCACTGGACAGGGTGGCCATTTCCTTTTCTGTTGCATGAAAGTGAAAAGTGAAAGTGAAGTCGCTCAGTTGTGTCCGACTCTTAGTGACCCCATGGACTGCAGCCCACCAGGCTCCTCTGTCCATGGGATTTTCCAGGCAAAAGAGTACTGGAGTGGGGGTGCCATTGCCTTTTCCCTTTATATATGAAATCTTTTTAAAAATGATAAAAGTGAACTTATTTATGAAACAGAAGTAGACTCACAGACATAGAAAAGAAACTTAGGACTACCAAAGGCAGAAGGGGGAGAGGCATAAATCAGGAGCTTGAGATTAATGTGTACGCACCACAATATGCAAAACAGATAATCAACAAGGGGTACTGCGTAGCAGAGGGAAGTATCCTGGATGTTTGGTAATAACCTCTCAGGGAAAAGAATCTGAAAAGGAATACGGATATAACTGAACCGCTCTGCTGTGCACCAGAAAGTAACGTTAACACTGTAAACCAACTATACTTACACAGAAACAAAACCAGTCGGCCAGCGGTGACCTGTCTGATCTCTCCCTGCTACACCCAGGATGCCTGGCAAGGGCAGTTCCCTCGTGTGACTACAGCCCATGGGGGCAGCCCACCCCCGGGTCCACCCTTTGCCTCTCAGGCTTAGTTGAGGGTAGGTAGCAGTTTCAGGGGCTGCTCTTCCCTAGAGCTCACCTCTCTGACTGCTCCCTTAACCCAGTCCATGCCTCTGCAGAGTCCCGAACCAGTGAGCTGTTCTAGGTTTCCTGTGTGGCCCTGAACACCCTCGAGGTTGGCCCCACCCACAGTGAGAGGAGGCAGCGTTCCTTTCACTGCACTCAACGAGCTCTCAGCCTCATCCTGGATTGAGTGGTCTCTTTTCCATTAAATGTGAAGTTCCTCTGGGGAACGCCGGCCACAGTTCCCCATCCAGTGTTTTCTATACATCCTCAGTGAATATCTGCCTTCCGGATGGATTAGCCAGCTTCCCTGATTGGCTATTCCCTCCTTTGAATGATTGGGGCAACAGGAACTACTTTATGGAGAGCACCTGTCTACTCTCACCTATTTCTGTCCTGGGAAGGGTGGGAGGCCAAGGGTGTGGGCTGGATGAGTCCTGCTTTCCAGCCTGGACAGAGATCAGGTCATGGTCGCCCTGGGCCCAGCCTGCACCTGCAGAGCTCAGGGCTGAGGGGGCTGGAGGCAGTCCTGGACTCCACTCAGCAGGCTCTGAGAGACGTGGAGGGTCCTGCCCTCAGGGGCTGTGTGTCTTCACCTCTCACGTGGTCACTGTTGCACGAGGCACGTGTGTCTTCTCCCCCTACTGAGCACTCCTGGAATCAGCCCCCTTGGGGACAGGGCCTCATCAGGACCCGTCATTGCAGGATACGGGCCTAGTGATGGTGATTATTTCCTGGACGGGAAAGACAACTCCACTTGGGAAAGAAGCATTCAAATGACCCCGGTGGGCCTTGGAAATGCAGACTCAGTTCCGCCTCTGCTAGCTGAGTGGCTGTCTCAGTCAGCTAAGGTTGCTGCAACAAAGCAGCACAGGCCAGCGGCTTATACAACAGAAATGTACTCCTCACGGCTGGAGGCCGAAATCCCAGGTCAGGTGCCACCTGGCTGGGTTCTGGGTCAAGGCCCTCTTCCTCCTGTCCAGAGGCAGGCATCTTCTCTCTGTGTTCTCACAGCCAAAAGGGAGCTGGCCAGCACCTTGGCCTCTTCCTGCAAGTCACTAACTCCCCGCCAAAGGCCCTTTTTCCAGATGCCGTCACTTGGGGTTAGATTTCAACATCCTCAGACACCCAGCTCGTAACAGGGACCACGCATGGAGCTGGTGTTCAACATGATCAGCGGTAGGCTGGGGATGACACCTACCTTGGGAAATTGAAGTGTGGATGACCGCAACATGTCCAGGAAGAGGCCTAAGGTGGAGCAGACCCAAGAGCAGCACCTGTTACCCCGTGAATGTAATACCAACACCCTCTCACGTGGCATCCTTGTGGAAGACACAGTGACCGTTCAGCCGGCGTTTCCACAGCCCTGGAGCCTCCAAGCTGACCTGCAGCACCAAGCTGGCCCCGGCCAGAGCGCTGTCTGCTCCTGAGAAACACATCGAGTCTGGGGCCCCCGGTCGAGCCCGGCCTGCAGAAGAGGGGTGCAGCTCGCTGCCCCTGAGCCTGACCGCCGCCCCGGGAAGAGAACCCTGCAGCATCCAAGCAGCTAGGCAGGAAGACAGAAAGCAGTGTCTGTTTGGTGATGGACGGTGGCTGAAGGTGCCTCCGCTCCAGAGCTGTCAGAAAGGGCGGCCTGTGTTCCATAAGCCAGAGAGAACACCGCGCTGGACTCCCTTCTGTGCTGGGGTGGGGAGGGGTACAGTGACATGCCAGGTCAGCTGTCACAACCCACATCCCAGCTGAACTGTGGAAAGCAGGCCCTGCTGCAGTCAGACTGGAGGAAGCCTCACACACACCTTCTCCGAAGGGCAGGAGCCTTGCTCCACGGATGTCAATGCCCCTGTGCCCCCAGGGGCTGAGGGCTAGCTGGCCAGACAAGTGATCCTTATGATAATACAGGTTAAGAACCCTAAGCTCAGCGAGGTTAAGGAACTTGCCCAAGGTCACACAGAGGTCAAGCAGCAGAACGGGACCCGAGGTCAGGTCCTCAGTCTCAAGCTTTTCCAAAACTACTTCATAAATACCAAACAATACCAAATGCACTTATCCCTAAATTTAAGGACATTAATATAAAGACATTTAATGAACATATGGGTCTCTATACACTCCATTTAGGGGTAGGAGGTGGAAAAAAAACAGCAAGTGAAAATGGGTTATAACATAAAATTGCCTACAACATTAAATAGTAATGATCTTGATTGATCGTTTTATGTGCACATTTATTTTCAACAAAATAATATCTGACTAAAATAGAGTGTTGAACTATGAATAAGGAATGTCACTAGCGGAAGTGGTAATTTTGGGGTCAGAAAACGTCGCGTTACTTTCTTCACAAACATATTCAGCTCCTCGTGTAGCAAACAAATGATTCTCTTAGAGTTTTGTGTTCCATGATCTATTCACATCAACCTTTTTTTTTTTATTATTATTTAATGGCTCTATTTAAGAAAAATTACATAACCCACTGGCTGATATTTTCCCAAAAGTCATTTCTCAGTGGTTTTGCGGGTCATTTCGGCACTCCCTCATGATGAGCAGGAAGCCGAGCAGGGAGTCCTCAGTCGTGTGACACGCTTGCTTGTCTGCAGTGATGGCTGCAGGGGCCGCACACTGCAGAAGCCTCCAGCCACGTGTCCTGACCCTCCTTCTCCAGGAGACCTGCCTGACTCAGGGATCGGACCCGCATCTCCAGCACTGCAGGCAGGCTCTTTACCACTGAGCCTCCAGGAAAGCCCCAAAATACTTACACAGGTGTCCACAGTTGTGGTGCTGGAGAAGGCTCCTGAGAGTCCCTTGGACTACAAGCAGATCAAACCAGTCCATCCTAAAGGAAACCAACCCTGAATATTCACTGGAAGGACTGATGCTGAAGCTGAAGCTCTACTACTTTGGCCACCTGATGCGGAGAACTGACTCACTGGAAAAGACCCTGATGCTGGGAAAGACTGAAGGCAGGAGGAGAAGGGGTGACAGAGAATGAGATGGTTGGCTGGCATCACCAACTCAAGGGACACCAATCTGAGCAAGCTCCTGGAGATAGTGGAGGACAGAGGAGCCTGGCGTGCTGCAGTCCTTGGGGTCACAAAGAGTTAGACAAGATTTAGCAACTGAACCACAACAACCCCATCAGTGGGAAAATGGGTGATTGTTTTCTTCCCATAAAAGGACACTGGAAACAAAAGCCCATTAAACAAATGCCATAAAGTCTCTCTGGCCTCGGGCTGAGAGGTCATTCACCACACTTCTTTCACACTGCTACTTCCTCCATATAACTCTTATTTTTAATTTTTTCCTATCACTGTAGGTAGTTTTGTGAAACGGGAATCTTTCATCAGCAGCTTTGAATAACCTGACTAATTCGATTCCTGGATTTTGGAAGAGAAAATAAACCCACATGCAAAAGTTCCTTGCATTCTTGACTTTAAATAATATAACCCAAACCCTCAGCTGGGTTGCAAAAATGCCACTAATTTAAAAGCCTGATTAAGGTGCAGGGGGCAGGGGAGGGGCGGGGGGGGGCAGCTTTCACAATTTTCCATTTCATGAATCATTACTCAGATGAACTTCGCCAATAAAACTGTTCTCTGACAACACAGTTTTGTTGCAGTCGTTTTCCCTGTATTCTCTATTCAGGTATTCAGAGATACCTACGTGCTGAACCAATACAGAATGACAGGCGATGAAGATCTCCCCTCAACCAGTCAGTAGGCAGGACCTTCTTCTCCACCTGCCCTCATCCTCGGTCTATAAGTCCATGGGATCTTCCAGGCAAGAATACTGGAGTGGGTAGCCATTTCCTTCTCCAGGGGATCTTCTGACCCAGGGATCCAGGGGTCGAACCTGGGTCTCCTGCGTTGCAGGCAGACCCTTCACCATCTGAACCAGCAGGGAAGCCGCTACAGAGGCACAAGCAAACACTGGGAGAGTTTCTGACAGCTCAAGGTCACGCCACTAGGCTGACCTCCATCCACACTGACATGGACATTGCTCTCTGTCCCTGCTCTTCGCCCCAGAAGCCTGATCTTGAGGGCCAGCCTAGACCTGGCTCCCTTGTGCTCTGGGTTTTAGTTGGGTCTGGCCAGTGGGAAGCTCTATTGGGAGATCAGAATGTCAGGAGGAGAGGTCAGGGTATTTATGGGCACAATTTGTGCCCAGTGGGCAGCCTTCTCGTGGGCCCACCAACTTGCTGGGGTCCAGCAGCTACTCACTGGGCCAAAGGGTGACTGTGCCCTCCCGCCCTTCCAGCCCCAGAATGTTTCGCCGTCTTCTGCTGCTTTCTCCTAGTCCTGCCCGCTGCTGTCTAACTTGTCACTTCGTTCATCTTTTCAAATGCTCCATCTGATCATGCCCTCTATTTCATACAACTAGTTACTTCAAATCATTAAATAAATGTTTCCTGAGTGCCTACTATACACCCTGGGCACTGGGGCCACTGTAATTGACAAGATACACACCAGCGCTGTAATTAAATGGTTGGTTTCATTTCGTCTCTAATGGTGTTGGATTGAACCAAATGCATTGGCCCAAAGCTTTGGGCACCCTTTGAATGTGCTGCTTGACAGCACATACAGAACAGTCTTTAGACAACTTGATGAGTAGATAATTCAGTTCAATGCTCTCTTTTTACAAAGGTAGAAACTGACATTCAAAGACAGGAAATGATGTGTGAAGCTAAGAGAGATACACAGCCCAGAGCGTCAACAGCTGCACGAGCTGTGAGGTTTTGTTTCTGCAGAAAACTGGTTCCCAGGCTGAGCCTGCAATGCTTCCAGTCCTGCTGAAAATCAGATCTTGTTATGTCCAGCTTCCCAGGTGGCTCAGTGGTAAAGAATTTGCCTGCAATGCAGGAGATCTATGTGGGATCTCTGGGTGGGGAGGATCCCCTAGAGAAGGAAAGGACAACCCACTCCATTATTCTTGCCTAGGAAAATCAAAGGACAGAGGAGACTGGCGGGCTAAAGTCCATGGGGTCACAAAGAGTCGAAGGTGACCTAGAAATAACAAAAATGTCCACTTCTAGACATAGAAACTGAGGGTGAGAAACGTCAGGTAGGGAGCCTGACATTATATACTAGCAACTGGGAGAGTCATTCTTCAAATACTGGGTGGTCTAGTTTCAGATGTCGGGAACTTTTATACAAACTGTTTCAGAATTCTGAGGCTCTATCTATACTTGAACAAAGAGTGTGCATATTTCACAGACAGTGGTTGCCTTTCTGCTTCTGGTTCTAACCACTTCCAAGAGAAGAAAAGGAAAAGAATACAAGCCCAGAGCAGCAGTAGGGGTGTGGGGGGTTGGGGAGCCCACCAGCAGTACCTGCTCCACCTGAGACCCTACGTGCAACTGTGGAAGCGGCAAGAACAATTCTCAGCTAGGACTTGGTTTTACCCCAGGCCACCTGACTACTGAGCTGCCAAGAGATGCGTGAAAAATGCAAACACATCATTTAGAACGAAGCTGGGAGCTATATATTTTAAAAAAAGTGAATCAAGCATGAATGTACGTCCTAGAAGGGTAACTATGTGTAAATAAAGGACATCCACTGTCTGAAATATTAATCTCAACCCTTCATTTAATACCAGCACGCAGTCATTCTCACACGAATGGGGAGCAGGCATTTTGCAAAGGTTAACCTTCCAATCTATCGATCAAGACAGAGCCCAACATCCCTTCAAGGAAACACTGACAAGGCAGTGCATCTCATTTTTTTCTTTAAATACTATCAGGACAAAAGTCTCTGGCTGGAAGCCATAAGCTTTTCTGAAGATTATTTTTAATTTTTTGAAACTTTTATTCTCATATTCCATTCCAGCAGTCACTGTTGCTTAATCACTCAGTCATGTCTGACTCTACGATTCCATGGACTGTAGCCCACCAGGCTCCTCCGTCCATGGGATTCTCCAGGCAAGAGTACTGGAGTGCGTTGCCATTTCCTTCTCCAGGGGATCTTCCTGACCCAGGGATCAAACCCGCATTTCCTGTGTCTCCTACATTCCAGCAGTCACTGTTACAACTATGTTAAAGCCTGATAAATGTTCGTTGTTGCCTCCAACTATTGATGTGATTTTCATTAACTTACAACAACATCTTAAAACAGAGCAGACATGCCGACCTCAAGGAGCTGAATTCAGAGGCTCCGCCATGGTGTACCTCCCTGGTTCGAGGTGTTTGGACACCCCTGACTTCAAACACTCACTTTTCTAGTGCTTGCTTGTTAATACATTGATAGAGAGCAGTGTGCCTTGCTGATTCTCAAGCTCACATTCCTATGGGAGCTGTCTCTCAGTTATAAAGGCAATTAAAATCACAGAAAAAATCACCTTTAATATAAAATTTCCCAAGAGAGGGAAGTAGAAGTGCTATAACCAGGTAGTAACGCATGAGAAGCAAGCAGCAGGGACAGGTATGGTTTCCTTACGAAGTCACGGTCGTTTCTTAAATGCTATTGACAGCTTCGAGATAAAACTGTTTCAGGCGTGCTTGACACCATCTCTCCCAGCTTTCCCTCTTGGTACCCTTTATCATTTCGTCATGTAGTGTTCTTTAATCCTGTCCACGTTCCTTTCACAAAATCTACCGTCTAAAAGAATCCAAGAAACCCATTCATTGAATTCATAAATGGGTTAAACATTTATTAAGCACCTGCTGTAAATAGGCTCCAATGCTAGCTGATTTAGGAGACAAGAAGATGAATAAAACATAGTCTTTGTCAACCTAAATTTACAATCCAGTAAAAAGAACTAAACAAACAGCAGCAACATCCGTGAAAGATCCTCCAAACGCTAGGTGTTACAGCCGGCGAGCTGGGGCTCCCTGCTCGGACCTGGTCTCCACCGGTGGCGGGGTTGGGAAGTCTTCATGCAAACAGTGGGAATCTGGGCAGAATTGGGAGGCAAGCAGATTTCTGCAGATTTTGCCATGGCATCCTGGCGAGGGAGACTGTCACTGTTACTGGCAAAGACATGCCTGCCCTGTTCACAACAGAGCATGTGTTCTGCAATGACTGTGATGGTGGCTGTAATTGGCGACCAAACAGACCTCATGAACAAGGCTTTTGGTCACGGGAACTCCTGAAATCAGGGGTCTAAGGAGGAGGACTGATACTCTTCCATCAGTGTGCTGGTAACAGGCCCAGGAAGAGGGTGAGGAGTGAAGGACAAAGGCAGAGATAGCTTTTGTGCTGGCTGGAAGAGCTCAGGTGAGAGGTGAATCCCTGGGTTGGAAAGATCCCCTGGAGAAGGGAATGGCTGCCCACTCGTGTATCCTTGCCTGGAGAATTCTATGGACAAAACAGCCTGGTAGACTACATTTCATGGGATCGCAAAGAGTCAGACACAGCTGAGCATCTAACACTTTCACTTTCAAAGAGTTTATAAAGATGATTAGGTAGAGGAAGGCTTTGATTGATTCAAACCACATGTCTTATAAAGCAAAGTCGCCATTTTATTTTTAATCAAAGAAAAAGTTTCCTTCTTGTTTTTAATCAAATTATACCACATAACCAGCCAAGGAAAGGCTTTCCTTTCCTGGGAAAGGAAATTCATTCTTTCTGATAGAAGAGTTCTTCCTTCTGCTTTTTTTCAGGTGTAGCTGAATTCTGTTAGTCTGAATAGTAACATTCCTGAATGAAGTACCTATTACCCTGAATTGATGGCAAATCAAATGGCGAAGTTTCAAAATGGCTCTTTGGCAGTCGTGAGATGCTGTACCACTGTGGAGTCTGAGGAGCTCACGTCTCAGAATCATTTTGCTCTCAGTGAAAATGATAGACACGATGGCTTAAAAATCTAGGCACTTTACAAACTGCATGCTTCATTGTTCTCAGTGGCATCTTTTTAAGAAATTCTATACTACAGTAATGCTGAAAGAACACGTCTGCTGAGCATTTTGTGACTTTTAGATCATTACTTTTTCATGAGAAAGCAGGTTATTTTTATTTGGCTCACTAGCATGCATTATTGGAGAGGGCAATGGCACCCCACTCCAGTACTTTTGCCTGGAGAGTCCCATGGATGGAGGAGCCTGGTAGGCTGCAGTCCGTGGGGTTGACTGAGCGACTTCACTTTGACTTTTCACTTTAATGCATTGGAGAAGGAAATGGCAACCCACTCCAGTATTCTTGCCTGGAGAATCCCAGGGGCGGGGAGCCTGGTGGGCTGCCGTCTATGGGGTCACACAGAGTTGGACACGACTGAAGCGACTTAAGCAGCAGCAGCAGCATGCATTATTGGTGGGGGAAAAAGAAAACTTGCTTTATACTCGTTTTGATTTTCACTTAATTTTCAATTATTTTAAATAATTGGTTATTGAATTTTTCAAGCAGTTGCAAGGAAAGCATTTGACTCATATAACCTTATTCATACTGCTGAAGTCCAATGATAAACAATGAAAAAATACTAAACAGAGAAGGGATTGATTTCTGAAGCCTTCATTTATAAAACCCTGTGTGTATTTAACACAAAATAAATGCCTAGAACTAAAGCTACTTGAAATGTGGCTTCAGGTGAGTGGATTAAAATATGTCCTTTACTTGTTCTGTAGAAAATCAAAATGGATTATGAATAAAGGGTGGAGATGGTGAATAAAAATTACCATAAATCACTGACTGTTAGCTACCTTACTGTCTTTGAATTTCAACCTCACGATTCACCAGGTATTTCCTTATTATCAAAAAGATTCCTGCAATATGCAACAGGCTCCATAGAAACAGATCTGTGATCTCTGAATACCTGAATAAAAATGAGGAGGCACAGAAACATTAGATACGCTGTTTAGGGAAATGTGCTCCCCGAGGAGAAGACGGTGGGACTAGGTTTACTTAAACAGAGGAGAAGAGGCTGAAGGGGAATATACCGGCACTCCGGTGGCTGGATGAGGGGTGGGCAGCTGTTTTTATCTATACCAAAGGCCAATCTAGAGCAGTGTTTCTCAAGCTCAAATTTTCATGAAGGATATTAATATTCACAAGGAACATGTGTATTAATATTAACGTGGAATATTAGTATTCAGGAGTCTGGGTGGGGTCAGAGAGTCTGCATTTAGACTCTCGGGTGATACCGATGTTTCCCAGACTCCAGTTGGAATGTTCTAACGCAGCGACCGGAAACTCAGATTGGGAAGGCGTTTGTCCTGAGGATTGTGAGACCCTGGACCAAGCTGCACAGGGTTTTGGGGCAAGCACATCAGCACCACCGAGTGGGCTGACCTGTGAGCGTGCGGGACGGACAAGTGCCTTGGGCAGGGCTGAGGCCAGGAGAGCCTCCGGGAGAGCTGCAGGGGGAAGTCAGGCCATCCCGAGCAGGCGGCACTTAGCAAACGCAGCCCAGAGGCGCAGAGCTTCCAGAGACGTCTTACGCGAGAACTGCCGTGCCTCTCTCTCTGCAGCTGCCGGGAGCTGAGAGAGAAAGATGCACCGAGGTAACTGGAAACCCACGACCGGGGACTGAACTGTGTCCCCTCGAACGCGTGTTGAAGCCCTAGCCCCCGGGCGACTGCCTTCAAAGACATGGACTTTAGGGATGTTAGGACATGTCCATCTTCATGACATTTCTGCTGAACATTGAGTGTTCTCTTTATAAAGGTTATCTAGAAGCGACTTCACAAAAGGTAGACGACCGTTCAAGGATCTATCCAGTCCTAGAAGCGTCTGACTTGATAGGAATTTTCCCCAGGGTTGACGCAGGAGACATTCTCAGGTCAAAAGTACTTCAGGCAATTCTTGTAGATACATATTTCTTAATTCCTAAGTGCTAACTATAAGAGCTCATATTTTCTAAGGGAATCAAATGTGCACTTATTTCTTAATAAAAAGAACTGTGACAGTGGGTTTTCACTGTTTAAACAATGTTTTTGAATACTTTCTAGGCTAGCAAATGAATCAGGCTCTAAGAAGAAACACCAAAATTAATTTTTTAAGGAAAGAAGCAAAATATCTCACACTAAGGGACTTTAATGCTTATTAGCAGTAAAAATAAAACATCCAAAACAGTGATAATGCAGAATCCATTCTGCTGTTAAATCTGTTGATTAAAGACCCTTAAGTGAAAAGCAACATTTGGTTGTTTAATTACAGCCAGAACTGCCTCTTAAACCTCTCTCTCCAGAGATCAACATACTAGGAAGACATAGTATTAATATCTTGCAATATTGATTAACCAAAGATAAGTACCATCAAACAAATGTTCACCGAACAGAAAGAACTTAAGATTGTGCATGCTTCAGTGATGGAGGGAAAGCCTTTGTATCCAGTGAAGGACTGAATCTGAAACACTGTAATCCAAACAGACAGTGAAGCATCCTGCACCTGTTTATTAGCAGAGTTAGAGGAAAATTCTGTAAATCTCATTACTGCTTTCTCCAGAATCCACTAGTCTTATCTGCCAGGAAGTGCACACATCTCAACTCAACCCTTCAAGCCACAGCTTAAGCACATTTCCTCCCAAACTGTCATCACTAAGACGTGGTGTTAGGCAAATCTGAAATCGTGTGATCTTTGTTCACACATAACATTTCCGATAGTGCTTTATTATATTTTCTCTTTAAAGAGGCTCTCTCATCCTTATCAAGGGATGGATTTGCAGAGAGACAGATTCTACTCATTAAATTCTAAGAGTTTGAATTTATTTCACCTGAGTGATATAGCTTCCTGCCTTCGTTAGCATCACAAATGTGAACAGAGGGTAGCTATGCTGAAATGTGATGTTCTTACATGTTTTTCCCTCTTCCCCAGCACAAGAAGAGCCTTTCATGATCAGTACCTTGAGAGTGACATGCTTCCAACCTGGAGAAACAGTTTGTCAGGCATGAGTCAAGGTTATTAGAGGATGCTGTTTGAGAACCAGCTGGTGCCACAGGTCAAGAACCAAAACATGGTACCACAGATCTTGGTTTCTAGATGTCATTTTAAAATAAAAGGGAGCTGCATTCTTTGGGGAAGTGGCTGATTGTAGGGACAGTGCAAGGAAAATACACGATGAGCCTGGATTATCTCAAAGCACCTGAATAGAAGTAAGTGCCCAGATACCAAAAGCATGAGACATATCCGAGGAACACAAACCAACGTGAAAAAGCTCCCAGAGAGAGGCAAACCTGGACAATCTGGGCACAACATAAACAGCAACACTGAACTATTTTAATGAAAAGGATAAAGTAAGCTTATATCAGTCCATACGGTGCCATGACGAACACCGCCAACTGAGCGACCTGAATACCAGAAATGTACTGCCTCAGAGTTCTGGGGGCTGGAGCCAAAGATCAAGGTGTCGGTGGAGTGGTTCCTTCTGAAGATTCTCTCCTTGGCTTACAGATGGCTGTTTTCACATGGCTATCTTTCTATGCACATCTCAGTCCCAATCTCTTCTGATAAAGACATCTGTTAGGTTGGATTAAGTGCCCCTGGATATGACCTCCAATGGTTTTGCTGGTGGCTCAGCAAAGAATCTGCCTGCAATTCAGGAGACCCAGGTTCGATCCCTGGGGATCCTCCAAATAGATATTTAAGCAACCATTCCAGTGGTTAGTTAAATGGCACCCCACTCCAGTACTCTTGTCTGGAGAATCCGATGGATGGAGGAGCCTGGTGGGCTGCGGTCCATGGGGTCACTAAAAGTCGGGCACGGCTGAGCGACTTCCCTTTCACTTTTCACTTTCATGCATTGGAGAAGGAAATGGCAACCCACTCCAGTGTTCTTGTCTGCAGAACCCCAGGGACGGGGAGCCTAGTGGGCTGCCGTCTATGGGGCTGCACAGAGTCGGACACGACTGAAGGGAGCAGCAGCAGCAGGTTGCTCAGACACAGTGAGTAAAGTGCACAGCCAACAGCAGGTGCCAGACACTCCTTAAAGAGAGTGCTCTCCAGCCTCACACAGCCACTGGTGCACCTGTGACGGCTAGCAGGTGCTCATGGCCCTGCTGGACATAGTTCAGAAGGAAAGACTCCACATCTTTCATTTTGAAGCCATACATGTTACGTTCACAGGACACTTCTCAATTTTTAAATCGAAGTTCAAAAATGAAAACCAACCATGAAGCACCAGAGCAAACGCCTCCCACGAGCCGCCTGAGTGTGGCATCTACTTAGAGAAGCTGCGCCAAGAAAATGTGGAGAGAGGAGAGTGACCACAAGCAAATACACTAAGCACAACCTGGAAAGTTGTGGTGAGGAAATGCTAACTGCACACACAGGGCAGCAAGGTAAACACCATCAGTGATTATCAGCAGACACTTGGCTGGGCACTGAAACGATACAAAATGATGCAAAGACACGTTTAATATGGGTCTTCTCCATGAAAATTTTTTCGATCAGATGCAGTCAAGACATAACATGCATAACATGATTCTCTAAAAAAAAATAAGAAGAAGACGACCAAATAAAAAGCAGTAAAAAAAGAAGAGTCAGATGCCATTTGAAAAAAGAGAACCCTCGGAGGAATCTCAGGGGATCTTAAATTGGAAATTTACATGTGGGGAGAAATTCCAGTTGGAGGAGCAACCATAACAACCACAGGCCTGAGGTGGTGTCTGCCATGCAGTCTATCATCTGCTTGGAGTGAGTAGAGAGAAGTAATGGTCTGTATAATTCCAGATAAAGACTCGGGATTTGGGTCTGTCTCAAAGATGCAGGGCGAGGATGGGAAGAGCTGGTTTGCGCCGAGACCAGGAAGGCAGTGCCGGCTGGGGCACCGAGACCAGGAAGGCAGTGCTGGCTGGGGCACCGAGACCAGGAAGGCAGTGCCGGCTGGGGCTGGCAGCGCATGGCTGTGGCGCCGGCATGCACCGCACGGAGGCCGCTGCTGCTGCTCAGCCGCTCAGCCGCGTCCGACTCCTTGCAGCCCCATGGACCGCAGCGCCGGGCCCCCCTGCCCTGCACCGTCTCCCGGAGCTCGCTCAAACTCACGTCCATCGAGTCGCTGATGCCATCCAGCCATCTCATGCCCTGTCGTCCCCTTCTCCTCCTGCCCCCAATCCCTCCCAGCATCAGAGTCTTCTCCAATGAGTCAACTCTTTGCACGAGGTGGCCAAAGTACTGGAGTTTCAGCTTTAGCATCATTCCCTCCAAAGAAATCCCAGGGTTGATCTCCTTTATGATGGACTGGTTGGATCTCCTTGCAGTCCAAGGGACTCTCAAGAGTCTTCTCCAACACCACAGTTCAAAATCATCAATTCTCTGGCGCTCAGCCTTCTTCACAGTCCAACTCTCACATCCAAACATGACCACAGGAAAAACCATAGCCTTGCCTAGACGGACCTCAGTCAGTAATGTCTCTGGTTTTTAATACTCACGGAGGCATTATGCTTGCAGTCTCTTCTTTTTCCAGATTTGTTCTCATCAACACTGACAGCCATCTTGCTCTTTCTCTGACTGCCCTGAGCTCAACAGAACCAACGTGTGAAAGAGCACTAGAGGAAGACAGTCCCCTGACTGACCCATAGACCTGGGGTGGGACCTGAGAAATCACCTTTATGACAAGATCCCGGGTGACGCTGGTGGTGATGGTCTGAAACCTACACTGTGGAAGCCAGCGGCCTAGAGTTCCAAGGCTGGCCCGTGGCCCTCATGGAGCTGTCTGGTGCAACAGCTAGTGTTCAGTATCTAGCTAAGATGTGTGAGTGGGTCTCTGTGTACTCTGTGTGTGTGTATCTGTGTGTCTGTCTGTGTGTATGTCTATGTATGTGTATGAGTCTATACATGTTTGTGTCTCTTTGTGTGTGTATATATGTCTGTGTGTGAATCGCTGTGTGTGTGGGTTTGTGTCTGTGCATATGTCTGTGTGTGAGTCTGTATGAGTTTGTGTCTGTGTATCTGTGTATGTATCTGTGTGTCCATGTGTGTGCATGTCTCTGTGTCTGAGTGTGTGTCTGTATGTGCATCTCTGTGTGTGTGTCTGTGTGTGAATCTCTGTGTGCCTGAGTTTGTGTCTGTGCATATGTCTGTGTGTGTGAGTCTGTGTATGTATGAGTTTGTCTCTGTGTGTCTGTGCGTATAACTGTGTGTCTGTGTGCGTACATGTCTCTGTGTCTGTGTGTATGTATGAGTTTGTATCTATGCATATGTCTGTGTGTGTGTGTGTATGAGTTTGTGTGTGTGAATCTTTGTGTGTCTGAGTTTGTGTCTGTGCATATATCTGTGTGTGAGTCTGTGTGTCTGAATTTGTGTCTCTGTGTGTGTGTCTTTGTGTCTGTGTGTCTGTGTATTCATCTATGTGTGTGTCTGTATGAGTTTGTATCTATGCATATGTCTCTCTGTGTGTGTGTGTGTGTATATGAGTTTGTGTCTATGAATATGTCTATGTCTGTGTGTGTGTGAATCTCTGTGTGTCTGAGTTTGTGTCTGTGCCTATGTCTGTGTGTGTGTGTGTATATGTGAGTCTGTGTGTATGTGGGTTTGTCAGTGTCTGTGTGTGTCTGTGTGTCTGGCAACAGTCCGCTCTTCTCCCTCCCCACAGGTTCAGGGGCAGCAGCCAGCTCTCAGAGTTGTGAAACTGAAACAGTTGAAGAAAAGACTGGCCCACAACCACAGCAGAACTGGAAAGTGTGTTTAACAGAAGACAATGTTTATCTGCCTTTACGACCTTATGGAAATGACGCTGTAGACTTACCTTCCCAAAATGTAAACATGAAGTGTGACTGGTGAGCTTCTGGTCTCCTGTTTCAGGAGTGGAGAACATTAAGTCTAAGCGTGTGGCACTCAGTGGAATCTTCTCCAAGGACTTCCCTGTGCTCTGCACACATCACAGCAGACACTTGGATGTTCCCTTAGTCAGCATTAATACAAGATTCATTGCGCCCGTTTCTTAGAAAACTCAATGTACCAGTAGCCATTTCACATGAAGCAGTCTTCACCAAAGCCTTCCTTAATCTACTGAGCTCCTTTGCTCCAGGAATATGAGTCCACTCACCAAGCACACATCTTCACATGACTTTCCAGAAGTTCTCCAGTAGGTAAAGGGAAAACGTTTTCAAGTTCATCTTAGAAAGAAGCAAAGGTGAACTGCGTCATGCAAAGCCTGGTGTGGATCCCGGGGCCACACTGTGTCCCCTCCGGGTCCTGCCTCCCGGAGCCTGTTCAGGCTCCCTGCTCCGGCCACTCTCAGCCTGCCCAGCTCAACTTAGATATCGTGCAGTTAAACGGAACCTGCAAAACCCAAGGGGGACCACATCTGCCTCACATCACCTGACCCCTTTCTCAGCTTAGAAAACACTTCTGTGTTTTAAGAGATGGAAAACAAGGGGGAAAGGCATCTCCTGAAAGAGTAGCTTAGAGCTCAGCGTTCAGAAAATGAAGATCATGGCATCTGGTCCCATTGCTTCATGGGAAATAGATGGGGAAACATGGAAACAGTGTCAGACTTTTATTTTGGGGGCTTCAAAATCACTGCAGATGGTGATTACAGCCATGAAATTAAAAGACACTTACTCCTTGGAAGGAAAGTTATGACCAATCTAGGTAGCATATTGAAAAGCAGAGACATTACTTTGCCGACTAAGGTCCGTCTAGTCAAGGCTATGGTTTTTCCTGTGGTCATGTATGAACGTGAGAGTTGGACTGTGAAGAAGGCTGAGTGTCAAAGAATTGATGCTTTTGAAGTGTGGTGTTGGAGAAAACTCTTGAGAGTCCCTTGGACTGCAAGGAGATACAACCAGTCCATTCTGAAGGAGATCAGCCCTGGGATTTCTTTGGAGGGAATGATGCTAAAGCTAAAACTCCATTTGGCCACCTCATGCGAAGAGTTGACTCACTGGAAGACTCTGATGCTGGGAGGGATTGGGGGCAGGAGGAGAAGGGGACAACAGAGAATGAGATGGCTGGATGGCATCACAGACTCGATGGACATGAGTCTGAAAGAACTCTGGGAGTTGGTGATGGACAGGGAGGCCTGGCGTGCTGCGATTCATGGGGTCACAAAGAGTCGGACACAACTGAGTGACTGAACTGAAAGAGTAGATACTACTTTTGTATTAACAAAGAAAACATCTTCATTTTCATTTGTAGTCAGAAGCCAAAAAAGCAAGCAAGAACCTGTCACATCTGTTTCACAAGTGAAAACCCTGGGACTTCCCCGGTGGCCTAGAGGTTGGGAGTCTGCCTTCCAATGCAGGGGACACAGGTTTGATCCTGGTCGAGGATGCCACAGGGCAACAAAGCCCACACCTCCGTTACTGAGCACCCTGCCCCCCACCGCAGGCTCTAGAGTCTGCCTCCTGCAGTGAAGAGCCCACCAGCACAGCTAAGACCTCACACAGGCAAATAAATAAAGATTAAGACAAAAAACAGAAACCTTCCCAAGCCGAGGAACCACGCTTCCAAAAGCAAGCTATGGGGACTGCTCCTTAACGGTGTTCGCTTTTTCAGTGCAGCGGGAGTGAGACTAGGTATTTCAATGTATATGTGACTTTGTGTGACCTACTGAATTCTCCAACTCAGTCTCTGTGTCTGTAAACTGGAGAACAATCGTTCCTACTTTATAGGGTTGGTTCTGAAAATTAAATGAGAACCTGTAACATACACACACATGCACACTCACATACACACACACACACACATATATATATACAGCTGACCCTTGAAGAACACATGGGGTTGGGGGTGCCAACCCTCCCCCAGTCAAAAGTCCATCATGTGCAACAATAAGTCAGTTCTCCGTATCCACACATTCAATCAAGTTTGGATCAGAAAGTACTCCTGTACGTATTTGGAAGTCCATCATGTGCAACAGTAAGTGAGTTCTCCGTATCCACACATTCAATCAAGTTTGGATCAGAAAGTACTCCTGTACGTATTTGGTGGAAAAAAATTCACGTAAGTGGATCAATGCAGCTCAAACTTTTGCTGTTCAAGGGTCCACTTACAAATATATGCATGCATGTATGTGTGTGAATACACACACACACACACACACACATATTTAAACACACAGACACAGTGCCTGGTAACTAAGTACAAAATAAACATCTGCCGTTACTATTAAACTTATTTTTAAATATAATTTTAATGTATTTCCTTTTGAGATTTTATTATCTAAAAAGTGCTCAGTTCAGTTCAGTCGCTCAGTCATGTCCAACTCTTTGCAACTCCATGAATCACAGCACACCAGGCCTCCCTGTCCATCACCAACTCCCAGAGTTCACTCAGACTCACATCCATCGAGTCCATGATGCCATCCAGCCATCTCATCCTCGGTCTTCCCCTTCTCCTCCTGCCCCCAATCCCTCCCAGCATCAGACTTTTTCCAATGAGTCAACTCTTCTCATGAGGTGGCCAAAGTAATGGAGTTTCAGCTTCAGCATCATTCCTTCCAAAGAAATCCCAGGGCTGATCTCCTTCAGAATGGACTGGGTAGATCTCCTTGCAGCCCAAGGGACTCTCAAGAGTCTTCTCCAACACCACAGTTCAAAAGCATCAATTCTTCGGCGCTCAGCCTTCTTCACAGTCCAACTCTCACATCCATACATGACCACAGGAAAAACCATAGCCTTGACTAGACGGACCTTAGTCGGCAAAGTAATGTCTCTGCTTTTCAATATGCTTCCTAGATTGGTCATAACTTTTCTTCCAAGGAGTGAGCGTCTTCTAATTTCATGGCTGCAGTCACCACCTGCAGTGATTTTGGAGCCCCCAAAATAAAGTCTGCCACTGTTTCCACTGTTTCCCCATCTGTTTCCCATGAAGTGATGGGACCGGATGCCATGATCTTCGTTTTCTGAATGTTGATATCACCCATGTTATATCTTTGATTTCCTGTCTTGTGCGCATCAGCTACTGCCTCCTGGAGGGGAGGAGTGGAACTACCATTGGAAGTGACTTTAATGCCAGTTTCTGTCTGGATCCAGTGAGAGAATCACTCATCAGTTCAAAGTCCAGTGAACTATGTTATGGATGAATGTCGTTATGACAACAAAGAAAAGACAAGTTCATTTCATAATGCTCTTACTTAAGGCACAGGTAGTACAAGGTGTTTTCAGGTGTGTATCTGACACCACGTTATAAACTCTGACAGTTGGCTATCAGTGTTGCTGTTTTAGATATAATAAAACTCCAGAACTCTGCAACTATGGGGAATCTCTAAAGCCTCTAAACTGAAGAACCAGAGTTGTTACTTGAACAAGATTTACATGTCTCTAAAATTTCTGTTCTTTCCACGTCTGTCATCTCAAGATGCTCACTGAGCTCTGAGATATCTGTTAGGCAGGAATGAGTGACAAGCACAGAGTGGAAAGCGTTTCCAGCATCTTATCAAATAGAGACTTTCAGCTTAGAACAGCCTTTTCTGGAAAAAACAGTACGTTTTAGATTTCAACTCATCAGTCAAGGACAATTAGGGATTAAATGCGAAGACCTCAAGACTGGCTACTTTAATTAACCAAATGTACAAAGTTGACTGGCGACAGTCTCACTGTATATGAAGATGAATTGCTGCTGTTCAGTCGCTAAGTCGTGTCACAGCCCCATGGACGGCAGCACGCCAGGCTTCCCTGTCCTTCAGTATCTCCTGGAGCTTGCTCAAACTCATGTCCATTGAGTCAGCGATGCCATCCAACCATTTCATCCTCTGCCCAATACTAATTTTCAGTCTCATAATAATAGGGTTTTTTTAGGGGAAGGGACTGGTGTTTGTTTCTGTATTTTAAGCGATTGGAATTGGGAATTAGTTGTGCATTTCTTTAGCATTCTAGCTTAATCTGCCTCTTTTGTCTGTGAATACTAACAAAGGATAGTCTTTACCAGGCTGCTTAAATAAGAGCCCTCAGGGTATTGGCAAGTAATGATTACTAAACATACATTAAGACTCTCAGAATATTAAAAAGAGAACCCATGTATCCAGTCCATTCTAAAGGAACTCAGTCCTGAATATTCATTGGAAGGACTGATGCTGAAGCTGAAAATCCAATCCTTTGGCCACCTGATGCGAAGAGCTGACTCATTTGGAAAGACCCTGATGCTGGGAAAGATTGAGGGCAGAAGGAGAAGGGGACGACAGAGGACGACAGAGGATGGGATGGTTGGATGGCATCACTGACTTGATGGACATGAGTGTGAATAAGCTCCAGGAGTTGGTGATGGACAGGGGAGCCCAGCGTGCGGCAGTCCACGAAGTCTCAGACGACTGAGTGACTGAACTGAACTGAATATAACTGAATCACTGCTGTGCAGGAGCAATTAATGAGACACTGCAAAGAGTTTTCTTTCTGAATGTGGCCGTTTTTGAAAAGTCTTTATTGAATTTAATGGCTATCCTGGTGGCTTACAATACTGCTTATGTTTTATGGGGCTTTTGGTTTTTGGGCCACAAGGCATGTGGGATCCTAGCTCCCCAACAAGGGATCAAACCCACAGCCCCTGCATTAGAAGGTGAAGTCTTAACCACTGGACCACCAGGGAAGTCCCAACACTATAAATCAACTACACTCCAATTAAAAATATTGATAAACTAAGGCTCTCAGACTGTGCTGAGAGCTTTATCCCTTTGCCACTTTCCCTCACCTTGGGGGCTGTGTGCCCTCCCCTGAGCATGCTGTCTTGAGTTCACAGGAACTCAGGGCTGGAAGTCACTCCCCTCTCTGAGTTGCTTCCTGACCTTTAAATTGAACATGTGTGCCAGATGACCTGTAGATCTAAAATCCTTTCCAGCGCCAACAGTCTACAAGTTGATGAAATCTGCTTTCTGCAGATGCCTGCAATTAAGGCATCCTCATCTGGCAACCCACTCCAGTGTTCTTGCCTGGAGAATCCCAGGGATGGCGGAGCCTGGTGGGCTGCTGTCTCTGGGGTCGCACAGAGTCGGACACGATTGAAGCAACTTAGCAGCAGCAGCAGCATCCTTTCATGGAGTTTGGTGAGGGGAGGAATTCTCCTAGTGATGCATTCTTGAAGGACTTACAGATAAGCCCGCAAAGAGTGAAGTCCTTCATAGAAGCCTCTTTCCTACTTTGATTTTGTAAAACAGAGTCCACAGGATGTAAACTGAATATTTATGGGGCCACACGGATAAATCAATAAACACAAAGTAAAGCCCTGCTTTCTTCTACCACTTACCCAGCACTGGTCTCAATTTCCATGCACCAGGCCTATTGGGGCCCACAGTGAGCCCACTCCCCGAGACGTGCCAACCCCCAGCTCTCCACCTTTGCTGCCCACATCCTCAAACACACAGCCCCAGGCACAGGCTGCTAATCAGCTCGGGAGGGCGTCTCCTTCCAGCAGAGTTCTGTCAATATGTAGGAGCCAAGAGTTCAGGGATTGCTTTGCCGTGAAGAAATGCTCATGAGGATACAGAAGGAAATACATGAAGCTGGAAGAAATGGGAGGAATCAAAATCGAACCTCACCTCTGGAGCATCACACCTCACTGCAAATGCACCTCGGTCAGCCCGAGGCCCCGAGCTCCTACCTGTGAAACCTGAGGAGCTTTCCTGGCATGACTGTCTCTGCACCTCGGGACTGAAACGCTCACCTGCCCTGGAAGCGCGTTTGGCTGGACCGTTTCCCTGTCCTTGGCTGGCTCTGACCGTTTGTTTTCAGCCCTCTTCTCTTTCAAAGTTCTTTCCCTACGGGATCTCATTCAGGCCCATGACTTCGGCAACTGCAAGAATTGTTGGCCCAGCATGCTCCAAATTCATTCCAAACACACTCCCAAAGCTTGAATTTGCTCTTCAGCATCTATTCCAAGTGGCTGCCTCGCTTGTGCTTATTAACGCACTGCCTGGAGCCTTGCCCTCTTTCAAGACTCCTTACCTCCAACCTCAACAAGACGCCCAGCCATCAGAGCTGTGCCTCGATACTTCTCTTCATCAACCGCCCTCGCTTTGCCTCAGCTGTGGAGACCCAGGGAGACCCAGATGGCGTCTTCCCCCTCGAGGGCAGCGGGCTTGGGTCTTCCAGGGCAAGAACAGCAGGATCAGAAGTGCTCCCGGCATAGCCACGCCACTTGCCGGTCTCCTCTCCACCCCATGACTTCCAGATAGATTTCAGCACCACCCTCAGCTCCCTGCAAGACCCCGCCCCTGCTGTCTTTTCTGGCAAGACCCTACACTACTGCTGTATACACACCCTACACTCTCCCCAGCTGGACCCCTGGGCCCTAACCAAACATGTCCGTGCTTCTCTGTGTGTTTGGCCTTGGCATTCTCTCTTTCCTGAAGAATCTTTCTTCTATATTTTTCTAATATTATAACGTGCGTGCATACACACGTGCATGCATACATGCGTGCTCAGTCACTTGACTCCTGTCCGACTCTATCTGACTCTACAGACTGTAGCCCACCGGGCTCCTCAGTCCATGGGAGTCTCCAGGCAAGAATGCTGGAATGGGCTGCCATTCCCTCCTCCAGGGGACCTTCCTGACCCAGAATTCAGACCTGCGTCTCCAGTGTCTCCTGTTTGCAGGTGGATTCTTTAGCCCCTGAGCCACTGCAGAAGCCCCAATACTGCGACAAGCATATATGCAATAACTCACTAAACTGTATCTAACATCCAAGGGTGCACTAAAATTCAGTCTCTTCCACGAAGACCCACCCTCACCTGGAGAGAAGCTACATCCTTCTTTATAGCAGTGACAGCGCTCACCCCGAAGTCTGGCAGAACAGAAGGCCGGCAGCACCCGGCGATGCCCACCCTCCATCCCCTGGGCCTCCAAGAGCATCAGCCTGGCCTCAGCACCTGCCGCATGCTACTGGGCTGTGTGTGTGCAAAGACAGGCTCGCTTCCTCATTTTCTATGACAGGGTGAACACAGCTGTCTGCCCAGAGTAAGCCCTCCACTGAGACACTTGGAACAATCACTGTAGCACTTCAACTGCAACAAAAGCATCAACAAACTGACACCTGGCACTGAGTTTGAGCCGTTTTTGAGCCGGTCTGATTCTGATACCTGAACGGTTTCATTTCATTTTTCTGACAAATCTAGGAAGTTAATACAGAAGGTTTGATTATTCCCATTTTACAGAAATGATAGTGGAGCCTTGAAAAACCACTTGACGGTCAGTAGAACTGTAACAAAATAAGGAGAGTGATAGAGAAATAACTGGGCATCCCAGGTGACACAGCACTAAAGAATTTGTCTGCTAATGCAGGAGATGCAAGAGGCATGGGTTCGATCCCTGGGTTGGGAAGATCCCCTGGAGTACGAAATGACAACTCGTTCCAGTACTCTTGCCTGGGAAATCTCATGGACAGAGGAGAACTGGGGGCCACAGTCCATGGGGCTGAAGACAGTTAGGACTGAGCGACTAAGCACTCACACAGAAAAATAAATGAGACGTCTCTTTCCGGTTCTGTCCTAGCACATAGTTGCATCTGAATAAGAACACTGTGTTTAAACTGAATCAATGACACAACGAAAGTACAATGGGCTTTGGTGCCTGAGAAGCTAACTTTCCTTAGGAGAGAGGATTCCTCTCCCTATTCCTATAAAAAGAAAGGTGGTGACTCCATAGAGATTGCATGGCTGCTCTTGAATTTCCAGAATCCAAAGATTCACTGTCACTGGAGTCTGGTTCTCACCCACCAACCACACGTCTGAACGCAAGGCCACTGGCTGCAGTTTAAATATTTTGTTCACCGTTAATTCCTGAAGCTGCTATTGTTCACTTAACAAAGCCCTCAATTCAGGGTTGCTGGGAGACAAGACCTCTGCAGGATCTGGCTGAAAACGTTTACTCTGGGGAAACTATACCTTCCCTTCTAAAGAGAGTGTTTTTAAGTTTCTTTCCCTAAGCAATCAAGTGTGCCATGTAAAGATGATCTTCAGAGTCCCCAAGTCTTACTGTTTTTGGGAAGGGAAATTTAGGAGACAGAAGTGATGAATGAACAAGGTCTTTAAGATGCAGCTCCCCCTCGAAAGAAGAAGGTAAGCCTCTGTGACACCCGAATCCGATGCCCCAGTAAACGCATGGCGTGTGGGTGCACCAAGGCACCTGATTTTCTGCCTGCTGTGGCTGCTTCGATCTGCAAAGCAGAAGCAGCATAACCAGAATCGGGAGAGGGTGAGGAAAGCAAGCTGCCCATTCACTTGAGATGGAGAGAAAAATTGTGATCATAAAGTGGAAAAAGAAATATGATGGAGAGAGATACTTTCTCTGGAGGATCATTTTGATGCCTGCATACGAGGGTGATTAGACGGGTCATGAAGCCACTTTAAGTGCAAATCAAAAACAAGAGGTGCCACCCTGCCATCAACACACAAACGCATCTCTAGGAGCGGGCTGGCAGCACGAGGGTCTAGCGCGCCAGTTCCAGAGCCACCTGGGGCTGAATCTGGGCTCTGCTGCCAATTAGCTGAAAGACCTTAGGCAGGCTGTTTAAATGACATGCACCTCAGTTTTAAAACTGAGATAATGATTACTTTATGGAGGAACTGGAAGATTAGTAAGTTACACACAAAACGTGACTGGTGCCTTGCCTGGCAGGTCACAAGCACACAACACGCGTCTCGATGCTGTTGTTCAGTCGCTCAGTCGTGTCCGACTCTTTGTGACCCCATGGACTACAGCTTACCAGGGTTCCATGTCCTTCACTATCTCTGGAACCTTGCTCAAACTCATGTCCACTGAGTCGGTGATGCTATCCAATCACCTTATCCTCAGTCATCTCCTTCTCCTCCTGCCCTTAATCTTTCCCAGCATCAAGATCTTTTCAGGGTTTTTTTCAGATCAGAGTCTTGATACACGGTCCTTATCACTCTTTCACCTTACACACATCCACGGAGATGCACCAGTTGTTACTAACAATGCTGCTGTGCCCAGAATTACCATCTGTTTCACAGCATTGCAACTGTTGGATATAAATCCAGGAATGTACATTCAGGGAAAGAGTAAGTTGAAAATGAATAGTGATCACCCCCTCCAAATGTTCTATATTGAAAAACTGGCCCTAAAGCCCAAAGGCACCAAGACCTGGAAATGTCTGGGTACCTGCCAAGAGAAAGAGGGCTGTTTATTAGAAAAGATGCCTTCACTGCCTTCCTCCCCCCACACATAGCACAAAGCGGATGAACGTATTGTACACCTGCCACCTAGCTTTTCATCTGCATCTCAGGAGTGCTGGAAAGTAAACAAATATATTAGAGCTCATCCCAAACCCAGCACCATCAACATTTCCATCTGAATGTGAGCAGCCTCCCCATCAGAAGAGAATTAATCTTGGTATTAGCAGCCTGCAGCCGTGGCATATGATTCATTACAGGTCATCTGCTGCTAATTCCTCCTATGGAAATCACATTGCACACAACAGTGGTAATATTTTATCCAAGAATGCAGGTGCAGCTTCATGACAAAGACATTCCTTTTTAGGAGGAAAAACCCATTATTTTCCACCAGTTTGCAGATTCTAGAATTCTCTCTCCTTTTTAAATGAAGTTTATGAATGAGGAATTAAAACTGAAATGTGGTTCTTTCATTGCTTTCTCAGCAGACTGCCCTCCCTATCACCACGTCCATAAGATAAAGGTGATGCTTGCCAGCACGCACGCTTCCCATCCTTTTGGGGACCACTGTACCACTGCTCAGTTGATGCCCACTGCTAGACAGAGACGGAAAAAAAGAAGTAGCTTCATTCTGTTCCAAAATAACTAGATTCTGAAAGTAGGTCCCTATCTCCTGCGCATTTCATCACTTATTATAACATCCTGCCTCGACTAACAGGTGGAAATTGCGCCATGATGGGAAACCAAGGTTATGTGTGCTCCGGGCTCTTTGTTAGATGCCAGTTATTCGTCACCACAGTCTGTCATGGACTTTTTTATCCTGCTTTTTTAATGTATTTTTATCTCTGCTCCAATATAAGCATCAGACAGCCTCCCTTTGTGCCCAGGAAGGTGCAAGCTGGAAAACTTTTTCTTCCTGAAGTTAAGGGAAACAGGAACATTCTCATTCCCTTCCTCTCTGTCTCTTTCTCCCGTGCAGAGCCTCCCTGGAGCGTCTGGGACAAGGCTCTCTTCCGCGGCCCCTAGCACAGCGTTCACCACAGCAAGCTGGGGGTTAGATGGCAGAGTCTGAAGCCCAACTCTGCCCTTGCTGGCCTGCCGCCTTGAGCACGCTACTGAGCCTCTCTCAGTTCCTCGCTTGTAGGGTGGGGGTACTAGTAACTCCCACACAGAAGGTGTTCTGAGCATTAAGACTGTAACGCATGTGGATGGTGTAGCAGGGTGCCATGCACACAGTAAACCACTATACGTTCATTTGTGCTATTATTTCAGTGGCTGGAGAGCCAAATCAATTCTCTAAAAATGCAGGGAATTGTATTCTCACCTAAAGGTTATGAGACTTAAATAGGCAATCAGTGTACAGCCTGAGGTTACTGGGTCCAAAAGGAGAAACAAAATGTGTGTGGGCCAATTCCATGGCTTGCCCACAGCCCTTCCCACCCCTAGCTCCAAGGACAAAAATTATAAAAGGCTGGATGACAATTACAAGCAACTCTTTATTGAATAAGCATTCCCCCTGACTAACTTATAAGAGATTTTATTGAGTCATAAACAGTCCTTAGCCCACATACCAACCTCAGTTTTCATTAGAATCTTCCAAGGCAAGGGTCATTATGCAAACTCTGCTTCCACCATAGGCTTTAAGCCCCAGCATGGATCATTTACTGACTACACTAAAGCCTTTGACTGTGTGGATCACAACAAACAGTGGAAAATTCCTAAAGTGATGGGAATACCAGATCACCTGACCTGCCTCCTGAGAAACTTGTATGCAGGTCAGGAAGCAAGAGTTCAAACAAACACAGAACAGACTGGTTCAAAATCGGGAAAGGAGTACACCAAGGCTGATACTGTCACCCGGCTTGTCTAAGTTCTATGCAGAGTACACCATGCAAAATGCTATGCTGGATAAAACAGAAATTGGAATAAAGGTTACTGGGAGAAGTATCAACCTCAGATAAGCAGATGCTACCACTCTAATGGCAGAAAGCAAAGAACTAAAGAGCCTCTTGATGGGGAAGAAGAGGGAGTGAAAAAGCTGGCTTAAAACTCAACATTCAGAAAGCTCAGATCATGGCATTCGGTCCCATCACTTCATGGCAAATATCGGGGGAAAAGTGGAAACAGAGACAAATTTTCTTTCTTTGGGTGCCAAAATCACTGCAGACAGTGACTGTAGCCATGAAATTAAAAGATGCTTGATCCTTGGAAGGAAAGCTATAACAAACCTAGACAGTGTGTCAAAAAACAGAGACATCCCTTTGCCAACAAAGGTCTGTTTAGTTAAAGCTATGGTTTTTCCAGTAGTCACGTACCGATGGAAGAGTGGGACCAGAAAGAAGGCTGAGTGCTGAAGAATTGATACTTTTGAATTATGGTGTTGGACAAGACTCTTGACAGCCCCTTAGACTACAAGGAGATCAAACCAGTCAATCTTAAAGGAACTCAACCCTGAACATTCACTGGAAGGACTGATGCTGAAGCTGAAGCTCCAATACTTTGGCCCCCTGATGTGAAGAGCCAACTCATTGGAAAAGACCATGATGCTGGGAAAGATTCAGGGCAAGAGGAGAAGGGGGCAACAGAGGATGAGACCGTTGGATGGCATCACCGACGCAATGGACATGAGTTTGAGCAACTCTGGGAGGTAGTGAAGGACGGGGGAGCCTGGTGTGCTGAAGTCCATGGGGTCACAAAGAGTCAGATACAACTTAGTGACTTAACAGCAACGTGGGTCATTCTGATCGCAATTTGTTTCCTGGTAAAGGTCTCTCACTGGGACGTTTAAAACTTTATATTAAGACTGAGGATGTCCCATCTAAATCCCTCAGCTGTTTAGTCTTTTGGCTCCTCAAGAGTCTAGACTGTTCTTCACTTTGTGTATTTCTAAACAAATCCAGTCTACATACTAGGAGACTATTCAAGATGACCCATATTTGAGAGAAGAAAAACATTTGCATTTAAAATGCAAATTGAAAGTATTAAAATGATTCTAACTTAGGGTTAGCACTTCAGATTTCTTTTCTTCATCAGATGCAGAGTGCAAGGCAACACCTTCACCTCCTTTAAATAGCTCTGGACGCACGGCGGGTGTGTCCCGAGGATTCACATTCTGGCCCCAGGTCTCCCAAAGCAATGTCTTGGCCACGGGACTGCTGCCTTGCAATTTTGCAAACCGTCTGCAGTTCCTTCTTCCTTCCATCCTCTAATTTTACACAATTATATCTCTGTGCCTCCTGGGATCTTCTCTAACCCAAATACAGTAACACATCAATTAACCAGAAAGCTCTGGGAATGAGGGTTGTGATTAATTTAATTTTCTAATTAACTGAGGACTAACAGGAAACACTAATTTCAACTCTCCATTGAAAGTTCCCTAGATATACTTAGCCAGTCTTTACCTCAGTGAAGTCAAACAAGCAAAACCCATCCTGGATGGAAGAGGACCCCTCCGCCTCCCTGGAGCCCTCATGAAAACGGAGTCTAGCCAGAGGGAAGTGCGCAAGGCGTGAATCCACTCTCCATCCACATAAAAGAGCTCCCAGGAGCTGCTTTACTGTCACATGCTGCTTCTTAGAAGCAGAGTTAATGAAGGAGTTAATGAAGGAAAGGAAAGTTAACAATGGAGGCCTTTGCTCAGCTAAATCACTTACAGATATCACTTCTTAGATGAATATCTACCGGAAAAGAACCTTTATTGATATGGCACCTCGGGGGCTTTGACAAGCAACCAGGCTTCCTTCAGTGGCTACTGTAACAGGAAAGAACAGATCTGACTCCATGTTGGATCATTATAGTGCCTGTGCTGAGTAACGTCAGCTAGCGCTTTTCGTAAAAGCGTGTTGCCTACAGCCTGAAACGGGCATCTCTGGTGGCTCAGAGGGTGAAAAATCTGCCTGCAATGTGGGAGACCTGGGTTCAATCCCTGGGTTACGAAGATCCTCTGGAGGAGGGCATGGCAACCCACTCCAGTATTCTTGCCTGGAGAATCCCCACGGACAGAGGAGCCTGGCGGGCTGCAGTCCACGGGGTTGCAAAGAGTCAGACATGACTGAGCAACTAAGCACAGCACAGCCTGAAATACACAGGAGAGTCCATTCTCAGGACACTCACAGGTAAGAGTTCGTTCATATAAAGATAAAAAGTTGCAGAACAGAGAATAACATTTGTCTTGTTGGAGGTTTACAGGAACATGGTGAGCTGACCTAGGTGTGTAGTTGTAAGAAGAAAGGATTCTGACATCAAGAAGTTTACACCAACCAACCACACCCCTTCCCTCACTGTGCCTTTAAAAGTTGTGCTGAAACCCTCTGGGGAGCTCTGGGGTTTGTGGGGCACAAGCCACAAATCTTCTTGTATGGCCCTGCAATAAACTTTCTTGGCTCCAAACATCAGTCTGTTTAGCCCCATTGTGTGCTGGGCACAGGAACTGGCATTCGGTAACAAGGAGGAACACTGTCTTGGGGGAGTTGGGGGCACACTGCTGGCTCCTCTGGCCACTGAGACTCTGGTGAGATCTGGTCATAGCAAGGTGACCGTGAGGTGCTTCACTCAGAGAATCCTGAAGCAAGGCCCTGATCTGCCCTCCGCAGCACCCACCCTTCACCCTCACCATTGGCAAGAACTACCATCTCTGCTCGTTAACATACCCTGGCTGAGGTGTGCAAGGCGAGTGGGCAGTGAGTTACCTCTAGGCTGGATCAGGGGCTGATGAGTCTGTCCAGGTGGGACACCAGGAAAGTAGAGGGAAAGGGAAGAGCTTACAAAGCCCTCTTGATTGACAGAGATTAATAGAGGCTGTGCTCTCAGAAGGATGAATCCAGGAAAAATGGGCATTTAGAGGAGGCAGGTTTGAGACGCACTAAACTTGAATCTGGGAAGACACACATTCAGGGAAGTGTCTGCCGATTATGAGAAACACTCAGTAGGGGTGTGGAAGAGTCTGCAACAGGGCTGCCATCCGGCAGGCACACCTCTGAGGCTGTGCAGGCTGGAGGGCTCATGGTGGGGAAAGCGGGGTTAAAGGGGAGATGGCTGGTACACAAGCAGCTGCCCAGCCAGCAGAGGACTGAGGGCCACCACCACCCACCTGATGCCCCCGCTTCTACTCTTGAAGATTTTACGTAGAATAGAACCAATACACGTGATACCATATGCAGAACAAGAGCACACGCATGAAACAGGGTGCAAACACAGGAGCGCTGCTGGCGGCAGCAGTGTTCACAGGGCATCTCACGCAGCCAGTGTGCACCAAGTCTCACAGCATCTTCTTGCTTAATCTGCCCCTTGAGGCGGGTGGGCTTTTACTGGTGAGGACACTGAAGCCTGACGCATAGGGCAACCTGCTGAAAGCCATGCATGTAGAAAGTGGAGAGCCGATCTCTGGTTGCGTGAAAATTGATGACGGATTGTGTGTTTGTCTCTGGGTCTTGCAGGTGATGAGCTGAGAGGCTAGTGGGCAGGGCAGAAGGCCTCAAGGCAGGGCCACGTTTACAGTGGGTATGGAAGCGTGAGCAGGTCAGGAATAGGAGGCTCTAGGGGAGAAGCAAAGAGGGTGGTGGGTTGGCCCGGAGAGGATAAGGGCCAAGGGCAGAGGAAGCCAGTCCTGGTTCCTGGTTCCTGCTTCTCTTGGTCCCACGCCTGCTGGGTATCTGCTCACGTGACTTTTGAGGCTCCATCCTGACCTGGACACAATTCTTTCTTATGAGGCCTGGAGGTCTGTAATTTAGTGAGACACGTATTGAGAGCATAGGCAGACCTTCTTGCTTCTCTGCTCCAACACTTCCCAGCTTCACTCAAAAATAAAACCCAAAGCCTTGCACCAGTGAGTATGCTCTGCACCCCGAGTGATCTATGGACCCATTCAGGTGACAGACCCTTTCCTGCCCTGATCTCCTATGGATATCACACTTTAACCCCAAACCTTATTTTTCTTTATATCTCTACTTGACGTTCACTCACTTATTATCTTCCCAGCATGGATCTAAACAACTAGAGTGAAAGTCACTCAGTCGTGTCCGACTCTTTGCGACCCCATGAATCGCAGCACGCCAGGCTTCCCTGTCCATCACTAACTCCCGGAGTTCACTCAAACTCACGTCCATCGAGTCAGCGATGCCATCCAGCCATCTCATCCTCTGTCGTCCCCTTCTCCTCCTGCCCTCAATCCCTCCCAACATCAGGGTCTTTTCCAATTGTAAACTTACATATTTGCAATAAAAGCCACTCTTATAAGGCTACTTATGTTATTGTCACTGTCTTGAAATTAGGTCAAATTGTATTAATTTAGCTTTATAATAATCACTCATCCAGCTTCAAAGCTGAGATGTTTAATCCTTTCAGAGAAAATTCATTTGCTGCATATGAAAGTTACCACGAGAATTTTAATTAAATGGATTGTGTCTAAAAATGAACTTGCAAATTATATTTTGGGAAATGCCAGAATGCAACAAAAAGCAATATATTATGTCCAATATCTTCAAGATATTATCCAGCTCAAAATTCTGAAAATAACCCCCCTTCAATTCTCTTAGTTTTCTAAATACGTAGGCACTGAAATAAGTCGTCATACAAATTCTATAAAACATATTATTGTCTGACACTAATTCCAGGACACAGAAGGCTAATTGCCCACTGCAAAGAGACAATGAAATAATCAAAGGGCACATTATGAAATTACCAGAACACTGATCTCTGCAGTGAAACAGAATTTAAGTAAAACATTCTAGAAATCATAAGCCTATCCCAGGTAGATGAAATCACCTCCGTTTTATTAATTTCTAACCACCTGCTTTCACTCTGAAATGAAACATCTAAATCCTGTTCAGCCTCCTTGTCTCATCCCTGAGTGAGCAGCCATCATCGCCTTGGACTTTCACAATCCTCCCTCTGCCTTCCCCTAGTTGCTCTTGAATTGCCAAAATCAGCAAAAGTGCCCTCCTAAATAATCTATTGACATTTCTACGTAAATTATATGCTTCAGGTGAGGGTACCATGAACTCCGTGAGGCTGGGTACTCACTATGAGGACAACGATCCATCAATGTGAAGACAGTTTAGAAGACTGACCTGGGCTCCTGGGATGTCACTTGTGTGTTTGAGCAGGAAACCCATCACCAAGAAATAAGAGGAAAGCCTTTAACAAACAGGAATCTGTATTAAATTATCCTGGTCTTGGGCTTCCCTGGTAGCTCAGATAGTAAAGAATCTGCCTGCAATGCAGGAGACCTGAGTCCAATCTCTCAGTCAGGAAGATCCCCTGGAGAAGGGAATGGCAACTCACTCCAGTATTCCTGCCTGGAGAATTCCACAGAGGAGCCTGGCGGGCTACAGTCCATGGGACTGCAAAGAGTCAGACATGACTGAGTGACTCTCACACACACATCCAGGTCTTAATGATCTTGATGGTGATTTAGTTGCTAAATGACGTCTGACTACTGCGACCCCATGGACTGTAGCGCATCAGGCTCCTCTGTCCATGGGATTCTCCAGGCAAGAATACTGGAGTAGGTTGCCATTCCCTTCTCCAGGGGATCTCCCCATCCCAGGGATTGAACCAGGATCTCCTGCACCGCAGGCAGATTCTTTACTGATTGAGACACCAGGGGTGAGTTAGTGAGGAGCTATGATCTTAATTCTGCTTAAAAGGCACTGGATGCATTTTCTTCACTTGGAATCAACTTCCCAATGTTACTGTTAGTCATAAATCTACTGTCCCTCAAGAGCCTGCTTAAACTCCACCCTCAGTCACCTCTTGGCAGAGAGATTCTCTCCAGGCTCCTGTTAGATGCAGACCAGATTGCAGAGAAGGGAACTGGCTACTGAGAGGGAAGGTGTTTTGTGTCTTTGAGCCTACTGTTTCTCTTGTGAAAAGGGGACGATGGACTCTGTAGTTCCCAAGCCTGGACTATCATCTGAATCAAAAACCAAAACAGCCTGGGCCCCACCTCCAGGAGAAATAACTCTCCTGGGGGAGACCCAGACATGTTTAAGGGCTCCCAGAAATCTGAACTACCATCTGAATGAAACTAGTCAATCTGAAGGTGCCACTGTCTTCAAAGGCTCAGAAGAACTATCCTGAGAACATAAATGTAGTAAGACAAGCTTTCGGGGGCAATCGAACCGTTATTACCATTGCATGCTCAGTCGCTTGGCTCCGCCTCTTGTGCACTTCCATGGACTGTAGCCTGCCAGGCTCCTCTGGCCATGGAATTCTCCTAGGCAAGAATTCTGGGGTGGGTTTCCATTTCCTCCTGCAGGGGGATCTTCCGGACCCAGAATCAAACCCATGTCTCCTGCATCCCCTGCACTGCAGGCAGATCTTTACCACTTAGCCATCCCGGAAGCCCTTATTCCAATTCATTCATTTATTCCATTTATTCAGTGAATGTATTTTGAGTGCCTGCTGCCTGCCCTGCCCTCTCCTAAGGTGCTGAGTACAGAACAGTTGGTATAAACGGTTCCTGCCCTGATGAAGCAGTCCCGCTGGTGTCAGACGCTGACGAGGGTAACGAGCAAAAGAGTGGCAGAGAAAGCCAGGAATGCGTCCCGCACTCGACGGCAGGTGCTTAGTCCCAGGCTGCGGACCAGGAGGCCCCATTGCCAAGGGCCGTCCCCCAGCATTGCGGGGCGGGCGCTGGCGGGCAGTGGAGCGGGCCTGAAGGAATATCCCCCCGGCTGCCATGACGACTGGGGCCGCAAAGCAGCCGCCCAGCGCTTGGGACAGAGCGGAGGGGAGGAGGCGGGGACTCGTCTGTGCTCCCAACACGTGTCAGCCCTGGAGTGCTGGGCTGACGCCACGTCTGCCCAAGACGCTGTTTCCACGGGCCCTTGCAGCGGGTCAGAGAAGGTCGCCACGGGCCTGGCCCCCTCAGATGACTTGCGGACCCCCCACCCCGGGGCTAGACATCTAGACTCTAGGAAGCCGCCGCACCTTCTCTCGGGGTTCGGTTAGAAAGCATCCCTGCAGTTTCCGGCAACCTCCTCACCGTGGGGCCGCTGGGAGGACTGAGGATCGGGGCATCTCGACTCCCTTCCCTCCGAGGCTCGCGGCTCCCCGAGGGCCGAGCTGTGTTCCTGAGGGCGGCCGGGAACCAACGGCCAGCGGATGGCTGTTCGCACTGGACCGTTCGCGCCAGACCGCTGGCACGAGACCGGGAAGTGGGGTAGCAGAGGTCGTCTCAGCAGCGTCAGCCTGGCGGTTCTCCTGAGGCCAGGAGGACGGGCAGAGCAGAATAGGGCCTCTCCCGGGACCCTAACTTGGGCCGGGCGGGTGAGCTGGGAGCCCCGGGCCAGGCTTGTGCTGCAGGCTGCAGAGTCCTCACGATGGCCAGCGCCAGACCCCAGCCTTGAGGCAGGTGTGAACCTCTCCCCCACCTCCACCTCCATGGGTCACAAGGGAGCCTGAGGGTTGGCTGGGTCCTGGGCGCCAGGCTCCCTGAGTGATGATGGCTGGGCGGGTCCGGGTGCCTGATGCTGAGGACTCTGCCTGCTGAGATCTGCCACTTGATCAGCACCAGGAGAGGATCCAGACTGGACACTAGATGAACGCTCCAAGGCTGGGTAACCGACCCCGTGGGAACCCCCTCCTCTTAGCCAGGACCTGGACCTTGGAGAGTGGAAGCTGAGCTTTCGGACCTTGCCCTTACTTGTCAGAACATAGAATATTTGTTTTACCGGAGACTTCCAGGAACCTTTGCTCCCTGACCGTGACCTGACCTCAAGGACAAAGGCTCTAACACCAAGAAGTCTGCGACAACTGACCATGCCCCCTCCCTCACCTTTCCTAGGAAAGGGCTTTGCTGAAAGCTTTGGGGAGTTCACGGTTATCTGGGCACGAGCCACTGGTCTCGCTTCACGGCCCTGCAACCTTTCTCTGTTCCAAACTCTGAGGTTGGAGGGTTATTTGGCCTTGCCATGCACCTGGCCTGCGTGTAACACCAGCACACGCCAAGTCACCCACAGACGTTTGCTGAAATGAAGGGTGCCTTCTCCTGCCTCTTGATGAATGATTCGGCCACGTTCAGAAGTTGCCCAGGGTTCAAAAACGGATAACGTCCTGCTTCTAGAGCTAGATGTTGTGTTGAAGTTGTTCTAGGTTGGTTTTCTCTTCTCACACTTTCATCCTCTGCCCATTCCTCTCCCGCACCCAGATCCTGTCCTCCTGTCCCGTCACTCTAACATTGCCATTTCTCACCACTCTGGTTTTTGCATTCTGAATACTTGCTCACTCTGCCCAAGCCCCCATTATTTTTTTTTAATTAAACATAAAAAAAAAATTTTTTTGGCTGTGCCACATGACATTTGGGATCTTAGTTCCCTGACCAGAGATCGAACCCCTGCGTTGGCAGTGCAGAGCCTTAACCCCTGGACTACCAGGGAAGTCCTCAAACCTCCATTCTGCCTCCTCTGTTTGGTCCTCTGCCCCATCCTCTGCCCTGTAATTTCCGGGGCTGGCTCACAGGAAAGGAGCTGCTTCTTTCCTCTCGGGGTGGTCTCGGTCCTGCCCTAGCTCCAGAAATGCTCCAATGAACAGCACATATTTCAACGTTGACTCTCCTCTACTTTCTCTAATTAGGAGAGGGTTTTTTTGCATCTCTTCTCCTAAATTAAGCTGATGCGTATACATTAAACAAAGCGACCAGGTGAAAATCTGGAGTCCTCTTTGTTTTAGAAAAGTTCCCTCCTACTTGACCTTGGCTGTCTTGGGAGGTTCACGTAACTCCCACAGGCATCTATGCAAAGTGCGAAGCCTGAAATAATTCCATTACTGCCATGACGTCCAGTGAGGTCTGGATCTGGTGGCACCGATGGGCAAGTGCTTCTGGGAGAAGACAGACGACTGTGATGGGGAAGCACAGCAGACCACAAACTTAACCTGTGACAGAAATGCCTCTGGGCAACGTGGGGCTTCAGAAGCACAAGGGGATCGTGGATGGTTGCAATGAAAGAAATCTTATATTCGTAACTCTCAGAAAATCTACCATAGAGATTAGAAGGTGATAAGCGACCCTTCTTGCCACATCAGGGAAGACATGGCAGAGATACCAACAAGATCAACCAAGGTCTGTGAGTCGATCCAGTCTGTCTCTTTAAAAATATCTCAGAAGGACACAGAGAATGAAAAAGACAGTAGTAACACTTTTCACAAATATACCCAGTAATTCTGCAAGAAGGGACTGGCTTTCTGGAAGAACGATTGTCATGAAGACCAGCCCACGATCATAGGGAAACAAGAAATGTGATTCTCTGTTACTTCCTGCTTTCTGCCCAAAAGTATCCGGCGAGCTCATCAAAGTTGCTGGTTGTTCACAGGTTGGGAGAAACCACCCTTCTGCCTGCCTAGCACCCCCACGCTGAGCCTCATTTATTGGGTAATTAAGCACCATCCTTTTAGTTTTCTCCATGAATGATCCCTGACACCAGTTTCTATGTAAGATTCTCTTACTGCTCTGAAGAATCCATCTGTACACAGGGTGCCATTGATAGGAAATGACCCTCGATCGATGAATCACAGCTGAACACAGCCATCATTCTGGGCATGTCACAGCCTGTGCAGCAAGGATAGCACCGTAACTTCACAGCAACCCATGACATGATGCTTAGCATCTCCACCCACAGAGGAGGGAATTCTGTCTCACAGAAATTAGATGGCTTTCTTAGCAACTGGGGGCAGAACTGACCTGGGACCCGAGTCCCACTCTCATCAGCCTTGCCTCCCTCTCCTGTGGAAGCTGGTAAACATGGACCGATGGATGGCGTGGAGGGGAAGCAGAGTGCTGCAGACCCTGTATTCTGTGTGGACTGGGGTCTTCACGGGAGAAGGCACGGAGCTACATGATTGATGAAAAATGCCTCATCTAAGAGTAACAACTTCATTTCTTGGGAATAAAACTCAGCAATTTCATCTGATTCTCACTGGTTTTCCCTAAAAATGGATGATAATGTGGAACCGGAAAGTGGGTTGATGTGATGTACAGTTGACCCTTGAACAACTTGAAGGGGTTAATCGTATAATTTAGAGTCAAACCCTGGCATTTGTGCTTCCCCGGAATCCTTGAATTTAACCAATCGTGGACCGTGCAGTCCTGTATGTAATATTTACTACTGAAAAATATCCATGTGTGAATGGACCCACTCAGTTCAAAGCCGTGCTGTTCAGGCGGTCAGCCATACTGTGAGGTGTTTTGCCCAGTTCTCATTGGCCCTGAAAAATGGTGTTCCTGCCTCCTTCAGGCTCTGTCCCCCACTTGCCCACATGTCCATATACAGTCCTGGCCCCCTCTCCCAAATCCCCTCCAGCATTTGGGGTCTGCCCACGCTGAGGCTCCTCTGCAAGTCCTTCCTGAATGCTTCCGGAACCCCGGGGCCTCCTGCCCACAGAGGCACATGTCTGCCGTGGGTGCTATTTCTGTTAGGGAGCCTTAAGTTGTCTTCTGCTGTTGATGCCTTCAGGCTTCGTTTTCTGATAGTTACAACCTTCCCAAACACCAGGAGATGCTATGACCGCCATCCTCAGACGGCACGGTCTCTGCCTTTACAAAGCCCTGCACTGGAGTCCTAGTAACACATACCCATGTCCGTGTTCAGCTCTCTGGCCTCACCTGTCAAATGACAATTACACGTCACACGGGAGGATCCCTGTGCAAAGACCCCAGATGAACATCTTTGTAAAACAGCTGCTTAGCACTCGTGGGTTGAGAATGACTAAGCTAATTACTCGGGGATGTCGGGTGGTCCTAGGCCCTTGCCAAGGAGGTTTAAGAATCCTTTCATGACTCTAAGAGATCGGTATTATTTTAAATAATTCACTAACATTTTTAAACTGTTGAGTCATGAATCAGCTAGGGACGAAACACTGTTTTTCATATAGTTATCAACAGTGCATGTAACTTCCATATATTAAAATGTTCTGCACGTAGGAATAATCAGCATGCCCTAGAAAGCAATCCACAGGAAACATTTTAGTACCAAATAATGCTGCAAAATAGACACAAAGATGTGAGTGTTTCTATTAATGGGAGGATCTAAAAGAAAACGGGAGTACAGGGCTACAAAGAGAGGGGTGGGAATTTGGGTATTTTATGAGCCTATAAGGGCTTCCCAGATGGTAATAGTGGTAAAGAATCCACCTGCCAATGCAAGAAACATAAGAGATGCAGGTTCAGTCCCCAGGTTGGGGAAGATGCCCTGGAGGAGGGCACGGCAGCCCACTCCAGTGTCCTTGTCTGGAGAATCCCATGGACAGAGGAGCCTGGTTGGCCACAGTCCATTGGGTTGCAGAGTCAGGCACGACCAGATCAACTTACCTCACAGGCACAAATAAGCCTGTAAGCATTCAGTTCCGAAAGGCGAGAGGACAGTTTGAAGACGCAACATAGGAACTCCAAGCATAGGCTCATTTGCCTTTTCCACTTCAGCCTGAGAGTGGACGAGTAGTTTCCTGATTGTTCACTCTGGGCCTTGCCAGAGACAGTCACCGGTTAGTGCCAGGTGTGGTCTGTGAACCACAGTCCATTTTGCCACCACCAGGCTCATTGTGATGCACTGAATCTGAGGAGCTAGCAATTCTCCCTCTGACACTGGTTGGCAGGCTTGAGGTTTTCCAAGATGGATAGTGAACTATATGCCACCAACCCATGTGGAAAAGAAGGGAACAATGAAAGCAACAAACGCCTGAGTTTACTCTCTCTGAATGAAAATAAAAGGGCGCCTCCCCACTGGTTCAGCGGTAGAGAATCCACTGCTGGGCAAGAACTGCAGGAGATGTGAGTTTGATTCCTGGATCGGGAAGGTCCCCTGGAGGAGGGCGTGGCAACCCACCCCAGTATTCTTGCCTGGAGAATCCCATGGACAAAAGAGCCTGGTGAGCCATAGTCCATGGGTTGCAAAGAGTTGGACAAGACTGAAGCTGAGCATGCACGCATGCAATGAATAGAGGAAAAATACACAAAAGCACTTAACCCTGAGTTGAGCTCACAGTAGGGCTTCCCAGATGGTGCTGGTGGTGAAGAAAGAGCCAGCCTGCCAGTGCAGGAGCTGTAAGAGACCTGGGTTCGATCCCTGGGTCAAGAAGATCCCCTAGAGGAGGGCACGGCAACGCACTGCAGTATTCTTTCCTAAAGAATCCCATGGACAATGGAGCCTGGCAGGCTTCAGTCCAGAAGGGTCAAAAACAGGCAAGACAAGACTGAAGCAACTTAGTAACACACACACACACACACACACACACACACACACACACGAGCTTCTAGTAAGAGTTTGATTGTTGTTATTATAGCTGCTTTCATTATTATTACTGCTACTGCTGTTCTACTGGTTGGAAAATTGAACAGCACAGACCCTTGAACTTGGGAGTATGAAAAGTTCCACCAAAGCAGGCACATCTGCTAGGATGCCTCAACAGTAATTAAAGTTCTGATTGCATCTTGACCATAACATCACCAGACAGTGATCCTCCATTTGAAGGTATGAAACTTGAAACACAGGCTGGCCGTCCTTTGCCCATGGACGCCCTGCTGCACAAACCCAGCCCCAGCCCCAGAGCATCCCCAGCCGCTGCCCAGGCTTGGGGGAGAGCCACCAGTGAGCACGTCTGTGGCCCCGCACGCGTGACACCTGAACACGCCGCTCATTCGGCAAGACTAGTGTGTGTGCTCAGTCCCTCAGTCGTGTCCAACTCCTCACGGCCCCATGGACTGCAGCCTGCCCACTCCTCATCCACGGGATTTCAGAGCGTGACCAGTTCCAAAGCAGAGCCCTTCGTGGGATGTAACAACCAGGTCAGCGTGTGGCTTCACTGGGATGCGGACTATCCTCCAGGCTCCCCTCCTGGCTCACCGCACAGCCACCCGTCCTGGGCTGTAATCACACGACTTTAGGGAAAGAGAAAGCCAAAGCTCAGGCCCCAAGGTCAACACACCCAGGCTCCGACAGGGCCTCGCCCCGAAGGAGGAGAGAAAGGAGTACCAAGGACCGCAGGCCAGTGGCTACCGTGCATTCACTGCAAACACAAACGCAGATGTACACACAGGCCGGCACACACACACGAGTAGACCCACACACAGAAAGACACGTACGCATCTAAGGAAACACACACGGTACACAGACAGAATTGGTTTCAGACCCCGATCCACTGTTTACTACATTCTTTTATGTCATTCACGTTACTTAATCCATTATTCAAGCCGTAAGTTGTGAGATCAATATAGGAGGCACCAACTAGCAACATCTCTTTAAAGAAGGGAGCATATTAAATATTAATAAACATCTAAGAATAAGTGTAAGGTTTGTTTGATAAAACTTTTGTATCATATATTTTAAGATACATACACATAAACCTATACTTCACATCTACAGGTCCTCTGGCATACAAATAAATATGTGTATGTGTACATGTATATATACACACACACACACACACATACAAAGCCACATACATGCATGGTTGTTATACAGAAACATATTTGTTGTCTGGGTTTACTGTCAAAATTTTTGAGATACTGACACCACCAACTGTCAGCTCCCTCCTCCTTCAAAACACCTATCCCCGCAAAGGGAGAGGAGGCAGGAGGAGAGACAGGAGGGGGCAGGATGCCGACGCCTCCGGGTGGTGTCTGAGGCAGAGTGTGGGAGCGTTGCCTTGTGAAAGGAAGACGCACACCCGGCAAGAAACGTCCACGTATCTGTGCCCAGGCACACCTTGCACACACCACCTGTGACACCCACAACGTCACTGCCCCTCTCCCAGGACCCCCTCGGGCAGACAGGTGTGGGAGAGGCTGGACGCATGATGAGCGGGGTGGAGACCACACTGCCATCGACCCTGAATGGCGTGCGCTTTCTGGTCCCCTTTGCCCTCTCTGACCATCTCCACCCCTGAAGGGTGCTGACCACAGTACCTTCCCCACCCTCTCACCTGGGGAGAAAGTGAAGAGAAAACACTCTCCTAGAAAACACACGGCCAGGTGTGCCCAGAAGTCAGAGATGCTGGCAGCCGGCGGGGGACTGACCCAGGGCGGACGGCCCCGGGCCTGCGGCCCCATGCAGGATGCAACTTCAGAAGACGCTACAGAAACAGCCCGCCACCCCTACCGAAGCCCTCCTCTGTGGATTTACAGCTCAGAAAAAGGAGTGACCCCAAACTGATGCTCCCTGTGCACCCCCAGCCCTCACCCAAGAAGAGGGCGCTGTAGAGGAGAAGGTGGTCTTACCAGGCCCAGCCTGACATCTCCCCACAGCTGCCACCCCTGCTGGGCAGACATCGCCTCCTCCCACCTGCCCGACCCGCCTCTCTTTGAAGAGTCAGGACGCTAGGGGAAAAATGTGAAAGAGCAGCGCAGTGAGCATCACAGGTTTCACGGAGACGCCACTGCTGTTAGCAAGCTACTGCACTGACCCGCTCCTGCTCTCTCTGTATACACATGCATCCATCTGTGTGCATACACGTGTGGGTATACACATACACACAGACTTTCCCTGCTAAACCATCTGAAAGCCACTTACAAACAACACCCACCAAGTACTTCAGCATGAGTTTCCTAATAAGGGCCTTCTCCTACAGCATCACACCCAGCACAAACATCTCTGAGTTATAACCCCTAAAATATCTAACGATAATCCTGAGCCTTATTCAGACTCCCTAGTTTTTCTAAAATGCCTTTTGTATCTATTTATTTTTATCAGATAACGAATCGTTGGTGTAACGTTTTGCACTTGTTTTTCCTAGTTTCTCTCTTTGAATTTAATGCATCCACCCCCTCTGCCTCACCAATTTTTACTTTGTTTTGTTTTCCATGATGACATTGTTTTTGGTTTAGTTTATTTTTGCTTTCATGGATCCAGGCTCGTTGTCTTCTAGAAAGTCCCACAATCTGGACTCATCTGATTATTTTCTCATGATTAGATTCACTTGAACATTCTTGGCAATAATATTATGTAAGGAATGCTGTGGGCTGCTGACTGCACCATCCCAAGAAGCACATATTTTGTTCCAACGTTTTCATTACTGAGTTTGATCATTTGGTTAAGTGATGTTAATTAGAAAGGTGGTTTCATTTTCCATTTTCCATTAATAAGAATCTATGGAACGACACTTTGAGACTTCACGGCTATCTTAGTCCCCAGACTGTCGCGGAATGATTTTAGCATTCATTGACAATTTTTGCCTGGATCACCTATGGCATTGGGAATGACAAAATCATAATTTTCTAAATTCATAATGCTTTCTGTATTTATTAGGGAATATTCATCTGAAAAAGTTTTTATCCTCTTTACACTTCTCACTTTTTTAAAGGTCAACTCTTAAGGAAAAATTTTAGGTCTAAACATTCACTGCTACACCCCCTGGAGCTCTCTGTTCTGGGGGTCTGCATAACCTTTGACTGGGGCACTGCTTGGAGCCAGGCTGTCACGTCAACATGCTTTTCACTAGGGCCTTAAATTCATCCCTTATTTTTCGATGGTAGTTTGACAGTATATCTATTTTTACATAACTACTTCCCATTTCTTTGCTTCTCCCTCGGAAACGATACATCAGCTTATTCTACTCTGCCGCTATCACATGCTGAATAAAACGTACGGAGAGAAATGACTGGCAATAGGTAAAAAATGATGTATAAAATCCTGCAGCTTTGAAAAATGCCTAACATTCACTCAAAAATACTTGAGTGGCATCATCATTTTGCTGGGTCCTGGGAAGGAAAAAGTAGAGAAGACAGAGTTTCTACCCTCAAAAATACCTCACCACGCCCCATTTCTGCTTTCCCGGTAGTTCAGGATTAAAGAATTGGCCTGCCAAGGCAGGAGACACAGATTCAGTCCCTGGGTTGGGCAGCTCCCCTGGAGAAGGATTGAGCAACCCACTCTACTATTCTTGCCTGGGAAATCTCATGGACAGAGGAGCCTGGTGGGCTATGGTCCATGGGGTCACAAAGAATTGGATATGGCTTAGGAATCAAACAACAATGATGCCCTATTTCTATACACTAATACAAAGTTTATCCAAAATTATAAGAGCATTTCTATTATGTCCGGGAAGACACGCCCCAAGATTCCAGCCTAGAATTAAGATGAAGTACCCCCTCGTACAACAACCAACAACGGCGTTGATCCCTGCACCCAGACTCTCATAGCTGCTCTCCCTCACCCAGAAATTCAGCGCAGGTGCCCAAGTGGCTCAGATGGTCAGGTCTACAGGTGACTCATTCAAATACATGTCCCAGAAGCTACACTAAATGGTGATGAAGAATGGACTGTTTGGCTTTAGTCTCAGTTCTGTTACTAACTGCTCAAATGAAGCTCGACCACTCAGGGTCTCCATTCTTCAAATGCAGCAAGTGGGTAAGGAAACATGTCCCATAAAGTTGTTATGGAATTGTGAGTTAACACAACAAAACTGCTTATAGCTTTCCTTAGCACATGATGGGCACCCCTCGTGGCTCAGATGGTAGAGAATCCGCCTGCAGTGCAGGAGACTCAGGTTTGATTCCTCGATAGGGACGAGCCCCTGGAGAAGGGAATGGCAACCCACTCAGTATTCTTGCCTGGAGAATCCCATGGACAGAGGAACCTGGCGGGTTATAGTCCATGGGATCTCAGAGTCAGCCACGACTGAGTGACTACCACGAGGATATGATACATATTCAGTAACTACTAGTTGTTCTGAAGGTGATTATAATTATTCCTATTCACTTGATTTCTTTTGTCTAAAAGAAGGTTTGCTATCAACAGATTAAGACTTCCAATACCATTGAGAAGTTCCCTCACCGCCCCCTACCCAACCCCCGCCAGATGAGGAATACAATAGAAAATCCCTGACTTTCTCAAAAGCAAACTGCAGGAAAACAATTACAGCTGTGCCACACAGTGAGAGGAGAAAATCCTCCAGTTGGGGGCCAAATTACAATATCTTAAAACCAGGGATTAGAGCCTATTGTATGGGCTTGAGTTCTCTGAATTCATGAGGCCCAAGCTGCAAGCTATTAAGCAGAGAGATTAGTTTTATGGGCCAATGGGCGGCAGACCAGCTCCAGCAAGAGCCAGGACGCTGGAAGCAGGTGGGACCAGCCCGTGCAAGCCTGAAGCTACCTGTGCTGTCAGTCAACCCGGAGGGCTCACGGTATGCAAACAGAACCAGCTGAAGTTTCTGCGGCTGGATGCAGAAGTATTTCTTACATGCTTCACATATTCATGAGTGTCGCTACACTCAATTAAAGCAAAATTTTAAGTCTTGTAGTGTTTAGTGTTTATCCACTGAGGAATAAGCCCATCTCACTTTTAACTGCATGATGATTAATGAGAGATGATGTATATCTGAGTATTAGACAGTGTTGTTAAAACCCAGGGGTGGTGAGACAGCATTTATGGACAGTCTGATATTTTATAGACTGTTGCTGCCTGTCCATTTAAAGCCTCGTCCATTTAATCACTTTCCACTAAAAATATTTTTAAGTAGGGCCGAAGGACAGAACAACCATCAGCGGCCTCAGCCCTTCCAGCTCAATTAAGCTTGGTCACACGTTGGCATCAGTAATGACCACCATCTGCTGAAGTCCACGGCCCAGCAGCCCTCCCTGTACACGGAAATCACCACGCGCCCAGCAAATTGCCTGATGCTGGCAGAGGCCCAAGAGCACCACGTGAGCAAAGAAGCTGCCTGATGTGAGCCTCCGGTGGTGTGCAAATGCACGCGCTTCAGGAGACTGGGGGCCCAGCAGTTCTGGTTGGAGGGCACCGGGAAGGCGCAGGTCATAGCTGGGACCCACCTGGCTCCTCCTTAAGCGGACAGGCAGGTGAGCATGCCTGTCCAGGTGTGGGAAGGTATTTGATTCTGCCTCACTTGAATGCAGCATCCACTTATCAGAAGGCAGGCATCTGTTTAAGAAGTTGGTGTCAATCAGAAAAAGTGTGGGCCTTGGGATGTGAGTTGAGTGATTCAGGGAGCAGAAGGCTTTCCTGGGTGGCTCAGATGGCTGTGACCACACACACAGGCTGGTGGCTTAAACATCAGACATGACTTCTCGCAACTCTGGAGGCTGAAGTCCAAGGTCAAGGTGCTGGGAGACGGGGTTCCAGTAAGAGCTCCCTTCCTGGCGTGCAGACAGTGCCCAGGGAGAGACCTCTCATCCACGGACACTAATCCCCTGCCGGGGCCCCACCCTCATGACATCACCTGACCCTGATTACCACCCACAGACCCATCTCCAAATCATCACATGGGAACGAGGGCTTCAACACAGGGGTCTGGGGGTGGGGTGGGGAGGACACTGACAAGGCTCATAATAAGATGGAGTAAATCAAGCTCAATGGACAGAAATGCACAGCCCATGAAGCCTTCCCTTAAGTCTGCTCTCCCTGTGACTCAGAGCCCATCCCCCAGGGCTCTGCATAGCATGCCCCGATTTCCCACCAGACCCTGCTCAAACGTCACCTCCCAGCAGCACTTCTCAGAAGTCCATCCGACCCTGCACCCTCTTATTCCTGACACTTGAGTTCTCTCTAAAGCCCCCTGCCCCCACCTTGCTACCTAAACACAGGTTTATTGTTCCCAAGTCCATTCCCTTCCACACTCACTCAGGACCAGGTCCCTATCGGTCACGGCTGCGTCCCCAGGGCCCTCAGAGTATCTGGCGTGTAACAAGTACTTAATCCACGCTGGTGGAGAGAATTATATAAAACTGTCATGCTGGCCCCTCTCTCACAATATGAAGTGAGAAGACAAAAGACCAGTGTACCCTGTTTAGAACAGGGGATATGAAGCCCTTGCATGGTCTCCAAGTGGCGACACATTCCTGTGGCAGCTGCCGTAACAAGGTTAATAAGGAACACGCACAGTTTTCTTAAAATGACCCCTAGACAGTAGCAGAGACGACCAGCTACCACAAAGACAGCCAATACTCTAAAGCCAAGATAAGTACTTTACAAATCTCAGCTCACGCAGGCCACCCGACACTATGAAGCGTTACTATTATTAGCCTGATTTTATAAGCATGAGACCAAAGAGGTCACGCGGCTTCTCCAAGGTCACGCAGCTAGTCCTCACGGGGCCAGGGTTCCGGCTAGAGTCGGTCTGACTCCAAAACCTCTGGCTTCGTCGTGTGTACTCATCGGGACTGCGACAGATTTGGCCACATTTTTGGAAGCTCAGCGAATTTCCTGCATGAAAATAAGCTGGTGTCCAGAGTTTCTGCTTATACGTCAATCAGCTAAAAATAAGCAATTACAGCTTTCAAAAGGAAGGAGATTCTCACACTCGCTATAGCCTGGATGGACCTTGAGGACTTCATGAAATGACGAGTCACAAAAGGAGGAACACTGATATCACCTATATGAGAGGTGTGGAGGATTCAGATTCACAGACACAAAGTAGCTGGTGGGACCAGGGGCCGGGAGCCAGGATGAGTAGTCAGCGTTTACTGACGACAAAGCTTCCCTTTTGCAGGAAGAAGAGCTATGGACGTGGACGCTGGGGACAGCTGTGCGACAGTGAGGCTGTGCTTCACACCCCCAGAACTGCACCCTAAATCATGGTTATGATGGTATATTTCATGTTATGTACGTTTCATCGCAATAAACATTTTTTTTTAATTGAGCACACACAAATATGGTTTGAACATTTTCAATCACCTCCTGATCCCCCATGGCTCTCAGTGAAGCATAGACTGTGTCCCTTTACAGAGATGAGCGGATGACGGAGAAGGAGCCAGCCTTGACACGCACATGGCGGCCAGCTGCCCATCTTCTCCCGACCCCTCGGAACGGCCTACACACTGCGACCCACCTCCTCTTTGTATGAAGACACGGGGATCTGTCCTAGTAACTGCCCATTAGACACAAGCAATCAAGTCAGCGTCACTTTTATTTCCTGGAAGGCTGGCCGCACTGCAGGAGAGGTGGTGTACAGACACAGGTCTTCTGCTTCCGGATCTCTAAGCTCCCTCCCTAAAGAAGACTCGTGTTAATTTCAGAAATCACATTAGTGGTCATTTCCTCTGCTCATCCTCGGAAGCTAGCACGGTGGAAGACGGAGGAGGAGGGAGAAAAGGAGAGAGGGAAGGGTTAGGGTGCAGGCAAAGGAGATGAACAGAAGCAGGTGAGATGCAACCGCGGCCTGCATCAGCCGGCATGGCCTGGCCAATCTAGTGCATCTGGCCCCGTTTGGGGCAGCAGGGGGGAGGATCTGTCACCATGGGGGGGCACTCCTATTAGGAACCCACCTCCACAGGGTGCATCCCCACGGCGGTGGCCTCTGACTCACGTGTGCCTGAGCTCCACATCCACGGTCACCTAGCAACGCCTTCACCTAAGGGGACTGTAGGCGCTCTCAGCCCTCGCCTTCCTCCTGTAATTACTCCCTTTCTAGGCTCAGCCATCTCCTTTGGCTCTTCTCTGTAAATTAAATTTGGACCACTTCAACTAATGCATTAATAACAACGCCGTTTTCTTCCCAGGAAGTAATTTTTTAAAAAGCACCTTTGGACCTCCGCGGCATCTTGGCTCCCTGCCCCAATAGGCACGATCAGCAGGGCCGGCACTGTGTCTGCCCCACCCCTCCACGCCAGGAAAATGGGTTGGAAATCGGATGCGTGGGCACTGCCACGCACAGGTCAGCCCGCTATGCTCAGCGCCGCTCCCTGGGGGAGCAGCCAGCGCTGGACAAGTGACAAGCACTGGCCTTCCCTTCCCAGAATGCTGTTCTCTATCACGATCTCACCTGCAATGAGACATCCCGAGGTTCCTTTCCAAGTCACCCCAGGAAGTTGTCTCTAATGGGTCTCTGTTAGGCTCTCAGGCATGTCCATGATGGTGGGGGTGTGGGGGTAGGGGGAGGTGCCAGCTTTCAAAGTCGGGACACTTGAAATGATTTCAGCCTGAAGAATACGATCAAGCCGCATAAAAGCAAACAGCAGTCTCCCCGCCGGCTGACCCTGGGCCAGTCTCCACTAAGAGGCTTTCTTTCTCGTTCACCCACACGCTTCCCAGCAGCTCTCTCTGCCCGGCACATGGGTCCTCACTTGGGCTCAGGCGTCCATTACTCTGGGGTGTGCCCGTCTTTCCCCCCTCTACACCCTGCCCCACACGATGTCCAGTCAAAGCCTGTTTCTGGGAGGAGTGTGATAAGCGCGTCCACACCCCAGGCCAGCCACGAGGCAGCCCAGCACCTTGGTTCCTGGCGGGCCACGTGCCCTCTCCCCAGGCCACCTCGACACTCCGAGCACAGGACCCATTGGCCAGCAGTGGGGCCGCAGCTGCTCCCGGGGAAGCTCTTGATTTGGCGGATTTGCTCTGGCTCCTTTGTTTTTCTGTCCTCTTGAAGTCAGGACCTGAGTTTGAGTAAATGGACGTGACTCAATGGACTTGAGTCTGAGTAAACTCCGGGAGTTGGTGATGGACAGGGGAGGCCTGGCGTGCTGCAGTCCACGGGGTCACAAAGAGAGACGACTGAGCGACTGAACTGAAGTCAGGGGGCACAGGTGTCTGCCCAGGAGTACCCCTGGCAGACCACAGGTCCTTAAATCCCACTCACAGACTCCATTCTCAGGGACCCCCAGAGGGAATCTGCTCGGGGCCTCCTCTGACTCACAGGCCTGTCTACCCAAGACGCCCGGACCGCCCGCCCGCACCCCACCCCACGGCCGAGGACTTGAACATCCGTCCCCATCTTCTCTTGGAAGCCTGAGCCCACCCCGGAGAACCAGCAGAAACACCGCTTCCATCACAGGATGAGTTGACCCCTTTTCGTTCCGGCGTTTCCTGTGAAGTTAAAAGAGGATTCCTTCTGGCAGATGGTTGAAACATCCCCTGAGTTGGGAGCAGACCTCTGGCTCCAACAAGCAGAGAATCTGAAAGTGCCCGGGGAGAACTGTGGCCCGCTCAGGTGAGCTCATTCAAGCTGCTTCATTATTCAAGTTTGAAAGACGCTGCGGCCCTTGGCGGGAGAAGAAACGAGTGGTGCTGAAGTAATCAGATTTCTGCACTCAGTTTCTTAAAGAACAACTTCCAGTGGGTTGTGTTTACCGACATTAAGAATAGATGAAGCGCTGTCAGAAAAATTCGGCCAGTGTTCTATCTGGCTCTGAGGTGAGAGTACTTGAAAGAATTGATGTCTAATATTTCCGCAAAGAAACAGATGAGTTCAGAGTCACAATCAAAAGTTGAAACGCTTCTTGCTGAGCTCTCTCCAATTTTAATTACTTGCCTAAAGTTGCTGTGCTAACATTTTTTTAAGAGATGAGGGGCACAAGAACAGAAACTCGTACGAAGGCAGACGGACAAAGGGGTTGAATTCAGCAAAGGACGGTAATGTTGCTCCACTCCAGAGCTGACCGCTGCCTGCCCCTTGGACAAAAGCTGACCCAGCCCGAGGCCCAGCAGAGCAGGCAATTATCTGCGTGGGGTGATCTGACAAGCGTTGAGAGCACTTCGTCCCTCCCCCTAGCTCCCCATTCCCTCCGAAGAAAACAGAATCCCTCCCATTAGCCTGCCCCTGCATCTAAAATTGCTGGCATGTGCCTCCAGGCACGACAGACGCTCAGACTGCAGGTACCTGTTTCATTACGGACACTCTGCCGGGCGGATGGACTGAATTACAGAAGCTGGGCACCAGGCTGCGTACACGGGCATTTTTCAGAAGAGTCAGGCAGAGTGGAGGGTCTGTGAAAGGCAGAGGCACCCTGGGGGCTCAGGGCTGGGCTGAGAGCAGAGAGGCTGAGCCGCAAACCAGGAGAAGCAGGCCAGCATCAGTTTAGAACTTGCCAGGGCCGCTGAGGCTGCTTCAAGGGACTGCTAGCACAAAATCGATGACAAGGGTCAACATATATACACTATTGATACTGTGTATGAAATAGACAATTAATGAGATACTCAGTCCTTTGGGGTGACCCAACTGGGAAGGAAATCCCAAAGGGAGGGAACAGATGCAGCTGACGGCTGATTCTCTTTGCTGCACAGCAGAAACTAATACTGTAAAGCAACTGTGTGTGTGTCCATCTGTGTGTGTCCGTTGTGTGTCCGTGTGTGTGTGTGTCCATCTGTGTGTGTCCGTGTGTGTGTGTGTGTGAAAGATGCGCAGTCGTGTCCGACCCTTTGCGACCCCATGGACGATACAGTCCATGGAATTCTCTAGGCCAGAATTCTGGAGTGGGTAGCCTTTCCCTTTCCAGGGGATCTTCCCAACCCAGGGATCGAACCCAGGTCTCCCGCATTGCAGCCGGATTCTTTACAATATACCCCAATAAAAATATTTTAAAAATTAGCTACTAAAATAAAAAGAAAAAGCCTTGCCCACTGAAATAATGATTGACTTGTAGGCCTGAGTGCCCACTGGCACCATGTAGATGCGAGTCTTCTGTAAGGGGTGAGGGCCCGTCCGCACCCTGCCTGGCCACGTGTTCTCGTCCCCCTGCAGGCAGGCATCAGGAGGGCATCGCCCGGAAGGCTTGTGAAGACATCGTCTGCGGAGCCCCACACCCAGAGTTTCCAATGCAGGAGATCTGAGACAGCACCTCTGAGAACTGGCTCTTCCAGCAGGTTTCCAAGTGATGCTGATGCTGCCGGTCCAGGGATCGCACTTTGAGAACCACGGGTCCAGCTGCTCCACACGAAGTGAGACGGAGTCAGGCTGCCCTTCCTTCCTCCTGACCTCTGTGTTTCTCTGAACTTACGAGGGAGTTGACTGACTTGATGTCCGTGGTTTGGGCAGGGAGATTATATGAACTAATACCATGATCCAGTAGCATTCCAGAATTTTTTCATGTACCACAATAAAAACTTTACTTGATAGCCTAATTACATACACACACAACTGGGGTTTCCCTGGTGGCTTAGTCAGTAAAGAGTCTGCCTGTGATGCAGGAGACTTGGGTTCAATCATTGAGTTTGAAAGATCCCCTGGAGAAGGAAATAGCAACTCACTCCAGCATGCTTGCCTGGGAAATCCCATGGACAGAGGGACCTGGTTGTCTACAGTCCATGAGGTGAAAAGAGTCAGATACTATTGAGCAACTAAACCTACCTACCTCCAATTGGAGTAAAGGCTTCAGCAGGCAATATTCACCCTTACTCCTGTTATATAAGCTGGTATTCTCTATTTTCCCCTCTTGTATTCAATTTCATTAAAATAAAATGCTGAACATGCCTCTCTTTAACTGGAATGCCAGCAATAATTTTGGAGGAAAGTCAAGAAAACAAAACTCTACCATAAAAATAAACATGTCATTTTTAGATCTTAGGAGAAATGAGTATTTAAGAGGCACATAATCGTGCAACCCCAGTTGGTACTTATTTTTAAAAGTTCATGGCTTTTCAAACTGTTAGAAGCAATCCAATTAGAAATGTTGGGAATGAGAATGCAGAGATAATTTGTCAGAGTCACTTGAGAAAGCCTGACTAACAGACTTGAGATATGCAAGGAAGGATTTTCCAGCGTGGTAAATTACACACTCCCATGTTATACTAACGATGAACACGGCATATTTTTCTTCTGCTGTGGCTCAGCGTTGCGGCAATAAAGGCTGCACGCTGGAGCGCCGGCTGACGCCGGGGCCGTGAGACGTGCCGTGCTCACCTTCAGTGGAGCGCCCAGGTCCCTGCCCACCGACATCACTGCCTGTCACCTGGGCCGTGACCCTGGGCAACCACTGCTGGGCTCCATGTCGTGACTCTGTGTGTTCGTACCTCTCAGCTAGTTCCATGGACCTTGGGAAACCTCACCCTTCACGTGACATGTCCTCCCAGGAAAGGAAGAGTCCTCTCCAGTAACAGGACCACACCAACAACCTCCTGCTACTGCAGAAGTGAAGTGAAGTGAGCTCGCTCAGTCGTGTCCGACCCTCTGCGACCCGTGGACTGTGGCCCACCAGGCTCTTCCCTCCATGGGATTCTCCAGGCAAGGATACCGGAGTGGGCTGCCATTTCCTGCTCCAGGGGAACTTCCCGACCCAGGGATTGAACCCGGGTCTCCCGCACTGCAGGCAGGCACTCTACCCTCTGAGCCACCGGGGAAGGCCCCTATTAGAGAAGCCTGTCTCAAAGGCAAAACAATAAAATCAGCAAGTTTTCCACACACACCCATACTCCTCCTTGTCAATTAATCTGACAATCTCATCAGACAACTCTGTTACTAAAGACAGTTCAGAGGCATTTTTAAAGGCTTTGCAGGGAATAAATTAATTATTAAAAGACTTGGCAAAACTGAGTATCTTGATGATTATGAAGTAATATCTGCATTTAGCTCTTTCGACATTACTTTTTATCCTTTTAATTATTTCTAGTGGGTTCTACCCCACCCAGTTCCTCAACCTCATACTCATGAAACTTGTTGACTTAAAAAGTTCTAATGAGGTCCTCACCCTAAGGCCATTGTCATATGATAATCGCTTACATGTAGAATCTAAAAAAAAAAAAAAAATGATACAAATGAACTCATATACAAAACAGAAGTAGAATGTAAAAAAACAAACTTAGGTTCCCAATAGGGAAGAAGGTAGGAGACTGATAAACTAGGAGACTGCCATCAACAGATACACACTGCTAGATGGAGAAGGGATAAGCAACAGGGTCCTACTGTGCCGCACAGGGCACCATGCTGTTTTGTCATAACCTATAAGACAAAAGAGTCTGAAAAATAAATATGCATGTATAACTGAACCACTTTGCTGTACCCCTGAAAGTAACACAGCATTGTAAACCAACCATACTAAAATACTCTGAAGAGGCCATTCCCACTGAGACTGCAGCCCCCATCTTGGCCGTGCGTTCAAATCACCAGGGGAGTTTGTAAGTGGCCAATGGCCAATCCTGCCCCAGGCCAAATGAGTGCCAGTCTCTGCTGACGGGGACTGATGGGGCCCAACACCTGTGTTTTGGGGAGCTCTTCCCATGACTTTACCGTGCACGCAAAGTTGACAGCCATGGCTCTGTCTGGGATGCAACCCCCACCCCTGCTGTAAGAGATGTCAACAAAAAATCGAAGGCGCAGACTCACCCTCCAGTTGCAGAAGCTGTTTCCCCCAAGGAAGAGACGAGAGAGGCACATGTCCAGGGGGCAGAGACTCCTTTCCAGGATCCCTGCATCTCATCCACCTGCACAGCTGGGCCACCAGCTGGCCTACAGCTCTTGCCCACCTTGCATTTACCGTTCTCTTCCTACTTGGTGGTCCCCTCGATGAGGGACACACTCATGCCCCCGAGCAGCATCACCGTTCTCCTCCCGTCTCAGCCACGTGGCTCAGAGCCAGGCCCCATTCAGCCCAGGAGCTGAGACAGGACCGAAGCCCCCGGAGCTAGAACGGGCTGACAACACCTGTCGGGGGCCCAGGGCTGCGGGCTTCCCCGGAAGACAGAGCAAAGGCTCCCACTTCAAGAGGGGCAGCGAGATGAACAGCGGGGCCGGGCCAGCAATTAGGGGATCTGCGCCGTGAATTCCAGGTGAGTCAGAGACTCCTGAGTGTTAAGTGCTGCTCGCGTTTGATCTGAACCTCACAGTTACACGCTCCCATCCCGTCAGACCCAGTTACACACAAAGGGGATTCATCTCCCCAGAAAATACCGCACAGCAGAGGGGACCCTCGGGGCTCTGTTTCTTAGCTTTCATCAAACGCACGTGGATCACACTTTGCCCTGTGAATTTTACATTCTCTGCTAAATCTATGATCGTCATTCTGTTCTTTAACATCAGTTCTGGTTCTGCAATGGAGAAGGAAAGGGCAACCCACTCCAGTACTCTTGCCTGGAGAATCCCACGGACAGAGGAGCCTGGCAGGCTACAGTTCCTGGGGTCGCAAGAGTCAGACATGACTGAGCGACTGCACCACCACCACGGGCCCTGCTAAATTTATTTTTGTTTTGTTCCCGTTTTCGTTCTGGGGGAGCCTTACTTGGCAAAATACAATAATGTTCTGGCCTTGGCATGCCCTCTGACTCCCAGAGGCTGGACTAGATTCCATGGGGTCATGAATTGCTGGATTAACCCTTTTCATGAAAGAATGGTGAGTCATGCTGCTCTCTCTCAGATAGATGCCACTGTGCCGAGGAGACAAGAGGTCACTTAGTCCAGGCAAAGCAGTTTGGGACTGTCAGCCCAGCAGGACTCACTGACAGACACCCGTGTCTGTCCTTGGGAGTGGGGCGGTACAGGCAGCCCCTGAACACAGCCCCTGAGTAAGGATGCCTTGCTGGGGGAAACGCAATAGACAGAGGCCTGTCTGGTCACCTCCTCAGTCCTTTTAGAAGCAGGAATGACAGCTGATCTTCACCCTCAGGGGAAGAAGGGAGGGAAGCCCACGCAGGGGTCTTCCAGAGCAGACCATCCCACCACACACTGCCTGGCGGGGGCTGAGCAGCTTTACGGCTGAGCAGCACACATTTCAGATCTGGTTTCTCTTGTGCAGATAAATACACCGGGTAACTCAAGAAAGAATAAGTTGATGCTGGGCTGGCAGGTCAGCGTCTAGCCTGGGGCTGAAATAGTGTTTCTCCACTTGGACATATGTGCACTCTGCCCTTTACATGAGTCTCTGCCTGTGTGCGGAGAAGGCAACGGCACCCCACTCCAGCACTCTTGCCTGCAAAATCCCATGGATGGAGGAGCCTGGTGGGCTGCAGTCCACAGGGTCTCGAAGAGTCGGACACGACTTCGCGACTTCACTTTCATTTTTCACTTGCATACATTGGAGAAGGAAATGGCAGCCCACTCCAGTGTTCTTGCCTGGAGCATCCCAGGGACAGGGGAGCCTGGTGGGCTGCTGTCTATGAGTTGGACACGACTGAAGTGAGTTAGCAGCAGCGGCTGCCTGTGTGTCCTATTCTAAAGAGACTGCCAGAGAAAGAGGGACATTTCTGTCCTGAATATGAGGATGTGAAAGTGAAAAAGTGCAAAGAGGAGCCCACCAAGCCCCTCTGTCTCTGGGATTCTCCAGGCAAGAATACTGGAGTGGGTTGCCATTTCCTCCTCTGAGGCATCTGGGGTCTCCTGCAGTGGCACGTGGATTCTTTACCACCGGCGCTGCCTGGGAAGCCCACTGAAGAAGCATTCACTCACATTTAATGTGAAAGAGAATGGAGGCTAGGAGACCTGCACCCAGACCCCACAGAAGCAACCAAAGGCAGAAGGCACAAGCCTGGCGCAACCCCAAGTTATCCAACTCCAAATCTGCTATGCGCCACTGCCTCTACGACTCAAAGCAAACTGCCACAGGTGTCCAAAGGGAGGCACGTGCCGACTGTTACCCTTTCCTGCTGGGGAATCAGAAGTGATTCCCTGGAGGTATTTGAGGTGAGCCCGGAATTACGGCAGAGTTTGACAAGGCACGACAGTCAGAGGACATTATAAACTACAGGAACTCATTCAGAGAGTAGAAGAAAAGCGGGCAGGGACAAGGGAACACTGGAGGAATGGTAAGTGGCTCAGCCGAGGCTGAAGCTCCAAGACTTTGGCCACCTGACGGGGAGAGCTGATTTACTGGAAAAGACCCTGATGCTGGGGAAGACTGACGGCAAAAGGAGAGGAGAGTAGCAGAGAATGAGATGGTTAGATACCATCATGGCTCAATGGCCGTGAATTTCAACAAACTCTGGGAGACAGTGAGGGACAGGGAAGCCTGGCGTGCTGCAGTCCATGGGATCCCAAAGAGTCAGACACGACTTAAGCGACTGAACAGCAACAGCAAACGCAGTTCAGTTCAACTGGAGCACAAGTCACGCAGAGGAGAGCCGTGGAAGTCACACTGGGAGTTTGGGTGTGAACCATGGAGGGACTCGAATGCCTTGTAAGTGAAGCAACTCCGTCTTGGGAGTTTAGCACCTAATGGAATGAAATGGCCTTAAAAACTCCATAAACTGGAAACCTGTGACTCCTCCTGAACCCTGAACATGGTTCCTAAGCAAACGCCTTTCTTCTTCAACTAAACCATGTGCAAAAGGCTAAACAGAGCCCAGAGAATCAGCCCAAGGTCGCGCCTTAGCAGGGCTGGAGTGCTGTGGCCGGCTGCTAGGGCCTGAGGACAGGCTTCACCAACTGGGCCACCTGGAGAGGTCGGAACACCTTTGAGGCCAAGGGCTCACCCCAGAGCAATGTGGGAGGAGGCGGACCCAGACCTCAGCCTTCTGAAAGCGCCCCAGGGTCTCAAACGTGCAGCCATGCTTGGCACGCTGGTCAGAGGCCCTGGCATCAAATGTGACGTGCACCCTGAGGACTAATAACATCCAGCGCTGACCAGGGGACTGTCTGCCTTCCGAAGGGGCTCTGCATCCTGCTGCTGCTGCGGGGCAGGTTCCCCTCGGAGTGGGCTGACCCCCACCGTGGTGGCTCTGACCCCCGGGGCAGAGGAGTCAGTCCGTAGGCAGCAGCCTCGTCTTTTTATCTGATGCCAACTATCTCAGCGTTTCCTGACAGAGGACTCACCTCCTGCCTCGGGGCTCCTGCAAGGTGATGGGTGGCTTCCTCCGGAGCTGAGCCTCTGGGGCTGTCTGGAGGTCCCTAAGCCCACATCTCTCAAACTGCTCTCCCCCAGGACCGGCGATGATGTTAGCCCTTCCCACTGGGGCAAGTGAGAACCCTGTTGAGTCAGTCTCCGTGATTTAAAAAGGCCATCATTGGGATTTCCCGGGAGGTCCAGTGGTGAAGAATCCACCTAGCAATGCAGGGGACACAAGTTCAATCCCCGGTCTGGGAAGTAAGAGCCCACGTGCCAGGTCCATGCTCTAGAGGCTGAGAGTGGCAACAACTGAGGCCCCGGAGCTCCTAGACCCCTGCTCTGCCACAAGAGGAGCCACAGCAGTGAGACACCCCTGCAGCGCCCCTAGCGGAGCCCCCATCTAACAGTGGAGACCCAGCACAGCCAAGAATAAATCATCTTAAAAGTCAGTTCAGTTCAGCCGCTCAGTTGTGTCCGACTCTTTGCTGCCCCATGAACTGCAGCGCGCCAGGCCTCCCTGTCCATCACCAACTCCCGGAGTTTACCCAAACTCATGTGCATCGAGTCAGTGATGCCATCCTCCCACTCATCCTCTGTCGTCCCCTTCTCCTCCTGTGCTCACTCTTCCCCAGCATCAGGGTCTTTTCCAGTGAGTCAGCTCTTTGCATCAGGTGGCCAAAGTATTGGAGTTTCAGCTTCACCACCAATCCTTCCAATGGACACCCAGGACTGATATCCTTTAGGATGGACTGGTTGGATGTCCTTGCAGTCCCAGGGACTCTCAAGAGTCTTCTCCAACACCACCACAGTTCAAAATTTGAAAAACAGTTTGTTAAAAATAGGAAGGCTATTGTACCACCTCTATGACTGTGCCCTCATCCCCCTGACGAGGACCACTGTGGACACAGTGGGCTCCCCGCCAGGTGACACGCTGCCACGGCTGAGCCCACACCCCAAAGGTGGGGCCGTGGCTGCAGAGGACCTTGCGTGGGGAACCCTGGAGATGAACTGGGTTCCAGATCCAACACCACAGGACGCGGCAAGTTACCTTACGCCTCTGAGTTTTCTCATCTGTGAGGCAAGATTAATAGAGCACCTACTTCAGAGGATATATGTGTGAATCAAATGAGTCAATGCTGTGAGCACCTGTCTAGGACCTGCCACAGAGCGCTCAATTAATCAGCAACAATAATAGCTTATTAAGCAAATGCTGCTGCTGTTGAGTCGCTTCAGTCATGTCTGATTCTGTGCAACCCCATGGATAGCAGCCCACCAGGCTCCCCCCGTCCCTGGGATTCTCCAGGCAAGAACACTGCAGTGGGCTGCCATTTCCTTCTCCAGTGCATGCAAGTGAAAAGTGAAAGTGAAGTCGCGAAGTCGAGCCGACTCTTAGTGACCCCATGGACTGCAGCCCACCAGGCTCCTCCGTCCATGGGATTTTCCAGGCAAGAGTACTGGAGTGGGGTGCCATTGCCTTCTCCTATTAAGCAAACACTTAATATTAATTAATAATTAAACAAAACACCTATTTATTGCCGAGTCTGCCACAGTGTCTCCGATGGGCCACGTGGAGTGGAGCATAAGGTCAGCTCAGACTCCAGGCGTTTTGTTTTTATTCTGCCGGCAAACACTCTTGAGATCTCTCTGCTCAGGTGTTCTCCAAATTGCTTTTATTTTTTAACCAACATGAAAGACTACATTTATTCCTGGGAGATTTTATCCTGCTGATTTGGATTTCCAGCCTACACCCACGTGATAACACAAACAAAGCAACAAGGTTTCATAACATCCTCACAAACACAGGGCAGGAAGAAACCTCAAAACCTTTCAGCTCACCCTGCCCTTCAGGGTGAGTCAGTCTAGAGAGAGTGGACCAAATACACGTCCCGTGGGGTCTTGGAGCGCAGGGCAGGGCAGGGCAGGGCGCTGTGACTCAGCTGGTCATCACTATTAAAAAGAAATCTCAGTGCCTTAGTGGCAGCTTGCATGCCACCAATAACTCTTGACAAGAGGCACAAAGGTCCTCCATGAGCCACCAGCCCACGGCGTCCAGCATCTCATACACAGATACTCGTCAAGCTCAGTAAGAACTGCATGCACAGGAGAAGGCAGACCCAGCCCAGGCCATCAGGGGTGGATTCTCACTGGGAGAAGACAACAACTGCGCAGCTCCCTGTTACTTGTGGAGCCCACATCAACTCTACTTATTTATGCCTTATAATTTAATTTTTCTGGCATACAGTCATAAATCACACAGGCTGGTCACTTGGAAAACAGCTCATTGTTATGCCTGGCGAACTTTAAACAAGGTAATCATTCTCTCTGCGCTTTCAGCTTCTTCCCTTTACAGAGCTGAAGCAAGTGACATGTCACAAAGAGACTTCTGCTGCAAAGCACCGAATCCAGGCGTTTTCAGAGGAATCAACACCTGGCACGCAATGTTTTATTCAGATCCATTTCAGGGTTATTTTTCTGGTCTCAAGCGTCTCTGTCTTTGGCAAATCAACTTATACTGGTTCAGGGCAGCTGCTCGCTGCTGAAAATAGAGAAACAGGGAAACCCTGAGCCTGCAAAAGGCAACGTGGAAAGAAGAAACAAAGGGAGCCACTTAGGGTTTTGGGTCAAAGTCAGAGACTTGAGAGGTGAAGGGAGCGTGGAATCAGGGTCTGGAATGGCCTCATTTTCCCCTAGGGAATCCCGTGGCTGGGGGTCCCCTGAAAGCTCCCTAATATTCCAAGAACAAGTGAAGCCAACGTACCACACTGTCCCACCTGCTAAATGGCAGCTCGCATGCAGATTTATGCCAGCTTCCCTGCTTAAGGAAATAGGAAAGAGGATCACTACTGACACAGAAGAATGAGCCACGAAGAGTCCAGCGTCTAAACCTTCCAAATCAGAGCCAAGCCACAGTCACAGATAAAAACAATCGATTTTTCTCCATGCACCGCCCTTCTGTATCTAGCCATTGGGTCATTTCCACCTGCCCCCGGAAAACCCTCCTACTCTCTGCATCTCCCACAGCTGTCCAGACGTTCCCGGTTCAAGGCAGATATCTATTTCTCCAGGAAGGCTTCCTTCACTAATTGGAACATTTAGCTCCCAGGGGTGCTTCAGTGCCTATTTTGGGGGTGGACTTATTTGTCAAGGTAGGCTTCTCTGATAGCTCAGTTGGAACAGAATCTACCTGCAATGCAGGAGACCCGGGTTCGATTCCTGGGTCAGGAAAATCCCCTGGAGAAGGAATAGGCTACCCACTCCAGTATTCTTGGGCTTCCCTTTTGGTTCAGCTGGTAAAGAATCCACCTGCAATGCAGAAGACCTGGGTTTGATCCCTGGGTTGGAAACATCCCCTGGAGAAGGGAAAGGCGACCCACTCCAGTATTCTGGCCTGGAGAATTCCATGGGCTATATAGTCCATGGGGTCGCAAAGAGCTGGACACGACTGAGCGACTTTCACTTAACACTAAATCTTAAAGATCTGTTTGTCAAGGTGGAGATTCAGGCTCTGAAATCAGATTCCCCAGGGTCAGGCCTGGGCTCTCCCACTTACTAGTTATTATCTCAGGGTTGTGTGTGTGCATGTTAAGTCGCCTCAGTCATGTCCAGCTCTGTGCAACGCTGTGGACTGTACCCGCTCCCCTGTCCAGGGGACTCTAAGGCAAGGACACTGGAGTGGGCTGCTGTGCCCTCCTCCAGGAGATCCTCTTGAGCCAGGGACTGAGCCCACGTCTCTGACGTCCACGTGTGTTGGCAGGCGGGCTCCTTACCACTAGCGCCGCCTGGGAAGCCCATCTCTGGATTGCCCTTCCACAAACTAGTTCCTGAAAAAGCGTGCTCACTAAACGGTGCCTGCCCTCATCATGGCCAACAGCCAAAGCAGTCAAGTCTACATGTGAAAACATATGCTGGTGATTCTGAGAAACATTTCATGGTTGTGAGAATGTGGGATGAAGCATGCAGACGGTAAAGACACCCTGGGCGACACATTCCTGCAGGAAAAGGCACCATTTGTTCTACGTTTCAGTCATCTGCCCTGGAGAAGGAAATGGCACCCCACTCCAGTACGCTTGCCTGGAAAATTCCATGGACGGAGGAGCCTGGTGGGCCACAGTCCATGGGGTCACAAAGAGTCGGACCCGACTGGGCGACTTCACTCTCTCTTTCTTTCGTCATCTCAGTCTATCGCAGTTATTTGGCAGCATCATTTTTTGGAAACTTTCTTTGAATATACCGCAGCCCACCTCTCAACAATGCCTCTGTTTATACCTCTATATTAGTATCTCATGTAGCTATTTATTCATGAGTTCATTCCATTCCCTCAACAAACCCTCAGGAGGGCTTACTATCCCAGCCCTGTTCTAGGCACCTCGGGTGACAGAAAAGGACAGAATTTCCTCCAGCTGTCAAGCGTGAATGGGTTAGAGTGGGAGATGGTGCACAGAGCAGGCAAATGGGTTAGAAGGCAAGAGGGCTCTGACGATCCCGGGGGAGGACGGAGGCAGGGCGAGGAGCAGGGGGAAGAGGATAGGACTCAGTAGTGAGGACCTGCTCCCCATGGCTCCCCCTGCCACTCCCATGGGGCTGCGAACTCTCGGGGCGCCAGCCTTTCTCTGCGTCTCTGGCACAGACTGCCAGTGCCAACGGCCTCAGCAAATAGGACGTGGTGACTGGACGAAAGCCAGCCCAGGCTGGCACTGTTTCCATCGCACGCCAAGACGGGCCCTCCAGCCCAGGGCTCCTCCTGGGAGGCACCCCCAACCCCGTCTGCCCCCTCCCCTGCCAGCCTGCCTTCCATGTCATCCGTGGTCCTCTGACCAAGTCTACTGGGGTGGACGGCACCCTTCCTGAGTTCACTGGCCACCAAAGGTCATTCTGCGCAGTTCTGCACTCAGAAACATACGGCTTCCTGAACTGCAGCATCAATACGTCACATGCCAAACTTTAATCGTAACTTACGTGGAGACAAAGAAGAGAAAAAGGCCATGGCATTCTTCCCAGAGCCCCGGGTGAGCCCCCAACACACCTTGTCCCCATCCTGGGCTCCCCCTCCAGCCCCTGCCTTTGCCCCCTTCCATCTGCCTCCTGTCATCTGTGTTTCTGACTTTCCTTGTCACGTGCCTCACATATTACACACATGTGCCACTATTACACACACACACACACACACACACACACAGAGTGTTGGTTTATAAGCTGAGACAATGAGAAAGATACACACACTAAACACACACTGAGAGAGAAAATTTACTTAAAGTTTATTTAATCAAGTCCCAAGAGCTATATCAGCTGTTCAGAATGCAGGAGACCCCCGTGAGATGCTGGCTCCCCAGGTCCCTTCCTGTTCATCCCAGGGGACCAGGCTGCCCGGCTCTCCGCGCCAGCCCCTGGTACATCTCACATGGTGAAAAGAGTGGAGCCGACTTGCAAACATGTACTGTTTGTGGCAAAGGAGGTAGGGGAAAGGATTGCATGGTCCAGGCTGACTGTTCCCAGAAGTCGAAGTCCATTCTCTACATCGAGCGCCCACCTGCGGGATGCCACCGTCACGCAAGGAATGAGGACAGTGCCTAGGGAAAGCATCCTTTCTAAAGCTGCCTTGCTAACCCTGAGCCCTCCGACCATTCTTTAAAAATGGAACGACTTCAAATCCGGTAATAAAAGTCCTGATCAGGTGGCAGTCCTTCTGCTATGAGTTGCCCTAAGCCTGAATGCATTACAGAGAAAAGAAGCTTATTTTCTGCCATTTTCAAGAAAAAGATATAAAAGGCAACATTTATTGACCTTACTGAAGGCTTTGGTGCAATTAACAGCAATTTGGCTTGAATAAAACTACATGCAATTGACCTTACTTCATTAGTCTGAAGATTATTTTACAAATGGAGAGCAAAGAGCTGTGATTTAACAGATGAACTGCGGTAGCTGATTAAATGAATCTTACTTCAATTCTGACAAACCTAGACTCTTCTCTAAAGATAATGCATTAATGAAAGAGGCGCTGTACTTGTTTGGTATAAGATCAAAGGGAATTAATGTGCTTTTTGAATTTTAATTTTAGATGAACTTCTTTTTATATTAACCTCATGCTTTACGTTTTAAGGTCAAGATATTCACTGTTCATTTAAAATACATCATATGAGGATGGTAAATGCAGGATGAGGTTTTTTTTTTTTCATTTTAGCAATGATTCTTCCATTAAATGACTGGTTTGAAAGAAACTTTGTAAAAGAGACTTTTTTTTTTAACTCTTACAATACCAGGTAATTGCATCTATAGGGTAAAAGCTGGGGCTTCATAAAATTTGCCTGCTAATGTAGCAAATATCAAATTTCAATAGAATTTTCTAATCATCTTCCAATTTTTTATCTTTTCTGCTTTTTCAAATTTTATTCCTTTTGGTTATTTGATGCACTCTCAATCTGACAGGACCCTACGGTCCTTTGACCCCCACCCTACACCACCAAGTCTTCCTCTTGCCTCTCTTCTGTAAAAGCGAAAGTGAAAGTCACTCAGTCGTGTCCAACTCTTTGCGACCTATTGGACTATATGATCCACGGAACTCTCCAGGCCAGAATCCTGGAGTGGGCAGCTTTTCCCTTCTCTAGGGATCTTCCCAACCGAGGGACTGAACCCAGGTCTCCCACAGTGCAGGCGGATTCTTTGCCAGCTGAGCTTTAGCCAAGGAATAAGTTTAAACAGAGAAATGACCAAATGCAGAAGCAAAGGAAAGAGTAAAACAAGACCGAATAGTCGAGTCAGCTAAGCAAAGCCAAGGACCTTACTTCCTCCTCAAGGGCTGTGATAATATGCTGAGCCCTGTCCTGCGAGCTGTTTGTAGACACTGAAACTCCGCAAGTGGGAGAAGCTAACTCTACGAAGACCCGACTGCAGCCACAACACAGGCTGCCACAATCCCAAGAACTGGATTCAAAGAAATGAAACACAAATGGACCTGGAACTGAAGACTGGCTGTACGTAAAATAACCAAGAGGACGCTGATCAGACCACCGATGACCAACCGCGAGCCGACCACCGGCTGAGCGTGCTGTCCTGTATGGGGGCCCTCTCTTGGCCTGCACACCCCAGAAATCCCCCTGTAAAGCTCTTCCCACTGTCAGTGGGGAGTTGGCCTTGAGCAGGAGTCCACCCTCCCTCCAGCTGCAAGCCTCCAAAGTAAAGCAGACTTTGCTTTCTACCAACCTTGCCTCCAACCAGTCCATTCTAAAGGAGATCAGCCCTGGGATTTCTTTGGAAGGAATGATGCTGAAGCTGAAACTCCAGTACTCTGGCCACCTCATGCGAAGAGTTGACTCATTGGAAAAGACTCTGATGCTGGGAGGGATTGGGGGCAGGAGGAGAAGGGGACGACCGAGGATGAGATGGCTGGATGGCATCACTGACTCGATGGACATGAGTCTGAGTGAACTCCGGGAGATGGTGATGGACAGGGAGGCCTGCGTGCTGTGATTCATGGGGTCGTGAAGAGTCGGACACGACTGAGCGACTGAACTGAACTGAACCTTGCTTCTCGAGCATTGGCTTTTGAGCAACGAGCAGCCAGCTCCCACATTCAGTAACAAAAGAATCTTTAGCAAGATGAGATTTCAGTACAGAGGCGTCTGCAGGAATACGTGCATATCTGACTTAAGAGGAGGTAATTTATTTTAAAAACTTTAATTTATAAGATGATTGGATGCTCATAAAATTTAGTTACATTAAACTTATTAGATTTAGCTAAAACAGTCAGACCACTGAAGAATTAGTCTGAAATGTTATCACTTTTAGTGTAACCAGAAAAGACTAAAGTTCTTTCACAAATCATCCATCAACAGTAATGAAATATTTATTTGGTAAATATTCAGTTATGCACTGTGAGTATAAGGAAAAAAAATCCAAAATGTTCTCTTGCCCTAATAAAAAATAAAATTATAAAACTGTATAAATAAAACATTGTTTTAAATGACTCAGAAATGCAAAGTCAATATAAAATTAGCCTTACATCTATTACCACTTTATCAATATAAACAAATAAAAATAAAATTGAAAAACAGAAAAGAAAAAGGATAAAAAGATTTATATTAGCATCAATAACCCCCAAATATACGTAAGACTCAATCTCATAAAAGTGTGTAAGACGTCAACACAGAAAACTTGAAGATGATATTAAGAGTAACTAAAGGTCTAAATTAAGTAGAGGAGTATATCACATTTATGTTTTGGAAAGTTTAATATTGTAAGTATGTAACTCCTCATCAATTTCATCTCTCAACCCACAATGCTATGTGTACCCATGTACATATGCCCATGTACATATGCACAATCTGAGCGATTTGAGAACGTTTATGAAAATGTAAAGGGCAAAGAAAGACAACCTAGGAAAGCTAATCTTGATATCTGAAGCAGGTAAACCATCAGTGTGTGGGCACGCATGCTAAGTCTCTCCAGCTGTGGCTGACTCTTTGCAATCCTATAGACTATAGTCTGCCAGGCCCCTCTGTCCATGAGACTCTCCAGGCCAGAACACTGGAGTGGGGTGCCCTGCCCTCCTCCAGGGGATCTTCCCAACCTGGGGATTGAACCTCTGTGTCCCGTATTGGCAGGTGGGCCCTTTACCACTAGAGCTACCTGGGAAGCCCCGGACCATCAGTAACAGGACTTATTTCAAGGTACAGTGACTCCAGTAATGTGATTTTGGTCTAAAAGGATAAATAAGTCAACCAGTAGAACAGATACTGTTCAGAAATAGAGACACACGTCACCTAACTTTTAATAACGGTGTCATAGCTCTACTGTGAAGAAAAGATGGTGTTTTTACAAAATGGTGATGAAGTAATTCAATATCAACATGGAAATAATGAATCACGACCCCCTACACCTCACACCACATCAAAAAATATATTCTAGATCACTCACAGACTGAAATGTCCAAAGGAAAATAATAAAGCTTCTAGACAATAACAAAGCAAAACTCTTCATGTCCTTGAACAGGGCAAAAATGTCATTAGATGAGAAGAAAAGGAGAATGAGACAGAAAGCAAAGGCTAACGAAAGAGGCTTCACTGAAATTTAAAATCCTGTTTTTCAGGACATTATTGTGAAAACCACTGTGTGAGAAGGCAAGCTGTAAGGAAAGAGGATGTCTGTCATAATCTTCGGATGGTCTCATATCCAGAATATACAAATAGTTTTACAAATCAACAAGTAGGCACTTCATGAAAGCTACCCCAAATGGACAACAAGCACGTGTGACGGTGCTCAAGCTCATCAGCCGTCAGAGAAATGGAAATTAAAACAACAGGGAGACCCCATCATACGCTCACCACTATGTCAAAAAAAAACAACCACGCCTGTACCCTAGCACAGCCTGGGCCATACTGAAAGCTAGCGAGGAGAGACAGTGGCCTCTGCACTGCTGGTGGGAATATAAATGAGAATGACTGCTTTGGACGTTTGTAGCAAAATCACCTGCAGCCCTCCATATGAATGTGTGCATTCATGCCCTGAACTAACACGTGATGACCGCTGTGCAGAAGAGTCGAGGCAGAAAGCGCCACACACGTCCATAGACAGAAGAGGGATAACATGATGCTGCTTCAGCCCCTGGTTCAGGAAGACCCCTGGAGGAGGAAATGGCAGCCCACTGCATTCTCGCCTCGAGAAGCCTATGGACAGAGGAGCCTGGTGGGCTACGGTCCATGGGGTCGCAAAGAGTGGGACATGCCTTAGCAATTGCGGACATGTTCACACAATGAAATACTTTAGAGAAACGCAAGAGAGAACTTCTGCTGTGTGCCAGAAGACCCTTTCGACACGATTTTAAGCAAATTAAATGTGACACCAAAGAATACGTGTTGCATGATTCCATTCATACAAAGCTGGAAAGCAAGGAAAGCACATGGATCTGAGAGATGTCAGAATAGCACTTGCCTTTGGGAGGAGAGGAAACGCCTGGTGCAACCGTGATTTAGGAATATTCCACAGAGCCGGTCTACACGGTGTGCTGGGAAGGAGCACCTTGGGATGAGGAAGGAGCACTGGCAAAGAGCTGCAGTGGTGCTGGCGGAGAGCACCTGGATGCGGGAGGGGACAGCGCTGTGGAGTGAGCATCACAGGGTGGCGGCTACTAGTGAATGGCGACACCCACACAAAACACCTCCAGTGCCTGTCACGGGACGCAGCCAGGCTGCCGGCCGTTACCATCACTGTTCTTACTATGCCGGCACCTGTGGAGATGAAAACGCAATGCCAGCTATGGATTGGCGCTTGCTGTCTACCCCCGACAAGGATAAGGACACTAAGTTCTGCAGCCACTGACCTTCAGACGCCCCCTGAAAGGAGACCAGGTGGAGAGCAGGAGTGAGGTGATCCGTGCTCTGGGAAAGCTGGCAGAACAGGTCTTCAGACAGTTAGGGCTTCTCAGGAGGCTTTAGGAACCCAGTTCTTGCATCTTCTCATATCGAGAAAAGTTCTAGAATCATTAACAGTAACATCTGCTCCCTGTGACTGCAGAAACCTTCCTCCCGAATGTAGTCTTGTATGCACCCACCGCCCCATTAAAATCGCGTACATGCTGACCTCCCCCTGGCCTTTGCGGAGCACTTTCTCAGAGCTATCTGAAGGGCTCTCTCTCGGGCCACAGTCCTCATTTTGCCTCAGATAAACCTTAACCTAACAGAAGCAGAAGATATTAAGAAGAGGTGGCAAGAATGCAAGGAAGAACTGTACAAAAAGATCTTCACGACCCAGATAATCATGATGATGTGATCACTAATCTAGAGCCAGACATCTTGGAATGTGAAGTCAAGTGGGCCTTAGAAAGCACCACTATGAACAAAGCTAGTGGAGGTGATGGAATTCCAGTTGAGCTGTTTCAAATCCTGAGAGATGATGCTGTGAAAGTGCTGCACTCAATATGCCAGCGAATTTGGAAAACTCAGCAGTGGCCACAGGACTGGAAAAGATCAATTTTCATTCCAATCCCAAAGAAAGGCAATGCCAAAGAATGCTCAAACCACCGCACAATTGCACTCATCTCACATGCTAGTAAAGTAATGCTCAAAATTCTCCAAGCCAGGCTTCAGCAATACATGAACTGTGAACTCCCTGATGTTCAAGATGGTTTTAGAAAAGGCAGAGGAACCAGAGACCAAATTGCCAACATCCGCTGGATCATGGAAAAAGGAAGAAAGTTCCAGAAAAACATCTATTTCTGCTTTATTGACTATGCCAAAGCCTTTGACTGTGTGGATCACAATCAACTGTGGAAAATTCTGAAAGAGATGGGAATACCAGACCACCTGACCTGCCTCTTGAGAAATCTGTATGCAGGTCAGGAAGCAACAGTTAGAACTGGACATGGAACAACAGACTGGTTCCAAACAGGAAAAGGAGTACATCAAGACTGTATATTGTCACCCTGCTTATTTAACTTCTATGCAGAGTACATCATGAGAAACGCTGGACTGGAAGAAGCACAAGATGAAATCAAGATTGCCGGGAGAAATATCAATAACCTCAGATATGCAGATGATACCACCCTTAGCGCAGAAAGTGAAGAGGAACTAAAAGCCTCTTGATGAAGGTGAAAGATGAGAGTGAAAAAGTTGACTTAAAGCTCAACATTCAGAAAACGAAGATCATGGCATCTGGTCCCATCACTTCATGGGAAATAGATGGGGAAACAGTGGAAACAGTGGCAGACTTTATTTTTCTGGGCTCCAAAATCACTGCAGATGGTGACTGCAGCCATGAAATTAGAAGATGCTTACTCCTTGGAAGGAAAGTTATGACCAACCTAGATAGTATATTCAAAATCAGAGACATTACTTTGCCGACTAAGGTCTGTCTAGTCAAGGCTATGGTTTTTCCTGTGGTCATGTATGGATGTGAGAGTTGGACTGTGAAGAAGGCTGAGCACCGAAGAATTGATGCTTTTGAACTGTGGTGTTGGAGAAGACTCTTGAGAGTCCCTTGGACTGCAAGGAGATCCAACCAGTCTATTCTGAAGGAGATTAGCCCTGGGATTTCTTTGGAAGGAATGATGCTAAAACTGAAACTCCAATACTTCGGCCACCTCATGTGAAGAGTTGACTCATTGGAAAAGACTGATGCTGGGAGGGATTGGGGGCAGGAGGAGAAGGGATGACAGAGGATGAGATGGCTGGATGGCATCACAGACTCGATGGAATTGAGTCCGAGTGAACTCCGAGAGATGGTAATGAACAGACATGGCGTGCTGCGATTCATGGGGTTGCAAAGAGTCGGACACAACTGAGCGACTAAACTGAACTGAAACCTTAACTCACAGTTCTCACGTGGTGCTTTTTTTTTCCAGTAAACAGAAAGAACAATGTGGGAAGATGTTTTGATAGGAAAGCAGACGTGACTGGATACGGAAGATGCTGGGTTGTCGGCAGTCAGGATATGTGGGGGAGGAAATGGCCACAGGCATGAGCTGCGCGTTGGTCTGCTCCTGCTTCACTGCCTCCAGGGAGCCAGGGCTGCCGCACAGGGGCACATCCCCAGGGTTCACTGCTTCTAAGCCCTGGGTCCCTCACCTTGCTGGACCCGGGGCTAAAGCTCAATAAACACACGATGATGGGATAATCTCCACCCTCAGGGTCTTCAGCAGGAAGTCCCCTTGGACACTGGTGGGAAGAACAGAACGGGAAAGAAACTTGACACTGGAACTTATTTGCTGAAGTTTTTCTCTTTGGAATGGCCTTGCCACAGAAGTATATTATGCTTGTTGTGTGAACCCCAGAGACCTGTCTGTCATTTTCATATAAAACTAGCCGTCCTCCAGCTTAATGGTGACTGCAGGCTTCCTGCCCCTAAATCATTGTGAGGTCAGGGACGGCTTTTGCATTCAGGTTTATCGTTCTTGCAGCAGACAATCATCTCTTATTTGGCCAGAGCTCAAATCTAACAGGTTAGATGTCTGGTATGCTTTTGTCTTTTACATTGAAGACCCTGTAATCAGGGTTCATTAAAATGCCTGTTCATTTGCCAGAAGAAACACAGGAAAAAATTTTAAATTCCTCCATCATTCAATTGTCACAGAGAGTTCCCCAGTCAGATTCGAATAGTGGGCTACAATTCCCCTTGATGCAGGAGATAAACTCAGTGTGTTTAAGCCTCCAAATGTCCTGATGTTTCCCAGAGGGACATTATTCTGGCTCCTGATTCACTGGCACACCTACCAGAATGTAGGGGTATCTTTCTCTCTACACCAAATGAAAAAATTCAGAATTGGCCCCTAACTCTGGTTGCAAAGTCACTTCCCTCATGTCCAACTCTTTCCAACTCTATGGACTGTAGCCCATCAGGCTCTTCTGTCCACGGGATTCTCCAGGCAAGAATACTGGAGTGGGTTTCCGTTTCCTTCTCCAGGGGATCTTCCCGACCCAGGAATCGAACACATTTCTCTTAAGTCTCTTGCACTGGCAGGTGGGTTCTTTAAAGCACCACCTGTTAAGTGAAAGTCACTCACGAAAGACTCTTTGAGACCTCATGGACTATACACAGTCTATGGAATTCTCCAGGCCTGCATACTGGAGTGGGTAGCCTCTCTCTTCTCCAGGGGATCTTCAGAATATAAATGCAGTTCAACCAGAAAGAAACCAGAAACTTTACTGAAAGGTTCACCAAGTATATACTATCAGGCAAATCCGCTCCTGTTTTCTTTCAACAGTGCATCTCAAGGTGGATCAAGACCACCTTTGGGATGCTGTTAAAACGCAGATCCTGGCTCAGAAGGTTGGGGGTAGCTGGAAGGGCTGAGACCTTGCAAGTCTGAGGACCCCCAATGACGCTGATACAAATGAGCTAGGGACCAGGGCAAGGGCGCCCGTGCCAACACCTCTTTCCGGGCCTCATGTTGTTGATACATAATTGTAATGTATATTTTTCTAAGGAGCAATTAGTAGAGGAAGAAGAAGACAGTCAGGCCTCTGGTTATCAAAACAGAAACAGAAGTACTTCATGTAGTTAAATCCTTTGTCAGCCCATAAACATCCAAGTTTTTAAGGACAAATGAGGGTTGCTCACAGCAGCTGCTCTGGGAACATTTATTTCTCCTCCACCTGAGGTCCGAGGGGTCAGACTGAGAGGGCAGCTCCCCGGGGCGGCAGTCAGTGCATCAGTCAGGGGGATGGGCAGGGAGCAGGCAGCATGACAGCTGTCCCGCAGGCCACATGCCCAGGCATCTGCCACTCACTCCCTGCATCCAGCAGGTCTGGCCAGACAGGTGGGACCCAGGCACCCAGCCAGGTCCCAGGTGAGGCAGGGGTCTCCCAGCAACCTCTGTGCCTGAGATAACCACGCTCAGTGGTTGCAAAGATGGTGGCGGGGGAGGGGGCCCTATGGGAAAGCACACCCGATTCTGCAGTCTCACTGGGTTCACATCCCAGCGCTGCCACGTAATGTCTGTGGGGGCCAAGAGAGCCTCTTTCCTGAGCTTCCCATCCTTCTCGTGACCCCATGACCGTGGTCACCCCACAGCCTGGCGGGGCACAGAGCACAGGCCCAGGGCTCCCCTTTCTGGACGCTGTCCCTGTCCGGGCTGTGGAGGGCGGGCAGGTGCCTCCAGGGGCAGGAAGGGGAGGACCCTGTGATCATCACCATTATGACTCCAGCCCTCCGTTTTCCTGCTATGAGCGGGGCTCTGCTGATGCACATTCATATCCAGGTGCTGATCAACAGGGGGCTTCTCCCGGGCTCTGAGCTGGAGGCCAGGCCGCCAGAGAGGAGGGGCTGCAAATGACCCACATCTCTGTGACAACATTTGCTAAAAACGTTAATCCCCTCTTAAATGCAGGGCCGGCCCCAGAGAGCAGATTTCCCCCATGAGGGTCCTGGGGGATGCAGGTGAAGGAAGCCGTGCGAGGTCCCCCCCGTGGGGTCTCAGCTACCGGATTCCACAGCCAACTATTCACAACCTGGCACTAGCCGTCTCCTTCTGAACTGTGGTGCTGAAAAAGACTCCAGAGAGTCCCTTTGACTGCAAGGAGACCAAACCAGTTAATCCTAAAGGAAACCAATCCTGAATATTTTTTGGAAGGACTGATACTGAAGCTAAGGCTCGAATACTTGGGGCACCTGATGTGAAGAGCTGACTCATTGGAAAAGACCCTGATGCTGGGAAAGACTGAAGGCTTAAAAGGAGCAGAGGGCGGCAGAGGATGAGATGGTTGGATGGAATCACTGACTCAACGGACATGAGTTTGAGCAAGCTCCGGGAGATGGTGAAGGACAGGAGGCCTGGCGTGCTACAGTCCATGGGGGTCACGAAGAGTCAGATACAACTGAGCAACCAAACAGTAACGATCTGCCTCCACAAAGACTAAGTCATAAGAACTAAGTCACAAGCTGCTGCAACCTCTCACCTTCGACATCTCCTGAAATGAGTTTAGGGTGGAGATCAGGAATGAGGCAGTCTATGTTCTGGGAAAAAAATGGGCAAAAGGTCTTCAGATAGATATTTTCAAGATATTTTATGACCAGAGGCTCACATCGCCTCACGTCTAGAAAAGCACTGAAATCATCAATGGAGACACTTGCTTTTTGTGACAAGCGGTAACCGTCAGCCAAAAGGCGTGCTTGGCTGCATAGACCCCCTTCACCAGAGTCACGCACACTGACCTCCCCCTGCCTCTCTGAAGCAGGGTCTCAGAGCTATCTGAGGGGCTGTCTCCCAGGCCACACTGTCCTCATTCTGCCCCCAGATAAAAGTTTATTCACAATGCTCATGCTGTGTGTGAGCTAAGTCCCTTCAGTCGTGTCCGACTCTTTGGACACGTGTACCGCCCCATGGACGGTAGCCCACCAGGCTCCTCTGTCCATGGGATTCTCCAGGCAAGAATACAGGAGTGGGCTGCCATTCCCTCCTCCAGGGGATCTTCCCGACCCAGGGATCGACCTCGCGTCTCATGTCTCCTGCACTGGCAGGCGGGTTCTTTACCACGAGCGCCACCTGGGAAGCTGTGCATCTGCTTTGTCCAGTGGACACCACTCTCTGTAGCCTGATATGCACTGGGGTGCCCCTGCTTGTGCCTGGCTCCCCCAAACTGAAGAGCAGTGACCCCCAACTCTGAATGACTGGGGGAGCCTGTTCTGTACTCTCTAGGGCAAGTCACTAGGATCTCCCTCTGGAGCTTTTTTTTTTTTTTTTGAACAAACAGTTCTTTTTAGCATTCACATTTTTTTATTATTTTCTTGACGGCACCACACAGCATGTGGGATCTTGGTTCTCCAACCAGGGTTGGAACCCGCGCCTCTTGCACTGGAAGCTTGGAACGCTAACCACTGGACTGCCAGGGAAGACCCTCCACCTCACATGTCACCTAGCCACCGCCCACCAGGCCTTCATGCCTAGCCACCGCCCACCAGGCCTTCATGTCCTGGCACCCTCAGCTCAGGGTTTTATTTCTGGAAGTATTCAATTCTTGCTTGTCAAGTGGAACTCATCAGTCCCCTGACTCCAAGGACTGGCCCCAACAACAACAACACAATTCATACAATGAACCTTCAAACATGTTTTTAAGCCTTCTTCAGGATAAATGACTGAAATTCTAGTTCTAACCTCTCTTATGCACATGTGTCTTTTCAGCACTTGTGTTGTGAGAGGGGCACCCTTGGCAGAGGCCTTGGAACTGTTACAGCCTTATAAGGCATCATTCGGCCGGGCACTCTGTACCCAACACAGCTCTAAGTCACACATGCTAAACACATTAGGAGAGGTTTATTATTGCCTAAAACCTGTATCTTTCCCAACAATTGCCTGGAGACAATGCATAAACACAATTCCATTTTTGCAGCACTGGCAACTTTCAGCACACTAAGCCCTTATTAAGGCAAGTGCATCCCCGAGTCGAGCATTTGTGGGCTGGACTGAAAACTCCAGCCTGTCTCTCCTGAACCTCAAAAAGGGAACAAACATTAAACCTTTATGGCTGGGGTTTCACGACGTGCTTTCCAGAAGCTTCCGCTGGGTGTTCCTGGATTCTGCTCTCCCATCCTCTGCCAGCTTAGAGGGCAGCAGTACTGCTGAGGTGCGCACTCTTGTGCTGACATCCTGATTGAAACAACTAAGGCTCTTAGTTATGAGACAGGCTGGGACCTGGGCCTGGGACCTTCTGCTGCAGAGCCTGCACCTGGACAAACGTCTCCTTGAGCAACAAAATACAAAGAAACTAAAAGGGACTAAAAATAAACACAGGCATGCACGGTTGGGGCTAATTATGGACAATATGATACAGAAAGACCAAAAAACCCCACCGCTACGCATGCCGCTGCACACAACATCACCAAAGGGGAGGACTCCCTCCAGCCCAGCCGTGAAGCGACCCCCACCCTCATGCCCCTCCTTCAGTGAGCAAGCAGGGGACGCTGCCGCTTGTTCCTGCTCCTTCCTGCTGCAGCAGGGCCCCAGTAAAGCCTTGCTTGACTTTCTTGTCTGCTCTCTGGGCAACTTCTATTGATTAAGCAGTCCAAGAACCCTGCTCAGCAACACCAAAACTTCTCTTTCCCTAGACAGTGACATCTTCCTAAAACCCTGGAGAGTACCGCAGAGAACAGGTCACCTGTGAGGTCAGTAGCATCCCAAGAACGAGCTGCATCTGCTAACTTCATCATAATCCCTTTACCCGGGGCAACCACAGGGCCACCCAGTTCACCAGTGAAAGAAACGAGAGAGGACTCCAAGAAATACCACTTAACTCCTAGAGAAGAAGGAAGGGGCCAGGTCACAGCAAAGGGGAATGCTTCCAGAAACTGCCATTGTGACCTTCAACAAATCATTAAGAATCTCTCTCCCCTTCAAGTCTCCATTCTGCAATTTTTAGAAGTATTGTCAGAAGTAGTCATTTTGGAGAACATCCAATTATGGCAGAGAATTCTGCATCAGAGAAGAACGGGCATAATGAAATGAAGGGGTCCTGGCACCAAAGTCTTCGTGAAAGGAAGGCTCTGAGCAAACCTCTTTCATCTTCTCCATTCTGTGAGTCTAAACTGATTTTTCATTTGCTTTGGGTTTGTTTCAATGATACTATCTTTTAAATAATTGGCTATTTCACCACTTACATTCTGCTTTCATCGTAGATGTACAGAGAAGATGAAAAATAAAATTAGAAACCTCAGGCCTAGGAAAGAGCTTTTCAGATTTAATTAAGACTTTCATTTCTTGAGGGATTTTGATTAAAACCTGCAGTGCTTTTTAAAAATAATATTTTAGTCCAATTATTTATACACACAGAAGTGAACTATTGGGAGGTCTGCCACTTAAATAAGGAAAAGCTCTCAAGTTCGAGAGTAGCATCTCGACTTTCCGATCACTTTAAAAAATTAATACAAACTTCTTTCACAATAGCAGCTCACAAAGGAAGATGACTTCATTACAGCACTTTGGGTGTGTTACATATGCCTCCTGTTCAAAGAGCATCTGCCAGGAGAACTCAGAGGCATCGGAACATGTGGGTGAGAACTGAGACACCTCCTCCTCCCTGGGCTGTAATTACTGCATGGTTCTTCGCACACTGAAAAGGCAACACCCCCAAATGCCAGGCAGCCACAAAAGTAAAAGATGCTGCTCCCTGGAAGAAGCGCTATGACGAACCTAGACAGCTTATTAAAAAGCAGAGAATTTACTTTACCAATAAAGATCCATATAGTCAAAGCTGTGGTTTTTCCAGTAGTCAGGTATGGATATGAGGGTTGTACCATAAAGAAAGCTGAGCGCTGAAGAACTAATGCTTTTGAACTATGGTGCTGGAGAAGACTCTTGAGAGTCCCTTGAACTGCAAAGAGATCCAACCAGTCCATCCTAAAGCAAATTAGTCCTGAATATTCACTGGAAGGACTGATGCTGAAGCTGAAACTCCAATACTTTGGTCACCTGATGTGAAGAACTGACTCATTTGAAAAGACTCTGGTACTGGGAAAGATTGAAGGCTGGGAGATTGTGTTCACCTATGGCTGATTCGTGTCAATGTATGGCAAAACAAATACAGTATTGTAATTTAAAATAAATAAATTAATTAAAAAAATTGAAACATTAAAAAAAAAAAAGGATTGAAGGCAGGGTGAGAAGGGGACAACAAAGGATGAGTCGGTTGGATGGCATCACTAATGCGATGGACGTGAGTTCGAGAAAATTCTAGGAGTTGGGTATGGACAGGGAAGCCTGGCATGATGCAGTCCATGGAGTCACAAAGAGTCAGACACCACTGAACGACTGAACTGAACGGAACTGAACTGATTCGAGGAGCCAACTCATTGGAAAAGACCCTGATGCCTGGAAAGACTGAAGGCAAAAGGAGAAGAGGATGGCAGAGGGTGAGATGGTTAGATAGCAACACTGACTAAAGTTTGGATGTGAGTTTGAGCAAACCCTGGGATATAGTGAAGGACAGGGACGTCTGATACAAGCCCATAGGGTTGCAGAGAGCTGGACATGGTTTAGCAACTGAACAACAACAAGGAATAAGCGATGCTGAAGCTAAAAGGAGCCTCAGAGGCTATCAGAGCCCATCTGCCGCGGAGGCTGAGCCATCTGCGTAAATCTCCACGACCCGGCCAGGACTGACTGGCTGGGGTGCTTCACCCACAAGTTGGCTCTCCTCTGCTGACAACTGAAGGACGAGCCAGTGGGGAAAAAGAAAATGACTTAGTCATAAATACCCTATTCTCCTGCTAACAGGCTCTTCTCTATCAGGCTCATAATCTATAAACACCTGTTACCATTGTCAGTAAAAGACCCATTCTTTTCATGTTGTTCTCCGTTTGGCAACATTTGAATGGGACAAAATAAAAATGGTAATTTATTTCTAGCAATGTTCCTGTAGAAGAGGAGATGGGCATATTTACATGTATACAGACAAAACACCAAAACACTAATTAAGTAAATTCAGTTTTCCCTTTAATCAGACTTCCAGGTAATTAGCTGTCAGTGAAGATAAATTACAGTTTATTCCATTTTTAGACCATGCTTTGGTCAAATAAAGATTATGCTTTAATGGCCAGATTTAGTTGCTAATTTTCCATGCCTATGAAAGGATTTTCAAATATTACCAGTGGAATCGTTTAGTGTTCTGAAAACTAATTTCTGCCTAAAATATCACCCTTTAAAAAATAATTTTATCCAAGGCTAGGGATTATCTGTTGGATCTTTCTGATTTCATATGTAACTGTTCAGATTTTTTTAAAACTGCAAATCAAGAGTTTATAGCATCTGTGAATAAGTCCTCAGCCCAAGTCAAGTCTGGAAGTTCAGTTCAGTTCAGTCGCTCAGTTGTGTCCGACTCTTTGTGACCCCATGAACTGCAGCACGCCACGCCTCCCTGTCCATCACCAACTCCCTGGAGTTCACTCAAATCCACGTCCATTGAGCCCGTGATGCCATCCAGCCATCTCATCTTCTGTCGTCCCCTTCTCCTCCTGCCCCCAATCCCTCCCAGCATCAGAATCTTTTCCAATGAGTCAACTCTTCACATGAGATGGCCAAAGTATTGGAGTTTCAGCTTTAGCATCATTCCTTTCAAAGAACACAAAGGACTGATTTCCTTTAGAATAGACTGGTTGGATCTCCTTGCAGTCCAAGGGACTCTCAAGAGTCTTCTCCAACACCACAGTTCAAAAGCATCAGTTCTTCAGCACTCAGCCTTCTTCACAGTCCAACTCTCACATCCATACATGACCACAGGAAAAACCATAGCCTTGACTAGACGGACCTTAGTCGGCAAAGTAATGTCTCTGCTTTTTAATATACTATCTAGGTTGGTCATAACTTTTCTTCCAAGGAGTAAGTGTCTTTTAATTTCATGGTGCAGTCATCCTCTGCAAAGGCTCAACATCACTAATTATTAGAGAAATGCAAATCAAAACCACAAGGAGGTATCACTTCACAGCAATCAAAATGGCCTTCATCAAAACTTCTACAAATAATAAGTGCAGGAGAGCATGTGGAGAGAGGGAAGCCTCCTGCACTGGGGGCGGGGAGTGTAAGCTGGTGCAGTGACAGTGACAGCAGTGTGGAGAGGCCTCAGGAAACGAGAAACAGGGACAGTATGTGATCGGGCAGACCCACCCCCGGCCAAGTCCCCGGGCAAGACTCCAATTCACAACGGCACACGCAGCCTATGTCCTCAGCAGCACCAGCCGCAATCGCCAGGCCACGGCAGCGACCCAAGTGTCACACACACAGCAGAGCGTCACTCAGCCATGAAAGAGAATGAGGTGATGCCGTCTGCAGCCAAGGACGGACCTCGAGATCATCACACCAAGTGACGCAGGCCACAGAGAGACAAGCATCACACGATATCACTTATTTGTGGAATCTTAAAAAAAAAATAAGATACCAATGAACTTATTTCCAAAACAGGAACAGACTCACAGACACAGAAAACAATCTCATGGTTACCAAAGCGGGGAAAGGGGGCAGAAATAAATTAAGACCTTGTGATTAACAGATTCACACTACTGCAGAAGCGGTAGCCAGGAAGGACCTCCTGTACGCACAGGGCATTATACTCAATAGCCTGCAATAGCCTATCATGGAAGAGAATCAAAAATACATGTATAGATATGTGTATTACACTGACCCACTTTGTTGCACACTAGAAAGTCACACAACGGGGTAAATCAACTATACCACCATAACAGCAAAACCTTTGAAAGAAGGATGTCTATTTTAACTCACGGAAATGGTGTCACCAAGAAGGCTCTTTGCGTACAAAGGAATGATGTCTAGAAAAAGGGGCAGTAGGTCGTCCTGGCAACCAGAGCATCCTTTCTCCCTGAGCAGAAACTGCAGGCAAAGGATGCAGGGCAGGACACGCGACCCTTGGCTGGGGAACCACGGCTGATGATGACCACTGACGGGCTTCCGTGGACGCACTGCGAGGCCCACATGGGTCCGCAGGGACAGCCGCGAAAGAAACACCTCCAGGGGAAAAAGAAGGAACAGCCAAGTCCGGGCGAGCGGGACATGGCGACAATTCCCAGGACATGTCTGGAGGGGTCCAGGCCTATCAGGGCAACTAAAGTGCCATCATCCCACAAGCACCATTCGCCCAGCCCTGCTTCACAAGGTTTCTCATGTGTTTCTGTAGGTGCCAAGTATTAAACACTTGACCCATAGTTTCTACTCAGTCCCTCCAACAGTCCTTGGGGCTTACTGTTCGCCCTTTACCAACGAGGACTGTAGTCAGCTAGCAGCCACTCGGGTGTACAGGTGGGTGTGACCTCACTGCCCCTGCCTGGCTCCCAAGCCCTTTACCCCTATCTCACACTGGTCTGGCTGCCAGCAGGACTCACTGGAGACTGCGCTTTGCTGCTCCGTCGTGTCCGACTCTTTTGCAACCCCATGGGTGGTAGCCCGCCAGACTCCTCCGTTTATGTGATTTCCCAGACAAGCATACAGGAGTGGGTTGCCATGCCCTCCTCCAGGGGATCTTCCTGGAGTCCGTCTGCGATGCAGGAGACCTGTGCTCCATCCCTGGGTCAGGAAGATCCCCTGGAGGAGGAAAAAGCAGTCCACTCTAGTATTCTTGTCTAGGGAATCCCATGAACAGAGGAGTCTGGCAGGCTACAGTCCAAGGGGTCACAAAAGAGTGGCACTCGACTTCGCGACTGAGCACACACACTGGAGACTGTTGCTGCTATCAGCCGCTCAGTCCTGTCCGACTGTGACCTGTGGACTGTAGCTGGCAGGCTCCTCTGCCCACGGGATTCTCCAGGCAAGAACATTGGAGGCATTTCCCAATTCCAGTTATTGAGAGAAAGCAGGTCAAAGGTGGGAGTTAGAACACCGACCTAGGGGTGGGGAGCTTGAGGAAGGAAACCGCAGGCATGGGACCTGCGGGAGGCCACTTTAATGTGAATAGCAGGTCTCGGGGAAGAAGAGAGGAAGCAGTTAGGGCCAAGGCGCATCCTCCCACCGCCTTCCTCAGCCCTGCCTCTTCTCGCCGTGATGCTTCTACAGAGACGTTAGGAAAGTGAGGCTGAGTGACTTATTTATAACGCCTTCCTCCCCTTGGGGACAGGAGATAAAACCTCACACGTACCGCGGTGTGACTTCAGACTTGAGGCTGAGTTACAGAGCTGGCTGAGCGGTACAACGTCTCAAGATCAAGATGCGATCGGCCGTCAGTTTCAGGGCTGAGGACACAAGATGCCTTTGTTTGCCACTCAGCTCCGCTACTTATCGGCTCCGTGCCCTTGGGGAAGGTGCATGCTCTGTCTGATGTGACCAAGAGCACAGCCGGGTGGAGACCTTAGGAAGCGGCCTTGCGCTCAGGCAGCGCAGGAGCCGCGGCTCTGTGCCTCTTTCCAGGGCACACAGACCTGTGTCACTGTAACAACGGGCCTTCCCTCTGCTCCATACAAACACACCTCAAGTCACTTTCAGGGTGAGTTTTGAACACTCCAAGTAAACCCCTCCAATACTGTCCATTCAGTGCCCTCCACTGCCCCACTACTAAGCGGATTATTGGCTGTTCTATTAGAAAGCACATTGATCATTTCAATGCCCAGCTTACCTAAGACTCCCATAGGGATTGGTTTGCTATTTCCACACTAGTAACACCACTAAGGGCTTCCCAGGTGGTAAAGAATCCACCTCCAGTGCAGGAGACTTAAGAGACATGGGTTCAATCCCCGGAATCCCTAGGTGGGGAAGATCCCCTGGAGGAGGGCCTGGCAACCCACTCCAGTGTTCTTGCCTGGAGAATCCCATGGACAGAGGAGCCTGGTGGGCTGCAGTCCATGGGGTCACAAAGAGGTGGACATGCCTGAAATGACTCAGCACGCGTGCACACACACAGTATCACTAAAGCTTACTGCCCCCAACACTTAACGGCAATGCTGCTGTCAGCTGGGTCTCACGTGTGGAAAGAAGAAGTGGTCTAATGCACTGGTGTTTCCCTTAAATCAACATGGCCACAGGTGGTTCTTGACTGAAAGGTCCAGAGGCCAGCAGGCGTTCACATCAATTTCTGGATAAGAAACATCGACTGGCCTGTCAAGTCGTGTGCCTTCGGGAAAACAGTCCTTAGAGTGATGAAGCTTTCAGCGGCTCCCGAAGCCCCTCCCATGAGGGTATCTGCCAAGGGTCAGGCTCCACTTCATCCCACTTCAGCAGACAAGTGAGAGCTTCAGGAAGACTCTGTGATGGGGCTTTTGCAAACCGGCTACTCTGCCAAGGGACAGAGCCTGGAGAACACGCAGGGCAGACGGACTCCACTGACTATGTGCTCCCTCCTGGGTGCCCCAAACGTGTGGAGGCCCCCTTCTGCTCATCCATCCAGCCCCAGCCCAGGCTCAAACCCTGGGGCGTGCTCCCCCTCCCCCCTCCCCCACTGCATCACAGGGTTTATAAAGTCATGGGCTCAGCTGCCTCCCTCTCCACACCTCCTCTGTACACCATCTATGTCCTCCAGGTGCTCTTGGGTTGCCAAACCCAACGGCCTGGCAGACTCCATCAACCAACCATCGGGCCCTGCTGTCTGATGGACAGCCTTGCCTGTCTCCCCTGAAGAATCTCCAGTAATGCCTTTCCTTCATCAGTTTGAATGACTAACTGACAAACAGCTATGGGCTGATCAGAACTATTGAGGACTCAGAATCTGAGATGATTCCAACTCCAAACCACCCAAGCATCGCCTCCAGCTCAGATGCCCAGTGCAGGTCAGTGGCCCCCGTGTTCCACCCGACACCCCTGCTCCCGTGGACTGCGCCCTGCACTCAGACGCTGTCCATAGTCGGTTCTAAAGTCATTGCCTTTTAATTCAATCACTGGTCTCGAATATCTATGTTGCATGTTCAGTTGGTTGGTAGGGTCCAGCTCTTTGGTGACCCCAAGGCCAATAGCCTGCCAGGCTCCTCTGTCCTTGGGATTTCCCAGGGAAGAATACTGGAGTGGGTTGCCATTTCGTCCAGCAGGAGATCTTCCTGACCCAGGGATGTCTCATAAGACCATATCTCTTATGTCTCTTGCATGGGCAGGCAGATTTTCTTTTCACTGAGCCACCTGGGATGCCTATCTGTATTACAGGAGAAGATAACTAACTGAAGAATAGCCAGTCACTCTGGCAAGACGTACAATGCCCGGAATATGAAAATTCATGCAATTACGTGTCATCAGGGGGAAAAGTGAAACACACACACCTCAAGCCTAAACATGAGGGACAAGAAAGGGAATGAGGAAGGAGGCGTGTTGCTGCTTCAAAGGGATGATGCTGCGTCCAGGGAGGGAGGAAGAGCTCGCATCTCTTTGGCAGAGGAGGGGCTGCTGACCCTGGGTGAGTGGTCTCCTTCTGTTCAGCCTGCCTCTGGCTTTTTAAGCTCAGATCTGTGAAAGGGACAGTGTGTCAAAGGCACCTACAACCATGGGTCTCACTCCGACCAGCTGAAGCAATGGGGACTTGATGATTCATCTCCCTGAATCCTGTGTCACCACCCCCTCCTCCGTCTGGACCGCAGCCCCCACAAGGTGAGCACGGAGCAGGCGAGCACCTCCTGAACCGACGCGTGCATCCTGCCCGGAAGGGGGAGCTGCGCAGACGCCTCCCACCTCGGGACACCTTCCCTGTGTAACCTCATCATTTCAAACCCGTGTGACCTACTTTATAAACGTGTCTTTGTGTTTTCCAAATACCAAAAGGAAGATAGAGCAATTTATTAGTATTAGATTTAATGGTATTTAAGTGTGATTTATTACTCATAACAAAATCACTGAAAAATCTGGTGTCTACACTAACAGCTGTTAACTCACTCATTAGGCAATGTGATCTATAGGTTTCTATAACAATAAAATGGAATGAAGGACAAATGTTAGAAGGAAAAGAGGCATCAAGGAAAGTGTTCTTTGAAAAATTATACACACGCCCTCAGCCACAAAGTGCAGAACCACCTCCTCCCAACGGAGATGGGCTTTGCAGTCACATTTGAGGTCTGCTTAAGCATCACTTTCTCCAAGGGTGAAGTGGGTATAATAATAATAGGAGTGATAAGGAAGAATCTTCCATTAACTGAGATATTACAGGTACAACACTTTGAGAGCTAATTGGCACCTACCATGTGGGGGTGTGTGTGTGTGTGTGTGTGTGTGTCTGTCTCTCTGTCTGTCTGTGTTTAGTTGCTCAGCCTGCCAGGCTCCTCTGTCCATGAAGTTCTCCAGGCAAGAACACTGGAGTGGGTTGCCATTTCCTTCTCCAGGGGATCTTCCTGACCCAGGGATCTTCCTGACCCAGGGATCGAACCTGCACCTCCTGCACTGCAGGCAGATGCTTTCTGTCTGAGCCCCCAGGAAAGCTCATGTGGTATATTCATGTCAGCTATTGCTGCTGTGATCAGTTCTACTCCACTCAATATCTTGAACATTAAAGGAAACATTTTTAAAGGACAGGTTTAAACAAAGCGATCACATGACCCACGTTTTGGGTCTCCAATTTGAATAAATGCAAAAATATAAAAGTCACTTTTAAAAATACAAGAAAATATAGAAGGAATTAAAGTCTAAGGGATAAAATATTCACCATAGCCCATGAACTGGGAAACCTGGATGAAGGTCAAGAGAATTGAGGACATTTCTGCAAGTTGGCTCTGTGATGGCTCATCAAAAGATGAGGAAAGGAACGAACTGAAGAGACCCGACAGGCATTTGAGGGCTGACATGAGCGGGAAGTGATCAGGGACTCTTGGTCTAGTTCACTGTCAAACTGCTCATTAATCACAATTGTTCACAGAGTATAAACAGCATTCGTGATTACACAGAATCAACTGCTGCCCCATCAAAGCACTAACCCTTCCCTGCACCGCCTGTCTAAGACGGACTGACGAGTGACGTTCGCAGCTCCACGGGTGGACCTAGAGACTGTCATACGAATACCACATGCTCTGTGGAATCTAAAGAAGTGATCAGATGAACTCTCAAAACAGAAAGAGACTCATGGACATGGACAACGCATTCATGGTTACCAAAGGTGAAGCTGGGGGAGATAAGTGAGGAGACTGAGGTCAACAGGTAATCACTACTACAGATAAAACAGATAGACAAGGACCTACTGTACAACACAAGGAACTATACTCAGCATCTTATTATATAATAACTTACAACGGGAAAGAACCTGAAAAGGAACATTCTCGTGAAACTGAACTGCTGTGTGCTTGAAACTAATACAACGTTGTGAATCAGTCATACCTCAGTAAAAAATAAACTTAAAAATAAATCTATAGTTTGTCTTCTTATAAGCAGCATCTCTAGCATTTGAGCTTTGTGTATCCATCCTGATCAGCTAAGATGGCTCCAAGTTAACTTGATGTTTGCTTATAATGCTCAACACATTGCTGACCACCTAACAGCAAGGTAGTTGTAACAGGCACATCCCCAGGAATTTACACCATTCCTCCTCTGCAGAAAAGACTGGCTCCTTCTACGGTGACTTACTAGATGCACACTGGGCTTCCCAGGTGGCTTGGTGGTAAAGAATCTGCCTCCTAGTGTAGGAGATGCATGAGCCCCGGGTTCAATCCCCAGGTCAAGAAGGTCCCCTGCAAGAGGAAATGGCAACCCACTCCAGTATTCTTGCCTGGAGAATCCCAGGGACAGAGGAGCCTGGTGGGCTCCTCTGGGGTCGCAAAGAGGAGTCAGACACGACTGCATGACTAGCACACACACAGAGACGCACACTTCCTAATCTACCGCAGTGAAAAACACACACAAAGCATGGCATGTCAAGGCAACCCTTCACTGGACAGGGACTGAATTTTAGATGAATATTCTAGATGTTCTATTCATATTAACTGCTCGACAGATTATCGCTGAATTCAAAAGGACTGTTAGCAGAACATGCCCACTGACTGTAAGCAGCTTCCTGGGGACTCTTGGGAAGCGAGGTCTTCCTATTCTGTGAGGTCTTCCTATTCTGTGGGCTCTTTAAGAAAAGCCACTGAGTAAACCTCAGTTCGAGAGAGCTGCGAAGCCCCCTCCCCCGGACAGGCAGCCAGCCATCGCTCTTCCCCAATCCTTGTCCCCACCAACCAAATGACTGTATTAAAAATAAACCCGCCTGAACCCCCTGCTTCCTGTCCCATGATCCTGTCTGTGCTCCTTCCTTTCCCAGTAAATTCCAAATGAGTAGTGTTTTCAATGCACAACACGTGCTGCTAACACCTCTCAAAGAAGAAAAAAGCAGCAGCACGCTGGATGAAACAGCATCTTCATGCGCGGCCTAGCCGTGTTTGCCACGCTGGCAGTGACCACCGAGGACCGACCCCACAGCCCAACAAGCGAGCGCTTTCGTTAAAGGAAACAATCCGGCCCATTTGCGTTCAGTCCGGGGCAAGTTTAGAAATTTGGGGTTGAAATAGCAATTCGGGAGGCTTCGTAACCTCGGCGGGAGGGGAACTGGCACTAGGCTTTGCCTGGAGCAGGGTAGCCGGGCTCAGGAAGAGAGAGGAATGGATGGACGCCGGACGAGGGCGGAGAGCTGTGCCGCTGCGGTGAAAGAGGCCGCGGTGTTTGCTTTCAGATCAGGTTTAGGAGAAGAAAGAAAAGAGGCCAGTGAAAGAGAGGGCGAGGAGCAGTCTTCGGGAGCGTGAAAGAGGGCATTGTGTCAGGCACGGTGGCTCCCGCAGATTCAATGGCGCGTCTGTCCCTTCGAGGGTGCGGACACTGGCAAGATGGGGACGCTGGCTGCGGGAACCGCGCCCCGCTTGCTGAGGCTCCAGGGAGACGCGGCGCCAGGAGCCCGAGCGCTCACCCAAAAGGTGCTGTTCACCAGACATCAGCAGCGGCCCGAGGCAGACACCCCCGGCCTCACGGCTCATCACTTCCTCTTAACTCCTTTTCTCCTTTTGCTTTTTGGCTTGAATCGTTCCACACTGCACGGGTCGGCCATGTCCAGTCCTTTGTGTATGTTCCGGATGTTAAATTTCTCAGAATCACGGCTTTTCAGAGTTCTTTTTCCTGACCCCACAGACATCTGCCTTCAAAAAAGGGAGCCTCTTGGGCCGAAGCATCCTTTGCATGTTCAGAAAAGGCCTTTTAGACAGACTCACAGACTTAGAAAATGAACTCATGGCTGCCGGGGCGGGGGGGAGGGACAGTTAGGGAGTTTGGGATGCACACACGGCTATACCTAAAACAGATAACCATCAGGGCCTACTGCGCAGCACAGGGAACTCTGCTCAGTGTGACGGGGCAGCCTGGAAGGGAGGGGTCTGGTGGAGAAAGGATGCCTGTGCATGTCTGGCTGAGCCCCTTCGCCCTGCACCTGAAACGCACAGTGTTAACTGGCTATGCCCCAACACAAGAGAAGACGTGATTTTAAACAGGCCTCTCGGGTTATGTACCAGAGGGTTTTTGGGGACGCCGAAGTTCTCGGAAACAGGCTTCTCAGGCCAGGTGGGGAGTCAGGTTTGGGATGATGGTTCCCTTGGAATAAAATGATGCTTCTAGAGCCCTTTGGAAAAAACGTAAGCGACTTCTAACTTTGTCATCCACCTTTCTCTGTGACATCTTGGCAAACAATCTCATCTTCTGGAGGAAATGATCTGAATCCAGGCTAAAAATAAGCAAAATGCCATATGGTAAATATCTGCTGGAAGGCAAGACAACAAGTACACGCTTACTTAGAAACATTGTCAAGGAGGAACTGCCCTGACACCCCACCACGGCCAGCCTGCCACCTGGGAAGAGAGAGGGCTGTGTTCAGTGAGGCACCATCTCAGGGGCACCAGGCAGGGAGTCCCCAGCCAGCACATCCCTCCAGGGGCCCCCGAGAGCCACCCTACAGCGGGCACCGCACATTCTGCTCGTCTGCCTTCTCCCTGGGCATGGCCCCTGGCCCCGTCGAAATGGAAGCGCTGCTCACAAGGGTGACGCTGTCCATCCTTTACCTCCGGAGGGTGGTTTCACTGAACCACTTCCCATGCACACAGTTTGACGAGACCTGCCTGGGAAAGAAATCAGACACCTCTTGGGTGTCTGCCTAGGTGGGAGGCACCAAGAGGGCGCCCTGAGCTCCATCAAGGCTCAAGAATGCTGAGTTCCTTCAGAATTGGACCCCATCCTATTTCATCATTGGCCATGGAGCCTGGCAGAGATGCACCTGCTGTGCAGACAGCACCTTGCCAAGGATGCTAGATTTCAGACAATGTTTTCTGAGTGCTCCGATTCTGGGCATAGGCCGTTATCATTCAAGAAGTGACACTTTCTTCCCATTTCTTAGGGTACTGGAAACTACTCAGTGGTCTGACAATAACACTTCTGGACTTATTTTAACTCTATGTTAGCAACTGGTGGCTCGACGGTAAGGATCCACGCCCCCAGTGCAGGAGCTGCAGAAGACACGAGTTTTGATGCCTGGGTGGGGAAGATCCCCTGGAAAGGGAAATGGCAACCCACTCCAGTGTTCTTGCCTGGAGAATCACATGAACAGAGGGACCTGGTGGGCTGCAGTCCCTGGGGTTGCAGAGGGTCGGACATGACTGAGCACACACATGTTATGTTTGCAGAAAGAATAGGGATTCTTTGGGAGAGGACTAAGGAAGTGATGTGCAGACATGTGAAGATGAGCTGAATGGACCAGGATCCTGCTTATGGGAGACAGGAGACCCAGCGACTGGGCAGCCAGTGTCCTCTCCTGCAGTCCAGTCTTCCTCCTCCTCCCCAGCTCGGCAAGAGTTCACGCAGGTTCAACTTTGAAATGCGGAGAAGTGATGAACCAGATACCGAGACTGACTTATCTTTTTTTATGCCTGGGATATTCTGAAATGACCTTTGAGGCTCTCCGACATTTAAACAGTGCTTCTTTTCTACCCCAGCTCCTCTGGCCTCGACTTCACAGTGAACACCATCAGGCGCCACTGGGGAACTCCCAGCCCTTCGATGCCCCTTCCAGCTGGTGACCTGCCTGGTGGAGGAAGCTACAGAGCGGCCATCAGCTCAGGGGGTCAGAGCACGTCTGGCGCTCCATGGGGTGGTCCTGCCCGTGGGTACCCATGCTCCCAGCCTCCTACTGCTTTCCGCAGTCTCCAGCCGAGGTCCTCCACCTCCTCCTCCATCCATCACAATCCCACAGGGGCAATCAGATGCCTCACGTCCCTGCCTCATCCCGCCCACGAGGTTTCGTCTTTTCCACCGCTCTGACGATCTTGGTTTGTTGGTGAGAGAGACTGAGCTAGAGGGTGGGCAGGGGAGCTGCCGATCTCGTCCTCATCAGGAAAATGGTATGGGTCCATTGTGGGCTCTGCCCCAAACAGCGGACCACTGAGACGGAGACCATGGGTCCCTCCAGCTGGGGACTCCACATTTAGTTTGAATCACATTTTGGAACTATGTACTCTACCTCAGAGAAGGCAATGGCACCCCACTCCAGTACTCTTGCCTGGAAAATCCCATGGATAGAGGAGCCTGGTAGGCTGTAGTCCATGGGGTTGCGAGGAGTCGGACATGACTGAGAGACTTAACTTTCACTTTTCACGTTCATGCATTGGAGAAGGAAATGGCAACCCACTCCAGTGTTCTTGCCTGGAGGATCCCAGGGACGGGGGAGCCTGTGGGCTGCCGTCTATGGGGTCGCAGAGTCGGACACGACTGAAGCGACTTAGCAGCAGCAGCAGCACACACTCTACCTTGAACTGCACTCCAAAGAGTAGGTAGGAGTTATGTTCAACAGCCCCTGGGGAGTCCCTGGTGCCCAGACAAGCCTGTGTTTAGGGGGCAGCGTGGCTGAGCTTGAGAAGCCTGGAGGGTCGGCATTGCCACCACCAGAGGCAGCATCCCCAGCCACCTCCTGCCTCTGGGTGGCCCTGTCACTTGTCACCTTGCCCTCCCCACTACTTGTCACTGAAGCATCACGGGCATGAGCCCATAGGGCAGGCCTGATGAGGCATCTGGTCCCGGCTGTGCTGTCCTGTCTTCTGAGCTCAGTCACTTCACTTCCTGCAGATGCAGTTCCCGCCCCATCAGGAAAGGGGGGCTGGGCTGTGCGTGGTCTCCAGTCCCTGCACCACTGCAGGGAAGCCTGGCACGCTGCGGTCCACGGGTCACACGGAGTTGGACACGACTTCGGGACTGAACAGCAACATACTCTGCAGGCTTTTATAACGTTGTCTTTTACATGGACACACAGGTACAGGCCTTCCATCTGAGCCACTTGAGAAAAGAAAAACCCGCATGATGGTTTATTACATCCCACAGAGTGTCCAACTAAAGGCCATCAGCGCTGTACACTGCATACACTTTATTAACATGGTTGGGACTTTGCCACAAATACCTGTACAACTGCAAATCAGAATATGAAACAGGGACACAGCTTCAGGACGGCTGCACTCCTGAACAGCTGGCAACCTTCAGTGTGGCCAAAGCACCGGGGCCGCTGCAACTGCTTCTACGCTGTATTCGGGTCATGGTGTGTCAGTGGCTCAGCCGTCCCCGACTCTTTTCGACCCTGTGGACTGTAGCCCGCCAGGCTCCTCTGTCCATGGGATTCTCCAGGCAAGAATACTGGAGTGGGTTGCCATGCCCTTCTCCAGAGGATCTTCTCAACCCATGGATTGAACCCAGGTCTTTCACTGCAGGCAGATTCTTTACTGTCTGAGGCACCAGGGAAGCCAATTCAGGAGCCTCTTGAATTGATTCTGTATTCTCAATCTACTACAATCACTGTCTATTAAACATGTGGAACTTTTCCCACAACGGGTATAGCTTGGATTCCTACTGTCTTGCATTACAGGATATATCTGCAAGTCCCATGGACAGCAAGGATATCAAATCAGTCCATCTTAGAGGAAATCAACCCTGAATATTCATTGGGAGGACTGATGCTGAAGCTGAAGCTCCAATACTTTGGCCGCCTGATGTGAAGAAAAGACTCTGATGCTGGGAAAGACTGAAGGCAGGAGGAGAAGGGGACAACAGAGGATGAGATGGTTGGATGGCATCACCAACGTGATGGACATGAGTTTGAGCAAACGCCGGGAGATAGTGAAGGACAGGGAGGCCTGGTGTGCTACAGTCCATGGGGTCGCAAGGAGTTGGACATGACTGAGTGACTGGCTCCACAGCCAGTGCGTGGGGTCTGGAGTCTGAACATCAGCAGCCTCTGCACATTGTTTATAGGTTACCAATGTGTGCTCTGCCCACAGATCACCGCAGCGGTCACCTATACAACCCATAAGTGGCTTAGGTGGAAGGAAAACTACTCACAACTCAGGTAGGTGGCGTGGGGAGGTTTTTCTAAGAAATACTCTCATTTGATATGCTGAGCTGACAGTGCAGGAGACAGGAGAAGCACGTGTCTTGCACCTGTGTCCATGGGAAATGCCTCACACCTGTTGTTTCTTAGCCATGTGATGAACGTGGCCATGTTACCAGCCCGTGCATGGGGTCTTCATTCATCTTCACTAATTTCCCCTAAGGAAGTTTTCATTCTCCCTTTACGCAGCACAGAGTCCTACATAATTTCTACATTTAAGTACTGGAAAAAAAATGAAAAATCATCATTCAATCTCAAGAACAGGATTTCCTCACACTGGAAACCTGAAGTAACAAACACACTTTGGAGCAGAAATAAGCTTGGAGCTGAATGTAAGGACCACATACAACAATAGCTGGGATTCTGCGGGGTGTCGCTAAGCTCCTGCGAACATTTATTAAGCAGCTACTAGACTATAGACATCTCAGACTTTCCCCAGTCCGTGAGCATCCAAGCTGGGATTCAAGTCCTGCTCAGAATATATCATCTACAAACGTTCCATTGTGCACTTTGATGAGTTAGAGGTTTCAGATGAGAGACACAAGGCTTCTGTTTGAAATCCAGGGGCCAAGATTAGTACCCACCCCCAAAAAGACTCCTACAAAAAGCTGCAGAAGCGGTAACTTCATAAACAAGGTCCTACTGTATAGCACACAGAACTATATTCAGTATCCTATGATAAATCATATGGAAAAGAATATTTTACAAAAGAACATACATATTTTCCTACAACTGAATCACTTTGCTGTACAGCAGAAATTAACACAATATGGTATATCAACTATAATTCAATTTTAAAAGTCATTTTAAAAAGGTGAAATCGTTGTCTTAAAAATAGAAGAGGTAACTTCACTCTCCACCAGACCTCAACATCAGCTCCTAAATCCTGTGTCCTCCAAATATTTTCTCAGTCAAAGGGGCAAAGAACGACCCATGGCTTCTGTCTCCATGCGTTTCCTCCTCTCTGCCTTGCTCCACAATGGGGCCGAGTTTCTTAGGTTCACATGGTAATAAAACATTCTTCACTGAGCAGCTTAACTTGTGTGGCTAAATTTACTCCTCCTGCAGCACACACTGACTGGTTTACTTCTCTGAGCCGCCGCTCTGTGAGATGCTATGAAATACGGAAGGGAGGCTCCCATCCCTCTCACCACTTAGGGTCCAGTGGGAAGAACACGGAGCAGAGGAGTGGGGACAGCAGAGAAGCAGGCGTGCACGGGTGCAGGAAACCCGTGAGGATGTGGGAATAATGCCTTTTGCATGGTCCCTAAGCGTCTTGTCCAGACACTTGTGAGCAAATGATTGTGACCCATTCTGATGGATGGTTTCTTCTCCGCAGACACCGATAAGTAGCTCATTGTTTTCTTTCTTCCTTTCTATTTTATTTTTTTACTTTACAATATTGTATTGGTTTTGCCATACATCAACATGAATCTGCCACAGGTGTACATGTCACAAACAGTCAGACCCTTTGTGTAACCTCCACCATGGATGTTCACTTTGCTCAAACAAAGGCAGAATGTTGCCCTCTCTATAGGTTCTTTATACATGGAATTGATGCTTTGGTGAACACTCATGCTTATGTATAAAAACTTGGCACACATGTGATTAACTCCAAAGCTTACATAACTAGAAACGGAATTACTGGTCAATGGAAACTTAATGTTGACAGCATCAATAAGAAGTCAACTCATGCACAGATAGGTTCTGGATTGGGCTTTCCTGCTGGTTCAGTTGATAAAGAATCCGCCTGCACTGCAGGAGATGATCCTTCGATCAGAAAGATCCCATGCAGAAGGAAATGGCAGCCCACGCCGGTATTCTTGCCTGGGGAATCCCAAGGACAGGGAGCCTGGTGGGCTGAAGTCCGTGGGGTCACAAAGAGTCAGACACGACTTAGTGACTGAGCACGCAGGCAGGATCAATTTTCGGACTTCTTCTAAAGACAGAGTCACCTAGCAAGGTCTACCATTACTATTAGATAAAAACAGTTGAGATGAAGATTCAGAAAACATCCCCAGTTCAGTAATATTTTACTCCAGGCTTAAGAAGACAGGTTGAAAATCATGTTAGCTAGTTATACAGAAATGAAACTTTGGAGTCTCAGAAAACAAACTGCAAGTCATGGCCTTCATCAAAGACCAAACTCTCATTCAGCATTTTTGTGACTTCCAAATTATGGGTGAAAAGACCAAGGGAAACAGCAAAGAAACAATCTCCGTTGTCATTATCAAATAACATAGTATCTGGATTTGAATACGGGCTATTTTGATAATACTCCGAATTACCTTAAGTGGTTTTCAAAGATTTCTCCACTTTCCATTTGGACTTAATGCCGATCTGCATCTCAGGACGTGTCTACACTCAGGGGTCCCTCAAACATGGGTGAGGCCGCATCACGCTCGCATCTGTGATGAGCGGATCCACTCTCACCTCTCACAGGTCCTGCTTCCTGGACTTCCCAACGATGCCCCACCTCCCTCACCACCTGCCCAGAGAGAAGTCTGGCCTTTGTCTTTAGATCCTGGGATACAATCTCCAAGCCCTTGGAAGGTCCTGCCCCATAGCAATGTCTCCATCTACCTGGTGATCTTGGGCTGCCAGAGAGTCTACACTAACACCATTCAGGGTGGGCATTTGGACCATGTGGGATCAGCTTGAGCTCTGGAGGGGCTGGGAGGCCAAGGTCAACACCTGGGTGGTCAACTGTGTCTACATGACAAGTTCCCAACAAGAGCTCTGACACCAAGGCTCAGCTGAGCCTCCTAGTTGGCAACACGCCTTGTGTATTGTTGCTGGGAGCAGCTGGCATTGCCCACGACCCCACAGGGAGAGGGCGGCTGGCAGCCCCGCGTCAAGAATTCTCCAGGACTTACGCATGCATCTCTTTCTTTCGCTGACTTTAGTCTACATCCTCTTGCTGTAATAAAGCACAACTGTGAGCTTAAGGCTCTCTGAGTTCTAAAGTCTTTCTGATGACTTATGGAACCTTGGACCTGCAGCTGATGGCAGAAGGCAAGTGGTCTTCAGTTCAGTTCCGTTCAGTCGCTCAGTTGTCTGACTCTTTGCGACCTCGTGAACTGCAGCACGCCAGGCCTGACCCCTACATGCTGCAGTCTGGCATCAGGTGTGTTTGGCCCTGCATCAGCATGAGAGGAACGGGTGACAGCTCCTGTTATGGGAATGACACATCCCACCTCCTTTCCCCCTTGCATCCCACAACTTGCTTCGCCAACGCTGCATTCTAGCGGGGGTGGGATGACGAAACATCCCTAGAAGGGGAATCAGAATACAAAGGTTTGGGAAAAGCTAGCACACACAAGAGAATCTGTGATAAGGTTTGTCTTTCCACCCATCCTCCCTTTTAAACCAAGTGCTGTACTGTTGATATTATGTATAAAATAGATAACTCCTGAGAACCTACTGTATAGCACAGGCAATTCTACTCAGAGCTCTGTGGTGGCCTAAATGGGCAGGAAATTCAAACAAGAGGGGATATCTGTGTATGTATGGCTGATTCAGGCCTTCCCTGGGGTCTCAAACGCTAAAGAATCTTGCCTGCAATGCAGGAGACCTGGGTTTCATCCCTGGGTAGGGAAAACTGCCCGGGGAAGAGAATGGTGGCTACCCACTCTAGTGTTCTTGCCTGGAGAATTCCATGGACAGAGGAGCCTGGTGGGCTATAATCCATGGGGTCACAAAGAGTTGTAGACGATTGAGCGACTAACATTTCACATTTCATGCGGATTCACTTTGTTGTATGGTAGAAACTAACACAGCATTGTAAAGCAACTATACTCAAAAAATTTTAATCAAAAACAAAAGATCCCACATGCCACATTGCACAATCAAGAAAAAAAGATTTTTAATTAAAAAGAAAAAAAAAGTAACAAAATACAAACTATATACCAATTCAGTCAGTGCACATTAGAATTATCTCTGCAGATGAGGTATCAATATTATGCCTGTGACCAGAATAATTTAAATAAGTACATTATAGAATGACGAGCTGAAATTTCTCCTTCTCACTAAAGTTAGTTCATACTTATTAAGTTATAAAAATGATTTGGAACTACATTATGAAAACAGTCTACTAAAATCTTATTTCTAATTACAAAGGATGATATTAAGGAATTTGAATCCAGTTACTTCCTCTTCCTGTCTCTGTTTGCCCCCAAGGGTAAGCATTTTTAAAAGCCTTGATAGAAATCATTACAGAATATGATCTAATTCTAATGACTGACCTTACTAATCAGAATTATGTAAAATCAGATATTGAATAAAATAGCCAAATATCAAACTGACTGCTGTTTTGAATCTTACATTTTTGAGCTAATTAGGAAGTTTTATTTTTCTAATTTTCATCATGATATAAAGCATTCTTCATACCTCTGGTGCATCTTATAATTTAAAAAAACGATATGTTTCACCAACATTCTCTACTGCAAGCAACATACTAGCTATAGAGATTAACCAACCTTCCTGTATTTGGGGCATCCAATATCTTAAGAGCTGTCAGAGAAAAATCAATGCTCCGAAGCTTCTAACTGTAGCATGGGAGCTCAGCTCTGAAAGTGCATAAAGCATTAATCTGTACCGCTAGCTGCTCACGATTCAAGCACGAGAATTACAGAGAAAAGGAACTACTTGGCTGCCCTGGCAAGGCCAGCCTCGAGGCTTTAAAATCAGGAACATTTTCCAGGAACTGGTAGAAAATAAATGTTTGTCTTTCACACTAAAGACTGCCTAGAAATCCAACCTCAAAGTGAAAATGAAAGTGTTAGTCACTCAGTCGTGTCCGACTCTCTGCGACCCCATGGACTGTAACCCACCAGACTCCTCTGTTGAGGAAATTCTCTAGGCAAGAACACTGGAGTGGATTGCCATGCCCTCCTCCAGGGGATCTTCTGGGCCCAGGGATCAAACTCGAGCGAGTCTCCTGCATTACAGCAAAGATCAATGGCTCAAAAAAAAAAAAAAAAACCCCACCCTGAGAAATATGTGTATTTCATCACAGAATCAGACCCGTCATCTCTCTCCAAACGGGTTATACAGTGCAAGATAGAATTTTCTCTCAAAGACACTAGAAAATAGGGGAAAACAAATATGCTTGAAGCAAAGCTATTAGAACAGCCCAAAAGGGTCATATGCAATCATCTTGCTGAGGCACTGGGCTCCCTTCTCTAAGAAGACAGGGGCTGGCTGCAGAAGCATCCATCCTAGGCTCTCACCGCAGGCACTTCCTCCTGCAGGGACGGAGCAGCGCTTCCGGGACGCATAGCCTGCCTCCAGCCACTCCGCAATTCCCCAGCACCTGAGACCCAGCAAGCATCTCACTGCCAAGGCCAGAGTTTCCTGTTTCCAACCATGGTGCTGCCAACGTGCTGTCAGGGGCACTGAGGGCAACTTGAGCGGGAAAGTGCCACACACACTCTCAAAAATGTATTCGAGATGAATAGATTACTCGTAGAATTGACAATGGAAGATTTCATCCGGCTTCTCTTTGGAAGAAGCCCAGAAAGCCCAAATGCATGCACACACTCGAAACCTGGAACCACGGATAAACATCTTCCCTGACTTAGTTCTCAGATGCCACTGTCCTTGAGCTTCAAACTCTTGAGTGACAGTTTCTCAGTCGTGTCCGACTCTTAGGGACCCCATGGACTGTAGCCTGCCAGTCTCCTCTGTCCATGGCATTCTCCAGGCAAGACTTAAGAGGCTTCTACCTAAAATCGGACATACATACAAATACCCAAAGGCTTATCCACAGCACAGGAGCAACCTCATCAGGGGAAATTTTGCTAGCTATGCAGACTCTCAGGACAGGTGCCACACCCACCGAATCAGAATCTGCATTGTGACAGGGTCTCCAGGAGATCTGTGTGTGCGTGAGAGTCTGAGAGGTGAAGATGTAATGGAAACACAGAGCTGCCATATCACCCAGCGACCGCACTCCTGAGCAAACATCCAGAGAAAACTATAATTCAGAAACACACACACACTGCTGTGTTGGTGGCAGCACTACTGGCAAGAGCCAAGACATGGCAGCGGGCTAAGTGACCACCCGTGGCCTAAACGACCACAGGGGAGCAGATGAAGAGGACGTGGTGCATGAACACAGCGGGACGCCACTCAGTCACAGAATACTGCCATTTGCAGCAATAGGATGGACCCAAAGATCATCACACTGAGCAAAGTCAGTCAGAAAGACAAATGTCATATGGCAAAACTTATATGTGGAATCTTAAAAAAAAGGGAGAGAGAGAGAGAGAGATGGACTTATTTTCAAAACAGAAACAGATTCTACGGTTACCAAAAGGGAAAGAGGGGAGAAGGATAAATTGGGAGTTTGGGATTAACAGGTACACGCTACTGTATGTAAAACAGATAACCAACAGGGCCCTACTGTACAGCACAGGGAATTCTACTCGATACTCTGTAACAGCCTGAAAGACAACAGACACGCTCATATGCGTAACTGGATCACTTTGCTGTGGGCCTGAAACTAACACAACATGGTAAATGAACTATACCCCAATATAAAATAAAAATTTAAGAAATGATAAACAAATTTTAAAAGACACAGTGAAGAACGCCCTAGTGGCCCAGAAGGTAAAGAATAGGCCTGTAATGTGGCAGACACAAGTTTGATCCCTGGGTTGGGAAGATCCCCTGCAGAAGGACAACCCACTGCAGGACTCTCGCCTGGGAAACCCCATGGACAGAGGAGCCTGCTGGCTACAGTCCCTGGGGTCGCAGCACACGACAGAGACATTTTTGGTCCCTTCATGGGTTACTTTCTGTGACCCTTGGCCACAGACCCCATCATAGGTGAAAACAGGAAAGATATAGATTCTTTAGCCCATTTCCAGATACACACCATCATAAGGGGTCCTGGACTTTACTAGGCACGTGCATAGTGATGCTATTGGTGGAAACTTGGAGAGTGTTTTTACGGACTCTGAGGATGTGGCTCTATTTTCAGTAGGCTGCTAATTTCACACCAGAACTCTATATTTAGCCACCCCAGCTGAATGAATGAGCCCATCACGTGTGATACTCTGTCCCCTCTGAGATGACAGGTACAGAAAGCTCTGGGTGTGCGGCTGATCGGGAGGGCTGGAATGGCAAAATCGATGGGCATTCTCCCCCACAGACATCTTCTAAAGCTGGGTCCTCCTCACCCACCAGCAACGCCCTCCAGCTCCATCCAGCATCAAATCCTCTTCCCTGCAGATCAGTGCAACCATCATAGATGAAGAGAGAATTCACGGGCCTCCTAATGAAAGGCCTAAGAGATTCATTTACAAAAGGGAGCTCTCTTCTCATCCCCTGTGCTTTTGGTCGACCAGTTATCCATCTGCCTATTAGCCGCAGCTCAAGAGAGATTTCCCTGGGGCTTAGCAGAGGCCTTTGTACCTCAGCAGCAGGTAGGTCCTGGAAAAACAGTGAATGTTCCACTCTTCTCAGAAGCCACACTGACTGTCCCTGTGTACTGCATACTGCCAACTGAGGTAATGACAGACGAATGCTCCCCCAAATCACAGCTCCGCCTGCCACCTCCAAACACCTCTCGTGTAGTCTTTGCACAGGCGCCAGAGAGCACGCTCATCTCTGGGATGAGAGTGCCTGGAAGGGGGAAATGACACAGCTTCAGAGCATGCCCTCCAAGCACTGAAATGCGACGCGATGTGAGCAGGAAGAGATGAGCCAGCAACGACCACTAGGCATCTCCTGAGCTGAACACCCCCAGCTTCAGATGACGCCAGGGAAGGCCATCACAGGGACCTGCAGGTGCAGGGGGAGCAAATTATACTGGAGCTCACAATGGCTAGAGCTGGGAGGAGGCACCAAACTGCTCCCTGGGCCTCCAGCGCTGAGGGCCGATCCCTCCTCCGTTAGAGGAGTCTGAGGTCCCCGCAGCAGTTGGTCTGCCTGAGGTCATACTGCATGTTATGGTGGACCAGGCTAACAGTGGCAGGCTGGGTTCTTAGCAGAAGCATGTGCTGGTCCACCTCCACACAGAGGGAGGTGAATATATACGTATATGTGTGCGTCTGTGCGTGTTCAGTTGCTCAGTGATGTCCAACTCTTTTGAGACCCCATGGACTGTGCCCTGCCAGGTTCCTCTGTCTGTGGGATTTTCCAGGCAAAAATACTGCAGTGGGTTCCATTTCCTCTTTCACGGGACTTACCCGACCCAGAGATCAAACCCAAGTCTGTTGCGACTCCTGCATTGGCAGACAGATTCTTTACCACCGAACCAGCTGGGAAGTCCCATATGTATGTATATGTGTATTTAGAGAGAAAGAAAGAGACAGAGACAGAAGAATGTCCAGTAATGGGGAAACGTGCACAATTGAACAGTGATGTGGGGAGCAGAAGGGTCCAGAATCACAAGAGTCACAGGGTCCCTCTGCTCCCCGCACACTGAGAGCCTGTGCCCACCCCCACCAATGCTGAACGTCCCCTCCTCTTTTCATTAGCTTCTGGTGTCTGGAATAGACAGCCTGTCCATCGAGATTCAAACACCAGATCTCTGTTGACACCTCCCCTGACGGCCCCACCCCAAGGAGGCGCGGCTCCCTCTCTCCACTCCCTGTACCAGAACACGGACCCCTCCCTGGGACGACTGCTTGCCCGTCTCCCCTCCCCCACCACGCGGGGCTGCCAGTGCCTTACGTCGGCGTAGTGGCCACTGCGTCTAGAGCTGCGCTGCGCAGCAAGACGGCAGCCACCGGCCACGCGCAACTGTTTCCATCTCACATAGGCAGAATGAAAATGAAGATTTCTCAGTCACGGACACCACACCTCAAGAAATCTACTGCAACATGCACCAGTGGGTGCCATATCCAGACAAGGCAGGTACAGAACAATTCTAAGTTCCAGCAAACCATGCTGTTCTAGAAAATACTATCTGGTGCACAGGAAGGATGTGTTGACATCAGGAATAAAACAAAAGTGAAAGTCGCTCAGTCGTGTCCGACTCTTTGTGAACCTATGGAATATACAGTCCATGGAATTCTCCAGGCCAGAATACTGAAGTGGGTAGCCTTTCCCTTCTCCAGGGGATCTTCCCAACCTGGGGATCAAACCCAGGTTTCCCACATTGCAAATGGATTCTTTACCAGCTGAGCCACAAAGGAGTATGTCAAAGCTTCAGTGGGCAAGATTTACACTAATTCTGAAACAAACCATTAGCATTCTACCATCCACACTTGCCTTAAAGATACCCACCTTACCTGCCTCCTGAGATATCTGTATGCAGGTCAAGAAGCAACAGTTAGAACCGGACATGGAACAACAGACTGGTTCTAAATCGGGAAACAGGTATGCCAAGGCTGTATACTGTCACCCTGCTTATTTAACTTATATGCAGTGTACATCACACAAAATGCTGGGCTGGATAAAGCACAAGCTGGAATTAAGACTGCCAAGAGAAATACCAATAACCTCAGATACACAGATGACACTCCCTTATGGCAGAAAGCAAAGAACAACTAAAGAGCCTCTTGATGAAAGTGAAAGAGGAGAGACAAAAAGTTGGCTTAAAGCTCAACATTCAGAAAACGAAGATCATGGCATCCGGTCCCATCACCCCATGGCAAATAGATGGGGAAACAATGGAAACAGTGACAGACTTTATTTTCTTGGGCTCCAAAATCACTGCAGATGGTGATTGCAGCCATGAAATTAAAAGACACTTACTCCTTGGAAAAAAGCTATCATCAACCTAGACAGCACATTAAACAGCAGAGACATGACTTTGCTGACCAAGGTCCGCAGCTCCTGCCACTAACGAGCAAATGCACTCAGGAGGCACGGAAATGCTATTCCTCTGCGGCCTTGACTTTCTCTCACTCCAGAATGCATATTATGGTCACCAAGGCTCCTTCATACTTCGTGGTTTCCCGACACTAGACAGAAATCAATAGGATTCCCAAGGCCTCTCCTGCCGTTTTGACCACACCAGGCAGATCAGCAAAGAGAATTTTCAGGGCCACATGCATATCGGGTTAACTGTTTCCTATCGCTGTCTCCCTGCATTCAACTTCATCAATTAAACCTATCTTGAAAAGCACTTGAGTGAAGGGCCCCTAGTTGAACAGGCGCCTCTGCCATCCTCTGCACTGCCCCGAGACTTCCTACAACTTTGGGACGTAGCATCATGATGACTCGGGCACCAGTTCTCTGAGTGCTTGATACTGCCCCGTTCCTGCCTCCCATCACCTGACTTGGCTGCATCAGCCCTACGGCCTATCTCTCGGAGACCTCATGTTCTCTGAAAGCAACCTTGTCCCAGAGATCGCTTCCTGACCTTGAGCGTATCTACTACTCTGAGTAAAGGCAAAGGCACATGGAGACTGAGCAAATGGCCTTTCCACTTCCGTCTCTGATGACTGGCGCTGATGGCTCCTTGAGCTCATGGATCTCATGAAGACTGTTCCACTGAATACAAATAATAACCACCTCCGTCAGAGAGGTCCCAGGAAACAAACTCAAACAGCAGTCCTGTTGCAAAAGCATCAGTAGTGGGCATTCCTCACAGCAGTGCACCTTCCCACCGAAGGTGGGGCAGAAACACAACAGCCTAGGCAAGTGAGATTGGATAGATTATTACAAAGCTTATAGTACCTGTGTTTTTTTCTTCTGTCCTGGAAAGCCAAATCACATAACCAGTGTAAGTGGTGACAGTGGAGGGGTACAGTCAAAAGTATATATTTCTTTGCCTTTTTCCATTTCCCCCACTAAATATTCCAGCAAATCTGGAAAACTCAGCAGTGGCCACAGGACTGGAAAACATCCAGTTTTCATTCCAATCCCAAAGAAAGGCAATGCCTAAGAATGTTCAAACTACTGCACAATTGCACTCATCTCACACACTAGCAAAGTAATGCTCAAAATTCTCCAAGTCAGGCTTCAACAGTATGTGAACAATGAGCTTCCAGATGTTCAAGCTGGTTTTAGAAAAGGCAGAGGATCCAGAGATCAAATTGCCAACATCCACTGGATCATTGAAAAAGCAAGGGCATTTCAGAAAAGCATCTACTTCTGCTTTATTGACTACACCAAAGCCTTTGACTATGTGGATCACAACAAACTGTGGAATATTCTTAAAGAGATGGGAATACCAGCCCACCTGACCTGCCTCCTAAGAAATCTGTATGCAGGAAGCAACAGTTAGAACTGGACATGGAACAACAGACTAGTTCCAAATTGGGAAAGGAGTATATCAAAGCTGTATACTGTCACCCTGCTTATTTAACTTCTATGCAGAGTACATCATGAGAAATGCTGGGCTGGATGAAGCACCAGCTGGAATCAAGATTGCTGTGAGAAATATCAATAATCTCAGGTACACAGATGACACCACCCTTATAGCAGAAAGCAGAAAAGAACTAAAGAGCCTCTTGATGAAAATGAAAGAGGAGAGTGAAAAAGTTGGCTTAAAGCTCAACATTCAAAGACAAAGATCATGGCATCCAGTCCCATTACTTCATGGCAAATAGATGGGGAAATAATGGAAATCGTGACAAACTTCATTTTGGGGGGGCGGGCCTCCAAAATCACTGCAGATGGTAACTGAAGCCATGAAATTAAAAGATGCTTGCTCCTTGGAAGAAAAGCTATGACCAACCTAGACAGTATATTAAAAAGCAGAGACATTACTTTGCCAACAAAGGTTCATCTAGTTTTCCCTGTGGTCATGTATGGATGTAAGAGTTGGCCTATAAAAAAGCTGAGCACCGAAGAATTGATGCTTTTGAACTGTGGTGTTGGAGAAGACTCTTGAGAGTCCCTCGGACTGCAAGGAGATCCAACCAATCCATTCTAAAGGAGATCAGTTCTGGGTGTTCACTGGAAGGACTGATGCTGAAGCTGAAACTCCAACACTTTGACCACCTGATGAGAAGAACCGACTCATCTGAAAACACCCTGATGCTGGGAAAGATTGAAGGCAGGGGGAGAAGGGGACAACAGAGGATGAGATGGTTGGATGGCATCACCAACGTGATGGACCTGAGTTTGAGTAGGCTCCAAGAGTTGGTGATGAACAGGGGAGGCCTGGCGTGCTGTAGTCCATGGGGTCGCAAAGAGTTGGACACGACTGAGCGGCTGAACTTCCGCCATATGGAATGGAAATTAGTAGGCAATGAAGTTTCTAAGTTCTGAATTCCAGACCCAACTTAGATAATTTTGCAACACTGAGAAAAGTTTTGTTATTTTTTTATCTTCACTTTTCTTCTAAGAAGTATAGTCAATACCAGTCCTCATAAAAATAGAAGCTGACATCAATATAAGATAGTGGTACAGCAAAGTGTGTGTGTGTATGTGTGCGCGCACGCCCTCATGTCTGACTCTTTGCGACCCCATGGACTGTAGCCCCCAGGCTCTCTGTCCATGGAATTTCCCAGGCAAGTGTACTGGAGAGGCTTGCCATTTTCTCCTCCAGGGGATCTTCCTGATCCAGGGATCAAGCCTCATCTCATGCGTCTCTCGCACTGGCAGGCAGATTCTTTAGCAGTGAGCCACTGCGTATAGTAAGAGGAGACCTCAACAGTCACTTCACCGAAGTCTTCATTTCCTATCTCCTGCTATTTTCAAATACGAAATACTTGATGAGGAAGTATGCATTCTTCACCAATACATGTTGCCCATGTGACATTGCCCAAACAAGGACACCACTGAGAATGAAAGGGGATACCTTTAAAACTCAAGCAGGACACTGGCATAACCCAGGACTGTCCCAGGCACACTGGGAGAGACGGTCACCTTACCTACAAAGCACTTTTTAAACCCATGAACTGCTTTTTACCCTCATAATGCTAATAACTACTGATTCTTCTATTTTCTCATCATCCCAACATTCTGCCTTGAATTCTCTCAACATTGCCTAGAGGCTAAATTATTTTTTTTTCCAGAAGCAACCATCTTCATACAGACTCCAATGATGACAGGTAGTAACCAGACCTCAAAGCAAAATATTAAGACTGAAACAGAGACCTAGATCCAGGAGCCTATTATTTCTCTAAACACATTGCGAACTCCTTGAGAGCAGGAGCTCTGGCACACACGCTCTACATGCCCTTCAAGGACTCAGTGGAGAATGCCTGCAGGCCAAGGACCAGGCACCTCCCTTTCTTCACTCCTTCTTCATGGGAGATCAGCTTATTTTATTCACCGTCTACCCCAGGAAAAGATATGCTGCTGCTGCTAAGTTGCTTCAGTCATGTCCGACTCTGTGCGACCCCACAGACGGCAGCCCGCCAGGCTCCCCTGTCCCTGGGATTCTCCAGCAAGAATACTGAAGTGGATTGCCACTGCCTTCTCCAAGGCATGAAAGTGAAAGTGAAGCCGCTCAGTAGTGCCCAACTCTTAGCGATCTCATGGACTGCAGCCCACCAGGCTCTTCTGTCCATGGGATTTTCCAGACAAGAGTACTGGAGTGGGGTGCCATTGTCTTCTTTAAGGAAAAGATATAAATCAGTGCTAAACCACTAGCTCTCCGGAGAGAAACAAGATAGGAAAACAATGTGATATTATTTCTATGCAGCAACTACACAAATTATATGGTGCTGATTATAGCAAATGCTGGAGAGTATTTCTATACTTAGAGGCTAAAATTCACCATAGAATATAATGCCAGAATTACGCATTCTTCATAAACAAGTCACACTGTGCACACATGAGCCACTCTAGATGTGGATAAAGTCTGCCAGGATGACAAGAGACGCCACTGGTATCCATGGGTATCAGGTGGAGTTTTCAGGCTTTTACATTCTGTTTCTGGGGTCAGACGTTCACTGTTTATCATAATTGTATGTGCATTCTTGTTTCATCAAAATACATATTATGAGCCCTGACAATTTTCCTCCAGGGATAACAGAGTTGGATGCAACTGTATGAGCGTGCGCGCACACGCACACGTGCCACACACACACACACGTGCACACACACACACACACACACACACACAGTCTCCCATGTGTTGTCTGTTGTTGCCGTGTAATTGCCAAGTTGTACTCAACTCTTTTGCAACCCCATGAACTGCAGCCCACCTGGCTCCTCTGTGCCTGGGATTTCCCAGGCAAGAATACTGGAGTGGGTGCCATTTCCTTCTCCAGGGGATCTTCCCAAACCAGGGATCGAACCTGCGTCTCCTGCATCTTCTGCATCGGCAGGCAGATGCTTTACCACTGAGCCACCTGGGAAGCCCCCTCCCATGAATTACAAACCACCAGAGACATGACCACATTATGTTTCTGAACAGGGACCAGAGCCACACAAGGGTTACCTCACTGTGAACAAAGCCCAAGTCGCGGATGCCCATATTATTGCTGGTCCAGAGATGATATTTTGATAAGCCGAACTGGACACAAATCAGTTTCTTTCATTCCCCACAGCCCTTTCATGATAGATTTCTACAGAGTTAATTGATCAATATTTTCCAAACCTCAAGGATATGAGACAGCGAGGTTTCATTTTTTCCTTGGAACATGGAGGTAAGGTTATCCATATTTGAGAGATTTCACCAATAAAGCATAGATTTAGCAGCCTTTATGCATGAAAAACAACTTGAAATCCATTTTTTTCAATAAAAATGTCAGACCTAAGGTTCAATTAAAATGATGCATGCAAGTAATTTGGCACTTCCTGACAATAAAACCTCCAATCAGGTAAGATATTCAGGTAACAGAGGCGCAATTTATATTTGTTATTTGAATCCATTAAAAACATGCCCTTGGCCAAAACATTTAGAGGTGTGTGTATGACAGAAAATATAAGTGTCTTTCTTCTGATTATTAATAATATTTATTGAATTCCGCCAATCTCTCTACAGTTCTGAATACATCATGAAAATACCATCCAAATCTTAAATTTATAGTGAAAATAAAGCAAACGGGACCAGCTGAGTCTCTTTCTGACTCATTAGAGCAGATATCTAATTAAAAAATATTGCCCTGTTTCTTTGGGAATGGAGTGCCCATCACGGAAGAGAGACTCCAGCTGAACTCACGTCGATGTTAAAAGTGATTCTGACGGCAACGAGCAGAGATCAGCTGCAACGGAGAATCACGAGAACCGAGTGTGCATCTGAAATGGAGCTGGGAAGCAGTCCTAGACGCTCAAGTGGGGCCACGGAGGTTCGAATTTTTTTTGTTGTCGTCGGGAAGAAGTCGGAAAAAGCTGTTTGCTGGAGAGCCCGTCAGTCCCTCCTAAGTGGGCGGGACACGGAACCAGGGGCCCAGTCTGAGCGCCGCCTCCCCAGCACCAGCCACGTGGCCTCAGGCACATTTTCACTGAGTTTCCGTCTCCTCGGGTGGCAAATGGGGACGGTAGATCCCATCCCGAGAGCTTGGGAGAACCAACCCAACAGCTGCCCTCGAGCGAGGAGAAGCCTGCCACGATCCCGCGATGCCGCCTAGCAGCACAGCGCCTACAACACTCGGGAACACTCGTAAAAGACCCTGCCACCACCCGCCACCTGGGGGAACCAAGTGCTCTTGGACCAGAAAAGATTCACAAAGCTGATGTGAAGGAGAGGGGCCTGGGGCAGCGATCACGACGTGGGGTGATCAAGACGGGGAGAAGGGGACTAACAAGCTCTCCGTAGAACCTGGGAGGGAAGACCGCATTCTGGGGTGGCTGTGGTCGGGAAAAGACAAAGTCGAGCTCACAGCGCGGGAGGCGCTCCCCTGGCGGTCCAACGGTCAAGGTCCGCCTGCCAGTGCAGGGACACGGGTCCAGCCGAGGGCTCCACACGCAGCAGGGCGGCTGAGCCCACAGGCCGCAGCGACCGCAGCCCACGCCCCAGAGCCTGTGCTCCGAAGAGAGAAGAGCCCGCGCCGCGGAGACCCAGCGCAGCCGAAAACAAACAGCACAGAATGTCTTAAAAAAGCAAAGGGAAAAGACAAATGGAAACACAGCCAGTACTGAGCTGATTGGGCAAAAATGAGAGAACAAGTCATTAGCAAATACAGGTTTTTTTAAAATTGAAATACAGCTAATTTACAATGTTACCGTATTTTCAGGTGTATAACAGTCATTCAAAATTTTTAGGTTATACTCCATTTAAAGTTATTATAAAATATTGACTGTATTACCTATTCCATCCAATATATATATCCTCACAGCTTCTTTATTTTATACACAGCAGTCTGCAGCCTGAATTCTCTACCCCAGCTAGCCCCTCCCCACCTTTCTTTCTCCCCACTGCTAACTACCAGTCTGTTCTCTGTATCTGCGAGTCTGTTTCTGCTTTGCTATGTTGATTCAAATGTTTTATTTTATTTTTTTAGATTCGCCATATTACTGGTAACATATGATATCTGTCTTTGTCTGACATTTCACAAAGCATAACAGCCACCAGGTACATTCATGTCCTTGCAAATGGTAAAATATCATTCTTTTTATGGCTGAGTAGTATTCCATGAAAATAGAATATTTTATCACACTATATACAAAAATTAACTCAAAATAGATTAAAGACCTAAATGTAAGACCAAAAACCATAAAACTCTTAGGAAAAGAAATATAGGCAGAACACTCTTTGATATAAATTGCAGCAATGATTTTTCCTAAGGCAAAGGAAAGAAAAGCAAAAACAAACAAATGGAGCCTAATTAAACTTGAAAGCTTTTGCACAGCAAAGGAAACCGTAACAAAATGAAAAGATAACCTACCAAATGGGAGAAAATGTTTGCAAACGATATGACTGTGACAGGGGTTAATATTCAAAATACACAAACAGCTCATACAAGTCAATATCAAAAAACAAACAGCCCTATCGAAAATGGGCATAAAACCTAAACTGACATTTTCTTCCAGAGAAGACATACAGATGGTCAACAGACACATGAAGAGATGCTCAACACTGCTAGTCATCAGAGAAAGGCAAATCAAAACCAAAATGAGATGCCACTTCACACCTGTCACTCTCATCAAAAAGATGACAAGGAACAATGCTGGGGAGGGTGTGGAGAAGAGACAGCCCTCATACACTGTCAGTGGGAATGTACCTGGATGCAGCCACTCTGGAAAACTGTAGAGGCTCTCCAGAAACTGAAAACAGAACCAATGGTACGATGCAGCGACTCTACTCTTAGGCATAAGTCTGCAGAGGAAAGACACACCAATTTGAAAAGCTACATGCACCATACGTTCATGGCAGTGCTGTTTACAACAGGCAAGAAACGGGGCACAACTAAGTGTCCATCAGCAGACGAACAGAGAAAGCAGATGTGAGACACACACGGTGGAATATTACTCAGCCATATAAAAGAGTGGAAGAATGCCGTTTACAGCAACGTGGCTGTATACACAGAGACAGACACGCACACAGCAGCAAACATAGTTTTTATACAGTATTTAAACACAGTTAAACCAGGTAAGGACTGAGATGTTTAGGCTGGGAATAGTTTCCCAAGTCACCTGGGGAAGGGGAAGGCAACTGTAACTGAGAAATCAGCAGGAGTCATTTGAGTAAGCCTAACTTAATTAATTTCTAGGCCATCTCCAAACAGGAAAGAATATGTCCCTTTTTCTCCTGGAACCCACCCGCTTAACCCTGCATTCGAGACTCTGTCCTGAATGAAGAAACGGCACATGGTGCTTGGCTTTCCCTCCTGTCCCCATCCTCCCAACTCTGAATGGGAACTAGGAGAACGTGCGTATGCAATGCGCACTTGTTATACGAGGTTTTTGTAAACTTTTCACCTGTGGTTAATTATCTCACTGGTACTTCTCCGCAGCCTTCACGGATGGCAAACTCATCAAACTTTTGCTATACGGAACTCAAGTTGGTTTAATCTATTTCAAACCTTAACTAGCTCAGACCCAAATACTACTCATTCATAGGTGGCAGCTAAAAAAGGAAATTCTAGAACAATTATGGAAACACTACCAAAATTGAAGACAGCATGCCTCACACGCGGATGTGGTGAGGTCCACGGAAACGGGAGGCGGAGGCGAGCGCTGGGACCAGTAAGAACGGCAGGCTCAGACGGCTCGGGGACGAGCGCACAGTGATACTCTTAGAGAGTTCCTGTCAAGAAAGATGATCCCATCCACTTACACGAGCCACGGTAAATGGGTCAATAAAATTTCACGGTTGGGGGACCAAAGGCAGCAAGTGCCAGAGACAAGTCACTTGCTGATGAAAGTGGACGTGGACCTTCTGTTGCGGAGCTTGACGAAACCATCCTTCACCAAGATCAGCGCTTGTCCCAGACACGGGCCAAATGCCAAATGGATCCCACACACGTGCAGTCGCCCCACCAAACCCTGTCCTCCTGGAGCCCTCATTTCTACAGGTTTTGTGCAGAAGCGCTTCCTTCCTTTCTTTCCTTTCAAAGACAAACTCTAGAGATTTTGCACAAGGCTAACAGTGCCAGCTGAAAGAACTGTACATAAACTCCAAGAGAGGTCTTTAATGTTCGAGCCATCTTGGAAAAGTGGAATCTTAGAAAGGAAGCAATATCCTTCGAGTTTATTGTCATGCTTACAATAACCCTCCACGCTTAAACTACTTTATACACTTCGTCAGGATGTATGGAATGGCGGTTTATTCAACTTTGAATTTTCTTCATTATTCCATATATTTTCCCCAAACAGGGCCAATGTGCCCATTCTTTTCTGCAAGCAGGCTGGCTTCAACAAAGAACTACAAACCAGAAGGTGCGATCACAGTAACACCATCGCAGTTTGTACAGTGTGAACTCTTACACACATTATCTGGTTTGATTTTTGCATGGCATTTGACAGCAGGTTAATAACATCACAGAAATGTGACATAAATACATGCATCTGAAGCAAGCATATTTAGCTAATGTGAGCATGTCGTATGTTTCAAACATCTTCTCCGTGGCCTTCACTAATGGCAAACTCATCAAACTTTTGTTATAACAAATTCAAGTTCACCTTATCTATTTCAAACCTTAACCAGCTCAGATCCAAATACTACTCATTCATAGGTAGCAGCTAAAAAGGAAATTTTATAACTGTTATGGAAATACTACAAAGGCCGTAATGTTTATTGCCTAAGAAGATCACTCTCAGTATGTGATACTGAATATTTCATAATAGATACCCAATAAATGCTGCTGTCTTCCTGAGCACACCTGGGATTCCGTCCAGGAGTCAGAGCTGTGTGTGCTGGCAGGGGTGTAAAAAGTACAGGAGCGTGTGGGGTTGATATGATATGCATGTAACTGATTCAGGGCTTAATAATTCCCCCAAATCTCTCTCATTATCCTTAAATTCACTACACCTCTTTACAGGATCATATAAGATGACAATGGACATTTCCAAATGCAGAAAGAGCATGCAAAAGAAGGGTAAATATTGAGTCCTACATCATTAAAAATCCCCCCCACGTTTCTAAATAAAATGATGTAACACACCTCTGCAAATATTTTCAAATCCAACAAATATGTGATCTGGAGGCCAAAACAGGATCCCCTAGCAAAAGCAAAGTCATAAAATTTTTCTCTGTGTGCTCATGAAATTCCAGACATTGGATCAGCTCAGAAGCTCCTACAGAATTAAAAGGCATTCTATGTAGTCTTTCACAAAATTAAGATCTGAGCGGAAAAACACACATAATTCAGTGTTTCCTTTTTGTGTGTTCATTTGAGAAGAACGTTTCCTGCAAGCTTCACAAGAGGCACAAGCCAGCGTTCCGGGGACAGTGATCTTCATATTCTTTAGCGTTTTGCTTGAATTCAATTACTGTCTTGTTACTTTAACTACAGTTTCCTCATTCAAGCAATGACAACACAATTACCTAAATCTAAAATTTTCAACAAGGATATTACAGCATAGACAAAAGCTAATAGAAAATTCTACTCATACATCTGTGCATTACAAAGACCATAGTTCTTCAGGAAACCAAGCTCGGTAATCTTGTAAGAACTTAGTAACTTTAAAATACAGAGTCTACTTTGCATGCAAAGCTGCATACCATACCGGAGCTGCTATCTCCACGTTCATGGCAATATCACTACTGAACTAAGTTGGATAAGCAACGAAGCTGCAAATACATTTCTGATAACTAATAAACCACAACTAAGCTTCAACCAATTGAGTCAAAAACTGCAGACTAATTGCTTCAAGTGCAGTGTATTATCTGCAATTTTGAGCATAGCAGCAGTTAAGGGAAAGTAAACAACCTCATTCAATGAAACGAACGTGCATCCATTTGGCAACTTTGTCCTACAGCCAGACTGTCTGGTGCATCCATTTGGCAACTTTGTCCTACAGCCAGACTGTCTGGGGCCGTGCAGACAGTGCACACTTTGACCCAACTCGCATCAGGTCATTATGTCTCTGCTCCTTTATGAAAGCCACAGGGACCCTGGCCTCCCGACCAAGGCCTACCTGACCGTTAGCTCTTTCTTACAAGACATCATAACCACTGCATTGACAATATTTACAGCTGCTGTCTACTGAGTTCAGTGTAGAAACTGAGGTCCTCCAGAGTCCAGCACTGCCGAGCTGGTAGGGACAGGACTGGAATTTACACTCTGGCCTGCTGGAACCCAAAGCTGGTACTCCTTCTCCTACACAGCCCCTACCTCACCACCGCTTGGCTCTATAAACCGAAGCTTCACTGTTTCGGACCCCCAGGTGGCTCGGTGTTAAAGAATCTGCGTGCCAGTGAAGGAGATGCAGGGGATGTGGGTTCAATCCCTCAGTGGGGAGGATCCCCTCGAGAAGGAAACAGCAGCCCACTCCAGGAGTCTTGCCTGGAGAATCCTATGGACAGAGGAGCCTGGCAGGCTACAGTCCATGGGGTCACAAACAGTCAGACACAGCTGAGCACACAACACTCACTCACTCACTGTTTCATTTCTTTCTTCTTAAGAAAGCACAGTATGCTGTTACCCACCCTGGAAATCACTCGTGCACCCATGCTGCCTTGTGACAAAGCCTGAGAAAGGTGGCCATCCCACCTAGCAGAGGGCAAGCAGGATGAATGTTCCAGACCAACTCAGCCTTGCCACCTTGATCCACTTGCTTCCTTTTTCTCTGAAAGCACTCCTCCCACCTGAGTCTCAGAGGACCAGCTCAAACTGCTCCTCCAAGTCAACTCTCTCTACACATAGCGGAAGGTGCTGCAATCTGGATCTTACCATCTTTTCATTTCAGGGCGTCACTTTCGTGGAGGAGAAAGACTAAGTGCTTCTGCTTCAGCAACAACAGAAAGGGGCTTTGGGAACACACACTGTCTCTTTTCCCACCTTTTCTCATCGACTGGCTTTCTTGTTTGTGAGTTGGTAAATGAGAGAACATTCACTTATGTTACAGACATGAGTCATGGCAACACTGGATGGCCATGCCTGGCCTGTAGGTGGGGCGAAGCGTTGATGCTTGCGTTGTGGGGAGAGGCTTCAGGCAAGTCAGGCGGGGGCAGTGGCACACCGAGCATCAGAGACAGCAAGGCGAGCCCGGCGCTCGGGAGGCTGGATTTTATTTTCCTCCAAAAATTTAATCCATTTGCTGAATGAATCGAACCACGGACCCCCGAGCTCTGTGAGACACTCACTGGACGGGTTTTAGAGAGGACGATGTGCTTCACCCCTTCACTGATTTATTTTGCACATAGACTCATGGGCAGGCACGGCGCACGCTGCTGGACGTACAGAAGGAACAGGGCCTGTCTGTGTCTATCAGAGGCTCACAGCTGTGTGTCAAGGAAGGGAAAACACATTCCACATTAGAGAGCTTTAAGCAGAAGTCCTTTGTCACACTTGCCCCTACTGGAGGCCGATGGGCATCCTGTTGTCCTGGTGATGAGCACAGAGCACATGCTGACCCTCAGCTAAAGCAGCATCCAGGGATCCATAGACCCCCTAAATCCACAGATCCCTAGTTTTGTCTTGCAGAGTAACCCAGGAAATCGAAAGATCAAATCCTACACTTCTACTACTGTTTACAGCAGTAGATCTTCCCAACCCAGGGATGGAACCCAGGTCTCCCGCATTGCAGGCAGATTTTTTCCCAGCTGAGCCACCAGGGAAGCCCAAGAAGACTGGAGTGGGTAGCCTATCTCTGCTCCAGCAGATCTTCCCGACCCAGGAATCGAACTGGGGTCTCCTGCATTGCAGGCAGATTCTTTACCAGCTGAGCTAATGGAGGGAAGCCCTAGAGGTGATGTAAATTACCAAAGTCACACAGCTGACAAATTCAGGACACAAACCACACGAAGGGAACAGAGAGATACTCAACTTGGAGTCCACGGATGGACGTGAGGGCTTCTATGAGCCTCACCCGCTCAGGAGGCTATGAGACTTTTTCTTTGTTGTTGTTTGTTTTTGCAGTTTAAAAGTGTGTTTTTTTTAATTATGAAAGTATGATAACAGATTCACAGGAGACTTGAAAAATACAGAACAAAGTTACATATAACTCCGCTATATATTACAATTGTTTTTAGGTAGATTAAGATTTTTAGTTGGCATTTCAATACCAAACTCTCCAAAATTAATAGAATGAACAGATAGAAAAGTGGAAGGAAAGAGTAGACCTGAAAAGCACTATGAACCAGTTCAGTATAATTGAGATTTATAACAATTTTTCTTGCTCCATCAGGATACAAATTCTGTTCAAGTTCCCATAGACTACAAACCAGGAGACACTGGAACACATCCAGGGACATAAAACAAAGGTGCAAAATTTTCAAGATAGGAGACAGTTTTCTGGTTGGCAGATCCACAGCTTTTATCAGACCCTCAAAGGGGATCCATAATCCTGGGGAAGTGGCCAACACACCATCAGTTCAGTTTAATCTTATGAACGGATGATATTCCCCGTGTTTCGACATCGGCCTTCCTGCTGGGCCAGATATGCAGTGTGTCCAGGTGTTTGCCTGGGAATCCTGTGTCTCTTGACTCTGATCTTCCTTCACCTGTCATATAACTACTACCTTTGAAGCTATTCAAGCGTAAGAGGAAATTGAAAATTACCTACTGCCTGCTTCCAAAGCAGGCAGAATTTATTAATTGTTGCTTATTTTTGAAATTTGGGGAGAAAAACATTTGTTATAGCCTCATTTTTTCCCCCTTGTTTGAAAAACAACTCATTAAGTAACTCATTAAATAGAAGTTGCTCTGAAAACCCTAATGCCTCCAGGGATGGAGCTGTAAAAAGAAGAAACATCTCTGTCTCTCCACAGACAGGAAGACAAGGAACTGCAGGAAACCCCAGGTGGCCTCAGCACACACCCTTTCTCAGCTGGTCTGCAGACAAGGGTTTTTATTGCATCTATAACACTAAATTCTTTTATTTCCGTTTCAGTTTCCAGTCCATCTCAGTTTGGGGGTTAATCGTCTTAGTATATTATTTTTATTAGGTCTCACCCAGGAGTGCTTGGTTTGAAGCAAAAACTAAGGAACAGTCTTGAATCTGCGAAGTGCTGGCTGTGTGATTTTGGTAATTGATGTAATCTCTCCGAGCCCTATTTCCTCCTGCACAAAATCCTTCTACTGAGTCAGGCGTCTGGACTGTTGCTCTTGGGCTCTGATGGCCTGTCCCAGGGTCATGAGGGTGGTGCTTTCGTCTCTTTTACATGTTGGATTTGTCTTTTCTTATGGAATAGGTTTCTGTTACTAAAACAGGGGTCCAAAAATCACACTGGCCAAGATGGTCTATAAAGCGTCCTAAAAGTCAAAACTCTGTGATTTCCTAGAACACCACCTCTTGGAATGGACACAAACCCTTACCAAATGCTGAAAACCAGGAGAGCCACTCAAATATCATCGTTAATGCCAACACGCAGAGAAAGGGCTCATTCAACGGCAGAGGGAAATCTTCATTCTAAGAATAGTGTTCTGTGCTTAAAACTGTTTTCCTCACAGCAATGGTGTGACTGGCATTATCTCCAAATGTGGAACTGAACCAGATTTGCCCAAGATCGCTCAGCTACGAGGGGGAAGGGCTGGGATGTGAAGTCAGAAGCATCCATGTATTCTCCCAACTGCCAGCAAAGAGGGCTATTGGCAACGACTATTCACACTGTCAAAGCAAAACAGCCACCCCAGGGCTCCCATCGGAGCTTCGAGGTGTGAGCTTTGAAGTATTAAGGCTTTATGATTTGTAATGGCCAAAGAATTGATGTTTTTGAACTGTGGTGTTGGAGAAGACTCTTGAGAGAGTCCCTTGGACTGCAAGAAGATCCAACCAGTTCATCGTAAAGGAAATCAACCCTGAAAATTCATTGGAAGGACTGATGCTGAAGCTGAAACTCTGATCCTTTGGCCACCTGATGCAAAGAACTGACTCATTGGAAAAGACCCTGATGCTGGGAAAGATTGAAGGCAGGAGGAGAAGGGGACAACAGAGGATGAGATGGTTGGATGGCATCACCGACTCGATGGACATGAGTTTGAGCAAGCTCCGGGAGTTGGTGATGGACAGGGAAGCCTGGCGTGCTGCAGTCCGTGGGGTCACAAAGAGTCGGACATGACTGACTGACTGAACTGAACTGATTTGTAATGGCACGACAGCGTTTACCTGCCAAAACTCTCTCACTGGTAATCGCATTCTCTGACTGTGTATCATATGCCTTGGTACTGGGAAAGCGGGGTTTATTTGTTTTTTCAAAATCAGAGCCAGAAATTTTAACCATCCCAAGTCTTAAATGTTTTTCAGATTATTTCAAGAAATAGGATGTGTATATATCTATGTTCCTATCTACCTACTTGTGTGCGTGTATATATCATATGGCCTTAAAACACCCTGTTGCTTGTGAACTTGAATTTTATTTGGGACATCATACACTCCTTTTCAGATCTCTGAAAACTAGAATCCTACAGCGCCCTTTCCAGTCCCTCAAAGTCACACCCAGATGACATAACTCCCCCACAAAGTGTAATTTTATGTCCAAGTCGTTCTTCCAGTTTCATATATTCCCCTCAAATCCTCTTCTTTTATGCAGGATTCTGTCATGTGAAGTTCAGTTTTCTTCTCTTTCTTTGAGAATATGACTAACCCTCTGCTGCTTCTCATCCTTCCCAGGCCATCACGGCACTGTAACCCTCTCATGTGGGCGCCGAAGAATTGATGCTTTTGAACTGTGGTGCAGGAAAAGACTCTTGAGAGTCCCTTGAACAGCAAGGAGATCAGATCATTCAATCCTAAAGGAAATCAGTCCTGAATATCCATGGGAAAGACTGATGCTGAAGCTGAAGCTGCAATACTTTGGCCACCTGTTGCGAAGAACAGACTCATTGGAAAAGACCTTGATGCTGGGAAAGACTGAAGGCAGGAGGAGAAGTGGGTGACAAGAGGATGAGACGGTTGGATGGCATCACCAACTCAAGGACATGAGTTTGAGCAAAGTGGGAGTTGGTGATGGACAGGCAGGCCTGGCGCGCTTCAGTCTACGGGGTCACAAAGAGTCAGACACAACTTAGCGACTGAACAACAACACGTAAGCAGGTCCTGTTTCCCCAAACTGCCTTCAAGCCCCACAGAACATTCCACCCCCAAGGTGGACCACTCCGCCCCCCCCGCCCCCCGCCCCCCGCCCCTTAGAATGCAGACAGCACAACTGGGAATTCCTCTCCTCTCCTGACCTCCAGCTGGTATGTCCAGTGCTCCCTTCCTCTACTCTGCCTCTTGACTCTGACTGTAGGGAGGATGCACTAAAGGAAATAAGTCAGGAAGAGAAAGGCAAATCCCCCATGGTATCACTTACATGCGGAATCTAAAAGGCAACATAAATGAACTTATCTGTGAAACAGAAAGAGACTCAGAGAGAGAGAGGACAGACATCCTGCCCGAGGGGAATGATGGATTGGGAGGCTGGGATGAGCAGATTCAAGCTGTATGAATACAATGGATAAACAACAAGGTCCTACTGTATCGCACAGGGAACTATAACCAGTATCCTGCGATAAGCCACAACAGAAAAGAACACTTTTTAAAATGTATATAACGGAATCACTTTGTTGTACAGCAGAAATTAACGCAACGTTGTAAAGCAACAATACTTTAAAAAAAAAAATTTAAAACAAATAAAAACCTTCCTCCAATCCAACAGCTGTCTAATAAGTGGATGGGGTATTAGGCAGCTATTAAAATTTAAAATATGTTTACCTGTCTCTCCTATCCAGGGATCCAACTTAAGATACATAGTTAGTGCCATAATTTTAGAATTTCCAGTGGGAACACTGTAACAACCTCAAACATTCTAACAAGAAGAATACAAACCTTGTCCTCAAAATAGAGAAGGAAAGTTCTTTCATTCATTTTAACACCTACATCACCACCATTCAAGGACATCTCTATTGAATATTTCCAAGAGACAAAAATGGGCATGCATTTCAGATTTTGTGCTTTGATGATCATGTTTCCCTGGGCAAACCTAATACTTATGGGGTGAAATCTAGCCTTCTACGGACATGGACACCCACTATTGTCAAGAGGAATCACATGAGCGCGTCAGAAGACAGACCTTGGGAAATGTTTTGAAAGAGCTCCCCGCCCACCTTGGTTTCCTATTTTAATCACCAGACCATGCTGGTGCTTTTTAGTCCACCATCTCCACCTTCACAGGGGCGTCAGACACAAATTTTTGAAAAGCCTGTGTTCCAAATTCACAGCTTAGCAGTTTGAGAAAATGCTCAGTGTCTTGTGCGGTTTCTGAGAAGAAAGTTTTTCTCAAAATCTAGTAGGAGAAGCTAAAACTCTCTAGACATCAATCAGATGCTAGTAAGGGAAGCTACACATCTCTAAAAATTGATCAGATACGAATCCCGGGTCGGGAAGATCCCCTGGAGAGGGAAATGGCAACTCACTCCAGGATTCTTGCCTGGAGAACCCCATGGGCGGAGGAGCGTGGTGGGCTACAGTCCATGGGGTTGCAAGAGTCAGACACGAGTTAGCGACTAAAGCACCACCACCATCCGTAAGGAAATAAAATGTATACAGCCATGGAAAATTCTGTTATCAAGACTCTTCTATCACTGGTGTGTTTTGCAAAGTTGCTGGTGGAGGGCTGCATTCCAGATCCTACAGCATCCGAGCCACCGGCGCTGAAAGGAGCCAGCCACCACCACGGAAGCTGGCCCGGGACAGTGACTCAGTGTCCGTGCTTATGGCCGTATTTCTCAAGAAGGGATTCACAGCAGATTTTGACTCCACTGCCATGAGCTCAACCTGGAAATAGAAGCTGAACCCAGCAACAGTATCTGCTGTTTGGTCCTTGACTGATGCAGCACCTGCTCCAATGGAAACACAGAATTCACAGACCTCATGACACACACGCAATCCACCAGTGGTTGAAGGGGCGCCAAGACAGGCCTCACGGTGGCCTCTCCCTACTTTTCCACGAACAACTGGGACCAGCTGGGACCACAGTTTGTCATGTATCAACTGTGCCATAACTTTGTACCAGAAATTTCAACCATTAATAATTCAATTTGGTCTATTTACCAACAGTTATTGTTAAGCTTTTGGTTTTTGTTTTATTTTACGTTGGCATATACTTGATTATTACTTCCCAGGTGGCGTAAACAGTAAAGAACCCACCTGCCAATGCAGGAGACCTAAGAGATATGGGTTCAGCCCCTGAGCTGGGAAGATCTGGAGGAGAGCATGGCAACCCACTCCAGTATTCTTGCCTGGAGAACCCCGTGGACAGAGGAGCCTGGCCGGCCACAGTCCACGGGGTTGCAGAGTCAGACCCGACTGAAGTGGTGAATCACACACACCTGATGAACAATGTTGTGTTATTTCCAGGTGTACAGCAAAGGTCACACACACACATGTATCCATTCTTCTTCATATTCTTTTTCCATTTAGGTTACTACAGACTATTGGGCAGCGTTCTCTGTGCTATACAGCAGGGCCAAGCCAATCATCTGTTTTAAATATACACATTGCTATTGCTAAAGGTATGGATGTTCCGAAGGAGGGTGACACATTGTACCAGTTTTACATGTTTTTAAGTAACTGGATTTGTCTCGATCTTTTAGCAAAGCCAGGTGGAATACAGCACATAAAAATGAGTTGATAAGAAGAATCAACTATGAACAAACACCAGTCCTGCAGAGGCACCAGGCGCGAGTAAAGGCCTATCAGGGACAGGACATAAAGAGTTCCGGAGAGCAAAAGGAAGACGGGGGAGGAGCATGGAGAAGAAATATCCTGGACTTAACCACGTTCCCTGGGCTATTTAAAAAAATCCTTTCCACCCTCCTCTCTTAAGGAAGGAAATGTCAGTCTTGTGAATAATTACAGCAAGTGGGATTCAGGCTGAAATTTCACCCAAACGCGTGGTTATCTCCTCCTTGTGGCTTTAAGGCCACAAGGCATCCAGATGCAAATTTGAAAAAGACATTTCAGTTCATTCCGTGTTTCCAAAGGATGTCTGAAACAAGAATACACACCCCACACCTGTCTGATATTTTTAAAGCAAGGACTTCAAGCCACCATTGACCTCTAAAATCTTTTAGAGAATTGCTTCTTTACCCAGTTAAATTCTTGTCCTCAATTTTCAGGACTTGATCATCAGACTCATCCAGTCTTGTCTTTCTCAACGAGAGAGGGTGAAAGATGTCTATTACAAAACCAAATCAGTTAATGCCAAAGACAGGCACGGCTCATTTCCATAAAAAATAATAAAGCTGCGATTCCCGCTGAGCCGGAAACACGGTGACTGTTCATTACTGTAAGTGGTGAGCGTCTTTGCATTTTCGGCAGGCACATTGGAGCTGAAAACGTTTCGGTGAAGGTGAACGGAAAGTATTTTCCAACCTTTTACATCTCCAGCTTTTCTCTGTGGAACACTGGGAATTCCTGGCGGAGCTTTCCCTGGCAAGTCCACTACTAAAGAGGAAGCAGAAGACCAAGTGCAATGTGACACTTGCTGAGAAAGTGTAGCACAGCGGACTGTGTTCCATGCACGGAGAGTATTTTCCAGGAAGGAAAGTCTGCTGGTTCCCACCTGTTTTGCATTTGGGCCGTGGATACAGCCAATCTGGGAGGGTGGGGCGGTGTGGGTTTTCATGTAGGAGATTAAGTGAGCAGAATACTACTAGAGCTCATCATCAGTGCTGGTGAAGTTCACAGGATACAAAATTAATACAGTCCCATTTACCACTGCATTTCTATACTGTGATGGTGAGTATTCAGAAAGAGAAACTAAGAAAACAATCCCATTTATCACTGCATCAGGAAGGGCAGAATTCCTTTTCTTCCTCAGGTAGGAAGGAAAGTTTTGAAAGAAAAGACTTGTACTCTCAAAACGATAACACACTGATGAAAGAAACTGAAGATGATACAGAAAAATATACCATGTTCTTGGATTGGAAGAGTCGATATTGTTAAGATGAATATATTACCCTAGCCAATCTATAGATTCAATGCAATCCCTATCAAATCATCAGTGGCACTTTTCACAGAAGGAGGACCAAAAAAAAGTTTTATATTTATACAGAAATGGAAACACAAAAGACCCTGAATACTCAAAGCAATCTTGAGAAAGAAAAAGGAAGCTGGAGGAACCAGAATCCCTGACTTCCCAGTATATTATAAACCTACATTGATCAAAACAGTATGGTATGGTACTGGCACAAAAACAGCAGCAAAGGCTCAGAAATAAGCATATGCACCTAAGGCTAATTAATCTGTGACAAAGGTGGCAAGAACATACGGTGGAGAAAAGACAGTCTCCCCAATAAGCGGTGCTGGAAAAACTGGACACCTACATAAAAAAGAATGAAATTAGAACATTCTCCAACATCACGTGCAAAAATAAACTCAAAGTGGGTGAAAGGCCTGAATGTAAAACTGGATACCGTGAAACTCTTTGGGGAAACCATAGGCAAGAACATTCTCTGACACGCATCGCAGCAAGATCTCTTTGGACTTCTTTTAATACAGCACGCGACTTACATCCCAGAAGACTGGGAACTACCGGCGGACACCAGGACACACAGATTACAGCTTTGCACTGGTGTTCACTTCATTGCTACGCTGGTGTCTCCAGTAATGAGACCATATATCCTTCCTCGGAGAAGAGCATCACTCAACGCCCCTTCCTCTCTCTGCTGTCCCTTTGCTCCCTCAGCTCCAGGACCCACCCTGGCAACTCCAGGCCCTGAGCTCTTCTTCTGAACCTGCTCTTGCTTGGACACCCATGACTTCTGAATTCTGCCCCCTCAAATCCTTCACACACCAACCAGTTTTGCAGTGAAAGTGATTCTCTCTCTCTCTCTCTCTCTCTCTCGCTGCTCTGGAAGCTCACAAACCCTACAGGTGTTTCCAGATAAACTTAACAGCCTGGTGTTTCCAGATAAACTTAACAGCCTGGCAATCCCTATCCTTCACCAGTTCCTTCAAGCTTCCTTTTCGTCCTTAGTCCACGGGCAGATTGGCTTATTTAAAACCAGAGACGTCACTTTGTCAACAAAGGTCCATCTAGTCAGAGCTACGGTTTTTCCAGTAGTCATGTATGGATGTGAGAGTTGAACCATAAGAAAGCTGAGCATCAAAGAATTGATGCTTTTGAACTGTGGTGTTGGAGAAGACTCTTGAGAGTCCCTTGGACTGCAAGGAGATCCACCCAGTCCATTCTAAAGGAGATCAGTCCTGGGTGTTCTTTGGAAGGACTGATGCTGAAGCTGAAACTCCAGTACTTTGGCCACCTCATACGAAGAGTTGACTCATTGGAAAAGACCCTGATGCTGGGAGGGACTAGGGGCAGGAGGAGAAGGGGACGGCCGAGGATGAGACGGCTGGATGGCATCACCAACTCCATGGACGTGAGTTTGTGAGTTGGTGGTGGACAGGGAGGCCTGGCGTGCTGCGATTCACAGGGTTGCAACAAGTCGGACATGACTGAGCGACTGAACTGAACTGAGTACAATTACTGCCATCACGACACCTTCTGAGTCATGAAAGAACCATCTGAGAAACTCTAAAGGCAGCCATGTTTGCACTTCCGAATACTGAGCCTCGATTTTCTGGTTCTTCTTCCCCCCTTTCCCCCTCCCCCTCCTCTTCTTTCTCTTCTTCTCCTTCCTCCTCTTTTAATACTACATTTGCCTTCACAGCAGTCCCCTCTTCTTTTAAGACAGTTACACAAAACATTAACCGTCATGATGGTCAAAGCAAGGTCCTCTGTTTAAGTATCTCGTCCAGCCACTGACAGAGGCAGAAGGCCGCATACACAGAGGGCTAGCCAGGGCAGGTGAAGTCATCATCCACGTGTCCCTGGGAAGGCCCGCCCTCTCACAATTCTCGGCTCCACGTGCTGTGTTTCATTGATTCTTTGTAAGTCTGTTTATTCGGGCGCTGGGTCCCAGCTGCAGCACAGGAGCTCTTCAGTCTTGCTTGAGGCGTGCAGGATCTAGCTCCCTGACCAGGGGTCACACCCGGGACCCCGTCGCTGGGAGTGTGGAGTCTTAGCCACTGGGCCACCCGGGAAGTCCCGCCATGCTGTTAATGCTCACTTTATAGCTGTTTGTAAAATTCTCATCACTTCATAAAACACTTCTATAGTGCCGCTATCATTACAAACAATTAGATAATATTTTTTTTTAGGTTTAGTCTTTTAAAATTGTTTATTGAGCTGAAATTCACTTAACACGGAATGAACTATTTTGACAAATACGGTTGGGTGGTATTTAGTGCACTCACAAAGCTGTCAACCATCACCTCTATTTCTAAGACTGTTATCACCACCAAAGAAAATTCTAGTTGCATTAGCGGTCACTCTCCATTCCCAGCAGCCCCTAGTAACATCTTCAATCTAATCTAAGCCATCAGTCCACACCAGGTCCCAGGCCCATCATTCACTAGGAGAAGAGACACATGGGGCCTACATATTAGGACTGTGCAGCTCAGAAAAACCGAGAAGCAACAAAAATAACTGTCAGTGGCTTCCCTGGAGGCTCAGAAGGTAAAGAGTCCGCCTGCAGTGCAGAAGACCAGGGTTCGACCCCTAGGTCGGGATGATCCCCTGGAGGAGGAAATGGCAACCCACTCACCTCTGGCAGGACTATCAGAGCTACCAGTTTTCAGATCAAGGGAAGTTAGAGAGGTGGTGACTGAACTTAACAAAGAGCAAAAGATTCAGGCTTGTCCACAGGACACAGAGTATTTCCATATGAAAAGAGATTTTGCTGAAGACCATTAAAGAAAAGGGATATTTGCCTTTATCTGTGAGATTCCTCAGCAAAAGAAGGTGGAAGGGATCACAGGATGCACTCTTCCAGCTCTGGGATTCTGTGATGCACGAGCCCTGCCGACGCATGCACGCGCGTGCGTGTGGGTACATATCCACACACACACAAATACAGAGTCTGCACCCCTGCTCACTATGTGAGGAACAGGGTGTCCCGGTTGGCTGGAACCATGGAGCCCGAGCCTGCGGTCTCCTCTGTCTCAGCAGCACCTGAGATGAGCACTTTCCAACTTTAAGTCATTTGACGGGAGGGCAGTACAGTTTAAAAAGGGAGAGAAAGTACCTTAATATAGTTCTCTATGGTAGGATCTAGTTTGTGAGAATGCGCTAAATCAAATTAGCCTCTGATTTTTCTACTTCACTTACGAGGCTAACCTCTGGGCACATGTGAAGCAAGGGTGCTGGCCAGGGTGGATTCTGGTCTCGCCAACAAGCCTCCGCAACACCTGACTGGCTTCAGAGTCGAAGGGTGGATTTAATTCCTTCAGCTTAAAAGATGCATTGTTTCCAAGCATCTCTGGGGTTTTTTATACTTCATTTAAAAATGACTTTTAGCATCTTCAGAGAGAAGGGAGAATAGTTTTCTAGAAGCCTGTTTCCCATTTCACTCCAATAGGAGCAGCACGGGTACTCAGTCATGCCAGCTCTTGGTGACCCCATAGACTGTAGCCTACCAGGTTCCTCTGTCCATGGGATTTCCCAGGCAAGAGTACTGGAGCAGGTTGCCATTTCTTCCTCCAGGGGATCTTTCCGACCCAGGGATCGAACTCGCGTCTCCTGCTTTGGCAGGTGGGTACTTTACTGCTGAGCCACCTGGGAGGCCTAAAATACGTCATACAGTCTCCAAAAAAAAAACCACTCCTCCCACATATTCATCATTTTATAGTACATATTTTAGAAAACAAATTGGTAAAACTCAGCAATCTCTAATTAACAGGTAAAATCAATTGGTTATATGCTATTTCTTGGATTTTTTTTTTTCATTAATCTGCAGTAGTCCTCAAATAAAAAAGCTAATTCCAGCTGCCACCCATGTGCCTGGCTCCCACCTACCAAGGCTCCCAACTATTGTAATACGTCTGTTAGCCTGCTGAGAAGAAAGTGGTCGTCTATTGTAACAGTCAAAAATGTGTTAAGCATCATGCCACATTAAATCCACATCCTTGGTAATGCTAAGAGTTTCAACCAGGAAGCAATGCTTGGTGATTTGAAGGCAATGAAGTTAGTACAATACAATACAATCAAAAGATCTCCAACCCAGCAATCAAACCACAAACTGGCATCTATCTCTTTCTCTCTCCTAAAATAAACTGAATCGTATTTCTCCCAGCCTGGGTAAGGGGCCATCCACAAAGCAACATGAGTTAAAAAGGAAGGCAATGATATGAAGGAGTGGAGGAATCATTAAGAGCTCGGCAATCAAAGCACAGAAACAGCTTAAATGTCTTCTGAAAATTGACAGATGATAGAGGATTGAACTAAGTATTTCATTTTCCTCTTTGTTTCTGGACTAGCAGTTAAGATTTTAGCCAATGTCCCCTAAAGATATATTTATTGCATTTCACTTAAAAAATTTTTTTAAATGTGGGCCATTTTAGAAGCCTTTTATTGAATTTCCTACAATATTGCTTCAGTTTTATGCTTTGGTTTTTTGGCTATGAGGCATGTGAGATCTTAGTTCCCCGACTAGGGATTGAACCCATGCTCCCTGCACTGGAAGTCTTAACTACGGGTCCGCCAGGGAAGCTCGAGGCGTATTTACTCTAGATGCAGTATCTCCATCGTCCATCCCCATTTTGCGTCTCCTCCCCTAACTCTGCTGCTGACCTTTTATTTATTGGACTGTGGGCTCTGGGAATTCTTCAGGGTCAAGACAACACCACACTGAGAAGAGTGGAAAGGGCCCTCCCAACTACCTGGGGAGAGACAGACCCTTCTGGATGTCCCACCAGCTCCCAGAAGCCAGGTCATGCCAGCTGAAGTCTTCCACGATTACAGCATGTTCAATTATAAGGGATTTCTCAAAATAAAAAGTATAATATCAAACAAGGGCTTATCCGTCCTCCCAAACCCACACTCTAATGAGACATTTCCAGGATTCTGGTATGAGATGGTATCAAGCAGAGTGAAAACAAAACTGAGCAGGAACCACAGACCTTATTTTACATAACAGCCTGGGCTTCTGAGGGCCCGCCCTTGGGTTTAGACTCATGAATAGCGATGCACCGGCCCCTGGTCCGAGATGCTGCCCCAGCCCTTGCTAGAAGCTGGCAGCCGGGGCAGGTTTACTTTGCAGCTAGTGAGGAGGAGCTCGGTAATAAGAGGAAGCCCCATCAGTCACTGGAGGTTGATTCAGGGTGGACACATTACTTTATTGGACAGATACCCCGGAGGAAGGCTTCGTTTGCCTGGTGTGAACCTGCGTCCACACCACAGTGAGCATTAACCCTCACACAAGCTTGCCGACTGCACAGAAGGTTTCCGAGATTTCCATAATGACAAAATCTTCTTCCCAGAAGAAATGAAACTGCACCTAAGTTCTGTAGATGACAATGATACAACCAATAGGACGGTCTCATTTTTAATGGAAAACTGGGATTTGAGGAGATGACCAACAACAGGCAGTTTGCACTATATCCTGAACAGATCCAAAATTGCCTCGTGGGAAGGCCTCTCAAGAGTTGATGGTGGGGCTGTGACATGGTGCCCCCCAGAGAGGCTCTTTGCCTTTCTGAACTCTAGAGGGGTCAAGCAAGTGTCGCTCTCTAGCAAGTGACAGCGAACAACACCCCTAACACACACAGGGAGACTCGGTGCTGTGGATTCACCAAGCCTGAGCGAGCTGCTCTGCCAAGCTACGGGTGTCTCCCAGGATCTACTTTAACGATCTGCCCGACGAGAACTAAGCACTGATTAAAAGGTAAGAACCCTCAAGATCTTCTGAGAAGAGAATTACTCTTTAAGAGCTTGCGGGCTCCCCTTTATTCCTTGAGCTTCTGCAGACACCGGGCCTCATCGGGGCAGGGTGAGCGGCTGTCCCCTGCCACCTGGGGACACCAATGCAGCCCTAAGCTTCCCTGCCAGCCCTTTAACAACTGCCACTTCTTAGCTGGGGGCCCTCTGGTCTTAACAGAAGCATCCTCTGACTTTTCCAGCTGGGAGAGTCTGCATTCTCTAAATGCCAGTGATCTGCTAGTACCTTCCAAAATACTAGGGAGTGGGAGAGCAGGAAAAGGGGCACAGGTATCCGAAAAAAAGTCCTTTAATAAAGCAGACCTGGCATGCCTTCTGGCGATTTGTGTTAGAACCAAAGCAAAGTCCTGTTGGAGAGTCATGAGCAGCTGAATTTGGGGAGAGGGCTGTGCTAGCCACTTCCTGCAGCCCCCGCCCCCACCTCCCCAGATTACAAAGTAGCAGGCACGCTTCACAACTGACAGGCTACATTTGGCAGCTCTGAGAGAGGCCTTTGTCAGCGGTCCCCACACATCAAGTTTACCTCTCCAGATGCTCCCTGAGCCCATGCATTATGGATGGACTAGGGATCCTTCAAAAATAGAAGAGGGGTGGGAGGACAAAGGCAGTCCCTGCCGGCACCGTCGGGGCTTTGATCTCACCAGCGCGGGTCAGGTGGCAAACACACAGTCATTCAAGAGACACAGCAGCCCGCCGCCACCACCTCTCTCTGCCTCCCGGCACACGCACCTCGAGCCCAGCCTTACCTGCTCCTGCTGCTGCACGGATTTCCCCGAAGCGCTGGGCTCCTTAGCTGTGGTCATGGCCCTCTGCTTCAGGGTGCACGCCGGCTCAGCGGCAGGTGCAGTCTGAGCGGGAGGACTTCGGGGCCCCCAGAGTCCAGCCGGCCGGCGGACTGGGGCTTAGTCCATACTTCCCAGAGCCAACGACTGCTGGAGAGGGGGTGGAGGGGGAGGGAAGGCGAGTGGGTACGGCCGCCTAGTTCTCTCTTTTAAATGCACAGAGCAGAAGCGGGGCGATGCTGCGGCTTCGCGGGGCTTCTGCAATTAGCAACAGCCTCTGCAATCGCCACAGAAACAACGACCACTGCTTAGCAACAGGACAAGTGGCGGCGCGGTGCAGGAAGGGGACCCGAGTGATGCGCGCCGCTCCCGCCCGCCTCCCGCGGCGCACGGCGCATGCTCGGGCCGGCGGCGGGGCGGGGAGGGGGCTGGGGAGGGGGCGCCTGCGGGGAAGGGGAGGGGGGCCGGGGAGCGGAAGGGGGAGGGGCCGCCGGCTCCGGGTCTTGTTGCCAACCTGTGCAAGGTGGCCGGACCTGCGCCCCCGGGGCACCGCTGCGGGCAGGTCACACCCGGGCGGGGGGCGCGCGAAGGGGCCACGCGGCAGAGGCTTTGTTTGTCCCTCTGCCAAGCGCAGGGCCTCCTAAGGAGCAAAGATGCCCGCGGGCATCAAAGAAAAGCTTCTTTTCTGTTTGCCTGGTGGGATTTTTCCGGCGCTCCCCCAACCTCAACCCCGCCGCCCCCCACCAAGAACACTAGGCGTGGCAATCTTGGCCTTTATTTTCCTTAAAATTCAGAAAACTTAACTATGGTCTGTCTTTTTAACTCAAAGACTCGTCTGACACCTCAAGGGTGTCTGATGGTTAAAAGGGAGAAAAAAAAAAAAAAGGAAAGAAGCTGGTGATGACCTTATAGGAACTCAAGGGCTCCCTGCTCTGTCCTGAACTCAAGGAGAGAGGGGGCAGGGGTGGCCGGCCCGCTCTCGGGCCTCATGTCCTTGAGCTTGGTCCTGACCCTGGGCACATGGCACCCACTTGGCCGCTGCCCCTGGGTGGACCGAGTGGTTAGTGGAGAAGCAACGCCCAGTGGGGACTCTGAGGGCTCTGAGCTGTGGCCTGCAGGTAGGGACACCTGTCCTTTCCAGGCCCAGGTTTCTGCTGCCCCCCGTGTGTGACTGCCCACCTCCCAGCCTGGAGCCTCTGCTGCCAAAGGGCTTCAGGTCTCGGACACTCACTGGCCTGGGGGAGTGTGGCCATCACCCCCAGCCCTGAGGAAGTGCTTCCCCTGGGCTCCAGGCGGTCCTGCCTTTGCCCCTGTGAAGCCAGTGCAGCATCTTGCAAAGAGAAGGCAGAGTAGAGCCGTCCATATCCAGCTGAAGGTTTTAATAGAAGACTTCTTGGTTCCACTCCTTCCCTGACCCCCTGACCCCATCCTTCTATAGCAACACACAGGCCAGCGCAATCCAAGGCCCCATGCCCTTTCCTGGAGGGGAGGGTCGAGCCCTGCTCCTGCAGGATTGCCCCCCCTCAACCACAGCCTGAAATTCAGCTCTAAGCGATTACTTGGCACTGATTCCAGAAGGTCAGGATGGGCAGCTGGGAGCTTGGCTGGCTCGGCCGAGAGTACAAAAATGGAAAAGCCCCGTGTGCGAGACGTGTCGCACAGTCCGGCTTCGGTCAGTGCTGTGCTTGTCTTTTATTTAGACATCCCTGCAGGGAGGGGGTTTCTGAGTGGGGACAGCACTGGTGTGTTCCCAGTGGGCCACATCCAGGCGGTCCGGAAGCCAGCGAATCGCCGGTGTGGGCTGTGGGCAGTGTGCCAGGCCACACAGACGCTCAGGGGGGCGGTTGCTCTGGAGGGGAAAGGGCGGTCACTGTGGTGTGAAGCCCCCAAGCAAACCGGCCATCACAGCAGCAGCAGCCAAGACTCAGGAAGGAGGCCTGGGGAGTGGGGTGAGCAGTGCCCCCCAACACAGCTGGACCCCGGCAGCCCCAGGGGCACCCGGTGATGGGAGAGACCAGCAGCCCTTGCGGCACAGTGGTTCATCCCTGAACATCTCAGAACTGGTCTGTTCTCCTGGGATTCCTCTTACATCGGACCACCTGGGGTGGGTCACGTCTTACAACCACCATCAGTTCACGTCTCTGAGAGCATCCACTGCTGACTCGCAGGGGCCATGAACGCCACCCAGCACCGCTGTCCAAGGACGGGACGCGAGCTGGGGGAGGAGAAGGCAGAAGGGTCCCAGGGCCCTGGGCCTAACCAGGCGGGTGGCACCCCAAGCTGCTCAGCTGTGTCTGCTGGGGAAGGGCGTGAAACCCTCAGGGCACTTCTATTTTACTTCTCAGTAAAGACCGTAAATGCGATTTTATATCTAAAATGAATATGGATATTATGCAAAGTTCACACACACTTGCAAGATTATACCTGATCCTTCAAAGGAGTCTCCTGCTGGCCCCACAGCATCAGATCTCTTGGAACTCCCTGCCCCCCAACACACATACACCCCTCCTGCAGCTCCTGTGTCTTCACGAGCCATTGATTGGGAGAAAAAGCTCGGAAATGGCTGCTGGATGGACAGGCCAGGTGGTGCCACTCGGAACTTTTCCATGGGCTTTTCTGACACCAGGTGCCCAGAGCCCAGCTTTTCTGCACTCTTGACTTGAACCGCTTTTAAAAGAGAAAGGGCAGGACTTCCAGCTGAGCCAGACGGCGCGGATGAACCCAGAGGACGTTTCACTGAGTGAAGTAAGCCAGTCACAGAAGGACAAATACTGCCTAACTCCACGGCTATAGAGGAATCTAAAATAGATTCATAGAAGCAGACAGTGGAATGGTTCTGCCAGGGGTGGGGAGTGGGGGCGGCAGAAGCAGGGAGCTGCTGTGCAGTGTTTACAAAACTATCCTGCCAGATGAAAAGGTCCTAGAGCTGCCGTAAACACCTGCTTCTGGTTAACAACCACGAGTCATATACTGACAAACCTGTCACCTGAAATACGTCAGAGAAAAACAAGCACCGTATCATTTCATTCATACATGGGGGACAGCAAACAAGCAAAAATAAATCAACACAAAAACACGTGGTGACCGAGGACAGAGAAGCGGTTAGCAGCCGGGAAGGGGCGGGGGAGGATTCAGGAGGGTCCAGTGGACACAGGGAGCGGCCGGGAAGGGGCGGGGGGGATTCAGGAGGGTCCAGTGGACGCAGGGAGACAGTTTGCGGTGGTGAGCACACTGCAGGGGCCCAGAGTCCAAACATGTTGTCCGCATGAAACATGCCATGTTATAAGCCCACACTACTGTACCTCGGAAAAGACAAGTCTGTTGGGATTAACAGGCACACAGTACTATATTCAAAGTAGATAACCAACAAGGACCTAAGGGACAGCACAGGGAACGCTACCTAATCTTTGTAATAATCTATAAGGAAAAGGTGGCATCACCGACTCGATGGACATGAGTCTGAGTAAACTCTGGGAGCTGGTGATGGACAGGGAGGCCTGGCGTGCTGCAGTCCATGGGGTCGCAAAGAGTCAGACACGACTGAGCTGAAGTGAAGTGATAATGGAAAAGACTGAAAAAATAGATACAGACGTATGTATGACTGAAACCCCTGTACACCTGACACTAACACACTGTAGATCAACCGTGGCTTTCCCTAATGGCTCAGTGCTAAAGAATCCACCTGCCCATCAGGAGATGTGGGTTTGAACCCTGGGTTGGGAAGATCCCCTGGAGAAGGAAAGGGCTACCCACTCCAATACTCTTGCCTGGGAAGTTTCATGGACAGAGGAGTCTGGCAGGCTATAGTCCCTGGGGTCACAGAGAGTCAGATGTGACTTAGTGACTAAACAACAACAATAAAAATCAATTATACTCCCCAAACCATCACAATATTGCAATATCATAAACTATCCTCTAATTACTAGAAAAAGAACTTATGGCAAAAACCATCACAATATTGCAATATCGTAAACTAATTATCCTCTAATTACTAAAAAGAAGTTATGGCAAAAACCATCACAATATTGCAATATCGTAAACTAATTATCCTCTAATTACTAAAAAAGAAGTTATGGCAAAAACCATCACAATATTGCAATATCATAAACTAATTATCCTCTAATTACTAAAAAAGAAGTTATGGCAAAAACCATCACAATATTGCAATATTGTAAACTATCCTCTAATTATTAAAAAAGAAGTTATGGCAAAAACCATCACAATATTGCAATTATCCTCTAGTTTAAAAAAATCAACTATATTCCAATTAAAAAGATAACAACCTGTGGCTGATTCATGTCAATGTATGGCAAAACCAATACAGTACTGTAATGTAGAATAAAGTAAAAATAAATTTTTTTAAAAAAGATGTCTGTTCAAAGGGTAGATCTCTTTAAGAGAGAGAAAGGGCTGCATTTTATCCATATTTTAAAATTAATCAGTATCCCTCTAGAACAAAAGCACCATGCCCAAGTTTATCCTTCAAGCTAAAGTGTGTCCTGCACACTTCTTTCAGAGCCTTGCTGCCTGCCCCAATGAGCATTAAGTTTCTAGCATCCATCCTTAGCAAAGGGACAAAGTCAAGGCTTACTTGCCTCACAATACCTGCAGTGACAACGGCCACCTGGGGCTGCCCTGTGCTGGGCACTCAAGCCCAGCATGTCTGTGAGGCCGGCCCTGAAACTGCCCCATTTATGAAAGGAAATTGACATTTTGAGAATTTCAATATTACTCTTATCATTAGCCAGCAAGTAAGTGCCCAACTTAAACTTGGGCAGGCCAGGGCTGGGGCTACCGTACTGCACTGGCTCAAAATGCCTGCACAGCAGAAGATGGAAGATACTTAAGTAGTCTGTGCCAGGAAGTACACTGAGCACTGGACACCCGTTCCCTTAATTGATCCTTAAAAACCTCTTAGGCACACCTGGCATCAGCTCGCTAGGGGAGCCACAACAGAGCATCGGAGAAGCCCAGGATCACGGCGCTGGCGCCTTCTGAGGCCCCTGTTTTGGTAGCCCCTCTGTGCGTGCGCGACCTGCTCTTCATACAGGACATCAGTCCTGGGGGATTAGGGGTCCGCCCAGTGACCTCACTTTATGTTAATCAGCCTTTTAAGACCATGGCTTCAGACACAGTCCCATTCTGAGGTCCTGGGGTTGCAACTTCAACGTGTACATAAGGAGGTACACAGTTCAGCCCCTAATGTTCATTGTGAGCTCATTTCACTGATGAGGAAACTGAGGCTTGAAACGATTCCGCAGTCTTTCCAAAACCCACACAGTCAGTAATAAGCATCAGAGTTACTCCAAACAAGAGTAAGGCGCCTGACCAACCTCCCGCTATCTGCGAAGCGGCAGGCAGCTCAAGGGTCTGCCCTAATGGCCCACTCTAGGCAAGTCCCTGCTGGGGGTCCCGGGAGGATCCCAGCGCAGTTCAGACTAGCCCTTCCCAGGTGAGTGTTGCCTGTGCCAAGGGAGGGCAGAGAGAAGACGGTGTGAGCAGAGACTCCTTCCGCAGCACACAGCGACGCCTGCTCCTCACCCCCGCCGGCTCTTCCCTGCCCTCGCTGGACGCAGGCAGCTGAGCCTGGCAGAGCGCGGCAGCCCGCTGGCAAAGGAAGCCGCCGCCAGCTGCTCGCCCTGCCATGTTACCCACCTCCCTTTCCCACTGGGCCCATCGCCTGGCACTACCAGAAACCTCTGCGATCCCGCAAGCAGCCTCCCTGCATGGACCCGAAGCCCCACAGTCCCGAGCAGGTGCGTGGGGCTGGAGGCTTGGTCACGTGGGCACCGTGCAGCCTGCAGCCTCCTCTCCTGTCCAGTGTGTCCCAGACCGGCGGCTGGCACCTGCTCAGCCGATTAGGGTCTGCGTGCGCACGCGCGGCCCTGGGTCCTGTGGCAGCCCCAGGCCGTTCTCGCTCCGCTGATCTTGCTCACTTTGCCCCGAGCAGCCAATCGGCTGAAACAGCTTTGCCTCACCACTGGCTCCATCAGCCCGTCTTTACCAAGCACCTAGTGTGTGCCGACGGCAACAGCACTGACAAGAAGCAGGCACGTTAGCTGCCTTGTTGCTGTAAGGGATCAAAATGGCCTTAGAGTAGGATCCCTGGAGAGCTTGATTTTTTTATTTTTATTTTTTTTTAGCATTAACCATCAGCGAGAGAAACCAATTCTAAGTTACAGTTCCCTGAAAATTAAACGTGAATATGGGCAGCAAGGTAAGATTCCCTGGAGAGTCCCGTCAGGATCCAAAGAAGTAAGTTTAGAAAAAGAGCTTATAGAGATACATAGAAAATTACCACTAGGGAGGATACGTGGGTAAGCTTCCTGAAGACTGGATTTCTCCAGAGAAACAGAACCAATAGGATGTGTGTGTGTGTGTACATAAAGAAAGAAGAAACTAAAGTTGCTCAGTCATTTCTGACTCTTTGCGACCCAATGGACTGTAGCCTACCATGCTCCTCCATCCATGGGATTTTCCAGGCAAGAGTTCTGAAGTGGGTTGCCATTTCCTTCTCCAGAGGATCTTCTGGACCCAGGGATCAAACTCGGGTCTCCTGCATTGTAGGCAGATGCTTTACCATCTGAACCACCAGAGACAGAATCCAAATGTGTGTGCACATATACAAATACTATACATATACATATACGGAGAGAGAGATTGGTTACTTTTTTTTATTTGGATGTGTTGGGTCTTTTAGTTTTGGCATGCAGGCTTAATTGCCCCCATGGCATGTGGGATCTTAGTTCTCTGACCAGGGATTGAACCCATGTTCCTTGCGTTGGAAGACAGAGTCTTAACTACTGGACAATATGAGAAGTCTTGAGATTGGTTAGTTTTAGAAATTTAGGGAGTTGGCTCATTTCCTTGTGGGGGCTTGCTAATCTGAAATCTGCAGGGTAGGACTGTGCAGGGCAGCAGGCTGGAAACCCAGGGAAAGGCCATCTGGAGGAAGAATTGTGTCTTCCTTTGGGGGAGGTTGGTCTCTTTTCTCTTAAAGCCTTCAACTGATTAGACAAAGCCCGCCCACACTAAGGAGGGTAATGTGCTTTATTCAGAAGTCTACTGACTTAAATGTTAATCACATTAAAAAGCACCAGTTCTTCCCAGCAGCATCTAGGAGACCAAACGCTGGTACCACGGGCCAGCTGCTCCGACACAAAATCAACCATGACAGGCAATAAGCAGAGGTGACTGGCAAGGCGTTCGGTGAGGTGAGTATTCTTAATTTACTAATACCGTTCTTCTCCTCTCCACTGTTCCCATCCTTCTACTTGAAATGTTTGCTACAATTCTGAATCATGAAATCCAGACCCTTCATGGGAGAAAACAGAAAAGCCATCAGATTCCTGAGTTTCTTTCCTCCACATGTTTTATACAGAAGACAGAAACAGACTTCTCTCTTACATAAGCCATCATGACTTGGGTTTGCTGTCATGCACAACCAAGACGAGCTCAAATGAACACAGGACCAATTCCTCTTCTGTCTTCTCAGTTTTGCTAGGAGTAACTCCCTAAAATTGCAGCCAATTAGGAAGAAACAGGAGCTGATCTTACCTATTTATTTATTTGGCCATGTGCGTGGCTTGTGGGATTCCTGACCAGGGATCAAATCCACATCCCCTGAAGTGGAAGCATGGAGTCTTAACCCCTGGGCTGCCAGGGAAGTCTCTGATCCATCTTAAGAGGCCTGATAAATGTATGTTGATTTCCAGATGTAGCAAATAAGTGAGCTTCTAAGTCAGGTCCCCTGAGTCAAACCTGATGCATTTCTTATTTCATAAGTAAAGTTTTACTGGAACACAGCTGAGCCCATTCACTCACATGTTGTCGAATGAATGCCTTTGTACTATAGTGGCAGAGTTGAACTTGTGACAAAGGCCATGTGACCTGTAAGGTATAACATTATTATCTGATGCTTTGCAGAAAAAGTTTGCAGACCCCAGGTCTAGAGTGACCCTGTTACTTGTCAGTTACAGTTATGTGCCCTCACTCAGAATCACAAAATCAAAAGAAAAAAAGCTGCATCCAAGTAGACCATTCCTCTGATTCCCTAAAATGAAATACCATGGGAAAAACATCTTAACAGTTTTTGCCATCAGCCTCCTGTCTTCACAGGAAGACAAATGTTTCCACACAGTTCCCCTCTGGCACTGCCGTCAGAGAGTCTCATTTCTCGTAGGGAGACTGAGACTTGACCTGTGACCCGCCACTCGCCCTCGCCTGTGTACATCCTAACAGCGTCCTCTCCAAAGGCCACAGCAGACCTATGGAATGGAGTTCATTGCCCTGGAAGCAGGAATCTCCCGTGGATCTGGGAATACTGAAAGCTTTCAAATGGTTTGCAAAATCCATACCTCCATCACCTAGAGTAAGTGTTTGATACTGCTTGTTTGGACAAATGAATATGATGCATTCAAAGGAATTCAATGACAAGTTTCATTTGAGTGATTTTCATCTTTCCCTAAAAGATGCTTCCTGCACTGATCATAACCCTTTACAAGGTAAGGTAATGCTACCCACTATCCCTAGAGATGAGGCCACAGGACGCCTGGCCTGAGCCAGTGTGTCCAGCTATTGGAGAAGCTTCCGGCCCGTGTTTACAGATATGTTACTGTGTGCTAAGTGCTTTCCACGTAAGGCAGGAAATCCGCTCTCAGAGCCTCAGGGCCTAATGGGAGGTGCAGACTTGAAGCAGATGCACATCTTCTGGTCCTGCCTTAGGAAGCACTCTCTGTTGGCTCCGACGGTAAAGAGCCAGCCTGCAGTGCCGGAGACCCAGGTTCCATCTCTGGGATGGAAGATCCCTTGGAGAAGGAAATGGCAACCCACTCCAGTATTCTGGCCTGGAGAATTCTATGGACGGAGGAGCCTGGCGGGCTACAGTCTATGGGGTCACAAAAAATCGGACACGACTGAGCGACTGACACTTTCACTTTCTTTCTCTTAGGAAGCACAAGGAGAAGGAGGTGAATGTGGAGGTAGTGAGGGGGTTTGGAGGCAACCTGGGTGCCCATCCTCGCAGAGGGCCGTGTAAAATGCTCTGGACACATGCCAGTCAACACTAAGCAGTGATGAGCAGCAAGGTCATGTGCATACAGAGCAGCATGGATGGATTACAAACACAGTGCTCAGGGCAAAAGCTAAGAAATAGAAATGCATACTGACACACATACTCATGTATGTATAAATACATTTACATAAATAATGTACACAAAACACATACGCATATATCCATAAGGCTTTTAACAAATGAAAAATGCATTCGTACAAAGATACATGTTTTGCAAAAATACAAACTGAAAGCTACCCAGCGGACGTGATATAACGTTTGCTGGTGGTAGGAAGGAAAGGGGGCTAGATTCTGAACTGGGAGGGAGGAAGAGAGGCAGGGAGAAGCGTGAGGCAAAGGAAGGAGGAAGACAGAGGGGGGCTTTGCTTGGACCACGGATGATCACGTGATGTCAGCCTCTGTAAACCTCAGCTTCCTCTCCTGCAAGCAGGGTGGAGAAAAGTCCAAATAAAATGAATGGAGAGGGATTGGCCTGGTGGTCCAGTGGGTAAGAATTGTCTGCCAGTGCAGGAGACGTGGATTTGATCCCTGGTCCAGGGAGATCCTATGTGCCCCAGAGCAACTCAGCCCCTACGCCACAGCTGCTGAGCCTGTGCTCTGCAGCAAGACAGTAACTCCTGCTTGCTGCAACTACAGAAAGCCTAAGAGTAGCACCAAAGTCCCAGTGCAGCCCTAAATAAGTAAATATTAAAAAAAGAAAAGGAAACGGGTTGCTATTCCCTTCTTCAAGGGATCTTCCCAACCCAGGGATGGAACCCGGGTCTCCCGCACTGCAGACTGATTCTTTATCATTTGAGCCACCAGAGAATGCTTTCTAAGTCAGGACCAAAAGACATGCATTGAGAACCCTCGGGAGCCCTGCACGGCCACTTGTACCATCTTAATTAACCCTCCCAACAGTCCTAGGAAATAACTAATTCTTAATTTAGAGATAAGGAAAAGAGGGGTTCTGAGAGACCGGATCACTTGCCCGAGATCACATAGGCAATGGTTTGAAGGATGGGCCTGGCATGGGTCCACGTGTAAGTCTAACTCTCCATTCTGTGTAGACCCATCACACTCCCTGAATTAGGTGTCCCTGGTTTGAATACTTTCCAGCTGCGAAATTCTATTGGGTGAGTCCAAGTAGATATTCAAGCTTGATAATCAAATCTGTGAAAATTGCTGCTGTGCAAAAAGTCTGAAACCATCTCCCCCACACCTGGTCACACCCCAGGCTGTTTAATAGCAGCCTCGTCTCAACCGTCAAGGGGGACAGATGCAATGCAAACCGTGTGGCATTTTGAAAACCTCATTTAAAAATGCGTCTGTTCCATGCCAAAGCAGCTTAATTGCACTTCACTTGCTATCTTTCGCATCTCCCCCTGACCCTTCTCGTATCTTGAAACCTGGCTGAAGGGCACGGGCAATGTGGCACCCAGGCAAGTGGGCCACCTGAGCTGGCTGGTCACGGCTGGGCACTGCCAGCTTCTCCCCGGGAGCCTCACACTGCCGGGATGACCTTGGCAACAGCAGCCCCACAGATGTCCTGGTGACAGTCTCTGATGGCCCCAGGCTGAAATTTCCAGGGCTATTCACAAGGCCCGCGGTGAACGAGCTCACACCAGTTGGGTAGCAGCAGGCGTGGAGGGGGCTCAGGCCTTCCCGCTGTCGCACTGTGGGCAGCGGTGCCTCCAGACGGACATCCTCTAAGGAGCCCCTGGGCCATGCTCCGGGCATGTGCGCCACTCTGGGCTCCCAGGACCCCTGCTCAGCCCCTGCCGTCTGGCCCACGTGTGGTTACCTAGCACCAGAATCAGGGTCAGGAAGAACTCTCATACCCACATAGGAAGGCACATCTTATATAACAAGTCCCTCCCAGCCTTTGAATTCTCCTGCTTCGTTTTCAACAGCAAATAAATAAGTAAACAGACTCCTGTAGACAATGCCCAGAGGAGGATCCGTCTGTGAAACCACTGTTGTCCAGCTTTGTAGAACGCATTCAACTTGGCTTTGGGGATGAGTGTAAGTGAGTGTGAATGACCCCCAGTGGGTCACATCACATTGGAGATGCACATAAGCCACGGCAATTACACTTGGCAACTCCTCTTAGAAGCTAATACTAAAGCAAGGACACGAGCAGAGGAAGCTCAAAGAGAGCATGTCGTCCACCGAAGAAGGAGCACTAGTATCTCCCCCAACCCTCCAATCCGATGAGCTCCTACTCATCCTTCAACGCCCAGTTCAAATGCCACCTCCTCCCTCCTCCCTAGATTTCATCTCTCGCCTGACCTCCATCACAGCTTTTATGTCCCATGCTTGTGTAAAGTCTTGTTCATCACAGCCCACTTCCCCGTGCCCCGCTGTGGGTTTCTCCAGGGCAAAGCCTGGGAAGAATGAAGTGCTACGTATCAGTTAGAGGAATGAGCTTTAAGGTCAGAATAATTTCTTATGTGCAAATCCCAGGTCCGTTTCACTTGCTGGCCATATGTCACCCACCGAGTCCAGGTTTCAGTTATTAAATGCATACACAGTAGACGGCTCCCAGCGCATGGCGAGGACTAAATGAGCTCGACTATTAAACCAGCGGACAGAGCAGGGGCTCCATCAGAGACTCTCCTCATTGCCGGACTGAGGTCACCTTAAGGACATGTCTTCTTCTTCTTCCTATGCCCAGTGCTCAGCACACAGAAAACAACAGAAACATGGGTGTTTCAGGGAGAGAACTTCAGGAAAACTTGAGAGTCACTGCCACTGAAATTCAGAGGACATCTTTCTTCACACAAGCACCAGGAGAGATCGGACCCTGATCATTCATTCTAGGCAACTTGTTCCCAGCAAAGGCGTTCAGACCGAGTCAGCACACACAGGACTCCTCCTGGAGCCTTACGGGCTAGTGTGGTTACAGTGAACGGACCACTGAGAGGTGGAAACACGGATGTGGGCAGCCCTGGAGGATGGAGCAGCATCCACGGGAGGAGACGTAGGTTGGGACAGCGCCAAGGTGGTGAAGTTGAAGCCAAGGCTTCCTGAGAACTTGGGGCTCCAGCCCACCTACCCTCATTTCAGCATCCAGCCAGGACCCTGTCCCCATGACAGGAGCTGCATATCATTGAAACAAAGGCTCCCCGGCTTAAGACGGAGGATCGACCAAGTCCCTTCCTGCAGATGAACACTTCGTAAAGGAGAAAGATGAAAAGGGGAAAACAATGACTGCTAAAGAGAAAAAAAGATCTTAGAAATCAACGATAAAACACACAAGGAAGATGTATTTCCTCAATTCATCAGACAAGCATGTGCCTTATTATGTCTTAAGTTTCTTTTGCTGAGCATTAAAAGTAAAAGTCCTTAAGAACTGGAGCTCAGCCTATCAAATAAGAAGACCTGCCGTTGATACTGAATGTGAGTCTGACTCTCCACCGGCCCCCATAGGAAACAGGAAAGACGATGCTTGTTGGGGACACAGAGACAGCTCCACGAAGGCAACTGCAAGGTTCGTGCGATGAAATTAATGCTATCAGTTACTGTCCCAACCAGCATTCAAAGAGAAAGCCTACAGTAAAACAAAATGCAAGTGCAGACAGTTGCTAGGATGGGCATTACTTTGTGAAACTGTTTTGAAATGGGGTCAGTGGTGAAATATGAAGAAACCACTCTTCCAAGGTCTCTAAGAGAAACTCCCTGTGCATGGGCCTGTTTTCCCTTATTCCAAAGTTTTCTCTCCCTTTCCAAGAATTCTCGAACCCGTAACTTCTCCCAGAAGCTCTCAAGAGCACACCAGAGTCAGCTCCTTAAGCAGGCTCAGGTTCCAACACTAGGAACTTCCCCTTTTCAACATCAGTTCACTTCAGTTCAGTCGCTCAGTCATGTCCGACTCTTCGTGGCCCCATGGACTGCAGCACGCCAGGCCTCCCCGTCCATCACCAACTCCGGGAGCTTACCCAAACTCATGTCCATCAGGTTGGTGATGCCATCCGACCATCTCATCCTCTGTCATCCCCTCCTCCTCCCACCTTCAATCTATCCGTTTATAAAATGTGCCACCACGCCAAAGCAACGGAAGGGCCTGCATGCTATAGAGAAAAAGCTCGCCTGAACGAACTAACGGCGCCTCCTACATCTGAGACACTCAGCTGAGCTCTGGCGTGGAGAGGTCACCCTGGGATGCACGCAGAACGCCAGGAAAGTAGCTGAGCTTGAGCCTCATCTCAGAGAGGACAGAAGGCTGAAGCCTGCGAGACGCTGGGGCTTTCCCACAGCCCATTCTGTGCGGGCTGCCCAGGCAGGGCACAGCACAGCTGGCACAGTAGCGTGCGTGGGGGACCAGGAAGGCTCCGGCTTTAAAGCATTTTCCTCATCAAGACTTCAAAACCACAACTGCGCTTTTACCTTTTGTGCTTGCTATCATTCATCAGCCTATTGATAAGAGTCAGTTGACACAGATGAAAGACACCCCATTTCTCTATATCAACTGTAATTGAGAATCTGTCAGTGGATCAAATGAACAGACCCACTCCCCTCAGAATTACTAACTTGAAGAAACCCAGGAAGATCATTTCTAGATTCAGGCTACGTTCTTCCCTGACTCTTTTCATCAGCTTTCAGAAACTGTTCTCATCCTTCAAATGAAATAAGTTCTTTTGACGAGCACAGATTGTTGCCATACCTCTAAAAGGGAGTGGAGCCAGCATGCTCATTGATTCAGGAGAATTAAGGATGGAGCCTGCTTTCCTTCTCTTGGGGTTTTGTGGTTTAATAGAAAATACCTGTATGTCCATAGAACTCCCCCCTTTAAGCATCCTGCTTACGATGAAACAGGAATCCAAGGCATGGGTGACTGGCCCAGGGGTTTGTGGCCTGACCTAAGAGCACCAGTCTATAGCCATGTTACCCATGTTACATGTTGCAAGCCAATCCGATTCTCCCTTTCAGGAACTTGAATTCATGCAAACTCAGATGCCTCCTTTTCAAGCCCACGTTGGTTTCCAATTTAGCATTTGGTGCTAGTGATGAGCAAGGCAAAGATTCCCCATACAGACTAATACCTAAGGATGCCCCGGACTAGTCAACACCCCAGGGACCCTCCCCTCCTGGGGCTCAGATGGAATTCACACAGGGTGTTTTTAGAGGAGGACCAACTGCAAACTGGTTCAGGTTCCCAAAGCCCAACATCATTTATCAACTTGCTGAGAGCTTTTATTCCATTCCACACAAGAGATTATTACTGGAAAATCCTGACTGGTCACCATTTTTTGTCTCTCTCATTTAATTTCTAGACATCTATTGAGCATCTACTATATACCAGGTCTTACTGAACTACAGTGCTGAAGAAGACTCTTGAGAGTCCCTTGGACTGCAAGATCAAACCAGTCAATCCTAAAGGAAATCAACCCTGAATATTCTTTGGAAGGACTGATGCTGAAGCTTAAGCTCTAATAATTTGGCCACTTGATGTGAAGAGCCAACTCACTGGAAAAGACTCTGATGCTGGGAAAGATTGAGGGCAAGAGGAGAAAGGGGCGACAGAGGAGGATGGAGATAGGTGGGCGGCATCACTGACTGAATGGATTTGAGTTTGAGCAGACTCCAGGAGATAGTGAAGGACAGGGAAGCCTGTAGGAGTCCATGCCGCAGCCCATAGGAATGCAGAGAGTCAGACTCAACTTAGCAGCTAAACAGCAACAAAAGGAGATGCTGGGGAAACACAGATACAGAAAGTACAGCCTCGGCTTTGAAGGTCACCCAGTCTGGTGGGAAGGCAGACGAACAATCCATATCTCCAGATGAACGTGAAGGCACGTGCGTGCAGGGCTAGAGCAAAGGACCTGTGGTTCTCGGAGGCTTTTCTTATAGGACATCCTGCTGGAATGCTGGGTGGACTAGTGTGGACAGGACTGAGCGGTGGGCTGCCTGTACAGTTGAATGGTGACGACGTGCAAGAAGGTCTTTGAGGGGCTGCAGGAGGTCCAGAGCGCTGGGGTGAGGTGTGGGGGAGGAGGGGGGTGAGGCTCAGATTATGAGGATCCTGTTTATTAAGGGGACAAGCTCTCCCCTGCAGACAACTGAAAAAAAGTGTAGGCAATACAAGTTCAGGAGCATATTTGCCATTTAGAAAGGTCTCTTCAGCATGTGGAGAATGAACTGGGACAGCAGTTTAGGAGGTTTTTGGAGTCGTCCATGTGAGAAAGAGGTGCCTGAAGTAAAATGGTGGGATGGATAAAAAGAAAAATTAAAATTGCGTATCAGGGTCAACTTGAAAGGCACATTGAGTGATTAAGAGTGAATCCATTTTCTTTGGATGAATTTAGGTGCAGCAACACAAATAATCCTCTGCAAGGCCCAGCACAAGGCATTGTCCACGAGAGAACCATGCAGCACGCATGCTCACCTTTTATCCGTACTTCCCGGGCGCTGCCCTGTGCCCACGCGAAACTTCCTAATAAGCAAGTCTGTAATGATGGGGATAAATCGTAATGATCACACCTCATTTATTTTTCAACATCCCTTCCATCTGGTCATTCTCCCAAGCACTGTATTTTACCCAACCATTGTATTTCAACCTGAGGGCTCCTTGGTCCCTTATTTTGATTAATCTGGTTAGGGTGGCTGAAGGAACAAGAAAAGCTCATACACAAAGGATGGACGCTTGAGTCCCCGGCAAATTCACACTGTTCAAACCTAAGTCCAACGTGGAAACTCACATTACCATATGTAAAGTAGATAGCCAACAGGAATTTGCTGTCTGGCTCAGGAAACTCAAACTGGGGCTCTGTATCAACCTAGAGGGGTGGGATGTGGAGGGGGATGGGAGGGAGGTTCAAAAGGGAGGGGATATATGCATACCTGTGGCTGATTCATGTCGAAGTTTGACAGAAAACAAAATTATGTAAAGCAATCATCATTCAATAAAGAATAAATTTAAAAAACAGGGATAAAACAAAACAAACAAAAAAACCCTAAGTCCGACACGCTAGCATTTGGAGGTGGGGCGTTTGGGAGGTGATGTGGTCCTGAGGGTGAAGCCTCGTGAGTGGGATCAGTGCCCTCTTACAAGACTTCCTGAGGCCTCTTCCATCACCTGAGGGCACAGCGAGAAACCGCCACCTGGGAACCTCCAGGAAGCTGGCCCCCACCAGACGCAGAGTCTGCCAGAGCCTTGGTCGGGACTTCCCGTTTCCAGATCTGAGAGAAGTCCATTTCTCTCATTTCTTTACTGCCCAGTCCATGGTATTTTTGTTACAGCAGTCTGAACGGACTGAATACACAATTCACCCTGTGTTCTATGAACTCTGGGCGAGGGGGATTACTGGGAAAAATAAAGTCCTACAATATCAACGTCAAGGATGCTCTCCGGAGTCACATAAGACAGGGGTCCCCAGCTTCCAGGCCATAGACTGGTACCTCCAGTCAGATCAGCGGTGGCGTTAGATTGAAGTGGACAATAAATGCCATGTGCTTAATCATCCTGAAACCATCTCCCCATCCTTGGGCTGTAGAAAAATTGCCTTCCATGAAATTGGTCCCTGGGGCCAAAAAGGTTGGGGGCCACTGGCTTAGGAATGTGGTGGCCACTGCGTCGGCGTAGCGTCTGCTCCCCGCACAGCTGTGTGCATCTGGGTGAGCCACAGCCACCTGTCGCCCACGGCACCCCAGCCGCTCGCCTTGCTCACTGGCACACCTAGTACAAGCATACAGTGGGCACTCCCTAAATGTCGTGGCCCTTGAGACAGTGAGAGGGCTGGCCCAGCTCGAGGGGGCGCGGCGCCTCCGCTTGCACTGTGGGTCGGGTTCGGTCGGTGTCCTGCGAGCCACTGGTCCACAGATGGACCCCAGACTACAGGAAGGACTCTGTCATCGGCCTGGTGGCCTTTCGCCTGTATTTACAACACAGAGCGCTTCATCCCACGGAGCCGGGAGCTGGGAGTCAGTGTCTAGATGTTTTATGGAGTCTATGGAATACTTTCCGGCCTCGGTTGATGACAGCGTTTTATTTGTCACCGGATATTCTCACTGTAACCCATCTCACACTGCTTCCTCGTCACCAGGCTCTGCTTTCCCACGTGGTGTGTTTTCTTCCTCCTTCCATCAGCTTCCATTTAGCATCATCTTCTTCCCTGAAATGCCTTTTTTTTCCTTTTCCTGCCACTCGACAAGCCTCCCTCTTCAAACGGGTCTGCACTCTAGACATTGTGTATTCACTGAATTCCACAAGTACAAAGAGAGAAAAGAGCTTGTCAGTCTCAAAGAGGCAGAGCCTGGGACACTGAGCTAATTTTAAAAATCAGTCTTTCCTGAAACCTGCATCTGTATCACTCCCTAGCCCACAATTTTCATGTTTCATAACTCCCTGTCACTTCACTCTACCTGCAACCAGATTTCTTCGAGTGTCCATTAGAATGCCAACTCCAAAAGGGCATTAAGTTGAAATCTGCTTTATTCACCGACACATTACAAGTGCTTCAGTGTTTGCCACATAGTAGGTGCTCAATAAATACCTGTTGAAACATTCACTGTTACAGAGACTTTCTTCTCTGCCATTTGCAGGGAGTAAAACTTGGAGGGATTCATCACATAGATGAAATAACTTTTTAAAAATATAAATTTACTTATTTTAATTGAAGGTTAATTACTTTACAGTATTGTATTGGTTTTTCCATACATCAATATGAATCCGCCACAGGTATACACGTGTTCCCCATCCTGAACCCCCATTTTCCTCCCTGTATGCAAGACAGCAAAAGAGACACAGACGTATAGAACAGTCTTCTGGACTCTGTGGGAGAGGGAGAGGGTGAGATGATTTTGGAGAATGGCATTGAAACCACGAAACATGAAATCACTTTTGATGAATCATGCCTTCTGTGTAGAGAACAACTTATACCTTTACGCACGATACCATCCCCATTCAAACCTGCCTTAAGAAGTGGTCAAGGCATAAACCATCTCCTCCCTAGAGAGAAAGAGCTGCTGAACGCTGCACGTGCCCGGGGAGGGGCATGCCAGGTCTCAGGCCCCTCAGTGAGGTCGCAGCCACCCCCGTGTGGCTCTGAGTCCTCTGCACGTGGCTGTGATGCCTACACTGGAAACACGGCTGGTGCGTCTGGGGGAGGGGGGGTGGCTTCGCCCAGCCAGGCGGGCAGAGCGGCACGGAGTCCCACGTCCAGTTCACTTGTCCTGTATGTCGTGTCTTCCCAGGTCTGGTCCCCTGCCTGCACCCCTTGCTCGCCTCTGGGCGGAAGGTTCACAGCGCAGCTCAGTTGCCGGACTGCACCAAGTAAGAACAATGGATGCACCACACCCCTTGATAAGTCTCAGGGTCCAGCAAACTTCTCCCGGCTCCAAAGACCACGAGCTGGGGGCCGGGGGCGGTGGGTGGGGGAGCATGGCCAGGGGGAGGACCAGCTCTTCTCAGATGCACAGTAGAGGCCATCCAGTGAGGACCCAGCACATCCCTACGGATGACCATGGCTTTGCCCCTTTTACCAGACTCATTTTCTAGAGGAGAAAGTCTCTATCAGGTCGGGGGCCAAATCCTCTAAAATGATTCTGATTCCTTCACGATGGATCCCACACCTTCCCCCTTTAATATTCTCGGTCTCTCAGAAATAGAAAGAGCAGGGACAGCTCTGGACAGGCTTCCTCGCAGGACGCAGGGCTTGACCCCCTTTCCTGTTCACACGCATTGTGCTCTTCCTGCTCTGCCAGACGCTGCCATTTCATTAGGGAAGGCAGCAAGTGGCAGAAGGCCCTTCCGCCAGACCTTCAGGGGGTCTGGTTCCAGAAGCGTGGCCAGGCCACTGGTCTGGGCCAGCCACACAGATGGACCGGGGGGGCAGACGACGCCCAGGGCCCTTCTGCCCCTCCCAGCCCCTGCTTGTTCTTTTCTTCTCTCGCGCACAGAATTCCTGGGGAGTAAGTGATGACAGCGGAGGACAGGCCCCCACGATACGGATCCAGCATCGCAAGGGCATCACACTGACCTCAGACAGATGCCGTAAACCTTTCACCCGGGAGGCCCCCACGATACATGTCCAGCGTCACAACAACATCACACTGACCTTAGACAGATGCCATAAACCTTTCACCCGGGATGCCTTTTATACAAAGTAGGATCCAACCAGTCCATTCTAAAGGAGATCAGTCCTGAATATTCACTGGAAGGACTGATGCTTAAGCTGAAGCTCCAACCCTCTGGCCGCCTAAGGTGAAGAGCTGACTCACTGGAGAAGATCCTGATGCTGGGAAAGATTGAAGGCAGGAGGAGAAGGGGAGGACAGAGGATGAGATGGTTAGATGGCATCACCGACTCAATGGACATGAGTTTGAGCAGGGTCCAGGAGATAGTGATGGATGGGGAGGCCTGGCGTGCTGCAGTGCATGGGGTCACAAAGAGTTGAACACAACTGAGTGACTGAACAGCAACAAGACAACAGACCCAGCATCAGGGAGAGCAAGCAGACAGTGGCCTCAGAGAGGCCAAGGGGCATCAGGAGAGGAGAGCTGCCTCCGGATGGTCCCCAAGGCCACAGTGACTTCCACCAGGAAGGCACAGATGGCCTCGGGGGAGGCCAATACCATGAGAGGGCTGGCTTGAGGGCCACTTGGCAGTTGACTGGATGTCTGGGGAGCCTTGCCTTAAAATTCAGGTCTTGTCCGTAATTTCCTTGCCTGGAAGAGAATGCCCTTTTCCAAGTCACTTGAGAGAAAGAGGCCATCTCCTTGCAAGGCCATCGGACGACCTGCTGCCTACCTCTATTGCAGCGTCTAGTCTACCTTCCATAATGGTCCGAGGTACGCGTGACCTGCACGGTCCCAAGGACCCCGAGGCTCAGTCTCTGTCCTGAATATGCAGCCAAGGGATTAAGCATCATAAACCATTTTACTCATGGCTGCTTCAAGGCATGAAGGGTAAAATGGCCCCAGACTGTTGATGAAACTGGAGGTGGCCTGGGGACCTGGGCCAGGGGATCCCTTTCTTTCCTCATCACTAGACCAAACTGTCTCCCATCTCAGCGACTGCTCCTGCACTTTCTGTAAAATGTAAGGACTCTTTTCAGTTCCATGGTCTTGGAAAATTGAATCCTTTCTTTTCCAACCTGAGGCATACAAGCTATGAAATATTTAGCACACTGATCAAGAGCAGATATATTCGAAAACCATATGGAGGAATTAGTTATGTTTTTTTCGAGGTGTATTTCTGTATGACGGAATAACCAGTGACAAATGGCTCTTGAGAATGGAAGGATAAACGGGTTTATGAAAGCAGAGCCCGCATCTTTCTTCTCACCAGTCTGTCAGAATGAAAAGCATGCCAGAGTTTCCTGCGAAAAGTTAAATCGTTATCTCCTTACACACTTTGCCTTTTCTATATTCTAAACACACCAGTGCTCTGCGAATGTTTCATAAACACACGGCAGGAACAGTCAGGCTTAAAATGAAACGAAGAGCGCTGCAGCATTGTGATACCAATGCTTTTTCTCATGAAAAATAGAAGGACCTACGAGGCGTCTCAAAAATTATAATATTCACTGTGCTGCCATCTCCTCACTTTTTAAAAACACTCCTCATGAAGACTTACTAAAACACACAGACACATACACATGGGCATACCCTGGAGATACTGTGTGTGTGGTACCAGACTACAACAATAATGTGAATATTGCAATAAAGCACGCTCTGTGTAACTTTTGGTTTCCCAGTGCATGTAAAAGTTCTGTGTACACTCTGCTGTAGTCTAATAAGTGTGCAGTGGAGGGTTCTCGGGTGGCACAGTAGCAAAGAATCCATATGCCAATGCAGGAGACGCAAAAGACGTGGGTTCGATCCTTGGGTTGGGAAGATCCCCTGGAGGAGGAAATGGTAACCCACGCCAGTAGTCTTGCCTGGAGATTCCCATGGACAAAGGAGCCTGGTGGGCTACAGTCCACGGGGTCACAAAGAGCTGGACATGGCGAAGCGGCTGAGCGTGCACACACATCACGTGCAACAGCATTATGTCTAAATAAACAACATTCATGCTTAATTTTAAAATGCTCTATTGCTCATTTTCTGGTGGTGGTTTGGGATTTTCTGTGTATAGTATCATGTCTTCTGCAAACAGTGAGAATTTTACTTATTTTTTTACTTTTATTCCTTTTACTTATTTTTCTTGTCTGATTGTTGTGGCGAGAACTTCCAGTACTAAGTTGAACATAAGTGGTGCGAGTGAGCATCCTTGTCTTGTTCCTGATCTTAGAGGAAATGCTTTCAGCTTTTCCCCACTGAGCATGTTGTTAGCTGTGGGTCTGTCATGCATGGCCTTTATTATGTTGAGATATATTCCCTCTCTGCCCACCTTTTGGAGAGTTTTATCATAAACGATGTTGAATTTTGTCAAAAGCTTTTTCTGCATCTGTTGAGATGATTATATGGTTTGTATTCTTCAGTTTGTTGATGTGGCGTATCACATTAATTTACGGATGCTGAAAATCATCTTTGCATCCTTGGGATAAATCCCACTTGATCATGGTGTATGATACTTTTAATGCATTGTCAGATTCAGTTTGCTAATATTTTGTTGAGGATTTTTGCATCTATGTTCGTCAGTGATACTGACTTGTAATTGTCTTTTTCTGTGATATCTTTGTCTGGTTTTGGTATCAAGGTGATGTTGCTCTCATGGAATGAGTTTCAAAGTATATGTTCCTTCTTCTGAAATTTCTTGGAATAGTTTGAGAAGGACAGGTATTGATGCTTCTCTAAATATTTGACAGAATTCACCTGTGAAGCCATCTGATCCTGGACTTTTGTTTGTTGGGAATTTCTAAATTACTGATTCAATTTCAGTACTGGTGACTGACCTGTTCATATTATCTCTTTCTTCCTGGTTCAGTCATAGGAGAGTGTACCTTTTCTAATAATTTGTCCATTTCTTCTGGGTTGTCTATTTTATTGCCATATAACTGTTCCTGTGTGCTGTGCGGAGCTGCTTCCGTTGTGTCTGACTCTGTGTGACGCTATGGACTCGCCAGTCCATGGGATTCTCCAGGCGAGAATACTGGAGAGGGCTGCCACGCCCTCCTCCGGGGCATCTTCCCCCACCCAGGGCTCGAACCTGTGCCTCTCACGTCTCCTGCACTGGCAGGCGGGCTTTGTTTCTACCACTAGTGCCAGTGGTCCACAGGAGTCTCTTGTTATCTTTTATATACTTATGGCGCTGGCCGTAACTTCTTTTTCACTTCTGATTTTACTGATTTGGCTAACCACCATGTGAGCCTTCAGTGAGCTGAAATCTTTTTGCTGGTGGAGGGCTTGAAATATTGTGGGGTTTACCAAAAGGTGACACAGAAAAACTAAGTGAGCCAAGGATGTTAGAAAAATGCGCCAACAGATTTGCTCAATAAAGGGCTGCTGTAGCAGCCTTCAATTTGTTAAAAAAGAAAAAAAAGGCAATATCTGTGAAGCACACTAAAATGAGTGAGGTCTGCCTCTGTGCGTGTACAGACACAGATACTTAATGTCCGAGTTTAACCAGTCTTAAGCATATAAATCAGTGGCAGTAAGTACACTCACAAGGTTGGACAACCATCACTACTATCTGTGTTCAAGGTTCTCAGCATTGCAACATGAAAATCCTTAGCCACTAAATAATAAGTCCCTGTTTCTCTCTTGACAGCCCCTGGCAACCTCTAACACTTTCTCTCTCAATGAATTTGCCTCTTCTAGATGTTTCAGATAAGCAGAATCGTAGAGGATCTGTCCTTTTGCCTGGCCTGTTTCACTTGGTCTAACTTTACAAGGTGATCTGTGTTGCAGGACAGCTGAGAACCTCACTGGTTTTTGTGAGTGGGTGGCAGTCCTTTACGTGAGCAGGTCACATGTTATTTACACATTCAACAGCCAATGTGCCCACGTCGCTTCCACCTCTCGGCTGTGAGTCCTGTTGCAGTGGGCACTGTACTCACTATCTGAGGGGCACACTCAGTGCCCAAGGCCTTGCTTTTAATACTTTGGGATACTTCGACTGTTTTTAATTTCAGAAATACAATCAACTGGCTGAAATCTGCATAAGTTATCCACTTCCTATGTCCTGCAAATCACCTCACAGTTCTTCCAGAACTCAGTCACAATTACCCCACTGGTCTATAAATCAGCTAAGACCCACCTATAATAGGTTCCTCTCAACTCCATAGACCACGCGGGGATCTGGGACTCAGCCCTCACTCTCCCGTGACCATGATCAGGTGTCTTCTCACGACTCAGTCCCCATTTGTCAAACAGGGCAAATAATACTTGCCTTGTGTATCTAATGTGATTGTCATGAGGATCAAATGAGGTAATGTTTAGGAAACCTTTGAAATGCAGAAAAGCTCTATGTAGCACAATGTATTATTTTTGAATTCGAAAACAGCTGTTTTCATGCATCTGCAAAGAGGACTGAAATGATGTGGGTCCAGAAACACCTGTTCCCTTGTCTTTGTGATGTCAGAATAACAAGCCAGCAGGCTTCCCTGGTAAAGACTCTGCCTGCCAGTGCAGAAGACATGGTTCCCATCTGGGAAAACCCATGCCATGGGGCAACTGAGGCCATGAGCCACAACGACTGAGCCTGTGTCTAGAGCCCGGAGCCACAATGACTGAAGCCCGCATGCCCTAGTGCCCAGGCACGACCAGAGAATCCACCACAGAGAGAAGCCTGCATCCGGAACTGGAGAGTCGCCCCCGATTGCCACAACTAGAGAAAACTTGAGCAGCAGTGAAGACCCGGCACAGCCATAAATAAATGAGTGCGATTGTGGGTGCACACACACAAGCCAGCAACAAACAGCACAAGGCCCCGTCTAGCCCATCTAGATGGCGGGCATCTGATATCTGCCCATCATCCCCGCATATACCCAGGGTTGCCCGGAGCTTCCTCTGAGTCCTTCCTGCTGGGCCATCTGACCTTCTATCTGGGAAGACACCAGGAGCGTCAAGGACGCTCCAGGCATGTCTGTGGAGGCCTGCCTTCCGGGCATCCCCTGTGTTCTTGGAATCCGCACGGTGCCCTGTGCTGCATGAGCTTCATAACAGAGATGATCTGCTTTCTGTTATTATTACGATTCCTCTTTGCCTGGAAAGAAGAGTGAGTTCCTTAAGTACAAGGAGCCACGTCTACCCCGGTGCTGCGTGCCCCACCCCTGCTGCTTTGCCTCCTTAAGTCCCGATTAGGCGCCCGCTGGTGATGACGGCAGCGTTGCTGTGGATGGCGATGATGCCAGCGACAGCGGCTGGCGCGTGCCAGCAAATGCCGAGTCCCCAGCCATCGCACGGTTCCCGGGCATTGACTCATCATCCTTAAATGAGCCCGACAACGGCTGGCGCTCGCCAGCAAATGCCGAGTCCCCAGCCATCGTACGGTTCCTGGGCATTGACTCAGTATCCTTAAATGAGCCCGATGAAATGGACCGTTCCTATCCTCATCTTACAGATGGTAAGCCTAGGCAGAGAAAGTTGGAATCATTTGCTCCAGGTGACGGGCACAGCTGTGTCAAGTCCAGGTTCGAAAGCAGGCGTCTCTTGGATTTCAAGCCTCCGTTCGGATGAGTGCTCTAGGGCGATGCAGGAGGGACTCTAGGGTTCGAAGGTGGGCAGATCACAGTAGTGGGGCAAAGGGGGCAGGCGGGGACGAGTCCAGTCCTAATCCAGAGAGGGCTATGGTGAACATCACTGCCTGCCTCCTAACGGAGGGGAGCTGGAGCTGGACGTGGGTCTCCTGACCTTCAGGTATGTGCAGGTATTGCCCCTGAGGCCAGAGTGGGATTTCAGGTGTGTTCTGGCTCTGACCTGAGCAGGGTGTCCCGGCAGGTTCTGGCATTTGAGGGGGAGGGGGCAAGAGTCATCACCTCTAATTTGATCACCTATTATATAAACACTGGGCTTTCCTGGTGGCTCAGAAGGTCAAGAAGCTACCTGAAATGCGGGAGACCGAGGTTCAGTCCCTGGTTGGAAGATCCCCTGGAGAAGGGAACGGCACCCCACTCCAGTATCCTTGCCTGGAGAATCCCAGGGACAGAGGATGCTGGATGGCACAGTCCACGGGGTCTAGTCGCTCAGTCATGTCTGACTCTTTGGTGCCAGTCATGAATGCTTCCAGCCCCCTAGAAACCACTGAAGATTTATCTGCCCCAATACACATTAGCGTTTTTGTTCTCTCGCAAACGGTCTTCATATCGAAGCCAAGTTATGACACACAAGCCATTATGTGTGCATTCTATCCCACAAGCATCCCACTTGACAGCAACTCCAAGGATACGGCCCCGAAGAGAGGCCACGGCACAGTCTTCTGTCACAGACCGCTCCCTCGGGCCCCTGCTTTGAGTCTGAAGCGGGGGCTGTGCCCAAGGTCAGGGGGCACGTTTCACAGCCTGCAGCTTCCTCCTGGGGTATGGTGAACAGAGGGGAGGAGCAGCTCAAGAGGCGAAGACAGTGTGAAAATCACTTTGCCTCACCGTGCAGCATCCAGGATCTTCAGTCCCCGATCGGGGGTCAACCCTAGGCCCCCTGCATGGGAGCGGGAGTCTCAACCACTGGGCCCCCAGGAAAGTCCCCCTGTGCTGTTTGAAGAAGGCTTTGGGGGCACCATGGCTTGTGCCTGCGCCAGCGAGCAGACCTTAAGAACAGCTTCAGTCAAGGCACAGGTACGGGATCGCACGGCTGAGCAAAGGCTACCTGGCCACCTGCCTAAAGCAGCATGAGCAAAGGGAAGCGAGGGGTCCACGCCTGTCTGTGGGGGTCACAGGCAGAGTGGGATTCAGAGGGACAAGGAGGCCATCTGCTTGCTAAGGACATGCCTGAAACCCTGAGCCAGGCCCCCTGCCGACGCTCCCATCACATAGAATTCTCAAGAGGACTTGCACAGGGGCTGACTCTTCCTTTGACAGTGACATGTGAGATGTGAGGTTACATCATTGAGATAAAGTCGCAGAGACCCACGTCTTGTGACCCCAAAGCCCACACCACCCCGTCTTTGCTGCACTGGACTCCGAGGATCATGGGAAGCTTTTCTTAAGCAGCAGGAGGAGGAGGAGACTCATGTTTTTCTCAGGTAGCAGGGTGCAGACTGGATATCCCAGGTGGCGCTACAGCAAAGAACTCGCCTGCCAACACAGAAAATCATCAGGGATGCGGGTTTGATCCCTGGGTCGAGAAAATCCCCCGGAGGAGGGCATATCAACCCACTCCAGTATTCTTGCCTGGAGAGTCCCTTGGACAGAGGAGCCTGGCGGGCTACAGTCCATGGGGTTGCAAAGGGCCAGACACGACCGAAGTGACTTAGCAGGCATGCACAGAATGCAGACCACTGCGTCAAAGGTCAAATCTCTCAACATGCGGCACGACTGTAAACAAGTGGCCACTGATATAAACACCTTCTGGTGCTAAAGTCCATCTGTGTGGCCAGTTGCAAAGCAGGTCCTATCCGAATTTCATGATTATTCCAGAGATCTTACGTGCATGCATGCTAAGTCACTTCAGTTGTGTCTGACTCTTTGTGACCCCGTGGACTGTAGCCCACCAGGCTCCTCTGTCCAGGGGATTCTCCAGGCAAGAACACTGGGGTGGGTTGCCATTCCCTCCTCCAGGGGATCCTCCTGACCCAGGGATCAAACCTGAGCCTCATATGTCTCTTGCGTTGGCAGGCTGGTTCTTTACCACTATGCCACCTGGAAAGTCCAAGAGATCTTACAGCCAGGCGCAAAATGCATTTGAAATACCACTTAGCCTGATATCCTAAGATCTCCTGGAGGTACATCTTTGGACTGTGTGACTCCCTTGATTTTTCAAAAGTTTCATCACAAGCTATGTGATTTACAATAAACAACGCTCGTGTCAAGTCATATAACACTGTTTGGATGCATCACTCAGTTATGACAGTGAAGACAGACATCCAAGACTGACTCGTATGATTCAGAACACAGTTCCCTGGGGAACGAGAGCCTGCCACATGCCAGGTGTGGTGCCAGACGCAGCATCTTGTCTAGAGTATCAAGCCTGGCCTTTAAAACTGCATTCTTATCACATAACAGTCACCTGTCTCCCATTGACCGGCTGTGTGTCTTTAGTCCAGTTTCTTACCTTCCTCAGTTTCCTCCATGTGAAAATGATGTGCTGACTGTCCCAAACTCATGGGATGGATGATATGTTAATACGTACAAAGCAGCTAAAACAGGGCTTGGACGCAGAGTGAACAGTCAACTTAGGTCGGCTCTTACATTGCATTATCAGAATGAGAAGATGCAAGGAAACAGAAAAGTGTCAACACTGGGATTTTCCTAGGAATGATTTTTAACCCACATATACAGTAAGCTTCCCGCATACAAGTGCGTTCCATTCTGAGAGTGTGTTTGTAAGTCCAATTTGTTCATAAATCCAACAAAGTTAGCTTAGGCACCCAGCTCACCTGGCCATGTATAGTGCTACACTGTAATGCGTTTGCAATACTTTTCACGTAAATAATACATAAAGACAAACAGCAGAAAAAAGTAAAAGAAAAGTAAAGAAAAAAGTAAAAGATTAACGCATTTTTAATCTCACAGGACAGTACCTTGAAGAGCACAGTGGTCCAGCCCAACAGCTGGCACACAGGTGCTGGCATCGAGGGAACGGGCAGGAATGACTGGAGGGAGGGGGGTGGGAGATGGTGGAGCTGAAAGGATGCTCAGCGATGGGAGATGGAGGACCAGCCAGCTGCAGGGTGGCTCACGCCTGACGCGATGGATGCATGCTTTGAAGGTTCGTATGTAGGGAGCTTCCTGTACGTGGTTACTGGAGTGATAACGAACTCACAAGTTACCATTATTAATTAAATCCCAACATCAGTTGAATTAGGAGCTAACTGAGAAATAGGCATACCCACGGCGATCACTTACTGAACAGCTCCAGGGGCCCATGCCCTGTGCGGGTCCACCACGCCCTCCCCACAGCACCCTGCCATGGGGACACTGCTTCCTGAGTAAAGGAAGCGAGACTTGGCGCGGACGTGCTACATCTGAGGTCGCAGATGGAGTGGAGGGCGGCTCTAGCCGGGGCCTGCAGCCCCCGGAGCCAGGGGCCTCCTGAACTCATGCCACAGCCATGGGTGTGCCTCAAAACTGGGGTGGGCTTTGGAGATGCTTCCCCAGGAAGAGTCCCTTAATGAAGACTTAGCTCCAGTTCATGAAGCTCAAAGGGATACATTTATAATGCACATTTGCATTCTGTCTAACCCTCATGAGCTCCACAATGCAAACTTTAAAAAAACCCACTAATACGAAAGTGAAAGTTTTCTTGGGCTCCAAAATCACTGTGAATGGTGACTGCAGCTATGAAATTAAAAGACACTTACTCCTTGGAAGAAAAGCTATGACAAACCTAGACAGCATGTTAATAAGCAGAGATAACACTTTGCTGACAAAGGTCCACATAGTCAAAGCTATGGTTTTTCCAGTAGTCACGTATGGATGTGAGAGTTGGACCATTAGGAAGGCTGAGCACTGAAGAACTGGTGCTTTCAAACTGTGGTGTTGGAGAAGACTCTTGAGAGTCTCTTGGACTTCAAGGAGATCCAACCAGTCAATCCTAAAGGAAATCAACCCTGAATACTCATTGAAAGGACTGAGGCTGAAGCTGAAGCTCCAATACTTTGGCCACCTGATGCCAAGAGACAACTCACTGGCAAAGCCCCTGACGCTGGGAAAGATTGAGGGCAGAGAGGAGAAGGGAGTGACAGAGGGTAAGATGGTTGGATGGAATCACTGACTCAACGGACATGAGTTTGAGCAAGCTCTGGGAGATAGTGAAGGACAGGAATGCCTGGCGTGCTGCAGTCCATAGGGAGTCGAACATGACTGAGCAACTGAACTACAGCAACAAGAGGCACCACTGTGTCGTTTCCAGTAATGACAGGCCAGTCACACTTCCATAACTTCAGAGCTGTTTCTCCGCTGTTGGCCCATTGGCATGCAGTGATGGGGGTAAACAATTATTTTACTTTTCTCTATACCAAATGCAACTTTTCTTTCAGAATATCCTACTGGTTATTCTCAACATCTATTGAGAGTTATAAAATTGTTCTAGGCTTTGAATAGGACCTGCACATCATTTTTCTAAACAATGGCCTAATATGCTTATTATCTCACTAGGAAAAAGCAGGGTGTCTCCCAGAGGCCTTTAGAACTGTGTTTTGTTGTCGTTGTTGTTTGTCTTTTTAAGGATCATCTGCTGTGCAGGGAGTGCATGAGGCTTTTTAATTTAAAGTTAAATCCATCTGCAGACAAATGGTCTAAGAGTCAAACCAAACCCCAGGGGTAGCCAACACGTTCCTCAACACACAATACCCTTAAGTAGACGATCCGAGCCCCTCCAGGCTTCCCACAGGGCCAGGCAGGTAAAGAATCTGCCTGCAGTGCAGGAGACCTGGGTTCCTCCCTGGCTCAGGAAGAGCCCCTGCAGGAGGGCGTGGCAATGCACTCCAGTGTTCTTGCCTGGAGAAGCCCATGGACAGAGGGGCCTGGCGGGCTACAGTCCATGGGGTGGCAAAGAATCCAGCTCAATTGAGCGACTAATGCATCTCTCACCCCCAGTGTAATTAAATGTTATGTTTCATTCAGTTCTTCACAGTCCTTAGTGGATATGTGAATATCCTTTTCTAAGAGTTTATCTGGATTCAAAAATCAGACCAATGAGACTCTGCAATCTAAACACAATTACCGTCAGCACCACGATGAAAAGGGCTCACGTGAACGCAACACTGCTTTTGTTTTTTTTTAATCCACACACAGGCATGGCATGTTAATCTAAACGTTACTGTATTTATATGTCTGTCCCAATAAGTAATACCCTTTATAGCTCCCAGCTCAGAAAGCCAGAGTCTCATCCCCATGACCCTGCCATTAACAGTAACCTAGGAACATCCTGACCAGGGTCAGTCTGGGGACCACAGATGAAAATCAGCCACAGCATTTCATGACCAGTTTTTAACTCTACAGAAAAGAAACTTTTGAACTGTGGTGTTGGAGGAGACTCTTGAGAGTCCCTTGGACTGCAAGGAGATCCAACCAGTCCATCTGAAAGGAGATCAGTCCTGAATATTCACTGGAAGGACTGATGCTGAAGCTGAAACTCTAGTCCTTCAACCACCTGATGTGAAGAACTGACTCACTGGAAAGACCCTGATGCTGGGAAAGATTGAAGGCAGGAGGAGAAGGGGACAACAGAGGGTGAGATGGTTGGATGGCATCACCAACTCGATGGACATGAGTCTGAGTGAACTCTAGGAGACAGTGAAGGACAGAGGAGTCTGGCATGCTGGGGTCCATGGGGTCACAAAGAGTTGGACATGACTGAGCGACTGTACTGAATTGAACTGAATTGAAAAGCATCTAGACTGATCAACCAGGGTATTTCGTACTTGCCTTTGAATGATTAGATCTACACACACAAATCTCATATATGTACTTGATACACACACCACATGCATACCACACATACACACTCACACATACCATATACATATACACTGGACACACGCACACAGACATGCACACACACACACACACAGGGGCACTCACACGTCTTTCTCTAAATGTCTATGATTTAATGGCATCATCAAACATTTTCAAAAAATGTGGTGAAGGTGTTCAAACACTTCCAGATATGTGTCAAACAAGAACATCCTTTATCGAACGAGCCTTTGACTTCACAGGGGCCGCTCTGGATGGAAATGTTTTTAAAAATTAATTAATTTTAATCGGAGGCTAATTACTCTACAGTATTATAGTGGTTTCTGCCATACATTGACACGGATCAGCCACGGGTGTACATGTGACCCCCATCCTGAACCCCTCTCCCCCTCCCTCCCCATCCCATCCCTCTGGGTCATCTCAGCGGGCCAGCTTTGAGTGCCCTGTTTCATGCATCAAACTTGGACTGGTCATCTATTTCACATATGGTAATATACATGTTCCTATGCTATTCTCTCAAATCATCCCACCCTCTCCCTTTCCCACAGAGTCCAAAAGACTGCTCTTTACATCTGTGTCTCTTTTGCTGTCTCCCGTATAGGGTCATCGTTCTAAACTGGATGATCCATTTTATCACAACCACTCTGAAGTCACAACTGAACAATGCATATAAGAAGACTGTGTACCGTTCAGTTAATGAAGATGTTGGGACCTGAGGTTCACAGGAACCGACCCTGTGTTTCCACCAGGAGCCAGGATTCAGCGTTCTCAGAGACTTCACAGAAGGGAAGCGCACGGACATGAGACGAGGTTGTGTCCAGAGCCCGTCAGGTCCGTCTTCCTCCTCACCTGAAGCTGGGTGGGGCTCCCCCTGCACCCCAGCCGACTCTACCCCAAGATCAGAACACGCTCACATCCACTTCAGTTCTCGACCTCATGCACACCATTTCCTAATCAGTACCTTCCTGGCTGTGGGAAGGGACATTTCCTTCTTTCCTCAGCCTGGCCTATGCATCCCACTGTGACTCTAAAGTGCACAGCATTACTGAGAGGCTTTAGGGACAGGGACGTCAGCTAGAACCAAAGTGGAATGAACTGAGTGGCCCTAGGGAAAAAATCGGTTAGCAGTTCTGAGCCAAAGTCACCTTGTATCTAAAATGGGAATAATAACTGCCCACAGAGCGTTGGTCTGTGTTTCTAAGATAGTGCCCACAGGTTTGGGGGAAACCATGACCAACAATAGGTTATCAGTAGGAAGTGGCAGCTCACACCTCCATGCATGTGGCACGTGTGCTAGCTGCTCAGACTCTGAGTCAGAAAGCGTCTGACTCTGCGACCCCATGGACTGCAGCCCACCAGGCTCCTCTGTCCATGGGATTCCCCATGCAAGAATACTGGAGTGGGGTGACCCCATGGACTGCAGCCTGCCAGGCTCCTCTGTCCATGGGATTCCCCATGCAAGAATGCTGCAGTGGGTTGCTATGCCCTCCTCTGGGGGACCTTCCCTACCCAGGGACTGAACCTGAGTTTCCTATGTCTCTTGTATTGGCAGGCGGGTTCTAAACCACTAGCGCCAGCTGGGAAGCCCTCTCTAACCCTGCTCTGTACTCAGCTGTGTCCAGCTCTTTGTGACGCCATGGACTGTAGCCCTCCAGAGTCCTCTGTCCATGGGATTCTCCAGGCAAGAGTACTAGAGTGGGTTGCCATGCCCTTTTCCAGGGGATGTTCCCAACTAGGGATTGAATCCGTGTCTCCTGCATTGAGCCACCAGGGAAGCTCCTATTTGTGCATTCTGGGATAAACAGAGATGTCCTGGACACCAGCAGAGTCGGGCAAATCTCAGCTATCAGAGCTACAGGAGAAGCGTCTGGATCCCTGGTTTCACACTAAGCTCTGAATTCAGAGCCACTAGCTGTGGACAGCGTGGATGGGCGTGGGGAGATGGCGAGGGTGAAGGGCCCTGATCACACACTGAGTCCTTCTCAAGAGGCAGGCAGCAGCCTAAGGGGCTTGGTCATTCTTAACAATGTTAACATTTACTATGAACGAGCAATTAACTTACAGTGTTCATTCAGTTCAGTTCAGTCACTCAGTCGTGTCCGACTCTGTGACCCCATGAATTGCAGCACGCCAGCCCTCCCTGTCCATCACCAACTCCCAGAGTTCATCCAAACCCATGTCCATTTAGTCCGTGATGCCACCTAGCCATCTTATCCTCTGTCACCCCCATCTCTTCCTGCCCCCAATCCCTCCCAGCATCAGAGTCTTTTCAAATGAGCCAGCTCGTCACATCAGATGGCCAAAGTATTGGAGTTTCAGCCTCAGCATCAGTCCTTCCAATGAACACCCAGGACTGATTTCCTTTAGGATGGACTGGCTGGATCTCCTTGCAGTCCAAGGGACTCTCAAGAGTCTTCTCCAACACCACAGTTCAAGAGCATCCATTCTTCAGTACTTTTTATAGTCCAACTGTCCCATCCATACATGACCACTGGAAAAACCATAGCCTTGACTAGATGGATCGTTGTTAGCAAAGTAATGTCTCTGCTTTTGAATAGGTTGGTCATAACTTTCCTTCCAAGGAGTAAGTGTCTTCTAATTTCATGGCTGCAATCACCATCTGCACTGATTTTGGAGCCCAGAAAAATAAAGTCTGACACTGTTTCCACTATTTCCCCATCTATCTGCCATGAAGTGATGGAACCAGATGCCTGTTTGTTTTCTGAATGTTGAGATTTAAGCCAACTTTTTCACTCTCCTCTTTCACTTTCATTAAGAGCCTCTTTAGTTCTTCACTTTCTGCCATAAGGGTGGTGTCATCTGCATATCTGAGGTTATTGATATTTCTCCCACCAATCTTGATTCCAGCTTGTGCTTCTTCCAGCCCAACAACTTACCCTTACAACTTACAGTGTTCCGAGTCCCAAAACAACTGACTTAGGACAGAAAGGCCCACATCAACAGGCTTTCTAGAAAATAAACCAAGTGATTCACCCACGTGAGAACCACAGAAGCACATGACCTCCGCGACGTCCACGTCTGGAGCCAGAGCTGCTAGCCTTGGTCATGAGTGTGCACCTGGGGCGGGTGTGCCTGGGAAAGGTCACGGGAGGACTTGCAGGAGAGAGGTCAGCATCTACCTCTGTCTCTGACCTCAACCTGGGTGGCTCAGATGGTAGAGAATCTGCCTGCAGTGCGGGAGACCTGGGTTCGATGCCTGGGTTGGGAAGATCCCCTGCAGAAGGGAATGGCAATTCACTCCAGTATTCTTGCCTGGAGACTATAGTGAGCGACTGACACTTTCATACACACTTGGATGATCATGTTTGCCAGAAATGTGGTTCAGTGGCCTGGGACTATGCTAATGCACATAACAGTGATGGAGATGGAGTATTGTGTGTTTAAAAGGTCATTTTTCATTGAAAAAATTATGCCTAACATTTTGAAATAAAATACACAAGAAAAGTTCTTTATGACAGTCTCTAGGTCCATCCACATCTCAACAGTCCATTGCATATATGTAACACATCTGAAGTGAACTAAATCAAAGAGAAAAACAAATATCATATATTAATGCATGTATATGGAATGTGGAAAAAAAACTGGTATAGACGATCTTATTTACAAAGCAGAAATAGAGACACAGACGTAGAGAACCAATGAATGGATACCAGCGGGGGGCAGGGGAGTGGGATGGATTGGGAGATTGGGACTGACATATATATATATATACACTATTGATACGATGGATAAAAGAGATAACTCATGAGAACCTACGGTACAGCGCACGGAACTCTATGCTCTGCGGTGACCTAAATGGGAAGGCAGTCTACAAAGAGGAGATCCACGCGCACTTTGCCACAGAGCAGAAACTCACACAACGCTATACTCCCAAACACACTAAACGGCAGAATGAACTGTTGTTAAACATGAGGAAAGCAGGGACTTCGGAACTGGACTGCTGCTGTTTAGCCGCTGCGGCTGCTGCTGCTGCCAAGTCACTCCAGCCGCGTCCGACTCTTTGTGACCCCGTGGACAGTAGCCTGCCAGGCCCCTCTGTTCATGGGATTTCCCAGGCAAGAACACTGGAGTGGGGTGCCATTTCCTTCTCCACCAGAACCGCTAGGTTTAAAATTATAGTCATGGTTTGTCAGAGCCAGCTTTGGAATCTGATGGACATGGCGCTGCAATGCTTTTACAATGAAAGTAAATGAAAAATCTGGACAGACTTGCAGATTTTAGAAACGAGTGTCTGAGGACAGGCAAAGAAAATCTTAGTTGGCATGTCTGCATTTGACTCATTGAAGACTTAGACCATCTCCTTTCGTATACAGAAGAACCCCAATTCAGTACACACTGCAGTTCAGGGCTTCACGCCTCTGGGCGTGGAGAGGTCAAGGCCTTCTCTCGGCCGCAGGCTGGCGCGATCCGCGGCGCGCAGATGGGCGGGGGGCTGAGCAGATGCCTCTCCACTCGCAGAGCAGCTGCCCGCTCATGAGCCCGGCTCTGCCTGGGCGCGGCTCCTGCAGCCTGCTTAGGGGGCTGGCTGCCCCGCTTGGGTGTGATCTTACTGGTGCTGCCAGGACTGGAACAGGGGTCCTCTCTGAGGAACCAGAGGATCCCATGGAAATGCTGATCGGAACTCAGGAACCTGGCAAAGAGGCCTCCATCTCACAGAGAGGACTTAGGGTGGAGGAAAGGGCCAGCGCCAGAAATGCAGGATTCTGCGGCTGTAAAGACCCTGGGAGATCATAAAGCAGCCTGTCCGATCCCTGCTGGGACCCTGAGTTCTCAGGGCTTTGGGGCCTCAAGGAGGAACCAGCACCTTGGATGAGATGATCTCCAACAGCACGTGGCTTTGTTCACCCTTAAAAACCCTCTGGTAATCCAGCGCCCTCACTTTCTGAAACAGGAGGAATGCAGGCAGGGAGAGGCTTTCACAGAGAATCACCTGGAATCGTCCCATGGAGAGTGCAGTGCTTCTCCTGATTGTTGGTGCTGCTATGGCGATGTCTTTCTACTTGTGCCAACCTGACTCCACGGTCCTGGTTGCATCCTCAGAGAAATCCTTCCAAAGAACCCGCCCCCTCCCCCAGTCTCATGTACATAAATATCACAGAGTTTATACTTTACTTTTTAATTGCAGTTTAAAACATGCAAGCTCATCAATGAAAATGGGTAAAATCACAGATCCCAGGAAAGGTGAAGACAATAATTTTTTCTCTGTTCTTTTTATAACCTTCTGTAACAAAATGCATTGTTGCACAGATCATTATCCACTGATAAGGCTGTATTTTGCTTCCATATAAAGGTGCCATTTCATGCCAGTCAGAATGGCTGCAATCCAAAAGTCTACAAGCAATAAATGCTAGAGAGGGTGTGGAGGAAAGGGAACCCTCTTACACTGTTGATGGGAATGCAAACTAGTACAGCCACTATGGAGAACAGTGTGGAGATTCCTTAAAAAACTGGAAATAGAACTGCCTTATGACCCAGCAATCCCACTGCTGGGCATATACACCAAGGAAACCAGAATTGAAAGGGACACGTGTACCCCAATGTTCATCACAGCACTGTTTACAATTAGCCAGGACATGGAAGCAACCTAGATATCCATCAGCAGATGAATGGATAAAAAGCTGTGGTACATATACACAATGGAGTATTACTCAGCCATCAAAAGAATACATTTGAATCAGTTCTAATGAGGTGGATGAAACTGGAGCTTATTGGAGTAAGCCAGAAAGAAAAGCACCAATACAGTATACTAATGCATATATATGGAATTTAGAAAGATGGTAACAATAACCCTGTATGCGAGACAGCAAAAGAGACACAGGTGTACAGAGCAGTCTTTTGGACTCTGTAGGAGAGGGAGAGGGAGAGGGTGGGGTGATGTGGGAGAATGGCATTGAAACATGTGTAATATCATATAAGAAACGAATCACCAGTCCAGGTTTGATGCATGATACTGGATGCTTGGGGCTGGAGCACTGGGATGACCCAGAGGGATGGCACAGGGAGGGAGGAGGGAGAGGGGTTCAGGATGGGGAACACATGCACACCCGTGGTGGATTCATGGTGATGTATGGCAAAAGCATTACAATATTGTAAAGTAATTAACCTCCAATTAAATAAATAAATTTATATTGAAAAATAAAAAATAAAAGGTGCACTGCCCCTGGGTGTGGGTAAACGGTGACTTCACAATTGTAAAGTTAATGGTCCTTAGAGTGGGGAGTGGTCTTCCTGCGTGGCTCAGTGGTAAAGAACCCACCTGCCAAGGCAGGAGATGCAGGAAATGCTGGTTTGGCCCCTGGGTTGGGAAGATCCCCTGGAGAAGGAAATGGCAGCTCGCTTCACTATTCTCGCCTGTAAAATGGCATGGGCAGAGGAGCCTGGTGGGCTACAGTCCGTGGGGGTGACCCCCACGCCTGAGCGCTGGAGCTCACAGGCGCCGTAAGGGGCAGAGCGGGCCGTGCCCGGCCGCCCCGCCGGCAGAGACGCCAGCCGTTGTCTTGTGGGGGCGGGGGCTCCTCCGTGCGTGGTCCTCCACCCGCAGCTGTTCCCCACACGTCCGGAGCCCCCTTTCTCTGTTCTGCTTCCTGCCCTCTGTTGCTGAACATCACACTGCTAGTGGCAGAGAGGTTGAGCTGAACACAGAGGACCCTCCAGTCCCGGCAATTTCAAGTCAACATGACCGGAAACAATAAAGACCAGAAGATCCTGGGGACAAAGATGAGCCCCAGGAGCAGCAGCGGGCATCTGCTGTGTCCACCGATGCGCGGGGCTCCGCTACCCTAGCAAAGTGAGGGCATATGCGTGTAAAGGCCTTGCGGAGAGAAACGGTCACAGAGGCTCTGGTGGGGAGCACTATCGAGAGGGTGCGTTGCTTGTTGAGCTTCTCACCTCACACTGGGACCAGAATGGCCACCATCAGAAAGACTATGCACAGAAATGCTAGAGAGGATGTGGAGAAAAGGGAACACTCTCGCACTGTTGATGGAAACGTAAATTGCTGCAGCCGCTATGGAGAGCAGTGTGGAGAGTCCTTAAAAGCTAAAAGTAGATTTACCAGTGATCCTGCAATCCTGCTTGTGGGCACATATCCAGAGAAAACCATAATCCCTATGTTCACAGCAGCGCCATTTATAATAGCCACGACATGGAAGAAACCCAAGCGTCCATCACCAGAGGAACAGGTGAATAAGATGTGGTACATATATACAGTGGAATACTGAAAGGGGAAAGTGAAGTCGCTCAGTTGTGTCTGACTCTTTGTGACCCCATGGACGGTAGCCTACGAGGCTCTGCTGTCCATGGGATTTTCCAGGCAAGAATACTAGAGTGGGGTGCCATTTCTTTCTCCAGGGGATCTTCCCAAACCAGGGATCAAACCCGGGTCTCCTGCATTGCAGACAGATGCTTTACCATCTGAGGCACCAGGGAAGCCCAGTGGAATATTACTCAGCTATAAAAATGAATGAAATAGCGCCATTTGCAGCAACATGGATGGACCTAGAGATTATCACACTAAGTGAGTCAAGTCAGAGAAAGACAGCTATCATATGTATCACTCATACAACAACAACAAACCGATCTAACTGAAAAAAAAGAGAGATACAAATGAATGTACTTACAAAACAGAAACAGACTCAGACATGGAAGATACACCTATGGCTACCAAAGGGGAAATGAGGTGGGGAAGGATAAATCAAGAGCTTGGGACTGACACATACACACTGCTACATGCAAAATAGATAACCAACAAGGACCTACCTATGGTACAGCACTGGGAATTCTACTCAATATTCTATGATAAGTTATGTGAGAAAAGGATCTAAAAAAGAATGAATACATATATAACAGAATCACTTCGTTGTACACCAGAAACTAACTCAAGATTGTAAATCAACTATACTCCAATAAATTAAAAAAAAATTATTTAATTTAAAAATTAAAAAAAATTTTTTTAAAGAATAGCCCCTCCTCCCACAAAAAGAAAAGGGTGCATTTTCTTGGGAGCATGTGACATTTCAGGTTTGGAGAGAGAGGTCCTGCAAAGCAGAGGTCCTGGGGCCTCCAGAAACAGAAGTCTTCACAGGCCTGAAGGCGGGTGGGTCTCAGGACCAGGTGTGGGGCCAGCAGAGGTGTGCGATGGGGAGCAGCTCTGGTGCAGCATCCAGGACACACAGCAACACCCACGGGTTCCTCATTCTTCACTAGCACGGATCCAGGGGCGGCCACTCTTAAGGTCGCCAGCATGGGTCTCAGGGAGGCCACTCTTAAGGTCGCCAGCACCGGCCCAGGGGCGGCCACTCTTAGGGTCACTTCTACCCCTCTGCAGCCCTGTCTCCCACCCTCTTGCCTGAGCATTTGGTTGTTTTTTTAAAGAGGTTTTCTTTTTCTTTTTATGTAGACCATTTTAAAAGTCTTTATTAAATTTGTTACAAAATTATTTCTGTTTAATGGTTTGTTTTTTCCAACCAGAGGCATGCGGGATCTCTGCTTCCTGACCAGGCATGGAACCCCCACCCCCTGCATTGGAAGGTGGAGTCTTAACCACTGGGCCTCAGGGAAGTCCCTCTAGCGCACTTTAAACACCTCTGTATGTTTTCCCTCAATAACACTCCCCATGCCCCCTCTCCCCTGCACTGCTCACCTGCCGTGGGAGTTTTGAAATGAACTTCAGTGAAACTCTGGAGACCCCCAAATGTCTCAGACCCAATTCCAAATAAGGCAAACGTGGCCGAGTGCTCAGCCACGACTCTCTGGGTGCGACTGAAGCAGCCAGGGCACGGCTGGGCAGAGCCCTGCCACGGAGTTTTCACCCAGGTAGCGTTCTAAATGCTTCCCCTTGGATTAATGTCCATTTCAATTACGCTAATAAAGTATATGGAATTAAAGCCCCAGCTGTCCCAAAAGGGCCGTAAGGAGTAACAGAGGTGCGTCCTCTGTGGTCCGAGGTAATGCACCAAGTGAAGCATGCTTTTCATTTTGATGAACATTCCATTTAATTAAAAGTAAATATTAGGAGAGAGCCTGTCCAAAATGGATGGACCATGCAGGGCTATTTCAGCAGAGAATAGGGAACTCAGGTAGAGCTCTAGTTCAGTCCAAGGCCCTGTGCTTGCAGCTGGGGACCCGCAGGTGAATAAATCAGCATCTTCTTGTCCAGAAGCTACTCGTCTCTTCAGGGAGAGACACACAGAACACATCAAGACGCTGGACACAGAGGGATTCTCAAGACCATCCTGCTTCAAGCCAGGAAACTTCCTGTCGAAGGTGGTCCTTCACTACCACCTGAGGGCTTTGGTTACAGACCTTGTGCAGAGCATCACGTTTGTGGAGCCCTATACGCAAAGCAGAGACATTACTTTGTCAACAACAGTCTGTCTAGTCAAGGCTATGGTTTTTCCAGAGGTCATGTATGGACGTGAGAGTTGGACTATAAAGAAAGCTGAGCGCCAAAGAATTGATGCTTTTGAACTGTGGTGTTGGAGAAGACTCTTGAGAGTCCCTCGGACTGCAAGGAGATCCAACCAGTCCATCCTAAAGGAGTCCTGGGTGTTCATTGGAAGGACTGATGTTGAAGCTGAAACTCCAACACTTTGGCCACCTGATGCAAAGAGCTGACTCATCTGAAAAGACCCTGATGCTGGCAAAGATTGAGGGCAGGAGGAGAAGGGGACAACAGAGGGTGAGATAGTTGGATGGCATCGCTGATTCAATGGACGTGAGTTTGAGTAAACTCTGGCAGTTGGTGGTGGACAGGGAGGCCTGGTGTGCTGCAGTCCACGGGGTCACAAAGAATCAGACACAACTGAGTGACTGAACTGAACTGAACTGATGCCAAGGTCACAGGTGTAAAGCCTTGTGCCAAAGCCAGAGATGTGGAGCCCTGGTACCAAGGTCATCTCCAGAACTGACCAACCATTGGCATGAACCCCTGACTTAAACCAGCAGGCTCCCTGACCCCACATTAGGTAAAAATACCCACACAATAGCACCCTAACCAATCACCTAATGCCACTCTTCCAGGGGAGTTTTTCTGTCTCGAGGCCACTAAGCCCGCAAAAGACGTCAGCTCTCCCTTTGCTGGCCTGCTGTCCTCATAGCATCTCCTGCTCTAACAAATGCTATTCTCCTCTCATTCTGCCTCAAGTCTGGAAATACTTTTCCACCCTGCGCCCAGGTCACAATGTCCATCTTGCAGGAAGGCAAGTCTACAGTGATCCCGGACACAGATACATCCCCGGGCCCCACTGGGGCCTGCCTTCAACTGACTCTGCTCTTAACAGGGAGGGCTGACATTCCTTTCAGATCCAACGTGTGAGCCCTTTTCATGTTATTTTATGGGACGGCAGACTGACACCCAGCGCGGGCCCTCAGCTTTCTCTGGGACCCTCTTATAATTGCCAAGGAAGGGAGGCTCCCTTTTGTGGGGGTGGCTGTGGCACTTGCTGGCCCCGCTGAGCCTGCGTGTCCCCTGAAAACAGGAGCATCTGTCTGATGGGTCCCCAGCACCCGAGTGAGGGAAGAAGTGAGACTGTGGAAACGAGCAGGGTCCCCTGTCCACCAGGGCCTCCTCTCAAAGCCGCCTGGTCTCCGCTAGCCTCCTGGGCCCTGCTTCTTGCTCTCTAAGCTTGCTCTGCATCCTGACTCCAGGGAACGCCACTCCAACCCCTGCCCACTCCAGTCTCACCACATTTCCTGCTTGGCATGATCAACAGCATCATTCCCAGTCTGTGACCCCAGAAAGAGGCAGCCCTGGGCCCCCCTCACTGGATTGACAAATAAGCAGGTCTCTCTGAATCCTTAAATTCAGTAGGCATAAAATAGATGAACAGGAGGTTGCCATTTCCTTCTCCAGGGGATCTTCCCAATCCAGGGATCGAACCTGCATCTCGTGTGTCTCTTACGGACAGGCTCTTTACCACTGAACCCCCTGGGAAGCCCCAGTGTACAGAGACTAGCGCTTAAGACTTCCGAGTCCCATGTCTGCCCTCTGATGGGCAGATACACACCTTCTGAGTTGGAAGCAGAAACAGAGATCTAGGGCCCCAGAATCTGCCCAGGAAAGTGCTTACAAGGTTGAACATGGACCCAGTCCTTAACCACAGTTCATTGTTACTACAATATACCTCGTCCTTTTCCTTTTCATCACAGGGGACTGTAATGCAAAAGTAGGATGTCAAGAGATACCTGGAGTTAACAGGCAAATTTGGCCTTGGAGTACAAAATGAAGTAGGGCAAAGCCTCACAGAGTTTTGCCAAGAGAATGCACTGGTCAGAACAAACATCTTCCTCCAACAACACAAGAGAAAACTCTACACATAGACATGACCAGATGGTCAACACAGAAATCAGACTGATTTGCAGCCAAAGATGGAGAAGCTCTATACAGTCAGCAAAAACAAGACCAGGAGCTGATTGTGGCTCAGATCATGATTTAAGGGGTTATATCTGACAGAGAGTGCCATGAAGAACTAGGGACACAGTCTTGTGACATTGTATAGGAGGCAATGATCAAGATCATCCCCCAAAAAAAGAAAAGCAAAAAGGCAAAATGGCTGTCTGAGGAGGCCTTACAAGAGCTGAGAAAAGAAAAGATGCAAAAGGCAAAGGAGAAAAGGAAAGATATACCCATCTGAATGCAGAGTTCCAAAGAATAGCAAGAAGAGATAAGAAAGCCTTCCTTAGTGATCAAGAAATAGAGGAAAACAATAGAATGGGAAAGACTATAGATCCCTTCAAGAAAATTAGAGATACCAAGGGAACATTTCATGCAAACATGGGCTCAATAAAGGACAGAAATGGTATGGACCTAACAGAAGCAGAAGAGATTAAGAAGACGTGGCAAGAATACACAGAAGAACTGTACAAAAAGATCTTCACAACCCAGATAATCACGATGGTGTGTTCACTCACCTAGAGCCAGATATCCTGGAATGTGAAGTCCAGTGGGCCTTGGGAAGCATCACTATGAACAAAGCTAGTGGAGGGGATGGAATTCCAGTTAAGATGATGCTGTGAAAGTGCTGCACTCAACATGCCAGAAAATTTGGAAAACTCAGCAGTGGCCACAGAACTGGAAAAGGTCAGTTTTCATTCCAATCCCAAAGAAAGGCAATGCCAGAGAATGTTCAAATTACCACACAATTGCACTCATCTCACACGCTAGTAAAGTAATGCTCAAAATTCTCCAACCCAGGCTTCAGCAATACGTGAACCATGAACTTCCTGATGTTCAAGTTGGATTTAGGAAAGGCAGAGTAAGCAGAGATCAAATTGCCAACATCCGCTGTATCATCAAAAAGCTAGAGATTTTCAGAAAAACATCTATTTCTGCTTTATTGACTATGCCAAAGTCTTTGACTGTGAGGATCAGAACAAACTGTGGAAGATTTTTCAAGAGATGAGACTACCAGACCACCTGGCTTGCCTCCTGAGAAATCTGTATGCAGGTCAGGAAGCAACAGTTAGAACTGGACATGGAACAACAGACTGGTTACCAACTGGGAGAGGAGTACATCAAGGCTGTATTTTGTAACCCTGCTTATTTAACTTCTATGCAGAGTACATCATGAGAAACTCTGGACTGGATGAAGCACAAGTTGGAATCAAGTTTGCCGGGAGAAATATCAATAACCTCAGATATGCAGATGACACCACCCTTATGGCAGAAAGTGAAGAACTACAGAGCCTCTTGATGAAAGTGAAAGAGAAGAATGAAAAAGTTGGCTTACAACTCAACTATCAGAAAACTAAGATCACCGCATCTGGTCCCATCACTTCATGGCAAATAGTTGGGGAAACAGTGGAAACAGTGTCAGAATTTATTTTTGGGGCTCCAAAATCACTGCAGATGGTGAGTGCAGCCATGACATTAAAAGACGCTCACTCCTTGGAAGAAAAGCTATGACCAACCTAGACTCCAGTACTCTTGCCTGGAGAGTCCCATGGGCAGAGAAGCCTGGTGGGCTGCAGTCCATGGGGTCACGCGGAGTCGAACATGACTGAGTGACTTCATTTTCACTTTTCACTTTCCTGCATTGGAAAAGGAAATGGCAACCCACTCCTGTGTTTTTGCCTGGAGAATCCCAGGGACGGGAGCCTGGTGGGCTGCCATCTATGGGGTCGCACAGAGTCGGACACGACTGAAGTGACTTAGCAGCAGCAGCAGACAGCATATTAAATAGCAGAGATGTTACTTTGACAACAAAAGTCCGTCTAGTCAAGGCTATGGTTTTTCTAGTCGTCATGTACGGCCATGACAGTTGGTCCATAAAGAAGGCTGAGTGCCGAAGAACTGATGCTTTTGAACTGTGGTGTTGGAGAAGACTCTTGAAAGTCCCTTGGACTGCAAGGAGATCTAACAACCAATTCTAAAGGAAATCAGTCCTGAATATTTATTCGAAGGACTGATGCTGAAGCTGAAATCCAATTCTTCGGCCACCTGATATGAAGAGCTGACTCATTTGAAAAGACCCTGATGCTGGGAAGGATTGAAGGCAGGAGGAAAAGGAGGATGAGATGGCTGGATGGCATCACTGACTAGACAGACATGAGTTTGAGTAAGCTCTTTGAGTTGGTGATGGACAGGGAAGCCTGGTATGCTGCGGTCCATGGAGTCACAAAGAGTCGGACACGACTGAGCAGCTGAACTGGAGTGAACTGATATCTTGTCCATTTAATGAACCCCTTTCCTTTGGAAATGGAGGTTTTCGATAAAAGGAAAGTTGGTCCGGAGGAGTGGGGCGATGTAGAGGGTGGGAAAGGAAGCCCACGGGCACACATGCCCTCGCGGGCTGTGTGCATCAGGACTGGGGCTGAGCTCTGGAGCCAGGGTGGAGTTACTCAACGGATACACTGAGAGGGGCGATACCAGCACTCTTGTTTCCATGGAGGCAAAAGCACCCCCGGGCTTCCCTGGTCGCTCAGCAGTAAAGAATCCACCTGTTAGTTCAGGAGACACTGGTTCGATCCCTGGGTGGGCAAGTTCCCCAGGAGAAGGAAATGGCAATCCACTCCAGTATTCTTGCCCAGAGAATCCCAAGGACAGAGGAGCCTGGCAGCCTGCAGTCCGTGGGGTTGCAAAAGAGTCCATCACAACTTAGCAACCAAACAATGGCAACGAAAACCACCCCTTTCCCATCCTCAGCACACCTTGACTCAACACCCCTTTGGGTGTCTTACTGTAAACTTTGCCACATCAAGGCTGGGTCTCAGCTTCTTCCACTCCCAGGAAAAACCTCATGAGCCTCTGGCCCTGAACACACTGAACATTCCAGTCTAACCTGTGAGGGGCAGGAGTTGGGGGGTGGAGGGGTGGACCAGCTATCCGCTTCCCCCTCCAGGTCCTTGGGAGACTGGCACGGGTGGCTCTCAGGCCTCCCCAGGCTTCCAGATTCCCTGCTTCTTACTCCACTGCCTATATATATGTTCCATTTCCCTTTTCTTTAGGAAAGTGATTTTTAAATTTCCATCCATTCGAAAGCGTTCTCCTGTATTATCAGTTCAAAACCAGTAATGATCAGATATTCCAAGTTGGTGGAAAATATCATTTCTGCATGGAAACCTGGCCTGTGTGACTGGCAACAATAGCACCGGCTGCAAAACTGGATGGCAGCGCTTTGTCCTTAACTCAGCAGCACCACGATGAAACACGTGTAATGGTTACACAACATGGTGAGCACAGAAAACAGACAATGTAAGAGCAAAATCATGTTCCTCTTTCAGCAAGAATTTAATCTTCCCTCTTTAATTTGAAGGGAAGATGAGAATTAGATAATCATGAAAAGAAACATCAGATGAAAAGTCTTTGTGGTTAGTCCAGAGTTGAAAACATACCCAAATAAAGGCTGTTAGGAAAGTCATTCTTTCTATTTACTAATAGGAAACATTTCCTTTGCATTTTTCTCATTATTTAGGGTTTGACACAAGAAGAAGGAAGTCATTTTTATAGCATCAATTTGTTTTTTCCTCTCACATGCCAGGAATTGAGAAAGAGCAGATACATCTTACTGCTTTTCTTACACATCACCATCCCTTAATTGCAACACAGGTTTCTCATTTTTACCTCTGGGATTTGGAGAATGCATTCAAATACTGCTGCTGCTGCTGCTAAGTCACTTCAGTCGTGTCTGACTGTGTGATCCCATAGATGGCAGCCCACCAGGCTCCTCCGTCCCTGGGATTCTCCAGGCAAGAATACTGGAGTGGGCTGCCATTTCCTTCTCCACTAAAACACCATTATTTCTGGGAACTTCTAAGTTTGTTTAAAAACTCTGCACAATAGTACAATATAGACTCCTCTAGTCCTCTTGCCTGGAGAATCCCATGGACCGAAGAGCCTGGGGGGCTGCAGGCCACTTTCACTTTTCACTTTCATGCATTGGGGAAGGCAATGGCAACCCACTCCAGTGTTCTTGCCTGGAGAATCCCAGGGACGGGGGAGCCTGGTGGGCTGCCGTCATGGGGTCGCACAGAGTCGGACACGACTGAAGCAACTCAACAGCAGCAGCAGATGGTATAGATCTGTATAGATCTTAAAGTAAGCTTGCTCAAATTCATACTTGAAAAGGGAATCAAAGCCCGGAGCAGTTAAGGGCGTTGGCCCTGGCCTAGCCACAGCATGCTACAGCTGCGCCAGCAAACACACACGCAGCGCCGCCAGGAGCTGCAGCTCACTGCGCCCGCACCAGCCTGCTCTCCTGGGCTCCGCGCGGTAAGCGCGCTCAGTGGCACCATGCAATTCTACAGAGCGGTGTGACCCTGGAGAAGGGCAGGGCCTGGGAGCTAAGACTCCCTGAGCACCCTGGAAACCACATACGAGCCCCTTGGCCCCAGGCCTTCAAAGGAAAGCTTGTTGCTTTAGTCTTCCATGCCTTCCTGAATCTTAAAAGGCTGATTCAGTAAACAGTGAAGGATGTGGGATGCAGAGACAAAGCGTAGCGGTTGGGCTGGAGAACTGGTAACTCTTTAGAGTATAACCAGCCTCAGAGCAGAATCACCAAACTCACAGTTCCCTGAAACACATGGATAAAGGACCAGCACACAATCCCAGCTTGTTCTTACAGGAAGCAGAGCCCCACCAGACGAAAGCCGCTGATGGCAGGAACCCAGACCCTAGACTGGCTGAAACCCCAGAAGGTTAAAGATGCTTGAAATGTTGCCCTGATGCCGATCCTTCTGAGGACTCTGCAAGAGCTGGTCACGCCCCCAGCAGCCCCTCCTCCCCTTGCCTCCAAAGCCCCTCGCCTGAAGGCCGCCGGGGGCTTGGGTCTCCTGAGCTGCCCGTTCTCCTTGCTTGGTGTCTGCAGTGTAAACGCTGTGCTGCCCTTCGCCACAGCCCACTGTCATTGACTGGCCTTTCTGTGTGTGGGCGAGTGGACCCGAGTTAGGTTCTGTAACGCCCACTATGAGCGTGGCATTGTATTGGGCTCTTTGCAAGCTTTGCTGTATCCAATTATCCCCAAAGCTCTCAAAGGTGACCATTAGAATGAGTTCAACGTAGGGAAGAAAATCACAAGTTTTAGGATCAAAGAGCTTAGACTGAAACACAAGCCTGTCCACTTACCAATTGTGTGGTTTTAGCCTTTAGCTCTCTAATCTTCGCATTCCCCATCTGTGGGATGAGGGTCACAGTGTTGCCTTAGTGGAGTGCTTTTGAGAATTAAATCAGTAACTCACACAAAGTATCTTTTAGAGCAAAAGGAATATTGTAGGGGATTTTAAAATGGCAGTTATCATCCCCAAGTTACAGATTTTTAAAAAGTTTCATGGAATAGAAGATTTGCTGAGAAACCTGTAGATAGAAGAGGTTGAGTCAGCTGTGACCCCAGGTCTGACTGCCTCCAAGGCTCACCCTTTCACCTGCTAATCTGCCTCATCTAACATTCTGACCCAGCCTTGTGTCAAAATAATCAACAAACAAGGCAATTTTAGAAGTTCTAATAGAGCTGGTTCAAGTCACCAGGTCCAGCATTTGAATTTACATGACTGAGAGTGAAAGTTGCTCCGTTGTGTCCAACTCTTTGCAACCCCATGGACTGTATAGTCCATGGACTCCTCCTGGCCAGAATACTGGAGTGTGGAGCCTTTCCCTTCTCCAAGGGATCTTCCCAACCCAGGGATCGAACCCAGGTGTCCCACACAGCAGGCAGATTCTTTACCAGCTGAGCCACCAGGGACGCCCTACACAAGATTACTGAGATAATAATTGGCATCAGTAGAAAGTCCCTTAATAAAATACAGATGCAGTCTGTGGAACACACACTGTTCAGAGCACAGTGTGCCATCTCAGAGAGAACCGTTCAGATAAGGGGAGAAGCCACTCTCCCACCCTCTGCTGCTGGCTCCCTTAGTCAGAACCACACAATTCAGTCCTTGATGCTGGACTAAGTTCAGCACCTTTGTGTGGATAGTCACCTCCCTAACAGTGTCAAGGCAACACCAAGGGCAGAGACAGTACTTTCTCTCCTCATAGGCCACAGGACGGGCTGGGCATTTTTAGAACCAAAAGCTTTCAGGCTGGAGAAGGGTTATAGATAAAGATGGAGGTGGGGGTGGGGGGTTGGTATTAACACATACACACTACTATGTATAAAATAACCAACAGGGCCCTACTGCATAGCCCAGGGACTCTACTCAATCTCCTGTGATAAGTTATACGGGCAAAGACTCTGAAAAAGAATGGATATACGCATGTGTATGAGTGAATCACTGTGCTGCACGTCTGAAATGAACACAGCATTGCCCATCAGGTGAACCTCAAGATAAAATAAAACATATTCACAAAGTGAATCAAAACCTCTCAGGCTAGAAAACTATTATAGCGTTAATCATCTAATCCAGTGGTTTTCAAATTTTCTTCTCAGGACCTTTTTACACTTTTAGGAGTTACTGAGAACCTCAAAGAGCTTTAGTTTCTGTCTTTATATTCTATTTTTTTTTAATTAAAAAAATTTGTGTGTGTTTGTGTTTATATTCTATTTATACATATCTTCTCTCTATATAAATATGTGTGTGTGTGTATGTATATATATTATATTATTTTATATATATAAATGGGCTTCCCTGGTGACTCAGTGGTAAAGGATATGCGTGCCAATTCAGGAGACAAGATGTGGGTTCAGTCCCTGGGTTAGGAAGATCCTGACCCCTGGAGACAGAGAGGCAATGGCACCCCACTCCAGTACTCTTGCCTGGAAAATCCCATGGATGGAGGAGCCTGGTGGGCTGCAGTCCATGGGGTCACGAAGAGTCAGACACGACTGAGCGACTTCACTTTCACTTTTCACTTTCATGCATTGGAGAAGGCAATGGCAACCCACTCCAGTGTTCTTGCCTGGAGAATCCCTAGGGACGGAGGAGCCTGGTGGGCTGCCATCTATGGGGTCGCACAGAGTCGGACACAACTGAAGCGACTTAGCAGCAGCAACCCCTGGAGAAGGAAATGGCAACCCACTCCAGTATTCTTGCCTGGGAAATCTCATGGACAGCAGAGCCTAGTGGGCTACCGTCCATGGAGCTACAAAAGAACCAGACATAAAACAATTATATATGTATTAAATTAAAATTAAATTATCTTTATTTAAAATGAAAACCTATTATGTGTTAATATAATTTGAATATTTTATGGAAGATAACTGTATCTTCCAAGACAAAAATATTAGTAGAATGGTATTGTTTTAAACTTTTGCAAAACTCAATTAATATCTGCCTTTATTAAAAAAAGACAGGCTGGATTCTGACACCTGCTTTTGCCTTCAATTTGTTATAATGTATTATTTTGATTTAGGTAGATGAAGGGAATCTGGCTTCATGCATATATACATTGTTAGAAATGTGAACCATATTTTAACTGCCTTTTTCAATAATTGCAGACACTTTTTTTTGATACTACATCAAAATTTGACAACAGTGTTTGCAGTGTTGACTCAAAAACTAAATTGGTGGATTTTTCATATGCATGAAAGAATGAAAGTGTAAAAGTCAAACAAAATCTTGGTATTATTACAAAAGTATATTTGGCATTCCAGACCTCCTTAAAAAGGTCAGGGGTGCCCACAGGGTCCTGAGGAACACTTCAAGGACTTTTGGTTGAATTCACTCATTCAACATATGTAAAATCATTCAGACATCCTGAGTGACTTCTGCAGACTCTCAGGGTGACTTAATTCTGAATATAAATATAGTAAGTACTGTTGATTAACCAACGGTCTTGCACAAAGACAACTCTGGTCAGGAGAACAGAAAGGACAAAGAATCTTCCCTGCTGCTTCTTTCAGAGCCTGGGCCTTGGGGAACAAGGCCTTGACTGGTTCAGGCGCCTTCAAAGGACAGATCAAGGTCAAGGACCTCTCCACACTGAAGGCACCCCCGTGACTGTCTACGGTTCTTTTATGCCTTCCTTCCTGCAAGCAGCCTGCACGGAGTGCCACGTCAGGTCTGCCTCAGCGCACCACTCACACATGCCCAAGGAGGACCACAGCTGTCATCTCTCCTACAAGCTCAGCCCAGCTGGCTCCCTGCAGAGACGAGGCGGGCAGGGGCACAGGTCTGTGGCTCTTCTTCGTGGTTTGGCCATTCGCAAAGGCATGCCTCACATGTGGTCATCCAGGTTCGCGCTAGACCACGCCACTGGGCACGCTGCCCTTTTAGGGAACAGGCTTTGCTTTTGCCCTTTATCTTTCCTCATCTCTTGTTAAACATAGGACCAAATGAAGCCCAAACAAAGTCATGATGAGAAGCTTGAGTGAAAAAATTTTAGCCTTGGGAGAATATTCGCTCGAATATATTTCTAAAAAGAAATACACACAAGAAAAAAAAAAAAACTCTAAGGAATACACTATAATAGAGTTGAATATTTTTCTTATCTTCCTTTTCTGATCCAAGAAAGTCTCCTGGGCAAAGCACTAATTTTAAGTTTATTTTCCGTAAGTAGGCTATATTATCGCTTAAGGTTTTGTTGATCTTGCTAATATAGTCTATGGTACAGTAGTAATGAATATTATGATTGAACAAATTTACTAAAAGTTATAGCACAATTGTCTTCATCTCAATTTCTTGGCCTTATGTAAAAGAATATGAGATGGTGCATTTCTGTAAAATGAATTTAAGTAATTTCTCTTTCTTATTAGAAAGCAAACCAAGAACAAGCCACAGCAGGGGCATGTCCTAAGAGGGCCTTCTATTTGCCCAATATGTTGGCAGGTATATTTCATTTCAGAGAAACTTTATTAAGTTAAACACGCTCATAAGCTGCTGAAGCTCCAACCCCTTGGCCACCTGATGCAAAGAACTGACTCCTTGGAAAAGACCCTGATGCTAGGAAAGATTGAAGGCAGGAGGAGTAGGCAACGACAGAGGATGAGATGGTTAGATGGCATCACACATGGGTTTGAGTGAGCTCTGGGAGTTGGTGATGGGCAGGGAAGCCTGGTGTGCTGCTTCCATGGGGTTGCAAAGAGCTGGACACGACTGAGCGACTGAGCTGAGCTGAAGATCATCAGCTCCATCATTAACAGCATCTCCATCAGCTTCCTCACTGTCAGCAGCATCATCAGAACCACCATCATAGCTGTCGCCATGATCAACGTCACATCATCATATTGTTTCCATCATTATCACCACCACCCATAACCTGCAACACCATCAGTCTCATCACCACATCTTCCTCATCGCCACCACGATCATCTTCATCAGCCTCGCACAATCATCAGTGCCGCCCTCATCCCATCATCACTGCTGTCTTTGCGTCGTCCTTACATTATCGTCCACACAACCACCATCATCACATCCCTTCACCACTGCCAGCATCATGACCCTAACCAGGTCAGCACCATTGTGTCGCCGCAATCCACATCACCGTCCTCACAGAATCCTCCTCACTATCACCACCACCCACAACCTCCACCATCATCATCTTTCATCATGACCACCAGCAGCACCACCAGCATCACAGAGACCAATTTGGGCCCTCTCCACTCTGTGCCGGGAAGCACGCTGAGCTTTTCATAATACAGCTTGCATCTTCACAATAACCCTACTAGACAAATCTGGTTATTTTCCACTTTTCAAATCAAAATAGGGAGACAGATAACATGTTCAAAGGAAATGAAAGGTTGGATAGGATTAAACCCAGATTTTTATGACTTTGAGGGTGATCTTCTTAACCACCACATGACACCAAGGAACTCTGTGTTCTGACTTACAGGGTGCTTCTCTGCCCAACCACAAAAGAAGGTTTCAGAGCTTGAAGCCTGTGTTATAAATCTTTATGCACGGCCTGTTTTGACCTCTGCATCGGTAAACACATTATACATGATGAGACTTGGGGAGACCAGTACTCCATGCAAATACAGGTACAGGCAGATGGCATTTTCTTGTGCTTTGCTTTCTTGCATTTCACAGATACTGCATTTTCCCCCACAAATTAAAGATCTGTGGCAATCTGTGTCGAGCAACTCTGTTGGTGCCATTTCCCCCACATTGCCTCACTTCCTGTTTCTGCGTCGCAGTTTGGTCACTCTTGCAATATTTCAAACTCTTTCACTATTATTATACTGGTTATGGGGATCTGTGATCAGTGATCTTTGATTTTACTGTTATGACTCACTGAAGGCTCCGATGATGGTTAGCATTTTTAACACTACATATTAATATTTTTAAACATGCATATTGCTTTTTCAGACATACATTATACACTTACCAGACTTACAAGACAGTGTAAACACAATTTTTATACGCACTGAGAAACAACAACTAGTCCACGTGACTAGTGTTTTTGTGAAACTCTCTTTATTGGGGTGGTCTGGAACCAAACCCTCAGTATCTCTGAGATGTACGCACATCTCACACTCCTTGAAGAGGCCACTTTTCAGCACGACACAACCTCAGGGAGCCTTAATTGTGACAAAGAGGAGGGCCTCTTGGGAGCTCTACTCTGTCACGCAATTATTCTCTTTATTTGTATATCCCCACAGACCTCCACAAACAGAACAGAACAGGGACGGTTGGGAAAGCCCTAAGTACCTGCTGTGAGGCCAGCGCAGGGGAGGCACGGTAGGATAGGGGCAGAGGCACACGTGTAGACAGGAATTAATGACGCCCACACCTGCAGTGGAAACCTACCGTCCAAGTGTCAGACGACCTGACATCTCAGGGTCCGTTTCCTTTCAGACCACCTTCCAAAGCTGCAGGCGTGCGGAGGTTGACCTAGCTTCCATCATTAGATGACAGTTACTCAAATTCTTTCCTCAAACAGCTACGGCATTAAACATTATCATGTGTAAGAAGAACAGAGTCTATTCTAGCAGCTTCCTAACCTGATCTTGAAGGTGTAGGCTTTATCCTGGTAAGAAGAGCATGTGCTGATTGACTCCTGAGTTGACCTGCTTCATTCCCTGGAGTTGACCCCCTCTGTGTCACATGACCGTGTATATGGAGTCCTTTTCCTCTTGTTCTTTCAGGCATGGTTCTCCTTTACTTACCTTTCTCCTGTAACAGACAGTAACTGGCAGAAAGGCAGAGGGCGGGGTTCTTATCCTCGACTCTCCACTGGTTGTCAACATTGGGACTCTTCCTTAAACGGGTTTCTAGGTTTTCCTGACTCCTTCCCAGACTGGAAAGAGACCTTACAGGATTGAAGTGCAGTGGGGTCAACAAGACTGTAGTTTCCAGCTGTGCTTTCTTGCTGAGGAGCCAGGTTCCTGGACCAGACTCTTCAAGGGCGAGTTGTTGCCACTGTTGTAACTGGGCAGGCAGAAACTTTCATTAATTCATTATTCACTTTTGCTACACTGACCTTGGCCTGGGTCAACAGGTGAAAAACACAGTTAAGCCACACGGATATACTGAGAAGTTAAGCTGGTCTCCAGGAAAATAACTGAACATATTTAGTCTCAAGTCAGAGAAACTGCATTTTTGCCTACAAATATGACTTTTGATCCCCAGTAAAATGACTTGCTCTGATTATGTCTTATGTCAGCTTAATTCCCTGATGGCTCAGTGGTAAAGAATCCGCTTGCCAATGCAGGAGATATGGGTTCGATCTCTGGGTCAGAAAGATCCCCTGGAGAAGGAAATGGCACCCCACCCCAGTATTGTTGCCTGGAGAATCCCATGGATGGAGGAGCCTGGCAGGCTACATACAGCCCAGGGGGTCTCAAAGACCTGGACACGACTTATTGACTGAACCATAATAAACAACAGCTTTACCTATAGTTTATTATTTTTCTTTTCACTTCACTTGTTACTCTTCTAACATATTTAAAACAGAGCCCTGAACTTCCCTCTTCTTGTCCCCAAAGCACTATTACTTTGCGCAGGCTGCTGTGGAATCCTACCTCAGACTGGCTGGCTGAAGCAAAATAAATTTCTTTTGCCACGGCTATCGGAGGTGGAAGTCCGAGACCAAAGCGCTGGCAGGTGTGGCTTCTCCCGAGGCTCCTCTCCCCGCCTGCAGGCAGCCACCACCTCCTCACCAGCTTCGCGTGGCCTTTTCTCTGCACGTGTGCATTCCTGGGGTCTCAGTGGTGCATGATTTCTTCTCTGTATAAGACCATCATTCTCATTGGATTATGGCCCACTTTAATGGCCTTATCTTACCTGAGTGCTTAGTTACTTCAGCCGTGTCTGGCTCTCTGCACACCCATGGACTCTAGCCCACCAGGCTCATCTGTCCACGGAATTCTCCAGGCAAGAATACTGGAATGGGTTGCCGTGTCCTTCTCCAGGGGCTCTTTCGAACCCAGGAATCAAAACTGCTTCTCCTGCATCTACTGCACTGCAGGCAGATTCTTTACCACTGAGCCAGTGGGGAAGCCCTAGCTTCCCTGGATCACTTCATTAAAGGCTCTATCTGCAAATACAGTCTCATTCTGAGATATTGGGGTTTGGCCTTCAGTTTTGAGAGGGTACACCCGAGCCTGTAACATCATTTCTCTCACAGTCACCAACATTGAAGGAAACCGGGCTCCATGCACTTAGTCGCTGGAGGGAGAGGGAGCTTAAGTGATCCTCAATTTACACCCTCTTTCGTATTTCACACTGAGTCTGCGAGTACACTCTGTGTGCATGCTAAGTCCCTTCAGTGATGCCTCACTTTTTGAGACCCCATGATCTGTAGCCCGCCAGGCTCCTCTGGCCATAGGATTCTCCAGGAAAGAATACTGGAGTCCATAGCCATTGCCTTTTCCAGGGATCTTCCTGCCCCAGGGATCAAACATGTGTCTCTTATGCCTCCTGCACTGGAGGCGGGTTCTTTACCACTAGCACCATCTGAGAAATGAGTATATTCTGAAGGCTTTCATTTCAAAACATCCCGATTTCAACTCTACTTCCCTCCTTCCCTGCTCCCTCCTTAGCCTCACTTATATCTACTGTCCTGGTCCCATCACCTTGCCACTACTTGCTCCTTGCGATTCCAGTTTCAACCCCCTGGAGACGGTTCTCCACATAAAAAAAATGGCCTTTCAAAAATATGAATCCGATTCTGACCAACTCGCACTTAAAAGGATCCATGAAACTTGGAATGAACCCTGACTCCTTCCCATGAACTTGTCCCTCTAGGGTGTGGCTGCTACCTGTCCACCAGCCTCTCCCCCGTTTCCGACCCCGCCCCCCACCGCATTCTGCTGTCTGCCTCCACCGTCTCAGGGTCCTTATTTCCGAGGTTTCCTCTGCCTGCACCAATGGGTCCAGATCTGTTCCCTGCTCCACAAAGGCCACATCACTACTCAAATGTCTATTCCTTAGAGAAGAGGTCTCTGGCCATCCACTCTGAAATAGTCACCTGCCCGTGCAGACCATCATTCCCCCTCGCCTGGCTCGGCTTCCCTGACTCGCAAGCCCTTATTTCCACTGGATGTTGTTGTTTATTTCATTGCTTTGTGTTGCCTTTCTCCTCCACTGGCATCTAAGCTCCTTAGGGCAGGTGTTTTGATTTCCATGTTCACAACCGGTCCTCACCTGTGAACAGTGTCTGGCACTTAGCAGGAACCCACCAATTATTGTTGAATGAGAGGAACAGGATGGGCTGGAAGAGGCAGAGTGATGGTATGAATCCTGCAAATACGTGTGCCCTCAATCTGTGTGGCATGCCCACATCCTTCAGCCAACCTCCTTTGTCACACGGCTCCTCCGGGTCACCGTGGCCACGCCAGCTCAGCCCAAATCTACCGATCTGATCTCATTTCCAGTTTGTCCCCAGCAGGTCTCTCTTCTGACCCTCCCTCTTCCCCACCGCACTTATCTTCATTCCTATGGCTGCTCAGAGCATTTATTCAAGGACAGACTCCAAGAAAATTCCCTGGATAGATCCTTTCCTGGTCCCTGCCTGGCCGAGACACATGTGCTGTTCCGCTTGGCACTTTGTCATTCAGCCTTTTTTCTTTATCCACCTTTTATTCTGAATAGGATCATAAAATCCTCAGAGAGAGGACCTAACTGCAATCAGTTCTGTGAAAAAGTTTGTTTTGAAAATGAAACTTTGTTCCAACGCAGTTGAAGTATTAAGGGACTAACCTGTGGATAACGCTAATTTCATGTTTGCATATGTGTCCTTTGTTTTTGAGACAGAGTCCGAAATGCAGTACTTGGATGTGATCTCAAAAACAACAGAATGATCTCTGTTCATTTCAAGGCAAACCATTCAATATCACAGTAATCCAAGTCTATGCCCCAACCAGTAACGTTGAAGAAGTTGAAGTTGAACAGGTCTATCAAGACCTACAAGACCTTTTAGAACTAACAGCCAAAAAGATATCCTTTTCATTATAGGGGACTGGAATGCAAAAGTAGAAAGTCTAGAAAAACCTGGAGTAACAGGCATATTTGGCCTTGGAATACGGAATAAGCAGGGCAAAGGCTAATAAGAGTTTTGCCAAGAAAATGCACTGGTCATAGCAAACACCCTCTTCCAACAACACAAGAGAAGCCTCTACACATGGACGTCACCAGATGGTCAATGCTGAAATCAGATTGATTATATTCTTTGCAGCCAAAGATGGAGAAGCTCTATAAAGTCAACAAAAACAAGACCAGGAGCTGACTGTGGCTCAGATCAGGAACTCCTTATTGCCAAATTCAGATTGAAATTGAAAAAAGCAGGGAAAACCACTAGACCATTCAGGTATGACCTAAATCAAATCCCTTATGATTATACAGTGGAAGTGAGAAATAGATTTAAGGGCCTAGATCTGATAGATAGAGTGCCTGATGAACTATGGAATGAGGTTCGTGATATTGTACAGGAGACAGGGATCAAGACCATCCCCATGGAAAAGAAATGCAAAAAAGCAAAATGGCTGTCTGGGGAGGCCTTACAAATAGCTGTGAAAAGAAGAGAAGCAAAAAGCAAAGGAGAAAAGGAAAGATATAAGCATCTGAATGCAGAATTCCAAAGAACAGCAAGAAGAGATAAGAAAGCCTTCGTCAGTGATCAATGCAAAGAAATAGAGGCAAACAACAGAATGGGAAAGACTAGAGATCTCTTCAAGAAAATTAGAGATATCAAGGGAACATTTCATGGAAAGATGGGTTCGATAAAGGACAGAAATTGTCTGGACCTAACAGAAGCAGAAGAGATTAAGACGTGGCAAGAATACACGGAAGAACTGTACAAAAAGATCTTTAAGACCAAGATAATAACAATGGTGAGATCACTCACCTAGAGCCAGACATCCTGGAATGTGAAGTCAAGTGGGCCTTAGAAAGCATCATGACAGACAAAGCTAGTGGAGGTGATGGAATTCCAGTGGAGCTATTTCAAATCCTGAAAGATGATGCTGTGAAAGTGCTGCACTCAACATGCCAACAAATTTGGAAAATTCAGCAGTGGCCACAGGACTGGAAAAGCTCAGTTTTCATTCCAGTCCCAAAGAAAGGCAATGCCAAAGAATGCTCCAACTACCACACAATTGTACTCATCTCACGCTAGTAAAGTAATGCTCAAAATTCTCCAAGCCAGGCTTCAGCAATACATGAACTGTGAACTTCCAGATGTTCAAGCTGGTTTTAGGAAAGTCAGAGGAACCAGAGATCAAATTGCCAACATCTGCTGGATCATCAAAAAAGCAAGAGAGTTCCAGAAAAACATCTATTTCTGCTTTATTGTCTATGCCAAAGTCTTTGACTGTGTGGATCACAATAAACTGTGGAAAATTCTGAAAAAGATGGGAATACCAGACCACCTAACCTGTCTCTTGAGAAACCTATATGCAGGTCAGGAAGCAACAGTTAGAACTGGACATGGAACAACAGACTGGTTCCAAATAGGAAAAGGAGTACGTCAAGGCTGTATATTGTCATCCTGCTTATTTAACTTCTATGCAGAGTACATCATGAGAAACGCTGGGCTGGAAGAAGCACAAGCTGGAATAAAGATTGCTGGGAGAAATATCAATAACCTCAGATATGCAGATGACACCACCCTTATGGCAGAAAGTGAAGAGGAACTAAAAAGCCTTTCGATGAAAGTGAAATTAGAGAGTGAAAAAGTTGGCTTAAAGCTCAATATCAGAAAACGAAGATCATGGCATCTGGTCCCATCACTTCATGGCAAATACATGGGGAAACAGTGGAAACAGTGTCAGACTTTATTTTTGGGGCTCCAAAGTCACTGCAGATGGTGATTGTAGCCATGAAATTAAAAGATGTTTACTCCTTGGAAGAAAAGTTATGATCAACCTAGATAGCATATTCAAAAGCAGAGACATTACTTTGCCAACAAAGGTCTGTATAGTCAAGGCTATGGTTTTTCTAGTAGTCATGCCAAAGAATTGATGCTTTTGGTGTTGGAGAAGACTCTTGAGAGTCCCTTGGACTGTAAGGAGATCCAACCAGTCCATTCTGAAGGAGGTCAGCCCTGGGATTTCTTTGGAAGGAATGATGCTGAAGCTGAAGCTCCAGTACTTTGGCCACCTCATGCGAAGAGTTGACTCATTGGAAAAGACTCTGATGCTGGGAGGGATTGGGGGCAGGAGGAGAAGGGGACGACCGAGGATGAGATGGCTGGATGGCATCACTGACTCGATGGACAGGAGTCTGAGTGAACTCCGGGGAGTTGGTGATGGACAGGGAGGCCTGGTGTGCTGCGATTCATGGGGTCACAGAGAGTCGGACACGCCTGAGCGCCTGGACTGAAGTGATCGGAGGTGAATGTGAGCGCTGCACGGAGGCTGCAGGAGCGCACAGCTCGCGCGCGCCCCCAGCAGTGCTCGGCCGCCCGGCCGCCTGGCGGAGCTGCAGCCTCCCATCTCCACCATGACTCCCGAGCTGCCCTCTTCCAGCGCCACTTCCCCAAACAAGCTCCTGGTCCTTCTCAAGGTCAAGTACCACATAGACTACAGTCTGCATGTGCTTCTTAGTCATTCACACTTGTGAACTGTGCTCCACTTTCACTAGGTTCTTATCTGTACTTTATGTGTTACTGGAAGAATATTTGAATATTGGGTCCACAACCCCATTTTCCCCATAAACCCTGTGGATTTTATGATGTAATTTTGCATAAGGCTCTGATTTCTAAGAATCCTTGCTAGAGAAGACTTTTGAGAGCTCCTTGGACAGCCAGGAGATCAAACCAGTCCCTCCTAAAGGAAACCAGTCTTGAATATACACTGGAAGGACTGATGCTGAAGCTGAAGCTCTGCTACCTTGGCCATCTGATGTGAAGAGCCAACTCACTGGAAAAGACCCTGATGTGGGAAAAGATTCAGGGCAGGAGGAGAAGGAGGTGGCAGAGGATAAGATGGATGGAGGCATCACTGACCTAATGGACACGAGTCCGAGTAAACTCTGGGAGATAGTGAAGGACAGGGAAGCCTGGCGTGCTGCAGTCCACGGAGTCACAAAGACTTGGACACGAGCAGCAAATGAACAACAACATTATTATTTGCTACAGCAAAACATTTGCACATTCTATGTACTTTGGGAGAATGGGCCTCATCAAACACTTACTGAGAATTTGACACAAACGAAAGAGAAAGAAACTCAGAGACAGAAACAGACTTGAGGTTGCCAAGCAGTAGGTGGGGAGGAGAGGGATGGACTGGGAGCTGGGATCAGCAGATGCTGACTATTATATATGAGACAGGTAAACGAAAGTGTCCCTAAGCACAGGGAACTGTATTCAATATCTTGGGATAAACCATCATGCGAAAGAATGTGAAAAAGAATATGTGTGTGTGTGTGTGTGTGTGTGTGTGTGTGTATAAAAACTAAATCACGTTGTTGTAAAGCAAAAACTAACACAACATTGTAAGTCAACTCTATTTCAGTTAAATATATTTAAAAGAAAGAAACTGGAAAACATACACTTGATAATTCTATTCATTTGCATTGTCTTATGGCATATATTTGTAAAGCATGACACAATAAAACTTGAGGTAACAGGCAAAATGCACAGAGTCGTATAAGCAAACCTCCCTTATCAGCTCTCTTTCTGCTGGACCTCAGTTCCCATTCAAGTTCTATGATGACTGGAATTTTCCCCGTGATTTTTTTCATGGGCAGCATAAATCTTGCTCAGCCTCTTGTTCTCTCATGGGAATAATAAAACAGAAACTGTGTTGTTGGAAAAGTAAAACAAGATATACATTAAACGATTTACCATCTAATTTATTGTTTCATTGCATTTCCCTACAACACAGGGTTTACTTTGAAGCGGAGAAGTCGTCTGGATAGATAACAAGACTGAGGCAGTTCTTGCTCCCAATTCACCCTTGCTCTTTACCTCTTTCCAACCTGTTCTTGTTCTAAGTTCCATTTCTGTCCAATAATGTGTGTAATTTCCAGTGATGTTTCGGCTTCTCAGCCTTGAAAGCGGCCACATTAGGAAATGACAGCCAGACACGCTGTCAAGTGGTTTGCCCTTTAGTATTTGTTCTGGGGAACAAAGGGGAGAAAAAGCTAAGATTCAAGAAAACAAATGGATTAGGTTGATGTCAAGCGTCTCTTCTCACAAAGGGCAGCCAGACAAGGTCATTACAGCTTTGCCATCCATTTCTTTAAACTCCACAAGCCTTCACCACGCCTGGCTCCCTGACTCAAAGCACAGAAATGACGGCCTTGCACCTGATTTGACTTCTTCCCTCCTTGTGCTGGGCGTTGAACTTGAGTGTTCTGTATGGGAGATCTGCCTTCTGAAGACACAGGGAGTGCAAGCCAGAACAGGCAGGTAACCCTGGACCGAGGAAAAAGGGCTACTGGGGAGAGTGTGGCCAGAGGGGTGATCTGGCCAAATGCCAGTAGAGAAGATTCACGAGCAAGGCTGAGAATATCTTCAGCTGTCTTCAGTCACAGAAATAAGAGGAATACTTCACACTCTCACTCTGAAGCCTGAAGTGACGTGAAATGAAGTTGCTCAGTCGTGTCCGACTCTTTGCGACCCTGTGGACTGTAGCCTACCAGGCTTCGCCATCCATGGGATTCTCCAGGCAAGAATACTGGAGTGGGTTGCCTTTTCCTTCTCCAGGGATCGAACCATGGTCTCCTGCATTCTCGGCAGACGCTTTAACCTCTGAGCCACCAGGGAAGTTCTGAAGCCTGGTATCGTCTAAAAACAGCTGCCCTCCCTCGTGTCAGGCTGAGAAGGAAATATGGTGGCAATTCTAGGCTGGTACCCTTCCTAACCTCCCAGCAGAGCCCCACAAGACCTTGTGACATGGAAGGGTTGATTGGGGGTGAGCAGGTGCTAAACAAGTGCAGCCCAGCGAGAACCCGGATTCCAGCTTTCTTTTCTCCCCACAGTGATGGCACCGACAGTGGTCTTAGCACCACGCCACAGACTGAGCTTCCTCGCTGCTGATTGGAAAAGGCCGGCGCTATAGCTCAGGCGGCACAGAACCCGCCCGCGGTGCAGGAGACCCAGGTTCACTCCCTGGGTCGGGAAGATCCCCTGGAGGAGGGAACGGCTACCCACTCCAGTATTCTTGCCTGGAGAATCCCATGAACAGAGGACCTGGCGGGCTACAGTCTATGGGGTCGCAAAGAGTCAGACGTTTTCTGACTCTTTAGCGTTACAGTGATTAACACTTTCACTGAACTAATAGAAAAGTGTAGGAGCAAGAAGAGACAAAGTCCCTGGGACCAAACCCCAACCCTGTACTGACTGGCTCTGCAATCTGGAAGGGTTAGATACGTGGCTGACTAGGTTCAAGACACTTTTGAGATCTTGGGAGGAAACATGTCTTCAAATGTCACACTTCACTTCCCTGCAACAAGTCCTGCTGACTGATCGTCTTCTATCATAAAACCCATCTCCATACATCCCAAGACTGCCATGTAACACATCAGGCAGAGGAGTCACTCTGCAGAATGAAGGATGCTTGGCTTGTGTTGAGCAGCCAGCTCGAGGCCCTTCGGGAGCAGATCAGTGTTTTGCATACTATAGTTTGTAAAAACTTTAGGTTAATCAAGATAAATGATTACCATTATTGGACTTAAAAAAAAACTAGTCCAATAATTTATTCCATAAATTGGGTCTTGAAATTCATCAGGAAGTGCTTTTTCTTCTCCTAGTCAGACTTTAATTATACATTGTTAGAGTCCACTGCAGAATACATCTTTCCTTTATCAATCTGTAGATCTCAGACACAATTACAGTTTTGCTTGAGACCTATGAAAATAACACCATAGGTTATAAAGCATTTCATGCTTTTCACAATATATTTTCATGTGTTTATCTCACTGTGCCTTAGGGAAACTGGTAAAGAGAGCAGATAACACCATTCTGATTTTGTAGATTGGTATTTGTGATTCTGCAGGTGGTGAAACAAACCTGGATAAATTAAGAGGAATATAATACTGCAAGCTTTCGTCAGGTATAGCAACCAGTTGTTCTAATTCATGGGACAATACTTTTTCTGTATTGTTTTAACTGTTTTTATTTAAATGTTAAGTGGGAACACATCGTTAAACCAAGAATTTTCAAGCACTCTACTGGAAAAATTTTGGAAACATCTAGTTTCTGTTCTGGAGACTATGATGGGACTGAACTAGCAAGCTCTAGTCAGTGAGGGCAGGCAGAAAATGAAAAGAAAGGGTGAGTGGGCCAGTGTTCTCCCTGAAAGATATGAGAAAGTAGGAGGAGTCCCCATCCCTACCTGACTCGGGGTGCAGGGCTGTCCCCAGCACCCCAACTGCTCTGCCTTCTGCTGGGGAGCGGCTCCCACCTTCCGAATTCGCGTTTCACTGCCTCTTTCTCTCCTCACACCTGGGACAGAATTCCTCTAAGCCTGCAGACTGCTCGACCTTCAAATGTTGCTGATTCTCTAACTGCCTTCCCTGGAATAACCACAAGACCTTTCAGTATTCCACATGCCCCTGCCCTCCCCCCACCCCCGAAGATGGATTTCATTTCCGGTCTGTGACCTTCAGCTCCTCCTGTCCGATGTGAAGGCAGGAGGTCACCTGGGCCCCAGCGGCAACTCGGGTCCCCCTGCCCTGACCTCCAGTCTCTTCTCACTCTTGCTCAGAACAGACCGGTCGCCCTGGGCAAATGGTGCGATTAGGTCTCCACTGGAACTTCATACATCCTTTATTCACTAGGAATTTTCATACACCTTTCTGTCTGTGGTCCGCACGGCTCTCTGAATCACTCTTAATGCATTCCTCCCACACGTATCCCTCACCCATTAGCTTTCAACATGCTCAGTTTCCTACCTTTGAATCTTTTTGTGCAACCTCAGATCCTCTCTAGCCTTCACACTCGAAAAAACATGTGATCTGCACGGGGAACTCTGCTCAGTGTTCTGTGGCATCCTAGATGGGAGGAGAGTTTAGTGTGTGAGTGGGGGCGGGATGGATACATGTGCATGTATGGCTGAGTGCCTTTGCTGACAACCTGAAAGCATCACATCATTGCTAACTGGCTGTACTCCAATATGAAAAAAAGTTTAAAAAAATAAAGAAATGAAAATAATAAAATAAACATGTGATTTATGTGCTCTCATTCCTCAAAGTTTTAGTTGTATGTGTGTGTGTGTTTTGAGCATGTATTTTTCCTCTGTTTTCATGGCTTTTCTCTAACCTTTATTCCAATAACAAATGGGTCCTCCCATTCCCTTCACGACTTCCCTGGTGGCTCAGATGGTAAAAGCGTCTGCCTGCAATGTGGGAGACCCAGGTTCGATCCCTGGGTTGGGAAGATCCCCTGGAGCAGGAAATAGCAACCCACTCCAGTACTCTTGACTTGAAAATCCCATGGGTGGAGGAGCCTGGTAGGCTACAGTCCATGGGGTCGCAAAGAGTCGGATACGACTGAGCAACTTCACTTTCACTTTCATTCCTTTCACAGAAGAGTAACATTATTCTGCAGTGGCTCAAGCATTTGGTCTTTTAGGTGTAATAGTTGTGTTTTAATTCCTACCCAGTGAAAACATGATAACTGTTCCTCTCCTCCCCACTGTTCTTCGGTCTCCTAATGACAGACACTTTTAGTACTAACATCCCTCAAGGCAAGCCCTGTGTCCGTGCTTCGACTCACTCATTAAACATGAAGCGTGCCCTCCCCCTCACACACACGGCCAAGGGGGCAGCGTCTGCATTAAGACGGGGCATCTGTGTCCCCAGCACTCACATCTCCTCCCAGATCTTTCTTAGAACCTCAGTCTGCTGTGCTGAGCTCAGTCGCTCAGTCGTGTCCGACTCTTTATGACCCCATGGACTGTAGCCCACCAGGCTCCTCTGTCCATGGAAGTTCTCCAAGAATCCTGGAGTGGGTTGCCACGTCCTTCTCCAGGGGATCTTCTTGACCCAGCGATCGAACCCAGGTCTCCTGCATTGCAGGCAGATTCTTTCCATCTGAGCCACCAGGGAAGCCCAAGAATACTGGAGTGGGCAGCCTATCCCTTCTCTAAAGGATCTTCCCAACCCAGGAACTGAACCAGGGTCTCCTGCATTGCAGGTGCTTTCTCAATCTACGGAGCTACCAGGGAAGCCCGGGCCTCAGTGCAGCCATGGTTTATTCCACCAAAATTCACGATGGGCTGTGACAGCCGCCACCGTGTCGCAACTGTTAACTTGTAAACGAAACCTATAAATAAAACACAAAATAAACCCACCTCAGTCACACCTACAAAACCAATAGCTGTGCTGAGATTCTTTAGATGTGGGTCTGTGACGGGCAAAAAGCAAACAAAAAATTCAAAGAAATCTTCAACTTCAGGAGAGGTCAGGGAACAGATAAGGCCAAGAGGGCACAAGGGTTAGACTGGGCTGAGCTAAGGATAAAAACATTGTCCTCTCGGGCTACTTCCTCAGCCTCTCCAAAGCAGAGGAGGAGGAGGAGAACAGCTTCCATGGAGCGCTGCTGCAAGGAATGAATCAGATGACATATTAACGTACCTGGAACACTGCTCTTCCTTACCAAGACGGCATTCTCATCTCTGTTGCCGTCATTGCTTTTATTATCAGTAAGGCTCACAGTGTCTATTTTAGTCACATGAACTATAATTTTTCAAACAACGATAGACATAAAGTCATTTTTTTCAAATGATGATAAACATCAAATTATTTCTAAATTTAACACAGTGTGAAAGTGAACGTTGCTCAGTCATGTCCGACTCTTTGCTACCACATGGACTATACAGTCCATGGAATTCTCCAGGCCAGAATCCTGGAGTGGGCAGCCATTCTCTTCTCCAGCAGATCTTTCTGACCAGGAATCTTACCGGGGTCTCCTGCACTGCAGGCAGATTCTTTACCAGCTGAGCCAGCAGGGAAGCCCTAAAGCAGTGTGCTAAGGCGAGATTTAACTCAAACTGCCATTTCGCGACAGGTTGTAGGTAGACCGCATTAAGCGTAATTTAATCAGCTGACATCACCTTCTTGCTTCCTGGTCTCTCATTTGCTCTCCCCTGAAGGTGGGAAGTGCCCTCCTGCTGATCAAAACACCTCCACTCACGTGTGTGTATTTTGGTTCACTCAGTTATCAGAGTGGAGGCCTGAGTTCTTGAATCACCACTCACCCCCCAGACGCTTTCTCCAAGGAAACCTTGATATGCTGCTTTCCTTTCTCTTCACAGTCAACTAGCTCATCTGAAAAGAAGAACCAGATCAGCACTTTTCTTCTAGGCAGAGAGTGGTTGTTCTGAAAGTACACTGGTTTCGCTCCGCCACTCCCATCTTCCCTGAAATGGACGGAAAGCATAAGCATTTGCACAGAATGCTTGAGAGCATTTATCAAGTGCTCCTGGAAGCCCCTGCACCCCATGTCTCCCCACTCCCCACCCTGGCTTTCTCTGCATCATCTTTCAATCTGGCTTCTTGCCAGAGACTTTCTAAATATTTATTTCATTGTCATGTTATTTTGATTCTGGCAAACTAGAATCTGACCAAAAGGGAAAGCTTTTGAATGAGCTTTGAGTGGCCTTTCCCCACCAGTCAATGTTTTATGACTACATCTGGGGCCAGACAGGTTTCAAGAGAGGCTTTGACGGTAGTTGCTGTTGACTCTGCCCAACCTATCAGTGGAATCGGCAAAGTGATCACTCTGGTTTCAGATGGGTTAGTCTGACCTTTCCAACTAGTCTGGATATTCTCAGGGCATACATCTAAACTTTTCTTTCATGTAATTTTGCTTTTTGAAATCTTTTCTAATCCCTCAATGCTAAAAGAAATCATCTCCTGCTTTGATGAGACAGCAACAGTTGGTCAGGAGAAGTTTCAGTGAAATTTGCTCATATGCCATTCACAAGAACTGTGGTGTGTGTGTGTGAAAGAGAGACAGTGTGTGTGAGTGTGTGTGTAAGAGAGAGAGAGACTGTGTGTGTGAGTGTGTGAGAGAGAGACAGTGTGTGAATGTGTGAGCATGTGTGTGTGTGTGTATGTGTGTAAGAGTATGTGAGACAGAGATAGTGTGTGTGAGTGTGTGTGAGAGAGACAGTGTATGTGTGAGTGTGTGAGAGAAAGAGACAGTGTGAGTGTGAGAGACAGTGTGTGTGTGTGTGTGAGAGAGAGAGACAGTGTGCGTGTGGGTGTGTGTGTGAGAGAGTATGTGAGACAGAGACAGTGTGTGTGAGTGTGTGTGTAAGAGAGAGAGAGACTGTGTGTGTGTGAGAGTGTGTATATGAGTGTGTGAGAGAGACTGTGTGTGTGAATGTGTGTGAGCATGTGTGTATGTTTGTGAGAGTATGTGAGACAGAGATAATGTGTGTGAGTGTGAGTGTGTGAGATAGTGTATGTGTGAGTGTGTGAGAGAAAGAGACAGTGTGAGTGTATGTGTGAATGTGTGTGTGAGAGAGAGTATATGTGTAAGTGTGTGTGTGAGAGAGTGTGTGAGTGTGTATGAGAGAGAGACTGTATGTGAGAGACTATATGTGTGAATATGAACTATGTGTGTGTAAGAAAGTGTGAGAGAGTGTGTGTGAGCATATGCATGAGCATGTGTGTGTATGTGTGTGAAAGAGACAGACTGTGTGTGTATGTGTATGAGAGAGAGACTGTGTGTGAGTGTGTGTGTGTGTGAGAGAGAGAGACAGTGTGAGTGTGTGTGTGAGAGAGACAGTATGTGACTGTGTGTGAGAGTGTGAGAGAGACAGTGTGTGAGTGTCTGTGTAAGTGTGTGTGAGAGATAGTGTGAGTATGTGTGAGTGTGTGAGAGACAGCATGTGAGTGTGTGTGTGTGCGTCAGTATGTGTGTGATAGAGAGGTTGTGAGTGTGTGTGAGAAAGACAGTGTGTGTGAGTTTGTGTATGAGACGGTGTGAGTGTGTATGTGGGAGACAGTGTGTGTGAGAGTGAGAGACTATGTGTGAGTGTGTGTGAGCATGTGTGTATGTATTTGTGAGAGAAAAAGACTGTTGTGTATGTGTGTGAGAGAGAGACTGAGCGTGTGTGTGTGTGTGTGTGTGAGACTGTGAGTATGTGTGTGAGCGTGGGTGTATGAAAGAGAGTGTGTGTGAGAAAGAATTGTGAGTGTGTGTGTGAGAGAGAGACTGTGTGAGTGTGAGTGTGAGCATGTGTGTGAGAGAGAGATTGTGTGAGCATGTGTGTGAGTATGGGCGTGTGAGAGAGACAGTATTTGTGAATGTGTGAGCGTGTGTGAGCATATGTGTGTGAGAGGCTGTGTGAGCATGTGTGTGAGTATGGGCGTGTGAGAGAGACAGTATTTGTGAATGTGTGAGCGTGTGTGAGCATATGTGTGTGAGAGGCTGTGTGAGCATGTGTGTGAGAGAGACAGAGACTGTGTGTATGTGTGTGTGAAAGAATGAGTGTGTGTGAGCATGTGTTTGAGCATGGACATGTGAGAGAGACAGTGTGTGTGTGTGTGAGAGTGTGTGTGAGTGTGTGTGAGAGAGAGACTGTGTGAGCGTGTGTGAGAGAGAGACTGTGTGTGTATGTGAGTGTGTGTGAGAGTGTATGTGAGTGTGTGTGAGAGAGAGACTGTGTGTGTGAATGTATGTGAGAGAGAGACTGTGTGTGTGTGTGAGTGTGAGACTGTGTGAGCATGTGTATGAGAGTGTGTGTATGAGAGAGAGACTGTGAGCATGTGTGTGTGTGTGAGAGGGAGACTATGTGTGACTTTGAGTGTGAGAGTGTGTGTGTGTATGTGGAAAGAGACTATGTGAGCGTGTGTGTGAGAGAGAGGGAGACTGTGTGTGTGTGTGTATGTGTGTGTGTGACTGTGTGTGTGAGAGAGACTGTGTGAGCATGTGTGTGAGAGAGAGGGAGACTGTGTGTGTGTGTGTATGTGTGTGTGTGACTGTGTGTGTGAGAGAGACTGTGTGAGCGTGTGTGTGAGAGAGAGGGAGACTGTGTGTGTGTGTGTGTATGTGTGTGTGTGACTGTGTGTGTGAGAGAGACTGTGTGAGCGTGTGTGTGAGAGAGAAGGAGACTGTGTGTGTGTGAGTGTGTGTGACTGTGTGTGAGAGACTGTGTGAGCGTGCGTGAGAGAGAGGGAGACTGTGTGTGTCTGTGTGTGTGAGTGTGTGTGAGTGAGTGTGTGTGTGAGAGTGACCGTGTATGTGAGAGAGACTGTGTGAGTGTGTGTGTGAGAGAGGGAGACTGTGTGAGTGTATGTGTGAGTGTGAGTGTATGAGAGTGTGTGTGTGAGTTTGAGTGTGTGTGTGTGTGTGTGGAAAGAGACTGTGTAAGCGTGTGTGTGAGATAGAGGGAGACTGTGTGTGTGTATGTGTGAGTGTGAGTGTGTGAGAGAGAGACTGTGTGAGCATGTGTGTGAGCGTGTGTGTGAGAGAGAGACTGTGTATGTGAGCGTGTGCTGGGTGGTCAGTAGGATGGGATCTGGGGGAAGCAGTCCGCCAGGTACAGGAAGAAAGAAAGCAGACTGGCCGCAGGTGAACTTGCCTGCCAAACAGAAACACTCACAGAGAGAGAACAGACTTGTGGCTGTAAGCGGGTGTAATCACAGATCCCACAAAAGGTGAAGACAATATTTTTTTCTGTTCTTTTTATAATCTTCTGCAACAAAAAGCATTGTTACACAGATCCTTATCCACCGATAAGACTGTATTTTGCTTCCGTATAAAAGGTGCCCTTGCCCTTGGGTGTGGGTACATGGCCACCTGACCATTGTAGAGCTAGCGGTCATCATGGTGGGGAGGGGTCTTGCTAGGGGGCTTAGGGGTCAAGAATCCACCTGTCAATGCAGGAGACTCAAGAGCTGCTGGTCTGACCTCTGGGTCAGGAAGATCCCCTGGAGAAGGAAATGGCTACCCACTCAGTACTCTTGCCTGGGAAATCCCATGGACAGAGGAGCCTGGCGGGCCACAGTCCATGGGGCTGCAAAGGCTTAGCGACCAGCCAACAACAACAACAATATGGGGGTGTAACTGAATCACTTTACTCTACGGCAGAAATTCACATGATGCTGTCAGTCAACAGCAAAAGTTTTAAAAGGTGCATTGTCTTTAGAGAATTTAAAGCTTAACAGATCTGAATAATAAGGGTTGGTAGGATTTGTTTAAGACCAGAAACCAGCGTGAGGGCTCAGACGCCCCTCTCTGCCTTCACAGAGGACTCTTCTCCCTTCTGACTTCAGTCCCGCTTTACTGCTAAATGGAAGGAATTTTATCAAAGCTTAACTTGATCTCAAACATCCTTATTGTATTTCCAACACACACACACACGAATGTGAAATACAAGGGCCTTGATTTTCAATTTAACTGAGGTAGATAAATCTCACCCTGTTATGAATATAGATACAGCTCCAAGCTCTATTAGCCGACATTTCCATCTTACCCAAGAAGAAATCCCTCTGAAGAACCACTGTAGTGATGGGCGCATGCCAGGCTGAACACAGCAAGCCTTGACAATAAATATGCAACTCTGGAAGCATTCTTGTTCCTACCCAGGCCATTACCTCATGCCTTCAGGAAACCTGCAGACATCCCACCTGACGGGTGACCAGGTCCGTAAGCCCCAGGCCTTGCTCCTCCCTCGCCTGCCTTCTCTTCCACCCTTCGCAAGGCATCAGCTTCCAACCACCTGCAGATTTCCCTGTGAAACACCCAGCTCTTTTGGAACAGCCATCCGCTAATTGGGCAGAGACCTCTCTTTTCTCTGGGTCTTTCTCCTCTGCTGCCACGAGGCTTTCTGAGGTTCAACTTGATCTTAAACTGAGAGACACTAACAAGTAGCAGCCTCTCTGCCGTCAGCCAGACGCTCGAGAATATTCTCACATGGACTCTGATAAACACTCTGTGTAGGGCTTTCCTGCTGGTCCAGTGGTAAAGAAGCCGCCTGCCACTGCAGGGGACACGGGTTCCATCCCTGATCCGGGGAAGAGCCCACACGCTGCAGAGCAGCGAACCCGCCTGCCACAAGCGCTGAACCCCCACACCAGACAACCCGGGCTCTGCAGAGAACCACCGCGAGAGCACCCGTGCACCGCAGCTGGACAGCAGCCTGGCCCTCCGTCTCTGCAGCAAAGAAAAGCCGGCGCGGCAACAAAGACCCAGCACAGCTAAAAATAAGAAGCGAATGAAGAATTCAAAAAAGAACACTGAGAATTAAAAACAAAACAAAACAAAACAAAAACCAAAAACACACAACCCTCATGTAATTAACCTACAAATGTGGAGGCTGAGGCTCAGACAGCTAGTGTGCATCCATGAATCCACCCAGCTGGTGAGTCTCCGCCTCTCCCACGTGGCCTCTGAACGCTCCAAGAGCGAGTTCTTCAAAGTCCCAGCTTCAAGTTTCCAGGATCTGTGTGCCGATGGTTGGAGCCCCAGGCAAAAACCTCCCGTGGTGCAGGCTGCGTGTCCCTGTATCTTCCCTCCTTCCCCTTCCTCCCGCTTGACAAAGACCTCTTTCAGGCAAGAGACTAATTTTTCTTTTCGCCCGTAGAAGCCACCAGGGGAGACTGCATTTCGAGGCAGACATTTTCCCCATTAAATAAAGCTGTCTGAATTCATCTTTGGGCAAGGCCTTTCTTTCTAACTAGCTGGAGACACCCGTTTTTCTTTAGCTCCCACACAGGCTCAGCACCAGGGGAGAAAGCCATTTGTCTCCTGTTCGAATTCACAGGCAGAGACTGAAGAGAGCTTTTTGCAAAGGCTGGTGAGATAACCTCTGCAGACCAACCCCGCGAGCCCGCCGGGCGCCGAGCCGCGGCGCAGCCCCTCCGCAGCGGAGCCCCGCACCCGGATGCCGGCGAGGGGGCCGCGCGGGGCTTCTCAGAGGCAACCGCGTGAGAAATGAGACGGAGGGCTCTTTCGCCAGGCTACAGCAAAGCCCTCCGGATGCCAGATACGTTTCCCGGTATCCACAAGCCTTCTGAAAGCACACGCAAAGCCCGTGTGTGTGTGTGTGAACGCGTGTAACAGTGGCCAGCACCTTGACATCCACGGAGCTGCGACCCCGAGGGACTCAAGCAGAGATCCGATGGTTGGACCTCACAGACGCTTCCCCTCGCCCACGGCTAAGGCAAGCACACAGCAGAATCCTGGAACGCAGGCACGCCATCTTCCACAAGCCGAAGGAAATGCACGGAAGAATCAGAGTTCTCTGATGTTTCAAATTCCCCAAATATCTCCGAGGGAGCGGAGGAACACCGGATTCCAGAAGAAGGAATTATTTGTGCGATTTCTCTGTGGTCAGGCAACCTTTTCAGATGCGATTTGATGACCTCCCTGGCTAATAGTTTCTCTGGGTTAATTCATAGGTTAATTGATATTTTCCATCCTCTATCCATTGAATGCTGCTGTCCTAAAGAAAGTCTGATGTGGTTTCCAAAATGAACAGCATGCCTGTCTCTGACACACAAAACCAGAGAATGGCCTCTTTTAACGTGTTTGAAGAAAGAAAGCCTCCTTTCTCATTAAGCTATGCATCGGTACTCACGTGCTGATCCAGCTGAACCCCAGCACTGTATGTAAGAATCCAAAGGTAGCGACACACAGCAGCTAACGATCGCTAGGACCATGGGCCTTCAACGCCCCCAGGCATCCTGTGAATCTCAGGGGGACCCTACAGCTGGCTGTGCCCTAGGGCCTGGTCACTGCTGTGCTTGAGTAACAGAGGAGCATATTATCAAGACAGGTCTCCTTCAAAATTCCCTGGTGGTCCAGTGGTTGGGACTCCGTGCTTCCACTGCAGGGGCAAAGGTTGGATTCCTGGTCAGGGAACTAACATCCCATAAGCCTTGCACCCCAAAATTTAGATGCACACAGATCTAAAGCATACATTTCACTGGGTTTGACAAATGCATATATAGTCAAATGAATATGATCAAATCAAGATAGAGGGCATTGCAATTCCACCCAGAATCTCCTACAGGCAACCCCTGGTTTGATTCCTTTCACTGTTCCTGAGTTTTTATACATGGAATTATGAGCATATTGTCTTTTTATCTGGCTTTCTCCAGGCCGGATATGCGGTTCCTGTTGAGATTCGCCCTCAGTGCAGTGTGCCTTGAACACTGCTCACAGATAGTTCACTACATGAACGCAGCACAATTTCTTTTTCCATCATCTGCTTGAAGGATGTTTGGGTCTTTCCCAGTTTGGCTACACTATGAAAAAGACTTGTTATGAACATCACAAGTGTTTTTTCAAGGACTCATGTTTTCACTACTGTTGGAGAAACACCTAGGAGTGTAATAGATTTCAGTTGGGAGTTACACATTTAGCTTTATCAGAAACTTTCAAACTGTTCCCCAAAGTGGACATATGTGCTATACACTCTCATCAGTAGTGTTAGGAATTTATGTCACTTCACATTGCTGTTAACATTTGTCGTTGTCGCTGGGCTGAGAAATGGCATCTCAATGCGGTTTTGACTGCCATTTGCTTATGGCTGACAATATGGAGCACTGTTTCATGTGCAACCATTTGTACATCTTCTTTCGTATAGCACCTATTCAAATATCTTGTCCATTTTAAATGATTGATGTGTAGGCACTTTTATATATTAGAGATGCAAGTCCATTTGTCAGATATATGGAATTGAATATAATTTTCCCAATTTATGACCAGACTATTCATTTCCTTAACATCATCTTTAGCTGAGCAGAAATTTTTACTTTGGTGAAATCCAACTGATTGATTTTTATCATTTTTTTATCCTTACCTATGAGGTTTTGGTGGGCCTTCCTGGTGGCTCAGATGGTAAAGTGTCTGCCTGCAATGTGGGAAACCCAGATTTGATCCCTGGGTCAGGAAGATCCCCTGGAGAAAGAAATGGCAACCCACTCTGGAATTCATGCCTGGAAAATCCCATGGACTGAGGAGCCTGGTGGACTACAGTCCATGGGGTCTCAAAGAGTTGGACATGACTGAGCAACTTCTCTTCATTTCTCTTCATGAGGTTTTATTGGGCTTGTCAGGTGGCTCAATGGTAAAGAATCCGCCTGCCAAGCTGGAGACATGGGTTCGATCCCTGGGTAAGGAAGATTCCCTGGAGAAGGAAATGGCAACCCACTCTAATATTTTTGCCTTGAAAATCCCACGGACAGAAGAGCTTGGCAGGCTACAGTCCATAGGATCACAAAGAGTGGGACATGACTCTGAGACTAAACAACAACACAAAGCCTTTATTAACTCCAAAGTGAGGGTATTTCTCATGACTATTAATATATCCATCATCATTCTAGATTTTATGGTTAGGCATATGAGCCACCTAAAATTGACTATTGTTTATGATGAGAGGTAGGGTTTAAATTTCCTCTCTCCCCCTAACTTCATCCAGATCTTTCCACCTTATCAAAAATTTATTGGTTGTGTACGTGTATGTCTAATTCTAGATTCTTCACAGATAAGTTCTATTGATTATTCATCTTTCCTTATGCCGATATTAGTACCACAAAGGCCTGTATAGTCAAAGCTGTGGTTTTTCCAGCAGTCATGTATAGATATGAGAGTTGGACCATAAAGAAGGCTGAGCATCAGAGAATTAATGCTTTTGAACTGTGGTGCTAGAGAAGACTCTTGAGAGTCCGTTGGACTGCAAGGAGATCAAACCAGTCAATTCTAAAGGAAATCAACCCTCAATATTCATTGGAAAGACTGATTCTAAAGCTGAAGCTACAATCTTTCAGCCCCTGATGCAGATAGCAGACTCACTGGAAAAGACCCTGATGCTGGGAAAGATTGAGGGCAAGAGGAGAAAGGGGTGCCAGAGGATGAGATGGTTAGATAGCATCATTGACTCAATGGACATGAATTTGAGCAAACTCTGAGAGATAGTAAAGGACAAGGAAGCCTGGCGTGGGGTTGCAAAGAATTGGACGTGATTTAGCAACTAAACGACAACTAATACTAATCTTAAAAACAGGTAATAGGGATTCTTAAAACACGAACTTCCTTTTCAAATTTATTTTAGCTGTTCTAAGTCCTTAGAATTCTTATGCTTGTCAATTTCTACTATCTGTTTGAAATTTTCATTGAGCTTTATTAAACCCATAGGTCAATCTGGGATCACTGACATTTAATGTTACTGATTCTTCTTGTTTATGTAACTTGTCTCTATTATCTGTCAATTTTCTATTTTATCATTTTTTTCCTGTATAATTTCCAACTTTTACTTACTTGAGGTTCACTATCATTTTTTATTCAGATTATTGATTTTTATTCTCTTTTTTCCTAATATAAACTTTTAAAGCTACAAATTTCCTACCAAGCACTACTTTAGATACGCACCACAGCTTTGATATGTATGTTTTTATTGTCATTTAGCTTAAAATATTTATTAACTTAGTTTTTAATCTCACTTGGATTTCTTGAACCTCTTAAATACTTGTTTTCGTTTGTTTCCACAAAATATTGGCAAATTTAAGTCATTATTAAAAAAATTTTTCTGTTATGTATTTTTGAGACTCAAATTACATGTGTTTATGGCCGCTTGGATGTTGTCCTACTTACCACTGAGAAATATCTTATTATACTTTCCCATGTCTATATCTCTTCTTCAAGTTGGATAACGCTGTTGAACTACCTTCAAATTGGTTAGCTCCTCTGTTGTTCTCAATGCATTATTAAGTCTGGCCAATGAATTTTTATTTCACATATTATATTTTCGGTTCTAGAAATGTTTTTCTACCTTTATTTTCTCTGTTGCAATTCTCCTTTGGCCCCCTCGTTATGGCCATGTTGTCCTCTAATTTCTTGACTATATTTACGATACCTGTTGTAAAGTCCTTGTCTGAAAAATGCAACATCAAGGTCACCTCAGGGTTCATTTCCATTGACTTCTATCGTCCTCAATCGTGGGTCACCTATTCGTATTTCTCTACAAACCTAGTAATTGCTTAAATTGTTTTATACTATTTGCAGGGCAGCAATGGAGACACCAACACAGAACAGACTCATGGGCGCGGGAGGCGAGGCAGAGGGAGGCTGGAGGGGCAAGCGGAGGGGCGGCATGAGGGCACAGTCCCCGCGCGCGCAGGACAGGGAGTCCTGGAAACTGCTGTCACTCGGGGAACTCAAGCCAAGGGCTATGTGGGGAGGGTGGGAGGCTGGAGGGAGGTTCAAGAGGGAGGGGATATATGTGTCCCTATGACTGACCCGCGTTGAAGTATGGCAGAAACCACTGCAATACTGTAAAACAATTATCCTTCAGTTAAAAATAGATAAATTAATATATTTTATACCAGATACTACATATTTCAGGAATTCTAGATAGTGTCTAGAATCGTAAGTTTGTTGAGTTTTCTTTTGACGGCTGAAAAATTGCCAGTCACTGCAGATGGTGAGTGCAGCCATGAAATTAAAAGACACTTCCTCCTAGGTTGGCTATGACCAACCTAGACAGCATATTAAAAAGCAGAGACGTTACTTTGCCAACAAAGGTCTGTCTAGTCAAGGCTATGGTTTTTCCAGTAGTCATGTATGGATGTGAAATCTAGAACATAAGGAAAGCTGAGCGCCGAGAATTGATGCTTTTGAACTGTGGTGTAGGAGAAGACTCTTGGGAGTCCCTTGGACTGTAAGGAGATCCAACCAGTCTATCCTAAAGAAAATGAGTTTTGAATGTTCATTGGAAGGCCTGATGCTGAAGCTGAAGCTCCAATCCTTTGGCCATATGATGTGAAGAACTGACTCATTGAAAAAGACTCTGATGCTGGGAAAGATTGAAGGCAGGAGGAGAAGGGGCCGACAGAGAATGAGATGGCTGGATGGCATCACCAACTGGATGGACATGACTTTGAGCAAGCTCCAGGAGTTGGTGATGGACAGGGAGGCCTGGCGTGCTGCAGTGCATGGGGTCACAAAGAGGTGGACACGACTAAGCCACTGAACTGAATTGAGCTATTTTGGTCATATCAGGTTTATTAATCTTTGTTAGACATGAACCTAGTGCATGGGAAGGCCTTTATTCTATAAGGTATAGCTTTTAGGTCATAGACTTCCTGTGGCTTCAGCTGAAGTCCAGGACGCTCAGTGAGGGCTCCTCGCTGAGGCTGGGTTGCAGGCCCAGCGTCCCCAGCAGTGCACGGCTTCTTCCACCTTCAGGCACGCTCCCATGCTTGCAGCAGCGAATCACTGCCGGGTCACATGCATATGCATCCCAGCTGCAGCCAAGAGCCTGTGGTCAGTCCCCACCACCCCGCAACCCCAGGGAAAGTGGCCCAGACAGACAGGTCAGGCAGCCGTCGCTCTCCCCACCACCTCCTTTCTCTCAAGGGCTGTGACTCTGTGATGCTATGTTCAATTCCTTAGAACAGTTGCCCTACACATTTTATGAGTCTGAAAGTTACCTGTGCCAGGAAAGACGGTTCGGGCGCGAGTTACTCCATCGTAGTTAGAAGTAAAGTTCACCGGCGGCTTTTATGTAATAGCCCAAGTCAACACCCAAAGGCACGCATGCTTCTTGAAGCCAGTGTCATCAGAGCTTAAGAAGTACAAAGCCGGTAGTCACCTTGGTCTCTGCTTCACACCATTAGTTATTTATGAAGCACCACAGAGGCACACAGAAGTTCACAAAGCCCGAGTGAGATCAAGATGCCTACTCTGGGGTGCTTACGTGCAGATGCCACACTAGACAGAAAGAGGAGGTGGCAAGACTGGATGCTATTTCAAAGGTTTCAGTGTGGGGAGATGCAGAAAGGACAGACCCCTTTGTTGATGCTGAGAACGTCTCCAAGAGCGAGATGGTAGCAGATTCTAAGGGATGAAACACAGATACCAAAAAGTCAAGACCGACTTCTAAGTCTCTGAGTAGCTCTTTCCTTTGTTCAAGGATTGCCTAACCCCTTTCAAGATAAAAAGCTAAAGAATCAAGCACAAAGAATTTAATGAATATCTACCAGAAACTCTGTTCTCTGTACATTCTGGAAGATAAATAGAGTGGAATGTGTGCGGAGGTGGGTGGCTGGGGGACTGTCCACTGCTGTGTTACAGGAAAATGGGACAAACGGCTCCTTTCTTTAGTTCTGAGATAGACTTTTTAACCATCAGATTTTTAAAACTTAGAATAAGCCAGGTTAAACATAATGCTTTCTTTGGGGGAAAATCAAGTAGAATATATGATAATCAAGGCCCGTCCTGTGATACTGAATCAAAAGTAAGAGAATGTTGAGGAGGGAATTAATGGATCTAAGGATGACTGAGGAAGGCTTTTTGGTGTAGATGGGAGTGGAGGTGGATAATTTAAAATGTGCAGGCTTTGGATGAAGTAGGGAAAGGAAAGAAGGCACTTCTTGAACACTTTGTAAAGGAAGCATGTTTGTTTTTGCCAGTGGATGATGTGCACACACATGAGCTCACTGAATCACCTGCTACTTCGTGACATTTTCTTTGTGCCACACCAATGGGCAAAACAGTAAAAACCAGTGCAGTAAGTAAAACAGAAAAATTTAACCTATAACTTTATCAATGGAACTTCCTAGTATTCTACCAACAAATAAAGGAGTGACCTGAAAATGAGATGACATGTTGATCTGAGGTTGAATTGGCTAAATTCACAGCTTTTTACTCAAAGGTGTATTGGCCAAATACAACATGGGAATACCAAATGTATGACACCATTTCAAATGGAAATATGGCCCATTTCAAATTAACCGACTGAACAACCCAATCAAAAAATGGGCAGAAGACCTAAACAGAGACGTCTCCAAAGAAGACATACAGATGGCCACTCGGCACGTGGAGAGAGGCCCAGCATCACTACCTATTAGAGAAACGCAAATCAAAGCTACCATGAGTCCATCCCTTCACACCAGTCAGAGGAGCCATCATTAAAAACTCTATAAACAGCAGAAGCTGGGGGAGGGCGTGGAGCAAAGCGAGCCCTCCTACACTGTCAGTGGAAATGCAAGTCGGCACATCCACATGGAAACCAGTATGGAGGTCCCTAAGGAAACTGAAACTAGAGCTCCATGTGACCCGGAAGCCCCACTGCCTGGTGATGCTCAGACAGAACTATAATCCAAAAAGGTACACAGGCCTCTGTGTTCACAGCAGCACTATCGCCACAGTCGAGACATGGAAGCAAATCCACTGACAAACGATGGGTGAAGAAGGTGTGGCATATATATATATACATGCAGTGGATTCCACTGTGCGTATGCAACACACACACACACACACACACACACACACACACACACCGGAATGCCGCTCAGTCACGGAAAAGAACAAAACAATGCCATTGCAGCAACGTGGATGCAACTAGAGATGATCATACTAAATGAAGGAAGTCAGACAGAGAGAAACAAATAAATACCATATGATGTAACTTATATGTGGAGCCTAAAATATGGCCCCAAATGAACTTATCTACAAAACAGAAACAGACTCACAGACATAGAGAAGAGACATGCGGCTGCTGGTGGGGGGTGAGGGAGGGGGGGGGGGGGAGTTTGTGATTGGCAGATGCGAACTATTATGTGCACGATGGGCAGACAGCAAGGTCCTGCTGCAGAGCCCAGGGGACTATATCCAGTCTCCTAGGATAAACCACAATGGAAAAGAACATAGAAATAGAATGTGTGTGTGTGCGTGTGTGTGTGTGTGTGTGTGTGTGCTTGCGCGCGCGCGCGTGTAACTGAGTCATTTTCTTGTATGGCAGAAATTAGCATAGCATTGAAAATTAACTATACTTCATGAAAAAAATAAATTGAATCAAGTAAACTGAATGTCTGAAACACTGTCCATCATGCATAAAATCCATTGGCAGCAATTAAACAACTGTCACTGTTGATTTGCTAACAAGAAAATATTGGAATAATCATTAGCCAAATTAGAAGCACTTGATGAAGTAGAGTTAGTCCCTCAAGAAATCAGGTGGAAAATTGAACATGAGTGTAAGGTCAGACGCTTTGCCCATGCGGCTATAGCATGAATCTTGGAACAAAGAGGAAATATTCACAGGGAACTGCATCAACCAATAATCCGTAGAGAACACAGGATCTGAACACCTCTCACTGATGGGGAACTTACATTCTCCTTTTTTTGTTCCTTTTTACAGGAGACGGAAGCTTCTAACATTCTAGTGTGCATCTCCTTCTCTGCCATCTTGCCTTGGGGGAGCATGGAATGGACACAGGGCTGCTTACGGGTGATTTCCTATTCCTGTTCTCAGTAGAGGGGGAAAGCTCAGCCAGAGGCAGAGTCTGAGGATTGTATGCAGATGAAATCAGCAGGCAGCATCAGCAGGTCTGCCCAGTTCAGGGAAGGGTCCTTGACGTGTGGAATAACGACCTTCTAAAAAGTGGCATTCAGTGACAGTGATGAGAGCCTACACAGAGGGTGTCTTAAAATATTTCTAGAATTACATCACTGGCCATAAGCTCAGCAAATATAGAGATCAAAACATCACAGCTGATCTTTTTTCTTTTAAAATCTATGAAATAAATTAATACTAAATGGAGTTCTGGAATATTTTTCTCTATAGCAGAAGATATAACTATATTCTAGTTAGATATAAATAGTCCTAATTATATATATTCCATATATAACTAGGTTATATATATTCCATATATGACTATATTCCTAGTTGTACAGATTCCATATATAACTAGGAAATTAAGAACTATAACACTAGAAATGCCAGAGTGGGGGGTGGCTTTGTCATTTCTCTTGAAAATACAGAGTCCCAGTTCCATCGGAGGCATCAGATACTTTCTAGGGGGATAGAATTGCTCTTTGGGAACACAGCTCAAACTCAATGCCATGAGAGGCTGTCTGAGCATCCTTCTTGGAAACAGGTAGAGAAATGGGTTCCAGTGAGTCCTCCCCACACCCCTCCTCCCACTAAGAAATTCAACTGGAACATTCATCCAGAACCTGTAACAGAGACCTGGCTAGACGTCTAGCACGTCTGCCCTTCATCAGTCCCGTCACCCAGAGAAACACACAGCTTATCTTATCTTCTAATCGTAACCAGACAATGGTAATAATGTTGCATTGCTCAAATCACAGAGACACAGCAGTTTGAGTGAGTTAATCCGCTGTTAACTACAAGATGGCAATGGCGAAATCCTTAACTATCTCTGGGCCTCAGGTTTGTAACTTGCAAGATGGAGATAATAATATTTGTTCTGTGCATGTCAAGGAAGTTTTGTAAAAATCAAGGGAAAGAGAATAAAAGCCCAGGTGTGAAATGTTGGAGACACTGAAAGCATAATAATAAAAGTGTCTATTCACAGACTCCAGGCTGGAGAGTGGTTTGCCATTTTTCTTCCTTCTGGGATCGAACGCAAGTCTCCTGAGTCTCCTGCATTGGCAGGCAGATTTTTTTTTTTTTTTAACCACTGAGCCACCTGGGAAGCCCCTGCTCAAATGTGAAGTCAAAGAAAGCGTTAGTCATCCAGTCATGTCCACCTCTTTGTGATTCCATGGACTGTAGCCCGCCAGGCTCCTCTGTCCTTGGAATTCTCCAGGCAAGAACACGGGAGTGGGTGGCTGTTCCCTTCTCCAAGTTACCTTCCTGACCCAGGGATTGAGCTGGGTCTCTGCACTGCGGGCAGATCCGTAACCGTCTGAGCCCCCAGGGATAAATGGCAGCCAGTGTTGCCATGGTCAACTCAGTTTTCTCTGTTTAATCCAAAAAGGAATTTAATTTAAAAATTCTTCTGTTTAATATGCAGATGACACCACCCTTATGGCAGGAAGCAAAGAAAAACTAAAGAGCATTTTGATGAAAGAGGAGAGTGAAAAAGCTGTCTTAAAACTCAACATTCAAAAAACTAAGATCATGGCATCTGGTCCCATCACTTCATGGCTAATAGATGGGGAAACAGTGGAAACAGTGACAGACTGTACTTTCTTGGGCTCCAAAATCATTGCAGTTGGTGACTGGAGCCAGGAAATTAAGACACTTGCTCCTTGGAAGAAAAGCTATGGCAAACCTAGACAGCACATTAAAAAGCAGAGACATTACTTTGCCAACAGAGGTACGTCTAGTTAAAGGTATGGTTTTCCCAGTAGTCATGTATGGATGTGAGAGCTGGACTATAACGAAGGCTGAGGGCTGAAAAATTGATACCTCTGAAGTGTGGTGTTGATGAAGACTCTTGAGAGACACTTGGACTGAAAGAAGATCAAATCAGTCAATTCTAAAGGAAATCAACCCTGAATATTCACTGGAGGGCCTGATGCTGAAGCTGAAGCTCAAATACTTTGGCCACCTGATGCAAAGAGATGACTCATTGGAAAAGACCCTGATGCTGGTAAATATTGAGGGCAGGAGGAGAAGGGGATGACAGAGGAAGAGATGGCTGATGGCATCACCAACTCAAAGGATGAGTGTGAGCAAGTTCTGGAAGCTGGTGAGGGACGCGGAAGCCTAGCGTGCTCAGCGGATAGGGTAGCAAAGAGTTGGACACGACTGAGTGACTGGACTGAACTAAATTCAAAAGAAAAACTTGACATTACGTTTGAATTGTTAAGGTTTCCTAGTAAATCACTCCCTCTAACACATATCAATAGTATTTCAGGCTCCAGACTTCAAGAAAAGTACACAGTGTCATATTTGATAAGAAATGATATTCCTGGGCTCTGCCATCAAACACAACCTGAACGCGATAACACAGCAAATGAAAATGTTATTTATAATCCCAAATATCAACCTGTTTCCCGAAGTGACAAGATCAATTCTGCAACTAGAGTTTCCCCCTCGGTGACAGATGGTGCTGTTAAAAATGACCAACTCGCACATCTCTTCAGCAAGGAAAAGCTGCCTTAGACTGCGAAAGGGACCTTGTGAAGTCTGCTGTCCTGCTTAGAGGGGAAAGGCCCTCGGGAGGGCCCTGGGATTCTCAGACCGGAGCTTCTCATGGGGTGCTGGCCCCTGGGCCTTCACTCCCCAGCCCCCCGGCAGAGGACCTCAGACAAGCCCCTTCTCTGCTGCTGCAGCTCCACCTCTGACCAGCTCCCTCACCCTCCCAAGCCTGGACAGGACACACTCTGCTGCAAAGCACTCTTCCAGGGCCCGTGGAGGGTCCTCAGCCTCAGACCCAGTGCTTCTCTCTCTCTCGAGATTCCTTCCTGGGAGCTCAGAGCCTTGCCCTGGGTCAGGACCACACTGACTCCTGTTGTATAGGAGAGGTTTGTCTGGAGCCACTCAGTGTCCAGAAGAAAGAACTAAGCAAACAAGAATGAAAATGGGGGTGTCAGGAATACTGACTCCAAACCCCCTCCCCATTCAGATAGTGGCTTACTGAGAAAAAGGCTGTACCTCCCCACCCCCAGACTCCTCTGATCTTTTAAAAGAAGAAAGTGAGTCTTTTATTGAAGACAAAGAAATTATTCTAGGAATTGAAATTACCTAGAAGTCATTGGTACAAATCTCAATTGTTCTGCACAAAATTATGAGCGATATTGTTTATTTCTTCGTAATCCAAATAGCTATTTGGATTTATAGCACATTGAAATATACGAGGGTCCTTGAGGGGAACCTCATGCCGCCTTAGGGAAGGTCAGTTGGCCCACAGGGACTTCAGATTCCTTGTCTGTAAAACAGAGAGATGGATTAGATATTCTCCAGAGTGCTGTGAGGTTCCAAACGACTGGTTTCTCTAGCCTTACCCGTGTCATTTAGTTTGACTCCAGCAGGCTTCTGAAATGATCTTCTCAATAAACTGTTTATAATTTCATCCTCCAGAAAATGAAGGAGGAAAGGTGATGCTGCCCTTAATTGCTCCCAGGGAAGGACAGGTCTCCAGAGAACTGACCTTTCGCATGTGGCAGGGGGACAGGGGTGGAAGTGAAGATTTGTCCATTTAAGTAATATCATTTCAGCCCCTCAAGAGCACGCCCAGAGGTGGGGTCAGGAAGAAAGGTCCCGAGAGATGGCCTGGCTGCTGGACCAGAAGGAAACACTGGCCTGGCTGTTATGGAGCAAGTGCCTGAGAGTTAAACTCAGAAAGATGTTACAGGTCAGCACTGTCAGGGACACTTCCTGTGAAGCACTGAGCTCAGTGCCGGACTTTTTTTTTTTCCACATGATAGCTATTTCACCAACTCTGAGATCTGATGCCCTCCCACAGCAAACTACGCAGGAGGCAGCTGCCCAGGAAGTCCCATCAAGCAAGTGGCCGGAGCACCAGGTGACCTTCCTAGAATGTGGGAAAGGGGGCTCCTTGACAAACCCTCACCTTTGTCCCCACTGTTCCCTCTGTCTGAGAGCTGTTCCCTCTGTCTGAGTGCTGGTCCCTCCGTCTGAGTGCTGGTCCCTCCGTCTGGATGCTGGTCCCTCCATCTGGGTGCTGTTCCCTCCGTCTGGGTGCTGTTCCCTCCGTCTGAATGCTGGTCCCTCCATCTGGATGCTGTTCCCTCCGTCTGGATGCTGTTCCCTCCGTCTGGGTGCTGTTCCCTCCGTCTGGGTGCTGTTCCCTCCGTCTGGGTGCTGTTCCCTCCGTCTGGATGCTGTTCCCTCCGTCTGGATGCTGTTCCCTCCGTCTGGGTGCTGTTCCCTCCGTCTGGGTGCTGTTCCCTCCGTCTGGATGCTGTTCCCTCCGTCTGGATGCTGTTCCCTCCGTCTGGGTGCTGTTCCCTCCATTTGGGTGCTGTTCCCTCCATCTGGGTGCTGTTCCCTCTGTCTGGGTGCTGTTCCCTCTGTCTGAGTGCTGTTCCCTGTCTGGATGCTGTTCCCTCTGCATGGATGCTGTTCCCTCCGTCTGGATGCTGTTCCCTCCGTCTGGATGCTGTTCCCTCCGTCTGGGTGCTGTTCCCTCCATTTGGATGCTGTTCCCTCCATCTGGGTGCTGTTCCCTCTGTCTGAGAGCTGTTCCCTCTGTCTGGGTGCTGTTCCTTCTGTCTGGATGCTGTTCCCTCTGTCTGAGGGCTGTTCCTTCTGTCTGGATGCTGTTCCCTCCATCTGGGTGCTGTTCCCTCCGTCTGGGTGCTGTTCCCTCTGTCTGAGTGCTGCTCCCTCTGTCTGAGAGCTGTTCCCTCTGTCTGGGTGCTGTTCCCTGTCTGGATGCTGTTCCCTCTGCATGGATGCTGTTCCCTCTGTCTGGGTGCTGTTCCTTCTGTCTGGATGCTGTTCCCTCCGTCTGGGTGCTATTCCCTCCGTCTGGATGCTGTTCCCTCCATCTGGGTGCTGTTCCCTCTGTCTGGGTGCTGTTCCCTCTGTCTGAGTGCTGCTCCCTCTGTCTGAGAGCTGTTCCCTCTGTCTGGGTGCTGTTCCCTGTCTGGATGCTGTTCCCTCTGCATGGATGCTGTTCCCTCTGTCTGGGTGCTGTTCCTTCTGTCTGGATGCTGTTCCCTCTGTCTGAGGGCTGTTCCTTCTGTCTGGATGCTGTTCCCTCTGCATGGATGCTGTTCCCTCTGTCTGGGTGCTGTTCCTTCTGTCTGGATGCTGTTCCCTCTGTCTGAGTGCTGTTCCCTCCGTCTGGATGCTGTTCCCTCTGTCTGGATGCTGTATGAGTGCTGTTCCTTCTGTCTGGATGCTGTTCCTCTGTCTGAGTGCTGTTCCCTCTGTCTGAGGGCTGTTCCCTCTGTCTGGGTGCTGTTCCCTCTGTCTGAATGCTCTTCTTTCTGTCTGAGACCTCCTTATGCTGAGAGGCTACAGCTCTGTGTTTCCAGCCTGAATCACTGTTCCGTTGCCTGGCTGGGAACCAGCACCACCCCCACCTGAACTAGGCTCTGATGGAGACTGATTGTCTTCCCTGGTGGCTCAGCAGCAAAGGATCTGCCTGCCAAGGAGGAGATGCAGGTTCGATCCCTGGGTCTGGAAGCTCCCCTGGAGGAGGAAACGGCAACCCGCTCCAGTATTCTTGCCTGGAGAATCCCATGGACAGGGAGCCTGTCGGGCTGCAGTCCATGGGGTCACAAAGAGTCGGATATGACTAAGCGACTCAGCGCACACGCGCGTGTGCATAACCAATAAGTGCTGAAAGAATCTCTCCCCTTTTCTTGCTTTACTCCTCCCAGACCCCTCCCACATGCCGTTAAAAATTCAGTCCAATTTTTCAGGAGGCTTTTCAGAGTATTCCCACGCTGCCACCTTCCTCACTCTATAGGTTTATGAATATTGTCCCGTTTGTTCGCTACACGATTTCTGCTTTGTGTTGCTTTTTTCAGTTTTTCTCAAGCACTGACTTATATTTTTGTTTTAGATCTGTTGTAACAAAGGACCACAAACTGGGTGCTTTAAACAGCAGGAACTGATTTTCTTAGTTCTGGAGAGGGGAAGTCCCAGCTCAAGCTTCAGCAGGGGGCCCTCTGTGGCTGCGGGGAGAGTGGGTCTCAGGCCTCCGTTCCAGGGTTGCTGGTCCCCCGGCTGTCTTTAGCGCGTCCTTGGCTCATCAGCACATCGCCCTGGCCTCTGCCTTCATCTTCCCATGGTGATGGCCACCCTACATGTGTGGGGGCTCGAATTTCTTCCCGTTGATGAGGTTGACAAACAAAAAGGTTGCTGCCGTCTCAGTAAACAAAGGATGTTACAGTCATCAAGCCACGACGTTATAGCCAACCAGACGCTGAGCCCCGAGGGAACTCAGGATGGAGCCAGAGGGCTGCCCACTGTCAAGCCCATCGGGCCCCCAGCCACTCCGTAAGGGACACCCCGAGGACACCCGGGGAGAGAAAGCAGAGGATGCTGGCCCCACCGAGCCGAGGTGTGCATCAAAGGAAGGATTTCAGTGCGCCCAGACTCCTGCATCTTCCCATACATAGAAAAGCCCTGATTCCTTCACTTGGGACGCCTGGTTTTCTTTTATTAGCAGTAACCGTTGGATGTTCCAACTGCCAGAGCTTCTGTGGGAAAAACTCCTTTATATCCGGACTTCTCCCTTGCCCCTTCTGAACAGCTTTCTCAGCGTCATCTGAGATGCGGTGTCCTGCACATGAAATCTGTGGGAAGTCTGCCGAATAAAACATAACTCACAACTTTTTAGGTTGTGTCCTTTTTTTTTTCAGTCAGCAACATAAAAGTCCTCCAGGGTCAGGGGCCTGCGTGTCCTCCAGGGTGACCTCATCTTAACCAGGTATGTCTGCAATGACCCTCGTCTCAAATAAGGCCAGGCTCGGATACTGGGGGCTTAGGACTCCAGCCTGTGAACTTTCAGTGGACGCAGTCCAGCCATTCAACAAGAATGCTAAACGTTTCATCAGCACAGAAGCTCCTTAGCCACACAGGTGCTGAGTTATCTAAATATTTTGTATCACCGCCGTGATGAATAAATTATCATTGAATCAACAAACAAATCGACGTTAGCAGAAGCCTCCTCTCCCCAACTACCTATAATTCATAACTACATCCCACTGGTATACTTGCCAGCAAAATGGTTTCCCTCTCTAGCCTAGCTTTTCTCCAGAAAATAATTTCTGAATTCAAGCTCGGAGAGATTAGTCCAGTACACACAAGTAGGATCCATTCTCTAGCCAGATTCGCTCCCTGTGTTCAACAGTTTCATTATCGGGTGTCTGCGTGAAGCCATTTTAACCACGTTTCTGTCTTTGGAACACAGAAAGCAGCAATGACTTATTTTTGACACCCGCAGGAAACCTGGTAATCCGGAACATAAACAGTGGGGCGAGTCGGACAGCGTCCTCGCAGATTTTAGCACTTTGTGGGCTCCCGCCTCTCAAACCCTTCTGCCACCTATTTCCATCTGCCTTCCTCCTGTGTTGTGTCTAATTCATCTCAGCTGTTTTCTGCTGGCTTCTGGCTTCTCCCTGCCTGCCCTGCTCTTGGCAGATCAAGATAAAAATACAGATAGAGTCGGAGAAACAGATATAAATACCCTGATCTGAGCTGGGCAGGGACACCCACTGAAGAGTGTTACATGACTGGACAAAAGGATTTTTACTAAATATGAAAGCAGTAATGATCATCGAGTCCCCATTAATACTGATCCAACCTGGACATAACGTGCCAGTCCTGATTCTACTCATCTTCCTCCCAGGGACTGGGACCCTGACCTCAAAGCCCTGCTCCATGTCTGGGGCTTTGCTGTTGGGGGATAATCCACATCAGGACACACCTGCCTGAACGCCCAGGTGTGTCAGGCTCAGATTCTGCATCCTGCGCTCTGGCGTTTTTGCCAGTTACTCTTGATCGCTGGGCTTGCCAGGTGGTGCTAGTGGTAAAGAACCCGCCTGCCAGGGCAGGAGAACATGAGAAACGTGGGTTTCATCCCTGAGTCGGGAAGACGCCCCGGAGGAGGGCACGGAAACCCACTCCAGGGTTCTTGCCTGGAGAATCCCACGGATGGAGGAGCCTGGTGGGCTACACAGGGTTGCAAAAAGTTGGGCACGACCGAAGCAACTTAACACAACAGCAGCAATCCTTGCTAGCTGGTTTTCTGCATGCCCTTGACTGGATATATTCTGACCCAGTGAAAAGCACCCTTCCTGGGTGCTTAATTTCAGTACCTTCCCCTCCTCAATTCACTTGACCCCACCCACCCCATCATCCTATCCCGCTTGTCGGGTCCCTCCCAGCTCCTGAGCATCTCCACTGGCCCCAAGGTAAGTGCTTGCCCTGGGATGCCATATTCCAAAAGACCACACTGTTTAGGCAGTTCTTATCGTGAAGCAAGCCTGTGGATTCATCTATCTTTGTAAGAAAAATGGGATCATGACGCTGGTCTCTGCCATGTTCCTTGCTGGTGGGCAGATCAGGAGGATAGCTGTCTTCAAGGATGTCCACGGACCTCTAAGGCCATGAGTCTGCGCCAACAATCAAAATTCCTAAAGAGGCTACTGACAACCTTTTGGCGGGGGAAGACACGTCGCCCTCAGTAAGCGTGATTTTCCGGTACCTGTTAGGTTGTGATGAGTGAGTCACGGATACATTATCTCGCATCAGTGGCGGGAAACTGATCTGGCAGACATGGGGGCAGGTAAAGGAGAGAGCATCAGGGAGGTACAGAAGGGACCCGCGGTAGAGGTGGGGGTGGGGGAGGACCAGGCAGTCAGCCCAGAGTAGGGGAACAGGGGCTCATCACGTCGCGGGCAGGAGTCAAGGAAGCCACCGGATTCAGAAGGGCCACTGGCATCGTCCTCTTGGAAAGCCACTTACCACACGTCAGCATCTGGCCTTGTCCCCCACACCCTGCAGTAATGATGCACGGACTGAGTCCACCCAGTTCCCTGTCCCTCTCCCAGCAGATCTCAGCCCATCTCCTTCCTAAAGCTGGTTCGTGCTTTTTGCACGGAGGCTGAAGTCATCTCTTTCAAGGTCCTGAGTGGCTCCTGTAGACTTTTTTTGGTTCACGGCATTGCCTGTACTTCTAGAGGCCCAAGTTCAAACTTTACAGAAGCCGAAGCAAAGTAACTAATATATGAAACATTCAGGAAAATCCTTGTAAAATCTCATTGTCTATTAACACAAGACAAAGCATGAATTTTCCCTCAGGTCACTTATTAACAACAGTGATGATACTTCTGGATCACAGAGAGCAAGCCCTTGGTCTTGGGGGAGGCTCCATGCAGAAAGGGGTCAGTGGGTAGGTGGGAGGTGAAGGGGCTTCTTGAAGTTATAAAGCCATTCCTCTCGTGGGTACAGGGATGGGGCAAAAGGGTCCAGTGAGAAGAAAGGGGAAGAATTCAGGAGAACCACTGGACCCTGGAGGTCTCTGCATCCTTCCCCTCCTAGTGCTATGAACTTAAGCATTTCCCCTGAGCCTCAGTTTACTCATCTGTAAAATGGGTATCCTGCAGGTGTACTGTGAGGCTGAAGGCAATAACGCACAGGAAGGGCTCTGTGCAGAGAAGGTTTTCAGTGAATGTTTGTTAAATAAAAGTTTCATTCCATTTGGGATGCTGGCAGGGCTGCAAGACAGCCCAGCATGTTGCTGGAGTGGTCAGAAACGACCCAGCAAATCTGAATGATCCAGAAAGATCTGGAAACACTCTCTTCCTCCCGACTCCCACAGAACACTGTCCAGCTGCTATGGAGAAAACCCTCCATGAACAGCTCTGTTACAGGAAAGCTAAAGATGTAATTTGGTAGTGTAAGGAAAAGGAATCTTGGACGTGAGTGTGAGTGAACTCCAGGAGTTGGTGATGGATGGGGAGGCCTGGCATGCCGCACTTTATGGGGCTGCAAAGAGTCGGACATGACTGAGCGACTGAATTGAACTGAACTGAACTGATGAACGCATAGTCTTCAGTCCTGGCTGACACTGTGTGGCCCTATGGACTGTACCCTGCCAGGCTTCCCTGTCCACAGCAAAGCCCTAAGTGTATACTACTTCATGATAATTAGCTCATTAATAAACTCTGTCCTGCCTTTTATGCTCTTCAGAGCACCAAGAACCCACCCTTGGAGACCCGTCCATGATAATACAAAGTCATGTCCGACTCTTAGCAACCCTATGGACTGTAGCCCACCAGGCTCCTCATGGGATTTTCCAGGCAAGGGTACTGGAGTGGGGTGCCATTGCCTTCTCCGAATACAAAGTTACAGTTAACAGGGACCTAAGCGCGTGAAGAATGTGATGGAGTCTTGTCACATGCACAATCTTGTTTTGAGATCTCCACGAGCCGGCGATACCATCAGGGTCAAGCCCTACTTGTCCCAGTCCCTTGTGAACCGAAAACGATATCCGAGGGTCTTTAAATTAAGGGAAATAGATTCTTTTCTAATTTTCACCTCTCTCTTTTTCAACCTGCTGAACTATCTTCTATTTACACCAAGGAGACGTCTCTGCCATTTAGCTTCAACATAAAGGAACGGCTTATTTGAAACAGAAGTTGTGACTTCTCCTTTTATCCTTGACTTAAGTGGGGGACACAGCACCTTTTTACATGTCTTTGTAGTGGAAATTATATAAATATGCACTTAGTGTGGTTTGATGGGTTGAGGACCCCTGTGAAATGCAGAGAAGGAATCCACTCTGAAGGCTTGTACACTGCTTCTTCAGACAGGGTTTAAACTATCAATTTTTTTAAACTCTCAATCTGGCATCTTTCACAGGAGTAAAAGCCACTCCAACATGTGTTTTAAAATAAGACTGTCAGATTCCGTCTGAAGGATTCACTGGGAACTATCAGACTGCACAGAACAATTCGAGAATTATTGATCTGAAGATCCCATTTTATTATCAATTCTATTAAGCTTGGGCATTGAGTTTATAATGATATCTTTTAAATTTGCTGTTACTAGTGGGATAAGGAAAAAGAATCCCTAGTGATATTTCTGAATGGGACATTGTTCATTCTTATTCATTTCTCATCCACTTATTGTCTTCCTGAAATTTCTAAGCAGGTTAAATACCATAGCTACAATGAGTGAGACTCTTGAGAGTCCCTTGGACAGCAAGGAGATCAGCCAGTTAATTATAAAGGAAATCAACCCTGAATATTCATTGGAAGGACTGATGCTGAAGCTCCAACACTTTGGCCACCTGATGCAAAGAGATGACTCATTGGAAAAGACCCTGATGCTGGGAAAGATTGAAGGCAGGAGGAGAAGGGACCATGGAGGATGAGATGGTTGGATGACATCGCCGCCTTGATGGACGTGAGTTTGAGAAAGCTCCGGGAGATGGTGAAGGACAGGGAAGCCTGGAGTGCTGCAGACCATGGCTTTGCAGAGTTGAACACGACTGAGCGGTTGAACAGCAACAACAGTGAATAGGAGGGAGCAGGAAACATGGGCTAAAAGCTGATGTTGAGCAATACGCAAGACATTCTAGTTTTGCGTGCTGGTCCATTCAGACATACGATGCCACGGTGGGAGCAGTGCCTGGCACTTATTCCTCATGTGGCTTTGAATGACAGGCCCACCCACACTCAGCCCCACAGACTGTAGACCTCTCCTAGGATGGTGAGTTGAGAAAAACCCCAGGGGATGATGTGGGGAGCACAGTGGGATAAAGGGGTCGGTGAAGAGGAAGGTTGCCTCTTAGGTACATCTGGGATGGTGCTTTAAATGTTTTTATTATGGTAAAAGCAGATAACATTAGAGCTACCCTTAATACAGTTTCAAGTGCTCAGGACAATTTGCTAGCTTTAAGCACAGACTTCTAAAATGTATTCACCATGCAGGGATAAAGAGCAAGGTCCTATTGGATGGCACAGGGAACTATAGTCACTATCCCATAATAAACCATAATGGGAAAGTAAATGAGAAAGAAGGTATGTATATGTGTAACTGAGTCACCCAGCTGCATAGCAGAGATTGGCACAGCATTGTAAATCAACGGTATTCTTTGATCAAAATAATAAAATTTAAAATAAAATAAACCCACCATAGATAACCAACAAGGACCTACTCTACAGAAAACAGGGAACTACACTTAATATTTTGTAATAACCTATAAGGGAAAAGAATTTGAAATATGTATATATACATTTGTATAATTGAAGTACTTCACTGTATTCCTGAAACTAACACAAAATTGTAAATCAATTACACATCAATAAAAAATAAAAACGAGGGACTTCCTTCCCTGGTGGCTCAGAGGTTAAAGCATCTGCCTCTAATGCGGGAGACCCGGGTTCAATCCCTGGGTCAGGAAGATCCCCTGGAGAAGGAATGGCAATCCACTCCAGTATTCTTGCCTGGAGAATCCCATGGATGGAGAAGCCTAGTAGGTTACAGTCCACGGGGTCACAAAGAGTCGGACACAACTGAGCGACTTCACCTTCACCTTCCCTGGAAGACTCTGTGCTTCCACTACGCTGGATGTAGGTTTGATAATTGATTGGGGAAATAAGATTCTGCATACTGTGCAAGTTGGCCAAGAAAAGTTAAAAAAAAAGAAAACACACTCAACTCGCTAAGTGAAGCTTTATGCCCACTGAACAGCAACCCTCACTTTCCCTCTCTCGCCCTCGACAACTACGATTCTACTTTCTAGTTCAATCAGTTTCCTGTTTTAGGTTCCTCATATAAACTGTCCTGTGATTGACTTATTTCACGATGTTCTCCAGGTCCCTCCATATTGTAGGATAATCAAATTCCGTTCATGTTTTAAGGCTGAAGAGTATCCGCTGCCTGGAGGGACCGCATTCCCTTTATCCATTCTTCCAGCAAGGGACACTGAGTGGCTGCCGCCTCCGGCCACTGTGGATAGCGCTGCCACGAGCATGCGTGTAGATATCTCTTTGTGATTCTGTCTCCAATTCTTTGGGATAAACCCTCAGAGAAACAGGCTGGCAGCATCATGCAGCAGACCTATTTTCCATTTTCAAAGGAGGCTCCATGCTGCTCTGCACAGCAGTGATGCCACCACCTTCTGAACTAATGGTGCTCAAGTGTTTGCTCTTCCATCTCTCAGCTTTTGGGGCCTTGAAATTGGCTGAAGGGCACTGTTACCTCATCCTTGAGGTGCCAAAGGGAGATGGACTGACCTTCTAAAAGTCAAGGGCAGACTGCGGACAGCCGACAGCTAAAACCAAGTCTTACACATCCTTTGGCTTCGGAGATCACACACCACGGCGAATAAACAAAGGAGCCCCGCTGTTGTTCCTCTCTACAAATGGCCTCACGTGCCTTATACATGAGAAAACAGCATTGACTATGGATTTTTCTGAGCAGAGGCTCCTGAGGATGTCCGTGTGAGATCCACCCGTGACAAACTGGAAACAGGAACCTGCGTTTACTGGCGTATAGTCAGGAACTAAGCCAGGCCTCTATGCCCCATGGGGTGAAACATGCGAGAGATGCTTAAGTTTTCACCTGTGAAGTCACTGGAACGCCCCTGCAGCCAGATCCCTGGGTCTCTGCAGTAAGTAATCAGCAGAACGAACACAGGGGTCCCTCCCTCATTCTCCTGTGAACTGAGAACGCACCTTCCCTTTCTCCGTCTTCCATGAACATCTGCAACCCCGACGCTTAATCCTTGGATCATCACTGTGTATCCCTCAACTCAAGTTCTCCACAAGACAGAGTTTCTCGTTTCACTATTTCAAATAACTTCTAGTTTCACTGGCAGGACACCTCTGGGTCTTAGGAGAGCCTCTTGAAGAGCATCTCGCAGCACGGAATGCAGTTTGATACCAGGTCCTGTCTCCCCGCCGGCCCTTCTCCTGCCCCTGACACCAGGCAGCCCATGGGCCCCGCTGTTCCTCCCCTGAATTCCGTGTCATCCCACCTCCAGGGCAAGTTTTGGGTGCAGCCCTGTGCAACTGGGAAATACTCTGAATAGAAGACAGGGTTCCAGGCGTGTTTATGTGCCGCAACAGCTGTGGCTTGATTGTTTCACTTGCTTATTCATGAGAGGTAGATATTAACAACTGTCTTCCAAATCTAAGGGCTAATGGGACCAAAATTGAAAGGTTGCTTACAAACATTGCTTGCTAATCAAAGTCGAAGTATGACTGGCTCCCCTGAGAGAGGGTAGACAAGGTCTGCTGGGAAATGAGGAAATCCAACGGCCTGCGGGAAAGAGATTTGTCTCTGCAGGCAGATGAACCTGTGTTTAAATCCTGACGTGGGTAACATCAGGGGAGTGAATAAATATCTTTGTTCCTTGAATATTGGTGTATTATTCATAGACCGGGTAAAATGAAACCTTCGATAGAGAGATGGTACAGATGCTATGATTGCTAATGAGATTTTTACATAAAGTGACACACACACTCACACACACTCATACACTCACACATACACACACTCACACACATAAACACACACACACAGCCTGTAGTACCTCTAAACCAGTAAGAATTTCCTTTCCTCACCCAGCTTGTCTTACAGTAAAGGGGAAAATGTTAATCAACATTTTTCTATTTTATCGCTGGTTAGAAGCAATGACACTTAAATAGTGGAATTAAAAATTCTGGAAAACTGAAGAAAATTCAGATACTCCATCATGAGAGAAGGTGAGGTTGAGAGGTCATGTGATTGCTCAGAATCAGATACTTACCACACACACACACACATATATAGATATATAATATGAACATTATCTATATAGATGTATAATATATGTTGTATATATTCTCTGGAAGGAAATTCTTATTTTCTTACTTTTTGCAGATTCTTTTCATAAAACTGCACATATGAATGCATTTTTCTAAAAACCAGAAAAAGGATGAAAGGTTTGAGTCATTTCTTGTTCATGATACACTTATTCTAAAATCAAATTCTTTGTAAAAATGCTAACAATTAAGGAGCTAATCAGACATTGCAAAAGACCTCTTATGTCATCAAACTGTTAGGGTGATGTTAACTTCCTCTGGCTATTGCTAGGAATCTTTTTTGTAGTTGATTAATTTTGGTAAATTCTGAAATCTAATGCGGTACACTGGGGACAGCTGAGCTTTCCATTTGCAGAAGAGAACTATTGAAGTTGTCAGAGTTAAACAAGGAATCTGGGAATGTACTGATAATGTTGTTCAACGCACAAAGCAAAATTTAAAAGTTAGGTCTTAATTTAACGTCGTGTTTTATGGAAGATGAAGCTTTGCAGTCGATTGGAGTAGCCTGGGGACCAATTCAGGAACATTTAAAGTACACAGTTTCATCAAAGTTTGGTTATATTGTTACCTGGGGGCACAGAACTCAGCAGTCAGCCTGGATGCCCCGCGTTTTCTAACTCAGTGTACCTCTTAGTACTGCCTGCCTCTCTCCACCTTACGCATCAGCACGGTGGTCCAAGCTGTCCCCGGCCTCGGTGCCGAGGTGACTGCTGCGGTCCTCCATCACCTCCGCCGTCCCTCCTCTCCACTGTTCTCCACTCCCCAGAGAAGGCGTCTTTCCTCCTTGCAGGCCTGACATCGCCCCTACCTGGCCACTCTCCCAAGCCCTCGCCACGGGTTCCCATTGCTCTTAGGATGAGGTCAAGGTCTGCAACGTGGCCCGTGGGACCTGGCCCCTCCGGCCCACCCTCTCCCCTTCCGACACTCGACCTGACCCCACCCCACGCAGGGCTTTACAGCTTCTTTCTGCCTAGAACATTCCTCCCACCCCCTCCCCCATCTCAGTCGCTCTTCAGGTCCCTGTTTTCGCTTAGCTCCTCAGGGCGGCCAGGTTAAATTTGTGGTCGCAGGGCCTTACCCGCGTCTCGCGGCGCTCGGGACACGGGTCACGGTGCAGTTTTAATGACATGTTAGTTTGTGCAGTTGCAGTCCACTCTTACCCCTCCCTGACGCTACATCATCGGTTCTGTTTGTGCTCTGGAGCTCGGCACCAGTGGAGGCAGAGTGCGAATGGATGAACAGATGCCAGGACATGTATCCGGTTATCATCTGCAGTGGCGCACGGGGCCCTGGTGAGCTGTGCCTCTGCCTGTCCTTAGTCAGTCTCCTCTCGCCAACCAAGAGAAGTATCTCTTTGATGCTTAGCTTGAGGCTGGGGTTCTCTTATGGGAGGAGGAGCAGCCTCTGATTATGCAAATATGTATAAAGCCTACAGGAGTGGAAACAAAGCTCTTCTCGTCAGCACTCAGCTCTGTTGTTGCCTAGTCACTCAGCTGTGTCTGAATCTTCGTGACCCCATGGACTGCAGCACGCTAGGCTTCCCTGTCCTTCACCATCACCCGGAATTTGCTCAAACTCATGTCCATCGAGTCAGTGACGCCATCCAACCACCTCATCCTCTCTCATCCACTTCTCCTCCTGCCCTCAATCTTTCAAAGCATCAGGATCAATTCTAGCTCTCCAGTTTTCACCATGGGCTCCACAGCCTCACCTAATTACTTCCAATTTTCTCATGGATTATCATTTGATGAATAATTGTACAGTATGATTTAGTATTTACAGAAGGGGTATAAAGTCACAGATGATGAAAAACAACAATAAAAAAGCCTCTCCCACAACCTGCAAGGCCAGGACATCATGGCTGTCAAACAAGCCATCGAAGGCTCCTGTTGAGCCCATCCATATGCCTTTAACCCAGCCGAGATCTTGTCAACAAACAGCCAGAGGCGCGTGAGGCGGATGATGACGTGGCAGATTTAAAAAGTAGGAAATGGGACTTCCCTGGGGCCCAGTGGCTAAGATTTCGTGCCCCCAATGCAGGGGGTTCAGGTTCAACCCTTGGTTAGGGAACAGATCCCACATGCCGCAACTAAGCATTTGTACGCTGCAAATGAAGATCCTGAACGCAGCGGTGAAGACTGAAGACCTGGTGTGCAGGAACGGACCCAGCGCAGCCAAGTAAACTAATATTTTTAAAGTGGGAAATGGTCATCCTGATGGGGCAAAATCCACTGAAATCCACTGAAAGATTCCCCTCTCCTGCAGGGTGGTGCTCAGTCATGTCCAACTCTTTGCGACCCCAAGAACCGCAGCCCGCCAGGCTCCTCTGTCCATGGGATGCCCCAGGCGGAATACTGGAGTGGGCTGCCACGCCCAGAGCTCGAACCTGCGTCTCCTGCATGGCAGGCGGCTTCTTCACCACTGAGCCACCCGGGAAGGCCCCGTTGCAGGCCACATTGTTGCATGCTATTTTGAGTCTTTCCATCCTTCTCTGCCCAACTCGGCTGTGAAGAGCTGTGAACCACAGGGGACAGGACGGATGTTGGCCTGTAAGCAGGAGAAGGTGGGGTTTGAATTGTCCTCTGCAAATGAGCACGATTTGGTTTGTGGGAGGAAGAGACGGGTCCACAGTCATAGGTCAGGAGCAGGGACTGAGAGATGAAAATGCATAGAGAGCAAACACTTATCCGAGAAAAGGCCAAGCTGTGCAAATGCTGGGGTTGGGATTCAAGGAGATGAGAAGGAGGGGGTCATGTGACATGTGGTAGAGACTCTCCCACAAAGATTTTCTGTCCCAGGTGTACCTCATCAAGCATAGTAAAGATGCTTCCTTTTTTTCCCTAACTCATTTAGGGAAAATTAAATTAAATTCTCAGTTTATCACGAATTCATATGCCTTTTATTTTAATAATACACACTAGGGATGCTATAATATGACCATTATCTCTGAAAAGGGCTTGGCCAGCTTCCAACCTTCTTCACCCACCTCTATTTCTAATTCCGCGGAGGTTAACAGCAATCCACAGATGTCTTTGCATGACCGGCTCCCCCAGAACGAAGAGAGGATCCGGAAATCTCAGAGAGTAATGAAGTCATTATCATAACGATTTTAATAAAATTTTCAACAGTTAAGCCACCTTTCTGTGATTTACTGCTCAAAAAGGCTAAGCCACTGAGTCAGAGGCTTAAAAAGGTTGGGGAACAGGCTGTTGAACAAAAGTAATAAAGCAAGAAAGAGCAGATGAGAGAAGAAGGCCGGGGTGAGAGCAGGAACCATTGCATCCATGCTGGGCATCTAGCCAATGTCTTCAAAGCTGAGTTTCAAAGTAGACCTGCACGTGCTGTCTGTACCTAAGCTAAGATCCTACAGACCCGGGAGACCACGAATTCAAGACCAACCACCACGAGGACAGATCACCCATCCCACCCCAGCAGAGAGTCCCTGGGGTCTCAAGGAGCCAAGGTAAGACTTGTGCATGGAAGCCTTCGCACTAGACTCTGTAAGGACTTGGGGACCTTTTTTTTTTTTCCCCAGGACTTACCAGCTCTGACTGTATAAATCAAGCCTGACAAACTAGGGCTTGAAACATATCCCCTTTGAAAACCCAAGTATAAGGCCAGGTGAGTTTCAACACAGGTACCTGACAACCTACAGTAAGACCCACATAATAGTTCCCAGCAGAACCAAGGAAGGAAACAGGTCTGTGTTGGGTGCCCTTTGCTTAAGAAAGTAGGCAAGAAAATAATAGTAAATAATAGTTTCAAAAGACTCCAGTAAAACAGCAGAAATGATGAACAAAGACTCTTCAGTGCGTAAGCATCAGTTACCTTGAAAGCTCTCCCATCCTTGAGAGTGCCAGATAAAGGAAGTGCTCACGTGTGTGTGTGTGTGTGTGTGTGTGTGTGTGTGTGTGAGCAAGTTGACGTGTGAGACTGTGATCCACAGTCTCAGTGGAATCGGGTGATACCCAAGTTGCAGGGAGTGGGGTGCCATGATTAGGTCTGTTTGCTGAGCAAAGAAATAGCTGCTGGTGAACATCGTTCTGAAATGCCTAATTCCCATTCTTTAGTAGTAAGTGGGTTTGGTGAACTGAATTTTATCTTTGTTAGAGATGAAGAGTGCTTCTGAGTCTGGGGGCATCCTTCTGAAGTAGTGGCTTCACTATCCTGGGAAGGAAGGTCAAGGAGTCGAACAACAACCGGCATGACAGTACAACTAAGATAAGAATTCAAGCAGATTTTTTTTCCCTGCCATTCCACCGCCTTCTAACACTGCCTGAGTAGAAAATCTTAAGAAGGAAAAATTCAAAACAATAAAGATTTAATGTACCAAGAATTCTGCAAAGGACACATCCCCAAATATAGAGCCAGCTGGGAAATTCACATATGCACAGCTCTTTAAATACACGTTGCTGTAGTCACTAAGGCCTGTCTGACTCTTCTGTGACCCCATGGACTGCAGTTTGCCAGGATCCTCTATCCGTGGAGTTTCCCAGGCAAGAACACTGGAGTGGGCTGCAGTTTCCCTCTCCAGGGGATCTTCCGGACCCAGGGGCTGAACCTCCATCTCCTGCATCGGCAGGCGGATTCTTTACGGCTGAGCCACCAGGGGAGCTCCTCACTATGTGTGAAGTCGCTCAGTCGTGTCCGACTCTTTGCAACCCCACGGGCTGTAGTTTACCAGGCTCCTCTGTTCGTGGGATTTTCCAGGCAAGAATACTGGAATGGGTTGCCATTTCTTTCTCCAGGGGATCTCCCCAACCCAGGGATCGAACCCAGGTCTCCTGCATCGCAGACAGATGCTTTACTGTCTGAGCCACCAGGAAAATCCGTCAGTATGCGGATAGAGATGCAAATTTCGGATGCCCTTAAGTCAAAGAATTCGTTCACTCAATTCTGGCACCGCTTTGAGGGGACAATCCTCTAGTTTTGGCTCATCCGCTGGGAATTAGAGATGGCTATCTATATTTAAAGTACATATGTTTGCATTTTTGGCCCTGCTGTTTAATAGAAAAGTGATTTATAACAGCGGATTGGCAGTGACAGATTCTGTGGCAGGGCCGGGGACTGCTTCCAGATGAGTTGAAAGATGGTTTCTGAGCATGAATTATACTTCCGCATGTAAACAGGAAGACAAGGAAGATGATGAATCATCTCCTACCATCTCTTAGTGCAGAACTGCAGACTATATAATTTAAAATTTACAGCCAGCAATACCCATATAATGCAATCAGGCACAGAGAACCTACCAAATATTAATACATTAGGAAACAAAAGCTGTGTAAAGGTTTCCTGTAACTGAGAGAAAGCCCGTGAGTAATCCACACTTCCACACATTAGGTCATCTAGAGGTGAATACGTATGCTGTGGCCTTAACCCCCAAGGAAACCAATGAATTAGCTGAAAAATCTGGTTTAATATTAATAGGATATGTCAATTCCTTTGAAAGATAAAGTTGACCTGTCATAACTCTTTGAAGGTAATCTCTAAGTCTGGGCAGTTTAGCTGTGATCGTAACTGTACTAAGACTGACTTGGGCGGGTCCTCTGGGAGGGCACCCAGTGTGTGAATTAGGAGAGTAGCACCCTTGGGATAATGGTGCTTTCTGCATCTCTTCTGCTTCCTTTGATAAAAGCGAGTGGCTGGACTGCCCAGGACCCCAACTGACCCTCTACCCCAAAGGTAGCAGAAATGCAAAATCCATCTCAGCACATGGCCTGGGGTAATTTGTTTTCTGTTGATAAGATGAGAAAACCCACAATGGATGGATTTTAAATGTGAAGTGCTTCCTTGATTTATTTTCCTTCCTTTTTAAAAATATTAAATTACATTCTGGGCACTCAGAGAAATAAACTTGAATACCCAGTAAGCTGCTGCAGAGAATGTGCAACGAATCACAATGAATTCCTTTCCACCAGTCCTCACCCCGTTCCCTCTGAACCCACGTGCCTTGTGTCCTTCAGCCCTGGACCCTTAGACTGAGGATCCAGTGGGCAGTCTGCAGACGACCTGTGCCCTCGATCCTGTCTGCCTCCTCTGCGGTCACATTGGTGCTCTTTAGCTTCTCCCAAGCTGGAAGGAGATGGTGTAAACCATAAGGGGCCTCCTTGGCCCTGCGGTCCACGTGAGAGAGAGACGAGGTGGGAACGCAGGCCCTTGAAGTCCCGGGCATCCGCACCTGAGTTTCCCTAACAGGCCTTGCTCAGCTCATGCAAGCCTCGAGGAGTACAAATTGGTTATAGAGACACTTGTTTTGGGGGCTTCCCTGGTTGTTCAAGTGGTAAAGAATTTGCCTGCAATGCAGGAGAAAAGAGTTCCATCCTGGGGTCGGCAAGATCCCCTAGAGAGGAAATGGCAACCCACTCCAGTATTTTTGCCTGGAAAACCCTACGGACAGAGTAGCCTGGCGGGCTGCAGTCCATGGAGTCTCAAAGAGCCAGACACGACTTAGTCAGTCACTAAAAACAACAACACTCGGTTTTAAGAACTATGTATCTGTTTACAGCTTATAGGCTTTTATTTCTTTTCAGAAAATGCAACCTTCTGAAAGTTCCTAAACAAAACTGAAGGTAATTCTGGTGGTCAAAATGGAATCTTACTGGCCCGTGTATACATCAACATTTCAGAGAGATTGCTTGCAGTTGGCAAAAGATCTTAACACTTTAAGTTTGAGCTTCTCTTCCAGCCAGTTCTACCCTTTTTATGTAAATGAGGGTCAAATAATTTGCAATTCCAAGAAAACCAACATTTGGAAGCTCCCAGGACCCAACCCACTTAAATGTGCTGACATGGTTTTAGAGCCTGAAATTGTTTATTGGATGGAATAACTCAGAAGTCAAGGGCTGATACGAATAGCTGCAAACCTCAAACAGTCATTCCTGGGGACATCACAACCCCCTTAACCTGTTTATGTCTGTGCTTTTGCCAAAAGGAATCTACCTGGAATACTGATCAAATGATAATTTGAGAGCTTTTTTTTTTTTTTTTAAGTCAATTTCCTTAAGGTGAGGCTGGTGTTTCAGTCTTTACAAGGTAAGGGTTTTTATTCCCATTTTGTGAGAAGGGAGACTTCCTAAATACGGAACATGGATCAGAATTAGTACAGGTCTCATGGGCTTTCTTTGAGGCTCAGATGGTAAAGAATCTGCCTACAAGGCAGGAGACTGGGGTTCGATCCCTGGTTTGGGACGATCCCCTAGAGAGGAGAATGGCAACCCACAGTATTCCTGTCTGGAGAATCTGGAGGGCTCTGGTCCGTGGGGTCACAAAGAGCTGGACACAATTGACTGCCTAACACATTCATCTGTTCCCAAATACTTCCTTGAGGCTTTTTTCTGTTTCTTCTTCTGAGAGGGTTTTGCTTCCATGGTTAAATCACTAAGTCAGATTGAATTTAGCTGAAGTGTGAAGTCTTAACATGTGAAGTCTGTAACTTGGCAAAAAACAGCAATGTTACAAAAGCTTGAACTCTGCTGAAACCTCGTCATAGTCACGTAATGCAGGGTGTACGGGGCCGTGTGTGAGGGTGAGGACATGCCTCTCCCGGCAGGCGTGCCCCTGCAGGCTGGTGCTGCTTTTCAGAGTGGCAGGAGGAGAGAACGCCCTTGCTAGTTTACAATGTGAAAAGGACCCTCCTTTCAAAACAGGAGTCATGATAGCCCTTCCTCTGAATGAAGACAGATTGGTCAGACTCCTGGCCTTTGATACAGGTTCCACTCCCCCCTCCCCAAACTGAAGGGCTTCTGCGGCTCCTCCCCTGGACCCAAGGGTGATCTCCGTCCCTAGAAGCTGCTGCTGCTGCTGCTAAGTTGCTTCAATCATGTCTGACTCTGCGACCCCACAGACGCCAGCCCACTGGGCTCCGCCATCCCTGGGATTCTCCAGGAAAGAACACTGGAGTGGGTTGCCATTTCCTTCTCCAATGCATGAAAGTGAAAAGTGAAAGTGAAGACACGCTCAGTGGTGTCTGACTCAGCGGCCTCATGGACTGCAGCCCACCAGGCTCCTCCGTCCGTGGGAGTTTCCAGGCAAGAGTATTGGAGTGGGGTGCCATTGCCTTCTCCCCTCTAGAAGCTGGCCCTTCCAAATACCCCAGACCTTCCAAAACACCATCTTAGGATCTCCACATGGCAACAAATTTGAATTTGCATTCTCGAGTGAGAGTCACAGTCCATTGTGAGTGTGTGTGTTCAGTCACTCAGTTGTGTCTGACATTTTTGTGACCCCTTGGACTGCAGCTCACTAGGCTCCTCTGTCCATGGGATTTTCCAGGCAAGAATATTAGCATGGGTTGCCATTCCTTCTCCAGGGGTTCTTCCCGACACAGGGACTGATGCTGAGTCTCCTGTGCTGGCAGGTGCATACTTTACCACTGTGCCACCTGGGAAGCCCGTTACTCTCCCAGGAAGAGAGATTTTGTGGAACTACCCAGCGAGACGGGTGGTGGTCAAGAGCTGTGGGCAGAGAGGGTACAGCGGCCCATGAGGAGGGTGTCCCAGAAGCGCACCTGCCCCCTCAGGCCCCAGAGCTTGTAGAGTCTGGTGACCCCTCTTCCCGATGTCTCAGGGTTCCGCATGGCTCCCATGCGGCTTCTGGTGCCAAGCAACGCTGTGTTCTCCTGTCCAGATGTGTGCCGTTGCTCAGTCGTGTCTGACTCTTTGCGACCCCATCGACTGCAGCCCACCAGGCTCCTCTGTCCGTGGGATTCTCCAGGCAGGAATACTGGAGTGGGTTGCCATTTCCTCCTCCAGGGGATCTTCCTGACCCAGTGAACGGACCTGAGTCTCCTGCGTCTCCTGAATTGGCAGGCGAGTTCTTTACCACTGTGCCACCTGAGAAGCTGTCCGGATGCTCAGAGATGAACTGGCTGCCGAGTGGACATGTCCTGGCAGGCACTCGGTACTGTGAGCGTTTCCAGCAGGAAGAGGGAAACAGGGGAGTGGGCAAGCACGTCTGTCCACCGGACCCAGGACCGGATCTGTTGTTGCCCCCTTATGTTAAAGGCAGTAGGTGCCATGAGTGTAAGGTGGATCTGCCCGGTTATTTTATTGGAAGCTTGAACAGTTCAGTCTCATGTTCAGAAAACTCTCCAGAACCGCCCACCCTCATCACATGGCTCGGCTGTAATCAATCAAGGAACTCAGGAAACCAGACAGGGTTGAAGTGTGCCGGCCAGCATCTCCTTTCAACGTGAATGAATCACCTGGGATCTCATTAAACGAAGAACCAGAGTCAGCCTGCCTGGGGATGGAGCTGGACGCGGCACTTCTAAAAGGCTCTCAGGTGATGCCCAGACACTGGTCCACGGGGCTCTTGGCAAAAGCAGTGGGGCTGCTCCTCTCCTGCCAAGACAAACCATGGGGGAGACAGGACCTTGACAGTGAAGAGCAGACCTGAACTGGCTTCCCAGAAAGGAGCTCTGACTAAGTGGCTAAGTCACTTCAGTCGTGTCTGTCTCTGTGCGACCCCATAGACGGCAGCCCATCAGGCTCCCCTGTCCCTGGGATTCTCCAGGCAAGAACACTGGAGTGGGTTGCCATTTCCTTCTCCAGTGCATGAAAGTGAAAAGTGAAGGTGAAGTCGCTCAGTCGTGTCCAACTCTCAGCGACCCCATGGACTGCAGCCTACCAGGCTCCTCCGTCCGGGATTTTCCAGGCAAGAGTACTGGAATGGGGTGTCTCTGCCTTCTCCCTGGTATCCTATAGGCACATAAAATTATGTTCAAAGCTGAACTCACAGCTCTTCTCCCACCCCAACTCTGTCCATAACCTTTCCCACCTCCAGGATGCCAAGTCTGTGATGCTTCCTTATAAGTTACTATAGAACACTGAGTATAGTCTCCTGTGCTACACAGGAGGTCCTTGTTGGCTTTCTGCTTTATGTGGGTGTGTGCTCAGTTCTTAGTCATGTCAGACTCTTTGTGGCTCCATGGGCTGTACCCCGCCAGGCTCCTCTGTCCGTGGGGTTTTCCAGGCAAGAATACTGGCGTTGGTTGCCATTTCCTTCTCTAGGAGATCTTCCCAACCCAGGGATCGAACCAGAGTCTCCTGCATCTCTTGCACTGGCTGGTGGATTCTTTGCCATGGAGCCACCTGGGAAGCCCCAATCTGTAAACCCCACATTCCTAATTTATCCCTGCACCTTTGGGAACTATATGTTTGCTTTCCATGTCTGTGGGTCTATTTCTGTTTTGTCAATAAGTTCATTTGCATCTTTTTTTCAGATTCCACATATAAGTGACATCACATATTGGTTGCTCCTCTGACTTATTTCACTTAGCATGGTAATCTTTAGTTCAAACTATGTTGCTAATTCAAATAGATACATGCACTCCAGTGTTCACAGCAACACTGTGCACAACAGCCGAGGTATGGCAGCAACGTCAACAGATGTAAGAGTCCACTGACAGATGAATGGGAAAAGACGTGGTACATATCCTCAGCTATACTACTGTAGGAGCATCCGCACACCAAGCTGTCTCATTTCCAGAAGTCTCCTTAAAACCACCCGAGTCTCCTTGCCCCCACTTCAAAAGTGAAAGTACTGACGAGGCTGATGCTTATTAAGCTGCTCCACAGACCAGCAAAGAGCCCGCCTGAGCCTCATCACAACGCTTGCTGCTGTTGATGTTTAGTTGCTAACTCAGCTCCAACTCTCTTGTGACCCCACGGACTATAGCTGCCCAGACTCCTCTGTCCAGGGCATTCTCCAGGCAAGAAGACTGGAGCAGGCTGTCGTTTCTCCCTCCAGGGGATCTTCCCCCCAGGGATCAACCTGAGTTCCCTGTGTTGGAAGGCTGACTCTCCGCCACTGAGCCACCAAGGAAGCCCCATAAGAAAACTATGACTACATACTTTGTCCTGAGCTAACAAAGGAGACAGAGCTTCGGGATTTAAGTAATTCGCTGACAAAGGCAGAGTGGACATGGCATCTGAACCGGGATGGGGCATCTGACTCAAAGGCCTGCACTCTTTCCTCTGCCCATCAAAGGGGCCACTTACCTATTCCAGAATGCAATTTTTTTTTCCAGCCACATGTCTAGTGGGTACCTGTGATGTGCCAGGCATGGACTAAGGCCGGTTAATACTCTACAGAAAGGTCGTAAGGATCCTTGAGCACAGAAAGTCTTTTTCTGGAGGCCCTTCAGCAAAAGCACACTTATTAAATCTCCATTTCAAACACTCTGATGTAAAAGAGCTGCTGGCTCAAGGCTTTGGTGGATAAACTGGGTTGCTGGAATTTTCAGAAAGCCTTTGGTCTTGAAATCCCTGTCCTTTAGAACCTAAACACTTACTTGAAATGTGTCAAGGGTGCCGACAGCTTCTGGGGCCATGACACCGTTTCAAAAAGCACTGACTTTGTTCCTCATTAGCGGCGGTGCCTGCAAAGCTGAGAGTGTTTGCAGCCACCTGTCCTCAGGGGCTTCAGCTGGTTACCAGCTACCCCTTAGAGGCACAATTTAGTTGCAGCAAAAGGAAGAAGTCAATGACCCTCAAAGACCGTCCTCCAGGAAGAGAGCTGCTTCTGCCTGGAAATGCAGGGAATTCCCTGGAAGCTGAGGCCTTCGGCCTGCCTCTCGGGTTTTGCGGGGGGCCTGACCTGGGCTGGTGGGCACACTGACGAGAGTATTCGAGGACCTACGGCCTTGGCTTCATCAGAGGGCCTGGAGGGGGCCTGGAAGCCGCCGATGACTCGGCACAGTCGCCGGACTGGAGGGGGAGGCTGTGGGCCGGGCCTCTAGAGTAGTAGCGGGAGTGCGGTGTTAGTCGCTCAGGCGTGTCTGACTCTGTGAGACCCCATGGACTGCAGCCCGCCAGGCTCCTCTGTCCACAGGATTCTCCAGGCCAGAACACTGGATGGGGCGACCCCACGGACTGCAGCCCGCCAGGCTCCTCTGTCCACGGGTTCTCCAGGCCAGAACGCTGGAGTGGGCTGCCATGCCCTCCTCCAGGGGGTCTTCCTGACCCAGGGATCGCACCCATGTCTCCTGCACTGCAGGCAGATTCTTCACTGTCGGAGCCTCCAGAGAAGCTGGATAGGAGCAGAGGGAGTGTCAGCTCCTAACTTCTGACAGCGCCGCGTGGAACACGGCTGATGGAGACAGGGTGGCCACGCCTGGTGGGCAGGGCGCTCAGGGCAGGCAGCCCCCTCCCTCGAGCTTTGGCGGCAGGCCTTGCGTTCGCAGGCTGGCGGCGCTGTCTGATTCCTCTCTGCCTGTGAGCCGGGCACAGACCTGAGGGGGAGGGACACGAGGGTCTCACTAGTAGGAAAGGAGGTCAGCCTCAGGCAGGTGGCACTGAGCGTTGGGAAACCCAAGGCCAGAGGGCAGGGCCTCTGGGGTCCTTCCAGCCCCTCTTGGGGTGTCTTGCTGGCACGTTTCCAGGGGCTCGGGGTGTTGGGGGAAGCCCGGACTCCTCTGTGTCCCCGTTGCACATGGCTCCATCACTTTCTGCAGAAATTCCTCTCCAACACAGACATCAGAGACAGAAGCGGAAAAGGAGGGGTATGGACTTGGAGACAGAGGCCGGGCCCGGGGCAGAGGAGCACCGGTGTGCAGCCATCATTGCCAGAGACACCTCCGGGAATTCTGTGGTTCCACCCAGCCCGTCCTCTGCCAGCCTTCAGGCCCCCTCACCCCATCCCCTCCGCAGATGTCTTTCCCCAAAGCCACATTCCGGAAACCTGGAGGCGCAAGTCCCTGGAAGCTGCTTTTGGCTGTGTTTCCCAGTTGTTAGACTGGGCTCCCTGGTGGCTCAGCTGGTAAAGAATCTGCCTGCAGTGGGGAGACCTGGGTTCGATCCCTGGGTTGGGAAGATCCCTGGAGCAGGGAAAAGCTACCCGCTCCAGTATTCTGGCCTGGAGAATTCCACGAACTGTATAGTCCATGGGGTTGCAAAGAGTCGGACACAAATGAGCGGCTTTCAGTTTCTAGTTGTTAGGGCGCTGAGGTCATCTGGTAAAAATAGCTAATTCCACTGCATGCTCATACCAGTTCAGGCATCATATCAAGGTCTTGACAGGTGCTAGCTCACACCATCCTCTCGATGCCATCGTGAGGCAAGCCCTGCTGCCATCACCATTTTACTCTTGCTTCTAAGTCACTGGGTTTTTAAGAAGTAAAGTCTCATTTTTAAGAAGGTGTTTAAGAAGTAAAGTAAAATCTGAATTTCCAAAATATACAAACAGCTCATACAGCTCCAACAACAACAACAAAACAATCAAAAAATGGGCAGAAGACCAAAACAGACATTACTCCAGCTGAGATGCAGAGATGGTCAACAGGCACACGAAAGGACACCCAACACTGCTAATTATTGGGCTTCCCTGGTGGCTCAGACGGTAAAGCGTCTGCCTGCAATGCAGGAGACCTGGGTCCGATTACTCCAGCTGAGACGTAGAGATGGTCAACAGGCACACGAAAGGACACTCAACACTGCTAATTATTAGATAAACGCAAACTGAAACTACAGTGAGTGCCCACCTCACGCCGGTCAGAGTGGCCATGACTGAAAGCCTACAGTCAGCGCCAGAGAGGATGCGGAGAAAGAGAACGCTGCCCCACAGTGCCGGCGGGGACGCAAGTTGGGGCAGGAACTACGGAGAACGGTATGGATGCTCCTTTAAAAACTAAAAACAGAGCTCCCGTCTGCTCCAGCAATCCCACTCCTGGGCACATATCTGAAGAAAACCATAATTCTAAAAGATGCATGTGCTCCTGTGTTTATTCCAGCGCTACTGACAAGAGCCAAGACATGGGGCAACCTAAATGCCCAGCAAGGATGAATAAAGATGTGGCCCATATATACAGTGGATATGTCTCAGCCATAAAAAAGAATGAAATAATGTCACGTGCAAGCCACCTGGATGGACCTAGGGATTGTCATACTAAGTGAAGTAAGTCAGAAAGACAAAGACGAACATCGTATGACATCACTTGTATGTGGAATCTAAAATACAGCCCAAATGAACCTATCTATGAAACAGAAACCAAGCCCCAGGCCTAGACAACAGAACTGTGGCTTCCACGGGGGAGGGAGCCAGGGAAGGGGTGCAGTGGGAGCCTGGGGCTAGCAGGAGCAGACTCTTGCATGTAGGGCAGGTAGACAATGAGGCTCCACTGCACAGCACAGGGGACGATAGTCAGTGTCTTGTGATAACCATCATGGAGAAGAATATGAAGATGAGAACTCAGCTCTGCAGCCTCATCCAGGGCTCAAGCTCTTCACCTGTGGTGACAGGTGTTCAGGTGCCCTGGCAGGCCACGGACAGAGGAGGATTTGCCCAGGGAAGACCCCTGCACACCCCAAGACATGATGTCCACTGCAGTTACCCTCAGGCCCCATCCTGGATGACAGGACATCCATGTGGGCGTGGAAGGCTTGAGGGAGGCAGGGTCTTGAGCAGCCAGGCTGGGCCAACGAGGCATTTGCTAGTGAGGCATTTGCTAATTTGTTAAAAGATAGACTTGAACCTTCTCAAGTCTATCTCCCTGTTACGATGACCTTTCTTCCAGCCCCTGGGGAGCTGGAGGGTTATAGGAAAAGAGAATGAAAGGTCATTATTAATCTCTTCAATTACTCTTCAACACCATTTGGTTCAAAAATTGGAAACAAGTTTCTTGCTGTGAGGTTTTCTCAATCCAGCCAAAGAGAGTAAAATCTGAAGCTGTGGGTGTTTTCCAGGCAGAATGCTATAGCTCCCGAAAAGTCCCGTTGCATTAGAGATGTGTATGCTGAGTCTAAATGTGCATCCTATAATATCTGCAATCAATAGCCAAAGGTCACTACCATCTACTGTCCAGCTCCACCCTTTGACAAGAAAAAAATGAGAAGTACAATCTTAATGTTTCCACCCCGGAACCAACAACAACCATTAGCATCTCAACAGCACCTGATGCCTCTGGTGGAGTCCCAAGCTGACATTCACAGCGAGCTAGAGGCCAAGATCCCTTTCTGTACTTACAGTGAGAAGCGAGGGTCTTAATTCACAGTGGCCTCTCCTGGGCTTCTCTATACTCTACCTGCGTGCCCATGTGCTCAGGCGTGTCCAACTCTTCGCCATCCTAAGGACCGTAGCCCACCAGGCTCCTCTGTCCATGGGATTCTCCAGGCAAGAATGCTGGAGCAGGTGGCCATGCCCTCCTCCAGGGAATCTTCCTGATCCAGGGACCGAACCCCAGGCTCTTATGTCTCCTGCAATGGCAGGCGGGTTCTTTACCACTAGTGCCCCCTGGGAAGCCCCATACTTTCTATCTATAAGGATAGAAAATGAAGCCCAGTTTGTATCACTTGATCCTTTTCAGCTAGATATGAAGAAGGGCTTTCTGGTTTCAAAGCACGCCCAATATCTGGGAATTTCTAGGGGAGGTGAATTTCACACCAGAGGCACCGCTTCTCATTTTGTAAACTGGCAGATGGCGATCGGAGACAAACAAAGCCACAGGAAGTCACACCCCTTGGGACTTCCCGGTGGGCCAGTGGTTAGGATTTCAGCTTCCACTGCAGAGGCCCTGGGTGCCATCCATGGTTGGGGAGCTAAGATCCTGTGTGCCTCTGGCCAAAAAAACAAAACGTAAATCGAAAGCAATATTGTAGCAAATTCAATAAAGAATTTAAAAATGGTCCACAGTAAAAAAAAAAAAAAAAAAAAAAATCTTGAAAAAAGAATCATGCCCAGTGAGGTTGAATCCTGCAGATAAGAAGGGCCTCGATGGAACCCCGGGCTACCTTTGGAAAAGGTAGGCCCTAACAGAGAGATGCTGCCTTCCCAGGTGGGGCAGCTAATAAAGAATCCACCTGCCGATACAGGAGATGCAGGTTCGATCCCTGGGTTGGGACGATCCCCGGGAGGAGGAAACAAAGAGGACGAACATTCCGGAGGTAGCACACTGGCTGGGGTTCACTACTGGGGCCACCTCTGCCAGAAATGGAGCAAGCCTCCCAAATCTGACAGTTCTTTCTGGGAACCAGATTTTTCAAGGACTGCTTCCCATTGCTCGATCCTCACGATTCATCTCTCACTGGAACACGTGTCTGACTCTGCGCAACTCTATGAACTGCAGCCCTCCAAGCTCCTCTGCCCATGGGATTTTCTAGGCAAGAATAAAGGGTTGCCATTTCCTTCTCCAGGGGATCTTTCCAACCCAGGGATCAAACCCAGGTCTCTTTATGTTCCCTGCATGCAGGTGGGTTCTTCACCACTGAGCCACCTGGGAAGCCTCATCATTTACTTTCTATTTGAGGGGATGCGACAGTCTTAATTTCTTGCTAGGAATTCTCTTAATATTTGGGGGAAGTCTCTGTTATAAAATGCTCTTACTCAGTCCAAATTAGTTTCATAAGGCTTTGCTACATTTTCATTTCCTTCAACCTAAATGGTACATACCCAACATAACCAAGATCATGTATGTGTGTGTGTATTTCTCTGAAATTTAACAGTTCACTAGATTTGCATAAATTATTTAGGCAAGGAAAGAATCTTTAAAATCTGCATACTTCACAGGTTCTAAATTCTGAGTTAGGAAGTAAAGTGTAGGAGGGAGAAAATTACATTCTGGTGAGGCACTTATCCAGACTGAGGCTGTCCCATTTTTTTTCACTCCAGTTCCAGGAGCTGATTTTTTAATGGCCAAAAATGAAAACTTATTTCCCTGACTGTGCTATCTGGACCGTCCCCTCCAACTGTAATCGCTTTACAATAGGTTTCTAATGCACAATTGCCAATTAAACTGTGCGTTTAACCTTTTCACAAAGCACTCCATTTTCTTTTGTTAGGGAATCAAGCTTTTAAGTCAGCCGATCAATTCTGCAAATTATGTAAGTACATAGCGCTTGCTTAATATTTATTATGTTGGGCAGAGTGGAGTTTGACTACAGCAGTGACAAATAGCCCCTCACACATTCCCGATGGGATGGACCAGCCGGAGTGGTCTGAATACTGCAGGGTGTGGGACGTCTTTGGTTTTCTGGGGCTCTTCAAATACGAGGGAGAGCCTTAAACATGCAGTGAGACCTTGGCGACTCTAAGAGGCAGAGCTCAGCTATATTTTTGTCCAGGCAATGTTTCACTTCCTCCGGCCAACTCTGACCTCAGAAGAAGCTTTCCGCCTCCATGTCGGGGTCCCAGTAAATGCTGCGAGGAGCTCCAGCAGCACACGGTTCTGACGCTCTGAGCACACAAATACCTGAGGCCTCTCTTCTTTCTAAGTCACCTCCAGAAACAGCGGCTTGACTAGATGCACTACTTTTGTTGCACAGGCGATCAGTCGTGTCCGACTCTTCTCAACCCCATGGACTGCAGCACGCCAGGCTTCCCTGTCTCCCGCTGTCTCCCGGAGTTTGCTCAAACTCATCTTCATTGAGTTGGTGATGCTACCTAACCATGTCATCCTCTGTCACCCCCTTCTCCTTTTGCCTTCATTCTTTCCCAGCATCAGGATCTTTTCCAATGAATGAGTCAACTCTTCGCATCAAGTGGCCAAAGTATTGGAGTTTCAGCTTCAGCATCAGTCCTTCCAATGAATATTCTGGGTTGATTTCCTTTAGGGTGACTGGTTTGATCTCCTTGCTCTCCAAGGGGCTCTCAGATACACCGTTAGTAACCACTTTTGGAGAGGTGAATAATTTATTTTTCTTTTCATTTTAAAATGAGAAACTATTCACCCATGCCTATTTTCTGTGTCATGAAAGTGAATGAAAGTGTTAGTTGCTCAGTCATGTCTGACTCTTTGGGACCCCATAGACTGTAGCCCAGCAGGCTCCTCTGTCCATGGGATTTCCCAGGCAAGAATACTGGAGTGGGTTGCCATTTCCTTCTCTAGGGGATCTTCCTGATCCAGGGATCAAACCTGGACCTCTTACATTACAGGTGGATTTTTACCATCTGAGCCACCAGAGAAGCCCTTTCTGTGTCACACCACTGGATAAAAAGATCAAAATGATATATAACTAGAAGAATTCAATTACATGTAAAAATCAGAATATAAAGGCTCTTCAAAATGGATGATATTTTTAAAAGCATTTGCCTTCAAAACTCCTAGTCAAAAGAAGAGTCTCTGGGTTCTTCTTCTTCACTTATAAACTGAGAGGCTGAACTGAAAGGCAGGTTCTGAGTCTTACTCTATACTTGGCTCTGGGTTTGTTTAAAAGCAAACTTGTTTCATAGTGTGAAATAAAATTCCTATTTTCATGGCAAGACAAGAAAAATTTAAACAAAAACTATCTTCTGCCCTTTGGCTGAAGAATTGATGCTTTTGAACTGTGGTGTTGGAGAAGACTCTTGAGAGTTCCTTGAACTGCTAGGAGATCCAACCAGTCAATCCTAAAGGAAAACAGTCCTCAATTTTCATTGGAAGGACTGATGCTGAAGCTGAAACTCCAATACTTTGGCTACCTGATACAAAGAACTGACTCATTTGAAAAGACCCTGATGCTGGGGAAGATTGAGGGCAGGAGGAGAAGGGGATGACAGAGGATGAGGTGGTTGGATGGCATCATAGATTCAATGCACATGAGTTTGGGTGGACTCCGGAAGTTGGTGATGGACAGGGAAGCCTGGCGTGCTGCAGTTCATGAGGTTGCAAAGAGTCGGACAGGACTGAGCAACTGAAATGAACTGAACTGAACTGAACTCTGGCCTCCTTACGGTGCGCTATGCACATGTATCTGTGTCATGTGTGGACCACACCTCCCCCTGGGCAGGAATACCTGCTCAGCCATCAGCAGCAACCTTCTCCCAGCATCAGCAGGACAAATCCTGAAAGACAACATTTCTCCTCGATCTTATAAGGGGGTCCCATGATGCTGCCTAGATCTGGATTATGTATACTGTAACACATCATTTGACGCACGGGCCTCTGTCTCAAAAAAAACTTACATAACTGCCTGACTTTTAATGGGCAGAACAGGTTCTCAGAGCTATCTGAGACACTCTCCTGTGGGCAATAACCTCATATCCGGCTTGAATAAAATTTTCGATTTCTTTCTTGGATTGATCGATTAATTTTTCGTCAACGGTGGTTGGAAATCATCTTACTCCACAGTCACACCTGATTAACTGCAAATTACAAATCACTGTGATCTGCAGTTTCGGGCTTCTGCTCTTGGGAGGGGCCTTCTGATCCTAACGTGTCTGGATTCAACTGTGAACAGGCAGTGGAGAGCGGAGCAGGGAACCTGTCGGATTCAGCAGCTCGGCGTAACTGCATTTGTATATGTTTGGTGCTAATGTTATATATTGTTTTTTTCAAAATCATGCAAATTGATAAATATGCTACAGAAAAATCTAAAAGTGAAATGTACATCCTCCCAAACACTGTAGCTCTTTCTACTACACAGAAACAAATGACATTACACTTGCAGATTCAGAAGGTCAGGAAATGCATATGATTAGGTTTTCACGGTTTGAATGATTAACTGGAGTCACTTGTATCACATTAAGCCCCGGATCTTAAAGGATCAGATCGTCACTGGCAAGTTTTACACGTGTGCCCTGTGGGTGTGTTAATGCTCCTTTGCCAACACCAGACTTCACACTTTCACCTTGGTATTGCCCCACAAAATGCTTCCAATCTGAACACACAAAGTTCCCATCTCCAAGTCTTTAATCTTATGCCATTTTAAGGAGCGGACACTGAGAAGCATCTTTGAGTCCCATCCTCCTTTCTCACTCTTCGGATCCCCTCAGTTTTTGCTTGAATATATTCAAGAATGTTGTATCTACTCCCCTGTAGATACGAGGAGTGTTTGTCTACTGAGGGAAGACTGGGGACTTCACCTCTGAAGGGACATCATATACATTTAAAAGAATAATTGACCCAAGCGAAATTCTTGTATCATAAAGTCAACCATTTTTAAGTAAACAACTTAGTGGAATTCAGTACATTCACACGCTGTACAACGACCACCTCTATTTCTAAAAGATTTCCGTCACCCTCAGATAAAACCCTTATCACAAATAGTATTTGAGGACATTTCAATGGTTTCTGACACAAGGAAGAGAAAATAATGAATTGGACTAACAGTCTTATAAATATTCCCTAATATTGCTTGGATGGATTGGTGGGGTTACAGGGTGTATGAGGTTCGTGGCTAAGAAAGAGGTCAATGAACTTTGTCAACTGAGTTTAAACACCTTAGGAATGTTTCCAATGTATATTAAAAGGTAATTTTGTTACATGTCAATCCCAAATATATAATTTACCCTCTCCCTTTCCTCCTTGAGTGATATCGCTCAGACATGTCCAACTCTTTGTGACCCCATGGACTGTAGCCTACCAGGCTCCTCTGTCCATGGGATTTTCCAGGCAAGAGTACTGGAGTGGGTTGCATTTCCTTCTCCAGAGGATCTTCCCAACCCAGGGATTGAACCCATGTCTCCCGCACTGCAGGCAGACACTTTACCATCTGAGCTGCCAGGGAAGTCCCTTTCCTCCTTGGTAACAAGCATGTTTTCTGTGTCTGTGGGTCTGTTTCTGCTTTGTATATGAGTTCATCTAACCCTAACAAATTCACATCATTATATATAAAATAGGGCTTCCCAGGTGGAGCGAGAGGTAAAGAATCCGCCTGCCAGTGCAGGAGACGTAGGAGATGTAGGTTTGATCCCTGGATCAGGAGGAGCCCCTGGAGGAGGGCATAGCAACCCACTCCAGTATTCCCGCCTGGAGAGTCCCATGGGCAGAGGAGCCTGGCGGGCTGCAGTCCATGGGGTCGCAGAGTAGGAGACTCAGCGAGTGCGCACACACACACCAGGATTCTTGCCTACAGGGTCGCAAAGAGTCAGATGTGACTGAGCACACACACATGCATATAGAATAGAGACGAGCAAGGACCCACCATAGAGCATAATAACCTATAAGGGAGCAGTCATATATGCGAATCACTGAGCCACTCCGCAGTATGCCTGAAACTAGGACAGCATGATAAGTCAACTATACTTCAAAGTCAATAAATAAATTAGTTTATTTTTAAAAGATGACTTTGTGAGCTCTTAAGACCTCCAAATTAGCAATGTATCTGGGACAGGAAGACACTCAAGGATACTGATTTGCGGCTTCTCTCTCCCTCCCTTTCTCTTGCAGAGCTCAACCTCTGTGCTGCCTTGACTACCAGACCAAGGGGCAGGGGGTGCGGGGGGTGGCGGACAGGCTGGGGGGCCAGGAAGGCTGAGGATTCCAATCAGAAAGAGCACACAGGTGTTCAGAGAACAGAGTGGAGAGAGATGGGGGTGGTGAGAGCTCCCCCCCATTTTTTTAAAAACAGCAAAATGGATTTATTCAGGAAGAGCAACGTTCCTAAACTGCAATTCAGGATATATGCAGGCTCTGGAGAATCACATTCAAGTCTGGAGAACAAAGGAGAAGTCTCCTTTCATACAGGAGAACAGAGAGCTGGGGGAACATCTCCTGATGCTATCAACAGAGTTCAGCAGAGGAAACTAGGAGCTCAGAGGGTGAGGCTTTTCACTGGATGAGGCGTGACAGACTGGGTGGGTGCTAGGCAAGAAGGCCTTCCCTCCTCCTGCTGAGTTTGTCCCCCTGGGAAATGCAAAGGTCCCCCTTTTCCTATAGGGCTGCAGTAAACATGGAGTGATAGGGATTAAGAGGTCCCCACTGCGAGGCCTTGGGGGTCCTGGTCTGAAACGGTCAAGGAACAGAATGTTTCTGGAGAGGAAAGCAGAGAGCAAGGCAAGAGGTGGAACAGCCCACTGGGGGAGAGTGAAGACTTTAGCCAGAGGAAAGGCAAGGAAGACATCTTGATCTTGTGGAAGGTCATGCCCATTTCCAGCTTCTTTAAGGACCTTCCTTCCATCCAAAGCATTTATAAATCAAACCTGACGAAGCATTAGAGGAGATGCATTTCTTTTGATGCACCAGAGGCCACGGCCGTGCTGGGGACCAGGAAGGTGGGTGGTCAAGAACCCCCAGTCGGGGAGCAGTAATGGGCTTCCTCTCACAACTGCAGTTTTGGCAAAAGTCAAGAGCTTTGCACTCAGCTGTGAATAATCTCTCCTTGACAGACGGCCTCTCTGAGCCTCTATCACTTGGGGATGGGTAGGGGGGGTGGGGCTCCAAAATCATGGCAGATGGTGACTGCAGCCATGAACTTAAAAGACGCTTACTCCTTGGAAGAAAAGTTATGACCAACCTAGATGGCATATTCAAAAGCAGAGACATTACTTTGCCGACTAAGGTCCGTCTAGTCAAGGCTATGATTTTTCCTGTGGTCATGTATGGATGTGAGAGTTGGACTGTGAAGAAAGCTAAGCCCCAAAGAATTGATGCGTTTGAACTGTGGTGTTGGAGAAGACTCTTGAGAGTCCCTTGGACTGCAAGGAGATCCAACCAGTCCATTCTGAAGGAGATCAGCCCTGGGATTTCTTTGGAAGGAATGATGCTGAAGCTGAAACTCCAATACTTTAGCCACCTCATGTGAAGAATTGACTCATTGGAAAAGACTCTGATGCTGGGAAGGATAGGGGGCAGGAGGAGAAGGGGACGACCGAGGATGAGATGGCTGAATGGCATCACGGACTTGATGGACGTGAGTCTGGGTGAACTCTGGGAGTTGGTGATGGACAGGGAGGCCTGGCGTGCTGCAATTCATGGGGTCGCAAAGAGTCAGACAGGACTGAGCGACTGAACTGAACTGAACTGAAGGTTACACAGTGTGTAGTGAAAGTGAAGTTGCTCGGTCATGTCTGACTCTTTGTGACCCCACTGTAGCCCGCCAGGCTCCTCCATCCATGGGATTCTCAGGCAAGAATACTGAAGTAGGTTGCCATTTCCTTCTCCAGGGGATCTTCCCAACCCAGGGATCGAGCCTGCGTCTCCCACACTTCAGGCGGATGCTTTACCCTCTGAGCCCCTATGTGCTTCCATTCATATCGCAGGGGGCTTCCCTGTGGCTCAGCTGGTACAGAATCTGCCTGCAATGCTGGAGACCTGGGTTCAGTTCCTGAGTTAGGAAGATCCCCTGGAGAAGGGAAAGGCTACCCACTCCAGTATTCTAGCCTTTAGAATCCCATGGACTGTATAGTCCATGGGCTCACAAACAGTCGGATATGACTGAGCGACTTTCACTTTCACTGGAAATGAAAAAGTTACCGAGCTAGAGAACAGATGAGTGGACGCCAGGGCCAAGGAGGGGGTGGGGGGTGGCACGGTGCAGAGCCGGCCAGCAAAGGGGCCTGGGAGGCCCTTGTGGGGACAGAGTGCCCTGCGTCCTGTCTGCACCAGGATCTGTGTCCTGGTGTGGGGTTCGCCTCGGGTCCTCGCAGTGCGGTGCCACGTCGGGGGGTGGGGGGTGCCTGGCTGAAGGGCACTCGAGGTCGTACTGTGTTATTTCGTATACATACACGCAAATCTACAATTTCTCCAAAATAAAAAGGTTAATTAAGAGGACAAAGCCAGTGAGCACTGAGGTTGTTCTTCATAAAGGAAAGGAAACACTTGGAGAAAATAAAAGTATCAGTGATGATTTCCTTCTCCAGGGGATCTTCCTGACCCAGGGATTGAGTCTGTGTCTCTTTTGCAGGCAGATTCTTTACCACTAGCATCACCCGAGAATGAATGAATATATTCAAACGCACACTGACACACACACACACGTGCACATGCATGTACAAGGTCACTAACCCAGTTAGTAACAGAAGTAAAGCCACAGACCTGGGTTATTGCTGCTTCTAGACAAAGCTCTCCTGTACAGTCAATCAGGCCACAGAAAACAAACACACTTCTCCCTACTTAACCTTGACAGTGACCTGCCACAAGGGTGTCCTGAGCCATGTGATTTCCGTTCGTCCTGGGAGCTCAGAAGCTGCATGTGTAAGGATCCTGCACGTGTAAGGATCCGGGTGCATGTGTGAGCAGCACCCTTTCAAATGAGACTCATCAGGGTCTATCATTCATCCCCCGGGGAAGGGGAAAGCTAATGATGCAATTACCTCTCCTTCCTTTAAAGCACCTGGAGGTCATTGGCGAATCTGTCCCCTCAATGACACCCTGGGCAGGGCCAGAGCCTCCCCGTGCTGTCGCAGGCCGGATGGAGAAGCCAGGATCTCAAGTGAAAATCAAGATGCGAGTTCCCAGGACTCCCTCAGGGGCATCCCGTCAAGGAGCTGGCGGCCCCCAGGAAGCAGTTTGGCTCCTGGGTGACGCGTGTCCGGGCTCCCCAGTGGCAGCAGTGGTAAAGGACCTGTCTGCCAATGCAGGAGGCACAGGTTTCACCCCTGTGTCGGGAAGATCCCCTGCAGAAGGTGATGGGAGCCCACTCCACTATTCTTGCCTGGGAAATCCCACAGACAGAGGAGCCTGGCGGGCTACAGTTGGGCTACAGTTCATAGGGCACAGAGTCGGACATGACTGACGTGACGCGTGTTTGGCCCACAGAAAGCAGTCTCTCTGAACTGGGCTATGAAGGGTGATGACGGCCACGCCTCCCCATGCTGCTCCTGGAGATCCAGGCGGCGATCCCCTGTGGGGCCGTCAGGTGGGAAGTGCACACAAGAGGGCCCACAGCTCTATTGGGAGAGAAGAGAGGATCATTAGATGAAGGGAGCATCGTTCCAGGGCTCACTTTGTGGATACAGGCCCCATAATCGGCCACTTCCCTTGGACACACTCACCATTCAACCAGCACTTCTGTTTAACAGGCCCTTCCCGTATCATATCACTTGTTGGAGAGCACACTCAGGCGGCTATGAAGGCCTCTATTTCCTCGTGACACAGGAAACTGCGCTGCTCATGGAGGGGCCACATGGGCACAGGTGTGGGGCAGTGGCTTGAGCAGAGGCTGGCCTTCCTGCCTCTGGGCAGGTGCTGCCCTCACAGCACGAACCTGATGGCTCAGAAGGCAGGGGGTCTAGCTGCACCCTCTCATGTCGTCTCAGCTCTTTCCTCCTGGTCCCCCCGGACACCAGCACTTACAGTGCACAGATATGCCCGGGCTTGTCATTGTTCACGACTCACCCAGCTGCCTCTGTCCATGGTATACCTTGTTCCTGCTGTGGTTTTGCAAACGCCCCAGAGGAGGCGATGTTTTTGTGACAGATACTCAGATCCCAGGCCATGTGCACTGGCAAGCTTCTGACCAGGGGTCAGGAGGTCAAGGAAGGATGTCTGATGGCCAGGCCACCCCAAACCACTGAAAATGGTCTCAGTCCTGGGCAGCGGTCCTGCCCATGGTGTGCTGAGAAAAGTATTTCTTCAGGGCTGGGGTTTGGGCCCTATCTTATCCTGATAATTATTGCCATATTCCACTATCTACTGTATTTGTACAACTTCAATGCCAAAACAGCAGCCAAAACATGTACTCTAAATGCTATGTGCAGATTTTATATACTAGTCATGAACTAACTATCTCATTTCCGTATTTGATGCTCTCAATAAATATTGTGAATATATACTATTTTTAAGGAGAAAGAAAAACATTTTAAGTAATTTAGTCAAGTTTGTCAGCTAATAAATGATAAAATCAGAACCTAAAGCCAGGTTTATTGAACTTTAATGTCTTTATTGCCAATCTATATGCTCCACTGTCAAAAGTCAAAATCCTGCCCTGAGTCCACAGCAGTCAAGAAAGAAATTGTGGTTTGGGTGTCTGTGTGTCTGTATTAGTTGGTATTTCTGAACAGTTCAAAAGCCTGATAAAGGGTTCTAAGTTCAGGAATCCAGAGGTAAAATCAGACCTGTAATCTGTTTTCAGGAAGTTCACTGCACAGAAGGCGGAAATGTTTAAAAAACAAAACAAACACATTTCTGTGAGATGGGGAGTCTATGATGGAGGAAGATTCCAGGGAACAGAGAGAGGGGGCTGGGGGTGCAACACGAGAGTCTATCTGAAGATGGAACCAGGGGGTGAACTCAGAGGGTGAGGATTTCCCGGATGGACCAGCATGAGGAGTGTGGGGGATGGGAAATGAGGGGGCACTGGTTTGGGGTGTGAGGGTTGTTGGGGGCCAGTGTGAGGAACTCCACCCATGGCAAAGGTCATGAGGAAAAAGAAGATTGGCATACGAAAAGGCGTGATCAAGCCTCAGGAAATCCCCTGTTCCTGAGCATCTACCCCTAAACCAGAGCACTTTATGGGGAGCTCTCCCCCATAACCATTTCTCTCGGAGAAGGAGTTAACTTGCAGCCCCAGTTAATAAAAATTCCTGGGCGTGACAAGAGTGTTTCAGCTTACAAACTCTGAAGGTTCTCTGGCCTGCCTGATCAGGTTGTCCAGCTGCATGTGATTGTTTACAGCCTCCCAGCTGTGAGAGGCATGGGATGCTTTAAAACTTTCTAAATACAGACTCTTTTGAGAAGTTAGAAGATTATTAGTATAGTATTAGTGGGTTGATTAGGAATTATATTGGTGAAGGGTTTTTTCATTTGTCACGCCAATAATCACTGCTAATTCCCTGCCCTGGGTGTGACAAGGGTGGCTCAGGTCAAACCTCTCTGCTGACAGACTAGCTTGTGTGACAACCTCTCAACCATAAACAGCACAGAGAGTTTGGAGTATTAGCATAGGGCTTTTCTCATTTGATTGCCCACAGGCCTCCAAATCCTTAGGCACCTGGGAATATATTAATCAATGTATTTGGAATATAGAAAAGGAAATATAGTAGTGTTTGATGTTAGCAATATTAGACTTTTTGAGTTAATGAATTTTCTCTTTTGTTATAGACTACTGTACTTTGTTTTAAATCACTGTGTCCTTGCTATGCAAAAATGTAACCTTATCACTATCTTAAGACTAAATAGATTGTAAAGGGAACAATGGTGAAGGGTTTTCATTTGTTGGACTGATGTTGCTGCTAAATCTCCATATTCCCTGCCCTTATAATAAATACAACTAGCATATAGGAAAAATAAGTATTAACCTTTAAGCATATAAGAGAAGTAAGTATTAACCTTTAAGACTAATCATGTTAACCTTGGGTTAAGTAAATTCCTTTCCTAGTTATAACTCACTACACCCCCACCCTATAGGAATGCAACTTTATTTGGAGGGTGGCGCCTGAAAAAATCACCTCTGGAAAAACAAGTTTTCTGGTTAACTGACCGGTATCAGAAAGGGCCATAAAATGTCAGCAGACCTCATGGTCAGAAGATGATGTAAAAACTCATAAGACCTTTGTATAATTTTATATGAGGCACCTGATTGTGACAAGGGTCAGGTGTGCTGACCCCGCGTGACTCTGTATTCATCCCTATGTGTAACAAAAGATATAAAAACAAACCTGAATAATAAATAAATGGGATCAGTTCCGGAAAGACTGATTCCCTCATGTGCTCCTTTCTGCTCCCCAATTTCCTGGCTGAATTCCCGTCTGGAGCGTGGGTGCCCTCCATGCAGATGGTGCAAATTCCTTGTCTGGAATTTTATTGGTACCCGACGTAAACCAAGTTATTCAGACCCTTTCTCTCTCTGCTACTATTTTTCTGGCCGAATTCCCATCTGGTGCATAGGACCCACCAAGCCTACTAATTTTGCCTGGGCTTCTAAGATTGGATCGGGGTTGGGGGCCCTCAGTGCCTCCTCTCCTTCAGGAGAATGGGAAGACGCCTGCGGCCTACATAGGTGGTGATTGGTACCCTGTGTTAACCAAGTTATTTGGCCTCTTTTTCTCTGCTAAATTCCTAGTCCCTCTCTATCTGTAATTAAATAAGTTTTTCCTAGGATGCCGACTCCACCCCCACCTTCGAATTACCCTGGATCCACCAGGGCTGGACCCTGGCAGAGGGTCAAGGGTAGGGTAGGTAGGAGGTGGAGGAGGGGAGCTAGGAGTGACCATAGCAGGGAGAATAAAATGCTGGGAGAAACACAGACACACACGCACACACGCACACACATATGCACACATGGAAATAGGTGAATGCGCTCACAGTAATTATCAGAGTTCCAATGAAGCTCACATGCAGCTCTTGCTTCTATATCCGCACATCATCGCTTTAATTTAAAAAATTTCCCTATTTTTATTGAAATATATTTGACAGCACTGTGTAAGGTTAAGGTGTATATGATGATTTGTTATCAGTTCAGTTCAGTTCAATTGCTTAGTCATGTGACCCCATGGACTGCAGCACGCCCCGCTTCCCTGTCCATCACCAACTCCCAGAGCCTGCTCAAACTCATGCCCATTGAGTCGGTGACGCCATCCAGCCATCTCATCCTGGCATCCCCTTCTTCTCCCGCCTTCAATCTTTCCCAGTGTCATGATTTTATATATATATACATATACACATATATATAATGAGATGATTACCACAACAGTTACTTAACACAGCGACACCTCACACAGTTCCATGTGTGTGTTTGTGTGTGCGCACATGCTGAGACCATGCTGCCCTCTCACTTATGCAGTCAACATTTTTCCCTTTAATAGAACCATTACACATGGATTTACTAATTCCTGTTCCTAAAGTCAGCATGTGCAACAGATGCATCTGCAGTATATCTCACACAGTCTAGAGAGGCAGGAATGATGGGTAATTGTTGCATGGATCCGGCCTCAGAGCTCCCCGCTGTGACCTGCTGGTGCCTTCCTCTTTATACGGGTGTCCCTGAAAAGCATCTGAAGGGTTTCAGAATCTCAACACGGATGAGGTCCTCATGGCAATACATGTGTTCAGTAGGCAAACGTCTACACCATCACAGACTTTGACTGCCTGGAAAAATCCATTTTTAAAATGGAAATCCTCTCCTTACTACCTGAAACTATGACTCAAGTTTCTCTTTTATTGCTGATTATGAAAGCTGAACACATCAGAAGATCCAGCTAGAGCTGTGGGGCCATATCGATAGGGGTTCCCTCACTAATCTCAGAGGGATACTCTTTGTTGGGGAAGGGAGGCTCACAAAACCTGAAAAGGAAGCCAATTCTCAGAAGATCCCACTAATGTCCTACTGGACTGTCCAAAGGAGACACCAAGTTTCCTGCCTTGAATAGCACTTGTTCAATTAACACAGAGCTCCGCAGTCTGTGCCAAAGCAGGACTAATGTTTCAAGCAATAAGAACTGCAGCCTTGCCTTCTCCAGCTACTGAAGTTATGATAGCACTGTTTTGATTTTCTTTTAATCTCTCACCACCCTTCTGAAGAAAACTCAGGAGGAAAAATGATACTTGCAACCTAGCTCGGGAGATGGTGAGTTTCTCTTAAGAGGTCTTACAGGGGACAGAAACCACTAGGCTTTACTTGTCTTAAAATTTCCTGAGATGAAAATGCTCCAGAATAACCTCAATAGTTTTGGGCCCCGACCTTTAGCACTGGCATTATCAAAGTCTCCCAAACATTTTTCTCAGTGGCTGAAGAGATTTTTAAAGACCGAGGTGTCTTACAAGCTCCACCCCGCTAGTTCTCATCCCTGGCCACACATCAGAACCAGCTGAAAAGTGAGTGTCAGCCACTTAGTCGTGTCCGACTCTTTACGACACCATGGACTGTAGCCCACCAGGCTCCTCTGTCCATGGGATTCCAGGCAAGAACACTGGAGTGGGTTGCCATTCCCTTCTCCAGAGGATCTTCCCGACCCAGGGACTGAACCTTTGTCTCCTTATGCCTCCTGCTCTGGCAGATTCTCTATCATGTGGGCCACCAAAGAAGACCCTGGGGGACCTTTCATAAAACCATAGCCCCAAAGTGATTAAATCAGACCCCGGCATGTGACCTGCAAGGCAGTTCATATTTGGAAAGCACCCCCAACTCCACCCGGAGCAGCCCAGGGAGAGAAGACGGTCCAACAGTCTGAGGCGTGCCAGGTATCATAGATGGGGCCCTTCATGATCAGGAGAGTTACTCAGAAACTGCCGCTAAGGGCAGAGATGCCCCACGATTTGTCTTTCCATCACTGGCACAGTGCTAGGCTCACATGCAAAGTCTTCATAGATAACTAGTAAAGAGATAAACAAATGAATGAAACAGGTAATTCTAACTCAGCTACCAGTTGGCTTTGTCCAATATCTATTGTTTATTAAAAAAAAAAGTCCTGCCTAATTAATAACGGATGCTGGAAAGGTTACAAACAATCAGCAAGCCTTCTCTAAATGCAGCTGGACATTCGAAACCACTAAGGAGTCAGAATGTGGGGGAAGGGGGTGGTAGAGGGAGGGAGAGGAGGTTGTGACTTAGGAGACAGCAAGCAGCTTCAGATGCACCCCAGCTGCTGTCTCCAGCCAGGCCTCCCAACACTGGGGTAAACCCTGTAAAGCTCCCTGTGCGTTAGTGGCCCAGGCGAGCAGCTGTGACAAGGATCCGGGAGGACCATGATGATGGCCAAGAGAAAGCGAGGTTGTGCTCACCAGGGGCTTAATCAGGGAAAGTCAGGAAAGACGGCGATGCATTCAGAAGCACAGGAAAACGACAAACGCCAGGTCTCACCAACTCACTCCGTCCTCATCAGACCCTCATCTAACGCCAAGACCCACTCCTGAACTTAGAGGCTGAAGGTCCAGTTCCACAACAGAGGCCAGAAGAGAGGGGACTGGAACTTTCTAATGCCTTACGCACTGTGATGTCTAATTTCATATCAAGGTGGCTGGGCGTGGGGCATGTAGATACTTGGTCTGACATTGTCCTGGGTGTGTCTGTGAGGATGCTTCTGGATGAGGCTAACATTTGAATCCTTATACCAAGGAAAGCAGGTTTCTCTTCCTGATGTGGGTGGGCCTCATTCAGTCAACTGATGAATAAGCCAAAAAAAGGTGACTGCTCCTAAGTAAGTGTGAACTCATCCTGGCTGACTGCCTTTAGCTGGGACATCAGTCTTTTCTGATCTTTGGACAAGAACTTATATCATTAGTGTTCCTGCTTCTCAGGCCTTCAGAATCAGACTGGAGCTACCCGTCAGCTCTCTTGGGTCCCCAGCCTGCCAGCTCATCTGCAGATCTTGGGACTTGAACGTTTCCATAAACATGTACGGCAACTGCTCATAATAAAGACACATCTATGTCCTATACACGTTCTATTGGTTTTGTTCCTGTGAAGCACCCTGCCTAATGTACATCCACAGGTAAGGTCCGTAAGATCTGCAACCATTTGGACATAGACTTATCTTTGTTACAGAATCAAAGTTGTATAATGCTTAGGCTGCTCGAGTAATTTTAAAATACACGAAGTGAAAATTACACTGAAAGCCCATTTGTCCACTCCCCTCACTCTCTGCATGAGTCAGAGAGAACAAGCAAAAGATGGCCTTAGACCACAAAACAACCCTGTTTATGTAAGGAGAAAGGGGAGCGTTCAAAAGAATGACAGTGCAGGTCTCCCCTGAGGGCCCCGTGGTTAAGCACCTGCGCCGCAAGGCAGGGGACACATGTCCAATCCCTGGCCAGGGAGCTAAGATCCCCCACGGGGCAGAGCAACTGAGCCCACGTGCTGCTGCTACCCGAAGCCCGAGTGCCACGACACCGAAGCCCGGGCACCATAACTCGAGAGTCCCTGTGTCTCAGCGCAACACTCCACCTGACACAGCGCGGGCCCCACAAGCCACAGCTAAGACCCAATGCAGCCAAATAAAGAAATAAACGCTCGAGCAGTTAAATGAGGAGGTGACAGTGCAACACGCGGGCACGAGGGGTAGCCCGCATCACATGGGTGAGCGCTGACTCCAGCTCTGAAAACCCAGGTGACTCTGCTCTCTGCCCAGGGTGCCAAGGAAGGCATCAGAGAAAACGATTCATCTCTCCAGTGCTCCTGGGGAGGGAGGCCAAAGGCAGGGTGCGCTGCTCCCACTGGAGTGCAATTCTAGGTCCGGGAGGAGGAGAGGTTAGTTTCTCTGCCCTTTTCCATGCCAGTGGTGTGGCCTTCTAGGCAGAGGTCATCAGGCTCGGTTAGGTCAGGATACCAGCTGCAAAGCAATGACACTCTAAATGAACTGCTTGGTGACATAATCTATAATGTTAACTGAACGTCGCTGATTCTTATCCAGGACAAACGGGCACCAGGGCACAGACACACTGGGATGTCAGACGGGCTTCATTTCAGGGCCTCAGCGTCCACAGGTAAAGCTGGCTGAACCGGGTCAGTGGGTACTGCTACCACGGTGCTTGGTCATGATGTCATGGAGCCAGGTGTGGGGAGTGAGAGGCAGACTTCAGACAACGCCACTGGGCAGGCAGCACGCTAAGGTGTGTGAACGCTTTTTGTCCAAAGGGAAGCTATGGTCTGGTTGTTCCTCGTGGATTCTCTTATTTCTTCCAATAAATCATCACTCCCTATAATGCATCCTTGATGGCTCAGACAGTAAAGGACCCACCTGCAAAGAGGGACACCTGGGCTTGATCCCTGGGTTGGGAAAGTTCCCTGGAGAAGGGAACAGCTACCCACTCCTGTATCCTTGCCTGGAGAATCCCATGGACAGAGGAGCCTGGCTTGCTACAGTCCATGGGATTGCAAAGAGTCGGACATGACTGATCGACCGTCACTTTCACTCTACCTCTGCTGTGCTTGCTGACCCTCCATAAACTCTATCCTCAGACCCAAGCCCACCACCATCACAACACGTGCACCATGTTAAACTCTGCAGGGGTTACGGAAGGATGCACCATCTACTCACACCGCCAAGCTTGCTAACAATACCAAGCGGGGTCTGGTTAGATGCTGAACTGGCAGCATGGGCTATAAATAAGTTCAGAATGGGGGACCTCATGGAGGAGGAGACTCAAACAGGGCCCCCAAACATAGCAACTTGGAGGAGAGAGAGGAAAATAGAGGTTGAATCTCATGGAATTTCCAGGCAAGACAAGGAGGCGGGGAGCTCCAGGATTATTTGGGGAGCAAGCTGGATTTCAGTGAAGGGCTGGGGTCCACTAGCCGCTGGGAAAGGAGACCACTATGAGAGGACGCTTGAAGCCTGCCGGGAAGGTGGGCCAGGGCTCGACAGAGCCAGGCATCCTGCTGCTTTCCGACAGGCTGAGCCGTGGTGAAAGCCACGCTGTCAGATGAATCCAAGTCAGAGGCCTGGGGCAGGCTTGGCACTTGGCCATAAAGGCCAGGTGCTCCTTGAAAGCACGCAGCCGAAAGGTAATTATCTTCCTGAAAACCAACAGTCAACAGCGACGCAAGGGCGCTCCAAGAAATTCAGATGAGTCTCAATAACACAGAAATGTGCTAACTTCACGTATTCATTCATTAAATGAACAAGAAAAAGGAACCTGAGGATGCACTGAGGGGTGACAGTCTGTTCATTTTACATCTTGATTGCAGGGTTGGTTTCTGGATGTAAACACGTGCCAAAGCTTATTAAATTACATGCCGCAAAGGTGTGCAGTGGATTGTATGTCCTTTAGGTCAATAAAGCTGTTCAAAAACATCATCAGAGTTTTATGCATATGATCCATGCCTTTCCAGCTTGATTTTTATGATAATTCCCTTTTATTTTGCCCCCTTCTGAAATCTTAATTTCCCCATCTCTTTACCTCATACCTACAAGAACTCATAAGCTGCCTCTATCATAAGAAAACGATACAGTGGCTTTTTTTTCCTAACACTAGCACTGACAGCACCTGGAAACGGGCTGGCTTTCTACGTGCCACAATAAAAACCGCTAAGAAAAATGGATCTCATCAAGGGAGAGGATACACTGAGGCTCTACAGACAGCCTCTCTGTTGTTAGCAGATTCTCTGATGAGTAAGCCTTTGTTCTAAACTCCATCAGAGGGAACTCATCCTCCGCGCCCTGGGCTGGGTCCCTTTCCAGGGGAAGCTGCTGTTTGACATATTGACAGCGACCTCACTCCAGAGGCTGGAAGGCTTCTCTTTGTCTTCTGCCCTGGAGCCCAGTTCTGCCCTCTATGGTGCATCCCGACTCAGCAGGGTGACCTGGGAGGCTGCAATTTCCCCTAGCCCTCCTAGCAGGGAGAAATAAATAGCTCTGCTTTCCTCCTATGTTAATGCTTCTGCTTGAACATGAGGATGTGAGTTCAGTGAAGTGCCTCTCTCACCCTTCTTTCACAGGTTAACCCTGCCAGCTACCAACTGGCACTTGCCATCTGCCTCTAGAAGGATGGAGTCACAAGCTGCTGTGACCTCTGACTTTCAATACCAAATGACAAATGTACAAAAATGGTACAAAAATTAGGGCTCTATTTATCACACATACGAATGCTAAATTTCCCATTTCTTAAATCACCCCCAAGATTTTTAGCACATGCAGGTCATATTCAATAGCAGACCTGAAAGAATCTCAAAGTAACATGTGTTTTTTTTATTTATAGCAAAATCATTCTAATATTTTCACTCTATAATATGGAAATTTGCATGTAAATAGCAATGGCAGCCCACTCCAGCATTTTTGCCTGGAGAATCCCATGGACAGGGGAGCAACTTAGAACAGCCACAAATAACAAACCCTGCAATCCATCTGCAGAGTTGGTTAGCTGTTCACAGAAAGAAAAGGTAAAAATGCCTTCAGTTCAGCTCAGTTGCTCAGTCATGTCCGATTGTTTGCAACCCCATGGACTGCAACATGGAAGGCCACCCTGTCCATCACCAGCTCCCGGAGCTTGCTGAAACTCATGTCCATTGAGTTGGTGATGCCATCCAACCACCTCATCCTCTGTTGTCCCCTTCTCCTCTTGCCTTTAATCTTTCCAAGTATCAAGGTCTTTTCTAAGGAGTCAGTTCTTCCCATCAAGTGGCCGAAGGATTGGAGCTTCAGCTTCAGCATCAGTCCTTCCAATGAATATTCAGGACTGATTTCCTCTAGGATGGACTGATTGGATCTCCTTGCAGTCCAAGGGACTCTCAAGAGTCTTCTCCAATACCACAATTCAAAAGAATCAGTTCTTTGGCACTCAGCTTTCTTTATGGTCCAACTTTCACATCCATACATGACTACTGAAAAAACCATAGCTTTGACTAGAGGGACCTTTGTCAGCAAAGTAATGTCTCTGCTTTTTAATATTCTGTCTAGGTTGGTCATAGCTTTTCTTCCAAGGAGCAAGCATCTTTTAAATTCATGGCTGCAGTCACCATGTGCAGTGATTTTGGATCTCCCCAAAATAAAGTCTGTCACTGTTTCCATTGTTTCCCCATCTATTTGCCATGAGGTGATGAGACCAGATGCCATGATCTTAGTTTTCTGAATATTGAGTTTTAAGCCAACTTTTTCACTCTCCTCTTTCACTTTCATCAATAGGCTCTTTAGTTCCTCTTCACTTTCTGCCATAAGGGTGGTGTTATCTGCATATCTGAGGCTATTGGTATTTCTCCTGGCAATCTTGATTCTAGCTTGTGCTTCATCTAGCCTGGCATTTCACATGAAGTATTCTGCATCTAAGTTAAATAAGCAGGGTGACAATATACAGCCTTGATGTACTCCTTTCCCGATTTGGAACCAGTCCATTGTTCCATGTCTGGTTCTAATTGTTGCTTCTTGACCTGCATACAGATTTCTCAGGAGGCAGGTCAGGTGGTCTGGTATTCCCAACTCTTTAAGAATTTTCCACAATTTGTTGTGATCCACACATTCAAAGGCTTTGGCATAGTCAATGAAGCAGATGTTTTTCTGGAACTCTCTTGCTTTTTGATGATGTAATGGATGTTGGCAAATTTATCTCTGGTTTGATCTACTTTGCTCACCTAAATATATATAAATATAGGAAGAATTGTCTCCAAGCATTATTCACTGGACACTCAGAAACGAAAATGCATTAACTTCTATTTACTACTAACGAATTCCCTATTTGAAGTGATTCCTGGGCCTCAGCTCCGTGAGTCTCCACTCCCTCAGGCTCCCTCACTCAGATGTGTCCCTACCTGGCCCCAGGCCATCTCAGTCACCCCTGCTCCCCAGTTCCCGCCGTAGACACCTGCCTCATTAGTCAGAAGGGGTCAGTCTTGTTTGCCTGTGTGTTTCGTCGCTCAGTCATGTCCAACTCTCTTGTGACTCCGTGGACTGTACCCCACCAGACTCCGCCACCCAAGGGATTTCCCAAGCAAGGGTCCTGGAGTGGGCACCATTGTCTTCTCCCGGGGACTTCCCCACTCAGGGATAGAGCCTGTGTCCCGTGCATTGCAGGCAAGTCCTTTTCTCACTGAGCCCCCTGGGAAGCCCTGGCGTTTGCATAAGTTTCCATAAAGGTCCGTGGCTGCAGGCCTCAGATCATACTGTCTTCTCTGCTTGGACTCCATTTGGTCCATATGGGAATTTTTTTCTTTACTTAAACATCTGGTTGAAATATCTCCTCTCTGTGGTCTTCCTCCAAGCTCCCTGCCTTCCAAATCAAATGAACTGTCCTGTTCGCCTATTTCAAGGACACTTTATCCCTGCTTCTCTCTCTGGCACGTCTCACTCTCTGTGTTCTTATGCTAAATTTCTAAATTCACCCTCCGAGATGACATGATGCCTCCACACCCAGAAACAGTCAAGGAACTGAAATGTGTGTCCGACTGAGTAACAGGTAACTAGGTATTAGCTAACTTTTACAGGAATCAAATTTGGGCATCTTATAGGCAGAAGAAGTTTGTTGTTTGTAGGTGAGGTACTCAAAGAAGAACTAAGTTGTAATGAAGGAATAGATGATGCCACTAACCAGTCCAACAAAAACAGAAAACAAATTAATGTTAAAAAGAAATTCGATGCTTACTGACTGCCCAGCTGAAGACTTTATTTTTCAAATCTTTGCAGGACTTTCCCGGTGGTTCCATGGTGAAGAATTTGCCTTCTAATTCAGGGGACATGTGTTCAGTCCCTGGTCAGCGAATTAAGATCCCACACGCCCAGGGGCAACTAAGTCTGTGTGGTGCAACTGCCAAGCTCACATGCCCCAGCTAGAGAGAAGCCTGCACGCAAGGAAAGACCCCACATGCCATAAGTTAGAGCCAATACGGCCAAAAATAGATAAATTATTTGGGGCTGGTGCACTGGGACGACCCAGAGGGATGGTACGGGGAGGGAGGGGGAAGGGGGTTCAAGATGGGGAACACGTGTATACCTGTGGCAGAGTCATGTTGCTGTATGGCAAAACCAATACAATATTGTAAAGTAATTAACCTCCAATTAAAATAAATAAATTTATATTAAAAAAATAAAAATAAAATCTTTGCAAAGACAAGGACTCATAATCTAAAAGGCTGCTCCTTTCAATGTGTCTTTGCCTCCCCTCTCATCATTCCTGCAGCTTGAAACAGAAGAGGATACTCAAGCATAGAGAGAAATCCACCAACATTTGCCCCGCAAAGGCTTAGCTTAAATGGTTAGGGCTTTTTCTGCATCCTTTTCCTAACTAATAAACATAGAGTAGAAACACTCTACTTCCTAATGCAAAGGGCTATCTTAAATTCTATGGTGAATGCAGAACAATGCAAGGGTAATGTCTTTGGATAAAGGCTAATAGCCAAACTACTTAATAATGTTAATAATTCTAAAGAAGAGCCAGGCAAGAACGAAAATAACAGAAAAGGAATCTTTTCTGGTGTTTTCAGATCATATGGTAATGTTAGTATCAGCATTATGATTGAAGTTCATGCTGATTAAAAACAGACTTGATGAATTCCTAGGTGATTCATATTAAATAATAGATTTTTATGTAGACATAAATTGGAGTAAGCTAGTTCCATCCATCCATCCATTCACTTATCCATCCATCCACCCATCCATTGATCCATTCTTCCTTCCTTCCTTCCATTCAAGGATACTCACTCAGTACACCCACCCTCAGCCTATGAGCTGTATAGATTAAACAAGAGGTTGTGTGCACAGGAGGAAAAAAAGAGAAACCAGCACTTGTTAGTGAGACAGCTCCCAAGGTCGCTCATGATGTATGTGATCTCATGAATCTGCACAGAATCTTACAGGATAACTGATCTGATTACATTTTACCAATAAGGCAACTGAGGGAAAGTGTTTAAAGAACCCTTCAATTTACCCTAAATAAGTCCATTTGCCTCCTAAAGTGGGTTTGGGTTCTTCTACATACTCATTGTCCAGGATAATTATTCATCTTCATTAAAATGCTGGTAACCATGTTTATATGGTAACACTTTAAAATCTTACAAGTATTATGTGTATCTCTGGTGGCTCAGATGGTAGAGAATCTGCCTGCAATGCAGGAGACCTGGGTTCAAACCCTGGGTCTGGAAGATCCGCTGGAGAAGGGAATAGCTACCCATTCCAGCATCCTTGCCTGGAGAACTTCATGGAGAGAAGAGCCTGGCAGCTGCAGTCCACTGGGTCTCAAAGAGCCGGGCACGACGGAGAGACTACACTAGCAGGCGTGCATCGCACACACTCGCCTTTCCAATCAGTAACTCGGCTCAGGTGTGCACAGAAAACACCATCACAGGTCAGAGCACAGAGTCTCCATCCAGCAAATTGCTGCCTGAAAATGAAACATCAACAGACGCTCCAGTCCCCAAGATGGTTTGCTGGGTTTCTCTGCAACCACATCATTTGCTTTTGGTTCTTAAAGATCAAGCAAATTATCTGACAGCTGACATCTTATATATGAACTCCCCATTGCAAATATTCAGCATACTTTATTTCAAAAACTTCTGAAAATAGGAACTTTCTAGATTCCTACATGAGCACGAGGCACTATAGGCTTCTGAAAGATTTCATTGGTTAGCAATAGTTCTTTGAACCATCCCATGAAAAAATTATTTGATGGTCTTTTTTCCTTCACAAAGTAACAGCTCTTTCCAGGACACAAGGTGAATGTGTGGGCTTTTAGAGCTTTGGGGAAAAAAAATTGGCCCTATTCATCCTAGTCCCATTCCTTTGGACTATCAGAAAGGTCTACCCATCTGTTTAATCAAAAGCAAATGCAAAGAATTGGTTCTGGTTCACTAGGGAGAAAAGTCTTTAAAGAAAACCAACTCCTCAGGCGAGTTCCTGAGCACATTTGCAGAAGAAATGACACACCATGAATTAAGTGTATACTTAAGCCCTTCTTACACTGGCAATGAATCCAAAGGTAGAAAGAATTGCTTGTTTATTATTTCAAGATTAACATCTGATTTGCAAAAATACATTCTAACCCAGGAATCCATCGCCTTTTGAGAAGGAAGAGTTGTGATATATTTCTTTGAAATCTTGACATCACTGGATTCACTGACGCTGCTGCTATCAACTCTATCTGCCCCCGGTGCGAATTCCAGCCACCTTCACCTGGAAGCGTAGGCAGAGGTATGCCACTGTAACTGCTGGAGACTCCCAGGGGCCACACCGGGGCTGCAGGCAGTGCGGTGCCCTCAGACCTCCTGCTCCAGCCAGCATTAGTTACACACTCGGTAGGTGAGAGAAAGCCCACTTTGCACTGATTCTGCAAGTTCAGGAAAGAGGAGGTCTTTTCCTGCCCTCCATTCTTTATCCCTCAATATCAATCAGATATGCATTTTAGCTTCAGGATCATAAAATATTTATTAACTTCCAGCTTTTAATGTTCACGAGTAAAGAGCCAAATTAATAATTTTTGAGTGTTGGTTAACAAGAAGCAAAGAGCTTTCTATAAAGGGACAGGATTCGAGGCCAATAACGAGCCGTGATTGGGTCTACCTGATGTCCAAATGCCTGACTGCACAACCTCACTGGTGAATGGAACCCTTAGAGACTCTGAGAAGTAGAGCTGTTCAACTGTGTTCTAGCTTGCTTTCCTTCATGAGCTGAGAGCAGTTGCTCTGGTCTGCAAGGAAGAGACGCACTAAAATAAAAGGGAGGCCACAAAGAAAAATTCAGATGCAGGGAGAGTCTCATAGGTCCCAACTCAGAGATACATGAAAGGGGGAGAGGGGAGGTGGCTGATGGAAGCCTGCGTCACGGCTTCACTCACTCCACACTCTCGGGGGCCAGGAGGTACTGGGCTGGACAAGAAGTTTGTTTGGGTTTTTCCATAAGATCTTATAGAAAACAAACTTTTGGCCAAACCAATCATATTTTCCTTCTTCAACACGTCTGCAACCCTAGGACCTCCGCTGTGTCCTGGAGCAAACATCCAGTTGGGATGAGTGCAGTCAGCCTCCCTCAAATAAGTGAAGGTGTCCTGGACATCACTAACTGAACACCTACCATGTACTAGTACTTTCAAGATGCTGTATCATGCTCAGTCACTCAGCTGTGTCCATCTGGGACCCCATGGACTGTAGCCCGCCAGGCTCCTCTGTCCATGGGATTTCCCAGGCAAGAATACTGGGGTGAGTTGCCATTTCCTCCTCCAGGGAATCTTTCTGACCCAGGGATTGAACCCATGTCTCCTGCATCTATTTACATGGGAAGGTGGATTCTTTACCACTGAGCCACCTGGGAAGCTCCGTAGATACTGTGTGTGTGTGTATTATCCAATTTAATCTTCACCCCCAAACATTTAGAGAATAACTAATATTAGCAGCTTCCTCTTACACAGGAGGAAATTTGGGTGCAGAGAGCTTAACACCTGCCTCCTCTCACCCAGAGAGGTGATGAGAGAATCTGGATTCAAATTCTGATTTGTCTGCAACGCCACTGCCTTTTCAAGTAAATCACCCAGGTGGGTTGGTGGATTGGTTACTTTTTGGAGGAGGAGGAATTGCTATCCTGTCTGACTTCCTCTTTGGATGACCAGCTTTTAAATAGTCTTTCTGACTTCCTAACAACCTGAAGAAAAGGGTTTGGAGGTAGAATCACAGGACATTAGACGATCTACGGAAACCTGGTCTAACCTCACCCCATTACAGACAAGATGCAAAGGTTCACAGAGAGGAAAGGGCTTCCCCTACTAAACGCAACTCCTGGGGGCAAAGACACAATTAGATTCCAAGGACTCAGACTATTTTTGCCCTGAGACCCAAAGAAAACTTGACTGAGAGTCAGACATGGAGCCAACCTGGCATAGGAGGACGCAATATCACGACCTGGGAGCGGCCCTGAACGGTCCGGGGAGGAGCCAGACGTCAGCAAGGGCTGCTTTTCACGTTTGTGCCATGACTTAGGCAAGATCCCACTGTAGTTTGTTTGCCTTTTTTTTTTAATTTGTTGGCCACACGGCTTACAGGATCTTAGTTCCTGGATCAGGGTTCAAACCTGGGTACCGAGAGTCAAAGTGCAGATTACCACCCACTGGACTGCCAGGGAAGTCGCCACATTTTCTTTTACTGAAATGCATACATGTGGGATTGCATATTTAAATGCATTAGTGTTAGCTGAACATCAGTATAAATGCTTTGGGCTTTCAGAGGATCTATGGGTATAGGTGTGGGAGTGTGCGTGCTTATTAGACATCTTTTTGTCCCAAAGAAATGTGGACAGATGAATGAAATGTTTGCCCCTCAAACTCAGCTACCTTTAAATGTAAAAAGATAGGGGTAGGGTTCTTCTGTCTAGTTCTGAAGGCATCAGCCAAGTTTCTGAGACTGGAAAATTGCACAAACGACCTCAGATTTAGATACCCCAAAGCCACAATCCACTCTTTCCTTTTCTCTCACCTCTCCTGGATTATAAATTAATTAAAGCAAGGACTGTGTCTTCTTAATTTTTGTATACCTAACACTCTTAGACCTCAGTGACAAGAAAGACAAGCCTGTATTTGAGAGAAAGTATATTATTTTTGCTGGTTTTATTCCCTTGAAACTAGAGTTCACTGCTCTTAGGACCGAAAATATACCATTAGGGAATTAAAAATTCAGATGGCCATTAGATGCTTTGTCCACACTAAGGATATTCGAAGTCTTCAGCCTGAAACGCCACTTTGGGGGATTGAAGGCCTTCGTAAGTTTCACTGTACCACTTTCAACTCATCCTCTCTTGAAATGAACAGATTAAGAACCACCCCAACCACAATACAAACTGTGTAGTGCTTTCACCTTGAGAAATGACCATTGGAATTTTAGCATATAGAATGTGAGCGCTCGGGAAGGACCTTCAGACAATACAATTGTTCTGGATTTTGGCTGCCCATTAGAATGAGCTGGGGAGCTTGGTAAAAACACGTTGACATCAGAGGCTCCACCTGCAGTGACTCTGAGTTAATTGGAGTAGGGCAGAGCCTGGGCATAGTTGGGAAAAAAAAAGCTTTCTGGGAGATTATCTTCTTACCCAGACAGAGAATCACACTAATTTGAGCTACACTCTTCTTCCCATTTTACAGGTGAGAAAACCAATATTCAAGGAGGTAAAATGATCCTTTTGGACAAAACCCTGGGAAAGACAGGCTTGTGGCAGAATGCCGGCACCCTGTCCGCTGCTCTAGGGGCGGCAGAGCCTCTCAGGAGCGCGGCTGCGCTGCAGTGCTCAGGGGTGGGCCTGTTTGCTGACACTGTTGTCAATAATAGAGTCCATGGGGACAAAACAACCAACCTGTTTCACCTTCTTGGGTAAACTGGGCCAGCTTTTCCGGTGCACAGATGTCTGTCATTAAACACGTGTTGCATCAAATGCCTTCGGTTGCATCTGATAACTGGATTCACAGATTTTCCGATGAAAACAGACCATCACTTGGCCACGGCATGCATGCAGTCTAAGCAGCAGGGCCTTTTAAAGCAGTCATGCCGAAAGTGCTCTATTTCTGACTATTGCAGGTGGACCAGTCCTGGGTTTGTCGAAACAACCCTAGCCCCTCTCTTATTTCCCCTTGCTACCATTACCCAGTCAACCCTAAAGGAAATCAACCCTGAATATTCACTGGAAAGACTGATGCTAAAGCTGAAGCTCCAGTATTTCAGCCACTAGATGCAAAGAGCCGACTCACTGGAAAAGATCCTGATGCTGGGAAAGACTGAGGGCCGGAGGAGAAGGGGGAAGACAGAGGATGAAACGGTTGGATGGTATCCCCGACTCCATGGACATGAGTTTGAGCAAGCTCCAGGAGACAGTGAAGGACAGGGAGGCCTGGCGTGCTGCCGTCCATGGGGTCCCAAAGAGCTGGACACGACTTAGTGACTGAACGACCGCCAGCAATAACAGAATGTGAAATTACAGAAGCAAGCATGAGTGGACTGCCATTGATCCTGACTGCAGACCACCAGGACACATTCCCTTCAAAACTGCCAGGATCCTCGGAGGAGTTCTCACTGGAGTGCGTGGTGGCACTGGGCTGGGGGAGACGGGAGGAGCTCCACCCAGCCCACCTCGGAGAGGCTGGCGAACTGGAAGAAACCGGACAGTTAGCCTTGCTGTTTGCCTGTCATGCTGCAAGACTGCTCACCATTCAGGGACTTCTCCATCCTTGCTCTGAAACTGTTTTCAAATCTATCTCTGATTTTTAAAAATTTTATTAACAATAGGCTGAGTTATTAGCATAAAATGACCATGAAAGAGGGGATGAATAATTCAGAATTGAGACTACACAGTAATTATATCGCCCATTTAAATTGCCATCTCTAAATAATGAAGGGAGCCCTCAGAGTATTTGGAATGTGCTTCCTTGTCTGCACTGTGCTGTTGGCTCCTGAAAGCCTGGATGTCTTTTTCACATCGATCCGAGGCCTCCTTCCAGAGAGGAGGGCCCATGTGCCGCTGCGAGTGTGTGAGTCTGCGTGCATCAGATGACGCTAAGGGGCCCCGGGTCTCCCTTGCAGACGCAGCTACCTGAGGGGTTCATCTGAAGCTCTGGGGTGGCAGATACAATGTTTTTAGATCACTGGAGGTGTTAATAGCTAAAATGAAACAATCTGTGAGAGAGGAAATGACACTCAACCGTGAACCTTTCTGAGAAACAGTCCAGACAGATATTGGGTGAATCGGGAGCAGAGAGTAATCTGTCTTCCATGTGCTGAGATTAACTCTCGGGGCTGGAAGGAACCGCTCCCTCTTCAGATGGAAAATGAAGGGCCTTAAGCACTTTTGCCCAAGATCAAGAGAGACTAATCCCAGAAAATGGTTGGACCTTCAGCCCAGGGCTATGTGCAGGGAGCAGACAGTGCTTCTCTAGTTTGATTACTGAAATATTTTCAACATGCTCTTCTTTGCTCAGATGAAATACCTACACACGCGTATGCAGGCACATATACATTACATATTACACATATTCTTCCATTTGAGGAGGAACTGATTTGGCTCCACCCAGGTGAATGTAGATTTACTGGCTTAAGAAGTAATTTCACAACTTCCGGCAAACTCACATTATCCGATCATTCCAAGTTCAGAGAAAGAGATATCCTGACTTGCTAAGTGATTGGCTAAGCACATCTATCACACCAGGCGCTTCCCCAGTGACTCAGAGCATCACACAGGACGGAGAGCGGTTCCCTCCAGTCAGAGAAGCGTTCCATGCATGAGTCCCCATCGCTTACTCATCTAAGGAAGTGGTTTCCATCAGGGCACCGGTACACACTCAAAAATCAGAGTCAAATAAATAACATCAGGCGAGGTGGAAACGCACCCAGGTTTTCTGCATTTCGTACTGAGGACTGAAACTCACCTCAGGGGCATTTGTCCCTTCCCAGGTGCTAAACACACCAGGGTTTTCCCTGATTGCTGGAAGGCATGGACATTCCCCACCTCCCTGACCACCTTAACTACTCGGGAAGGAATACTTGTCGCTCTGAATCCAGATTCTGACAACCAGAAAAGAGCCATGATCACAGAGATGCTTCATCCTTCCGAGGAGGGGCAAAAGCTGAAATTCCAGGAGCTGGCTGTTGAGGCTGGCTTGACCCCGACCCCGTCATAACACAGGATTATGGGACCCGTCTACAGTGCACATCTCATGTTTGAAGCTTGGTGATCACAACTGCCTTTGACTCTCTAATGCTCTAATAGCACCATACAAAGCCTGAACATTCTTTGCTTTTTCCTTTCTAGTCACCCAGGGCTTCTGATAAATTCTATAGTCGGGAAGAAAACACAGACCTCACTTCCACAGGATTTTATCTGCTAGCCATCACTTTCGACACTCTTCCCAGAGGCTAAGACCGGAACACGCCAGCTGATACACGGGGTCGGGGCCAGTAAATATACTCCGCCATCACGCAGCAGCTCAGATTCTAGACTGCCATTTCTACAAAACTTTTGCTGGGAGTAAACACCCCAAACTGAACTGACTGCTGATTGTATCTGCTGCAGATTAGCTAAAATTAAATTCGGAACCTTGGGCAAGACATCAAATAAACACAGTGGAATCCCTTCACGTGAGTTTTGGAAGATAATGCAAATACCTCATGGCACACCACCCCCGAGCAGCTCAGCTTTTTAACTTTCCTTTCAGGAATTAAACTCCCTCTCCCCTCCAGTAAGTTGATTTGTGTCCTTTTACTCACCCTCCAAAACTGCTTTAATCTGCTCACTCTGCGCAGTCTGGACGTGCTCATCTCTATGTGTCGCCGGTCAGAGGTGCATCGGCCAGGAAGACGGAGGGACTCCCTGGTGAAGCGGAGTGAGGGCTAATGCCCGGGGAGTCTTGCAACCAGAGACACTCCTTGGCTTTTAATACCGCTTTCCAACAACCACAGAGTCCTCCGCTCAGCACAAAGCAACCAATAGCTGCACAGGAGAGTCTCAGCCTCTGAGGATCACAGCAGAGCAGAGAGACCCCTCGACCGGCCAATGGGGGGCAGAGGGAAGACCTGGGTGCTGGCAGACGCCCCAGAGCAGCCTTCCCTGGTGCAGAACCGGAGGTGTTCTTCCCACGGCCCTATTTTCTGCTTCCTGCTTCACCTGGGCTAAATCAGAGATCACATTCTGCTCTGGGAAAGCCAGACGCTAATGATCGTCTCAGTTCAAAATGCTCAGCCTGCCCGAGGCGGCGGGTCCCCGTGCTGGCCCCACTGGCCCTGCCTTCTTGTTCTGGGTTCTGACCAGGGGCAGGTGTAGAATACAGGCCCTAATTCCTGATAAAAGGGAAATGCTGATGCTGGGTTGGCTGCATCTGCTCAGGAAAAGAGAAATTTGGTCCTTATCCACTTGATCGTATGCGGAGAGAACAGGTATTTCAGAACTGTACTAAGTGGTGTTCTGGATATGGAAGAATGTATCTACAGAAGCCCCCCACCCCCACACCTCAGGGCCCCCAGCAGAGAGGAGCCGTAGGCAGAGGCACAGGCCCAGAGTTCACTGTGCTCGCTGCTGCTCCGGGCCTGTAGCAGATTCATCCCGGCCATGCTCTGTGCACGCCAGCTCCACGCTGGGCACTCCCGTGTGAGCACATAGAAGCCAGCTCTGTGAGTGCGGCATCTGCAGTCAGTCTGGTGTCGTAGCAATTTAATGACCCGCCGTTCTCTCCTGAACAGACCAGCCCACCTGAGACCAAGAGCCTCTCAAGGGCAGAGGCCGGACCACTGTCTCTTAGTACTGCACCCAGCACCCAGCTCAGCGTGGGGACCCTGAGAACAGTCAGTGATGGAGGTGGGGAGGAGGCGGGCCAGGGAGGGATGTGCATCAGGGAGCCCCGAGACTGTCTGGGTGGCACCCTGTCATCCACCTGGAAGGGAGACTCCTCCGAGGTGATTCTGCCTTTACAGAAGTTTAGCCTGAAGGACGGGACACCGTTAGATAATTCACACCCAGATGCCTTTTCCAAGGTGAGGAGCCTCATCTAAACAGTCACTTCCACTCCCACCACCACCTCTTGTCTTTCATCACCAGGCAGGATACAGTGAACGCATTTCTGGGGGATTTTCTTGTTATAGGACATTAGTACTGTGAAACTAACACGTTTAGAGGGTGGTTTAGAGCCTGGGGTAAAAGGAATGAGCCAAAGATCTCGAGAAAATCAGCTTCACTAAACCACAAAGGGCAAGGGAAGGGAGGAGAAAGGAGAGAAGAGTGTGGAAGGCCCAGAGAACTCGGAGACTGGGGATTCCAGCGGGCAGGTGGAGACGCTCACACGGCGTGTACGCGTCTGTGCTGGAGAAGCGAATACCACCACTGGGAGCATCGGTCTTTAGCCCAGCCTCACCTGACCCCAAAGAGCAACTGCCAGGAAGAACACCATCTCTGGACTCCAGCAAAGTGCTCCAGGGCACAGAAGGAAAGAGCAGAGAGGAAGGAAGATTCTGGAGATAGGAGAATCGAACAGGAAGCCTGCTTCCGAGATAACACCACGAGACCAGGCTGCAAGGGCAGGAGAGAGCTAGAATGCCTGCCTCTGTGCTCTTCCTCTTCATCCCTCAGCTGCTGGACGAGGATCTATCCTCACGGAGAGGCAGCATTGGGTTGGTAATATGGGAAATATGCTGGATCAGACAGCACCAGGAGACACTGGGAGAAGCCTCCTTGTCATCACAGAGTACCAGGAGTGGCTCCTTTCTGGAAGCTGCCTGAAGATTCGTCTCTCCATTGAACATCATATGATGATCTACCGTGTGAGGATAGTGCTGGTTGCCATATAGTTTTGGCTCAGCATCCCTGGGCACACTACGGGATCATTCCTGGTCCCTTTTGATCGGCAGGAAGCACGTGACGGGTCTGGTCGGTGAGCTCTGGAAAGAAGCAACGTGCCACTTCCACATCAGGCCTGACACTGCCAGTGCAAAACACTCTCACTCTGGTATGGCGATGGGCAGAGGAGGTGGAGACCTGCAACGGACATGTGGCTTTTCTTCCTTGAGCCTTGGAGCTCTGGGTGTGTTTGTTACTGAAGCATAACCTAGCCTATACTGACTGTGATGACTTGTCAATCATTTCCTTAGTTTGTCTTCTCCCAAAGCAATCAGCAATTACCCCAGAACGAAACTGTCGAGGTTTGATGTGTGGTGGTACTTTGCAGTTTTTGAAGTCAGAAGATCAGGTTGTTCACCCTCCTGAATCCAGGCAGGATCACCCCTCAACAGCCAGACTGAGAGCGATGAGGCTGACCCCAGAGGTCATGGTTGGACACTCCATGAACACCCCACCCCTCAAGAAAAGAATGAGATAATGCCACCTGCAGCAGCGTGGATTCACCTAGAGATGATCATAGCAAGCGAAGTAAGTCAGAGAAAGACACACACCTTAAGATATCCCTTATATGCGGGATCTAAAGAAAGATACAAATGAATGACTCACAAAATAGAAAGGGACTCACAGGCACAGACAACACACTTACAGTTACCGAGCGGGAGGGGAGGAGGGATAAATTAGGAGTTTGGGCTTAACAGATATATACTAGTATAGATAAAATAGATAACCAACAAGGACTTACTGTATAGCGCAGGGAACTACAGGAGAAGGAAATGGCAACCCACCCCAGTATTCTTGCCTAGAGAATCCCGTGGACAGAGGAGCCTGCTGGGCTGCTGTGCACAGGGTCGCACAGAGTCGGATGCGACTGCGCGGCTTAGCATGCAGGCACAGGGGACTATGCTCAGCATCTTGTAATAATCTATAAAGGGAAAGAAATTGAAAAAGGACACACACACACACACACACACACACAGTTGTTGCTTAGTTCCTAAGTCGTGTCTGATGCTTTGGCGGCCCCACTGACTATAGCTTGCCAGGCTCCTCTATCCACAGGATTTCCCTGGCAAGAATTTTGGAGTGGGTAGCCATTCTCTTCTCCAGGGGATCTTTCCAACCCAGGTATTGAACTCATGTCTCCTGCATTAGCAGGTGGATTCTTTACCACTGAGTCACAGGGAAAGCTTATATATATACATCTGTCTCACTTTATTGTATACCTGAAACTAACACAATACTTTTAATCAACTATACATCAATAAAAATAAAAATTAAAAAAATAAAATTGCAAGAGGCATGATTTAAGTCCATATACAGAAGTAAGGGATCCAAGTGAGGGCTTATAAGCTAATGTTATACCACCTTCATTGGAAAAGACCCTGATGCTGGGAAAGATTGAAGGCAGGAGGAGAAGGGGATGACAGAGGATGAGATGGTTGGATGGCCTCACCGACTCGATGGCCCACGTGCTGCAGTCCACGAGGTTGCAAAGAGTTGGATGCAACAGAGTGACTGAACTGGTAGCACCTTCTATACTGAATATATTTGTAAACAAAGCTGTCCATTGTCTGCCACTTGTGTCCAGGAGAAGCCTAGATGTGGTGAGCTTGGCTTCTTCCCCACCATTGGATGGAGGGAGAGAGGGCTCAGGATATTAACTTTCAGCTGCCACTGATGGGCCAGTGATATTTAGGTCATTCATACTCAAGGCTCTGATGTTTTACTCAAAACCAACACTGGGAAATTCCTGGCACCAGAGCAGGCGAGGGCAAAGAATTACTGTTGGGATGTAGAGGGGTGGGGAGATTTGAATGGCTCTCAAATCATGCCCAGTCACCACCGTCTGGACAGCAGTATCTTCTTCCTATTTGAAGCGCACTAGGACATTTCTTTCAGAGAAGGCACTGGCACCCCACTCCAGTACTCTTGCCTGGAAACTCCCATGGATGGAGGAGCCTGGTGGGCTGTAATCCATGGGGTCGCTAAGAGTCAGATTCGACTGGACAACTTCACTTTGACTTTTCAGTTTCATGCATTGGAGAAGGAAATGGCAACCCACTCCAGTGTTCTTGCCTGGAGAATCCAGGGATGGGGGAGCCGTCTATGGGGTCGCACAGAGTCGGACACGACTGAAGTGACTTAGCAGCAGCAGCAGCAGGACATTATTTTAATTGGAGGAAAAAAAACCGAGATAAAGAAGTGGTCATAATCTTACGAGTGTAGACATTTTACTGGAATTTGGAAGCTCACAAGCCATTTTCAAGGACTGTGTGCCTATATTTGGGAGTCGAAATGCATTGGGTCTGTATGTCATTTATAGATCATGTCAATATGGAAACAGAGCAAGTTAATATATTCAGGGCTCTTCAACATTCCATTTAAGTCATAAGTTAAGCAACACGGAGAGCTACAGGAACCGATACTGCTGACTAAATGATTCCAAGCCAGGGGACGTGACTTCTAGCATTTCCCCTTTAAAAAGTCTTTGAAGTAAGACCTGTGGGCTAAGCACCAAGAAAAGCTGATTAATATTTAATTCCTGGCTGATAAAAATAACGTGAGCTTGAGTTTATATGATTTTGGAAAGATAGGTATGATGGATCTATAACCCCGGAAACAGACCATGGAGAACCTTCCCATCAGAAGAACTTTAAGTCACTGGAAAATCTGGGGAAGAAAACGTAGGTCTCATTCTTCACCATATAAAGCTTTCTGCCATGGTTAGCATATATTTTTAAGTCATTGGTAGTTTTGTGATCCGGCTGACTTCTAAGAAAAGGATATAAAACTAACATATTTTGTTAATAAGCCCTATTTTCCAAAGTACCTTGGACTTTCCTATATTTTTACAAAGAAAGAGTTTTTCAATGTTTTAAATCAGAATTGTCTTGTGAGATTCCAAGTCTTTGCGACATTGCAGGCAAACTAAGAATTGCAACGTCATTTTTAGCTTAAATGTTCTCAAACATAACATGAATAATTTATTGATTTTTAAATAAGTGAGTCTATCTTCACTTAAATTTTCACCTTATTAAAATGGCCTAAAGTGAATAACCTCAAAGCCATCACAAAATACTGTGCAATGCTGCTGAAAGAGAGACGACATAGAAAATTAACAACTAAGAATGTCGTTCCATATTTTCAAAAGATGTACATGACACAAAATCAGGCCGGCTTCCCAGGGCAAGTCAGTGGTTACTAGCATGCATAAGACACAATAAGCCTTACAACCAAACTAGGGTTTTGATTTTGAGGGGAAAGGAGGTGACAGCTGGGACTGATTCTGGTTTGATGGGAGAGGGAGCTGGAGGTCATGGTTAGCAAAAGCTGTATAGTCGCCCCTGAGTTATGGATAATTATAGATTACTTATTATTTGATTTTTAGAACAGTCATGAAGTAATCACTTGTATTCAGAACGCCTGGATTTTCAGTAGCCAAGAATTTGCCTCCAGAATATCAACACCCAAGTCTATGGCGTTCAATCCAACGTAAATAACCATTTCAAGACACATACTGTCGACTCTGACTCCACTGGCCACTTAAATATTCTCTACTCAAGCTTCACATAAACACTCTGCACTACCATCGTGAACCCCCATTTTAGCCTCTCTTTGCTCTGCAGTAATCTACAGACTCAGGTGTGCAAGAATCCCTATTTTCTTTATAATATCTGATGTTCTGTCTGACAGAATGAGAGGCAGCTTGGTCTTGCTCACCACTAGGATCCCCCAGGACTGGGCCGGGTCTGTGGGTTTCTGCAGTGCTAAAGCCCAGGGAGGGGCCTTCAGGCCATTTGTCATGGGTTACAGGACATTATATCATTCTGCATCATTCCTTTAGGTGTGGTAATCCTGCTGCTTTGGGGCTGCCTGGGGACACAGAACACTTTGGAGGGGCTAGGGGCCAAACAGCCCAGGACTCATTCTCCAAAAGGGCACCATCAAGCCTTCCCCTCAGGGTCTTGCCACTTCCCTTGGGCTGCATCTTGAATCAACACACAGACGCTGCTCCAGGCAGTCATGCCAACTTCTCTTCTCTTTTTGGTCTGGGGCGATTTCTTCTCTTACTGCTTCCAAAGGCTCTCCAACCTCCCTGCCCAGAATGAGACCCTTAGACATAAACTGAAAAGGGCTGTCACAGAATGAGACAGGGTTTTTTTTTCATTGCATCACTATTTATAATAGCCAAGAAGCAGACACAACCTAAACGTCCATCAACAGGTAAATGGGTAAAGAAGATGTCGTACATAATATAATAGAATACTATTTCACCACAAAAAGGAACAACACTTGGTTATTTGCAGAGATGTGGACGGACCTGGAGACTGTCATACACAATGACGTAAGTCAGAAAGAGAAAGACCAATATGTTATTATACAATACATATATGTGGAATCTGAAAAGAAATCGTATAGATAATCTTATTTATGGGGCTTCCCTGGTGGCTCAGAGGTTAAAGTTTCTGCCTCCAATGCGGGAGACCTGGGTTCAGTCCCTGGGTCAGGAAGATCCCCTGGAGAAGGAAAAGGCAACCCAGTCCAGTATTCTTGCCTAGAGAATCCCATGGACAGAGAAGCCTAGTAGGTTACAGTCCACAGGGTTGCAAAGAGTCAGACACGACTGAGCGACTTCACCTCCCTCAATCTTATTTACAAAGCAGAAATAGAGACCCAGATGTAGACATCAAACACACGGGTATCAAGGAGAAAAATGGTGGTGGGACGAATTGGGAGACTGAGATTGACTATATTGGCTATAACACACTAGTGTGTATAAACCAGGTAACAGGGAACTCTGCCCAGTGCTCTGCGGTGACAAACAGGGAATATATGTAGACGTGTGTGGCTGCCCCACTTGGATTTACAGCAGAAACTAACCCACCATTGTAAAGAAACGATACTCCAAAAATTTGTTTTAGTTGTGGAACTCTATGTGCATGTTAGCTAACCCTTGCAGGACAGAGTCATAGCGGATGACTTCCTTCTCATCTACAGAGACTGTGGCCGAGGTCCTGCCTTTGGGAGGGCACTGAAGCAGGGGCTCTACCTAGAGTCAGTGTCTTCCGGAGAGCCCTTTCTGTGAGTGGCTCTGACTTACTAAAGCGCCAGCGTGTCCGCTAGGGACGGCCAGAGAAAGTCCATTTGCTGTACTTTCCTGCCTTCCTGTGGCTTTTGGCTTTGTGGTCAGAGACTGAAGCAGTGAGCCAGAGAAAACAGTAATACGACGATGGTCAGCATGAAAGCACTTTAAAAGGGGCGTGGGGATCCTCGAGGCCTCCGGTATTTCAGAGTTTGCTCAGGAACGACTTCTTTGCTTCCTGATCAAACGGTGAAGGTTAACCTCCCGGTAGTAATTGCAGGATGTTGTCTCTGCAAAGGTTTTATCTCCAAATTGGAAATGACCTTTTGTTCTTCAAAGCTCATTGAACAGAAATGTGCAAATTCTCCCTTCTGTGGGCATGAAGTCTCACCAAGACTTGAAATTGACTCTCACAGTCTGGGCGTGCTCACCTCTTGGTGTTCTGGGAGGGGCCCTGGCTGGTCAGAGGGCTGGATGCTCGGATGCAGGCAGTGTGGTTTCCTGGAAAGAGCCCCGCATGGGGAGCCAGGGCCTTGGTGTTCCTGCCTCAGCTCTCACAGCTGCGATTACAGTGTGCTCACCTTTCCTCTCTGAGCCTCGTTTTCCTTTGTGTCGGGGTGCTATTCCAGGCACGACCAGTACTTTGGAGAGTATTTGAGCACCATCACTATCGCCACCATGGCTGGCAAGGCAGGCACGTTTGGGTAAAGGAAGAGCTCTTCACTTCAAAGTGCTGGTCTCTCAGTCGTGTCTGACTCTCTGTGACACCATGGACTGTAGCCCGCCAGGCTCTTCTGTCCGTGGGATTCTCCAGGCAAGAATACTGGAGTGGGTAGCCATACCCTTCTCCAAGGGATCTCCCAGACTCAGGGATCGAATTTGGGTCTCCTGCATTGCAGACAGATTCTTTACCGTCTGAGGCAGCAGGGAAGCACTTCTCTTTAAAAGCCATCTCAATTATTCATACCAGAGATGATTCCTTAAAAAATACAAACAGGGACTTCCCTGGTGATCCAGTGGTTAAGACTTGGCTTTCCAATGCAGGGGGTGCAAGTTCGATACCCGGTTGGGGAACTAAGATCCCACATGCAGCAGGGCATGGCCAAAAAGTACAGATAAACAAATGTCCCCCTTTCTAGGCAAAGTCATCAGCAAATGCACCCAGTGACTCCAAACCGTGCTCGCTCGTGGGCAGGGTCCTCGGTAAGGGTTTAGACTCATCTGCAAACACCCTTCAGCTCTAGTCCCACTCTAGTTTTCCTTAGCATCCCTTCATCCTCTTTATTCCTTTATCACCACTTCCAGTTTTTAAAACTACATGGGGCCTCTCTGGTGGTCCAGTGGGTAAGGATCCTCCAGCCAATCCTGGGGACACAGGTTTGATCCCTGGTCCAGGAAGATCCCACATGGAGTGGGGTGACTAAGCCCACACGCCGTTAACTATTGAGTCTGTGCTCTTGAGCTGGGGGGCTGCAACCACGGACGCCCACGTGCCCAGGGCCCATGCTCTGCAAGGAGAGACGCCACCGCAGTGAGAAGCCCTTGCACCTCACTGATGCTCGCCGCAACTAGAGAAAGTCTGCCGCAGCAACGAAGACCCAACACTGCCAAGAATAAATCAATCAGTCTTAAAAAAAAAACACAACACACTACATAGGCATTCTGGCTTTCCTCACTGCCTTTCTCTGAAGCCTGTATTGAAGACAGCATATCACTTTAACTCCCATTGTTTAAACTTCCTTTCTCACCATGTCTCACTGTTGAAGAAAATACTGAAGACACTTTCCTTACACGGCATGATTGCTCTGCCTCATTCACTACTTTATCCTATAAGCAAGACATCCATGTCTATGCATCCACAGCCAGCTTCCTCTGTTTCGTATGTATTTATCTCTGGGAAATGCTCAAAGGAACTTTATTCTCCGCTGAACACAGTGAATGTCTCCCATGGCACATTGAACAGGTCCCCAGATGGAAGGACGTGTGTCCCTGAGACTCTCTTCTGTGGCTAGTGAGGTCTCTGCACTTGTCTGCACCACTGTTTACAGCATCGCCTGGTAACTGGGATGCCAGGCAAGGAGACAGGAAGTATTCATAGAGGAGTCCCGGTTAACCGGAGAGCACCAGACAAAGGTTTGAAATTCACAGGGTCACAGTACAGCAGTGTTTCTCAAATATCTATGATCTCTGTCATCCTCTTACATGGTGATCCTATTTGCACACCTGTGAAAATGCACACACACATACACACACGCAAACAAAACTTTCACTAAACATACTTACCTTTTCCATTTACTTTTTTTTTTTTTTTTTTGGAGAACACCGCACTCTCTGCCCATCTCTGTGGAGATTCTGAGTCCGTAAATGTGAGGTGATCCATAGAACTCTACACTTTTCACTTATTTCCTGGAAATGCAGTCTGTTTCCAGAAAGTCTTTTGCTGGTAGCACTGAATTGAAACTTACACTTGCACCCAGTTCACTTGGTGAGGACAGATTTCTAAGATGGAACTCTGCCATATAGTCCTGAAATGTCAGTTAGCTTCATCTTATTCCATGGAAACCAAATATATATTTCCCTCTTAGCTGAGCTGGTAAAGAATCCACCTGCAATGCAGGAGACCCCGGTTCGATTCCTGGGTCAGGAAGATCCCCTGCAGCAGGGATAGGCTACCCACTCCAGTACTCTTGGGCTTTCCTGTGGCTCAGCTGGTAAAGAATCTGCCTGCAATGCAGGAGACCTGGGTTCCATCCCTGGGTTGGGAAGATTCCCTGGAGAAGGGAAAGGCAACCCACTCCAGTATTCTGGCCTGGAGAATCCCATGGACTGAATAGTCCATGGGGTTGCAAAGAGCCTGACATGACTGAGCGACCTTCACTTTCACTTTTCAGCTGGGAACTCTGTCCATGGACCATGTCCCATGTTGGCCAGAAAGACGGCAAGGCAAAAACTCGCGATGAGATCAAAACCAGCCGCAACCGTAAGCTAATGATCCGACAGTGACAGGGCGTGCACTAGGCTTCTGTCGCTGCTGTAAACAGTTGCCACAGACTTAGCGGTTTAAAGCTGAACTCACTGATCACCAGGTAGTTCTGCAGGGCAGAAGTCCAGCACAGTGTGGCTAGATTCTCTGCTTAGAGTCTGACCAGATGGAAACTTGATGCAAAGAGCTCACTCAGTGGAAAAGCCCTTGATGCCAGGGAAAGACTGAGGCAGGAGGAGAAGGGGACGCCAGAGGGTGAAATGGGTGGATGGCGTCACTGGCTCAAAGGACATGAGCTTGAGTAAGCTCTGGGAGTTGGACAGGAAGGCCTGGCGTGCTGCAGTCCATGGGGTTGTGAAGAGTCAGACATGACTAAGTAACTGAACAAGGTAGAAATCAAAATATCAGCGGGACCAGGTTCCTTCCGGGTGCCCTGGGGAAGAATGTGCTCCCAAGCTCATTCTGTTGGCAGGATCCTCTTTTGTTTGTAGGAGCTCATGATTACACTGTGCCCACCCAGATAATTCAAGATAACTCCCTGTCTTAAGGTCCACTGGCTAGTAAACTTAATTCCACCTGCAAAGGCCCTTTGCCATGCACTCTAACACAACCATGGGCGTGATGCCAGAGGACAGACATTATGGAAACCAAAATTCTGGCTACTGTAGTGGGCCAATAACATCATTTTTTATGTGGCAGGCAGTGTTAAATATTAAGAATAAATCAAGCATAAGACATTATAACTGGGAGGTAACTCCATGTGGTGTGATATTTAAAATAAATTAATAATTTAAAACTAAAATAAATAAAACCACATTAATGAGGTTTTGCCCTATTGAACCACATTAATGAGGTTTTGCCCTATTGAACATCAGTTCATCCAGAAGTCTTTCCACAGGCAAATAAGTGATTCAAACACAGTGTTTGGTTAAAGTTTAAGTGGTTGGGAGCCAGCAATATTATTCTTGAATAATATTATTTCCATAGTCTGTTTTCCCAATGAGCAGCTCAGAGAGGCCGCTATGTGGATAGTAACACTCCTTGGCCATGAACGCCAACTTCCTTTGTTGCTCGGCTATCACTGCTATGCATCCTCCCGGCTTTGCCATGGCTTGATACTGGCTTTGCTTGAAAACCAAGTTCTGAACATGTCCAGCTGGCCAAATCCCTATCAATTCCAGCCTTACTGAATTAAATATGAAGCAGCGGGTTGAAGAGGGCAGGAGGATAAGAGGGCAACAGAGAATAAGATGGGTGGACAGTATCACCGGCTCGATGGACATGAGTTTGAGCAAAGGACAGGGAAGCCTGGTGTGCTGCAGCCCATGGGGTCACAGAGTCAGACATGACCTAGTGACTGAACAAGAGTGGGTTCAAGAAGGGCCTCTAGAAGAAATAAGAGGAGAAAGGAGGAGAGGGACCAAAAACTCATGAGAGAAATGAAGGGAAGAAGTTGCAATGAGGTAACAGAGATAGGAGGAGGGAAGAGGGGGAGCATGAGGGGGTGGAGGGGAAGGACGGGAAGGGGAAGACAGATCTGAGAAGCTGAAAATTAACAACCTGTATTCATCATAGAGAGCCAAATCTCCACTTAAATATATACAAGTAAGTTATTTGAACCCAGGGGTACTGATTTATCTATAAAGAGCCAGGTTTATGGTGATCAAGAAATGGTGATAAAAGCAAATTCCAAGCAAAACAAAACATTTCTAGGGAGGTCTGTGAACATGGCAGGCAAAATCTGAGATGCTAACATGTCTTGGTCTTAATATCATCATTAGTGATGAGACTGTTTCTCAACATGTCTAAATACCAAAGGGTAATTTCTAACATTTGTCATCAGTCACTCAGTCATGTCTGACTGTTTGTGACCCCATGGGCTGCAGCACGCCAGGCTCCCCTCCCGCCCTCAATCTTTCTAACACAGGCATCTGCATTATAGAAATATACAATGCACCAGAGATCTGCTTCATGGCAACGTGCATATACTCAGTGCTGCTGAGTTGCAGGTATACTTCCAATGGCTAAGACAGCTTATGTTGCGTGCCCTTTACCACAATTTTGAAAAGAGGTGCCATTCCCTATAAATGGATCAACTCCCTAATTCCCCCAACCCTGTAAGACTGGTGCTCTTACTATCTCCTTTTTCCCGAGGGAAAGCTAGAACTTTAGGGAACCCAGAGCCTTGTCCACACTCACGCAGCTTACAAGAGTGGAGCTGCCCTTCAGAACCAAGCAGCGTGGCCCAAGTCCCTTGGCGTTAATCACTTTACTCTTCTCTCACTCAAAAGCCAACTTAAATAAAGACGGAAAATAAACATGCATTTAAAAGTAATCTGTGACTAGAAGGGTGATAGAGAGGCACGTGCAGCAAATGGCATTTTAGGCAACAACCCGCGTCCCTAGGAAAACAAAAACGTAGAGGGCATCGTGCCAATGGATGCGCATCCGGAGTTTTAAAGTTAGATTTGGACAAGATACATGGACCAGGGCTTTCCCAGGCTGGTGGTGAAGAGCCTGCCTGCCAGTACAGCGAGACATGAGAAGCATGGGCTCGATCCCATGTCATTGGGAGGATCCTCTGGAGGAAGGAATGGTAACCCATGGCAGCACTCTTGCTTGGAGGATTCCATGGACAGAGGAGCCTGGCTGCCTGCAGTCCGTGGGGTCTCAAAGAGTTGGACAGGACTGAAGCAACTTAGCAAGCACGCACAGAGAACAACGTTTTACAGCTGATGCAGGTGGGAGAGCCCCCACACCCTGAAGCTGCCTCACCCAACCTGGGCAGGCATTTCCCAGGGAGCCCAAAGGAAGAGTGAGCCTGCATTCACTAAAAGATAAATTCTGTTTCTTTCCCCTCCAAGGATGTAGACATAAAAATCGAAGCACAAAATTCCTGTCTGCCTATTTCACTTAGAATTTTCACTCATTCTTCTAAACCTTCATTCTGTGAAACTAATTATAAAGGTTTTCATTTCATCCACACTGGCACAGTCAGAAACAATTTTTGTTATATAAATACCCATAATGTCACTGTTGTTGGTATAAATTAACCAGGACTTCAGTTAGGCTAAGAAACAAACTCTATTTACCAAAATTCATCTGAAAGAAATGAAAGTAGTTAGGATTTAAGATTCATTCTCACATAACCCACCAGGAAATCTATTTACTCCAAACACTGTTTTTTAAATGCAAAAATACCCTGTTATTTGCTACTGTTTCTCTCCCATTATGGATTTTTAACAAATAAAATGGATTTTTGATGAAGACACAGTTGTAAATAACATTCTTTCTTAAAGACTCCAACAACCATGGTTTCAAAACTTGGGAAAGCCAATCACAGTTGTTTATACTAACTTTCTAAGCTGTGATCTAAGGCACTTTAAGGCAAGAAGGTCAAGAGTGAGAGTTATGGTTAAATATTCTGGTGTGCAGATCTGTGAAGCTGATAACAATATGCAAAGATTCACGCAGTACAATTCTGTCTACCTGGAATCTTCTTTATCTATTTCTTCACATAATAAGCTGTATTAAAAAAACACTTGTTTCATTAATCTCCCTCTCATGAGGTCATTTGCAATATTACCATTAAAATTTTTTAATCAAAGTTCTTACCACTCCTTGATATTTTATTATTTATGTTATTTATTTACTCTTTCCTTAGATTACTTCCAAAATACTCCAGAGTCCTTGGCACATGTTTGAAAGTGAAAGTGATGGCTGTTCAGTTGTGTCCCAGTCTTTGCAACTGCATGAACTGTAGCCTGCCAGGATCTTCTGTCCATGGAATTTTCCAGGCAAGAAAACTGGAGTGGGGAGCCATTCCCTTCTCCAGGGGCTGTTCCTGACTCAGGGATCAAACCTGGGTCTCCTGCATCACAGGCGGATTCTTTACCGTCAGCCGCCACAGAAGCCCCGGTGCCTAGGGGCGCTCATTAAATGTCTGCAGCATAAATGAGTGAAGGAGAGGAGGCAGGAAGGAAGAAGCACGGGCCACAGGGTCTGTGTACAATACTGGAGTGTGGCTCATTCAGAGGGAGGCATGTTCTTTTTAATGGGAGACAGAAACCAAAGCAGGCTAGACCCTGGGCTCTCTCTGGGTAACAGAACCTTTCTGAATCCCACTGTGTGCATTTATCCAATGGGAATAATAGTGCTCACCCTGTTTCACTCATGATACTAGTGAGGAAAACAGAAAATAATTCATCAATGTAAGGGGGAAAACTTACCATCCCAGAGGCTCTGCATTTGAAGTAACCAGGGACAATGTTTCCTTTCAATTCTCTATATATGAACATATAGTCAGACATGATTGGAAGCAGAGGGAACAGCAGACTTGTTTTGAGTGTCCAGGTTCTGGTGGGGACATCTGGACTCTATTGGGGGATTATAAAGGTCAGAGTAACACTGGATAATGTTCCGCTTGGACCCGGGCTGAGGCCCAGTTCTCGGCAGAGGCCTGCCTTTGTTCTGCTTGTGTCTTATGTGCCCCCTAGGACTGGAGATGGAGTGGGATGGAGTTGGAAGATGATAACAAGCTTGCCAATGAAGGTCGTCTAGTCAAAGCTAGGGTTTTTCCACTAGTCACGTACGGATGCTGACAGCTGCTGGGAAAGATTGAGGGCAGCAGGAGAACGGGGTGACAGCGGATGAGATGGTTGGATGGTGTCTCTGACTCAATGGACATGAGTTTGAGGAAACTCTGGGAGATAGTGAAGGACAGAGGAGTCTGGTGTGCTGCAGTCCATGGGCTGCAAAGAGTCAGACACGACTGACGACTGGACTGATCTGAACTGAGTAACAGCGAGGGCTTCCCAGGTGGCACTGCTGGCAAAGAACCCACCTGCCAATGCAGGAGATGCTAGAGATGTGGGGCTGATCCCGGGTCAGGAGGAGCCCCGGGGAAAGAATGGCAACCCACTTCAGTATGCTTGCTTGGAGAATCCCACGGACAGAGGAGCCTGGTGGGCCACAGCCCATGGGCTCACACACAGTGGGACAGGACTGAGTGACTTAGCACCAGCACAGCATCAGTGATGATGAAGATGATGGCGATAATGTGATGAAGATGATATTAGCTGACATTAACAACAACATACTTTGTGCGAGTAACTGCTCTGATGTACTAATTCACTTAAGTTATCCAATAACCCAGCGGCTTCCCTGGTGGTTCAGTGGTAAATAATACGCCTGCCAGTGTAGGAGATACAAGGATTGATCCCTGAGGCAGGAAGATCCCCTGGAGTAGGAAACCCACCCCCATGGACAGAGGAGGCTGGCGGGCTACAGTCCCTGTGGGCTCGATAAACAGTCGGGTGTGACTTAGCGACTAAACAAACAAAAATAACAAATAGCCCTGAGAGACAGATGTTGTCCTCATCATTTTTAAGGTCACTGAGACACAGAGAAAAAACTACAATCTTTCTATAGCCACATAGCTAAAAGGTACCAGGACTTGAACTCAGGTGCCTGAGTCAGGCTTAACAGCTACGCAGCTCCGTCTCTCACAGAAGTGGAGACCAGAATGAGAGCATGATTCCCACCAGCTCCCTCTGTGGTCACGAGCCCCATCTTCTCTCTTCTCGTGACAGATTGCACCCCTGCTCCAGTGTGGTCCAGTTACTCAGAATGCGTCCAGGACTTCACTGACCTACTACAGAACTGTATATTGGGGTGGGCATAGGACCTATGCCAGGCAAATGGAAGGCTTGCCTGAGAACCTCCAAATGAGGCTGGAGAAAAGAAGCCTTCTTTCCTCTTCACACTGAGACTGAGGAGAAGACTCTGGGATAGCTGGTGGTCACTTCCCCTCATTTGCTAAGAGGAGAAGCCAGCGGATGAAGCAGAGGGCGAGTGGACGGAGTCTTAGTTGCACCTGAGGCCTGGTTCAGCCAACGCCAACCAGCCCCTCTCTTGCCCAAGCTAGAGCTTCTTCTTTTTCTCAAGTTGAGATGCATCATTTGCTACAGAAATATACTACCACTCAAAGTATCTAAGGGGCTTCCCTGGTGGCTCAGATGGTAAAGAATCTGCCTGCAATGTGGGAAACCTGGCTTCACTGCCTGGGTTGAGAAGTTCCCCTGGAGGAGGAAATGGCAGCCCACACCAGTACTCTTGTCTGGGGAGTCCCATGGACAGAGCAGCCTGGAGGGCCAAAGTCCACGGGGTCACGAAGGGCTTTCCTATCAGGGCTTCCCGGTGGCTCAGATGCTAAAGAGTCTGTGTGCAATGCAGGAGGCCTGGGGTCAACCCCTGGGTCAGGAAGAGCCTGGAGAATGGAATGGCAGCCCACTCCAGTATTCTTGCCTGGGAAGTCCCGTGGGCGCAGGAGCTTGGCGGGCTACAGTCCATGGGGTTGCAAAGAGTCAGATGTTTATTTTTAGAGAAAGACATGCCACGTTCCTCCACAAGTCACTATAGACCCTGAGCACCTGGCCAGCCCTGATGTCAATGGAACATGCATTGAGTTAGTCAGTGATTAAGAGACCACTGACTCTGAAGACCTGCATAAAGGCCCGTGTCAAATGTCTTGTTTTCAAAGTCAGAGCTTCAGCCTTGGCCTGGAGGCCTGCCGTCTGCTGGAGATCCGCTGGCTTTAGTTCCAACTGCTGCCCCTGCCCGGGTCGGGAAGGACGGGCCGCAGCGTGCATCGCTCTGCCTGAGAGCCCAGCAGGCACAGGGGTGGCCCAGAACCAGACTCGGTGGATTTTCTTCACCGCCCACATTTTGCACAGGCTGGACCAGCAGGTTCTACCAGGGTGATCAATATGTTTACGTGTCCCTGGAACAGAATGGCTGGCCTGGATAAAACAGCTCATTTATTTTATTGATCTTGTGTATCTACCTAGAGTGGGAGTAATAGGGCCTTCTGGGCTCTTCCGTCTCCCCCTCTGAATGGGCTGCCACCGTCTCAGACCCTGAGCTGATGTTCTGTGGACTCCACAACCTCGAGGGAGAGCGAGAGTTTTAATTGCAGTGGCTGTCTCCTTCCTTGGAAGCTGGTGTTATCTTCAGCCATCCATCCGTCTCCAGTGCCTGCCTCTGTCTCAACTGAATCTAATAGAAAGAAACAGATTTGCTCACTGATAAAGGCTCCAAATGAGATTGGATGGGGGCCCAGAAAGCAGTAGCATCAGGAGGAAAGTTGCCTGACAGGTGCGAGACGGGCCATGCTGTCCTGGGGAAGAACAGCAGCAACGGCTCCAAGTGGACCCTGAGCCTTCAGCCCTGGCAGACTAACAGGCTTAGGGAAGGCAAGGTTGCCTACCACGGGCACTAGTCCATCTATCCTGCTTCCAGGCTCTCTGACTTCAAGCCTCACATTTCATCTCACTTAAACCTCGCTTACTCCCCTAAAAACAGGGATATAAATAACTGTCCTCCAGGCATTTTCCAGAGATTCAAGGGTGCCACTTGTGTTGAGCAGTTCACAAACAGGAGTGCTGTTTAGCAAAATGACAAAGTCATCAAATCCATGGAAATATCTGAATTCTGGTTGAATCAAAACAGAGCTGGACGTGGTAGGACCGGAGCGCAAATGCCCCTTGAAAATAGCTATCAGAGACTTCCCCGGCAGTCCAGTGGTTAAGACTCCCAGCTTCCAGTGCAGGGGTCGCAGGTTCGATCCCTGGTCGGGGAACTAAATCTCCACATGCCGTGAGGCATGGCCAAAAAAGAGAAAAAGAAAACATCTACTAACTGTCCTGGGAATCCCAGCCTCAGAAAGGGTCTGCAGTTAATGGGAGGTACAGATCCAGTGGTCATGGATGGATGTGAGAGTTGGACTGTGAAGAAGGCTGAGCGCCAAAGAATTGATGCTTTTGAACTGTGATGTTGGAGAAGACTCTTGAGAGTCCCTTGGACTGCAAGGAGATCCAACCAGTCCATTCTGAAGGAGATCAGCCCTGGGATTTCTTTGGAAGGAATGATGCTGAAGCTGAAACTCCAGTACTCTGGCCACCTCATGTGAAGAGTTGACTCACTGGAAAAGACTCTGATGCTGGGAGGGATTGGGGGCAGGAGGAGAAGGGGACGACCGAGGATGAGATGGTTGGATGGCATCACTGACTCGATGGACGTGAGTCTGAGTGAACTCCAGGAGTTGGTGATGGACAGGGAGGCCTGGCGTGCTGCGATTCATGGGGTCGGAAAGAGTCGGACATGACTGAGTGACTGAACTGAACTGAACTGAACTGACATCCAGTTAGGAGAGCCAGCCTGGGAAGCACCAAGCTCCATGAGCTCGTGTGGCCCTTCTGGACAGCAGTTCATGTTGGAAGCTGTAAAATGTTTATGCAAAGGAGTTTAGCTCCTCCAATCTCAAGATGTGGCTCAAAATATGAAAGCCTTTCCAAGGGATCATTCACCTTGGGGAAAATGCATCGCCTCAGCAAGGGAGCTCATGCTCAGAAGTGGAAATGTCAGCTGAAAATATTCTCAACATGGCTTTGCTCAGCACTCACTGGCGTTCATGCAAGAGCTTGATGTTCATTTGAGAAGCTCCCTAGAATATGCCAGTCACTAAGCATTAGTTTTTATATGCAGCTCAGCCCTGAGGATGTGGGTGATTTCTTCTCTAGTAAGTAAAGTAAGTAAGTAAAGTAAAGTAAAGACTCTTTGTGACCCCGTGGACTGCACCCCACCAGGGCTCCTCAGTCCATGGGATTCTCCAGGCAAGAATACTGGAGTGGGTTGCCATTTCCTTCTCCAGGGGATCTTTCTGACACAGGGATCGGACCCAGGTCTCCTGCATTGGAGGCAGACGCTTTAACCTCTGAGCCACTTTTAACTGAACCCTCTCCCCTCAATGTCTTATGCACTGCTCCTGTTTCTATCAAATGACTGTGTGGCTTCTGACTGATCAGAAGGCAATATTGACACAAGATAAACTGGGGGCAAAGGATGGTCTCCCAGGGGCGGTTTTCCTGAAGGCCACACCCACAGTTTGGATAGATGCCCGGGTGCGGAGGAAGTGATTACCCAGCACAAATCTGCACATGGGCACACATGTGCTTGCAACTTACTTTTAATCTTTTGCATGAAGGATACATCCCTCTCTGCTTCTATCCCCAAGCATCCAGAGCAGGGCTAGATTTTTACCACCACGCGGCACGTGGGGTGCTGGCTCCGCGACCAGGGATCGAACCCGTGGCCCCTGCACTGGAAGTTCAGAGTCTCAACCACTGGACCAGCAGGGAAGTCCCCGGGTTGGATTTTGAGCAGATACTTATTAGATCCTTGCTGACCAGTGGAGGAAAAGGCAAGGCTTCCTTTGAAGACAAACAGGTGAGTAACTCCCTCTCAATTAGTAAATAAAGAAGTATCTCTTTTATCTTAGGCAAGTCTGGGGACTTGAGAATGTAGACATCAGTCTCACGTGTTTGCCTTTATTTGCATGCGTGTCCTGACCAGCTGACCTGGTGGGAGTGAGTCTAGAGAAATGGCAGACTCTCCACTGACTGTGCCCCTTCCAGAAGCCCAGTGTCCTCCCCCAAGCCCCACGCGTTAGAATCAACAGCAGCACGACCTAGCCATGCTCCTGGTACCTGGTATCTGACAGAATCTCGGATTTCAGTGGCTCCTAGCAGGGGAAGAAGTGATGCTGAGAAAAAACTCAGACATGCCTCTTCTTGGAGACTAGAGACGCCTCATTGTCTTGACAGTGGCCCGAGTTACATGCTTGCCTGTGGAGCAACTTCCAGCTTTCTCCAAGCATAACGACACACAGATTACTTCCGGCTTACTTTTTTTTTTTTTTTTTGAAGTCATCCACTGTTAGTCCTACTCAAGGTGATAGGGAGAAACATGGGAGAAAGGAGGCAAGACACATAGGATGGACAGGAACTGATGAATGGAAAGAGCTAGACAAGCTGAGGAACCAGAAAGGGGGTGTTAAAGAAAAGCTGGCAAGAGAAAAAGGAAGGAAGGGAGAAATCAGAAAGGCAAAGTGCTCGGTAATCCAGGAAACACCTGCACTTTGTTCAAATCCACACTGGAAATACGAGCTGTTGCTGGGGAAGCTGGTAGATGATCCTTCCTTCAGATACACATGCACGCTGTTGTGAACCTGTGACAGCAAAGTAAACAAGGAAAGCGACAGAACATGTTTCTCTGTCTCCATCAGACTGTGGGTGCACTGAAGCGGTCAGGTACAGCTGGGACCCAACACAGCACCTGGCACACAGCGCTGCACACAGCGGCCCACGCAAGCTGGACATGAAAGGGAAGATGGAGGGAAGAAATGGGGGGATGCGTGCAAGCTCACAGCCAAGCCTTCACACCAAGACTTCTGGATGCTGGACCTCCAGACAGCCCTTTCCTTCCCATAAGCACCTACAGAACTCAACTTGTGTCCTGTCCTTTGACACTTTCCTTGAATAGCCTCATGTCTCTAACTGGTATATGCTCTTCTCCCACCAACAAGACTGCATGCAATGGGAGGGCAGGTACTAATTGCCAAAATGCTTGCTCTTTTTCACAGAAAGCCTCATCTTTGACTCATGGAAGGGTGGACATGCCAAGGCTTGTGTCAACTGGTAGATTCTTAACCTACAGACTCAGGTTCCTAAACAATGCCCACTGTTAAGAACAGAGGCTCCCAGTCAACCCTGGCAACCTGCAAAGCTTCTCATAAACCCACATCCCTATGATCTGCCATCGAGACTCTGGACTCTGTAGCTCAAGGAAGGCGTCCTAGGTCTGCTGTCTCAAAAGTTCTTCTGATGGGGGTTGGTCCTACCTCGCATTCCTTGGTATACCAGAACTCCCTGCCATCTGCACGTGTTTAATTGCTTCCTTTCCTTCCTAGGATGCCTGGATGCTCCCTCCTAGTTCGTGAGCTCCCACTCCACTCTCCTGGCTCCCCACCCTGCTAATCCTCCCGTGATGCCATCCGGGGGCAGCCCCTCCCAGGGGACCTCGCACACACCCCTCCCACCCCAGCACACTTCGAGTCCTAGGGAAGACGTGAGGGGTGATGCAATGATTCAGATCCACCTTTGCATTGCCCTCAGCCCCCAGCAGGGCCTCTGCACAGAGCTGCAGCTTAGCAGAGCTCCTCTGACAAACCCAAAACCTATAATGCAAAAATCTCCAACTGGAGGAGTTTAATAAGGCTGTAGACATAAGCTGTAATTAAAAGTGGGAAGCAGGGACCAAGTTCCAGTTAGGAAACAGAGCTTCTTTAAAATCTTGTAGAATCTATGGCTCTGGGGATGCCAAGGGCAGGAGAAATTCAAGATACAAAAAATAAACTGACTAAAAAGGAAGAAATCAAAAATTAGAGGGAAGGCATCAGTTAGAGAAAAAGCAAGTATCTTGGAATGGCTTATTCTGAGTGTTTGATGCCTGAAGCAGGTGGCACCAATATTTTCAAACACAATTTAGTTTCAGAATTTAAAAAAGTTATCTCCTGGAGGAATAAAATGCCTAACTTCATTAAGAATATAAAAATGGTTAATTAAGCATCACCTAGTCTAAGAAAGTACCTGAAAAATTGTGCTCCCTTGTTACTGGCTGAGTAGATGAATGAATGAGATGGCCAAGAAGGAAGAAGATAGAGAGGAAACAGAATGCTTCACAGAATCTTTAACAGGGAGAACAGTCCTTCAAGTCAAAGTTCAATGTCCACCTATCTAACCAAGACCTCTTGATTTCTGGATCTCCAGACTGCCCATTATGAAATGTAACAGTCATGTCCTCATAAAGACTTGTACACACTTACTCATGGCAGCCTTATTCATAATGGAAAAAATATGGAAACCACCCAAACACCCACCAAATGATGAGTGGATACACAAAATGTGTTAGATCCATACAATAGCATCCATTTCAGCCACAAAGAGGAATGAAGTTCTGATATGCATGACATCATGGATGAATCTTTATGAAACATTATCCTTAGTGCAAGAAACCATATTCATCAATGAATGTTTTAGAATTCCATTTATATGATATGACCAGAAGAGGCAAATACAGACCAAAAAATAATGATAATAATTAGAGGTCACTGCAAGCTGGGCCAGGGACAGATGAGAATTGGCTGCTAATGGATAGAGGGTGTCTCTTTTGGGTGATGAAAATGCTGTAAAATTGGATTAACATGATTGCTGCACAATTCTGAATATACTAAAAACCACTGAATTGTACTCTTTAAAGGGTAGATTTTATGGTATGTAAATGATGCCTCAGTGAAGCTGTAAAACAAATGTCATTGTCCATGCAAAGTAGCACGTTTAAGTCAAATACAATGGTGATGTTTTAAACAGGATGGTGGAGATAACTGCACAGTCATTTGTTGGTTTTCTGACCATTTTAGGAAAATCATGGATGTGAAACAGAATGTTGATGGTATTAATTTCTAGGGGAAAAGAGAAAACATCCTAAAAGCCTTATATTAGAAAACAGTCAGGAAAACCTAGGGACCTAGAACTTGTACTGGAAAGGGAACTCCATGGATGGTGCCAGCCCATCCATCTGAATAGAGGCCAGGAAGATGCTGGACTCAGCCAGCGAGAATACGAGGCTGAGCGGTGGGAGCCAAGCCAGGCAGGTGGATCAGAAGAGTGATGAGAAACCTTGGGGCTATTCCCAGCTGGAAGTCCACAGAGAAGCATCCGCTCCAAGCCCCAGGCTGGAGCCAGGGAAGACAGCTGTCTCTGAGGACAGCTGGCAGGAGGGAGAAATGAGCAGAAGCTGGGTGGGGGCCAGGGGACTGGCTTCCTCACCACACTTCTGTGGCAGCTGCCTCGCACCTGCATACCCGGAAGCTCCAAGAGTCCTCTGAAACCTGCAGTTCCTCCCAGTAGCTGATAAACCTTTCTGACCACAGCTCTCATAACTCAAATTACTTCCCAGCCCACGTACTACCCAGTCTCATTGGAAAAAGTTCAGTTCAGTCGCTCAGTCGTGTCCGACTCTTTGCGACCCCATGGACTGCAGCACGCCAGGCCTCCCTGTCCATCACCAATTCCCGGAGTTTGCTCACACTCATGTCCATGGAGTCGATGATGCCATCCAGCCAGCTCATCCTCTGTTGTCCCCTTCTCCTCCTGCCCTCAATCTTTCCCAGCAGGTTCAGCGAAATCAGAAAGCATCACTGTCCTAGCACATCTCATGAATACATCCTGAGTCACTAACTGGGTCCCTGAGGATTTACACTGGAACTACAGGGCAGACAAGTCTTGTGAATTCGTTTTGGGTGAACTAAAAGATTTAAAGCGTTTTGGGAACCGATCTGGATCTCTAAAACATGTTGTGGGTTATTTGGTTCAGCCAAAGGGAGAAAGGGTGATTTCAAATGGAAATGAAACAAAGATAAAAGCAAAAATAACTGCAACAAAAATCCAACCGGCTCAAAACATTGGCAGCCCAGGGAGCTGAGCTGTCGGGCCTGCCTCCCCGGGTGGGCGGGGAGCAGAAGCTCTGTGGCCTCTCCAGGCACTCAGTGGGAAGCAGGCTTGGCAGACCAGAGATGTGCCCTTGGCGAGCTGCAGCAGCCTGCTAAATTTAGCCTATGCACTCGAGTTCAGTTGCCTGTGACAACTCAGTTACACTTAGGTATGTGCTTAGATAGTCTTATCCAGCTCTTTGTGAGCCATTGGACTGTAGCCCTCCAAGCTCCTCTGTTCATGGGGCTTTTCAAGCAAGAATACTAAAGTGGTTGCCGTTTCCTTCTCCAGGGAATCTTTCCGACCCAGGGATCAAACCAGCATTTCCTGGGTTCCTAAACTGCAGGCTAATTCTTTACCCATGGTAAAGTCCCTTTAGTTACTCTTACATGTGTGCAAAAGTAAATCTATGGACTTGAAATTCATTCATTCCATACAGACCAAAGAGAGGGACTTTATCTTTGGTTGAACTTGTCACCCATCCACAGGGCACTCAACAGTCTACAGGCAGACTAAGGACCTTATTTCGTGAATCTCCCCTCTTGACCAAACCCTCGGTGTACACCAGTGAGTCCGAGTGAGGCCCAACCAGTCCAGGACTCTCAGCTTTTTGCACTTGACAACATTGGCTCTGAGTTTTGAGGTTAATCCCAGGATATTTTCAGAACAGACAGAGAACAAAAACAAATCTGCATTTATAATTAAATGAAACGTTCTTGAGAGTATATTTTAAATCAGAGCACATTTGCTAACACCCAGGATAAATATGCAGAGATAAAATCAATACTTTTAGTTTTCAGATTATTCTGTCAACTGAGATTTGAATGCATTTGTTCAGTTCCCTCTTCTCAGGGGCCAACCTATAGTCTCTGACAACTCTGTTCTTCGGCTTTTCAGAGGCGACCCAGAGAGCGGACGACTTCCCCATCACCCGAGTTCTCTGGGAAGGTTTGTGTCAACTCTGGCTGTGGTTCTGGACTAGAAAATCAAGGAATATGTGCCACTCTTAGGAAAAGGAAGTCTGAAGCCTAAAGATTTGGCCTCTATTTCTACCTCTCCTTGTAGCAAAACGTGTGACTGGGAGCTTCTGGGTCCCCAGCTCCTCAGTGTCGCATGGAGAGGAGGTGCTCTTTCCACACCCACCGGTCTGGGCCATGTGTGCATTTGTGTGTGTGTGTGTGCATTTGTGTGTGTGTGTGTGCATTTGTGTGTGTGTGTGTGCATTTGTGTGTGTGTGTGTGTGCATCAGGTGTGATCCACAAGCTTGCTGTATTCCTTTCAGCAGCAATGATCTTTAACTAAACACTAACAGCCAGCACTAAAGCAACAGAATAAACTCAAGAAGGATGCGGCTTTACCACTGCTTTTGTTTGTCTCCTTTGAACTTTGAGGGTGTGCCTATTATAATAAAAATATATTCCTTCCAGGGGAAAAATAAGCATTATGGAGATTCCAGTTAGCCGTAGCTGCTGTCACCGTGTCCTCTAGGGCTCACGGCCGCAGGCCACAGTCGCCAGAGGCCCGCTGGCGGAGGACTCTCAGCGCCGTCGCATTCCCACTCAGGGAAGAGGCTCTGCGTTTGCTGGGCAATGGTTTTAAGGAGAGCAGTCAAATGCGCCTTGTTTTCTGGTGAATAAGAATGTGCTTTTGTGAAATTTAAAAAGAAATGATACAAGTGAACTTACAAAACAGAAAGGGACTGGCAGACAGAGAAAGAAGTGCGGTCGCTGGGGGAGAAAGGACAGCTGGGGGTCTGAGACGGCCATGTGCACACTGCTATATTTAAAATGGAAAAACGACAAGAACCGCTGTCTAGCACAGGGCACTCTGCTGAATGCCACGTGGCAGCCTCGATGAGAGGGGGGGTTTGGGGAGACGGGATACGTGGATGAGTATGGCTGAGTCCCTTTGCTGTCCCCCAGAAACTGTCACAACGCTGTTAATCAGTTGTACCCCAATACAAAATAAACAAATTTTAAACAAAGAACATACTTTTTAGAGTTCATAGGAAACCACCTCGTGGGCAGTTGCATCATTTTATCTGTTTTTAGAAAGAGAGGTAAAGGAAATGGGGCCTGGGAGCTGGCTGGCTGGCTCAGGGCTTCCGGAGCCCGGGGCTGGCTCTGAGCAAACGCCGCCATCAGGACCGCAGCTGTCCCAGGGCAGCCCTGCTGGTAAGTACACCAGCGAGGGACCACCCTCTGCTGGGACGTGAGCTCCTCCCTTTCTCCTCTCAGGCTCCCGTTTCCCAAGAACCCTCTGTGACTTATCCTTGGAGCGTAACTGATAGAACTGGGGGAGACGTGGGAGCAGAGACTGTAAATCCCAGCTTGGTCTCCTTTTCCAGGTACTCAGGGAGCACGGCACACCCAGACAGCCTGGGAAGGGCAGGTGGAGGGCCCTGGATCGCAGAGTCAAGAACATAAGCAAAGGCATCTTCTAGAAAAACCAAGATCGCACACTATGTAAAGAGCAAAGAACGCGAAAGCCTGGACAGAAAGGAAAACTCCAGTTACAGGATCACCCAAAGAAGCTCTGATCTCAAAAAGGCCAAGAAAAGAAACAGGAGGAACAGCTGATCCATTGAAAGATATGGTACAAATGGAAGAAACTATAAGCAAGGTGAAAAGACAGCCTTCAGAATGGGAGAAAATAATAGCGAATGAAACAACTGACAAAGAATTAATCTCAAAAATATACAGGCAGCTCCTGCAGCTCAATTCCAGAAAAATAAATGATCCAGTCAAACAATGGGCCAAAGAATTAAACAGACATTTCTCCAAAGAAGCCATACAGATGGCTAACAAACACATGAAAAGATGCTTAACATCACTCATTATCAGAGAAATGCAAATCAAATCCACAATGAGGTACCATCTCATGCCGGTCAGAATGGCTGCTATCAAAAAGTCTACAAACAATAAATGCTGGAGAGGGTGCGGAGAAAAGGGAACCCTCTTACACTGTTGGTGGGAATGCAAACTAGTACAGCCACTATGGAGAACAGTGTGGAGATTCCTTAAAAAACTGGAAATAGAACTGCCATATGACCCAGCAATCCCACTGCTGGGCATACACACTGAGGAAACCAGAACTGAAAGAGACACGTGTACCCTAATGTTCATCTCAGCACTGTTTATAATAGCCAGGACAAGAAGCACCCTAGACATCCATCAGCAGATGAATGGATAGAAAGCTGTGGTACATATACACAATGGAGTATTACTCAGCCATTAAAAAGAATACATTTGAATCAGTTCTAAAGAGGTGGATGAAACTGGAGCCTATTATACAAAGTGAAGTAAGTCAGAAAGAAAAACGCCAATACAGTATATTAATGAATATATATGGAATTTAGAAAGATGGTAACGATGACCCCATATATGAGAAAGCAAAAGAGACACAGATGTAAAGAACAGACTTTTGGACTCTGTGGGAGAAGATGAGGGTGTAATGATTTGAAAGAATAGCATTGAAACATGTGTATTATCATATGTGAAACAGATCGATGCATGAGACAGGGTGCTCAGGGCTGGTGCACTGGGATGACCCTGAGGGATGGGATGAGGAGGGAGGTGGGAAGGAGTCCAGGATGGGGAACACATGTACACCCATGGCTGATTCATGTCAATGTATGGCAAAACCACTACAGTATTGTAAAGAAATTACCCTCCAATTAAAATAAATAAATAAATTAAAAAACCCAAAAGATATGGTGCAGTGCTGGGTTCTAGCATTTATAGGTGGCTCTTGACTGTCCCCTGGCAGATTGGTCATTGATTTTAAAGCAATAAATATTTAGTTTTGGGAATTGTGGGTATTAACTATTTATGATTATTTTCCAAAGAACAGGAACTTCCTGAGGTCAGATGGCTCACATGTTCTCGCCCACCCCCTGCCCTCTGTGGGCTGGGACTAAGTAGAGTATTAGCATGTCCTCTACTGAATTGTATTAGGGCAGTAATTCCATTGCCAAGGTGCTAAAGGTGCTGAAGAGCCGGGCTTAGGATTAATTAGCTATCTGCCTTGAAGCTATTTTCCAGTCATCTCTCTCTGCCTTCTGGAAATCAGCCTAACTCATCCACGTTAGAAATGCCAGTGCCTCGATTAGCACCAAAGTTCAGTGTACACTGTATTTGGAGAAAGAGTTCCACACATGGTCTCGAATTCTCCATCACCGTCCCTCAGGGAGAGCAAGCTCAGAGATGGATGGCTTGTCTAGAAGACAGGTCCCATCTTGGCTCTTTGTCCTCCCAATAACCCAAGGCATCTGCTAAGGTGATGTTTCCGGGACAGCATATACAGCGGAGATCAGAGGAGCACCTTACTTCTTTAAAGACAGGTTGTCAGAGGAAAATCAATGACTTTTCACTCTGAATTTAGAAAGCCTAAAATAGGGAAAAGCCTATAGAAATAGGTTGCCTGTTTTAGCATAACAGAATAAGGCACTGAAGAACACTATAATGGCTTAAAAGACGTTCAAGTACGTCACTGAGGACATGGCATCATTGATCACTTATCAAAAAATAGGTGGTCATTCGACTTCCGACACAGGATGGATTAAAGCAGAGTGAATGCGGAGGAGGCGGTCTAGGCCGAAGACCTATTTTGTTATGCAGATCTCTGGATTGGGGAACCTCTTAACCTCACCACATGCAATTACAGTTCAGTCGCTCAGTTGTGTCCAACTCTTTGCGACCCCATGGACTGCAGCCTGCCAGGCCTCCCTGTCCATCACCAACTCCCAGAGCCTGCTCAAACTCAGGTCCATCGAGTCTGTGATGCCATCCAGCCATTTCATCCTCTGTCGTCCCCTTCTCCTCCTGCCCTCAATCTTGCCCAGCATCAGGGTCTCTTCTAATGAGTCATTTCTTCACATCAAGTGGTCAAAGTATTGGCGTTTCAGCTTCAGCATCAATCCTTCTAATGAATATTCAAGACTGATTTCCTTTAAAATTGATTAAAGGAATTTACCGCGTGCCATTTACCATCTGACAAACCAGGTAACAGTGTGGTTGTGAAGATGGGTGCAAGAAGTCTGTGCAGTGCGCGGTATTGTAGTATTTTGCCCACTTTTTTGCAGCGGGTAAAGCTGTTTCGGTGGCTGTGGTGTGCATAATCTCACCCTGACTTCTGTGTGGCCAAGTTCATGTTTGTTAGTGGGCTGAATAAGGTAAGGAGGAGAGGTTTTGTTTTTGTTGGGGGAAAGGGTAGGTCTTAGTATCTCATAAATATTGCCTTTTGATTTAAGTCATCTTATTCATTTGATCTGAAAAAGCAGAAAGAATCAAAGACGGCCACAGAAATATTCTGGATTTTGTTTCTGACACAGGGAAAAGGCAAAGATACACCCAGGTCGATAGTGAGGATGACGCCCCAGCTAGAAGCCTCGCACCTGGCTCCCAGAGCGCGAGTCAGCTTGGGATTAGAGACTTAGAGACGGAAGGCTCCAGGGACGTTGTCTCCGGGAGGAAAATGGATCTATTTAAATACTGAGAATGCAGGGGGCAAAGTTACATAAAAAAGACACGTAGGACACCCCCGAGTGACTGAACAATAACAGCAAAAGTAATATTACACCTCTTGTTCGGCAGCAGCACAATCATCACATGATGGTTTTATGAAAAGGGTGAAATAACTAAATGGGAATAACGCTGAAAGGTGAAATCTGGTGATAATAATACAGAAGAGTCGATCTTCACCTGTTTCAATAGGAAAGTAATAGATAATGCCCGAATGAATAAATACAAATACTTAAGTGCATTGTTGAAAAATTTTAAAGTAGATGCTGGAAAAACAGCAAAAAGAAAATGTTAGCCATTAGGGATCAAGACTTGGAGTGAGGACAAGGAACAGAGAACTGTGTTTTTAGTCAATAAGAGCCTCAGTGTGTTCACTACACAGCTTTACAAACTCTGTGTGCAAATTACTTTGAAAAAGACTTTTAAAAAAAGTAGTTTTAAAAGCAGAACAAACACAAAGCAGAAAGCAATTAGAGAATCAATTCCCATTCACAGAGAGCTTCTCTCAAATGTTTTCAGTCTCTCTTAGGCTTTGTAGAAAGAGGAACTAGAAATTCTGCATAGGGTACTGGCTCTAAAGTCATCCAAGCTTTCTCTCAAAAGCTGAGTAGAGAGAATGCATGTCAGCTTAAATCACTGAGTTAGCATTTTCTAAATCCTTCTAATCTTTAGGCTCAGAAAATTCTGATGAGGGTATTTCATATACATAAAAAAATAAATATGCCCTAAAGTTTTGCAACTCTGTGTGTATTACGTAAAAATGTTCAGAATAACCAAAACATGAATACCTAAAAGAGGTCTTCTTCTACCCAAGAAACAGAGAGAACCACACATACCAAGGCTTAATGATCCCAATGAAGGTATGATCTTAAATGTCTCTCTAGATATTACAAAGATAACTTGTTCTTTGCCAAGAGTAAAATAACAGAGAGCTACGCAAAATCAGTACCAGTGCATGGCTCCCCCTCTCCACTGTGCTTTTAGACAGACTGTTCCCTTTAAGAACAAATTTAGGAAGTCACTTTGGTGTCTTTTGGCTAAGTCTGATACAGATAGACCTCCTTGATATTCAAAGGTCATCTGTGTCTTTAAGCCCTGTTAAGTTCAAGGTCTAAGTTTCATTCAGAAACCAAACTATGCATGGTTCTGTCAACTCCCTAAAAGATGCTAGTTAGGAAGGAGGTTTTATTAAACAAGAGAGAAACTGCATGTGGGTTTCCAGTGAAATGTATGTGTATATATATTTGTGAAATTTACTTTCTATAAAGATCACCCTGTAGCCTCTGCCTCAATTTCTGTCCTTACTCGGTACCACCAAAGAGGGCCAGCTCTATCCAGCAAAGCCCAACAGTCCTCTCACTTGTCTAAACATCTGGTTACGATGATTTCTCAACACCACTGAGAACAGAGCGTTGTTGCTGCTCAGCTGCTAAGTCGTATCTGACTCTTCGTGACCCCATGGACTGCATGTTGCTCATCTGGCTTCCATGCCCTTCACCATCTCCCGGACTCTGCTCAAACTCAAGTCCAAAGAGTTGGTGATGCCACCCAAACATCTCATCCTCTGTCACCTTCTCCTCCTGCCCTCAGTCTTTCCCAGCATCAGGGTCTTTTTCCATCAGATGGCCAAAGTATCGGAGCTTCAGCTTCAGCATCAGTCCTTCCAATGAATATTCAGGGTTGATTTCCTTTAGGATTAACTAGTTCGATCTCCTTGAACTCCCCTAGAACACTTGGGAATACTGGCCCAGCAGTTTAAAAAGAAATAGCTTTTCCAGTTCTCTATAATATTTTTCTATTTCTTCCCCCATCTGTTTCCTTTCAAATGCCTGAAGCACCAGCCAGAAGAAAATAAGCCTTTTTATAATCCTCTTCTGTATGAGGCTAAAACGTTCCCCCTGGTGCCTCCAAGAAGAGAAGCTGAAGATCTGCCGTCGTGTTTGTAAACCATCAGCCCTGCCCGATGCTACGTCCCAAGGTCTCATTCATCACTCCACACACGAGTTCCTGGTGCTGGAGCACCACCTCCAGATGTTCCATCAGATGGAGCTTCGGAGGCATGAACCTCACTGCGACTCCCCTCCCAGAAGGCAGGCGAGGCTTGTGAGGGCTGGCGATACACCAAGCTGCCAGGTGGGCTTCTGCCGGGGATCCTCCAGCAGCCCCTGAGAGCTGGGCTGGACGCTCTGCATGGGGCCAGGAGGGCTGCGGGTGGTGCCGGGATCTGTAGGGTTCTAGACAGAACTGGCAGCAGAATGCACATTGCCTTACTATTAAAGGCACAACCAGTGGTCTACTGCCAGTGTTCCTGCCCTGGCTGCTTTCCAGGCAGCAGACAATGGCCGGGGAGGGGCTGGAGGCGAGTGGAACTCTGGGGAGGGCCACTGAGCCACCGGCCTGCTGCTGGACGGCATCGTGGCTCTTCTGCTGGATGGATGCTGGAGGAGATGCTCCTCCTCTGTAGCTCACTTTCCAAATTCACGTTGCAACGCTTCTGGCTGTCCAGCTAAGCCCCCAGCCTGTGGCTGCTCTCTTTTTCCTCACAGCAATTTGATGTCCGCGTGAGCACACACAGAGGCTGGGATAACCGTGCAAGCCCAGGGCATCACAGAACCATGATGGACCTCCCGATCTTGTCCCACCTGCGGTTCTGCTCCTCTGGAGCTCAGAGCAGGTCAGGGGGCCCCAGAGTCAGCAGGGGACTCTGTGGGCAGAGCCTCAGAAAGTCCTGAGAGCCACCAGCACACACTCTGGATACAGAGGAGGAGGGGGAGGTATGTTGGAAGCATTTAAAAGCACGTCATAAAAATAGCATGTCTCCTTTAATAGCATTTGCAATTTCAAAATAAATTAAATATCACGGCTTCAAAAACTTAAAGCTGCTATAGTGATGAGCGAGCGTTTACCATCATCAATGACTGATACACTGAAGCCTGAACAGCATCCACTATAGGAACCGGTGCACATGAGCTCTAACTGTTTTAATGCACGGAATTCTCATCACTTCTAAGGTTGCTAATATGCTGCTGCACTTTCAAGATATGTCTGGTAAGGAGAGAGCCTAGTCCCCAAACCTGGTGCTTAAGGCCAGGGCACTATTCCCTCACACCCCCCTCTCCCCCATCACCCTCCTGAGGACAGTCTGCCTTCCCACCCCTACCGCACTCGCCAGGCAAGGACACTGGCTGGGGCTACTATGGTCAGCAGATATCAACAGCGAGATAGAAGTGAGTCCCTCAGTCCCGTCTAAGGCAGTGAGTCACTGCTGGTGGCCAGAGTCGGGGCAGCCCCAGCGGGCAGGGTGTCACGGACTGAACGTGCATGTCCCTCCAAAACACAGTGAAGCCCTAATCCCCAAAGGGATCGGACCTGGAGACAGGCCTTTGGGGAATAACTAGGCTTAGATGAGGTCATGAGGGTAGGGCCCCCAGGTTGGGATTAGTGTCAAGGGGTGGCCGTCCGCAAACTAGGAGGAGGGTCATCCCCAGGCACCAGATATTGTGGAATTCCCCAATGTTATGAGAAGCAAACTCCTGATGTTGAAGCCATTCAGACTGCGGTCCTCGCTCTTGGCAGTGCCGAAAGGACCAAGACGCGGGAGGAAGTCAGACCTGCCACTGTTCACCAGAGTTCATCTACTGTCTCTGAAGAAGGGGCGTTCTGCTCAGCCCTGTATGGAATGGCCAGAGGACTCGGGCTGTCAGGACACCTCGAGGACCTCTTCTGGCTCACACGAAACTGGGGAGCTATTCTCAAGTATAGTCTCTGGGGGAAGAGAGTCCAGTGTGGGAGGAGGCATAATGACTCTGAGGCTTGGGTTCACTTAGGAAAGAGGAGCCTGAGATACAGAAAACACTACACTTATCCTTCCTCTAAAAAAAAATGATATAGAAGAATGGCACTGAAACATGTATATTATCACATGTGAAACGACTCACCAGTCCAGGTTCGATGCCTGATACAGGGTGCTCGGGGCTGGTGCACTGGGATGACCCAGAGGGATGGGATGGGGAGGGAGGTGGGAGGGGGCCTCAGGATGGGGAACACGTGTACACCCATGGCGGATTCAAGTCAATGTCTGGCAAAACCAATGCAACATTGTAAAGTAAAATAACTAATTAATTTTAAAAATTAAGAGAATTTCATGTTTGTGGTGAAAAAAAAATCAAATATAGAAATTAATAAAGTAAAAACCCATATATGAATCCCTTTGCTGCTCACCTGAAACTATCACAACATTGCTAATTGGCTATAAACCCCAATACAAAATGTTTCTGGTATTAAATAAAAATTTTTAAATGCATTTTAAAAAAGAAAAAAAAATCAAAGCTCTCACACCCAATGTACAGTTAAGTAGAACAGCAACAGCTTGACAGATTTCTGTCGAAACTTTTGCTTTATTCTAATGGTGATGAGTGTTTAGAAAAGAAAAGTGTGAGGAAGAGGGAGGAAGGGAGGCAGACAGATGGATGAGAGATCCCTTTGGGTTACTCCCCAAGTCATGCATTTTCTGGCTCTGTTAGACTCTCACCAGGCTTCCCAGTGGCACTAGTGGTGAAGGACCTGCCTGCCAACTCAGGAGATGTAAGCGACGCAGTTTCATCCCTGGGTGGGGAAGCCCCCCTGGAGGAGGGCATGGCAGCCCACTCCAGTATTCTTGCCTGGAGAATCCCATGGACAGAGGGGCCTGGTGGGCTACAGTCCATAGGGTCGCAAAGAGTCAGACACGACTGAAGCGACTTAGCAAACTGACAGTCACCAATTTAACCAATCTTTCTCTGATACAAGCCCATGTGGACCAGTCTACCCAGCATATTTATATGAATAATGGGGGCCAGATAGAGAGGTGGTATGAAATTCTTAGATATGGGTATTCATATGACCATGGATTTCCACAAACCATACTGAGTACCTCCTGTGCAAAAGCCAGCCCCAGTAGGTGGTGTGGGTATTGAGAGTGGACGGGTAAGATGTGAGCTTCTTTCGGGCCTGGGAGCACTCTGCCAGGCTCACTAGTAGTGGGCAGGACTCATCTCCTGTGGTTTCAGGACTGAGGTCGCCGGGATGGCTCTCGGGCCTTAGGGGCACCCACATTTCCTGACCATGCGGCCCCCATGGGCAGCTCATGACAAGGATATGTGCTTTCTTCAGGCCACGCAGATCATCCAGCTCCTCTTCTACAGGGAGTCAGAGGAAACTCTGCTTTTAAAGGGCCTGTGCATTACATCAGCCTGCCTGGATGATCTCCCTGAAGGTCAGCTGACTGGGGACCTTAATTACATCAGCAAATCCCTTCACAGCAGCGCATAAATCAGTGCTTCCCTGAGCCACTGGGGGAGCAGGCAGGTGCGACGGGGACCAGAAGCCATAGCTAGGGGTTGTCTTGGAATTCCACTCCCAACAATTGGCACTGTATCACTGGATGGGACTCAACTTTGCCTTCCTTCTAAATTATCTCACTTTTGAATATCAAAAGAATCTATACCCATATTTCACCGACTCTTCCCTCAAATGAAATCATCATGAATTTAGGAGGGATGATGTCAAACCCATTACTGTGTTTTAGCTTACGTATCCTGGTAAATAAGTGAATTCACAAAGCTTCCACATATTTAAGGTTAGGAATCATAATGCGGAAGAATGGTAAATTTGGCTACATAAAAATCAAAACTTTTTAAATGTTGTAAAATATAAATACAATTAAAGACATACAATAAGCTAAAGATAGAGGTGGGATGTGACTGCTACATCTGTGAAAAAAGATACACCACAGGAGATAAACAAATACACAAACAAATACATAAATAGAGAAATAGGGGAAAAATCACATCCAATTGCAGGAATAATGACATGAAGAGGCAAGGAAAAACAATGGCCAATAAACATGAAGAAATTCAACCTTACTTATTAATCAATAAAATGCAAATTAATAGTCACCACCTATCAGACTGTCAACAATTAAGAATAACACCTTGTGTTGAAGAGGGTCTGATTAAAAAGGCTCTTTATATACAGCTGGTGAGAATATAAATCAAAGACACTTTTCCAAAAGAAAAATTTCCAGCACATATCAAATGTATTAAAAACATAACTCTGACCTACCAGTTCCACTGCCAAAAATATTTTCCTAAAGAGACTAGGGCATAAATGCGTAGAGACGTATGCCACACTGCAACTAACAGGAGGAAACCGCCGGGTGCTGAAATCTACCAAGGTGTGGCCCAAGACACGACTGCTAAGCAGCCTTTAAAAATGACACGTTTCCTTGCTGCTGCTGCTGCTGCTGCTGCTAAGTCGCTTCAGTCGTGTCCGACTCTGTGTGACCCCATAGATGGTCTCTCACCAGGCTCCCCGTCCCTGCGATTCTTCAGGCAAGAACAATGGAGTGGGTTGCCATTGCCTTCTCCAATGCATGAAAGTAAAAAGTGAAAGTGAAGTTTCTCAGTCGTGTCTGACTCTTTGTGACCCCATGGACTGCAGCTCCCCAGGCTCCTCCGTCCATGGGATTTTCCAGGCAAGAGTACTGGAGTGGGGTGCCATCGCCTTCTCAGGATGTTTCCTTAGTGATATGAAAAGATGTTCCTAATTAGTTTCTATGCAAACAGAGAAGTGACAGAACACACTGACACCATTTTTGTAAAGTACAAGTATTTATATGCATGAATAATGGTAGTATAGATAGATGTAGAACTAAACAGAACCATAGATGCCTAGAAAATCGTAGAAGGAATATTTGCCAAACTGTTTACAGTCATGTCTTTGAGTGATTAGATTAGGGGTCACTTTCATATTTCTTTACAACTTGTATTTAATTTACTTGATATGACAAATCCACAGCTAACATTTTACTCAACAGTGAAAAGCTGAAATCATTCCCTCTAAGATCAAGAACAAAGCAAGTATTTGTCTTGTTCAGCGTATTTTTGGAAGTCCTAGCCACAGCACTCAGAGAAGAAAAAGGAATCCAAATTGGAAAAGAAGTAAAACTGTCAATGTCTGCAGATGACATGATGATATACATAGAAAACCCTATAGACACCACCAGAAAATGACTAGAGCTCATCAATAAATTCAGTAAAGTTTCAGCATATAAAATTAATACACAGAAATCTCTTGCATATCTGTACAAGAACAATGAAATATCAAAAACAGAAATTAAGGAAATAACCACACTTATCATCACACCACAAAGAACAAAATACCTGAGAATAAACACACCTAAGGAAGCGAAAGATCTGTACTGAAAACTGTAAGACTCTAATGAAAGAAATTACAAATGACACAGTTGGAAAGACACACTGTGTTCATGGATTGGAAGAATCAATATGTTAAAATGACCATACTACCCAAGGCAGTCTACATATTCAGTGCAATCCTATCAAATTACCAATGGCATTTTTCATAGAATTAGATCAAAAAATTTAACTTGCTTCTTATTTTTCTTTCTTAAACATATATTGCTTATTCAAAAACAAATAAAATGTTAAACTGCTTTGAAGCTTATTTGAGATCTGAAGTTATCTTCCCTAGTTACATCAAAGACTAAAATCTACGGTGCATGCATGCTAAGTTGCTTCGGGCATGTGCAACTCTTTTGCCACCTTGGGGAGCCCGCCAGTCTCCTCTGTCCATGGGATTTTCCAGGCAAGAATACTGGAGTGGGTTGCAATACCCTCTGCCGGGGGATCTTCCCACCCAGGGATCGAACCTGGGCCTTTTATGTCTCCTGCACTGGCAGGGAGGTTCTTTACCACGAGTGCCGCCTGGGAAATCTGCGAAGAGCACTGCAGTTTGTATTGATTCAACGTGTTACATCATCTCTGAGAAGTGCTACCAAGGAGTCTTGATTTAGAATTTTCAGCAGTTGTGGTCAACAGGGGAAGACCCCTGGGACCCACAGCACATTCTGAACCGAGGGCCTGTCTGCTTCCGGGTGTAGCTGACTCTGCTTCTTCTGGCCCCTTTCCTGAGCACAGCACCAAGTTCTACACACAAAAAGAAGGTCGCAGGGTTGTGAGCACCCTGCAGCCGCCACAGCCTCCAGACGGTGCACCGCAGATGACCGTGGAATCCTAGGCTCCTTCCCACAGCTTTCGTAAACTCTCAGGTGTCTGACTACTGCTATTCAGCATAGGATACTAGAAAAGAATACATTTTGTAGGGTTATTTGACCTTGGAACAATCTGCTCTCTGAGCCTTATGTGCTGGCATATGGAAGGCTGTTTAGGTGTCAGTTTGGAACTGTGTTCACTACCAGCAAATTAACATTTGCTGTGACGCTGTTTGCCTGCGAGCAGGTCAGTTTGGGCATAATTTATGTTGTTTTCCTCCCCCACATAAATGTTTGCGTGGTTTTTATTTTCACAGTTTGCTCTTTGTTTTGTAAAAATGAGTAGAAAATGGAAAAATTATAGTGATGACTCCAATGATATGTGGCTCAGATCATATTAACTTAATTTCCATAGTTTTCTCAATTATACAAATAGAATTTCTCACAATGAAAGTTCAACCAAATTCAGTTAACTGTATAAAGAATAAAACTAAATAATGTGTAAATACTACAAATATATATTTTATCTTAAAGATGAGATGCAAAGAGGGATATTTTAATACTTTGTAGCTTTCAAAACTACCCCCAATCTCATAACATAGAATGTTATTATCATTTTCACATGCCATTTTTGTACAGATTTGGGGGAATGTTATAAATAATAAACATCACTGTCTTTATATCTGTGTTCACTGTTTACCTGCCCATTGACTTATGCATTCTGTTTATAAACCCAAATATAAAACCAAGTAAATTATCTAGGGCCAACCAAATAACTGTTTCTTATCCTTTACTCAGTACAGTGTGTTAATCTCACTTAAATATTCTACTAACATGCTTATAAATAACAGCCTCTATGACTATTTAAACCACTTATCTGAGAATATGTAGGGAATGAAGGATGAGGTCATTATCAATTTATCTTGTGGTAACCTCTGTACCTTTCTCAGGAGTATGGTATCTTTCAATTTTAAGCCACAGATAAGAAGAGTACACTGAATACGTGGTGCTTAATTAATTGTGTGTACTTTGGTGAATGTCTCTTTCCGAGTCTTAGCTTTAGGTCTTTTGATTTATTCTGTGGCAAGCAGGCTTCCCTGGTGGCTCAGTGGTAAAGAATCTGCATGCCAAGCAGGAGACTCGTGTCTGATCCCTGAGTTGGGAAGATCCCCCGGAGAAGGAAACGGCAGCCACTCCAGCATCCTTGCCTGGGAAATCCCAGACAAGAACATGTGCCAGGTTGATTCACTCATTTGTTTACTTATGGGCGGAGGAGCTTGGTGGGCCATAGTTCATCGGGCCACAAAGCGCTGGGTATGACTTAGTGACTAAACAACAACTGCTGGGATCAAGCAGCTGGCATCACCTGCAGGGCACCATCTGCCATCCAAATCCATCTTCAACACAAGCCCATTGATAAGCCAAACCCTCGGTTACTAACGTCTCCGATCCCTTCCTCATCTCTTTTCTCAGGATTGCCATGACATTCCATCTATTGCTTATTCTGGGACCACTGAGAAACATTTTCTTGAGGGTTTCTTTTTGCAAAGGAAAGGCAACCACATTACACAAACCCAGACAGAAACGCTAGTTGGGTGCAAATGCACTTGTTCTCGGGGCTGAGAGGAGCTATGAAGGTCACTCTGGCAATCAGGTTTACAAAGCAGCAGCAGCAACAGAGGGTTGCAAAACACATCCAGGACTCAGAAAGGGGCTTAGGAACATGCACCAAATTTATTCATTCATTTGTTTACTTATTCATCCATTCATTTAAATAATATCCACTGAGCAGCTACTGCGTCCAAAGCACAGTGGATGGTCAAAAATCTGACGTTTCCAGAAACTCAGGTAAGCAAGGCAGAACTCTCTGTCTCCACCTGTAAAACCACTGGGGACTCACTGTGGAGGATCAAGGGAAAAAGAGTCATGAAACACATTTATTGCCTCTACCTTCTTCAGTAGCGAAAGAAAATAAACTATATCAGGGACAGCTTTCTAAAATCAAACATCACTGTCTCCATACACAAGTGTTGTAGCCAACATCAGTCTACGCATCCGTGCTCCCCCAAATCTGAGGGTTTGTCTGTGGATAACCCCTGAGCCCTTTAACACGAGGACATGAACTTGGCAGGAGAGTGGACTCTACTTTGGCAAAAGACTGTCAACAAAGTCAAAACCAAATGGCCTTCACCTTAACCTGGGATTCACAGAAAACCCATAGCATTTTACATTCAGGGAACTTCAAGGATAACTTAGTGAGCTTTATTTCTAACATGATAGATAGAAACCCGAGAATCAGAAGGTCACAAAGCTTCAGACATCTCATTTATACGCAAGATAATTTATTTATACTCTGCCTACTTCCAAAAGGGTTTTGAGGCAATTCTACAAGCACTGTGGTTACTCACTGTGCTATTATTAGAAGGGTAGCTCCAATGCTCAGGCCACCTGATGTGAAGAGCCAACTCATTAGAAAAGACCCTGATACTGGGAACGATTGAGGGCAGGAGAAGGGGGTGACAGAGGATGAGACGGTTGGATGGCATCACTGACTCGATGGACATGGGTTTCAGCAAACTCTGGGAGACAGTTGAGGATAGAGGAGCCTGGCGCCCTGCAGTCCCTGGGGTCACAAAGAGTCGGATATGACTTAGCGACTGAACAAAACTATTAGACGTGACTCTTTTTTAAACTTATATTTCTAAAACTCCATGGATTTAGATAGTGCTAGGTAAATAATTCAGATTATCCTGTAATATGTTGGCATTTTCATAAAGATGCTAACAAGCTGAATCCTCTTGGCATTTCAAAGGATTCCTAAAATCAGCTCTTTGGGCTTGTACAGGGCAAGTGGCGTGAATTATAATACAGTGAAGAGTTACCCACGTTTACATGATTATCTCATGAAATTTACAGAGTAAACTTGGTGTGAATAAGATTAACCTCTTTGGGATATTTGGCCTCTCTTTCTGTAATATGTGGATTCATACGTGTTAACAGTGTTGGTGATTTAATCAGTTCTGGACTTTTCTTTAAAAATACATATAAATGAAATCTCTGATTGGAGTATACAAAGCATAAATGTGAACTCTGGACTGGGCTCCTTGGGTGGGCGTTTAAGATGAAAGAAGAGAGATGCAGGAGACAGGGTAAGAGCATAATGTGCAAGATGGGGCAGCAAGTCGCCGGCCCCTCCCAGCAGCCCTCTGATGGGCATCTTCCCAAGAGACACTCGCGACACTTTCGCTCAGCGGGGCTCCCTGTCACTGCTCACTCCTCGGGATTCAAGAACACCTGGAACCAGAAGCAGAAACTGGAAGCCAAGCCAGGCACAGTGGGTGAACCTGGTCTGCACGCAGAGATAGGGCTGTCCCTTGAAGGTCACATAGATAGGAGAGCAATGGAGCACTCTGACCTCTTTGTGCCCAATGTGCTCAGTTGCTTCAGCCGTGTCCGACTTTTTCTGACCCAATGGACCACAGCCGCCAGGCTCCTCTGTCCATGGGATTCTCCAGGTAAGAATGCTGCAGTGGGTTGCCACACCCTCCTCCAGTGGATCTTTCCAGCCCAAGGACTGAACCCACGTCTCTTGTGCCTCCTGCATTGGCAGGCGGGTTCTTTACCACTAGCACCACCTAGGAAGCCCCCTTGTGCCCAAGGGTGACGCCATTTCTATCTCTCAGGCCACTGGCTGCAGACATTGCCTAGAGCATCACGGCCTGGAGGCAAGAAGGGGATGCAAAGGAGACCTCTGCCTGGCTCTGGTCCAGCATAGGCTATGGACGGGATGAGGGGAGGAGTTGCAGAAGGCTCACAGGCTGTCAATGGAGCAGCTGCGTCTCTCTGGACCCCTTACGGCCCTCGGGGCCGTGAATCACCTAGGCAGCAGTGAATCACCTAGGCAGCAGCACCCCCTCCCCCCTACCCACTGCCTGGAGAACCTCCTCTGAGGCTGGCGGCCCGCGGCCTCGGCTCTTAGGACAAAGGAGGGCTCTTTCTGTTACACGTGGAATTCAGGCTGCCCCTGCTGTGGCAGAAGGTGTTTCGGGCTCAGGTGTTTCTCGGGTCACTAACATGTTCCCTTGTGGGAACTGTTAAGGCATTTATCTGTTAGGTGATGCTGTTCATTTACTTCAGTCCCTTGACAGGCCTGGATGCTCTTTGTGCTGAACTGGCTTCACATCAACGGCTGCTCTGCTCAATTAATATTTTAAAAATCAGTTTAGAAAAATAATCGCTCAGACTCACCGGCCGCGGTTGTCGCCTCCTCCAAACCAAGCACGTGGCAGCATTTTTGGCATTTTTTTTTCTTTCCAGCCTTTGTCATTTTACCTGTGTGGCCGCAGGCCTAGGATGTGACAATATGGGTTTCGTAGCTGATCCTGTTGTTCATGGTGGCAATTAAGGTCCACAGTTGACAAGCTCAAGGGATTCGCTTGGTGTCTTACCCGTGGATCTGTACCTTGCAGGTGAGCTGGGCGGATATAGGATGAGTGTCTCTATCTGTGTCTGTTATAGGGAGTTACCTGTGTGATCCAAGCTTCTCACCAAGTATCTTGTGCCGTGCTGTGCTTAGTTGCTCACTCGTGTCCGACTCTTTGCGACCCCATGGACTGTAGCCCGCCAGGCTCCTCTGTACATGGGGATTCTCCAGGAAAGAATACTGGAATGGAATGCCATGCCTTCCTCCAGGAGAACCTTCCCAACCCAGTGATCGAACCCAGGTCTCCTGCACCACAGGGAGATTCTTTATCAGCTGAGCCACCAAGTATCTTGATGTTTGCCAAATATCTTCCTCCCAAAAAGCACCTTCAAAGCCACAGTCCAGCACTATCTAATTTGCTATTTGATGAGAGTGAAAGAGCTGGCTTAAAACTCAACATTCAAAAAACTAAGATCATGGTATCTGGTCCCATCACTTTATGGCAAAGAGATGGGGAGAGAGTGGAAACAGTGACAAATTTTATTTCCTTTGGCTCCAAAATCACTGTGGATGGTGACTGCAGCCATGAAATAGAGACACTTGCTCCTTGGAAGAAAAGCTATGACAAACTTAGATAGTATATTAAAAAGCAGGGACATTACTTTACTGACAAAGGTCCATTTAGTCAAAGCTATGGTTTTTCCAGTAGTCATGTACAGATGTGAGAGTTGGACTAAAAAGAAGGCTGAGCACCAAAGAATGTATGCTTTTGAATTGTGATGCTGGAGAAGGCTCTTGAGAGTTCCTTGAATAGCAAGAAGATTGAACCAGTCAATCCAAAAAGAAATCTGCCTTGAATATACATTTGGAGGACTGATGCTGAAGCTGAAACTCCAATACTTTGGCCACCTGCTGTGAAGAGCCAACTTATTGGAAAAGACCCTGATGCTGGGAAAGAATGAGGGCAAGAGGAGAAGGGGACGACAGAGGATGAGATGGTTGGATGGCCTCATCAAGTTGACGCACATGAGTTTAAGCAAACTCCAGAGACAGTGAAAGATGGAGGAACCTGGCAGGCTATAGTCCATGGGATTGCAGAGTCAGACATGATTGAGTGACTGAACGACAATTCACTTGAACTAAATGTCTTCTTTACATAAACAGTACCAGTTCCTTCTGTGAGGAGTGTGTTTATTGGCACCCTACACACGAAACATCTTGACTGCGTCTCATAAAAACCTGTGACTGGCATGTAGGCAAGCTTTTAATGAACTTCCGAGCGAGTAAGCCAAGCAGTAAAGTCCACACATTTTCTGTTCATAAAAACACCTCGTTTGCAAAGGAGGGGTATGGATTCCCAGGAAACAGACAGGGAGCAGACGCCAGGCTGGCGATTTATAGAAATTGACCTCTTTCATTTCTTCCAGAGACCCTGGGCTTGGACAGACTAATCCTGGACCCTGGAAATTACATCAGCTAAAGTTTGGGGTGGGGGGGCAACACAGGACACAGTGTATTCTAAGTGGGCGCAGGGAGGCAGAAAAGGCCCAGGCCTTCTGGAGGGAGAAGCTGCGTGGGTCACACCCCTGCAGACTACAGCCACCTTCAATTTCAATCACGGAAGACATTTCCCGTGGTGTGTGTTGGCTCAGCGCCCAGGGAGAGGGGAAATGAAGGTCACGGAACTCCTAGAGCACCTTCTTCAACAGGGAAGGTGTGTGTCAATCCAAGGGGCTTGGGCTCTTTCCAACACAGTAATTATATCCCTCCCACCCAGCTCACAGCTGCCCTCCCCCTGGGACCGTGCTCCCGGGTGCAAAGCACCACGGACCCTTGGCAGAGATGCTGATGCCAGCCAACCGGTTCTTCCTTGCTCTGTGAGCTAAGACTTTTCTCCTGTAATGCCATCCTTCGGGTTTCATTATGTAGAAGTACCATATTTCATCACTGGAATGAGGTTCTGAAGGAGCTGTTGACTGGATGCCCACATCCCTGGGATCCCTCCCTGGTCTCCTTTTGTGTGATGGATGCAGAACAGGGGACTCGGAGGGGCCGAGTGTGCCAGAAAGAGGAGGGCTGCAAAGACCGTGAGACAAGTGAGTTCCGATGGGCAGAGTGCTGGTTTCCAGCACGGCCCTCACCCTGCATGGACTACTCAGGGGAGGCGATGAGAGAGGCCCTAAACTGGACAGGCCAGAGACTCATGCAGCTGAGTTCAGACAGTCGGCCTGAAAGAAGGCTTCAGAAGCATCCTACGTAGACACAGAGAACAACGTATGGACACTGAGGGGGAAGGGGGGTGGGAGGCTGGGAGACTGGGGTTGACATGTATACACTGCTGCTGCTTAGTCGCTAAGTCGCGGCCAGCTGTTTTGCAACCCCATGGACTGAAGCCCACCAGGCTCCTCTGTCCATGGCATTTCCCAGGCAAGAGTTCCCATCCTCTGCTCCCTGCTGGTATCGCCAGCTTCCCCTACATGGGAGCAGGTGTTCACTTCATTTCCTGTGTGCATGAAATTACACACAGGAGGATATCCTCCTCCAGGGGATCTTCCCAACCCAGGGGTCGAACCCAGGCGTCCTGCATTGCAGGCAGATTCTTTACTGCTAAGTCACCATTAGGCACCTATTAGTAGTGTTTTTTCAGAATCCTGCCAAAATGATCATCTCCTTTTCATCAGGGTCCACAGTTTCTGGTGACAACATTTTACCTTTCTCAGGAACACTGTCTCAGAGGAATTATGAGTCGAAATTTCTAAAAGCCATCTTCCAGGACTCCAGTGAGGGACAAGGTGTTGAAGAGCTCATGAGAGCATTTTAGGAGTTGGAAGATTCACAAGTGATGTGTATCAGAAAATGTCTTGCAAAAGGGCACACATACTGCCACCCATCTACATGAAACTCAGTGAAATCTCAGTTCAGTTCAGTTCAGTTGCTCAGTTGTGTCCGACTCTTTGAGACCCCATGAAGGATCGGCAGCACGCCAGGCCTCCCCGTCCATCACCAACTCCCCGGAGCTTACTCAAACTCATGTCCATTGAGTGGGTGATGCCATCCATCCATCTCATCCTCTGTCATCCCCTTTTCCTGCCTTCAATCTTTCCCAGAATCAGCGTCTTTTCCAGTGAGTCAGCTCGTTGCATCAGGTGGCCAAAATGTTGGAGTTTCAGCCTCAGCATCCATCCTTCCAATGAATATTCAGGACTGATTTCCTTTAGGACGGACTGGTTGGATCTCTTTGCAGTCCAAGGGACTCTCAAGAGTCTTCTCCAACACCACAGTTCAAAAGCATCAATTCTTCGGTGCTCAGCTTTCTTTATGGTACAACTGTCACATCCATACATGACTACCACTCTTCACCTTTCCAAAACCTGGAATAAGATTCTGTAACCTGCTTAGGAGTGTGTCAGACTGCAGAGAAATCAATGAGTCTGGTGTGTTAACACAAACTTCCCTTGTATAAGATATACCCTAATAACCCAAGACAATGATATAAACTTAATTATGCCTCCTAAGGAGAGAAATCCCAGCTATAATATATCCATTAAGATAAGAAACATTTGGTGAAGTCAGGAATTGCTGACCCTGGAGATTCTGCAAAGAACAATGCTGACTTAGTTTTGTCATCCTGGAATTGTAGTTTCAGCCAGGAGTAATGTCAACTGTCATTAAATAATGATCCCTCTCAATAAATATCACCAAGAAAAAAATGCAGGTCTCAACAAAAGCTCATCACAGGGAGACCATCAATAGTTAATGAGAGCTATGGAGGATGAACTGGCATTGGGAGAGGTGCAAGTCTGGAAGAGCAATGTGTCCCAAGGAGGGAAAGGGATCCTGTGTGTCTGGAGTGAGTGTGCAGTAAGTGTGCACACAGGAAGAGCAAACAAAAGTACACACTCACGGGAAGTGTGTGCACACAGGAAATGAAGTGAACACCTGCTCCCACGTAGGGGAAGCTGGCAATACCAGCAGGGAGCAGAGGATGGGAGACAGCTGGGGGAAGAGAAACAGCCTCAGAGTCACGCACCACTCAGTTTCTGTATGTAACTGACCCCGTGAAGTGTGGGTGAGCCTGGGATGGAACGTGAGCAGGACCACGAAGAAGGGAGCCCGTGGGAACCAGCAGATCAGGGGACCTGGCCATTTCCTCACAGCATCTCGTTCCTTCTCTCCAGACCACATGTGGGAGTCCCTGAACCATCACCTCTCCATGAAAGCATCTGCAGACGAAGGTAATAACCTCATTATCAAGAGGAAAAGGCAGTGGGCAAGAGATCAGAGTTCCAGAGACTTCCATCCCCCAGTTGTGACTCCTCCCTGGGGTTCTCTGCTAGAAAGACTATCTCAGCCCCAAGGGGGAGGAGACACACAGTCAGGGAAGAATTCTCCTTGTTGACTTGCACCCCTGAAGTTCCCCTGGGCGATACCTGGAAAGTACACATCTCAGGATTCAGAGCCAAACTTCATCCGGAGGGAGGAAATGTGTCCAGGTCAGAGAGTGACTGAGTGGCAGCCCTGCTCAACTCCAAGCCCTGCTCAAGTCCATGAAGACCCTGCATCAGACTTCTGGGGCTTCCGGGTGTGAGTTCTCACCACTCTGGTTCTGGAAGCTGTCCAGCCTGGGGTGTGTCTCATCTCATCCCATCAACCGGCTCCCAGGCAGGGTGTGGACCTGATCCGCAGAGGCTGAGGGAGGTGGATGGAGCCTGGAGAGAGGCTTGCAGGGTCCTGTGGGCACCACTGAGTTGGTTCTCTGCCTCTGGGGACGAGGCCAAGTCAGTGCCACGAGGATGAGTCAGAGCTTACAGAAGCGAGTGGTTAGGTGTGTCCCCTCGATTCAAAAGCCACCATTGAAAAGGACTTCTGTCCCAGATATGGCGGGGAAGCTGCCGCCCCAGACTTGGAACAGCCGCCCTCCTTATCATTTTCCCTCCTGAAGACTCACACTTCTCTCACTAGATCTCTTCTTCGATGGACCCCAGACTGCATCAGAGCTGCGAAGTTAGGAAGTTGGAGGAGGAGAACTTATCTGTGTTTCTCCAGCAACACCATGCCGCATGCTAGAGTGCCGTCACCGCGAGCTGCTCGAAAGATCTTCCTCGGGGTCTCCTCTCTCTGGCGTGGGGGCCCCTGAGGACGAGCATCCCGCTGGCCTCTTGGAGCACCTCCCGTGCTGACAGAGGACACCGCTCCCGACAGAAGGCTCTGATGAGCTGTATCACAGTTGGGCCTGTGGCGCTGTGAAGCATGGGGCCAACCACCAGAGCAGGCTCTGTCCTTGACCCAGCAGCAGACTTTATATCATAAAGGCCAGAGAAATCCACTGAAGACATGAAAAATCCTTTTTTTTTTTTCCTTTACCAAATGCACTGGCAGAAGGAGTAGGCAGATGTCTCTTACAAGATTATGGAAATGGAGAGAGAGGATGAGGCGGAGGTGAGTGTGAGTGTGAGTGTGTGTGTGTGATGTGTGTGTGTGTGATGTGTGTGTGTGTGTGTGTGTGTGTGTGTGTGTGTGTGTGTGTGTGTGTGTGTGTGTGATGTGTGTGTGTGTGTGTGTGTGTGAGAGTTGCTCAGTCCTGTCTGACTCTTTGAGAGTCCATGGACTATAGCTCACCAGGCTACTCTGTCTATGGACTTTTCCAGGTAAGAAGACGAGTGGGTTGCCATTCCCTTCTCCAGGGGATCTTCCCAGCCCATGGATCGAACCCAGGTCTCCTGCATTGCAGGCAGACTCCTTATGGTCTGAGCCACCAGGGAAGAGTGTGTGGCCACAGAAAGGAGGAAGAAGAATGGGACGAATGGGGGTCCTGTGGCGGTGGGGTGGTGGGAGCGCGGACCCGTGGAAAGGAGGGAACGCAGAGGGCGGGGCACGTCGCCAGTCTGTAGTCCGAGAGGTGGAGAGGATGGGGACCCGCCACTGTATCTCCTCAGCGGGCTAAGCCCAATTGAGTACTGGATCTCAGGCAGTAACTATAGTCTCATGTCCTTTGAAGATATCAAACACCTCATTTGCTGGAAGAGGAATACTTAGAACAACAAAGAGCCAACAGTATGACCAGCAAATCAATCAACTGCCCGACTCATATCTATGATAATTAGAATTTATATAAAGTTTGATAAGATGGTTTATTCTTTTCTCCTTGAGTATCCTCTCCATTAGCCATCTATCGAAGCCAGAATCCAAAGGGCATCTTTTCAAAATATTTTCTCCCTTAAGTTACCTTCATTTACATAATGAACAAATCTTCCCCTTTTATTCCCACAGACAGCATTAGTTCTTCTCCATGTAATTAGAACTAGAAAAGTCCCCTACCATTCCAAATATTGATTTAATCTAACATTCTGCTCAACCAATATTCTCCAAATAAGTTGTGATAACTTTCCTGATGCACATTATAATTATAGAACAAAAGACAGAAAGCAGCTGAAGATGACCTGTTTCCAACATGGGCCTTTCTCACCGCACAGAGCTCTGCTTGAGATAGCAGTGTGGACCCTTGGACTGAAATTCTCATTTCAACTTCTCTATGCAGCCATAGCCAGAGAACGTCATAAGGAAAAAACCCTTCCACATCATCCATTCAGTTTTCCCAACACGGACAGTGGATACTCCTTGAGAAACTAACGTTGAGGCCATTAAGTCAGAGCTGTGGGCTTCCCAGGCTTTCCTGGCGCTTCAGACAGTAAAGAATCTGCCTGCAGGACAGGAGACCCAGGTTTGATCCCTGAGTCAGGAAGATCCCTTGGAGGAGGGAATAGCAACCCATTCCAGTATTCTTCCCTGGAGAATCCCATGGACAGAGGAGTCTGGGGGCTTTAGCCCAAGAGGTTGCAAAGAGTCAGACACGACTGAGCAACTAACACTTTCACCTTTCACCTTGAGCTTCCCAGGTGGCGCCAGTGGTGAAGAATAGACCTGCCAAGGCAGGAGGCTCAAAGAGACACAGGTTCAATCCCTGGCTAAAGTCCAAAGAATCAGACACAACTTAGCATGCACACACACACGTGCACACACACCCATACACACACCCCTTCTGGGAGCTTCACAGCAGCCTAAAATAGGTTCAGTCTTACCATATGGAAGTAAATGTCACCACATACAATCTAGAGCGCTTACATGACCATCTTCTCCCCTCATAACACATTTGACCATCTTGCAGAATTGGCAGTCAATACCGATCCAACCCACACCTCCCCCAAAAGCAAAGATGGGACCCAGGAGTTGAGTTGTTTGCCCAAGCTCCCTCAGTCAAGACACCGGTTCTTGATTCTGAATCTGATACCAGCTGACTCCCAGTTCATTCATCTGTTTGTTAAAGCATCCCACGTCATTTATGTTCATGTTGATTCTCGCTGCACCTGACAGGAAAATCATTTCTCTGCCAGCAAGGTGCTTCAGAAAGACCTGAAACATCCACCCCAGGCTTCCACGGGGATCTGCCCAGCAGCTGTCTTTGCCACATCTCAGATAGCCGATTCTAGCTTTATCTCTGTAACTTATTTAATATCTATACTGATATTTATACTGACACAGAACCTGGTCCTTACATTCATAGAGGCAGACCTCGGAGATATCATGGGCTTCCCTGCTGGACCAACTGGAAAGAATCCGCCTTCAGTGCAGGAGACCTGGGTTGGGAAGATCCCCTGGAGAAGGGCACGGCTACCCACCCCAGTATTCTGGCCTGGAGAATCCCATGGCTGCATACATGGTCCTCGGGGTCACAAAGAGTTGGACACGACTGAGTGGAAAATTCTGAAAGAGATGGCAACACCAGACCACCTGACCTGCCTCTTGAGAAATCTGTATGCAGGTCAGGAAGCAACAGTTAGAACTGGACATGGAACAACAGACTGGTTCCAAAGAGGAAAAGGAGTACATCAAGGCTGTATATTGTCACTCTGCTTATTTAACCTCTATGCAGAGTACATCATGAGAAACGCTGGACTGGAAGAAGCACAAGCTGGAATCAAGATTGCCTGAAGAAATATCAATAACCTCAGATATGCAGATGACACCACCCTTATGGCAGAAAGTGAAGAACTAAAAAGCCTCTTGAGGAAAGTGAAAGAGGAAAGTGAAAAAGTTGGCTTAAAGCTCAACATTCAGAAAATGAAGATCATGGCCTCTGGTCCCATCACTTCATGGCAAATACATGGGGAAACAGTGGAAACAGTGTCAGACTATTTTTGGGGGCTCCCAAATCACTGCAGATGGTGATTGCAGCCATGAAATTAAAAGACACTTACTCCTTGGAGAGAAAGTTATGACCAACCTAGATAGCATATTAAAAAGCAGAGGCATTACTTTGCCAACAAAGGTCCATCTAGTCAAGGCTATGGTTTTTCCTGTGGTCATGTATGGATGTGAGAGTTGGACTGTGAAGAAGGCTGAGTGCCAAAGAATTGATGCTTTTGAACTGTGATGTTGGAGAAGACTCTTGAGAGTCCCTTGGACTGCAAGGAGATCCAACCAGTCCATTCTGAAGGAGATCAGCCCTGGGTGTTCTCTGGAAGGAATGACGCTTAAGCTGAAACTCCAATATTTTGGCCACCTCATGCAAAGAGTTGACTCATTGGAAAAGACTCTGATGCTCAGAGGGATTGGGGGCAGGAGGAAAAGGGGACGACAGAGGATGAGATGGCTGGATGGCGCCACGGACTCGATGGACATGTTTGGGTGAACTGCGGGAGTTGGTGATGGACAGGGACGCCTGGTGTGCTGCAGTTCATGGAGTCACAGAGTTGGACACAACTGTGCGACTGACCTGACCTGACCTGAATGACTTTTACTCACTCTCTCACCAGAGGTATTATGGGTTCAGTTCCAGATCACTGCAATAAAGTGAATATAGCAATAACTGAGTCACAAAAGTTTTTAAGTTCTTCAGTGCATGTAAAGGGCTTCCTCGGTGGCTCAGATGGTGAAGAATCCTCCGCAACACAGGAGACCCAGGCTCAATCTCTAGGTTGGGAAGATCCGCTAGAGAAGGGAATGGCAATCCTCTCCAGTATTCTTGCCTGGAAAATTCCACAGACAAAGGAGCCTGATGGGCTGCAGTCCACGGGGTCACAAAGAGTAGGACACGGCCGAGAGACTAACAGTTGGCGCATATAGAAACGGTGTTTGCATTCTGCTGTCGTCTGTTAAGTGTGCAGTGGCATTATGTCTAAGAAAACAATACGCATAATCTTAATTTTAAAGATACGTTATTGCTGGACTTCCCTTTCGGTACCGAGGATGGGAATCTGCCGGCCAATGAGAGGACACCGGTTCAGTCACTGGCGCAGGAAGACTTCCAGCGCCGTGAAGGACTAAGCCTGTGCTGCGCAATTGCTGAGCCCGGGCGCTGGCCCCCGAGCGCCACGCCGCTCAGCCCAGGCGCTGTGACTGCTGAGCCCGCGCGCCTGGGCCTGCGCGCCACAGAGGAGCCACCGCAGCGAGAAGGCGCGCGGCAGCCGGAGAAATGCAGCAAGGAAGACCCAGCGCAACCGAAGATAAATTAATACAGGGAATTTTTTTTTTTTTTTAAGATGTAGAACATTTAAAAAAATTCGCTTGTGCTTAGTCGTTCAGTTGTGTCCAGCCATTTGCACCTCCATGGACTGCAGCCCGCCAGGCTCCTCTGTCCAAGGGGATTCTCCAGGCAAGGATACTGGAGTGGGCTGCCATGCCCTCCCCCAACTCAGGGATCAAACCCAGGTCTCCCCATTGCAGGTGGATTCTTACCAACTGAGCCACCAGGGAAGCATTAAAAAAAATTACTAGAAATTGCCAGCCATCAACCTAGAGGGGTGGGTTGGGGAAGGAGACAGGAGGGAGGTTCAAAAGGGAGGGGTATGTGAATACTTATGGCTGATTCATGTTGAGGTTTGACAGAAAACAGTAAAATTCTGTAAAGCAATTATCCTTCAATAAAAAATAATTTAAAAAAATGCTAGCCATCATCTGAGCCTTCAGTGAGTTGTAGTAGGAGCATCAAAGAGCACAGTTTACCATTACAAATGGTGACGGTGCATCCTGGCTCCCCAGGACTGACCAAGGCGATGTCTGTTTTGACATTAAAGCTAAGAGCCCCCCTTTCCCCTCTCTGACTGAGCTTCCCCATTGGGATGATAAATGACACGGTCCCCTTCCTTTCAGGTCAATTTTCCCCTTATATCAGTTCAGCTTAACTATCTCACTACTGGATATTCAGTCAACTAAAACGTAAATTCTGTTTACATGTTTGTAAATTGACAGTTTCTAGATTTATTACCTTTCCTGGAGCCAAAAAGAATTTCAGAGAAGTTGCAAATTCCTAGCTAACTGACTTAACACCTCCCCTTCAAGTTCAATAACCCTTGCACCAAGTATTTATCTAGATTACAAAACAGCCCTTTCTCTAACATACTCCTGCTTTGTTTTCCAAGGAGGTAGGGCCACTTAATGTGAACAGTTAATGAAAACTGGATCCAAGAATCAGAAAGCATGTGCTGTCTCCATAAGGTTCTTCCAGGCAGAAAGTTGCCTTGAATTCCTGGAGCAACTACATAACTAACAAGACCCTAACAATCAAGTCCCACAAGCCAGTGCAGACTTATATCAAAGTGGAAAAGAAATATGCATGAAGGCAATTTATGATTCTGCCAAGGAGTCTTGAGGATGATTTCTTGGTGGCCTGTTAATTCTAGGCTTTTTCCAGCAGAATACAGATCGTCTCTGTTTTCATCTCTGTACCGTAAGCTCATTATCCTCACCCTGGTCTCTAGCCCTGGGCATCGCTTCTGGACCCAGGGAGCTGCCACACCTGACAGGTACCAGCAAAGGACGTATAACATGAAACCTCATTTTTGTCCGTTGGCCAAATAACCACAGAATGCACAGCCCTGATGGTGGGTCAGAATGACCACATTACTATAAAATGCTATGCCACAGGCACAGATTGCCCATTCACATTTACTTTTTCTCTAGACCTGCCAGTGTGTTTCATGCACCCACACCAGCGCACGTTGTCCTTTCCACAGTCATACTAGGATTACTGCACATCACTGCATTAGGCGTTGCAGTCACATTTCTTTATAATGTGATTATATCTTACTTAACAGAAGTAAAGCTAAGATATTAATAGAATCCCACACATTTGTTTTTGGTTTGCCATACAATTTTTAGAAATGCAGGCAGTACATAAAGCGAAGCAGATAGAATTTTGAAAGAACTTCAGAGAATTTGAGTTCATGCCTTCATGCAGTCCTGGTGAAGCCTCATTCCGGGCTCAGAGTCACGTCTACCCTATATTGTCTCTCCTCCTCACCTCCCATTCATCCTTCAATGACCTCCGATCTGGCTTTGACTTCCACCACTCCTGGTGAACTGCCAGCAAACTGCCCCCTCTCAGTGTCTTCAAAGACCTCTGTGCTGAGTAACCAAACGGGCACATTTCTGTCCTCATGCTAGATTTTGTAACATAACTTTTTTCCCTCTGCCCTCCAACCTCATCTGAATACCTCCTCAATCTCTAACTAAGATCATGGCATCCAGTCCCATCACTTCAAGGCAAATAGATGGGGAAACAGTGGCTGATTTTATTTTGGGGGCTCCAAAATCACTGCAGATGGTGACTGCAGCCATGAAATTAAAAGACGCTTACTCATTGGAAGGAAAGTTATGACCAACCTAGATAGCATATTAAAAAGCAGAGACATTATTTTGGCAACAAAGGCCTGTCTAGTCAAGGCTTTGGTTTTTCCAGTAGTCATGTATGGATGTGAGAGTTGGACTATAAAGAAAACCAAGCGCCAAAGAATTGATGCTTTTGAACTGTGGTGTTGGAGAAGACTCTTGAGAGTCCCTTGGACTGCAAGGAGATCCAACCAGTCCATCCTGAAGGAGATCAGCCCTGGGATTTCTTTGGAAGGAATGATGCTAAAGCTGAAACTCCAGTACTTTGGCCACCTCATGGAAAGAGTTGGCTCATTGGAAAAGACTCTGATGCTGGGAGGGACTGGGAGCAGGAGAAGGGGATGACCGAGGATGAGATGGCTGGATGGCATCACCGACTCCATGGACATGAGTTTGTGTGGACTCCAGCAGTTGGTGATGGACAGGGAGGCCTGGCGTGCTGCGGTTCATGAGGTTGCCAAAAGTCAGACACGACTGAGCGACTGAAATGACTGGACTGAACTGAACTGGACGGAACTGAACTCTCTTTGTTGGCTCTTCTTTCTAGTTGTGGTCAGTCCCTGCTTGGCTCTGCGTCCTGTCTGTTGCAAGCACTCCCACACTTTATTTCTGCCTGATCTTTTCCCTGAGGAAAAGAGAGCGGACATGGCCCCCTGGGCATCTGAGAGGTGTCCCAGCTCCACGGTCACTGGTGTCCCGCACCAAGGAAACTGTCCCTGTCTTCATCTTCTCAGTTGGAGAAAAGGGCATCAATATTAAACTGACTGCTTGAAAAAGGAAAAAAGAAACACAGACAGCATCATAGTTTTTCCCACCCCCCCTGCCCGCAAGTCAGATCCACTAGCAGCTTGTGTGTTTATTTTTGCTTGTTTTCCGTATGTCTGCGAGCATCTGCCCCTCCCCTGCCTGCCCAGCCGCACGCTTCCAAGCCGCAGGAGAGGGCCAAGCCCCACCTGCTCTGGGTCTGGCCCCCTCTTCAGTGTGCCACTGCCACCTGCCACTCCTCCGCTCCGGCCACACTGGCCTTCCCACACGCCCCCTCGCCAGCCGTGCGCCTGTGCACCCCGGGCTCCTGCAGACTCACTTGGGAGGAAGAAGCCGCTCTGGCCGTGCAGCACCAGGAGCAGGCAGCAGTTTGCTGATGCCATTCCTTGATGTGGGTCAAACACAGAAGACTTCGGGGAGGGCTGCTGGCAGTTCGGTCCATGCGGGTTCATGTTCTTTGTTAACAATTGGTTTCCCCCAGAGACTTCCTTTCCTTGTACTAAACAGCCCCAGTGCGTCTGTCAGCTCAACCGCAGGCACGTGGATGCAGCGCTGATTGCTTCCAAAAACAGCCAAGGACCTGGCCCTGCGAGCTGCGGGCTGCATGCTTCAGACTCACGCGATGGCTGCTGGGGCGAGCAGGCAAGGGGGGCCTGCTGGTCAGAGGGGGGAGGACCCGAGGGTCAGAGGGGGGAGAGGACCTAAGGGTCAGAGGGAAGCGGGTCTGCTGATCAGAGGGAGGAGGACCCAAGGGTCAGAGGGAGGAGGACCTGAGGGTCAGAGGGAAGAGGGTCTGGTGGTCAGAGGGAGGAGGGTCTGGTGGTTAGAGGGAGGAGGGTCTGGTGGTCAGAGGGAGAAGGAACTGATGGTCAGAGGGAGGAAAGTCTGATGGCCAGGTATTTAAGATACTGCTGCTAATGATTACAGCAAATCACTTGAGTGGGTGTAACTATCCCTGTTACCGTATAGATGAAGGCACGAGGCTCCTAGAGTCCAATAAACATGCCTGACATCATTCAGTAGAACCTTAATCCCATATCTCTTTCCAACAACCTACATTTATTTCATATAATACATGGGGAGGCATATATGTTAAAGAGGTATTTCGAGATCACATCACACGTATGCTGTCATCTCTTGATTTATCTTCCTTGGTTTCATGTGGCTTCTGATGCAGTTTGCACGTTAACAGGCTCTGGACCTTAGGTTCATAGAGTGCTTTATGTTTTCACACCATGCTCCCATTCTCCACACCCCACCACCCGGGTCAGTAGACAAACATGCAAATGTGAGCCACTCTCAGCACTTCAGGGATGGTGTGGTAAAGGGTCCTGGGAGGGGGATAATCATTCCTAATCATTATATTATATCTCTGGGCTCCCAGAACTTATTTACCTATGAGTCAACATACACAGACATCCTGAGAGAACGGAGTCCAGTGTTTCCTGCAGCTGTGTCCTTCCTTAGTTTTACATGCAAATTTATAAAGTGTATTAAATGGAAAGCAAGGCAAAATGATATTTCAGGTGAAGAGAATACCATTTTCAGAAATTACTAGAACTGTGAGAAATACAATTGAATGGTCTCTGGGACAACAGATCATTTTAGATAGAGACAGCCCAAAGAATACATGTTTATATTTAAACTTGGAATTGACAAGGTGATTTTACAGACAGAAAAGTAACTGAAAAAAGAAACAAAATAAAAAGAGGCATTGAGTTCTGCACATGTGTTGTGCTGAGTTGGCAGCCCTGGCGTCTTCTGCTTGGAATGCTGTGTTGGAAATCGAGGTACATGGTGAATTGCTACAAACTTCTGTAGAGCTCACCACCCAACAGCAGCAGAAGACACATTCCCCTCCAGTGCACAGGGAACATTAGCCAGGACAGACCATATGCTAGGCCAAAAAACAAGTCTTAAATTTTAATATATGAAAAACATACAAAGTAACTTTTCTGACCACAGTGGGATGAATCTAGAAACCAATAACAGATGAAAAATTGTGGATGAAATACGTGGAAATTAAACAACACACTCAGAAGCAACCAATGGATTAAAGAAGAAACCACAAGATAAATTTTAAAAATACTCTGAGCTGAATTAAAATGAAAACACGACATATGAAACCTTACGGGATGCAGTGAAAGCAGGGCTTGGAGGGAAAATCATGGCTGTAAAGTATATTAAGAAATAGTTTCTCAGTCAGCACCTTAACATTCCACCTTAAAAAGCTCACAAAGGGAGAGCAAACTAAACCCAAAGCAAGCAGAAGGAAAAAGAGAACAGAGCAGAATAAATTAAAAGAGAACTGAAAAATAATAAATTAATGAAGCCAAGTGAATTCTTTGAAAATCAACAAAGTGACAAACATCTCGATAGGTGTGTCATATGTATCATTAGGAACTATTCAGGGTGAATTTTTAACGCCAGATGACTTCCTATAACCTCCCACCAAGTTAGTATCTCTCATGCATATTGATTCCAATCAACAATAGTCTTTCAGAAATCTACTTTGTAAGGAGTTATTTCTGTTATTCTTGTAAAGCACAAGTCTTTCAATAGATGATGATTTTCCACCATTACAACCAACTCTTCAATTTTCAGTTTAAGGCATTAGTTTTAGGAAAATTCCCTTTAAAATGAACATGTATAATGTTCAAGAAAGGATGTTTAAAAAAGGAGGAATTTCAACACAGTAGAATGCAATGGCAGAATGGAAAAAATCAAAAGTTTATGCAGAATAAAAACAGCACTTCTCACCTGGTTGGCCATAGGTAAATATGCCAGTCAGAATCCGAGTTTGGGAGTGAAACTCTGAATATTAGACAGCAGTAATATCTATTATAGGAATTAGACCTTACACATTTGTGGGGCAGACAGGGAGGCAAGGTCTGTAGGATGGACTTGCAAGCATCTGGTGGGGACCCTGGGATCTGGCAACTGGGAAGGAGAGCTGGGCACCAGACAGCAAAGAGCAGACACACCAAACCCCTCTGCTAGTTTCTTATCGGCATCTCTAACCACTGCTTCACTTTACCCCCCAAAGCTCTCACAACTCCATTTTTGGCCAGCTCTAACTCAGAACCATATACATACGGAAAGAGATCTGGGAAATTCCCAACATTGTAGGCTGATGGTAGAACAACCCATCACAGGTGAATCACCTAATATTTCTGCCTTTCCATCTCCTCCCCTGTTAAAAGGCTACACATCTATCTCATAGCTCTGCTGTGTCACAGGAGATAAACATAAAACTGTACATGTTCACAGCTGGTTTTTATTTTCGAGGGGCTAAATCAGAACCCATGTGTGGTGACAAACGTGTTATAAGATCAGAGGGGGAACTGAGCAGACCCAACTGTACTCTCCTGCCCAATGTGGGATTTGTCTGAGACGCACACGTTGCACACGCCTTGGAGAGCTCTGTCTTCCTTGCTAGCTTATGAAAGCCCCTCCCACCAGGCCTCTCCATCAGTGACTCACGCGTGTGAATATCACTGGAGGGGACCAAGTCTTGGCTGGCTGGCCACTGCTCGCCCTGATGACCACTAACAGAGGTCTCTCTCTTCACCCTTCAGGTGAGGCATTCATGGTGTGTCCATGTATCTATTAAATTTTCAAAGGCTCCGGACCCCTTTCCACAAAAGGGTCACGACCTGCACAAGTTTATTGCTCCTCCCCATTACTATGGACCACTGACCTTTAGGAAAGCATTCATGTTCTATAAAAATGCCAGTGATACTCTGGAAACAAGAGCTCCAGATTTCACAGCGTTTCTGGAGACTGTCCATCCTCTATCAAAAATCAATGCATTGCCATCTTCCTGCTGTCTCAGATGTGGAGCTGAAGACAGTTCATAGAGATGCCATCCCAGTTGTGAAGAAAGAGATTTACAGCTGCTTAAATAACAACCCGTATTTCCTTGTTGCTTATTCTGAACCTGCTGAATCTTGAAGAAGAGCTGTATGTCTCTGACACAGGTGGCAGTGGACTCATTCATCTTATAATCACTTGCAGGTTTTTTTCTTCCTGCCTGTCAGCTTTCAGACGACACAACTCGACATTTAGACACAAGCATCTCCTCTTCGTCCCATCATCTGTGCCAGCTTCAGTCTCATCCAGACTGTATTTTGTCTTCCACATGCATGATTGCAGCAGGCTTAGCTCCTACGGTAGACTAGCAGAGCTATGGGTGTCACCTCCAGGTCTCAGTCTCGGAACCCAGTGCTGGGCTCTACTAGGATGGCAAACCCTCCGTCAGGGGAGCTTCTGGGCCACACCCTGTTCCATGCTTGGAAACACCGCTTGTGGCTCCGCTCATTGGGTGTCTGCTCCATCTCACTCAGCCTTCTCCCATCCCACTAGGCAGATCAGATCACAAATGCTCAGTTAAGTTAAGCTCATTAGCAGCAGATTCTAGTACGAATCCCTCCTAAGCTCAAGGCACTTGCCATTCATTTGGCAAAAGTCACTATGTCTGTGTAGTGAGCTGGCAACTTCCAAGTTACAGTGAACAATGAAAAAAAATAAACATTTGCAAGAGAAGCAAGAGGAAGGGCCAAAAGGAATCTGAGTCTCCTTTTCAGGACCGTCCTTGAAAGAAACTAGCACTGAGGGACTTCCCCAGTGGTCCAGTTGTTAAGAGTCTACTCCCTCCCCCCACTGCAGGGGCCCAGGTTCAACCCCTGGTCAAGGAGCTGGACACTAAATGTTGCAACTAAGAGTATGCATGCTGCAGCTAAGCATTTGCATGCCACAGCGAAAAGATCCTGTAGACTGCAAGGAAGACTGGAGATCCTGCACGCTGGAACGAAGACCCAGCACAGCAAAATAAATAAATGAAAGTTAAATTAATTTAAAAACACTAGCACTGCAGTAATTGGAGAAGGAAATGGAAACCCACTCTAGTGTTCTTGCCTGGAGAATCCCAGGGATGGGGGAGCCTGGCAGGCTACAGTTTGTGAGGTCACAAAGGTCTGACATGACTTAGTGGCTAAACCACCATAGTACTTAGTCCGTAAAAGGATGTATTAAAAAATAGGTAAAAGATAATTCCTTCAAGGCAATACACATACCTCAGAGGTAAAAAGCAGGGTACATAATATATAGATTAGTCCAATAAATTATTTTGAGTGACTACTTTGTGACTCTCATGTGAGATGGTAATACTTATAAATTTGTTATCTTTTATGGAATAACAGACTGTCTGAATAGATCTAGTAGATAAAGTGCTTGGGAAATGAGCAGGACAAATTACATTTCTGACAGTCTGAGCAAGCAATCTCTTTAATGTATGTTTTGGGTTAGGCATGCATTAATTCTCATGGGTCCACCTCACTGCTACAGAATGCAAACTCTTGTGAAAAGAGGTCTTTTGATGCATTATGAAGCCTTGAGGTCCTCATTCTGAGAAAGTCACTTCACCAACTTAAACTGAGTTGAAGAAGAACAGGATTGCATTTTCCCAGGGCTCAATCAGAGTCTGGGATTTGCTTATATATATATATGTGGTGTGTGTGTGTGTGTGTGTGTGTGTGTGTGTGTGTGTGTGTGTGTGTGTGTGTGTGTGTGTGTATTAATCCTACTATCTTATTTTCATAGAATGCTCTCTAAGTTCACCTTGGAGAGAATCTGCAGGTCTTGAATAATTGTGATACCTGGTTAAACAAAAGTTTGGCTGGATTAATAAGTAAAGAAAAGGTTGAGAGATGGGTGAGGAATGAGGACACCAGCACTTTATACAGGCAGCTCATCCGGCAGTTCAAGGGAGGCTGAGATGAAGGGATGTTTGAAACTCAAGCAGAGCCTGAGAAGACCATTCTCAGACATCTGCTTAATAACAGATGTCTCAGGTTTTGTTTTACTGGGCAAAGTACTAGTTGAATTAGTCACTTCTTAGTGACTTTTTGGAGAAGTATCAAATCTAACTATAAATGAATTGCTTCAGGTCAAATTTACCTTAGAAGCCCTTGTGGAACAGCAAAGGCCAAAACATAGATGCTTACTGCCCCTTTGAGAAGGGGATATTCAACAGGAACCCTGATTCTAAAAGACAACCAGAAATAAGAAGTTTGAATCAAGTATTTTATGTATTCTTTTCAAAGAAAGATGAATAGAAAGGTTTTATTCAGGAGAGTATGTATGCATTCCTCTGTCCATCTACCCACCCATCCATCCAACCACCCATCTATCCATCCACCCACCCATCCATCCACCCACCTATCCATCCATTCATCCATCAACCCACCCACCCATCCACCCATCCATCCATCTAACCATCTATCCATCCACTCACCCATCCATCCACCCATCCATCCACCCACCCATCCATTCATCCATCCATCAATACATCTATCCATCCACCCACCCATCCATACACACACCTATCCATCCACCAACCCATCCATCCACCCACTCATCCATCCATCCACACGTCTATCCATCCACCCACCCGCCCATCCATCCACACACCTATCCATCCACCTACCCATCCATCCACCTACCCATCCATCCACCCACCCACCCATCCATCCACACATCTATCCATCCACCCACCCACCCATCCATCCACACACCTATCCATCCACCTACCCATCCATCCACCCACTCATCCATCCATCCACACATCTATCCATCCACCCACCCTCCCATCCATCCACACACATATCCATCCATCTACCCATCCATCCACACACCCATCCATCCATCCACACACCTATCTATCCACCTACCCATCCACCCACCCACGCACCCATTCATCCGTACACTCATCCATCCACCCTCCCTTTCATCCATCCAGGCATCCATTCCTTCAACCATTATTTATTCAATTCTTATTTGATGAGAAAATTTTTAACTACAGTTTATTTTCAATATCATGTTAGTTTCAGATGTACAGCTTCAGATTATTTTCCACTAAAGGTTATCACAAGATACTAAATAGAGTCCCTGTGCTATACAGTAAATCCTTGTTTATATATTTTATATACAGAGGTATGTATCTGTTAATCTCATACGCCTAATTAATCCCTCCCCTTCCTCTTTCTCCATTGGTAACCATAAGTTTGTTTTTCTGTCTGGGAGTCTGTTTTATAAATAAGTTGATTTGCATTTCTTTTTAAAAATTCTCCATGGAAGTGATAGCATATTAATATCCGTCTGACTCAATTCACTTAGTCTGATTATCTCTAAGTCCAGCCATGTTGCTGCAAATGGCATTATTTCATTCTCTTTTAAACTGAGCAGTATTCCTGGATATATGTACCACATCTTTATCCATTTATCTGTCAATGGACATCTAGGTTGCTTCCATGTCCTGGCTGTTGTAAACAGTGCTATGAACATAGGGGTGCGTATTTCTTTCTGAATTGTTACTTTGTCTGGATATATGCCCAGGAGTGGGACTGCTGGGTTATATGGCAGATCTATTTTTAGTTTTTTTGAGGAACCTCCATATTGTTTTCCATAGTGGCTGCACCAACTTACATCCCCATCAACCATGTAGGAGGGTTCCCTCTTCTGGAGGAAAAAAATTAAAGGAAGCAAAAGACAGTTCCAGATTTTTAAAGTGTATTATCTACCTGAGTAACTAACTGAAGTACGTCTTAGCCAGCACACCTAGCACAGGCCTGTGAGAGTGGATGTGTGAGGGATGATGACCACTGAGTGCTTCGTAAAGGTAAGCATCTGACCATTTGTCACATAAACACACATTCAGCTTCATATCTGACTTTGTAACTAAGTTGCTAATAACTGGAGTGAGATCCTTTCCTTCTGCTTAGAATCTGAACTGTCACATAAAGTCCCCTTTGCCTGGAGGACTGAATCCTGGTCTGCACCTCATCCTAAATCATCTCAGCACACCTGTGAGCCCTGGGCGCAGGGCAGCCACAGTGCAGGGCCAGGAGTGAGGAATAATTTCTCTCCCTCTCTCTCCACCGGCCACACCTTCCTCAGCCCTCGTATTTCTAAGCAAGCCCGGGTCAGGATCAGACCCGTGGCTGCAGAAGAGCACTCAGCACAAACCTAAAGACCGAGCGTCACAGAAAGTGGGTGGAGCTCAGGGCAGACATTCCGGTAGCAGCAGATGGCAGAAGCCTCCCGGGCACAGATGGAAACATCAGGAGAAGTGGAAGTCGGGGGGCTCACTGCGGTGAGAGAGTAATTATATCATTAACATTGAGAGTACCATTCCCGACTTGCCTCCATTTCTGCAAATGCCTCTGTGATGCATTATGGCCAATATGCATGGAAAATTTTTAGGAGCAGAGGAGGGTAAATTGGAAAATATGGGTTCTTTCACCCAATTCCTGCCTATTTGGTCCTTAATGAAATTCAACCATTTTTTTTTTTTTAAATTTAGAAATACATGTGCTTCCCCATTTTTCTGTGAAGGAAAAGGATCCTGACTTAATATTTAAACATATTTCAGTGATGTGTGAAAATAACCCTTAATTACACAACCGGCCTCCCATCAACAGCATACCCCTGTAGGGTCAGTGACATGCTCCCATCTTCACACCCCTGGAGAGTTTCTTTAGTTATTAGCACAGTTGGTGTCTCAGATGGTAAAGAATCCGCCTGCCAATGCAGAAGACCCAGGTTCAAGCCCTGGGTGCAGAGCCCCCTGGAAAGGAAACAGCAGCCCACTCCAGAACTCTTGCCTGGAAATGCCACAGACAGAGGAGCCTGGCAGGCTATTGCCCATGGCTCACAAAGAGTCAGACAGGACTTAGCGACTGAAACAACAGCAACCAGGTGAAAGGTCCTGGTCCAGTGTGAGGACAAAGAAAAACAGATCAGAAGAGGCCTCTAATTTCATCAACTAAATCACGCTTGCAAACAAAGAAAAAAAATACCTGCTTGTTTTTACCTTTATTGCCCCCTCTGGCATTACCTAGACAAGAAAATAACTGAAATAGTATTTTCCACTAGCCTCTGGCATAAATCATGATTCACTCTGGCAGGTGCCTCAGCAGCATAAGCACCTCCAATGATGGTCACGGCTGGTGTTTCCTGAGTGGGTGTTGTGTGCCAGGCACGGTTAGAATAGCCTGGTGTGGGTTCTCCTGTTTGGGGCTCACACCGTGGTTGCGAGGCACACACAGCTCCTAGCCTGTGTTACAGGTGAGGACTCCATGACACAGCAGGGTGAATCAGCTGGGCCAGTGACTTCTCCTTCAACTCAGTCAATTCCCCTGGTTCCGGGGATGGCTCACTGCTCCCCAGAACCCTGCAAGTATGATGGGAGAGCCCTGCTTAAAAATACACTCAGGCCCCACTGGGGACAGAGTTGAGGATAATCATACATCACAAAAACGCAAGTGTCCGGCCCGGCAACCAACCTAGTGCATTGTCCAATCTGGTCTTCTGAACCCATTCGAGTTCTGTTTTTATACTTGAACTTGGAACCCCCATTCTGGATTCCCTTCTGTCCCCAGACAGCAGTGGCTCCCTCAAATGGCCCCTCCTATTTACCCCTCCTTTCCCTTCTCTCCTAACCTTTATCCTAAAATTGTTTTCATCAAGCCCTCCAGACCCCAGGGATCTCCACTTTCTCCTCCCTCTGGACCATCAGATGCCCCAGACCCTGAAAGCTCTTCTAACTTTGAATTAGAAAGCACTTTCCAAATCCTGGAGCCGAGGTCTGCTCCACAACCTGCAGACGATGGAGAGCTCCCTATTCCTTCCTTCGCGTGGGTTGAGACCAAAAGTGGAACCTTCTAAGAAATCCTTACATACAAGTCAAGGCCAGTTTTTCCTGTGGAAGATCCACTCAACACCACCAAAGCCCCCCACTCTTTGGCTCACCCTATTTCCGACGGACATACACCGCCTCTCCTCTTGCTCTCACCCCATATATTGTGAATGCACATCACCTCTCTCCCCGTCAGGCTGTGCACATGGTTGGCAAAGGCCTGATTTCCCTTTGCAGTTTCCTCTCCCCTGTCTGTCCTTGTCCATCTGCTCAGCTCTGGCTATTACTGTATACCCACTGGGTAACCAACACCAGATTCAGGGGATGGCAGAGGTTCTCCCCTGACTGCGAAGAGATTCGCCCATAGAACTTTCCATCTCAGGAAACTCAGCCCCTTACTGAAATGTGAGGAAGGCACCATGTGTCCCTGCTTCCTGCAGCCACACGAGATGCGCTGAGCTGGCACCCAGGAGCACCACCCCTTGAATTGGATTGAACTGAACAAACTCACTGAACTGAATATTTCTGCATTGGAAACCCCAACAGGAGAGGCACCAGGGTCAGATTTGGTCTCCTCCCACACACAGCTCCCCCTTCATCTGTTGCCTGAAAACCACACTTGAGCCATGTGAAATGCTCTGGTCAATGACTTGAAAAGTGTCGATCAACATGAAGTCAGCCTATTAAGTGCTGTGTTTTACCTCTTTTAGCTCCTTCTCCTCTCCGTTACAGCGTCAGTTCACTCTCTCCCACTCCCCTCGGAGTGGACCCTCCACATATCAGAGGCGACTGGTCTTGCAGACCCCCGACTCCCATTCCCATGAGGGCCCTGGGCTCTGAAGGGTCCCCTCTCCGTGTTCTGCCATCAAAACAAGGCCGTCAGGGCCTCCTCTGTCAGGGGTTCAGTGTCCTGATGGTGACAATGGGTGTTTAATGGGTTGTTACTCGAATCAATTAATTCCCACCATCTTTACCCCCGAAGAAGAATAACATCCTACCAGAGATAAAATGCACACACCAGCAATTCATATTTTCAGGCAACTTTAAAATGATTATGGCAGTTAGAAGCATCTAGCAAAGTAGGCGGCACAGATGAGCAGGGTGAATCTTCCTGTCCCCACCGTCCAGATTCTGCCCATTGTTCCCCATTTTGCGCAGTTACTCTTCATCTACTTTAAAAATTACTTCCAGTGAACAGAAATGTTAAGACTTTCTTTTCCTGTAAACAACTTAGTATGCATCTTTAAAAAATCTGTGTGGGCCAGCTCTGAAAAATGGAGACTTCATTCCCTAGATATTCTCCTGTGTAATTACTGATAATTTAAAACATTTTGCCGTTGCTCTTTAGTCATTAAGTCATGCATAACTGCTTGCAAGCCTGTGGACTATAGCCCACCAGGCTCCTCTGTCCATGGGATTTCCCAGACAAGAATATTGGAGTGGGGCCATTCCCTTCTCCAGAGGCTCTTCATGACCCAGGGATCGAACCCATATGTCCTGCACTGGCAGATGGATTCTTTACCTCTGGGCCATCAAGAAATTTTATTTTACACTTTTTTTTTTTAAAGGACCTCCCTGGTGGTCTAGTGGTTAAGTCTCTGTACTTCTAATGCAGGAGGTATGGGTTCGATTCCTGGTGTGGGAACTAAGATCCTGCATGCCCTACTGCATCATCAAAATAAATAATTTTTTTAAAGTTTAAAAAAATGTTCAGGATGGGGGACACATATGCACACCCATGGCTGATTCATGTCAATGTATGGCAAAAACCATTACAATATTGTAAAGTAATTAGCCTCCAATTAAATCATTTTTTAAAAATGAATAGAATTTCTGAACGTCATCTAGCTCTCATCCAAGAACTTCCGTGATTATTCAAGAATGGCTTATGGAGCTGGTCTGTTTCAATAAGGATGTATCCAAGGCCCCCAGGTTGCCCGTGGGGGCTGCGGCGCTGTCGGAAAGAACAGGCCAGGAGGGACTACTACTGAGGCTCCTGCTCTTTGTCTCTCCTGGCGTCCATACTGATGCTCCACATCTGTGTCTCCTGAGAGCTGAAAGTGAGACCTAAATGCTTGGTTCGGTTCAGTTCAGTTCAATCACTCAGTCATGTCCGACTCTTTGCGACCCCATGAATCCCAGCACACCAGGCCTCCCTGTCCATCACCAACTCCTGGAGTTCACCCAAACTCACATCCATCGAGTCAGTGATGCCATCCAGCCATCTCATCCTCTGTCGCCCCCTTCTCCTCCTGCCCCCAATCCCTCCAAGCATCAGGGTCTTTTCCAATGAGTCTCTTCACATGAGCTGGCCAAAGTATTGGAGTTTCAGCTTCAGCATCATTCCTTCCAAAGAATCCCAGGGCTGATCTCTTTTAGGATGGACTGGCTGGATCGCCTTGCAGTCCAAGGGACTCTCAAAAGTCTTCTCCAACACCACAGTTCAAAAGCATCAATTCTTCAGTGCTCAGCTTTCTTCACAGTCCAACTCTCACATCCATACATGACCACAGGAAAAACCATAGCCTTGACTAGACAGACCTTTGTTGGCAAAGTAATGCCTCTGCTTTTCAATATGCTGTCTAGGTTGGTCATAACTTTCCTTCCAAGGAGTAAGCGTCTTTTAATTTCATGGCTGCAATCACCATCTGCAGTGATCTTAGAGCCCCCAAAATAAAGTCTTACACTGTTTCCACTGTTTCCCCATCTATTTGACATGAAGTGATGGGACCAGAGGCTGTGATCTTCGTTTTCTGAATGTTGAGCTTTAAGCCAATATTTTCACTCTCCTCTTTCACTTTCAACATTCAGCTTAAACTCAGTCACTTCTTGGCATGTGAAGCTGGCCTCTCATCCTGCATCATGGGATATGTTTGTCCTGCTGTTGGGGATGTGAAGACTGATAACTGGGTTTAAGTGGTGACGGCCAGCCCTCTCCAGTATAAAGGCACCTTTCTGACCCTGCAGCCAGCCAGTGACCCCTTAGGTGGGTGCTGCAGTGCTATGTGAATACCCTGATCGAATCTTTCGAGCCACACATTGTCCTTGTTGTTCAGCCTTCTTTGGTGGCTCCGATGGTAAAAGTCTGCCTCTAATACGGGAGACCCAGGTTCAACCCCTGGGTCGGGAAGATCCCCTGGAGAAGGAAATGGCAAGCCCACTCCAGTCTTCTTGCCTGGATAATCCCATGTTGCTGTTCACTCACTCAGTTGTGTCCGATTCTCTGTGGCCCCATGGACTGCGATGCATCAGACTTCCCTGTCCATCACCATCTCCTGGAGCTTGCTCAAACTCATGTCCATTGGGTCAGTGATGCCACCCAACCATCTCATCTTCTGTCATCCCCTTCTCCTCCTGCCCTCAATCTTTCCCAGTATTGGTCTTTTTCAATGAGGCAGCTCTTCCCATCAGGTGGCATGCATGGCATTAGCCTACCTTGATTGTTTTGGTAAGGGCTCCAATATGGCACATCCAAGCAAGGAAGGACTCTGAGCGGGCTGTCGGGCCACCTGGGGAACTGATGGCTGGGAGTGGGGTTGGGGGCAGGTGGGCCTGCAGGTGGGCAGGGAGAAACACAAACCCATCTTTGGCTCCATGCTGGGCCCCCAGAAGCCCTGTAGGGTCTGTTCTAAGAGTCCTGCAGGGGTGCAGGCACCTCCCAGGGGTCTCACGCATCTGCCTAGAAGCGAGCTGGCCGGCGGATCACAGAGCTAGGGCTGAGGTATACAAGGTGCCCTTTTATATGTTTGGGTGAATACATTGCTTTATTTTCCTTTTCCTTTCATTCCCCAGCCCTCATGAATTATTTATTTGTTATTAAATTCAACTGAATGAGATTTCAAAGGCAAGGAAAATTGCTGAAGTTCAAATGAAATCAGATTATCACGATGAGCTCAGCGATGGTGGGTGGGGGGTGGGGGGTGGCGGGTGGCACAGAGTAACTCAGTCTGCTCTTGTGAAGGGCCTTCGGGCGGGTTTTCCGGGCCTGGCTCTGGGACGTCACCAGGCATGGAAGGTCCCCCAGTCAGTGTTGGTGTCACAGAGCCCCAGAGCCAGAGCATCTCCATACCTGATCCAGGCACTGGGCCATCCTGGCCCTGTATCAGGCTTCCTACAGCCAGGCCTGAGTGCCACCGGGAGAGCACAGCCCTGAATTCTTCATACACACTGCCGAGGGGACTGTCCCCAATCTCTACATCTGTTCTCGCAGTAGGTCTGCCTTCAGGGCTCCCCTTGCTTAGTCTGTGCTCACAGACTCTCCCCTCCAGGCCCTTCCGGCCCCTTCACCGGCGCCCTCTCCTGTGCCCACTCCACTCCGCCACACTAGCCTCACATCCCTGCCATCAGGGATCCGGTGGTCCAGGTCCCTTCCACTATGTAGGTAAAGCACTTCCGTCTCCCCGGGCGACAGGCTGGTTCCAGCTCACACTCTGGTCTCAGCTCACGGGGAATCTTCTCACAGAACAGACCTCCCAAGCTCCCCACCCTAGTCACTCTTCACATGCCTCCTAAGAGTCGCCATCACCTGAGTACTGTCTGTTTCTCATTCATCGACCACCTCTTACCTCCACTCGGACACAAACTGAATGAATGATGAGGGACTCGCCAGCACCCAGCCCGGTACAGGGAGCGTGGCAGGACCCCTCCACGATTGTGTGCTGTATAAAAAAATGCAAAGAAAAGGACCCTGCAGAGCATGCAGAGCTCCACGTCAGTGGCCTCAGCACCACTCAGGGCTTGATGTTCCAGACCAACACCGTGAGGTGGGCAGAGTGAGCATTCATGAGGCTGGGGCTCTGTTTCTCCCTTTGCAACAATGACGACGATGTGTAATATGTTTCATGGTCTTTATTTGATCCTTTGGCCAGAATATGAATCAGGCCTGTTTTGCTCACCCCTGAAAAGGCACCGCCCAGCAGCATGTTCAGTGAATGCACACAGAGGAGGCGCTGCCTCTTGGGCCCTAGGAAGTGACTTGAGACAGAGCAGACCCATCTTCTGTCCCTATTCCAAAGGCATCGAGCCCCCAGTAGGGAAGACGGACTGGCACGGAAACATGACCTTTGCAACAGAAACAGCTTTGAGGGTGATGCTCCGGGAGCAAAGAAGGAAGTGAGTGATTGAGCCTGGGTTGCTCATGATGTTTTCGACATGAAATGATCTCTGCCTGAGTCCCAAGGATGGCCAGACGCACTCTCTCTCCTTCATGGTGCAGCAGAAATGGAATGAGCAGAGGCGCAGACCAGGGGCAGCTTCGTAGGTTTGGGGATTTGGGGTTGATGCGATAGGTGGGTCTCAAGGTGCCTGTGGGGCATGGAGGACAGGAGGCCTGGAAAGGGCATGGTTCACGTGCCAAAGAGCCCCTGGCCGGCGATGAGCAGTGAGGACTCTTCCTGAAGATTCGGCCCCTGGAAACCTTGAGTTCAAAGGACGGAGACCTGACCCCTCCCAGGTTCCTTGATGGCTCAGTGGTAGAGACTCTGCTGCCGAGGCAGGAAATGTGGGCTCGATCCTTGGGTCAGGAAGACCCCTGGAGAAGGAAATGGCAACCTGCTCCAGTACTCTCCCCATGGACAGAGGAGCCTTGTGGGATAAAGAGTCGGACACGACTGAGCGACTAAACAACAAAAAGCAACAACGTGAACAGGGCCGAGTGCTGCTCACAGCCACACCTCTGTCCTGCTGAATCGGAGCTGAGGTTTGGCTATGGATGGACTGGACGGACCAGGAAGCCCAGAGGCAGACGCTCTTTGATTAGCTCTTTGATTAGATCATCTCTCACTTTGGAGATTCAGGCCAACGTTCTGCACATTAATGACCAAATAAGGAGGGGGCAGTAGCCCATCAGCTGGGCCTTACCCCCACCCACTTGGCTTCTTTTATACGAGCCGTCTGATTATTCATCAGGGAAGCAAGGTGGACGAGCATTTGCTCTTCCTTCGAGTGTTTATATCCCTATTATGGTTATATTTGGGGATGCATTATTGCGTGCGTGCTCAGTCATGTCCAACCCTTTGCGACCCCATGGACTGTAGCCCACCAGGCTCCTCTGTCCATGGGATTCTCCAGGCAAGAATACCTTTGGGTTGCCATTTCCTCCTCCAGGGATCTTTCCAACCCAACGATCAAACCTATGTCTCCTGCATTGCAGGCAGTTTCTTTACCATCTGAGCCTCCAGGGAAATCATGCGCCTGGGACGCATTATTTATATGCTAAAAGCTACAACATGGAGAAGCAGATAAATGCCCAGCAGAAGAAACCCAGAGGTGTCTGTAACAGCGGAAGGATCCCTGAAGAAAGTCCCAAATGGGTCCCCTGTCCAGGCTGTCAAATAAATTCATGGCTGCAGCCTGTTTCAGAAGTCACAGGAGCTTGGACATATGAATAGCTTGCCTTCTGAGTCATCAGAATACAGGCGCTGGTGTCACTAAGCGGGCTCCGCTCCGGGCGCCGCCCCGACTTTGACAGAGTGCAGGAGGAAGAGCTCATCAGTCCTCCCTGCTCATTCATCATGCGTGCCCAATTTTCCAGCCACTGACAAATGATCTTCATAAAATATGACTAAATCGTCCATGAAGCAACATTTCTCAAGGTCTAGCCAACAAATATCAAGGAATCACAGCACCCCTCGCTTACCCTTTCAGCCAGGTGCCTTTCTGAACCATCGTCCATCAGCTGGAGAGATGGGTCAACGTGCAGAGGGGTGGACCCAGTACAAGGAGACTGGGATTCCAGGAAGAAGAGGGAACATGGGATCCCTCAGGCCATGTGGTCATTAAAGGACCAACTGAGGGACAGACAGGATGGTCAATATCCTGGGTAATGAACGTCCTGAAACTCAGAGATGAAGGAGCTGGGGCAGCGGGTCTGCAAACCCAAGGACTGAGGGTGTCTCCTGCATTAGCAGGCAGACTCTTTACCACCAGCACCACCTGGGAACTCATGAGGACTGGGGGCTAGATGTTTGAACCCCTGGCATCATAAATGCTTTCCCCAAATGGTCAATTAGGTCCTCCTTCAGATGTTTACTGAGCAAATAAGGGGAGGGATGAATGAATGAACAGGAGCAAGGTGAAAAGCAAAAGCATTCAAATTCTGTGCACACGGCCCCCAAGCAGTTCCAATTATGAGCTCTAATGACATTCTGACCACATGTTTCTGGCTTTTGCAATACAGTAACCATGGCTCATCACTGTCTTATCTGCTTTGCCTTTCCCTCCCTTCTAAGCATCTCGATGTGTTTAATTCTGCTCCTTTCATTGTTTCTCTGGAGGCTCAGACAGTAAAGAATCCACCTGTAATGCGGGAGACCCAGGCTTGATTCCTGGGGTCAGGACTATCCCCTGGAGAAGGGCATGGCAACCCACTCCAGTGTTGTTGCCTACAGAATTCCATGGACAAAGGAGCCTGGGCGGCTATAGTCCATGGGGTCGCAAAGAGTCAGATATGACTGAGCGGCTATCATTTTTCATTGTTTGGGATTATAGCTATGAGTCTTGAAAGAAATGAGAAGGAAAGAAGGAAGGAAGGGAGGATGGCGGAGGGGGAAGAGACAAGAAGAAAAGGGGGAAATCACTACTGTTTACTGAAAGGATTCTCAGATGGCTTAGTGGTTAAAGAACCCGCCTGCCAATGCAGGAGACACAGGAGACACAGGTTCAGTCCCTGGGCTGGGAAGAGCCTCTGGAAGAGGAAATGGCAACTCACTCTAGTACCCATGCCTGGAGAACTCCATGGACAGAGGAGCCTGGTGGGCTACAGGCCACTGGGTCGCAAAGAGTCGGACACGACTGAGTAATGGAGCCCACCGTATTTACCGAGCTCCAGCTGGTGTGAGCATAATAAGGCAGTTAATTCTCATTGGCTTTTTCTGGACTATGTAGGAAACTGCAGACAAGTCTTGATACAGAGTTATGTCTTGTGGTAGAAAGAAGCGCAGGATGGTAATGGAGCTCACAGGATGAGCAATTAATCTGAATTCAGAGTGCCAGAGGGAGTTTTTCAGAAAAGTATATCCTGAGGGATCGGTAGGATATGCCTGGGATGGGGACACGGGGAGGATTCAGCAGTCAGGGGCAACAAAGGCCCAGCAACACGAGGCGGCTGAAGGTGTGCAAGGCAGAAGGCGTACACACACAGGCCACCACAACACAACCGGATGGACTCTCACAAGGATGAGCCAGTGCTGCGGAACCACACAAGCGCAGACCCGCTGTGGGTCCTGATGGAAGGTCAAGCACCGGGCGGAAAGGGACTTAGGGCGTGCTGGGCTTCGACGAGATTGGAGAACATGTGTCTTAAGGATTCAGCAGGCTTTTTGTCAACCAGTGACAGCAGGGAAGGTCTGGGTCAGTGAAAGCTGATAATCATCAGCAAGAAACAAAGCCTAGTCTTGCCTCTTCTGCCTTGGGGTCCCTCTGAGCAACTCTCGGGTTAACTGCTGGGTGTGGTGGGTGATGAGCCATAGAAGGCACACTGGACCCAGAGAATGAGCACCAAATCACTCTAGGGAACAGAAGGCCATTCCATCAAGGAGCCACCTCTAAAAGTCTAGTCAAATTTAGTTTAAAAGTTCCCCTGAGATCTGTAGACTCATCTGCTGACAAGAACACTCAAGAGTACCTCAAACTTTACAATCCGAACTGTACCCCCAAAGATGGCTCTGCTACAGTGTCCCCATCTCAAAAAAACCCACAAAAACTGGCAACTCCACGCTTCCCGGTCTGCAGCGGAAACCTTGCTTTTGTCTCCTCCTGGATTCCCCCAAGGACTCTGTCAGCAAATCCTGGCAAGTTCACTTATAATTTATCCTTAGTATGTCCACTGCCAGAACCCTGGCAAGGTCACCACCAAGTCTTGCCTGGATTCCTAACCATCATCCTGCTCCCTGGGGACCAGAGAGATCCTAGTGACAGAGGACACGCCTCTTCCCTCCCACCCTCCAGCAGCTGCCGGTTCCCTCTGGTTAAAGCCAAGTTCCTTAAGTGATGGCCGATAAGACAGGACCTGATGAGGCTCCTCCTTGGGGCCCTGGCCTTGAGTACGATGGCCTCCTTGACGTCTCTGTAACAGAACAGCCCCCTCCCACCTCAGGGCCTTTGCGCTTGCTCTGCTCTCTTCTTACTCCCAGGAGCCCATGGTTCACTCCCTGCTTTATTCCGCTCTTTGGGCAAACGTCAGCTTCTCAGCGCAACCTCAGGGCTACACTTTTCATAACTTTAAGCCATTTCTTCCAACTCCCCAATACGTTCCTTGTTCTTTTTTCCTTAGAATTCATCACTAGATAGAACATAATAATTCATACTGATTTGTTTGCTTGGGTTTTTTGTTTGTTTGTTTCTACCCATTAGACTGTAAGTCCAGGAAGGAGATTAAGCCAGTCAATCCTAAAGGAAATCAACCCTGAATATTCATTGGTAGGACTGTTGCTGAAGTTGAAGTTTCACCACTTTGGCCACATGGTGAGAACAGCCCACTCACTGGAAAAGACCCTGATGCTGGGAAAGACTGAAGGCAGGAGAGGAAGGGGACGACAGGATGAGATGGCTGGATGGCATCACTGACTTAATGGACATGAGTGTGAGCAAACTCCTGGAGATACTGAAGGACAGGAAGCCTGGAGTGCTGCCGTACATGGGGTTGCAAACAGTCGGATACGACTTAGCGACTGGACAACCACCACCAGTGAAAGACAAGATTTTTGGCTGCTCACTGCTGCACCTAAAGTGGTTGACACTGTGTCTGAAGCTGGGCACATATCTGGGACTCAGTGTCCACTGATGCATGAATGGCTTATTTCATGTCTAACATAAGCTGGTGTTGCCAGAATTCACTGAAGGCAGGGTAATGGAGTAGATTACTCCATTCCCCTCTGAGTCAAATGAGCCCCTTCCTGTCATAAAACAAACTTCTACTTTACTTCACTGGATTACACTTTTACTCTGTGCAAAATAAGTGCTTCTCTTTTGCCATTCTCCCTAATCACTGTAGCTCTTTCATCTAGATCAGTACATTAGAGCAAGTGCTGATGTGACGGTTTGCAAAGCGAACCTACAGGCTGTTTACGGTTTGTCTGCACAAGCAGCCTGGCGTGACTTACTTTCCAAGTACAGAAATTCCATGGGGCAAGAACGACTTTCAGTTCATTTCAGTTGCTCAGTCGTGTCTGACTCTTTGCGACCCCATGAATCCCAGCACACCAGGCCTCCCTGTCCATCACCAACTCCCAGCGTTCACTCAGACTCACGTCCATTGAGACAGAGACAGTGATGCCATCCAGCCATCTCATTCTCTGTCATCCCCTTCTCCTCCTGCCCCCAATCCCTCTGAGCATCAGAGTCTTTTCTAATGAGTCAACTCTTCTCATGAGGTGGCCAAAGTCTTGGAGTTTCAGCGTTAGCATCATTCCTTCCAAAGAATACCCAGGACTGATCTCCTTTAGGATGGACTGGTTGGATCTCCTTGCAGTCCAAGGGACTCTCAAGAGTCTTCTCCAACACCACAGTTCAAAAGCATCAATTCTTCAGCACTCAGCTTTCATCACAGTCCAACTCTCACATCCATACATGACCACAGCCTTGACTAGATGGACCTTTGTTGGCAAAGTAATCTCTGCTTTTCAATATGCTATCTAGGTTGATCATAACTTTTCTTCCAAGGAGTAAGCGTCTTTTAATTTCATTGCTGCAGTCACCATCTGCAGTGATTTTGGAGTCCAAAAAATTAAAGTCTGACACTGTTTCCATTGTTTCCCCATCTATTTCCCATGAAGTGATGGGACCAGATGCCATGATCTTTGTTTTCTGAATGTTGAGCTTTAAGCCAACTTTTTCACTTTCCTCAAGAGGCTTTTTAGTTCGTCTTCACTTTCTGCCATAAGGGTGGTGTCATCTGCATATCTGAGGTTATTGATATTTCTCCCAACAATCTTGATTCCAGCTTGTGCTTCTTCCAGCCCAGTGTTTCTCATGATGTACTCTGCATAGAAGTTAAATAAGCAGGGTAACAATATACAGCCTTGACGTACTCCTTTTCCTATTTGGAACCAGTCTGTTGTTCCATATCCAGTTCTAACTGTTGCTTCCTGACCTGCATATAGGTTTCTCAAGAGGCAGGTCAGGTGGTCTGGTATTCCCATCTCTCTCAGGATTTTCCACAGTTTATTGTGATCCACACAGTCAGAGGCTTTGGCATAGTCAATAAAGCAGAAATAAATGTTTTTCTGGAACTCTCTTGCTTTTTTGATGAGCCAGTGGATGTTGGCAATTTGATCTCTGGTTCTGCTGCCTTTTCTAAAACCAGCTTGAACATCTGGAAGTTCACGGTTCACGTATTGCTGAAGCCTGGCTTGGAGAATTCTGAGCATGACTTTACTAGCATGTGAGATGAGTGCAATTGTGCGGTAGTTTGAGCATTCTTTGGCATTGCCTTTCTTTGGGACTGGAATGAAAACTGACCTTTGCCAGTCCCCTGGCCACTGCTGAGTTTAGGGGCTTGTTTTGTTTACACACATGTTGAGTAGTGGAAGTTTGCTGGTGCGAGTGTTGCTATGGATTCTATGTGAGGAGAAGCTAAGGAACTCTTAGCTTAACAGCTTAACTCTAAACATCACAGACCCATGACGAGGCCCAGCAGTGGTTCCCCTAACAGGAACAACCTTCTCCTAGAGCTGGATGGCGAGATGCAGCTGGACAACGGACATCTGCGGTCCTTCTGCTCTCAGCATCACAGAGGGAGGAAGTACCTGCTGTGGCAAATTGAGCCAAAGCTTCCGGAGCCAAAACCCTCAGCAAGAGCAGAAGGCGTCCCCGAGAAGTCCATCTCCAGATCTCGGTGCTTTAACAAGGTTATGCCTGTGTTACTACTCAGAACTCCACCAGGTACCAGCAACTCTGACTTGAGGATGACCCCAGGCGTAACCAGTAAAGGCAGCTACAAGCAGCATCTCAAGTCAGCCAGGGCTCTGCCTGCCTGAACTCACTCTAACGCTAACCTGGGAATCAGCGGGCGGGTCCAGGGGATGCGCTGCTGGGGTCAATCACTCACCAACACCCCCAATCTCCCTTGTAAACCTGCTTCCACGTGCTGCTATGTAACCACCTCTCTTCTCTGCTGCTCAGCACAGACCTGCCACTACAGCAGGCTTTTCAGATGGAGCCAGACACAGTCCAAGAAAGACAGCATCGGGACCACACCACATCGGAGGGGCTTGGGGACAGCTGAGGACCGCCTTCCAGGAAAACACTTTCCAACTGGTTGAGAGAGGCGAGGGAGTGCTCTCTGAGGGAGGAGGGATGCCCTACGAACAGAGAAGGTTCCCGTGGGTCCTCATGGGACTCACGTGAGGGCACCCTCATGGGTCCTGCCACCCACACACTCTCAACCACGAGGCCACCTACAAGAAGGCCGTGGGCTTGCTCACACGGCACCTCCCCATCTGGCAGCATGGCTGGTGTGTGTGTCAGATCAACCACACGGGGACACTGCTGACCTGAGAAGGTGCCCCTGACGGAGACCCACCCACAAAGCTCGTTTGTGTCTCCCAGGGGACGGGCAGGTGAGGCCCCAGGATTCTCCCACTCAAAGAGACCCCCCCACAAAACCCCCGTATGCCCCCCCGGGGGACGGTGAGGCCCCACGCCGCCCTCCAGCTCTGCGAAGTCCTTTCAGCCACCCGCTGCTCCGTTCCTCTGAGATCATTACAAGTTAATTCACAGCATAGAGCCCAAGCCCTTATTTCCGCAGAACATGAGCGGAAGTGCTCAGTTGTTCTGGGAACCGTGCTGAGTGCCCCTTGACTGTGCAACACGACAGCAAGTTAGAGGAAATCACACAGCAGCAGAAAACGGCAGGGGCTGGTGGCTCCTCCAGAAGCCGCCTGCCCATGTGGCCACCGTCAGGCCAGCTGCAGATGCATGGGGATGCCCCGCCCCCACCGGAAAGCAACGTTTATGGGTTTATATTCTAAAGCATCCCAGGAAAAGGCTGGAGAACATCAGGCCTCTTTTAGGATGCAAACGGCTCATTCCTCAAGGAGGACTCCTCTAAGGGGATTAGAAAAGGCAACCCACTCCAGTATTCTTGCCTGGAGAATCCCATGGACAGAGGAGCCTGGTGGGCTACAGTCCATGGGGTCACAAAGAGTCAGGCAGGACTGAAGCGACTTACACACACGCAAAATACAGACATCTTTATTCCACGATATCACAGATGGGCTATATAATAGCCATGCAGATGACCTCATAGACAGATTTATGCAATATTCATTATAAGTGATATCACGCACAGATTTATATAATACCCCATGGACAGAGGAGCCTGGCAGGCTACAGGCCACAGTGTCACAAAGACTCGGACACGACTCAGTGACTAACTCTCACTTTCACTAGTACATTCACCCCTGGAATCTTACTTTCCAGACTTAGAAACTGCTTGGGAAAAACTCATTCTTTCATGACAGGGGATTAAAGAAAATGACCTTGGCCAAAGCATGAAGGTCACTGTAATATCAAACACAATGGCATGGGGAAAATTGAGCTAGGAGTTAGGAGGGTGTCACACTACCCAGATGTGTTGAACGTAGGCAAATGGCATAAACAATCTGAGTGACAATTTCCTCGTTTCTGAAATAAAGGAGATCAAAACTTTGTGCCGCAGTTTCTCCATGTGTAAAGCAGGAATAGCTGTGCCTCATTCATAGGGTTGCCATTACAGTCTGAGTAACCCATACATAGCCCCTAGAATAAGACTTGCTGTTGTTGTAAGTAACGTCCAACTCTTGTGCGACCCCATGGACTGCAGTCTGCCAGGCTCCTTTCTCAGGCAAGAATCAAGTGGGCTGCCATTTCATTCTCCAGGGCATCTTCCTGACCCAGGGATGAGCCTGCCTCTCCTGCATTGGCAGGCGAGTTCTTTACCACTCAGCCACCAGCCAGGACCAGAACAATCCTTGAAACTGTAAAAGCTCAGTTAACAGAATCCTCAGTTAAAGTGGGGAGATCAGTAGGGGCAGGCTCACACCCTTTGATACCCAGTCAGTCAGTTCAGTTGCTCAGTCGTGTCCGACTGTTTACAACCACATGGACTGCAGCACACCAGGCCTCCCTGTCCATCACCAACTCCCAGAGTTCACCCAAACCCATGTCCACTGAGTGGGTGATGCCATCCAACCATCTCATCCTCTGTACTCCCCTTCTCCTCCTGCCTCCAATCCCCCAGCATCAGGGTCTTTTCCAGTGAGTCAACTCTTCTCATGAGGTGGCCAAAGTACTGGAGTTTCAGCTTCAGCATCAATCCTTCCAACGAACACTCAGACTGATTTCCTTTAGGATGGACTGGTTGGATCTCCTTGCAGTCCAAGGGACTCTCAAGAGTCTTCTCCAACACCACAGTTCAAAAGCATCAATTCTTCGGCGCTTGGTTTTCTTTACAGTCCAACTCTCACATCCATACATGACCACTGGAAAAACCATAGCCTTTGATACTAGCAGAGCTCAAATGGAGGGAAGACTGGAGAGGACTCAGCCAATGAGAAGCCATGGACTCTTTGGTCACTGCATCCTCCCCACTTCCTCTTCCCTTGTATAAAAGCATCCTCCTTCCCCTGCCCTGCAGGGACTTGCATGTGACTCACCACGCAAGACCCCAAACTGCAACTCTCTGATGATCCTGAATAAAACCATTTTTGCTGGAGAAATACCTGCCATCTGTCGATCTCAGGTCAGCAGCTGCAAGCTGTGAATAATCATGAAGAGGATGACGACCGCAAGTCTGCTATGGCTGCCGTGAAAAACACTGAAAGTGACGTCACTTGTGTATTAAGACAGTCCTTCCCGGGTGGCGCCAGTGGTCAAGAATCCGCCTGTCGATGCAGGGGATGCGGGAGGCGAGAGTTCGATTCCTGGGTCGGGAAGATCCCCTGGAATAGGAAATCCATCCCACTCCTGTGCTCTTCCTGGAGAATCCCATGGACAGAGGAGCCTGTTCACGGAGCTGCAGAGAGTGGGACACGACTGAGCGACTAAGCACAAAAGATCCACCTTTGGCAAAAGTGCAAGAGCGAGCCCCATGCCCACCTGTCCACATGCCTCACTGTGCTCTGCCGTGACCGCCCCCCACCCCGCAACTTGCCCAGGAGTGAACCAGAGTGGGGTCAGAGGCGGAAACCAGTATCTGCTGAACTCATGCATTTTAGCCTAAGAGTCCAAAAGAGAGAGAGAGAGAATGTGGTCCCTAACGTGCAAGCTGAAGCACCAGGAACAGGATTTTCTTCCCAGCACTGACATCAGTGCCCTCCATCTCAGCAAAAGAATTATCACACTCTTCACTCATCCTGAGCAAGGGGTTTGAAAACACTGCCTGTATTCCGAACGGACAGAGAGAGTGGTTCCTCTGAAATCAAGTGGGAAGCCCCGCGTGTGCTTCTAGAAGAGTCTGTCAAGAGCCACGGTCACAGCTGAGATTTCATGAAGCTAAGAAGCAGGATCTGCACCAGCATCAGGATAGAATAAGCCACCGCTGTGTCCAGAGTGGGCAGCCAGCCTGCTAAGTGTTTTCAGCAGAAGCTGAGTGGCTATAATATGAGCAAGCAAATCAAACCTCAGTCTTAAAGGAAATCTACCTTGAATACTCATGGGAAGGACTGATGCTGAAGCTGAAGCTCCAGTACTTTGGCCCCCTGAAGTGAAGAGCTGACTCACTGGAGAAGATCCTGATGCTGGGGAAGATTGAAGGCAGGAGGAGAGGGGGATGGCAGAGGATGAGGTGGCTGGACGGCCTCACTGATGCAATGCACGTGAACCTGGACAAGCTCCAGGAGATGGTGAGGGCAGGGGGCCTGGCGGGCGGCAGTCCATGGCGTGCCGAAGAATCGGACACAACTGGGTGACCGAACAAGAAGAGATGGGAAGAGGGCAGGAGCGGGAGGACCTGCTGCACACACCCGCCACGGAGGGCCTCCGCCCCCGCTGAGGAGACTGGCCAACGCTCCATCATGAGGAGGCACGAGGCAGACCCCACCGACAGGCATGCTGCAGAAAATCTCAAAACGTGAAGGTCATGAGGGCAAGACAGATGGAGGAAATGGCCTATCTGAAAAGAGACGAGAGAGACAGAACAATTAATGCACCAGTGACCCTGGACTGGATCCAGGAACGGGGGCACCATAGTGACCAGCAGGGCACCACCGCTGGAGCAACTGAAATGAGCACGCTGATGCTGGATTGGATATCACTGCATTGATTGCAAATACCCTCCATGGAGGAGCTGCACTGTGTCACTGTGGCTTTTCTCATGGGATTTACAGCTGAACACCCTGCTCTCAGTGAAGTCCCCAGCGACCACACACACGGAACCTTAGGCACATACAGCGTCTGGAAGCCCTGCTGTGCCTCCAGCCTGGACAGGCATGGGATCCATGCTGCACGGAGGTCCCAGCTTCTGCGTCACAGGATCTGATGACTGTGCAGAGCCCTGTGAGTAATCTCCTACGAATGAAGATTAAAGTCTTTGAATGGTTTATTTTAGAAAACACATCAGAAAGGATGAAGGGTTTCCCCTGTAATGCTTGTAATAGCGTCGCCCTCATTTCCTTACATTTCCATTCCATTTCTTGAGTGGGGTGGACTTCAGAAGCACATGACGGTGTGTCCGTACAGGGAGCCAGGGCCAGCTGATGACAGGGGGGACAGCAGGCAGCGTGAACTGACCACCCACCATGGGTCGCCCTCCGCCCTTGAGGCTCTCTGTTTGTTGTTTAATATTAATATTAAATATTAATGTGGACCATTTTTAAAATCTTTACTGAAATCATTACAATGTTGATTCTGTCTTATGTTCTGATTTTTTGGCCACAAGGCATGTGGGATCTCAGTTCCCTGACTGGACACCGAACCCACACCCCCTGCATTGGAAGGTGAAGTCCCAACCATTCAACGTCCAGGGGAGTTCTGATGCTATCTGCTGTCTCACTGAATATCCCAAAATGGCCTTTGAAGACAGTTATCATCTTAAAATATCGTCTTATCATATTACACATCTGGAGTGGGTTGCCATTTCCTTCTCCAGGGGATCTTCCCAATCCAGGGATCGAACCCAGGTCTCCTGTACTGGCAGGCAGATTCTTTACCAGCTGAGCCACAAGGGAAGCCCTCATATTGTACAAGTCTCTCTTAAAAATGCCTTCTCCTAGACCTGCACACAGCGCTCCAGATGGGGTGGGCAGTCGCTGTATTTTACCCAGTCAGATGTGGCAGAGTCACCAGATGGCTTGTCTTGCACTGAGTGTCAACTAAATCCTGTAAGACAGCATGAAGTCTAATCCACTAAATCCTGTAAGACAGCATGAAGTCCAATCATCTCTCCCCCTCTTACTGGACTTCCCCAGGCAGCATCTTCAGGGCTTCCAAACAGGCTGTAGATGAAGGAAGTGTGCAGGCTTGGGAGGGAGCTGCCTGAATTCTATGGACTTGGCTGACTTAACCTCAGTGAGCAAGGAAGGGGATGACCACACATCCCGCTGTTTAAGCCAATAATCCTTGAAGGAAGGAGTCTGCTGAGAGTAGTTACAGGAATTGTCTCAGAAGAAATGGCACATGACTTGTCAGGGGCGACAGCATCCATCACGGCTGCATCACCAGGCAACAGGTCAGGATGAGTCGCAGCCGCCGCCGCCTAGGGCCAAGGAGCAAGATCTCTGGACCGGCAGAGGGGGTGGTGGGAAGGCGGCGGCACGGGCTTCCCCAGGGCAAAGGCCTGAGACAAAGCCAGGAGCTCTGCTGAGCCACGCCAGCGGCTGCTTCAGGTGTGCCCAATGGGGCTGGGCAAGCGCTGGGCACTGGGGGGCCTCCTGCTACCCCAGACATGCGGTTACGGGGCTGGCCAAGAAGGCAGGTCCCAGCAACGGGGACGAGATAGACTGGGCACAGCAACCTGAGGAGACTAAAGGGGCAGGGGCCAGGCTCCCCAGCAGGTCTGTGCAGCCGTGAGCAGCGGTGGACCCTCCAGCGCCCTGCTGAGTGAGCTAGAAGACCCTGTTCTCGGGTAAGGATGTTAATTCAGCCACATTATGTGTGTGCGTGTGTTCCGTTGCTAAGTAGTGTCCGACTCTTTGCGACCCCATGGACCGTAGCCCACCAGGCTTCTCCGTCCATGGGATTCTCCAGGCAAGAATACTGGAGTGAGTTGCCATTTCCTTCTCCAGGGGATCTTTCTGACCCAGGGATCAAACCCACGTCTCTTATGTCTCCTGCACTGGAAAGCAGGTTCTTTACCACCAACACTACCTGGGAAGCCTTAACTTATATAACTAAATAATATCATTAAATCTCATTAAAAAAACATACTCCAGAGAACAGGAAGTACATCACATTAGTATCCTACTCATTCAGCAAAATCTCAAAGCTTGCTTAGGAGGCAGCATAGGATAAAAATGATAGAAATTGAAAGAGGATGCAAGCTGTTTACTGTTTAGTTGGCAAGATGTAGTGAAGACTAATCATTATGTAGGAGACGCCAAGAAGGTCATTTGGGTCAAGCAGAAAGAGGAATGCTGGGCTCTGAAGAAGTGGACCTTCTGAAATGTCTGGGAAGGCTCAGGGTGAGGCCTGGGAATGCTTAGGGGAAGGGAAGGAATGTTCAAATTTGGATAAAATGAAATATAAAAGAACCTTCCAGGTGGAGAAATATTATCAACCCAATGTGAACTGGGTCAGTGACTCCTAAATACCTGTCCCTGGGTAACTGATCCTTAATGATGATGTCTCAATTTCTGGTAAATTTGTTAAAAATGGAGAGAAATAAAGAGCGTTTTGTAAAGGTAAAGTTTTATAAAAACCATGGTATTTATTCAGAAAAATATGTTCTCCCTGCATGTCAATGCACTCCCACTCTGGTACTCTTGCCTGGAAAATCCTATGGATGGAGGAGCCTGGTAGGCTGCAGTCCATGGGGTCGCCGAGAGTCGGACGCGACTGAAGTGGCTTAGCAGCATGTGAAAATGTCCTTTCTTTAGGGCCTCCCTGGCGGCCCAGCTGGTGAAGAATCTGCCTGCAATGTGGAGACCTGGGTTTCATCCTTGGGTCAGGAAGATCCCCTGGAGAAGGGAAAGGCTACCCACTCCAGTATTCTTCTCTGGGAAAACCCTCGGGCAGAGGAGCCTGGCAGGCTACAGTCCACGGGGTCACAAAGAGCAGACATGACTGAGCACGCACGCATGTGTCTTTTCTTTTAAAAACTACTGTGATAACAGAGAGCAGTTTAGTTTCAAGTCAGCTCACTAGGAACAAGCTGGCAATGCCAAGTGCGGTCTGCTTCCCCGTGGAGTCTGGAAGGCAGTCCAAAAGCCCCAGGCCGGGGCCAAGGGCATTCGTGGAGCCGGATCCTCAGATGAGCAAGCCAGAAAGGCAGAGCCGGAGGAAGCCGGGCGCCGCATCTGAGCAGCTAGAGCGGGATCGCCCCTCACTCTGGGTTATAGACGCGCTCCTGAGAAGGGGGCCACAGGATGAAAGCAGAGTCCAGGAGAAGCGCATTGTCTCCCTGGAGGTGGCAACCTGTGTAAGTCAAGCCAACAGCCTGTGTTTCGTCTGCTCCGTGTCATCTTTACCATTTTCCTCCTATGAAATGGAAGCCAGCCTCGCTCTCCAGCCTCGTCAAAGGACCAAACACAAGCTCTCTCTCCTTTTGTCAGATCCCCAGATGCTTCAAAGAGCCTTGACCTTTGTTACAAGGTTAAAGATTCAACTCCACCGTGTGTTTTAGCTACACAGATAAGATGCGGTTCCCCTAGCTTCAAACGGGAGGGAATCAGATGACGCACCTTTCATAAGGGAGAGGAGCACATGATGGACTCTAACGCACCCTACTAATTACAGCATTTCTCTTCCACAGAACCCAGGGTCCAGGCAAGCCGCACAGCACAAGAGGCACGCCCCCCAACCCCTCCGCATCCCTCCAAACCTCTGACTAAAGAATGTCACAGCAATACCCAGGCCAGTCTGCATGGAGGAAGCTAACTGCCCCTGGGAAGGAAAGGCAGAAGGGGATGGCCTGGCACCTGGATGGTCAGTGGCAGAAAGATGCCTGTGCGGCTGGAGAAAAAAGACCAAGCACATCCCATCCGTCCTTCGTCAAAAAACTTCCCAAGCCAAATCCTTGGGATGTTCCCAATCCATCGATGCCTGGATCTTAGAAAATGTGAAGACAAACTGCTTAGAATTTTGAGCTGTAGCTTCAAGTATTAGAAACAAAGCAAGAGCGAGGAAGAGGGGGTGATGAAGGCCTGGGTGACCGATGCCAAAGACTAAGGGGCTGGGAACAGAGTCTCCTCCAGATGTCGGGTGTTACAGGCCTCTGTCTCCATTTCCTGGAACATAAAGAGAGAGGAACAGGAGGGAGCGGTTCTCCAGAGCCGGCCCACCCGAGCGGCTGGGCTGCGTCTCCTGCAAGGAGGGTATCCTGGGCCCATCGCTCAGAGCAGGTGATGAGTCAGACCAACGCCTCAGCTGAGGACACGGGGGAAGGACGGAGCTGGCCGGCCCTTTGCTGCTGAAACGAGCCGGTCATGATACACACACACACACACACACACACACACACGGCAGAGTCCTAGACGGACCGGGGTTTTCATTCGGTGCTCGTCCTCCCCAGGTTTGCGGGTGCTAATCCTCACGAAGCAAGACTTCAGATGGCAGCAGGCTTGGGCCTGAGCAAGTTGGCTTAGATCAGCCTTTGCTGGTGAGCTGATGCAGGGGAGGGGAACCTCGAGTAACCTGGGTGGGTCAAGGGACATCCTGCCCCTCTTGCCACCTGAGAGGCAGAGCAAGTTACCATTCCATCCTCCAGACGACTGCTACTGAGACAACTCTCCTTTCTGGAATAACCAGGATTTGAACCTCCGGCTGGATGACCCCCAACAGCCATCTTCTCTCTATCCCAAGAAACTGGGATGCAATATGGGACCAGTTGCCCAAACTTCTTGGGATTCGGTTTTCTCCTCTATCAGTCTGGAAGTACCGAGAATATCAAAACTAGCCCTGCAATAAAACTACAGTGGAGATGAAGCGATAAAAGGAACCGTTGGAAGAGTTTTAGAATCCAAGTCATGCCATGCTCAATAGCTCAGCTGCGTCCAACATTTTGCGATCCCATGGACTGTAGCCTGCCAGACTCCTTCGTCCAGGAGATTCTCCAGGCATGAACACTTGCCATTTCCTCCTCCAGGGTATCTTTCTGACCCAGGCATCGAACCTGCGTCTCCTGCATCTCATGTGTTAGCAGGCGGATTCCTTTCTCATTAGCACTGAATGAAGTGGCAAGCCCACAATCCAGGCAGGTGCTAAGGTTTGTTCACTCATCAGCTAAGCTTTGTTCATTCACACATTCATTCAGTAGAGTCCGGGGCCAGAGGCTATGGAGCTATTTGGGGATTTGGGTTCCCATCCTGACCAGCACCCTCCCCCAGAGACAATCAATCAGTTGTTATCTGTGCTGCTCCGTCTACACCTGCAGAGGAAGCTCTGTGCTGTGTGGACAGGCTCCAAGGGCAGACACTGCTGGAACTCCCTGGACATGGGGGACTGTGTCTAATGTTTCATGGAAAGGCCACATCTCAAGCTGATTTCTCATGGGAAGCAGTGGGGAGCCCTGTCCAGGAGAGGTGACCCCAGGAAGCCTTCAGGAACCATCTTGAAAGCAAACATCCATTTTGTACCAAATTACTGCAGGATACAAGACACGCAAGGTTATTTGCTCACATCCAGAGCTGTCACTCTCTACTGCAAACTGGAGCCACAGAAATTTGCATACTTCATTCCCTCCGATAATTAGCAAGCGCTGAAAGGTGCTTTCTGAAGGTTTCGGGTGACTTTCAACTTATTAGCTCTGTTTGCTTCTCTCCAGGTAGGAGGAAGTCAGTATGTGCTCTGGGCACAGCTGGATTTTCACTCTTGCTCACCAAATCCGACCACCCATGACGCCAAAGTGCACCTTTTCTAGAAGGTTCTCTGGCCAGCCTATGGCTGCCATGTTGACCGCGCCCTCCTCTAGCTTCTGCCGGCACTCATGGTAGGGATGCTGTGAGTGTGAGAGGAGGAGGCAGGCAGAGGTCAGGATGACCCAACGTGCTCACCTGGTTCATAAGTTGAGCTTATGCCGGTTGTTCTGGTATAAGGGTTAACTGCACATCCACCCTCAAAGCGCCCCACTCAGGACAAATCACGCCGCTTTCCTGGGCACCGGTCGAAGGCTGTGAGCAAAGGTTCAGACGTTTGCAGATGTGTGTGTGCTATTGCCCTATGTAGGCAAAGAGGGACGACAAGCTGGCTGCCAGCCTCCGTGTGTCCTTGGCGTGGGGTCACCGGATGACAGTCATGGGTCCTCCCGCTCCCAGCCCCAGAGGCTGGTGCCGGTGGGCCACATCTACCGCCCACCGCACAGCCTGGCTTCCACAGGAGGCCATGCGATGTGACGGGAGCCCAGGGCTGGAGGCAGGGAGGCTGACAAGGAAGGCAGACGCTCCTGCCCCCGGCCCCTCCCTGCAGCCCCCGGCAGTCTGCATCCCTTCTCCCTCCTTGGGCCCTGACAGCAGCCCGCTCCCTGCTCCTGCCCACCTGGGGTGGCAGCGGGCCCAGGCCCTGCGCCCCCTCCCTCTCTGGGCCTTTAATGGTCCTACTGTGGGTGCCCTGTCTGTTTCCCCAGCACCCTGACTGATGCACCCCGTCACAGCGGTTCCCCACACCTGGCACTTTCTCCAGATCCTAAGTCAGCGACACAATTGCCAACTCCCAGGAAGCAAGGTGCCTCGATTGATACTGGCTGTGACTGCGGTCTCAGGAGGGGTGGAGTGCCAGGCGCGGGGTGCAGGGCAGCAGCACGGGATGGTTGGGGGTCACAGGAGCCAGCTTACAGGGATGGGGTGCTCCTAACAAGCCCGCCTTGGAGCTGCGGCACTGATCCCTGGAGCCGGTCTCCAGACCCTGAGATCTCGCATCTCACCCTCGAGTCTCCGCCCACGTTTTCCCGATTCCCATGCTCCAGCCCTCCTCCTGCTCCAGCCCACACGGGCCCTGCTCATGCCTCTCACTGGGTGCCACCCTGGCCCCTTCCTGGAATCACCCAGGCTACCTTTTCCACGATCCCATCAATGGAGAATTCACCTCCACCAGCCTCCACCTCCCCTCCTCATTGTGAACCTTCTTTCTAAGCCACATCCTTTCTGCCTTGAATAACCCCTATTCTCCTCTTGCTGAGTACTTGAATTTTCTCCAAGGTCTCCCAAGGCTGTCAATGTGTAGCCAACTGGACAGTAACCCCTGGAAAGCAAGCCCACATGACGTGTCTTCTTTAAAAGCAACTGCTGAGCAGATAACAAGTGCGTAATGAAAATCTGCTGGTTGGCCTTTAAGGGAAGCTACCAGGTGGTAGTAGTGGTAGAGAAGCCCCTGCCAGTGAAGGAGACGGAAGAGATGTGGGTTTGATCCCGGGGTCAGGAAGGTACCCTGGAGGAGGACACAGCAACCCTCCGCAGGATTCTTGCCTGGAGAATCCCATGGACAGAGGAGCCCAGCAGGCTACAGGCCACGGGGTCACAGAGAGTCGGACACAACTGAAGCGACTCAGCCCATGCGCACCCTCAGAACAGCTCCAGGGTCAGCCTCGTGGTGCGGCGGGGGCCCGGCTTCCTGGGAGGTGTGGAGGGGAAGGCAGGGCGCTTTGAGATGGAGACAAACTGCCTTCATTTCCTTTGGATTTCCAGTTTGTATTCTGAATTTTAAAAGAGAGAAGAAAATTCTCCCCCCGCCCCCTGCCATAATCATGTTGAAAGGAAAAATAAAATAGTTTCTTTTATAAATCATTTTGGGTGAATTTCTTCCTCCAAAATTAAAGAAGAAAACCAGGTGGCTTCCTTTGATTCCAATCCTTTTCATGTTCTTCCGCGCGTCATGTGAAAGCATGGTTGCTATGGCAACCACTCATTATTTTTAGGAGTTGGCTAGATATTTTAACAACAACACCCCCAAAAAAGCCCCAAATCTTTCCAGCCTCCAGATAGTCTTAATTTATATCCTACATGGGTTTCTAATTTTTACAATTCCTTAACTAAGCACTTTGCTGCAGCGTTAACAAGCCTAACCAACCTACAACTTTGTCACTAAATGAGCTTTGGGGAATAATTCAGCAGCTTGACTTTCCCCCTGTATTGCTCAGAATCTAAGAGAATTTTAAATAGTTCTTACATTCTGGAGTCTTGCTCTGTCTTCAGGGTAGAAGATGAATGTGGGTTTAACGAAGCCTAAAGTCTGGAGTGTGCGTGTCTGTGTGTGTGTACCTACAAGTACCCTTCAGTTGGAGAGAACTGGAACGTAATTAAGGAAGAAAGAATTTCTTCTTGAATCACCCTATCTGCATACTCTTTTTCGGAGTATTTATCATCTCTCAGCACGGTGTTAGAATCTCTCAAGGCTTCAGAGAAGCAGGTGACATCATTCTTATCTTCAGCATAATTAATATCTGGCTGGAAAAGGATATCAAGATATTCCTTCACAATAGAGAGAGGCAAGGCAGACAGTAAGAGCAGGAGCTATTCATGTGTAAATTACAGAAGGAGCAGAGATAACTAAGGAAGGAGGCAACCGCTGCCAGGGTCTGGACAGGAGTTGCCAGGAGGGGCCCGCGGTCTCACCCAGGGCCTCGCGGGGGCAGTCTACACCCTCAGCAAACGATCCCTGAGCCCCTGCTCTCTGCGGGGCAGGTACTCTCAAAGGAGATACAGCACGTGACCTTTGCTCTCACCTGGTTGCTGCCCAGATTTAGATGAAATCTAAATGACTCCTGGAGAAATTAAATCCTCAGCAAAGGCAAAGGCCTTTTGAAATGCTCCGCATTTCCAGTGGTTCCAAGGAGGACAAGACTCAGCTTGGCATTAGGAGTGGAGCCCCAGAGGCTGCCGCCCCCTGCACGGTGAGAGCCGTGGGGCTCCCGCGGTCAGCCCACGGAAGGAAAATCAGCGGGACCTCAGTGCGTAATGATGCTGAGAGATTTTACAAGAGAATAAGCAGAGGGCCCAGGGACCAAACACGCTGGTTATGGAGACAGAAGCTGGTTTCCTGGCCCCGTGCACCCTGTCTGGTTAGTACATTCCTTAGTGGCAGATCCCACGACAGAACGGGGTGGCTTCAACTCAGAGACCCAGTTAGCATGCAGTGAAACCATCCTCAGGGATTTTAAATCGCATTGGTTACCTGTGAACATCCTCAGACCCAAACATGACCCTCAACAGAAGCACATGCAATGTAGAGGCCTCAATACATTTTGTGAAGAAGGTTGTTTAAAAATATCTTATCGTGTTGCCCACACGTTTGAAAACCACAGCACAATGATAAATTTACTTTGTAAACATTACATATTGACATTATTTCTTGTAGAGGGCAGGATGGCTCTTGTTTTTCAGTCTTTCTCTGCTAGGGTCCACTGGGTTGAGCACATGACTTCTCTATTTCTGATTTTTCTCCAATCCATCCTGTGTTCCCCAATGAGTTGCAAAGGACGCTGTCTCCAAGGCCTTATTAAACACCACAGACAGAATGTACGCCCTGACAGGTGGTGGAATCCCAAGGAGACAGCGTCCTCACCCATCCATGCCATATCCACAGAAGACACGGGTCTGACACCACACTGAAGGAAAAGCTGTGATCAGAACTTCCCTGGGGGCTCAGTGGCTCAGACTCTTGAGTTCCCAGTGCAGGGGGCCAGGTTCCACCTCTACTCGGGAACTGGATCCCACACGCCGCAACTAAGAGTTGAACTGCGCAACTAGAGATCCTGCACCCCGCAACTAAGACCTGGCCCAGTCAAATAAACAAGTTAAAATCAAAAGAATAAGACATGATCCTGGCTGAGACTTTCCCTGGCTGAGACTTTCCCAGGCCTCACTTGCTCTGATGACTTGTGACCCATTTTGGGGGTGCAGCCCTTACTTCAACAGCTGAGGTTCTTCTTTCTCACTCCACATACAAATAATACAAGTCTATCATTCCTTATCCTGCTCCTGACACTTTCTAAATTCTAGGGTTCATCTGTCCTATCTTCTCTTTCCTTTCCCCGATTTCTGATGATTTCCAATCTTCTTCTTTCTTTTCAACCCAGACTGATTATTTCTTCAATATTTACTTTTAATCGATTAGTGATTGCTTTACAATATTGGTTTGATTTCTGCCATTTATCAATATGAACTAGCCACAGGGATACATATGTCTCCTCCCTCTTGAATCTCCCTCCTACCTCCCACCCACTCCCACCCCCTAGGCTGTTGCAGAGCCGCAGCTCGAGTTCCCTGAGTCACACAGCACGTGCCCGTGGGCTGTGTATTTACGTATGTCAGTGACTATGCATCCACGCTGCGGTCCCCATGCATCTCGATGCTTCCTCCCCACAGCCATTAGTGCAGGTAGCAGGGCTCTGCTGGCATTCAGTGCTGCACACTTACATGCCGAAGCGTGTATTGCCGATACTTCACTATAAATTATTTTATTTCCTCTACATTAAATTTTTTAAAAATTGTGTATGCACACAAGCTTTATTATAGATGCACTTAACTTAAGCTAGGAAAAGGGCACTAAAATGTTTGCCATGGCAAGGGGAGTATGGGCTCACCCTAACACAAGCATCTCTCGATTTGCTTTTTTTTCAAAATAAAAATACCTATTTGCTCAAGGCCACTCTCTACTTATAGAAAGAAGGGGAAACAGCCCAGGTTTCTAGCTCTCAACCTTCCCCTCCCTGCTTGGCTGCTTTCTTTTAAGGGGAGCCCTGTATGAGGTCCTGATACATACAACAAGCTTGTCCCCCAATACCAAGAGGGGGAAATGATGCGCTGGCAGACTGCCAGACTGAGAGGGCTGGCCAGTGTTTCAAGCGCTGAAGCTGGCTCAGGAAGGCCCCTGCTGGTCAAGGGGCATCCCCCTCACAGCGCATCCACTCCTGGCACACAGGGCACCCTGCTCAAGGGACACTCCCCTCTTCCCCCTGAAACCGACAGTATCTAACGGGAGCATTGCTATATTTCTTTCAAAAAATTCAGCCCCACGCTTTAAAATTGTGAAGTAGAAAATTATATTTCCTACGTGTAACAATATGACACACACATGCTTTCACCTATCACCTGGTTGTAGTAACAATACTGTCTTACTAAAATAAACCTGGGGAGACAGTGGAAGCTCAGTGCCCTTCCCTTGTCCCTCCCCCAGTAACCAGTCGCCTGAGCTGCTGTGCGTATTTCCACCCTGTGTTTCTACACTTTACTTTCGCACGTCAGCGACAATAAACAGTGACTGTTTCGCAGGAGTCCAGTCTGACCTAGACGGTGTCACACCGTGCCTGTAATCTTTGTTGTAATGCAAAGTGTTGTCTCAGATTTCTCCAAATACCCCGAGCATCGACTCGATTGCTGTGCTCCGTTCTGTTCCGTGAGCACACTTCTGTGGCTTACACGCTCCGTATTTACAAGCAGCCCACGGTTTTGCCTTCTATCACCGCAAATGATCATCTCTACGCATAATTCTTGCTTGTATGTGTCAGTGCACTCTCGGGACTATATGTTCAGGGAGAACTGCCAGATGGAGCGATAAACAACTCCAACACGTTTTAGATAGAGGTCTACTTGGGGAGAAAGCTAAATTACTTTCAAGAGTAGCTGCACCCACGTCTTCCCAAACCATTAATATGTGTAAATCCATTTTTCTCCCTATTATCAAAATTTGAGATGCTTTACATTTTTGAAATACCATCTGTGCCTCATTATTTTTATTTGCATTTTTTTCTGACTACCAGTGAGACTGAGGCTCTTTGGGGAAGTTTATTGGCCATTCTGCTTTCCAAATCTGGAGTGTGCTCACTGACAGCCTTCCCTTGTCCTATTAGGTTATTTATGTATTATATATAGATTCCTAACGATTTACATATTATGAATGTTACTCTGTATCAGTTATATGTGCAGCTATAGTTTCATCTTGTCTGGGGTTTGTATTATTAATCTTCTGCCCACAGCAAAACATTCATTTCCCCTCTTTATTATTTGTACATTTGTATGTTAGGAAATGGGCTTTCCCACTGGCTCAGCAGTAAAGAATCTGCCTGCAGTGCAGGAGACACAGCAGACGTGGGTTCAGTCCCTGGGTCTGGAAGATCCCCTGGAGAAGGACACGGCAGCCCACTGCAGTATTCTAGCCTAGGGAATCCCATGGACAGAGGAGCAGGTGGGCTACAGACCAAAGGGTCACAAAGGGCCACACACAGTGAAGTGACTGAGCAGGCGCGTGTTAAGAAGCACTTTCATGCCCCAGTTCTATAAAGATGGTCCACATTTCCCATTAAGTTAAACAAATTTTGCCTTTAATCCCTATGAACTGTTTTCTAGTATAGAATGAGGAAGGGAAGTCACTACATATTTTTCTATATTGATAATTTATATTTATTAAATAACAATTTTTCCTACCAATACACAGCTATTCCGGTTGTCAATTACTCGTATGTAAATCAGCCTTTTAACCTTTCTTCGCCTAGTTTTCCTGGAGCATTCCTGGGTGGCTGTCAGGATTAAGTGAATTTATGTTTGAAGGTTGTTGAAAATGGTTCCTGGCACATACATAGTTAAGAGCCTGCTGCGCTACCGTCTGAGTCCTGCCCACGGGTCTGGGCATCTGTCCCCATATCACAGTGACTTTGTTCTTGGTATTTAGTCACTACGTCATGTCCAACTCGTTGTGACCCATGAGCCACAGCACGCCAGGTCTCCCTGTCCTTCTCTAGCTCTGGGAGTTTGCTCAAACTCATTTCCGCTAACTCACAGTGACTAAGGCCTTAGAGTAAGTCTAGGCATCGAGTTAGACAGAAACGTCCTCCATGATTGCCTTGGTAAGTCTGGGTTTTTTTTTTAATCATCCACAGTGTTTCCTCTTATTTCACTCATTTGTTAATATGTGCTGAAACTCACAGCTCACATAGTACAGATCATAAAAATATAATCTTCATCCTCATCCTGGTTCCCTGAAGTTTACCACTGGTTGCTGTTAGGTCTCTTTATATGCATTTTTATCAAAATATAAGCACATATATGCCTTTCCTGTTTACTCATATAATCTGCCCCTCCCCGGCCAAGGACTTGCTACTTTGATTTAGAATCAGCTGAGTTTCTGTGAGAAAAAAATATCAATTGAAATTTTTATTGAGAAAATTTAACTTGATCAAATTGGCATAGAAGTCACATAGTTTTTTTAAAAAACATATTTTAATAAATTAAATAACAACACACTTTCCCATCTGTTTCTCCTTAGGATCCTTGTCTAATACACAGAACACAGATCTAACAGATGTTGGGAAATTTGAAGCCAAGAGGTAAAGGTCTCATTCCTCATAGTGGGCTTCCCATGTCAGGGCCTCCACTGAAGCCCACTCATTTATTCATCACGAGGCACGGGGCACCAGTTCTGTGCACAAATAAATAGGAAACAGTCTTCATCCTTGAGATTCTAAAGGGCTGGTGGGCATGGCTGGTGTTTAAGATAATAGTTGTCCACACACCAGAAGGTTATCAAGAAGCAACCCAGAGACTGCGAGACAAGAGAGGAGGCGGAGGCTCTGAAAATATTTTTCGGGGATCCAGATTTGGGGGAACAGGACGTGGACCAGCAGGAGTTCACAAAGGGAAGGGGGCAGGAAATGGGGGGCAGCTGTGAGCCCGGGAGCGTCAGGAAGAATATACTGGCCCTGCTCAACCCTTCCACATCCAAGTTCCTCCTTGCATGGAACCGAGGGGCTGGGCAGAGAGCAGGAAGGCGGTGGCAGCCAGGCCCCGGTCTCAGCAGATGCGGGCACACATGGCCACGAGGTGCAGACAGGAGGACCATTAGCAGGGAGGCAGATGCTGCACGTGTCCTCGTGGTCCTCAGGCCTGTCCCGGCGGGGCTGTGTGAGCGAGGGGGCCTGGGGCTCTTCCCTCCAAACCTAGGGTCCACCGAGATCCGCCAGGAACACAGCGCAGACTGACCGGAGGCAGGGCTGGTCTGGCTTCAGACAGACGCGCTTACCCATCGGCATTGATCAGCCACCAGGGGCTCAAAGCCCTGCCCTCGAGCTCACAAGCCTGGCACTGGGCAAGTCCCCTGGTAAGAAAGTGCAGGCAACAGGCCACGCTCAGTGCAGCCTCACAGCCCTAGGTGGACGCTACTCTTGTCAGCGGGAGCCTCTGACAACCAGCGACACTGGGCGAGGCCAGCACCCGTCCGCTTCCAGCACGCGCTGTTAGATCTCAAGAACGTTTTGGAACCAAGAACCCGCCTCAGCAATGGAAGCCGGGGAAGCGGGGCAGACACGCACATCACAAACGCACAGCCACGGGCGCGTTCTCAGGACCTAATCCTGTCCGCTACCCATGACTTTTCTGACAAGTCTGCAACGAAGCCTGGGGGGCTTCTCCAAGTACCTCGCTCATCTCAGCAAAGCACCCACCCCAGCCCCCTGATGCTGTGAGCACATCAGGGGCCAGGCCTCTGGACAGGGTTTTTGTTTATCATGAAATAAACAACCCCCAGTGAGAAGCATTTGACTCTCTAAAGAGCCCCTCTCGTGAAAACCCTGAAACGATGTGCAAAAGTCAAGGGGAGCTAACAAAAGTCACCTGCGATGAGCCCTGCCACTGGCCAGCATTCCCTGACGCCATAATGCTTCTCTCTCGGCCTAGGGAACAATTTCTGATGCACGGTTGCTTCTCCTTCTCAAGGCTCCTGGCACTGCTGAGAAACAGAATCTAATCAGTAAACTCTGCCCTCTGCTGTCCACACTTACAAGTACACACACAGCCTTATTCACTTACAAGTTCACACACAACCTTATTCACTTATAAGTACACACACAGCCTTATTCACTTACAAGTTCACACACAACCTTATTTTGTTCCTTTAACATTGGCAGGCATATCATGCAAATGGGAAGCTACCCTGGGGATTATCTGTGTTTCCTTAACACTGCTCATTTTTCTGTTTTCAAGGAATTGAGATTTTTTTAGGCTAATTTCACTGGCTGGATTTTTCCTTGCAATGTGCTGTGCTTGGTCACTCAGTGGCGTCCGACTCTTTGCGACCCCGTGGACTGTGCCCGCCAGGCTCCTCTGTGCAGGCGCTTCTCCAGGCAGGAACACTGGGGTGGGCTGCCATTCCTGCTCCAGGGCATCTTCTGGCCCCGGGGCCGGAGCCGGTCTCCTGCGCTGCAGGCGGACGCTACCATATGGGCCGCTGTGTCTGCAAGTGTCGTGCTCCCATCTTACTTTTCAATATGTCTTTAAATTTTTTTGGCTGCAGGTGGAACCTAGTTCCCCGAGAAAGAAAGTGGAAGTGAAGTTGCTCAGTTGTGTCTGACTCTTTGTGACCCCATGGACTGCAGCCTACCAGGCTCCTCCGTCCATGGATTTTCCAGGCAAGAGTCCAAGAGTCCTGGAGTGGGGCGCCCTTTAGCTCCCCAACCAGGGATCAAGCCTGCACTCCTGCAGAGTCTGAACCACTGGACCACCAGGGAAGTTCCGCCCCCATCTTACTTTGAAGAAGACTCAGCAGCTGGACTGAAGGATGAGGCTGTGACATCCTGATGTAGGAACCAGGGAGGTGGGAGAACATGGGTTTTAAAATCAGAAAATTCTGGGTTCTCATTGTGCTTCTGCCTTTTGCTGACTGAAAGACCTTGAGCAGGTCACTTAATCCAAGATTCAGTTTCCATATTTGTAAAATGAGAGCAATACACCCTAGCACATGGGGTTATTATGAGCACAGAGCAAGAGAATGTATTAAACTACAGTTCACTCACCAATCTCCAGAGACTGGTCCATGGATAAGCCTCTTCATTAGACATGGTTTGAGTGAACATTACAAACACACTTTTCCACATCCTCAATTAACCAAACTATTTGAAGAATATACCATGCTACCAATTTTAATATTCTATTAAACAAAGGGCCATTCTTTTTTAAAATGAATTTCAATGAAGAAAAGTGACCTGGTTATTTTCTGTAACAGTTTTGCATGACCTCAATAATTAAATATGTCATTCAGGAAAAATGTTAGAGAGGCAAAGTTGAAGGAAAAATTGAACCTAAGACCTCTACCTGCCAGGATGTCACAGACCTGATCACATGAAACAGTGAAAGTTCTCCTGGTCAGTCGTCTAAGACAATCGAAGTTAAAGCAAAACAAACAAATTGGCCCTAATCAAACTTACAGACTTTTGCACAGCGAAGGAAACCGTAGACAAAATGACGGTCCATTGAGTTGGTGATGCCATCAACCATCTCTTCCTCTGTCGTTCCCTTCTCCTCCTGCCTTCAATCTTCCCCAGCATCAGGGTTTTCCAATGAATCAGTTCTTTGCATCAGGTGGCCAAAGTACTGGAGTTTCAGCTTCAGCATCAGTTCTTCCAATGAATAGCCAGGACTGATTTCCTTTAGGATTGACTGGTTTAATCTCTTTGAGTCCAAGGGGCTCTCAAGAGTCTTCTCCAACACCACAGTTCAAAAGCATAAATTCAACCTACTGAATGCAAGCCATGCAACTGACAAGGACTTAGTTTCCAATATATTCAAACAGCTCATGCAACTCAACAAAAGACAAACAATCCAATCAAAAAATGGGCAGAAGAACCATACAGACCTTTCTCCAAAGAAGACATACAAATGTCTCACAGGCACGTGAAAAGATGCTCAACATCACTAATTACTAGAGAAAAGCAAATCAAAACTACAATGAGGGACCACCTCACACCCGTCAGAATGGCCATCATTGAAAAGCCTATAAATGACAAATGCTGGAGAGGGTGTGGAGAAAAGGAAACCCTCCTATACTGTTGGTGGGAATGTAAATTGGTGCAGACACGATGGAGAACAGTATGGAGGGTCTTCTTTTTAAGTTTAAGAAAACCTAAAAAAAAAATAGACTTTCCATGTAATCCAGCAATACCACTGCTGGGCATATACCCAGATTAAAATTAACTGAAAAAGATACATGTACCCCCTATGTTCACAGCAGCACTATTTTCAACAGCCCAGACACAGTCACAACCTAAACGTCCACTGACAGATGAACCGATAAAGAAGATGTGGGACACACATATAGGACGCAATGTTACTCAGTCATAAGGATGGAATTATGCCATTCCGCAGCGACATGGATGCCACGAGACATGATCCTACTGAGTGAAGGAAGCCAGAAAGACAAATATATGATATCCCTTAAATGGGAAATCTAAGATGTGGCACGCATGAACTCATCTACAAAACAGAGATGGACTCACAGCGTAGACGTGGTTGCCAAGGGGAGGGGGTGGAGGGGAAGGATGGGGAGCTTGAGATTAGCAGATGCAAACTATTCTATAAATGGATAAGCATCAAGATCCTACTGTACAGCACAGGGAACTATATTCAATATCCCACGACAAACCAACACGGAAAAGAATATAAAAAATAATGCATGCATGTGTATCGCTGAATCACTTTGCTGTACAGCAGGAATTAACACAATATTGTACATTAACTATGCTTCCATAAAAATAATAATAAAAGTACATTTTGAAAAAGAGAAAGCTCATAAATTAATAGATATGCGCCCACTTTCGTCTGAGGAATGTGTATGCTTAACTGTGGCAGGGCTCCCCAGTGGCTCAGACAGTAAAGGAGCCCCCTGCTTGTGCGGGAGACCCAGGGTTGATCCCCGGCTCGGGAAGGTGCTCTGGCGCGGGAAATGGCAACCTCTCCAGTATTCCTGCCTGGGAGATCCCATGGACAGACGAGCCTGGCAAGGCTACAGATCATGGAGTCCCAAAGAGTCGACTAATCGCATTTTATAAGGAGAGAAGTGAGCTGAGGCGCAAAGACTTTCTTCCTGATAGTAAATTAGTAGTAGAGCCAGGGTCTGAACCTGGGATTGGCCCTGTCTGACCAGCTCTCTTCCTCCCTCACCTGCTGAGCCCTGCAGAGTGGCAAGCCTGATAGGCATGGGGCGCTGGGGGCACTTTTTCTTCATTTCTGCTTCCTCACTTAAATTCCTGATATCAGCTTACTGAAGTATTACTGGAACGGACAGATGAACTGCATTTGAAAAAAACAAGTATTTTTCTAAGCCCTCCAAATGATTAGGCATTTTGCGAAGCTACGTTTCTTTTTCTTAAAGGCCTCTTTAAGGAAGAAAGAAGTAAATGCTGACTTGATTAATTCATTTGAATCTACTAATAAACATAGGACAATTTGCATATTAATAAATAAAATATTATTCAAAGAAAAGAAAATAACCAGGGGTCTGTGAACATTCAGCTGTCAACCAGGTTTAAATGATTTAAAAACAAAATACTACCCTGAGTTCCTAGTAAGTATTTAACATATAAACAATGGGCTGATTACTTTCATGAATACCATTTAAGTGTTTCCAAAAACTGTACTTTTCCCCTCAGACTCTAGGGTCTTAATAATTAACCCTTAAAAAGTGTCCTAACAGAGAAAAACCCAAGTGAGTTAGTCATGTCCTTTGAGTTCTCTGTTTTTATAGTTTTATTTCTATTTCAAGATATGTCATAAATAAACTACACATGTTTTCAATGGAGAATCTTCTAGAAATAATCTAGAATTGGATTTTAGGTAACCATCTTGGAAATACAGCCCCTACTCTTCACTATTTTGCAATCTGATTCTTCACTCTGGCACACGGACCATTGCCCAGAGCCTTGCTCACAAAATTCTTTGTTATTTGACAATTTTCATTGGTTAATTTTCAATAAAAAGACTATAAAGTGGTGAACTGTGGTGTTGGAGAAGACACTTGAGAGTCCTTTGGACTGCAAGGAGATCAAACCAGTCAGTCCTAAAGGAAATCAACCCTGAATACTCACTGGAAGGACTGATGCTGAAGCTGAAGCTCCAATACTTTGGGCACCTGATGTGAAGAGCCAACTCATTGGAAAAGACCCTGATGCTGGGAAAGACTGAGGGCAAGAGGAGAAGTGGGTGGCACAAGATGGGACAGTCAGATAGCATCACTGACTCAATGGACATGAATTTGAGCGAGCCCTGGTAGACGGTGAAGGACAGGGAAGCCTGGCATGCTGTAGTTTGTGGGGTCGAAGAGTCAGACACAACTTAGTGACTGGACGACAACAATAAAGGGGTGAATGAAGCCTCCGGTGACCTAATTTGCTAAACTTCCAACTGTCAGCAGTTGGTCTCTGAGCACATCCCTTGGACCACGGAGGTCGCCTGTACCACCCAGGTGAACGCGCCCCCAAGCCCTGCCTCTATTAGTGGCATCTTCCCGGCTTCTGCAGGAGCTCACCAGGAGCTGCTGTTGGTGCACCAGCATGGCCCTTCCAGTTTATGGCCAGAAACTCCAGAGTACAAGCCTATCTCTCCAGCCTTGGTTCACCCCACACCTCAGGTTTTTATCAATACCCTCCGTTTTCCAGTTAGTGATGTCCCCTCCTGGACACTTCCCCACCCCCATGCTCCTAAAAGCAGTCTGGTGGATGACGGATGATGGCCATCTGCTGACTCCGCTGGGCATGTCCTGCTTTCATGGGATTCGCTTGGAAAGGAGCCACCTTCTCTAGGAAGCTCTTCCCCCCTGGGCTCCATGACAACAGCTGCTCCTTCCTTCCTCCTCAGCTGGTCCTGCTCAACACCAACACCTTCTAACATCCCTACTTGGTCATCTGCCATCTTTTCTACCCATTTCTCCCTAGCCCCACAGCTTCAGACACCCACAACAGAGTGATGACTTCAAAATGCAGTTCCCAGGGAACTCTACTCACTTCTCTGTAATGACCTGTATGGGAAGAGAATCTAAGAAAAGGATGGATACATGGAGATGCATGACTGAAGCACTTTGCTGTGCTCCTGAAGCACAACGCTGGAGATAACTACGCTCCAGTAAAGATCCTAGAAAAGAGTAGCCCCTCTCCTGGGCAATGTTACAAAGAGTAAGAGGCCTTGCCTAACTATCACAAATAATATTTTGACGCCAAGGACAAGTGAGCAAATGGACAAACAGTAGCTCTTACAGAATACTGCTTTAACAAGAACCATTTCCAATCAGCTACTGGGCTCAGATGGTAAAGCTTACGCCTGAAATGCAGGAGACCCAGGTTCAATCCCTGGGTTGGGAAGAGCCCCTGGAGAAGGAAATGGCAACCCACTCCAGTATCTTTGCCTGGAAAATCCCATGGACAGAGCCCGGTAGGCTACAGTCCATGGGGTCGCAAAGAGTCAGACACAACTGAGCAACTAACACACACATTTCCAATCAAGTGTGTTATACATTACATCCAAGCCAATTTTTTATACAGAATATAAGAATATTAAAAATTCTGATACCATTTTTTAATGCAAACTTTACCATCTCAGGTCTCACGTGTCATCAGGCTTATTATACTCTAAGCCCATTCCTTTTGTCTCTTCCGTGGGCTCTGCCCCACAGCCTCTCTTCCAGCACAGATGTCATGCTCCTGAAGGCATTCTGTGTGCGTGTCAGTCATTCAGTTGTGTCTGACACTGAGACCCCATGGACTGTAGCCCAACAGGTTCCTCTCTTCATGGGATTCTCCAGGCAAGAATACTGGAGTGGGTAGCCTTTCCCTTCTCCAGAGGATCTTCTCAACCCAGGGATGGAACCCAGGTCTCCTGTATTGCAGGCAGATTCTTAACCAGCTGAGCCACCAGGGAAGCCCAAGAATACTGGCGTGGGTAGTCTTTCCTTTCTCCAGGGGATCTTTCCAACCCAGGGAATGAACCCAGGTCTCCTGCGTTGCAAGCAGATTCTTTACCATCTGAGCTACCAGGAAACCGCTATACCTACTCCCTCTTCCTGACTGTATTAGCTCACTGTGGTGCTAGAACAAACCCCCACAGACTGGGCGGCTTAAACAACAGAGATCCATCTCCCACAGTGCTAGAGGCCGAAAGTCCAAGATCAGGGTGTGCAGGGTTGGGTTTGTGGCTGGCAGACAGCCCCCTTCATGCTATTTCCTCATGAGACAGGAACGCAAGCTCCCTGGTGTCTCCTCCTCTTATGAGGACACTAATCCCATCCCAAGGGCCTCACCCTCCTGGCCTCATCTGACCCTGCTCTTCTCTCAAGTGCTCCTCTCCAAACACCACCACAATGGAGGGGGGCAGGGTTTCCATATACGAGTTTGGGGGAAACACACATTCAGTCCTTAACACTGATCCACCTCACCTCCACACCTAGTGAAGTCACTCAGTCGTGTCCGACTCTTTGCGACCCTGTGGACTGTAGCCCTCTCAGGCTCCTCCGTCCATGGGGTTCTCCAGGCAAGAACACTGAAGTGGGTTGCCATTGCCTTCTCCAGGGGATCTTCCCGACCCAGGGATCGAACCCAGGTCTCCCGCATTGCAGGCGGATGCTTTAACCTCTGAGCCGCCAGGGAAGTCCTATCACCAAATTCTGTCTGTTCTACTCACCCTCTTAGAAATCTCTTATACTTGCCCCTCTTCTTTCCAGGGTTACTCCTGCTGTTTGGAAAATACTGAAATGGAGCCAGGAAAACAGAAACCCACGCAGCATCACACGTAAGGTAAGCCACGCATGTAGCACGTGTCACACCTTTCACCTGCTGCGGTTTTTTAGGTGGTGATCATAGCCATCTTGGTGATATCTCCTGGCCAACTCTCCCAAAACTTCCTCTCTCCCTCAACCAAACACAAAACCTCGAGAGGACTTTGCCACATATCTACTTCCAGTTTCCCCAAAGCTTCCCATCAGTAGCTGAGTCACATTCGACTCTGTGATGTCATGGACTGGAGCACACACCAGCCTTCTCTGTCCTTCACCATCTCCCAGAGTTTGTTCAAACCCATGTCCATTGAGTCAGTGATGCCATCCAACTATCTCATCCTCTGTTCCCCTCTTTCTTTTCCTCCCGCCTTCAATCTTTCCCAGCATCTGGGTCTTTTCCAGTGAGTCAGCTCTTCCCATCAGGTGGCCAAAGGATTGGAGCTTCAGCTTAAGCATCAGTCCTTCCAATGAATATTCAGGACTGATCTCCTTTAGAATGGAGTGGTTGGATCTCCTTGCAGTCCAAGAAACTCTCAAGAGTCTTCTCCAACACCACAGTTCAAAAGCATCGATTCTTCAGCACTCAGCCTTCTTTATTGTCCAACTCCCACATCTGTACCTGACTACTGGGAAAACCATAGCTTTGACTAGAGGGACCTTTGTCCCATTGCCTTGAGAAAGGTCATCTAAGGTCTGGACTCCATGCAGGAGCCCCGTGACCCCTACCCACCCCCGGGCTCACTTCCCATCACTGTGCATTGTCCTTCAGACTCACCGAGGTACCACGATGCTCTGAGCTCTCTTTCATGTCTTTGGGTCTTTGAATGGGCTGTCACCTTACCTGGAATGTCTGTCTCCTTCCCACATTACTTCCTATTAATCTGTCAAGAATCATCACGAGCACTCATCTCTCCCAAGAAACTCTGCCTGGCACCCCGGAGAGGAAGCTAAGTGCCTCTCCTCTGTTTCCAGAAGGCCTCTGCCTACTCTCTCAGAGCATAATAAGGCAATGTGTTCAACTTGAGGGCAAAGGACTGTTTTATTGATGAAATGCCATGTACTGAACTCCTTGTACTGATAAAGAGATTAATATAGGGGAGTTCAGATAAATGAATAAATCAACACACCTTCTATTACTTGAATACAAATTTCTCACCTTGATCCCTCAGGCCTGTGCTTTCCAAAATGGTAGCCCTTACCATGGGGCTGTTGAAAGGTAAGTAGGTTAAGATTCAATAAAACTTAAGACTCAGTGGCCAAGCCACATCCCTGGTGCTCCACAGCCATGGCTGGCTCTCAGCTGTGGGACTGGGGGGCACAGATGTTGACTATTTTCATCATCACGGAGAGTTCTATCGGTGGAGGGATGATGCTGTCAGGACACGGCATTCAAGGAGCTGGTAGGGTCTGAGAATCATCTGTCCTGGTGGAGCCCCCTATACAGCATAGAGTCACGATACAGGCTTGACAATGGGACCGACCTCCATGGGTGCTGTGCCATGTGACTCATGTTGACTCCATCAGAAACCAGAAAAGAGATTTCACCTGTGGTCATCAAGAAGGAGGGCTGGCCAGGTGGCTCAGCAGTAAAGACTCTGCCTGCCAATGCAGGAGACACGAGTTCAATCCCTGGGTCAGGAAGATCCCCTGGAGAAGGGAACCCACTCCAGTATTCTTGCCTGGAGAACCCCATGGACAGAGGAGTGGGGCAGGTTGCAGGCCATGGGATTGCAAGGAGTCGGACTCGACTGTGCAACTTTCACTTTCTCTTTTGGTGGCTCAAATGGTAAAGAATCTGCCCACAGTACAGGAGACCTGGGTTCCATCCCTGGGTCAGGAAGGTCCCCTGGAGAATGGAATGATAACTCACTCCAGTATTCTTGCCTGGGAAATCCCATGGACAAGGGAGTCTGGCGGGCTCCAGTCCATGGGATCACAAAGAGTCAGACTCGACTGAGCGCATCAGGAGAGAGCAAAGGTTTCTCAGTCCCTGGACTAGTCTGATGATCTGGACGTCAGTTTTCTCTAGATATCTCCCAGTTTTATTGATGATTTCCTACTTCAGAAAACAGAGAGGTGCTGACATTTTAGAAATGAGGCTAAGAAAGCTGTATCTTTCACCAGTTTACACGTGCTGCCAGACACGAATCTGGTTCATGCCCTGTGTCAAGTGCTAAGTATTCCAGAATGAAAAGACAGGCGCTTGCCTTTACAGAGCTGGCAACTCGTGGCTACGCTCAGTGCGTGCAGGGATGCTCTCAGTGGGGAGACTCCCTGTTCTGTGTTCTGTATGGAGTGGGGTACTGGGGCTAGCTGGAGGGGGCCTCTGCCTGTCCCACCTCCACACGCAGCCGAGCAGGTGACCCCATGCCATCCTGAAGGATGTCAGGGCTTTGTCTAGAGATGGATGGGGGGCAGGCAGCCGTGGACAAGCTCGCACACTGAGGCACGGAGCCGACACAGAGCCTCCGTGGGCTGCTGGACGTCAGAGCAGGTCTCAGGTGTTGGGCAGGTGAGAGGCACACCCAGAGCGAGAGGCATCAGGCCAGCGGCTGCAAGGCAGAGGGGCCGAGCTGGGAGTCAGGGCACAGAGACGAACTCCAGTCCCCACCGAGGGCAGGAATGGGTCATCCTGGGAAGCAGGCTTGCGGCAGCGAAACGTCCCTCGAGGTGGACCCTGAGTCACTCGACAGACAGCCCAGAAAGGGCAGCAGGGGCCGCTTTTAATAGCTTGTGACATTTGCGCGGCTTTCTTTCCAGCCAAACCCTCCCTTTCATCACACATCCCAGGGAAGGATTTCAGCCACTGCCTGGGGAGGCGCTGGGAACCCCGAGCGGGAGGCAGGAGCCGTTGCTTTTTTGGAAAGGACACATCTGAAAACATGACCTCCTTTCTTTCTGGTTGGGCACAGCATGTGAGGAGGCGTCCGGGAAGGAAAGAATGAATAATGGAGAAATGTCAGCGGCGAGGGGCCGGGACCCAGCTGCCGCCAAGCATCCCGCTGCCGCCTCTGCTTCTGCCTCGTCCTGTGCGGCCCCGGGAATCTGTCTCATCTTAGGCTCCTCATTTCCTACCCTGGACGGTTCTGATGAACGTACAGCCTGACAGGCAGCACTGATGATACAAATTCTGAGTCCCCACCAACATCACCAGCCCAGGGCCGGTCCCCGGAGGGGCCTGGGACGCGGGGGGCACGCTCCTGACCCCCAGAAGCTCAGATTCCAGAGGAAAAGAAAGGGAAAAAAAAAGAAAAAGGGCAATTTCCTGTGTGGTGTGACACGTGCTCCCACCGCCACGTGCAGGAAGACCTTCGGGAGGCTGTCACGGTGACTCAGACGGGGACCAGGAGGACTTTGGAGGAAGATGGACTGTGAAGCAGGAATTCCTTCGCTAGAGTCTAGCAGAGCAGAGTGTCAGCTGTAACCCAATGAGCAAGGGGGAGGGGGGGCAAAGTGTCTTTGATGCCCATGTATCTGCAGCACCAGGAACTCTATGGACCAGCCATTGCTTGCACAGGGTCAGCAAGGACGGATGGCCATGCCCATGGACAGATGAGAGAGTGGAGGCAAACAAACCTTTCCCTGTAGCCCTAAGGACCCTTCCTCTCCACGGATCCAACTGCAGCTCCCAGCGCCCCAGCTCTGACCCTCAGCCTGACCCGACCCTGACCCTAAGGACCCTTCCTCTCCTTGGTTCCATCTGGAGCTCCCAGTGCTCCAGCCCTGAGCCTAACCCTGACCTTGACCCTAAGCTGACCCTATAAAAAGTGTTAGCCGCTCAGTCGTGTCTGACTCTGCAGCCCCATGGACTGTAGCCTACCAGGTTCCTCTGCCCATGGGATTCTCCAGGCAAGAATACTGGAGAGAGTAGTTATCCCCTTCTCCTTGAGATCTTCCCAACTCAGGGATCAAATCTGAGTCTCCCGCATTGGCAGGTGGGTTCTTTCCCATCTGAGCCAATAGTGAAACTCCAACTCTGACCCCGACTCTAACCCACACGGCATCATCAGCCACTCGTCTGAATGTACGCTGGAACAGGTAAGTTAAGAATGGCTTCCTAGGAACCTCCACTGCTCACATGACTGCTCGGGACACACCTGTCTCTTGTCCCCCTGATCCAGGGAGCTTCTGCCCCAGGAGGGGCAGGGGGAGAAATAATGAGGCCAAAGCCTTGGCCCCCAAGGGTGCCAACCCTGGTTCTAGGCATCAATAAGGTGTCTGTATATCTTCAGAGCACCAGGTTCTAGACATCTTCCTGTTCTGACAGCACAGAACACACCTAGGTTTTTCTACCTGCCGTCTAGCCACTCTCTTATTTTCTAATTTCTCTACTACTCATGTGCATAGTCTATCAGGGGAAGGAAGAAAGAAATAAGGAAAATAAATAAAGCCATGTGTCTTCCACCGACAATGATCCTGCCAGAGGCTGGCTTGTCCGTTTGGGAACAGAACTACAGAAACAGGCGTGTACATCCAGGGGCTGCACTGACACATAGTTAGCTGCCCCTCGGTTTCCATGCCAACAGGACATTGCAGCACCCTAGAAGAGAACCAATCAGAAATCCTCGTGGAGTGACAGCCTAGAAGACCAATCAGGAGACTTTGTAGAATGACATCCTGAAGAGAACCAATCAGGAGTCTTTGTGAAGTGAGTGGTCTGGAGAAGACAGGATGGTTTCCACACTTCTCAGCATGGACCTTCCATGGAGTCCAGTGACTCTCACCTTCCCATGACAGTCCCTTTCCTGTTTAATTTATCCAGCTCAAAGCACAATGCATGACACTGCAGTATCTCATCATTTTGGCCTTCCTAACTATTCACATCAGAATCTGTTTCCTCCTTTCCTCTCTGGATTGTTTTCCCCAAAGGAAAAGTCCCCAGGGACAGCAAGCACCAATAAACTGGCAACAATGATTGAAAGATGGAGCCACTACACAAAGCAGTGAGTCAAACTTAGCAGCAATATATTGTTCCTTAAAATTCCAGCAACATAGGCAATAACCCTCCAAATGCTCTAAAATAACCAAAAAGCTGCCTGCTTCCAGAAAATCATCAGGAAGTCAGTGTTAAGAGTTGGATTGGGTTCTCCCCAAAGACAGGCTGTCCTAACCCCAGCATCTCACACTGTGACTCTATTTAAAAACCAGATGCTTGCAGATATAATTAGTTAAGACAAGGTCACACAGGGGTTCGGGTAGTTCTGCATCTAATAGAAATGATATCCTTAGGAGAAGGGGAGGGACAGAGAGATAGGGTCACGAGACAGCCAGGTAGAGAGGAGAGCGGGGCAGCCACCTGCCCAGGAACTCGTGGGCCGCCAGCAGCTGGAGGAGACCAGGGAGGCCCATCGCTGCCAGTTTCAGAGGAGGGGCCCTGCTGACAGCGTGATTTTGAACTTCTGGCCTCCAGAACTGTGATTCAATATGTCTGTGCTGGTCTGAGCCACCTGATTGGAGGCATTCTGTCACAGCAGCCCTGGGAAATGAACAGGATCAGAGATAAGCTGGGATACAAAGAAACCAGCGGAGTCTGAAGGAGATTTCCTCCCCCTGCTGAAGAGGTGGGGGATGTGAGACCTGCCCCTCAAATACTGCCATTCCACAAACTGATGTAAAGCGGGGGAGATCCCGCCATAAATGCATCTATTTAACGTGCTCTTGGAAGGAAACTTATGACCAACCTAGATAACATATTATAAAGCAGAGATATTACTTTGCCAACAAAAGTCCGTCTAGAAAAGGCTATGGTTTTCCAGGGGTCATGTAAGGATGTGAGAGTTGGACTGTGAAGAAAGACGAATGCCGAAGAATTGATGCTTTTGAACTGTAGTGTTGGAGAAGACTCTTGAGAGTCCCTTGGACTGCAAAGAGATCCAACCAGTCCATTCTGAAGGAGATCAGTCCCGGGTGTTCATTGGAAGGAATGATGCTGAAGTTGAAACTCCAATACTTTGGCCACCTCATGCGAGGAGTTGACTCATTGGAAAAGACCCTGATGGTGGGAGGGATTGGGGGCAGGAGGAGAAGGGGACAACCGAGGATGAGATGGCTGGATGGCATCACTGACTCGATGGACATGGGTTTGAGTAAACTCCAGGAGTTGGTGATGGACAGGGAGGCCTGGCGGCCTCCAAAGGTCAGACACGACTGAGCGACTGACCTGAACCTGACCTGAACGTGCTCATATTCACTGTGAAGCTCTTATTTAAAGCAAATATGACCTTTAGGATTCACTGTCTTACTGATGGCCAACAGTACATGAAAACATGCTCACCATCGCTAATTATTAGAGAAATGTAAATCAAAACTGCAACAAAGTACAACCTCACACGGGTCAGAATGGCAGCCATGAAATTAAAAGACGCTTACACCTTGGAAGGAAAGTTATGACCAACCTAGACAGCATATTCAAAAGCAGAGATATTACCTTGCCAACAAAGGTCCATCTAGTCAAGGCTATGGTTTTCCAGTTGTCATGTATGGATGTGAAAGTTGGACTGTAAAGGAAGCTGAGCGCCAAATAATTGATGCTTTTGAACTGTGGTGTTGGGAAGACTCTTGAGAGTCCTCTGGACTGCAAGGAGATCCAATCAGTCCATCTAAAGGAGATCAGTCCTGGGTGTTCATTGGAAGGACTGGTGCTGAAGCTGAAACTCCAGTACTTTGGCCACCTGATGCGAAGAGCTGACTCATCTGAAAAGACCCTGATACTGGGAGGGATTGGGGGCAGGAGGAGAAGGGGACGACCGAGGATGAGATGGTTGGATGGCATCATCCAACTGACTCAATGGACAAGAGTTTGAGTGAACTCCAGGAATTGGTGATGGACAGGGAGGCCTGGCGTGCTGCGATTCATGGGGTCGCAAAGAGTCGGACACGACTGAGCAACTGAACTGAACTGAACTAAACTGAAACAGTCCACAAATAACAAATGCTGGAGAGGATGCAGAGAAAAGGGAACACCCTATACTGTTGGTGGGAATGTAATTTGCTGCAGCTACTATGGAAAACAGTATGGAGGGTCCTCACAAAAAACAACAACAGAGCTACCACATGACCCAAGAATCCCAGTCCTGGGAATATACCCAGAGAAAACTCAAATTTGGAAAGATACACACACCCCTAGTAGTCACATGAGCTGACTATCATGTGAGATGTGAGACTTGTACCATAAAGAAGGCAGAGCACCAAAGAACTGATGCTTTCGAACTCTGCTACTGGAGAAGACTCTTGAGAGTCCCCTGGACTGCAAGGAGACCAAACCAGTCAATCCTAAAGGAAATCGACCCTGAATATTCACTGGAAGGACTGATGCTGAAGCTGAAACTCCAACACTTTGGCCAGCTGATGCAAAGAGCTGACTCACTGGAAAAGACCCCGATGCTGGGAAAGATTGAAGGCGGGAGGAGATGGGGACGACAGAGGATGAGATAGGTGGATGGCATCACTGATTCAATGGACATGAACTTGGGCAAACTCTGGGAGGTGCTGAGGGACAGGGAGGATTTGCATGCTGCAGTCCATGGGGGTCACAAGAGTCGAACACAACTTGGCAACTGAACACACACATGCACACGTGCACACACACATACACACACACACATGCACCCCTATGTTTACAGCAGCACTAAATTCAGTGGCCAAGAGAGGCAAGCAGGCTACACGTCTGCAGCCATATGAGTAGACAGAGAAGATGTGGTGGAGACATACACAACAGGTACTCTCAGCCAGAAAAAAATAATGAAATACTGCCATGCAGAAACATGGACGAACCTAGAGATTATCGTACTAAGTGAGATAAGCCAGACAATTATTATATGCAGTCACTTATAGGCTAAACAAAAATACAAAAGAATTTATTTACAAAACAGAAACAGACTCATAGAGAACAATCTTATGGTTATCAAAGAGGAAAGTGGGGTAGGGATAAACTAGGAGTTTGGGATTGACAGATGCACACTCAGTCAGTTCAGTTGCTCAGTTATGTCCTACTCTTTGCCACCCCCATGGGCTGCAGCACACCAGGCTTCCCTGTCCATCACCAACCCCCAGAGCTTGCTCAAACTCATGTCCATTGAGTCAGTGATGCCATCCAACCATCTCACCCTCTGTTGTCCCCTTTTCCTCCTGCCTTCAATCTTTCCCAGCATCAGAATCTTTTCCGATGAGTCAGTTCTTCACGTCAGGTAGCCAAAGTATATTGGAGTTTCAGCTTCAGTATCAGTCCTTCCAATGAATATTCAGGAATGATTTCCTTTAGGATGGACTGGTTGGATCTCCTTGTAGTCCAAGAGACTCTCAAGAGTCTTCTCCAACACCACAGTTCAAAAGCATCAGTTCTTCTGTGCTCAGCTTTCTTTGTAGTACAACTTTCACATCCATACATGACTACTGGAAAAACCACAGCTTTGACTAGACGGACCTTAGTCGGCAAATAGATAAGCAACTACTGTATAGCACGAGGAACCATATTCAGTATCTTGTAATCAACCACAATGGAGAAGAGTCTGAAAATAATAGATAGATATATATACATAACTGAATCACTGTGCGGTACACCTGAAACTAACATAATGCTATAAGTCAACTATACTCCAATAAAAAATTTGAAATACATTTTAAAAAGAACTCAATGCTTCCCAAACTTTTTGACGGAAACCTCTTTTCCACACAAGCAGACATTTAAAAGGGAAGCGTGGATAATGCCTTGCACAGGTCCCCCTAGCTCTGTAACAAGAGCCCAATCTTATTTCAAAGGAACTGCAGAGCTGACAGTTTTATACACACTTACTGATGTGAAACGAATTAGATTAAATTAGGTTCTTCATAATTGTCTTTTTAAGGGAAATTTTATATTTTACTAGTCAACAGATTTTATTTGAACTCAATGAATGTGAGTGCCGGCCAGTCTTGGAGCCATAAAAACCAGGAAGAATGCCAAGGGATGTGGCTTATTCAGAACAAGCAAGCGTCGTCCCACTTTTCAACACCGAACTAGAATCATGTCATTAAAAGAATATGGAATATGCTCTCCCCCAAAGGCATTCAGAGTTATTGGGAACTTTTCCAAAATTGGACACAGAATTTTCCCTTCTCATTCGGGCCTGGCTTCACTGAAATCTGCATCTTGCTTCTCAGCTGAGCTGGGTTAATTATAGACATTTCCTTCTGTAGTTCCCTAGTCGTGTTCCTGCTTTTAAGTGTTTTGATGTGTGCCTCCTTGGGAAGACCTTTCTTTGGAAACATTAGCGCTGGGAAGGCAATGAGCTTTGAGAAACACTGACCCAGACAGCAAGTCAGGTGCCCAGAGAGGTTTTTACCAGCTCCTCCTGACTTTCTAGGTTACAGCTATTCCATGCTGACCCCTGTAAGATGTATATGGTCGTGGAACCACTGATGCCTGCAAGCCAACCTCAAGATGTTTTAACTATCAGGTACTTCACATACAGGATACCTTTCCAAGGCTTTCAGTGATTCACTGAGTCTGTTTCATCTTTTCTTTCATCTTGAAGGCTTTTGAGTTTGTAGAAAACGCTCCAAGGTCTCCTTGAACACAACACTGGCTCAGTTTCATTTTGGGAAAACCTTATATCCTCCCGCCCTGCTCTTCCCACTGTCTACACCGATGTTGCATTCTCTTGCTCATCTCCTGATGAGCTCGCTGAGATCAGCCAGCTCATCGGGACTGCTGTCCACGTCCAAGAGAGACTCAGCGCCTTGACATTCAGTGGGCAGTCTGTCTTCACACCATGGGCTGAGTCCTGGGGAATCAGGCAGGGATCATGAGCTCTGGGCCACAGAGAGGACCCACCAGAGTCTGGGTGAATAAACACAGCCTCCTGCACCTCTGAGAAGAACACTTCAGATGAAGGTCTTCATGAGCCCTGGTTTAGAGGGGAACACATCTACCGCTTTGGGCTAGTCACTGCGGTGGACATTCCTCTGTGTGCTGCGTGTGTGGTGTGTGTGTGTGTGTGTGTGTGTGTGTGTGTGTGTGTGTGTGTAAGAGAGACACGGAAAGAAGCAGAGACGGGAAACCTGAAATTGACTACATAAGCCCAACGTGGTGGAAGAAATGCATTGACTTCCTTGGTTGGTTCCTGAGAAGAAACGTCATCATAGTGTCACTGGCTGTCTAAACCCCCTTCCAGCATCTCATGGTGTGATGCTCGCCCTGCAGGGGGGTGATGGAAATGCTTCTCCAACCACAGAAACCTGCAGAAACCACTTCAAAGGCGGGCACGCTTTCTCTTCTGACAATTGGATGGTATAGCCAGGTTCCCATCCACCCACTCCTGAAGCTGGAGTGAAGAAACTTCTAGAAGTTTTCAAATGAAAATTTCCCGACTAAGTTGCTAATAGAGGCAGCTAAAAGGCAGGGGTTATGTTAAAGTGAAATTTTATGAGGATCAGGAAGAGAAGTAGGTTCAGTATTTTTGTTTACAGTTAGAACACTTTTAAAATTTCAATTGTTATAGTCAAATCCATATCTGGCCAGTTTTCCATTATTTTTCCATAGCTCCACTGAGTCCATACTGTTTTTCACTCTATTTTACATGGCCACCTTTGCCAGCTGGCCCTTTCATAGTAAATCCTCCAGCTGAATCTCCTGGTGGACGCTCCCCTTCCCCAGCAGGAACTGCCCCCACAGTATATTATGTGTCTTCTAGTTGGACTATTCTGAGCACTGCCAGGGAAACAGTATGTATTGAGCACTGTCTCTGCATAATATTTCAAATTCTCAATCAGAGGATGGGCTCCAATAGAAGCCGTGTTTCTCAGCCACTGTTTCCTCATTTACTTTTGAGGTCTCAGGCTCCAGAGGGTCTCCATGGACACCCTTGGCAGGTGTCTGGTCTTTGTGGAGATGACAGGGTCCTGGGAACTAATCTGGGGTCAGGCTGCCCTTCCTCATTTGTTCTCCTCTCTGGGGGAGCTTGACCTTGAACCTGTGGCTCCCGCCACCACGTTTCCTTCATGAAAGTTGGGGCAGGCTGTAAAGGGCACAAACCCACCCCAAGGGGGATCCTGATTAACCCTGATGACCCCTGACATCACCAGCCCTTCCTCAAGCCATGGAACCCAGCAGTCCAGCCCTCTCATAACCAACAACTCAACCTGCATAGCGGGATAATGGTTAAGTTATAAACACTAGGGATTGCAATTAAATAATCAGTGTCTATGTGATCACTGGGGGTTTATCACATTCCCCTCCTTTCCACAGTTCTAGCCCCAAGATACTTTACTCAAGGGAACACCAGAGTCCTCCACCTTTCCTTTCCAAAACAGTCAGACTTGGTAACAAGGACTTTATGATTATGTCATGTAGGATTCTATTCTAAGGGCTTGACATGCATGGACTCGAACTGGCTTTCCTTGGTGGCTCAGATGGTAAAGAATCCACCTGCAATGCAGGAGACCTGGGTTAGATCCCTGGGTTGGGAAGATCCCATGGAGAAGTGAATGGCTACCCACCCCAGTATTCTTGCCTGGAGAATTCCATGGACAGAGGAGCCTGGCAGGCCCCAGTCCATGGAGTCAAAAAAGAGTCAGACACAACTGAATGACTTTCACAATACACCAAGAAGAAAAATACCGTAGATTTCCCCCTTAACTTTACAAATGAGGAAACTAAAGTCCAAAAGGAGTGAAGTGACTTTTTAAGGCTACACAATGGCTAAATGGTGAGCAGCTGGCACTCATGCTCAGGTAGTCTGAGTCCAGGGCACACATCACCCACTGTGACGCCCTGCCCACACCAGGAGCCATCAAACGACTGCCCAGACCTCTGTCTGGCAATCACGCTGTGGCGTGGACACAGGATCGCTTATATGTGCGGCGTGTTCATAAACTGCGGCAGGAAGAGAGCATGGCAGCCTCCTGCCAGTGTCTGTGAGCTTACTGGATACCTGGGCTGTTACTCAAGAGCTCAGTAATGCCCACTTTTCTCATGATACCTTGCGTTCGAGTGAAGTCTTTGAAGAGCGCAGCTGCTTTAGGGAGGAGATGAAGCTCCGCTGCCTCTCTCCCTGCCCCTGTCACAAGCCCAGAACTCGGGGAAACAGAGACTGAGGACCCCAACAAATCCAGGCTGAAGCCTGGGGTCTGGCTGCTCCGATCCAGTGACGGCGGACGACCCCTGGCTGACACACTGAAATGATGCTCTTCCACGGAGACCTCTGACCTTCCTGGGTGCACCCCATTCGCCCCCAGGCTCCCAGAACCCCCAGGTCTGCGGGCAGGGCTGGGTTCTGCCTCTCTCCTCTGAGGATTCCCTCTGTAGACCAGTGCCCACCTTCCCAGTGGCCTCTTTCCTCCTCCGTGGGCACTGCTGTGTCCCAGACTAGCAGCTGTGACTGTGCCCTGACAGCAAAGGGCTGGTGTGCTGGGTCCAGGACCATCCCTGCCCTTGCCCTCGCCCACCTGATGCCCTGAGAGAGAAAGGGAGGGCGTGGACCTGCAGGCTGGAGCCGCTGCCTCAGTTGCTCTGCGGAGTGGGGGCGGGTGCCTGCAGGGGCCAAGGTCCCTGGGTTCTCTCTCAGGTGCAGAGAGACGGGTGGGGTGCATGTGAGGTGGCTTTTCACAGGCACCATGGCACTATAGAATCCACCTACAAAGCAGGAGCCGCAGACTTGATCCCTGGGTCAGGAAGAGCCCCCGGAAAAGGAAATGGCAACCCACTCCAGTATCCTTGCCTGGAGACTCCCATGGATGGAGGAGCCTGGCGGACTACAGTCCAGGGGGTCTCAAAGAGTCGGACAGGCCTGAGCAAGCAGCACGCACACACCTCTCTCCCTCTCTCCCTGGACCTGCTCCAGGGTGCTGAGCTCAGGAAACCGTGTCACATTAACGCACATTCTCTTCCCTTATGTAACGATGACAGGAAACATGTTTCCGTGGGCCTTAAGTGTTCGGAGGCACTCTGACTGCCTAAGTCCAGTGGTCAGAGAGCCGACTATCCAGCCACGTGTCTCCTTACTATCTACTGCATTGTAATGGCCTGCACTCTGCACCACGCGGCAAATAGGAAACACACAGGCTTATTAGCACGTTTTCAGCGAAGGACCGGGACTATCTGCAGGCCCCTGACCACCCGATCAGAGGGCTGCCCGTGCCACAGACCGTGTTCTAAACGGAGGGTCTGGTGTGATTCCTCTGCTGTTACGCAGCTCAGCGCAGGCTGATGTGGGCACAAGAGCCCCCATCATGGAATACGTTTGCATTCCAACCCTGTCTGGCCACAGCAAACGCAACTGCAAATCTTGATTTCGCATCATTAAGACTTAAGAAGTCTTGAATCAAAGTCCTACTGCAGCCTCAAGACAGCCTCTAGGGTCTGGTGGTGCCAGGCCAGGCTGGAGGTGGGCAGAAAACTCAGGGTCACACGGGAAGACGTCTCTTCCTGTTCCAGCTCCATCCGAAGCGCCAGGTAGCTCTGACCGTATCATCCAAAAATGGACGTTGCAGGTAGCGAATGTGCCTCCGGCCATTTTGAATAGATTACAGAATCCATGAAGAGTTGTGTGTGTGTGTGTGTGTGTGTGTGTGTGTGTGTGTGTGTGTGTGTGAGAATCTGTGCATTTTGGTTTGGGAACTTTAGTTTCCCTATAATGACACAGAGTTCAAAAACACTCTGATTTGACTTTCTACCTGCCAGATGAAATGAGGATCACAGGACCACAGAAAAAGAAGCTGTGATCTTCTCTCATTTAAATTGAGAATTAGGTAATGCAAATTTCTAATCAAGAAGCAACTTATCACGATGCTGTATTTATAGGAATCTCCTCTTCTCAAAGGCTTGCATTTCCCTAGTGGGACTCCCTCTGATAACCACAAAAAGAGAGGAAAAAAAGTCAGCAGAAGCAGTTATATACAGAAAATGTATCTTGTGCATTTTTACTGAATGAAAGATTCTTTAAATTCTGCAGTGCTTTACAACTTTAAAGTTTCATACACTTGATTTCACATGATCCTCCAGTAACCCCTTTTTAAAGTCCCCTCCTCTCTTTACTCTCCCCAGTGGCTAAGCACTGGGTGTTCTCTATATCTGTGAGTCTGCTTTTGTTTTGGTATTCACTGGTTCCTTCTATTTTTAGATGGCACGTAAGAGAAGGAAATGGCAACCCACTCTACTACTCTTGCCTGGAGAATCCCATGAAGGGAGGAGCCTGGTGGGCTGCAGTCCGTGGGGTCGCAAAGAGTCGGACACGACTGAGCGACTTCACTTTCACTATCACTATAAGTGATAACATGCAGCATTTGTTTCTGTCTGAGTTATCCTCTGTGGTGTTGTAAGTCATGTCTGACTCTTCAACCCCATGGACTGCAGCACACAGGACTCCTGCGTCCTTCACTAGCTCCCCGGGATTGCTCAGATTCACGTCCGTTGAGTCAGTATTGTGATCGAACCATCTCATCCTCTGCTGCCCCCTTCTCCTTTTGCCTTCCATCTTTCCCAGCATCCGGGTCTTTCCTAATGAGTCAACTCTTCCCCTCAGGTGGCCAAAGAATTATACTTCTTTTTAACTCACACTTATTTTTAAACTCAGACAAAGTATTACTAACGCGAACTATCACACATCTTAAGCAGGTCTTACAAAAGTAACTCCTACTGTTTCCCTAATAACTGTTTTGTCTTCTCAGCTGTGGTCTTAAGTTGGGCCATCAGGCAGAAACTGCTCAGAATCAAACAACGGATGAAAATCTGAAGAGAAAAGAATCCATTTGTAGCCACTTGTAAGCAGCCACATAGGAGGTTCAGAGTTCTAATTTCAGAACTCCTTTAATTTCGGGGGAAAAAAGGTCTGGAGAACTGGGTTAAGGGCACTGTGCTTATTCAGATAGAAGTGAGCAGAGATAGGGTCAGGCAGGATGCCGGTCCTTCACGCATTCCTGCAACAAAGACATGTTGGGCAGGTTGCCCATGACAGATACTGTACCAGGCACCTAGACACGCCGGAGAATAAGACAGCCGGAGATCCTGACACTAGTCAGCTGATATTCTAAGTGTGTGGGGGGTGGGCGGGGTGGGGGGAGAGAGAGAAATAAAACAGGCACGATAAGAAAATGATAACAACATATGGAAGGCGATAAATGCCATGGGCAAAGAAAGGCAAAGCAGGGCAGGGTGGGGGAAGAGCAGGGTGGGCTGGGGGGGCGTGGAGAGCTGCAACTTTAAGTAGGATGCCCAGCGTGGACCCTTGAGAAAGGGATGGGGAAGCAGAGATGTGAAGGGCAGGAAGGAAGGATGTTCAGGCAGAGGGAACAGACAACGCATGCCTTCCAGCCATGACAGGGACCTTGACATTTACCGAGAGAAGTGTGGAGCTACGCGGGCAGCTCTGACCTGGGGCAGGGTCACCCGCTGGAGCAATGTTCTGCAGTGAGTTTAGGACATGGGGAAATGGACTGTCTGTGCGGTCAGAATGGATCTGAGAGGGGAAAGAGGAAGGGAAGCTTGGAGGATGGTGTGAAAACTTCTGAAGAGTCCATCCAAGCAGGAAAATGGCTCTCAAGTGTGTGTAAGAGGGAGTGACAGATACCGGGGGTGGGCAGAAATGACCCCTCAAGTCTGCCTCTATTTCAGAGAGACTGCGACGAACCCCAGAAGTTGAGAGCAATACTGTTTTTCCTGTGGCTATGATGAAATAAAAGATGCGCTGGAGCAGGAGAAGCAGGATCAAAGATCACAGGGAGACAGGACATTAGGATTCTGCTCAGGTGCACTCCAGGCACCTGGGGAGACAAAAGCTTCTGGTTGATATGATCTCCTTGGTGCTGCAGGACAGCCATGAGGAAGGGTATCAATGATTGTGTGTCCAGTAAGGCCAGCGCCCGACAAGGAAACCAGACATCCCCGCTCATCACAGCCAGCTCCGGTTTCCATAGAAACAGTGCCCCGTCTTTGACAGCATCTCCCCTCTCCCTGTAACAGATAACCAGTCATTTAGGGGCTCACTTTTCTGTCCATTCAGACAAATGAAAAATCTAGGAAAAGGAAGAGAAACTGGTGATAGCTTTCTACACGTAAAATAAAGAACCGCCCCGGACGGACACTGGGGGAGAAAGAGCTTCTGCTACATCTGGGTGTGTCTGATGACATCGCCTACTGCTTAGATGAAGACATATCCTCTCTCCTGGTGGCTCAGGTAGTCAAGAATCGCCTGCAATGCAGGAGACTCGGGTTCAGTCCCTGGGTTGGGAAGAGCCCCTGGAGAAGGACACGGCAACCCACTCCAGTATTCTTGCCTGGGACATCCCATGGGCTGAGGAGACTGGTGGGCTACAGTCCATGGGGTTGCAAAGAGTCGGACACGGCTGAGCGACTTACACTACACACACACGTGTCCTCTTTAATCCTACACTGTAAATACAGATTTCGTGTAAAACAGATTCCAAAATCCATGTGACATGAAGAGCACAACACACAGACTCAAGGATCCAGGCTTCCCTATGAGAACGTTAGAGTCTCTTCATTTCTGACTTGAAAGGTCAGAAGCCCAGAAGGCTCATTTCTAAGGCTGAGCCTTTGCAACATCCGGAAGGCTGCTTGCTGCCATCATTACTATCTAGGAACCTGTATGTCCACTCCTGTTTCCCAGTCTCTCCTTTGCTCCTCCCATGAACGCCCACACTTGTCTCTTCTCACCTTTCCCCGTCACTCAACAAGCATGCTTCCAAAAGACAGGAAATGGGGCAACTGGTTAAAACTCATCACCCCAACATCGGTTGCCCTCCCAGGGAAATTTCCATTTCCGTCTCTCTGGGAACTGGAAAGTCTTAAGCACGATGCAGGAATGTAGAATGAAGCTTCCCATGGAGGTTGAGAAAGTGCCGGATTTGCCCACAGAGGAAGAAGCAATCAAGGTCCAGAAAAAGTGCATGGTGGCTGATCCACAGGAACACGTATCCGCTGTGTCCATCAGCTCAGGCCCGGTGACACTATCCGCATGTCATCTAGGTGGTTTACAAACCTACCTTTCTCGCTTTCCCGCTGAACGGCCTCTACCTGAAATACTGCCAGCGTCCATATCAGAAGGAAGGAGAGCAGGGCAAACCACGGGCCGGCTCACAAAGCATCCCCTTAGGAGAGCTGTTCTCACTTCCAGTCCATTCCGCCTGCCAAGGTCAACCACGCGACCACACAGGACGCTAAGAGGGAGGGACAAGCCCACGGGAGGCGCGTGAGACCCACAATAACGTGCAGAGCGGCGGTGACCCTGCGCCAAACCATGGCAACACTCAACATGAGGTCCAGTTTGGCAACTCAGCCCAACTTGACTTCCAGCTCCGTTTCTCCACGTGCCACGCCCACGCATCCCTCTAGCGAACTAACCACGGCCCCCATGTGGGTTTCAGCGGAGCCTCTGTCCCCTCAAAACGCTATTCTCAGCAGCAATGCACTCTGGGGTGGACCTGCGAACAGACAGGTTCACTCTGGACTCAAAGAGTTTCGCCGGCAGCACACTGCCTTCAGACCTGGCAGGGAGAGCGCACGTTTGCAAGTCGGAAAAGATGGAATGGACATAACGACAAAGAAGACCTAGAAGTTCGCCTGGGAAAGGAGCTAGGTATTCTATGACTATAACGCAGCCAAGTGTTCCAGAAAACGGCAACCGTCCCCTCTGTGGATATTCCCAAGACGATGTGGCAACGTAGGCAGGGATGAAAGCCTAATCTCAGGGCAGCCTGAGGACTAAGAGGGCAGAGCATGGGCCCACTTGTCTCCATTGGCCTCAGATGCTGGAAGGCAGCGGTCCGTCCGCAGGGTGGTGGAGATGCTGAGGAGGGATGCGCAGAAGCCACAAAGAGCCCAGAACCAGCCACGCGTGTTCAGAGCTTGGAGCCATTCACTCAAAGCTGGTGGGGTTTCACCACCTCGCGTGCTCGCAACCAGCTTGCAACTCTAAGAGCTTTCACAAACTGATGAGATAATGTCATCTCTCAGGTCTTTCAAAGAGATTTCTTATTTTTACTTTTGATTTTTAAATTGCTGGATGGCATACTGCATGAGGCATAGGGACACAGTTTAGGAAATTAAATATGTGGGGAAATGGTCAGGGAGCCTGGAGGCCTGCGACCTTCTCACGCATTTCTCCACCTCTAGTTTCTGTTTTATCTACCCACTCTTCACTTGTATTGCATAAAACCTCCTTTATTTCTGTTCCTATTCTTCAGTGCTCCCTTCTTCCAGTCCTGGTCCACTTCTGGCTGATGCCATCTTAAAACATACTAGGTGCACAATATATAAAATAGAAGGGATATAGACAATCATATAAATATATTACAGACGATATAACAAAGAGACAGTTGCTGTACAAAACAGCTGTATTAATTCCAGTAGTTCTTTCTGTAAACTAAATCTTCCCAAACAGTAAACAATAAGAGACAGAAGGATTCATTGGTCTTCTCAACTCCAAACTGGGGAACATGCCAGGAAAACCTGCTCCACGTTTGTTTGTTTTTTTTAAACAGAGGCATATTAAAAGTGACCCCAAATCATCTAAGGTAAAAGCTGATAACAAATAAAATCTGAGCATTAGAGAAAGTTAAGATTTTATTTTGACAATGACTGTGATACCCTGGAAAATCTTGAAGTCCCTTTTTAATTAAAAACTAGGTGGAGGCATGTTTTGTTTTGGTTTGTTTTTAATGTCCATTTCCATGGTACGATTTTACTGCATTTTAAAGGCCTTCAAGCTGTTTATCTGCATACCACAGGAGTGAGTGAAAGTTAGGTTTGTGTATTTTAAAGGGACTGACTGTTCTAGCACCTGAGAACCATTCCTGCAGCAACAGGAGCCCCCTCTTTCCTGCATCCAGGCGAGACTCCAGTCCCCGCCAGGTGCCGGGCTGTGGTGCCCACTGCTGTCAACTGAGATGTTCCGACTCTGGGAAGCAAGATGCTCACCACCTGGAAGGCTACCATCTGGACCTCGTGGGCTGTCCTGGCTTCAGACTCCCTGTAAAGGTACCCATATATGCTCCCAGATTATGGGACAGAACTGAACATCTCCTGTGCTTCCAGTGCATCTGGGTGCTGTTAGGAAACACAGAAAGCATTGTATGGAAGGAAAAAGAGTAAAACCATTGGGGAAACCCATTTGGGGCAAAAGTCTCATACTACTGTGGTGAAATTGTTATTTCCTTTGGCAATTAGCATATCCATTTAGAATCAAAATAATTTAGACTGTTAAGATTTCATAACATTCATATGTTTGAAATCCAGTGATATAATTAAGTTAATTTTTCCACTCAATTACAGTACCATAGAAGATACTGAGAAGAAGACAGGAGAGAAGGGAAGACTGAGTTTCTCTGAGGTCCAGAGAACACAAGTGATTTACAGAATATTATTTAGTCTTCTCATTTGTAAGATGAGATGTTATCCAATTTTTAAATATTTTATTTCAGATAATTTAAAGATGCAGATCCTTCTAAAAATAAGTATTCCAAAGGTCGTTAAACAGAAAGGCTGAGTGCTTTTCTTTTTCTACTTGTAAATAAAATTAAATGGATGTGTTTAAAATGAAGCAAAGTGTAGCATGGCACATGGGTACTGACTGCCCTTAACACTATATTTATTAGGCAGAATTTAATTTTGAAAGGATTACTGTACGTATTATTTTATAGGCAACACTCCATGAAAGGGATCACTACTGTATATTGCAGAAAAGCATTCCATATGCACGTGATGAATGCATTGTTACCATCAGAGTAATTAGAAGGAACAGGGTTATATATGATCAGCTTGTACATCTTACTCAGCAACTCCTGCCAGTTGCTTCCAAAATTAAACTCATTAATCATTCTGATTCCCAAGGAGGAAAAGCTTGGAGTATGAAATAAAAGCTCGACTTTTATGAAGAAAAGATGTCCAAAGTCAACATCGAGAGCAATTCCTGTCTACAGAGTGATACTAGCATATTAACCTCATGTAGGAAAATGAGCTGGTTCCATTGTCAAAAATATAAATTGATACTATGTTATCTAATACTCCAGACCTCCTCCTATCTACAGGTAACATATACAAGTAAATTACTTAAAAGTGTGCACTAGCAGGAATAAAAGGAAGCACCCCATATGAAGTAGGCTGCCGTGCCCACTTCAAAAGATCTCACTGCTACACAGAACTCAATTCCACCAAGAAGGCACAATGCTCATTTTTCACAAACAGATCTGGCCTTAAGCAAAGACATACTTTTGGCCGACTCCACAGAGCAAAGGCTTATTAACACGTTGAAATTTATTTGCGATAATTCACAGTGGACAATTGACTCATCCAAATGAAAAAAAAAAAAAATCAGGCTTACCCTGACTAATTTTTCAAGCCAACAGATTTGCTCTTTGTTAGGGTTCTCCCCAGGCCAAGGTAACAAGGAAAGTGGAATGAGATATACCCAGTGGTCCTTTAAAAACACAACGCGCAGTGCAGAGGCAAGACAGTTTTGATGCTATATTTGGCCTCACCCATCAGTCAGCTAGCACTGAATCTTTGTTTGTATCACCATTCGCACTTCCTTGTAACAGACAATTTCCCAATGATGACTCTGCTCTGCATTGAGACAATAGGCAAAATTTTGTATAATTTTGTGATAGCTACTTTACCAAAACATTCACAGAGAGACTGCTTTAGACAGTAAACACATGAAATTAAAAGATGCTTGCTTTTTGGAAGAAAAGTTGTGACCAAATTAGGCAGCATATTAAAAAGCAGAGACATTACTTTGCCAACAAAGGTCTGTCTAGTCAAAGCGATGGTTTTCCCAGGATGTGTCATGTATGGATGTTAGATCTGGACTATAAAGAAAGCTAAATGCTGAAGAATTGATGCTTTTGAACTGTGGTGTTGGAGAAGACTCTTGAGACTCCCTTGGACTGCAAGGAGATCCAATCAGGCCATCCTAAAGGAAATCAGTCCTGAATATTCATTGGAAGGACTGATGTTGAAGCTGAAACTCCAATACTTTGACCACCTGATGTGAAGAACTGACTCATCAGAAAAGATCCTGAGGCTGGGAAAGATTGAAGGCGGTAGGAGAAGGGGATGACAGAGGATGAGATGGCTGGATGGCAAAATGGACTCAATGGACATGAGTTTGAGTAAGCTCCGGGAGTTGGTGATAGACAAGGATGCCTGGCATGCTGCAGTCCATGGGGTCACAAAGAGTCGGATATGACTGAGACTGAACTGAACTGACGGACTTGTGTGTTTCACATTCTTCTGAAATGCAGAAAATAGACTTCGCAGGAGGACAACTGATGTAGGGCACTATGATACAGTGTTCAGTTCAGTTCAGTCGCTCAGTCGTGTCCGACTCTTTGCGACCCTGTGAACTGCAGCACGCCAGGCCTCCCTGTCCATCACCAACAGTGTTAGAAAGCATTAACCCAGAGGGGCGCCTTAAAGCTTATCTCGCGAAGTACTGCATATTACAAGAAAGAGACCAAGACACTGAGAGAAACGTAACCATGCAAGCTTACGTATGTTGTGTGCCACGCTCGGGGGTGCAGCACTAGAAGGAGAAATAAAGAGGTTAGGCAGAGTCATTTAGAATAATGAGATGCAGAGAGGGAAGCGGGGCTCAGCGGCAAAGAGTCCGCCTGCCAGTGCAGGAGACACGGAGACGTGAGTTCCATCCCTGGGTCGGGAAGGTCCCCTAGAGAAGGAAATGGAGACTCACTCTAGTAACCTTGCCCATAAAATCTCATGGATGGCCTGGAGGAGCCTGGTGGGCTACAATCCATGGGGTCGCAAAGAGCTGGACATGACTGAGCTCCTAAACAGCTACACGAAAAAGAGCGGGAAGTCACAAAGTCAGGGATGTAGTTTACGTGGGTGTCTTGTCATCACTACCGAAACTGATCTGTGGAACCAAAGGTGGGAGAAGAGACCAACCTGGGGACCTCCAAGGTCTTTCCAACCCTACAGTCCTCCAATTCTGCAAAACAGACAAGCAGATACTCGTCAGAAGAGATGCTAGGAGGTGCAGACCAGAGAATTAAGCTACTTTGGCCATCTACTATTACAGAAGCTGTGAAATATACTCAGCTCCCTTTATCTTCATTTTAATTTTCCCAATATTCAGTTTATCTTAAGAAGAAAGCATGGCAGGAAAGAATACAATAGTGGAGACCAAAACCTTGGTTTATAGGTTCTCCCAACCCCCTACATGAGGGAGAGGGGGGGAAAAAGGACTTATTGAAGAATACAAAGGTCAGAGAGAGAGAGGACATGAATTCATATGGCATCATGAAAGACACATGAGACAGAAGTCTGAGGTGTAGCACGGTGGTGATCAGGAGCGAAAGAGGTGACAACAAGGACTAAGGCCACTGTGTCCAGTAGCTAAGACGACACTGCAGACGCTTTCTGTGCAGTTTTCTGCAGTGAGGACAGTAAGGATGTGAGTGTGTCACCAACCTAAGCAAGGAAAAGGGGGATTCTTGTAATGAATTAGTGAATCTACTTTAGGTCACCTGATCGAGAATTTGAAAGCTGCAAGCAACCCTGTGACATCCCATAAGTCTTCTATAGACGAGTTACACTAAGCATTATCGAATTCGACATGAAAATAATGAGATCAAGCTGGTGGCTGAAATGTTTAACCTTTTCCTCAATATGTTAGGAAGATAATGTGAGGTTTTAAATACATTTGAAGTTGCAGAAGACAGTCAGAAGGTATACAAATATTTCTCTGGAGTTGAGCTGCTTGAAAAGTTAAAGCTGATAAACGCCAGGGAGAAATGAACAGGATGTTGACAGCGTATCAGTGGAAGGTCAAGGTGGCGAGGAAGAGGGCTGGAGGTTGCAGACATCAGAAGCATGACAGCAGAAGCTAGACAGCAGTGACATCACAAGATAGACTGCGTAAGCAACGATTTTTGCTCAATCTCTGTTTTGGCCAAATTGCTGTTTTGAAATCCTGTCATCATATTTGTACTATTAGGAAATCATGTGTCATCAAAAATGAAGAATACAGGAATGTGCTGATCTGGCCCCAACAAGCCTACTGCCCTGACAGTCACCCATGGCCTTCAAGTCCTTTAAGAGATCAAAAGGAAACGCTCAAGCCAGGGCACAACAAGGTTCAGTATTTTAAAATTAATTGAAGTTAATTCCTATCAGAAGTTACTAAACTCCATTAAAAATCACTTCCAGCAGCAGTCCCTTTAAGAGTCAACTTATTTTTAGCCTATGAAATGAATTTTAAATCAAAATAGCTATTGATTCCTCAGAGGGGTCTCCCAAGTCATTGACTTTAAATAAATATAAGATTGATGAGGCAACTCTGGTAGAAAAGCACTTGGGCTTTCTTTTTCTTCAAAGCTAAACTTCACACCTTAAAACTGGCCTGCCCCAAACAGACTTTTACACAGCGGAGAGGCCCCTGCATGTATCTGGTGCAGACAGGGCACACACTCCTAGCCACGAACCGTGCAGCAGCATCTGAGTTCTCTCTTCCAGGCCTGGTAACTACCTCGACTTTATTTTGTAAAGAGCCATTCGTTCTCAGTCCTATTCAGACACGTGTGCGTACACACAGACATAGACCAAGAGCTACATTTCACTTCCTCATTTCTAGATGGCAGGACAATGAGACACAGAGCTCGTTGCATTTTAAAGGGAAGGCTGTTTACCATCATGTGAGTGACCGAGGTGGGAAGGCTGTTTCTATTCCACGGAACAGACAAGCCTCGGAAGAGCAGTGACACCGGCAGCCTTAGGGCTGGGACTCCAGACAGAAGGTGCTGATTTCCTGGGGGCTAATAGAGAGAATGCTTCAGAACCCTGGACAGCAACCAGCATGGCCTGGGGATGCCAAGACACACCAAGTAATATGCCATGTGTTCTTAATCAGTTGTGCATCTTAAGGGTTAAATGTAGGCAGCAGGGTGATTACTCAAGATTCTGTAATCTTAACAAGGGCTAATATCAGAAAACTAGTTTTTGTACTAGTACAAAACTTTAACTAGTACTAACTCATAGCAAATGGCATTCCCTGTGACTGGAGGGGAACGAAGCTGTTTAATGTGTACACCTACGTAGTATATTTTTAGACATAGTTTTTCCAATCCTGAATACTTTTTCTGAGAAAAGCACATAAAAGTTTTCAAGAAATTGATGCTACATTTACTCGTGTCATTTTTTAATATTACATTTTAAACACGTATATATATATATATATATATATATATATTTCACAAGGATACTGCATGCACTATATTTATACCTACTTTTACACACACAGACATACTCACACCTTTTGTTTTTCATTTTCCATGAAATAAAAGACATTAATATCAGGAGTTGATGAATTTAAAGTAGATATACTCTTCAGAGTCATCTCACCAGAAACCATTTGAAAATGTTAAATTAATAATTTGCTCCTCAGTTCAACCCTTTCGCTTGTCTGAGGAGCAGTTCTAGACACAGGTCAAAGCGAAAGGAGGGATGCATGCTGAAAGCTTAGGTGAGGGGCAAATGGGTGGAGACAGTCTACAACAGTCAGAGACTCTCCCCTCTCCACTCCCCTAGCGACACCTAGCGCCTGTTGGAGGAAACTGCTCATGGTTCTCACTTCAAGCATAACAAATCCCAACAGTTTAAAGTCAAAAGATTTAAGGCAAAAAGCGCATCATGTTTGTCTGCACTGCAGCTCGGTGGTCTTCCCCAAGATCTCTGGAGTTTAATCCTCCATAATTTTTCAACTGCCCCAATGAAACCCCTCCTCAAAGATTCTGGTCCCTTGAATCTGAGAATTCATGCATTTCCCTTAGGACCTGACCCACTGGAGTGAGGGCCATCTCTCTGATAGGTCTTTGTGTAACCGGGGAGGGGGGGTGGGGTCTGGAAAAAAAACAAGAAAATCTCATGCAAGCTCTAATACAGGGTGTGTGTGTGTAACCACATCTCCCACAAACCTATGCTACCTCTCCAGATCCTCCATCCACAAAACAAAACAACCAGTGACCCAAGGCAGGACGTGTTGAATGATCACAGCCTCCTGCTCAGGGCAGAGACAGGAACTGCCCTGGGTCTGTCAGGGAGGCCATCTGCCAGGCTTGTGAGAGGACCTGCGTCCAGGTACCCCCCACAGGGAGGGGGACACTCAAAGCTACACACAGTCAACTCTTGGACCCAACACACCCAGCGGGGCTGGACCCGTCGAGCCAGTCCCCGTCTGCCTGTCTGAGAGCTTGTCTGGGATTTTTCTCTGTTTTTCTTTTTTTTCTTCTGGGAACACAGGTATCTGAAGCATCACTTGCCCCTCCCTGGCTCTCTGAATAGCTGAGAGAGATCAACAGAGGTGGTCGATCTCATCGTGTCCTGCCTGAGTCATCGGTTACTAAGGTCATATGCAAATCCAACCTTTGAAACCCCCAGCTACCAGCCCGGAGAAGAGTAGAAAGCGTGCTCCTGGAGAAGTTTTCCCACTAACACAGTCCACGGTTGTAGCTAGTCCAGGGCTAAGTGTGGGGACAGGCAGGGCCTGACTCGCACCAGCAAAAACGGTGCTGGGCCTGGGTCAGAGGGCTGGGCCTCGGAAGCAAGCGCTCTTATTTTATGGTTCGGGAAAGAGGATCACCACCAGCCCCACCACCAGTGGGGGGTTAGGGAGGGGTTGGAGAGTGGAGAAGCGACAGCCTGGGAGGTAAGGACTCCAGTGACAGGTGGGAGGGGGCGGGAAAGGAGCCTGGGACAGCCTCTTTCCTAGAGTCTTAAAGCAGACAAAAGAAAACGGAAAGAAAGAACAGAGAAACCAACTCGTAAGCACACACAGGTCGAATTCTCTCCTTCGGATCCATAGCAGCGTGCGGGTAACAGCAAGCGTCCCCAGGGCCGCCGGGAACCCTCAGCCAATTCCACACCCCAGCACCGCAGCTCCGCCAACGCTGCCCTCAAAGCCACCAACTCTTGGCCCGCCGCCGCTGCAGAGCGGGACCCGCTCCAGGACGGCGGTGACCGAGATCCGCGCAAGGAGTGGTTTTGTGGGCGCGCTTCCGGGAGGAGTGGGGGGGGGCGGGCGCCCCGAGACCCTCGCAGGCGCCGCGCGGGCGCGTCTCCCCGGGCCCGCCTGGCGCCCCGCGGTCCCCCACCCACCCCACCCCCACGATGCTCTTACGTCCTCGTCGTCACAGTCGCTCCGCGCCTGGTACTGGAACCGGGGCCGGCCACCCCGCGCCGCCGCCGCCGCCGCGCTCCCGGGGCGCCGCCGCGGGCGCCTGGGCTCCGAGGGGCTTGGGCCCCGCGCCGTCCTCCTCCGGCCCCTGGCCGCCCAGGAGGCGGCTCGCCTCCGGGGGCGCCGGGAAGGACCGCGAGGTGTTGATCTTGCCGGTGAACCTCTGGTACAGCGAAGCCATCGGTCTCCGCGCGCTCTAGCTCGCTGTCTTCGGGGCGTTTCTGTATCGGCTTTCTCCCTCTGGGGCTCCCGCTCCCCACACCCTCCGGGGAAAAGGGGAGGAAGAAGAAGGGGAGGCGGCGGCGGAGGGAAGGACGGCGGCAGCGCGCCGCTCCTCCCGCGCGCCACTCTCGAGTCGCCGCCGAGCGACCGCCTGGCTCAGCCTCCTCCGCCCCCTCCCCGGCGGCTGGGCCGAGCCGGGGTCTGGCGGTGTGTTCTCGTTCCCTTTGCCTTTCTGTTTTCAACTCCCCGGCACGGCCGCGTACGGCCTAATCAAAACCATTGAAGGGAAGAAAAACAACGGAAAACCATAAAGGGAGGGAAAATGCCTAGGCCCTGGAATTTGGCACCACCTAGAGCCCGGCGAGCATCCGGAGCGCATCTCCTCGCTCCCCCACCTCGGGTCCCCGCGCAGCTCCTCCTCTCCGCCTTCTCTCCACGCGGCCCTTCACCCCGGGAACGGCGCCCGGGGGTCCTGGGGCTGGCAGCGAGGTGGCCGCGGGGCCACGCAGCTCGTGGATGCAGGGGGCGCGCTGGGGGGCTCCTGGCCACCGGGAGAGCGCACCCCGCCGTCTTCCGGGAGAGCTCAGCGAGAAAAGAGGCCCGCGACGGGGAGGGGGCGCCGGGGGTACGGAGGAAGGGGGTGGCACCCCCAGATGCAGGTCCTCCGTTCCGCGCGGGGTTGCGCTCCGCGTCCACGCGCTCGCATCGCTGGCGGCTGCAACCCCGGCGCCCTGCGGGGCTCTCTCCCTCGTGTTTCCCTCGCAGCTTTTCCTGCCTAACGTGAAACGACAACAGCCGAGACCCCTGGAGGTCGGGGGGTGCGCACGGGGGTGATGGAGAGCAAACCGCGGCGCTGCAAGGGAGGGGGCTCGGGGTCGCGGCCTCCGATGGGCCCCCTTCCTTCCCAAACCAAGCTCTGCTCCAAAAACAGGTCTCGAGAAGGAAAAGGTTAGGGAAGGCAGGCAAGGGCCAACCAGGGTGCGGTGGGGTGCGGTGGCGGGAAGGGTGCTTTCCGAGCGACTCAGTTCCGCGCTCCTCCCAGCACACCCCCACTCATTTGTCTGTATCGCGAACTTCATTTTCGTTTAAACGCGTAAATGCCAACGGAAGCTAAAGCATTTGGTGATGCTTGCAACTTTTCCGAAGCCTGCTCCGCGCCCGCCCCCCAGCCCCCTGCACTGAGAGGAAGTGGGGAGCCCCAGGTGTGTGGGGGGCGACACCTACTGGGGCGCTCGGGTCTGGGTGCACATTCGCTCTTCCTCTGCAGTAAAACGTGCTCCAGCGCCCCTGTGTGGAAAGACACCCAGTGCGCCTGGGCGCTGGGCTCCGGCTCAGACCGCAGGCTGGCGTCTGGTTTGTCCCCTGCCTTTCGGGGTGGATTCCTCCCTCCCGTCCTGCTGGAGTCCGCGCCATCGTCCTGCTTGCGGATCTAGGCCTCTCCCTGCTGGCCTCGCCCCCCTCCCCCAAACCCCGATCTTCCACGTGCAGTCCTTTCCCCCTTGTTAGCAGCCCTTGGGCTGGGATGGATCGTCCTGTCCTCTCCAGACCAGCTCGCACCTGTCCCGGTGCTTCCCCGGTCCTTCCACTCCACGTGGATGTGTGGGCATCTTCACCTTCACCCTCCAGCGGTACTCCCGCTCCGCCATGGTTTCTGTGACCACTTGAGGAATGGCCAGGCCAGGGCCACTCGGCGGCCCCCACTGCAAGCTGACAGCGCTTGTTGGGTCCGAGGCCACCTCCTGGAACCACTGTCCAAACGCAGAAATCCCAGAGGGAAAGAGACCGGGCCGTCCCTTGTCCTAAAAATGCTGCCTCCTCTGGTGACCCAAGGACGAAAGAGCAGATAAAACCAAGGAGGGTCTTGGAATCAGGAATGGAAAAAGCAGACCCTTATCGCCCTTCCCTCTCCTGTGTTGTAACTATTAATGGAACAGTATAACGTGTCTCCCCTCCTACCCCATAGGGAAGAGGTATTTACCCTACTCTTTCCCCCACCCCACCCAGTATCCATGCCTCATCCAATCAGCAAATGACTGTCAAGACCCCTATCCCACTCCTTGTACCCTGAGTATCAAAGTGGACCAAGGACCCCTGTTTATCGTCAGTTCTCCCTTGAGCTGGCCTGCTGTTCTAACAGCGTCCCTCTCTCTCATAAACTTTATTTCCCTCTCGTTCTGTCTCATGTCTGGAAATTCTTTTCCAACCCAAGCCTGGACGAGGACACCTCCTTCAGTGTCCTTAATTTGGGTGGAGACACTGGAAGTCCGCTGGGAGAGGACCCCTTCTGATCCCTCCCAAGCTCTCAACGTAGCAAGTAGTCTTGATTTAATTAAGATGTATACCACAGCTATCCTCTGTTTAATCCTCTGTGGTTTCCTCCCACTAAGAAACAGAAGTGCTTCGTAATATAGTCCAAAAACATGCTTCCTTTCCAGAAACCAGAAAGACAAGTAGGATCGGAATCTGGACAGCCGGGGCCTCCCTGCACTGCCAAAATGCGGGTGTGCCTCCTGCGGATCTGGGGTGCCAGGGCATCCTGCCCCACTTGTCTTTGAAGACAGAGGCCACAATTACAAGAACCATCCAGCTAAGCCTTAAGAGTCGTCACATTTAGATAAATAGGAAATCTTGCTTTCATCCCCCTCCTCCGCCCAGCTGTGCTTCAGATCCATGAAACTGCTTTCCCAAACCGACCTGAAAGCCCCCACCCCCGCCACTGCTGCTCACAGAAGCATCTAGATCTGACACCTCACTAAATATAGAGGCTGTGAGGGTCCCACTGATGTAATACATATGCATATATATATTTATGAAATGTCCATGTATGTATTTACGCAAATTGTAAGAAGCAGCATGATGGATATTTCTTGTAGCAATATAGTTCATATAAGATATTTATATGGAAGTAGTTTAGCTATCACACAGTTTATAGATGTGTGTGTATCAAGGAGAATAGATCGAAAGGGAGATAAGGAAGACACGCAGGGTCTCTCACTTGAAATTATATTTTCAAGCGAGCATGTAGGTCTTCAAATTACAATTTGGCCAAAGCGACAGAGGGTGGGATGGTTGAATCGCATCACCAAATCAATAGACATGACTCTGAACAAACTCCAGGACACCTGCAGGACAGGGCAGCCTGGCGTCCTGCAGTCCGTGGGGTCTCAGAGAGTCAGACACAACTTAGTGACTGAACAGTAGGCAACAACAACTCTCAGCGAAGGCTTCAGATGAAATGATAGGGCCACTCCAATTCACAGTTATTTGTAAAGTGAAAAAAGCTATGGAGCCCATAAACAACTGGGGAAAGAGCTGAGTACAGATGGGTGTCAAGAGAAGCATATCTGAAAATTAAACAGGACGAATGGAGGGCAAGGGCAAGGAGCGGTCGCGATGGGCAGAGGCCGGGGTGGTTGGAGCAGACGGAACACCAATGCGGAACCGTTGCAAGCCACAAAGCTTCCTGGGCGCCATCTAGATCCCGGGCCCATCAACCAGCTTCAAAAGCACCGGGCTGCCCTCCTCCACCCTCACATTGAATACCACTCATCCTAAAGCGTGTCCTAGACTTTGAACGTGAGTCTGTGCACACATGTTGACAAGCACGTATGCACTCACACATCCAAGTCTGCCCGAAACGTCCCAATGCAAAGAGGAAACTGGCTAATATTTTAAGATGAATGCAGGCATGCAATTGCAGGGAACTGCAAGCGGGGGCATAATTCATTCACTTACTGCCTTCAATAACCTTTCCAGAAGCCCAAGCTTTAAATAAGGGAAAAGATTCTGAAGAGTAGCAAAACTTCCCAGGGAGCTTGTAAATAGAGGGGCAGCGCTGCCGAGGAAACTTGTCTCAGACAGCCTCCACTCAGCACTGAACATCTTGGCTACACAGTCTATAAAAGCAGATTTCCATTCCTGCTCATTGGCTAAGTATGGGAATCTATTTTCAAAAAATGTTCTGTGGATTATCTCCCATCAAAATGTTAATTCCTCACTATGGCTTAAAACTCTGATCACCGACCCATTTTTTTTCCATCTAGTTTCACATGATTATTTCCTCCCTGTTTATTAAAAGGTGAGAGTGTGTGTTTATTTTCCCTGGAACCAATTTACAAAACAAATATGGTAAATCATTGGAATTAGGCAGATGCTGCAAAATAGGATGGGCAGTTATTATTAATTTTTTTAGTGACGATACAGGGAACTTTCTGGTCTGTATGCAAGCTAAGCATTGTAAAAATACCAAAAATGTATTGAGTCCAGCAGCCTAGGCATGCTTTTTATTACCTAAGAGATTTTCTTATTTCTAGGAGAGAATTATGTCCTATAGTTTACTTCCCCCTTCTGTTGCAGGAGAACGAGGAGGACAGAACCTTCCTTAAGATTTTTATTCTTTCCCAAACACTGATATTTCACAAAATGAAATAGCCAACTTAGCACACTGTGACAGGCTTCCCTCAGACACTGGGCATCAGTGTTTTAAATATTATCACATTGTATTCATACAAATGGAAAGAAATAAAAAAGTATTTTGGTAGCTTGAGAAAATACAGTACCAACTACATAAATACAGAGCACCCATTCTCTCTTGTACTCTCTCTTTAAAATAATTATTTCTTTGCAAGGCGACTACCGAGAGGGATCTGGTGAGATGGTGAGGGGTCCTTTTCAAACTTTACAAATAGGAGACGTCCAGCACAGGAAAAGAGAGGCCGCTGCTGGCTCTGGGCTTCCCTGTTGGCTCCGTGGTGAAGAACCTGCCTGCCAGTGCGGGAGACTCGAAAGCTATGACCAGCCTGGACAGCATATTCAAAAGCAGAGACAGTACTTTGCCAACAAAGGTCCGTCTAGTCAAGGCTATGGTTTTTCCTGTGGTCATGTGTGGATGTGACAGTTGGACTGTGAAAAGGCTGAGCACCGAAGAATTGATGCTTTTGAACTGTGGTGTTGGAGAAGACTCTTGAGAGTCCCTTGGACTGCAAGGAGATCCAACCAGTCTATCCTAAAGGAGATCAGTCCTGGGTGTTCACTGGAGGGACTGATGTCGAAGCTGAAACTCCAGTACTTTGGCCACCTATTGCCAAGAGTTGACTCACTGGAAAAGACTTTGATGCTGGGAGGGGTTGGGGGCAGGAGGAGAAGGGGACGACAGAGGATGAGATGGCTGGATGGCATCACTGACTCGATGGTCATGGGTCTGAGTGAACTCCAGGAGTTGGTGATGGACAGGGAGGCCTGGCATGCTGTGATTCATGGGGTTGCAAAGAGTCAGACACGACTGAGCCACTGAACTGAACTGAACTGGGTTGGATCCCTGGGTCAGGAAGATCCCCTGGAGAAGGAAACAGCAACCCACCCCAGTATTCTTGCCTGGGGAATCCCATGGACAGAAGAGCCTGGTGGGCTACAGCCCATGGGGTCGCAAAGATTCAGACACAACTGAGCAACTAAACAACAGCAAAAACAACACCTGGCTTTAACACAAAGTTAAAGTACGAACTGAATTAACCTTCAGCTTTTTGAATTGATACTTCAAGATTAATATGTTTTAAAGGAAAACATTTATTTTAAGCCTGGCGGGCTACAGTCCATGGGGTCTCAAAGAGCCGGACACGATTGAGCGACTAGCACTTTCATTTCACTTTCAACCGAAAGGCTTATGCTAAAATTAGCATAGTTAAATGTTAATTTCCAGCAGCACATGTCCCCTGCATTTTAGTACTGACTCTGCATTTGCTTGGTTTTCTCATACAGTCTGAAATATACATACAACTCTCTGCCCCCGGGCCACACCTGCTCACGTGGACTTGGTTACTAATACACGTGGTAAAGCTGATCACCAAGTAAGTAAAACAATCACTGACTCAGCTAAGTCCGTATTTTCCTCTGAGCCTGGTGGGGCTGTGGGAGCCCACCCTCCCTTCCTTTAGGGGTCTTTAGGGGTCCACTCTCTTCCGTCACCTACACCCAGGGACATTGGACCATGGCCTATTTCCTCTTTCCTCCCATATTTCACCCTCCTATCTTCCCATCCTCTTTCTGCTCCTCCATGGTTCCTGCTCCTCCATGGTTCCTGCTCTGGATCAGTATCAGTAAACTGCATTTTTTTTCTTAAAAATTCCTTGCTGCGCTCTGAATACTTATAAGAATTTGTCTTTCACTAGCAATGCTGCCCCAGAAAGTATCTGAATAATCACGTTAGCCCCTAGAGGAGGCACCAGCCTCTGTCTGCTCCCATTTTCTGATGACTCAGTGAGAGCTCCACCATGCTTCCCAAGGCCCCTAAGATTTTTAGAGCATGGGATCCAGAAGAGAGCCCGTTGTTTCTGTCTGTCCCTGGCGATCGCTGGAGAGCAGCCGTGTCATCATCTAAAATGTCTTCATTCATACACCTTTCACCATTAGATTAAAAAGGAAGGTGACTTCTGCTCTGAAATGCCCCCAAAGCTCCTTGCCTTTCAAACCATGCACTTCCCGGGTCCAATGAATTAAGCTGAATCAGCTTCCTTCAATGTTAAGTGACATTAACAAGCCTCTGCAATTCAGTGCATCTCTTTTTAAGCCAAGAGAGGTGATGGTTGAGTTCTGGAAGGAGAAAAGCTTTGATCTGCTCTCTCTTGTGACCAATGGCTGGCATTTCAAAGGACCAAGTCTGGTTTGGCTCTAATGGGAAATGTGAAACTGGCTTGAAAGGACAGGGCTCAGCCCCTCATTGAGGTTTATTCTTCATCATGTCCCCCAAAGGGATTCTTAGGTTTTCACTAGAAAGGAGCAATGGAGTAGAAAAGAAGAGATAGAAACAAGATCATTCAAAAGCTGAATCTTCTTCAGATAGTAGAAAACAGAGCTAGTATTGATTCATTCATCCTGCCATGTAAATTCCACTCAACTGCAGGCCAGTGGAACTGCAGAACATGGAGAATCATCTACTGGGGGTTTCCCATTTCTTAAGTTAGTGGCTACGTGCTTTGCACACGTGAAATCATTGAATTCTCACAATTACCATTTTCCACTTGGACTTCCCAGGTGGCACTACTGGTAAAGAAGCCACCCGCCAGTGGAGGAGACATAAGAGACGCAAGTTCCGTCCCTGGGCCAGGAAGACCCCTGCAGGAGGGCATGGCAGTCAGTTCCAGTATGCTTGCCTGAGAATCCCATGGACGGAGGAGCCTGGCGGGTTACAGTCCATGGAGTCACGAAGAGTCAGACCCGGCTGAGCAACTGAGCACACATACAGAAAGAATGGGAGGGGAATATGATGTAGTCCTTAAATGTTTTGCAGAGCCAAATTACAGGGAAGCCTAGATGTGAGGCTGATGTATACTAGCCGGAAATAGCACAAGAAGGTGAGTTAAGCCCAGGGAGCTGGTGTCCAGGTGCAGGCGATGCGTGCTTCATGCATCCTGGTGTCTGCCTTCCAGACACCGGGGGGGGGGTTCCTCTGATCGGAGAACAGTGACAATGAGAGGCCTTAGAGAGTCAGGGCCAGAAGCCATCCCTGAGGCTGACCAGGGATGCGGCAGGGCCACTTGCCTCCCGGACATCCATCTGGTTGAATGTGAACCTGCAGAAGTCGCTTTAAAGTCCCTGTCCTATCCATCTTACCCTGCCTCAGATGCTGCCAGAATTAAGACCGTACCCTTGAGTTTAAGCATTGTCTGGAACAGCATCAAGAAAAAATCACTGGACATAACGGAGGTCTTGTGGTACAGCAAAGGGGACTCTGCTCAGTGTTCTGTGGCAGCCTGGATGCGAGGGGGTGAAGGGAGAATGGATTCGTCTATGTGTGTGCTGAGTCTGAAATCATCAGTCAGGTTAATTGGCCATACTCCGACACAAAATTAAAAAGTTCAGAAAAAAGAACTGGCAATTAAAGCTAGCTAGCATTTAGAAAAATGAATGAATCACACAAGTGTCACCCATTTGAGAAAACAAAAAGAATGTGGTCTGAGTGAAAAAAGAAAACACACGCATCAGAAGACACACCAGCCTTTTCAGTGTGTGACGGGGCTCTCCCGGCAACATTGGCTCCTTCCTGGGGCAGAACACAGCTGGATGCGTGAGAGCGCTTCCAAGCCACGGGTTTCTGGGTCCTGATGATTCATCTTCGGGGTAAGCCATTGCTTCCCTATTCACAACTGTGATGGACTGGAATGTTGTTTGGAAAACACCCACCGACCCCAGACACCTTTGTAGCTCCACTTCCAGCAGGACCCTACAGCCTGTTCTGGCCAGCAGATGGTGAATGGACCCGATGCAGGCAGAGACCTTCGAGGCCGACCTCTTGCACCCAGGCGGCCCACCCTCTAAGAACACAGCCTGGGTAGTTGTAGCCACTTCAGCTTGGCCTCCACAACTAACACACTTGGGAGAAAGTTGAATCCAGCCCCTGGTTTGGAGTTAAGCTCAGGGATCGGGGAACACAATGCAGAGCCTCCCAGCTGAGCCCAGGGCAGACCAGCCGCATCACGACTGACCAGCAGAAATGGGAACCTTGATCTTATGTAAGCCACGCCACTTGGGATGACTTCTATGCTTGCATCACGCTATAGGTCACTAAAACTAAAATCAAATCCATGCATGAAAAATGGAACAGCTAATGTCGGTGCTTATTGTAAGCATTTAACTTCTTTATCCAGTAGCTAGCTAAATGTCCAGCATGTCCCGGTCATCATTCTATTTTATGCTCTAGGGAAGAGGTGAATAACTAAAATGAACATAGTTCTTTGCCTTCAGGCAGATGATAGTCGGCCCTCCTCTCAGTGGAGACGGACTGGTGTTCTAAGCTACAGGGCTGGATTGAGAAGGCCATCCTTTCATGAAAAGATGTAACTGTCTCTATTTATTCTTCCTTTTGGTACATTTGCAGCCCTGGCAGTTTTATTAGAAAAGGACTGTTAGAAACGTAGACCACAATTGTGTTCCCAATAATGGCCTAGTTATTGACTGTAGAAGCAGGAAAAGCATCAGTTCCGTTCAGTTCAGCCGCTCAGTCGCGTCCGCCTCTTTGCGGAATTGCAGCGCGCCGGGCCTCCCTGTCCATCACGAAGAGCATGTTCAGCCCCGAATCCCAGAAGCTCTCAAAGAATCACGCCTGGACCAGGCGCGAAAGGAACATCTAGAAATCTGTGAGGATGTGAATTCTGGGTCCCATTCCAAACCTACCAAATCAGAAATTCAGGCTGGGCCCGGTCATCTGTAATTTGAATGAACCCACCAGGTAGTTCTGATGAGCACTAGAGTTTTAAAAACAAGCTGCACTAGAATAACCCTTGGAGCAGGCTTCTAAACGGCACCCAGGTGAGCCGAGCAAGTCTCAGAATGTTTGTTGATTTTCAGGAAATGGCTTACCCATTTAAAACACAGAACTGGCATTCTCCAGAGGGTAAGAATTTTTCCAGAAGGAACAAAGGCCAGTCTTTCTCACTTAAAGGGGGGTTATCTTGACAGCTCCTTCAAAGCCAGAACATGCAGTTAGCCAAAAGTGTCTCTGTGGCCAAAAGCAGACACCAGCCATGTGGTCAAAGCTAAGACCCGTCCCTCTTGGGGCTCCTCTCAGACAGACTTTGATTCTATACCTCAGCTGCCCTCTCACCCATCTTGCCAGAATATATGCAGTTTGGCAGACAAGCTCTGCAGAATTTCAAGAAACAAAACACCTTATTTTCAAAAATTGATTTCATTAAAAATCCTCAGTGCCTCTGCTTTAGACTCATTGCTTTTTAATGCAAAAAAAAAACACTTGAATTAAAAATCAATGAAGTTAATAAACATGTTCAGGTTGAAAACCAACTTTTTATGAACTTAATTTTCCTGAATCTACTCCTTTAGGACACGTTAAGGTGTTCAATATAAAACCCATTTTTTCCCCACTATCACTTAAATTTCTTCCAAATTTCCATGCAACATACTTAAAATTTTAAAATAGGCTGATGTAACATTAGGCGGTTTGTTTTTGTTAAACTGTAATACAGTCTCTGACCCACATGCACGTGGTTAATATTTATGGCTAATCATTAATGTACACACACAACAGATCCTATGAGGTATGGGAACCAACCCAGAGGAATAAAATAAACTTCAAGCCTGGTGCTCTGTGTCTTCCCAGGGCCTTGAGCAAATACAAGAGACATCAATGCAAAACCCTGGTTCCTGCATATGTGATATGTCAGATATGAGTGCAGGGGACTCTCATTAATGAAAACAGATTATATCAGGGCAATAAAACTAAAACAAAGCCACTCGTTTGCTTCACATGGGTAATTCAATTCACTGTGCACTGTAGCTCTATCAACTCCGCTATACCCATCTCTGACCAATTTCCTTCTCATAAAAGGGAGAAACAGGCTTGTCTATACTACTAATTGCATTTCAGATCATTTTAATTTGGAACTCAAAAACAGTAATTCTCCTAACAATCGCTTATATTTATATTCTGCTTGACAGGTAAACAGAAATTGCCTGTTGGCTAAATAAATCCATGAGTCACAAAAGCCTGCAATTTGAGCAGATCTTCCCTCACTCACAGCAAAACCAATGTTGACTCTCTGCTCTCAATAGCATGAGGTGCGTCCTATTGATTCCTAGATTGAGCTTGGAGTCTCTGATGGATCTCATTACCTCATCGTCCATGTTGCACCCATAATCCCCACCATGACTTTCTTTGTAAGTCAACACTATCCAGATTGCATCATTGGCACAGGACATTTTCAGTCTTCATGAGAAAGGATGAATAAATGGAGGCTTTTAAGGGACTCTGATTCTGAGCTGTCTTATGGTAAAGAAGCTACCCATAGCGCAGGATAAGGCTATATGGATATCTGTGTTCTAGCATTCTTTATTCCTCTTTCTCTAAGACCTCTAACATACACAACCTCCGCTCAGCTCTAAATGAGATGTAAATGGTTGGTTGCGACCTAAATGAATTCTGAGTTTCCAAATTGAGCTATTCAAATTCATAAGAGAAATATCTTCCTTGAGAACTTAATAGACTCAAAGAAAAATATTTTATGATTATTCAATCCAAATATACGGTGGTGGAATAGAATACAAAATTCGTGACTGTGCTAAGAGAGTAAGACTTTAAGTAAGTTAACGACTTACAATAGACCCTCAAGGTGGGATCCCTACAGCATGATGGGCACTCTCATGGAGAAACTTGGACCAAGAACTGGTCTAACCTTATACCCACTGATTACATCTGCATTTTATTATTTTCCAATCAAATAACATGAACAACTTCACAGATGGCCACTGATTCCCTGGCAAAGCAGGCGGTCTGTTTGGATTTCTCCACGTGACAAAGGCAGTGCCTTGGCGTGACGGCGCTCCAGAGCACAGAGCGACGCAGTGGGCAAGCCTCCAGCCCTGGGTCTCTGCACACGTATGCGCGCATGCTCAGTCGCGCAGCCGGGTCTTCTGTGACCCCATGGACTGTAGTCCACCGGGCTCCTCTGTCCATGGGACTTCCCAGGTGAGGATACTGGAATGGGCTGCATTTCCTCCTCCAGGGGATCCTCCCGACCCAAGGATCCAACCTGCACCTCCTGCACTTCAGGTGGATTCTTTACCACTGAGCCTCCAGGGCAGCCCTCCCTGCCTTTGGTCTCCACTTCTGGTGAAAGTGGAAAGACGGTGATTGCCTAGGCCAACTGGCAACAGCTCCAGGAAGAGAATGGAAGCAAGTGACCCACAGATTCTTCCATCTCCTTTGATGCCATTGATCTTTGAAGGAAAGAATCATCATCACTAAGACAAATGCAATTCTGGTTTTATAGTTCCTGGACCATAGCTTGGGCTTCCCTGGTGGCTCAGACAGTAAAGCGTCTGCCTACAATTCGGGAGACCTGGGTTCGATCCCTGGGTCAGGAAGATCCCCTGGAGAAAGAAATGGCAACCCACTCCAGTATTCATGCCTGGAAAATCCCATGGACCAAGGAGCCTGGCGGGCTATTGTTTCCCTGTAAGATACCGGCCACATTAAAGAGTTCTCTAAAGATACATCTCATTGTTTATTTACTTAAAAGAACCCTTAGGTTTGTACTACACTTGTTACTGGGAAAAGGCTGGATATTATTCATTACATTAGTGCTTTGGAGAAAGAAAGAGCTTTGTTTATTTTCCAGTGGAAATTACAGAAAAGTTACACTCCCATTCTTTCCCACTTTCTGACCATCTCCTCTTAATTTGAGGAATTTCTGTCCGAAAATTAAGGGTGCCCACTGGCTGAAGATATATAAAAAACTTTCAGAGTGGCACTGGAAAGAGTTTTTACCTCCTGGATAGAGGATAGAGGCGAGAGGAAGGACCGCTTCCTTCTCCCCACAGCATTGTCCCTCTAGTTTACTGTCCCTGGACACAGCTGTATGAGGCCTGAAAGGCAAGGAGCTACTGCAGCCTCTTTGTGGCCACGAGGAAAGAGTCAACTGCCTGCACTGATGTACACAAAGCACCCCAACAGAATGGAGCTGGTGAACCAAACTAGAGCAGAACCCCAGTTAGACACCCCTGTTGCGCCCTCTTTCAGCAGGAATAGCTACTCAGCCCAAAGTGCTGCTAACAGACGCAGTCAGACCCCTGACTCGTCCTCAGTGCCTCTGCGAACGAGGAGAACTCACTCAGTGTGGGTTTTCTCACCTACGGCGTGAAGGTGATGAGAGAGGCTACTCCTATCAGCTTTATCTACAACACAGGGCTCCTGAGCGGTTCCGATCCATTCCTTTTATAAGAGAAAACAGAAACTTCTCATATATACCTGTTCTTTGGGAGAACAGGGCTGCCTATAGTTCATACTCTACAGGACACATCACTGAGCTTTTTCATCTGGTTCTTTCTTGTTGTCCACGGCTCTGAATTTGGACTCTGTGTTGATTTTGACAGCTTCTTCCACCTAGAGTACTTGATTGAAAATATTTTTCAATTATCAAAAGCCTGAGTGAGCTTCCTGGGTTAGCGACTCTGTGTATTATCACATATATGCTTGATGCTTCCTCATTCCACAAGGAGAGGACAACAGAGGATCTGTGATTGGAATCCTCCTGGAGTTTGCTCTGTGAGCCTCTCTCTGTGAAAAGTGTAAATCGCTCAGTCATGCTTCTCCAGGCAAGAATACTGGGGTGGGTAGCCATTTCCTTGTCCAGGGGATCTTCCTGACCCAGGGATCGAACCTGGGTCTCCTGCCTTGCAGGCAGATTCTTTACCATCTGAGCCACCAGGGAAGCCCAACAAGAGAAGGAGCTATTGTATGTTTTGTTTTTCCTTTTCTTCTAGCTGCACTGCGCAGCATGTGGGATCTTAGCTCCCCAACTAGGAATCAAAATTGCCACCACTGCAATGGACGCTCAGAGTCTTAAGCACTGGACTGACAGGGAAATGCAGTGAGGAAAAGCTATGACTGACCTAGCACAGCGTATTAAAAAGCAGAGACGTTACTTTGCTAACAAAGGCCCATCTAGTCAAAGTGATGGTTTTCTTGGACTATAAATAAAGCTGAGCACTGAAGAATTGATGCTTTTGAATGAACTATGGTGTGGAGAAGACTCTTGAGAGTCCCTTGGACAGAAAGGAGATCCAACCAGTCCAGGCAAGAGTACTGGAGTGGGTTGCCATTTCCTTCTCCAGGGGATCTTCCCAATCCAGAGATCGAACCCAGGTCTCCCACACTGCAGGCAGACGCTTTACTGCCTGAGCCACCAGGGAAGCCTTAAAGGAGATCAGCCCTGAATATTCATTGGAAGGCCTGATGCTGAAGCTGAAACTCCAATACTTTGGCTACCTGATGCGAAGAACTGACTTATTGGAAAAGACCCTGATGCTGGGAAAGATTGAAGGCGGGAGGAGAAGGGGCTGACAGAGGATGAGAGGTTTGGATGGCAACACTGGCTCAATGGACATGAAGTTGAGCAAGCTCCGGGAGATGGTGAAGGACAGAGAGGCCTGGCGTGCTGCGGTCCTTGGGGTTGCAGAGGTGGACGTGACTGAGCAACAGAACTGATTGAAAGCCTTTGATTCACATGGCATGAAGAAAAATGTTCTGTGAGATATTCTCTATCTAGGGTTGATAAAGCCAGAGAGAAGTAGTGTGGATCCAAAACAGGACGGGGAGAAGGGAAGAAAGAGTCATTGCTTTACCAAATGCAATCATAATATTATAATTTTTGTGTAGATCAGCACCCTGTACTCAAAAAATGCTCCAATAGGCAGTTTCTTTGCCTCAAAGAGGCTCCTAAGAGGCAAACTTTGACTTGGCATCAGAAGAACCCATTTAGAACCCATGCAATCAGGGGTGCTGTAAGCTGAAAAATGGTGGGCTTGGAGTCCTCTAGCCCACAGGAGGAGGAGGGCAGGCTGTGCCCCATGCAGGCAGGGCATGTGTTCTGGGCACTAGGAACCAGTGAATGTTAAAGTACAAGTCTCTCAGTCGTGTCCGACTCTTTGCAACCCCATGGACTATACAGGCCATGAAATTCTCCAGGCCAGAATACTGGAGTGGGTAGCCTTTACCTCCTCCAGGGGACTAGGAACCAGAGTAATGGTCAAAAATACAAGGAAAGATATTTCCAGCTCCAATGGACATATAGAACTTTGCATTCAGAATATCTGGGAAGAAACTTAATTTACATGTTTTTAGTACTTTACGAAATTAAGCTCTGGAGTTGCCTTTTGGAATTGCACACGGGAGGGGCAATGCCTTTGCATCTTAATCAAGCCTACAGAGGCAGTGCTAAAAGGGAGTGGATGATACATTTTGCTCCAGGTTGATCAGCCTCCTGTTTATCAAAGGCAAGGACCAGTAATATTTCAGATAATTTTTTTTACAGAACTTGGAGTCGAGGGAAGAAAGCCAGAAAAACAGGTTCATAAAGTACATTCATTCCCTTTATCCTGCAGCCTGTTTTGATTGTTCGGATCTTGTACATTGTTTGTTCTGCGTTTCGATCCAGGGGACGGAAAGAACACAAGGAAAATAAATACATTTCTCACAGTCTCATGGGCCTCTCTTTTATTTTCATTTCTTCTCACAGCTTCTCCTCCCAGTCCTTCCACACCAAAAGCACCCTCGTGTCAGCATCCTTCCCATTTCAAAACAACTCGGCACATCCTTCACCTACAGCTGTTTATTTTGATAACCCTTTGATGAATTCAATCAACCCCCAAAATGAAAGCAACACAACAAACAACAGAAAAGAAAGCAGAACAGGACAGGCTTGTGATCGTGCTGATTTTGAGCACACAGAGAGCAGCTCCGAGCTTGACGCTGCCGCTTGAGGGCGCTGTGGGAGTTCAGAAAGGCAAGCTGTGCTCAGCCCTGGATGGCCGGGGCAGCCCTCCATTCGGATCACACCACTTCTGCATTCAGCTGATCACACAGGAAACGAGGCGGCCTCTTAGAAGACTTTTTGTTTCCTAGGAAAAGGAAGACTGCTGTTCTGTTTTCATGCTTTAAATGTTTTTAAAGCTTTCAGAAAACTAAGATTGGGTGAAAATGAACCACGACTCTGTCTTCATTTGCTGAAGATTCAGATATTCTGGGCAGGGGGCAGTGGGCACAATAATGAGCTGAATTCCCATTTATCATGGAGAACAGAAAGACTGATGGGTTTGTGTGCCAAGAATTTCATGGCACAGGATGGGTCCTGGATCCTCTGTGGTCTTTTTAGCCACTAGACCCTCAGTATGTGGGATACCGAATTGGCATGAGTGACGTCAGAGCAGCATTGGAGCTATTGAGAGGCAGTGATGGACTGGATTATAAACAAGCATTATTTGGCCTAGATTGGCTTATTCCATCTATCACTTTCTCCTTCTCACCTCCTCCTCCCTCCAGATAAAAAGAAACCAGAGAGCAGAAGCTATGCTGTGATAGCTGACATCCTTTCCAAAAAATATGTGAAAGAAATCCAGCACCTCGGAGAGCAGCCTGGCAACCATTAGGTCTGTACAAGTCTTTGTGGAAACATGAATGTTATGATCTTTGAAAAATTATTCATTATTTAGAAAATACTGCTTTACAATTTACTTTCAGTCAGCTTTTAAAACATGCATGTCTTCATACACACAAAGGATCTTAGAAGCTAGGATATCAGTAGGTCCATTGATACCTGCAAATGAACTCAATTTATTTGTAAACTTTACCTCCTTGAAGAGTTTTGTTTATGAATGATAATAGAGTCAATGGAGGGCAAGCTTTATAACCATATGTTTTACATGCATCATAGTGTTTAATAATTTTATAAGTCTTGTGATGTGGCTATTACCAAGATGGGATTCCAACTGAGAGGGACACTCTACAGGAACACCTCCACTATGTCTTTGTCCACACTGTCATTTTGATGAGTTGTGCACTAAAGCACATCCCAGGAAGATGTCAAATTGAATTTCCAGATGGCATAATCATCACCTTACTTCCAAAGTCCAGCTCAACAGTCCATCCAGTGATTTTTCCAAAGTTACTACTTGTCCTGCTGGATCGTCATGACATCTCCAAGTACTTGCCTTACAAAGTACATCATGCTCTATCTTGTGCTACTCATTCATTTATTCACCCAACACACATTACAGAGCCTTAATATGGCTGACCATGTCTTATCTCCCCTATCAGATGTTCCTTAAGATATGCGTCTAATTGAGGTTCAAGCGAGGAACTCTGTTGCACACAGAGAAGGTGCTCAAATTAAGAGGAAAGTTCATTTAAGCCCCAATTATCTACATAGTCTTCACAGAGGTGGTCTTCTGGAAGATACTGTGTTGGAGTCGATTGGGAGATGTTCTGACTGGTGACTGCTGTGACCCCAGTGATATAAAGACATGATAAAAAGGTTCACAATAGCACCTTTCAGAAATGATGGACCATAATCCATAGGTAGGCCATGCTGGTTATGAAATGAGTGTATGATTTTAAAGAACATGAAAACCTACCGTTCTGTGTGTTCTCTTCCTGCAGGCATGCTGGGCTCCTCCCAGTGTTGGGTACCTGCCTTGAGTCTCCTGCCCCAGAGTGCAAGCTCCTTGAGGGAGATACTGCTTCCATATCCTTTACTGTTCACACCAGTGTCTACTGCAGCGCTTGAAACACTGGACATGAGCAGTGAGCAGGGTCAAAGGAATGAAAAGGTCTAAAACAACTACAATAAAGGCGTGGCAGGCAAGTCTTTGCTGCCTATCATATCAAAGACCCACTGAAACAAGTTTAGATAGTGTTCCCTGAATTTATCAATATGTACTGGGGGATGGCTTCTAACACCCTAGTTTTCCAAGGCAAATAGAGAAAGACAAATAATTTGATATCCACCAAGCAAACTGCCAATATCCACTGGATCACTGAAAAAGCAAGAGAATACAGAAAAATATCTACTTTCGCTTTATTATTTGTGCCAAAGCCTTTGACTGCATAGATCACAACAAACTGTGGGAAATACTTAAAGAGGTGGGAATGCCAGACCACCTGATCTGCCTCTTGAGAAATCTGTATGCAGGTCAAGAAGCAACAGTTAGAACCGGACATGGAACAACGACTGGTTCCAAATTGGAAAAGGAGTACGTCAAGGCTGTATATTGTCACCCTGCTTATTTAAGTTATATGTAGAGTACATTATGAGAAATGCTGGGCTGGATGAAGCACAAGCTGGAATCAAGATTGCTGGGAGAAATATCAATAAACTCAGATATGCAGATGACACTACCCTTACAGCAGAAAGCGAAAAAGAGCTAAAGAGCCTCTTGATCAAAGTGAAAAAGGAGAATGAAAAATCTGGCTTAAAACTCAACATTCAAAAACTAAGATCATGACATCCAGTCCCATAAATTCATGGCAAATAGATGGGGAAACAATGGAAACAGTGAGAAACTTTATTTGGGGGCTCCAAAATTACTGCAGATGGTGACTGCAGTCATGAAATTAAAAGACACTTGCTCCTTGGAAGACAAGCTATGACAAACATAGCTGCTGCTGCTGCTAAGTTGCTTCAGTCGTGTCTGACTTGGGCAATCCCAGAGACACCAGCCCGCCAGGCTCCTCTGTCCCTGGGACTCTCCAGGCAAGAATACGGGAGTGGGTTGCCATTTCCTTCTCCAGTGCCTGCACGCGTGACAAACGTAGGCAGCATATTAAAAGGCAGAGATGTTACTTTGCTGACAAAGGTCTATCTAGTCAAAGCTTTGTTTTTTCTAGTAGTCATGTATAGATGTGAGAGTTGGACGGTAAAGAAAGCTGAGCACCAAAGAACTGATGCTTTTGAACTGTGGTGTTGGAGAAGACCATTGAGAGTCCCTTGGACTGCAAGAAGATCCAACTAGTGAATCCTAAAAAGAAGTCAGTCCTGAATACTCACTAGAAGGGCTGATGCTGAAACTGTAACTCCAGTACTTTGACCACCTGATGCAAAGAACTGGCTCATTGGAAAAGACCCTGATGCTGGGAAAGACTGAAGGCAGGAGGGGACAACAGAGGATGAGATGGTTGGATGGCATCACCGACTCGATAGATATGAGTTTGAGCAAGCTCCAGGATTTGGTGATGGACAGGGAGGCCTGGCATGCTGCAGTCCATGGGGTCACAAAGAGTCAGACAAGACTGAGTGACTGAACTGAACTGAACTGAACTGAAGCAAAACATCTGGGTATGCCTGTTATCAAGATAGGTCTTCTCATAATTCAAGGAAATGCATTCATCACACCAGGGCTGGGTAGTCACTTTACCTGCTAGTTGTTATGTGGTCACTCAATTGTGTCCAACTCTTTGTAACCCCATGGACTGTGGCCCATCAGGCTTCTCTGTCCATGGGATTTCCCAGGCAAGAATACTGGAGTGGGTTACCTCTGAATAGCCTTCATAGCCTTTAGGAATGAACACATCTTTCATACAGAGGAGGTTTAATAGCGTGAAGAGGGAAAAGCCTTTCCTTTCAGATTTTTGTTTGTTTTAGTGGCAAATAATTTATCTTGAATGGGTAATGAAAATGTATCCTAGAGAAACTAATATTGCACCATGCCACTTAAAACAGGCATTATATTATATAAATCTCTCCAGTGTGGTTTATCTATCCAAAGTGGAATTAATGCCACTGATAAGAAGCCAGTGTGCTGCTTCCATATTATGAAATGAACTGATTTCTTATACATGCTAGTGGTGCCAAGTGTTTAGCTGTTCACATACATATTCATCTATCGTTGCTTACTCCCCAAGTCGCGTCTGACTCGGGTGACCCCGTGGACTGCAGCACACCAGGCTGCCCTATCTTTCACCACGTCCTGAAGTTTGCTCAAATTCATGTCCGTTGTATCAGTGATGCCTTCCAACCATCTCATCCTCTGTCATCCCCTTCTTCTCCTGCCCTCAATTTTTCCCAGAATCAGGGTCTTTTCAAATGAGTCAGTTCTTTGCCTCAGGTGGCCAAAGTATTGGGCTTCAGCGTCAGTCATTAAATAATTTTAAAAGATTAAATGTTGATAATTATAGCAACAATGATGCGTTTTTGAAAGCTCGATAACAATTTGCTGGAAGGGCTCCCTGTGAGCTTTGGAGAAATACATGTGGCTCCAGGCCAGAGCCTCTGGATGAGCCTGCTCTGTGGTCCTGGGAGACTCTGACTATTGGTCTCAAACAATGATTCAGTCTCAGTGAACACTTGAGCATGCTCGCAGGGAAAATGAATTTGTAGAATGTAAACCGACTGAAATCTTTCCTCCAAGGAATCTGTCAGGGTCAATATCGGTCACAGTCAGCTACCCCTCTCCTCTCTGGTGCCTGTCATCCCACCAACTTCAAAGCGGCTCCAACATGGTTCACTCCTGATATTGTCATTAACATGATTTCTCAGGGAGCCTAGAGAGCTCCAAATGTCTGCATTAAGATGCGCAGAGCTAAGTCAGCCTCGAACTGGAAAGACTAACAAAGATGCAACAAATAAAGCTGTAGTTTTGAAAAGTTAGTCACTCAGTTGTGTCCAACTCTTTGCGACCCTCTGGACTGTAGCCTGCCAGGCTCCTCTGCCCATGGAATTCTCTGGGCAAGAATACTGGAGTGGGTTGCCATTTCCTTCTCCAGGGGATCTTCCCCACCCAGGTACTGAACCTGGGTCTCCTGCATTGCAGGCAGATTCTTTACTGTTTTAGACACCAGTGAAGCTTAAGAGTTTTGAATGTTATTCTCAAATCGATTGCTTCTTGCCTTCCATTTGCACTGGGATATCATTTCTACTGAGATTCCTGGTGACCGGATATGTTCACCAAAGACGTGCCTGCTGGGTTTGTAGGTCCTGAGGAACGTCACCTCCTCACTGGAACACACCTCGTGGCTGAATGGTGCCAACAGTGGTGCAAAGTTGGCCGCGCCTTCCACCATGCCACCTCCCCGCACGCACTGCGCCCTCCATGGACACCCAAGTATAGCAGACAAGCAGGAATTTTAAAATCTGGAAAAATACCTCCTTGCTTGAATGAGTAGAATGCTTGCCATATCGGGGAGTCGGGTGTTTCTGTAGCCCTGCTTCCTGAGGAGGTGTAAAAATGGGGGTACAGTGGGGCTCTCTCCACATCTCATAGGCCCATGAATAATGGGGGGCCCCCACCAGATGACTCCACAAATACCAGAAAAAAACAAACCCTAACTCAGGGTCAGTGTGCTGTCGACAAGACATTTGAAACTCAGTTCCTCCAGGTTTCTCACTGGAGAAAGGAGAGATTAACAGGTTTTTCAGGGATTATTAAAGCTGTTAAGTAAATTTCTTATATGATGTTTAACACACATGCATACACGCATGCATGCACACACACGCACGTACACACACGCACACACAGGTTTTCATTAATTTCCCTACCACGACTATTCTTTCACTGGGTGGTTCAGCCAATGGGCTCATATTTATAAGACAGTCTATTCATTTTTTTAAAAAAGACTTTATGTTTGCCAAGGTCTCCAACATCAAGGAGAGCTGCTCTCCTATTTTCATCAATATAGCTAATAAATACATTGTACCGAGGATGTAAAAAGGGCAAATGGTGCCAAGATGATCTATGGGAATCATCTTCGTGGATATCTGTGGATGAGACAAGATTAAAAAACATTCAGTCTGTGCCTCTGCTATAATCTTGAGCTTCCTGATGCTTTTACATCTTCCATATAGCTTTCCTAGGTGTGTTTAAGTTGATAAATGTCTCTCTGGATAAAAGCATCATGCTAGAATATCAGGGCCTACAGATGGAATTTGTACATCAGAAGCTGGGGGCCTCAATCCTCTGGCTTCATACCACCATCGCAAGTAATTCCTGCAAGGAAATAAAATATTTCCTGTACTTGGATGAGGGGCAGAAGGGAAATAAAATACATTAGCAGTGTACTGGAGACATCACTTCAGGCTTGCGTTACTGGTTCATCATCCATAATAAATGAAATGATTCACATAATCTAACATGGAAAGCCTAAGTGACTACTATTATTGTACACTGCTGTATCCTAAAGGCGATGAACTCCAGAGGTACCTTATTCACTTTGCTTGCTTAAGTCTTAAAGTAAATCCATTGACCACACCATGGTTCTTTTCTAATGGAGCCTCTTCATCCTGTCACTCAAAGATGGCTTAGAAGAGGACAGTGTCCACTGAAGCTAAGCTACGAGCGAGTCAGCAATTGCTCCACAAAGAAAGGCCGTAGACTGTACCCCCAAATGTGAACCTCAGGAAATATCCTTGAGGCTGAAAACCTTAGAGCACAAAGGGTTTTCTGGTACAAGAGCCTCAGCATTAGGTGGGAAGGGTACTCTTGAAGGAAACCAAGACACAGAAATAAGCCAAGTAGAAGCTGTGGACTCTGTCCATTTTGTCTGTTTTAGCTTCAGAAAAGTCTCAGTTTGAATTGGGCAGGTGTGGGACTTTGAATTCAGTTGGTGAATAGAACTGACCAAATAAACTGATGGCTTAATCTTCTCAATTTTCTGTTGGTTGAGTTTTTATGAGACAAACATAGCCTTCAAATAAGCCGGTGAGAAAAGAGAAAGGGGAATAAAGAGAGAAGTGAAATTGAAGTGAACCGCAAAAGCCAAGATGAGCTGAAGGGAGACACAAACAGTGCCCAGACATTTGCAAGGATAGCTTATTTGTCCCCGGCTGGTTTCACACCTTCAGACCATTGGAAGATAGCAGTACGTGTACTGATGACTGCTGTAAGAGTGGATTCATAATTCTGTTAATCAAAAGGGAAGAGAGGTACTGGATAGTTGAGTGATGCATATCAAGCACACACGCACACAAAATGTGTCAGGTCAAAAGCAGACTGAAACAAGAACCGTTCACCTCAACACACGCAGGAAGGGAGGAGGGAGGGAAGGAGAGAGAGAGAAAGGAAGGAAGGAAGACCCATAAATTCGGGGACCTTGGCCGTGGAGAAGGGACTCGTGGCCGCAGCAGCGGCGTGCAGAGTGGCACAAAGGCACCATGGGGTCTGGAGCAGTAAGTGTGGTAGACGCTCCATGTCCCCATCGGCAGGACCTCAGGCAAGTCACATGTCTTTCCCAGAATCTCAGCTGCCTCAATCACAAGTGCACAAGGTTAGCACAAGGGCATTCTTGAAGTTCTTTCACGCTGTGAGCTTGATATAGTATACTGTTCGCAGCAGAAACACTCTTTGAAAGGATCTGAGCAGGCAACCTCTGTTTTTAGATGACAGAATAGATCGTATAGTTTCTGGGAAGAAATAGGAGTTAGACAGGAAGAAGCGGTGCATTTCGCTGGGCCCACACCTACTAGTCATCTTCTGATATAGCTGTTACCACGAACACGGCTGCCATGGAGCTCACATCATTCACAGTGACGAGGCCATCTCAGTGACCCTCTACCAGTATCACTGTGCAGAAACCAGCCACGCAGGCTGTCTATAAACACATGCTAATATTGGACACAGAAAGACAAATATCATAAGATATCACTTACATGTGGAATCTAAAAAAAGAGACAAATGAACGTACTTATCAATACAAAACAGACTCACAGACACAGAAAATAAACCGATGGTTACCAAAGAGAATAAACTTACGGCTACCAAAGAGAATAACCGTAAGTGTATTTTTTGTGTCCGTGAGTCTGTTTTGTATTGATAAGTAGGTGGGGAACGTATGAGACCTGTGGCTGATTCATGTCGATGTACGGCAAAAACCACCACAATATTGTACAGGAATTATCCTCCAATTAAAATAAATTAATTTTAAGAAAGAATAGCAGGAGTTAGGGAGAGATAAATCAGGAGTTTGGGGTTAACCGATACTACACATTGCTGTATATAAAATAGGTAAATAAGGACCTCCTGTGTAGCACAAGGATTTACATTCAATGACTTGTGATGGCCTGTAGTAGAGAAGGATTTGAAAAAGAATGTCCATGACATGCATATATATGTATAACTGAATCATTCCGCTGTACACTTGAAACTAACACAACACTGTAAATTAACTATACTTCAATAAAAATAGAAAAGCAATACACTTGTGTGTATAAATGAACTCCAATTAATCAGTTACATTCAAATTGCAAAGGGGTCTAGAAAAAATAGCTTACTAGAGTAAATTGAAAAAGCAGCCATTTGTAATAAATATTGCTTGCTCTTGTTTTCACAGAAAAGGGCTCCAAGTAAAAGCGGGACTGTGAGCCTATGTGTAGAATATATGTTAAAATCCTGTTGGTTTCCCAAAAAGAACCATGATCATGAATGGGCTTTCATTTTTTTTCCCTAGAAAATTAATCAACCAAGAACCTTGGCAACTGCTGGTTTGGCTTATGGAATCACTCACGGTGACAAACACAACTGCATATGGCGTATGGAGATGGAGGAGCTGTGGGTGAAAGGGCAGCTCTTTGAGGGAAAGATTTAGAGCCTTGCAGGAAATCCGCTGGCCCTGTGGTCAGTATAAAGAGCCATCACTCCTCAACCGGCCGTGAGCCCACCGCAGGCAGGAGTCCTTTCTCACACTGAACTTAAATAGGCATGGCGGTGCTGGAAGGGACTTCGGAGATGACTCAGGTTGACCTTCTTTGTTTGGACACAGAGAAGCGGCCTCAAAATGAAAGAGACTTCTCTGCAGAGTCTAAACATCATTGCAGAGGGACAGAAAAAGAAAAGAAAGAGGTAGTGAGGACTCCCCTGGCGGTCCGCTGGTTAAGAATCCGCCTGCCCATGCAGGGGACATGGGTTCAGTCCCTGGTCGGGGAAGATCCCACAAGCCCTGGAGCAGCTGAGCCCGTGAGCCGGAGCAGCTGAGCCCGCACGCCCTGGAGCGCAAGCTCTGCCCCAGAGAAGCCGCGGCAGGAGGAGCCCACACACGGCGCCCGGGAGGCCAGCCGCCGCGCGCTGCAGCGAGAGAAAGCCCACACGCCGCAGCGAGACCCAGTGCAGCCCAAATGAAGACGTAAATGAAACACACTAAAGCCTTAAAACAACGTAGTTAAAAAAAAAAAAAAGGAAACGGAGAAAGAAAAAGGAGAGAGGTAAAGAGAAAACAACTTCTCTTTTTCTTCACTAAAGAAGTGCCTGTATCCTAAGGACAAAGCAGGAGGCAGACAGCTCTGCTCTGTGCATCCACTCTGAAAGATATTCGAATGAGTCCATAGCGTACAACACAGGAGTTAAAACCAAACTCCCCAGACTCCTAGCCCAGAACCCCTAGATCCAGATGCTGTCTCCCTCACTCAGAGTCTCGGGAGAGTGACTTAACGACTTGGGGAGATGGCCCAGAGGAGGCACCTCCCACAGGAGCCCTCGCCAGGCAGCTGTGATCAGCAGTGTTATTGGTTAGCCTGCGGCAGCTCCAGAGACACAGAAGTTGCATATGGCAAAAAAAGAGGTGGCTGTTCCACCCAGGAAAGTAGCCATTTGGCAAGATGGTGGTGATAAATTTTGAGGACAAAAGGGATTGAGGCCCTACATACACCTTGAGGAAGCCACAACTGAAAAAGACACATGCACCCCCAAAGTTCACTTACACTAGCCAGGATATGGAAGCCACCGAGATGCCCATCAACAGGCGAGTGCAGAAAGAAGCCGTGGCATTAGTGCATATGCACAGTGGAATATTACTCAGCCATAAAAAGGAATGCATTTGGGTCAGTTCTAATGAGGTGGGTGAACCTAGAGCCTATTACACAGTGAAGTAAGTGAGAAAGAAAAAGACAAATACAGTAGATTAACACATATATATGGCTTTCCCGGTGGCTCAGATGGTAAACAATCTGCCTGCAATGCAGGAGACCTGGGTTCCATCCCTGGGTTGGGAAGATCCCCTGGAGAAAGGAAAGAGTACCCACTCCAGTATTCATGGGCTTCCCCGGTGGCTCAGCTGGTAAACAATCTGCCTGCAGTGCAGGAGACCTGGGTTCCATCCCTGGGTTGGGAAGATCCTCTGGAGGAGGGCATGCCAAACCATCCCAGTATTCTAACCTGGAGAATCCCCATGGACAAAGGAGCCTGGTGGGCTACAGTGCATGGCGTCGCAAAGAGTCGGACATGACTGAGTAACTAAGCCCTGATTTAATGGAATCTAGAAAGACACTCCTGATGAACCTATTAGCAATGGAGACGCAGACATGAAGACAGACTATGGATACAGAGCAGGGAGGAGAATGTGGGACTAATGGAGAGAGTTGCGTATGTAGAATCCAGAGCCAGTGGGAATCTGCTGGAAGACTCAGGGGGCTCAGATGGGTACTCTGAGACCACTTAGAGGGGTGGGATGGGGTGGGAGGTGAGAGGGCGGTTCAGAAGGGAAGGGACGTGTGCATACCTGTGGCCGATTCATGTTGATATATGGCAGGAACCAACACAATGTTGTAAAGCAATTATCCTCCAATTAAAATAAAAAATATTTTAAAAAGGGATTGAGGCCCTAAAATTTGGTGAAGAGAAAAGATAAGCAAAGTGTCTCTTTAGCACAAAGATTCTCGAACTTGTGTCTCTTTGGACGTAAATGAGACCAAAAAGTGACCTCTAGGACAATGTGGTAAGGCTTATGTTTCCTTTCTCAGCATCTAACATTTTAAAAATACATAAAATAAACTATATCAAGTCACAGAGAAAACACATTATTTGGAGACAAAGTTTTAAAAATAAAAAATAAAACGTACTTATTCTAGTTTACTAATGAGTCATGACAATACAGACAGCTAAAGTACACATCCATGTTTAATGACAGACTAGTGCCACGACTGTTGTGCTTAGATAAATTAATGCCACTTGCCTGTGGCATGTCTTTGGCAAGGAAGCATCCCCATCAGGACTGGATGCGCATGTCTGACTTTTTCATTTTGATGATTATAGCGATGGGACCCCTGTTTTGCAAGCGACATAGCTACGAGTAGGATGAAAGTTTTCAGAACTTGCTTCACAAGGAAAAGATATACTGGACTCCAGAAGCACTAGGTTCTCCAGAGATTTTTTGAGTTAAAAGCCAACCATAAGGGCAGCTGCTGGAAGTTTCCTGGCTGCATGGCCGCCGGGCTGAGAGGTCCTAAGCCTGCCCAGTGACGCTGCCGGGACGTTCACTGCAGTCCCGGAGCCCAGGAAGCAGAGGGAAGGCAGGAGACAGACAGGCCCCTGGCTGGGTAGCCGCTACCAGTCTCCCGCTGACACTTCGAGAGGGCTGGCCAGAGACAACCTGGAAAGTTGGCCCCATATAAGCCACCCAAGCTGCCCACCGTTGCAGCTTATTCTGAGCTCACACATGAGCTCTTCTACGTGTACTCTGCTGCTAATAAGCCCTACCACTATTGCACAAGCTTGCCCTCTCTGCTGAATTCTTTCTTCAAAAGGACAAGGACCGAGGTTCCTTCTCCCAGCTGTTCTGCCACCAAAATAAGGGGCAGGGCTGAAGCAACTATGATTTTCAATAAAGGGTGACAGCATGTATTTTGGCCCAACTCCAAATGTCATCGTGATGTGAAAATACCCATGATTTCTCTTCTTCAAGATAATGACAAAACTACCATGGCTTTTTGTCAACAGACTCATGGGAGGGAATCTCGGCTACAGTCAAACATTACAAAATTAATCATAACCTTTTCTTTGGTCCGAGTTCATGGACCCCTGAAACTCAATACTGAGAAATCTTGTTTTAGTCTTGAGATGTGAAGGAAAGGTCCAGGCCTACAATTAAAGAGGATTCCCAGGGATGAGGAAGAAAAACTTAGTACACAAGTGAAGATTTTCTCATCAAAAATCTCTCTTGAAAATTTCAGTTGGCGAGACCCAGCACACATGTTACTCGCGAGTTGGTGGTGCCTTGGGGGAGAAGGGGAAGCACGTGCACTCACTCTGGGGCAGGAGGGAGAGGTGACAGACAGCAAGAGCTCTGCTGCGCTGGGAGGTCAGGGCTCCCAGTGGTCAGCCGCAGACTGCCTGCGCAGGCCTGGAGGGGCGTGAACGGCATTGCTTCTATATAAGCAGTTCAGGGACACTGAAGTCCTCTGACATGTCTCGGGGCTGGAAAAGGGTTAACAGACCAGGCTGTGGCTGGCAGGTCACCAGCTAGGGACCTCTCTGCAGGGAGTTTTCAGAAGGAAATGCAGAGGGGGAAATCCTGCTGCTAAAGCAGAGAATTCCCCCAGGCGTTCGGACGGAGCAGTGTTTGGAAAGAGAGAACCAGACCCAGAGGGGACTCTGAGAATGGAGCCGGACACTGCGAAGAACCAAGGTCTACAGGGTGGTGCAGGGGCCGAGATTCTCCACCCAGCCCGCGAGCTTCCAGAGGCGTCAATTATACAGCCTCTGAGCCATGGAAACATCTTCTAAAATACTGGTTCTGCCCAAGGCCTTGCTGGGGTGACTTCCCAAAGTGCATGCGCCTGCATCTTCCTGAGAGGGACCCTCAGCATCGGCTCCAGGACCTCCACAGCCAGGGCCAGGCTGCGGTCCCCACAGAGGGACCCCGGCACATGGTCTCTCGAGGCTCTCTGTGTGTGAAGGGAACAAAAGGGGCAATCCTGACACAGCTTGATTCTGTTGGGAAGACATCACCGGGCTGAGGGGCAGAGAAAGAGCTGGAGGCCCTTTTTACGATGCAGACAATGGCTAATCCATTGTGCCAAGGAAGAAATGGAGATGAAGCCAACAAACATGGCCATGCCTCTCACTGAAATCTGACTTGGAAAATGTGGCAGAAAATCAACATTTGGACCATTTTAGAGAAAAACTCCTGGGTTAGCATGGGTGCAACGGTGCACCCCGTGAAGTTTCCCCAGAGTCGGACACTCCCCCTGACACACCAGGCTTCGGGGCTGGGTGGGACTGCAGGATAGGCCTGGGGTGTGTGTGTCGAGGGGATGTGTTTGTGTATGACCAGTGTGTGTGCACATGTATGCCTGTACGTGAGGGTATGCAGGTGTGTATGTGTGCATATGTGTGAACATATGTGTGTCTGTATTTATGTGGTGTGTGTGCATGTATGGGGGACTGGCAGGGGCTGAGTTCAGAGGCTGAGAAGGGAAAGCACTCCCACAAGGCCAGTGCAGGGGTGTCTGGTGGAGATGCTGGATCCGGCCTGTGTTCTCCTCAGCCGTCGAGTCCGGGGATGGATGAGAGAGCCAAAGAAAAGACAGAAGAGGCTGCAGGATGGAGGGACAGAGAGAAAGGGGGGCTTGGGAGGGCAGAGACTGAGAAAAGATGGGCCTGCTCCACTCATCCCCAGCCTCAGAAGTGAGTCCAGAGCAGGCAGAAGAGCCGCTGTGACCTGTGAGGAGGGTGGCTTGGTCCTGCGAAGCCTCTGCAGACAAGATGCATTCGAGGTACAGACCCTGCTGCTGAATGCTGCTGGGGTGAGCAGAGGGGGAAAATATATATGGATGTACACGTGTGCATATACACGTGCCGGGGCCGGACGTGCATGTGCACATATATGTATGCTGGGGCCGGACGTGCACATGCACATATACGTGTGCAGGGGCTGGACGTGCACGTGTGCATATACGTGTGCAGGGGCTGGACGTGCACGTGTGCATATATGTGTGCTGGGGTCAGATGTGCACGTGTGCATATACGTGTGCAGGGGCTGATGTGCACATGTGCATATACGTGTGCAGGGGCTGGACGTGCACATGTGCATATAGGTGTGCAGGGGCTGGACATGCATATGTGCATATGTGTGTGCTGGGGTCAGACGTGCACGTGTGCATATATGTGTGCAGGGGCTGACGTGCACATGTCATATACATGTGCAGGGGCTGACGTGCACGTGTGCATATACGTGTGCAGGGGCTGGACGTGCACGTGTGCATATGTGTGTGCTGGGGTCAGACATGCACGTGTGCATATATGTGTGCAGGGGCTGATGTGCACGTGTTCATATACATGTGCAGGGGCTGACGTGCACGTGTTCATATACATGTGCAGGGGTCGGACATGCACATGTGCATATATGTGTGCAGGGGCCAGACGTGCACATGTGCATATATGTGTGTAGGAGTGATATATAATCCAGGTAATGGGGGTTTGTTGAGCCCCTCACAGAGAAGAATCACTGGAATTACTCTTAGAAAGAGCGTCACTTGCAGAAGAGCCAGGAGCTCCGGGCAGGGGGGAGAGAAGCTCCATCCACTAGGAGGAAGACAGCTCCTGGGATGGATGGCGGCCTTGCTGAGACACTGATGTGAGTGCAGGAAGAGGTTCCGTGAAGTCACATGAACTTATCCAAGAAACAGACTCTCAGACGGAGAGCATGGACTTGTGATTGCCCAGGCGGAAGGGTGGGGGGACACCCTGGGAGTTTGGGGTTAGCCGATGCAAACTCATCCCAAGTATGGATAAACAGTCAGGTCCTCAAAAGAGACACAAATGTAAAGAACAGACTTTTGGACTCTGTGGGAGAGGGAGAGGGTGGGATGATTTGGGAGAATGACATTGAAACATGTATACTATCATGTAAGAAATGAATTGCTAGTCTAGGTTCGATACAGGATACAAGATGCTTGGGGCTGGTACACTGGGATGACCCAGAGAGATGATATGGAGAGGGTGGTGAGAGGGGGGTTTAGGGTTGGGAACTCATGTACACCTGTGGCAGATTCATGTCAATGTAGGGCAAAACCAATACAGTATTGTAAAGTGAAAAAAACAACAGTCAGGTCCTACTGTAGAGCATGGGGAAAGCAACTCAATAGCCTGTGACAAACCATAATGGATGGAATATGAAAAAGAATATGTATGTATGTATATATACACATATCTATATATCTATGTACCTTGCTGCACACGGAAATTAACAGCATTGCAAATCAACTATACTTCAATAAAGAAAGACTTTCAGTGGTGAAGTTAATTTCTAGGGGGCAATGGAGAGAAAGAGGGGCCCTGGAGGGCGGAGACTCAGAGGAGCTGGGCCTGCTCCCCTCGTCCTCAACCTCAGGGGAGAGACCAAGAGCAGGCTGAAGAGTCACTGCAGCTCCTGCGAAGAGGGGGCCTCTGAGACAGAGAATGAGATGATCTTGACAGCTGGGAGCCTCCTGCTCAACAAATTACAAGCAAACACATGTCACAACTGAGCCAGGGGCACATGGACCTGCGAGGCAGTTCCCCAGACTTCAGGGCACTTGGGCACAGCCCTGGGAGCCCTGGGTGTTGGGAGGGAGGACAGATGCTGTCTGATAGATCACACAGCCTGTCCCAGTGGGTAAAATCAAAGGTTCCACGCAGCCCAGAGTGGGACCCCTCGCCCCAGGGTCCAGAGAAGAAAGAGTTCAGCTTCATCTTCAGTTCAAGAGATGCGAACACATTTCCTGGAGATTGAGGGAGAAGGAGGCTGAGAGTGCAGCTTCTGGTGGAGGAGAAGGATAAGCAGGAATTCAGCATCCTGTTAAAAGAAGGGTAAAGCCATCTTCCCAGGGCCAGGGGGACCAGTGGGAAGAGAAAGTAGGAGAGAGCGCCAAGTGCAGAGTTTGAGGGAGGCCAGGGTGGGGGGAATCTCAATCTGGGAAATTACACAGACGAGCTAGGGGAAAGGGCCAGAGAGACAGGGACTGGACAGGTGGGAGCCCTCTGAGGGTTAAACCATGCTGTGGGCAAGTGGAGCACAGCTGGATAGGAAGCATGGGTTTACGTGGCATGGAGCACAGGCTGCTGAGAAGGTGGTCTATGGACTCCAGGAGAGGAAAGGGGAAGTGCCGAGTGTAAGGTCAGGAGCCTGAGAGGCTTGACCCTGACAAGAGGAGAATACTGTCAGCACGGATGGGCTTTGTGTTTAATAAATGAAATGCAGGAGCTACATATACTCAAATTTGAAAGGCACATGGTTTGGAGGATGTAAGATCACAGGTATAAAACCCTTTGTGTTCTGGATAGATGATGATGAGACAAGCTCGTTGAGAAGATACGGCTTTCACAAAAAGACTCACTAACATGGAAAATGAAGTGATGGTCACCAGTGGGGAAAGTGGGAGAGAGGTGTCAATCAGGAGCTGGGGATTAACAGACACACACCTGTACATATAAAATAGTTACACAAGGGAAACTCCCTGGAGGCCCAGTGGTGAAGACTCTGCTTCCACTAAAAGGCATGGGTCCGATTCCTGGTGGGGGGAATTAGGATGCCCACGTGCTGTGAGACATGGCCAAAAATAGAGCTTTAGAAAAATAGATATAAACAAACACCTGCTGTATAGCACAGGGAGATATAGTCAGTATCCTGTAATAGCCAACGATGGGAAAGAATCTGAGAAGGAAGACACATATTCACAACTGAATCCATCTGCTGTACACTTGAATCAGCTATACTTCAATTTTTAAAAGTATATAGTTTTCCAGTAGGAAGGGGTGTGCTCAGAAAGAAGTTTAATGAAGGGTGAAGAATGGACGAAAATGGACACACGGGACCCAGTACTGAGATTCGGCCCGTCAGAATTCAGGATGGAGAGACATGCGTTGAGATTCAAGAGGAAACTGGGTGGAATGCGCGTTTAGAGAAGGGAAGCGGGAGGCTGGCAGGAGCTGGGCGAGCAGGAAAGAACAGAGCCTGTGGACTCTGGGAGGGAGGGCGGTCCTTCCTATCGCGCTGCAGCGAGGGCCGAAAGGCGGGCCAAAGCCTCGGGCAGGTGGCGTGGTGCGCTGCAGAGAAGTGCCCGCGGGCCTGGAAAACGGTGAGAAGGCCAGCGAGGAGGAGGGAGAAGCCGAGCCCGCTGACGGCAGGAGAGACGCTCCGTGGAGACCTGAGGTCTGGCGATGCCCATCTCGGTCTCCCCCGCCCCCACGCCCACGGCCTCCGACATTTTTATCATAGGGCCTTCTGGCTAACACGGTTGGTGGATTGTGGTTCTGTGGGAGGACCCGGTCTTGACCATCTGCCGTCTCCTCATCTTCCTCCCCTCAGACCTTCTCCACACAGACCTTCCGCCAAATCCCAGGGCTCTTAGGATGCAAAAAATGGGGTCGAACAGTAGTTCTCCAATGAGGTAGTATTTGAAAACGATTGCAAAGACTAGTAAAACCTGGGCAAATCACGTAAGTTAACGATGCAAGAAAATATTTAGAGAAAGTAAAAGTGTCATAAAAATTCAGGCACGATTATTCGCTAATAAGAGCTCTCAAATATCCTCTTCCACCTCCTGATGGGAAATGAGCTTGCTGAACGGGGAAGATTATTTGCTAAGATGTTCTCGTTAATTTGTATTTTTTAAAAAGTAATCATGCTATGTTTAATTTCCTTTGGAACTCCCTCATCATAATTAGATCTCAAAGCTTTTATTACTAATCTCTTTGGTTCTTTTCCCCGACACAACAGGGAAACATAAGAATAAGCTCAGCCAACAATCAGAGAACCAAGCTGCCACTGCTAACCTTTGTGTGCCTCGGATTCAAATGTTACACTGATTTTAATTCATGTGGAGTCTGAAGAGACAGGTCCGTGGTTTGCAATACTGCATAGTCAAAAAAATAATTTTGAAAACTCACTGAGGTCACAGTGGACAGAACAGGCCCATATGGAAGATCTCGGAAGAGCCAGGATTATCTTTGGAGATAAAGTTCATGATAACCCCTGATATTTATTTGCACCAGGCTCACGCCCTCCATGGAGGCTGAAATGGAGTGAAATGTTTATTCCCACCCAGAGACACTTGAGCAAGTGTTGTCACAAATGGAGAAAAGCCGAAGCCTTTCCATCCGCTCACCATGAAAGCAAGCATCTACTGAGGCCCCTCCATTCAGGTCAGCCGTGGTCCAAGCCCGGACGTGGTTCAGTCCTCCAGCAAAAAGACAGAGATTAAAAACAGGAAGAGGAAAAGGCACCTGAGGCTGAACCCAGGAGGGACCGGGGGTAAGCTGCCCACTGTTCTTTGCTAGTGGGATCTCGGGGACACACTTGATTCTCCAGAAACTGCGTTACTAACCAAGAGAGCTCCCCAGAGGCATGGTGCCCAGAGCTGGTACTAGGGGCTGGTCACTGGGCACCCACACAGCTGACTTCAGCCACGCAGCCCACCTCAAAGCAAAACCAGGCTTCACTCTGTATCACGTTTGGCTGCCACTGTTCAGTCGCTAAGTCCTGTCTGATTCTCTGTGACCCCCGTGGCCTGCAGCACGCCAGCCTTCCCTGTCCTTCACTATCTCCTAGAGCTTGCTCAAACTCATATCCATTGAGTCCATGATGTTATCCAACCATCTCATCCTCTGCCACCCTCTGCTCCTCTTGCCCTCAATCTTTTCCGGCATCGGGGTCTTTTCCAGTGAGTTGGCTTTTCATATCAAGTGGCCAAAGTATTGGAGCTTTAGCATCAGTCCTGTCAAAGAATATTCGGGGTTGATTTCCTTTAGGATGGACTAGTTTGATCTCCTTGCTGCCCAAGGGATTCTTAAGAGTCTTCTCCAGCACCACAGTTTGAAAGCATCAATTCTTCAAGGCTCAGCCTTCTTTATGGTCCAGCTCTCACATCCACACATGGCTACTGGAGAAACCATAGCTTTGACCGTACGGATCTTTGTCAGCAAAGTGATGGTTCTGCTTTTTAATACATTGTCTAGCTTTGTCACAGCTTTCCTCCAAGGAGCAAATGCCTTTTAATTTCATGGCTGCAGTTACCATCTACAGTGATTTTGGAGTCCAAGAAAATAAAGTTTGTCATGGCTTACACTTTTCCCCATCCCACTTTAGGACAGACTATAAGGTCAAACCCATACTAGGTGGCCCATGGCCTCAGACCAATGACTACACTCTCATGGGGTAGGGACAGAATGTTCCAGGGGATGGGAGCTAACTTACCAGGAGCAGCCAAGGGCCAGCCCTGAAGACAGGCTCCTTCCTGGGGATGTTCAGTGTCTGAACAACCCAGGCCTGCACAGTCGGTCCCTTCCGAGACTTCTCTGGTGGTCCAGTGCTTTCAATGCAGGGACACGAGTTTGATCTCTGGATGGAGAATGAAGATCCCACATGCCATGGAGCAACTGAGCCTGCGAGCTGCAACTGAGACGTGACCCAGCCAAGTAAATAATGAGCTTTTTTTTTTTTTTAAAGTCAACCCTTTCCTGTTCAGAATCTCTCTTTTTCATGGTCCAAAAAGGGAATTCTGAGCTTTTCAAACTTTTGTTACTACCATCTATTATGAAAATTATTTTATATAACCACTCAGTAAACACTTTTAAATCCATATATAACACAAAATTCTGCAAAATAATAGTTCATTCTACTATCTAGGATGCACAGGGTATTGTTTTTTTAATTGCATTTTATACACTTTAAGCTGATCAGGATCCACAAAATCCATTTCATGACCTTCAAATGTGTCACAACTTACATCTGAAGAAAATGAATGGGCAGGAGAATTAAAACCGTTAAAGTCATAAGGAACCAGAAGCCTTTATTTGAAGAAAAGGCAGCCTCGTTCATAACCGTGTACGGCTTGACATCACTCATTGTGACAGTTGGCGGGAAGATGGTTGCATGGATAAAATGTCAAAAAGGATGAGAGAGCGGAGAGACAGGGTGACTGAGGTCCACGTCACGCCAGTTTCAGCGACCACCATCACTCTTCCCGGAAACTTCCAAACTCTGCTTCTCAACTTCTTTGTTGTGGCTATTTCGTTGTTCAGTCCTGCTGACTCTTTGTGACCTCATGGAGTGTAGCCTGCCAGGCTCCATGGGATTCTCCAGGCAAGAATACTGGAGTGGGTTGCCATTTCCTTCTCCAGAGGACCCCTCTGACTCAGGAATCCAACCCGCATCCCCTGCGTCGGCAGGAGGATTCTTCCCCACGGCGCCACCGGGGAAGACCCCTCTGCTTCCTACCTCCTTACCATCTTTTGCCTTCTCCACTCTCCTCCCAGCTCTCCAACAGACGTATTCTTCACCTTAAGACTTCTGTTCTCACATCTCTTCTCAGGGAGAAAAGAATCAGGTGATCTGAGGAGTACACAGTGTTAAACACTTGAGGTGCATAAACAGTTATAGGAGGTTCCCTGGGAGTACCAGTGTCTGTCCCCTCCGTCACCCCCAAATCATGACCCTTGGAGTCTGGCAGCCTGTGGCTGACAGAGAATACGGGCCATGCAAGCTTCTCCAAAACCCGCCGCACTGCCACAAAGAGCCCTCAGGTGGTGGTCTGGCCCTGGAGAGCTCCAGTTCATGTCCACGGAGCAACACGTTTGAGAACCTCAGTATATTTTCTCTAGTTCCCCTTGTTTGGAATGAAGTGTTTTGATGAGCACTGGCTTATAAGAAAAAAAAAATTAAACATATCATCTAATAAATCTGTTCTGTCTTCAACAAGCCCAGCCTTTAAGTACACACAGCCATTTATTCAATTACCATCAGTCTCTCTCGATGTGATTTGTGGATGACAAGAAAAATAATACACATGAAAGTGGTTTTGAGGCTTACAATGCAGACATATAAATACATCAACTAATCAAATTCTCTGAGCTGGGCACCTAACGTGATGTGTGGATTGATAACCTGATGATTGGCCAGGTTCTGTCTTTTAATTCAAATGATAAATACCAGATTTGCTCCCATAATTTCTTTTTTTCCACACTTTTTTAAAGGAAATATTGTTTACTGCTGAGAAGGAAATTATGCAGCCTGGTAGTATAACTTCCTCTCTTGGCAGATTGAGTGAATCTAAGTGCCAGAAATCCCAGAAAAAAATCAGAACATCAAAGGTCACAGGTAAGCATTTAAAAGTAGTAAAAACTCAATCTGAAATTGCTGTGGGTGAGATGTTTCGACAGCCCCCACTTCTAAGGACCATTTGGATGTATATTTAATAGGAACTGACCGATCTTTTAGAATCCTCTTCTCCATTCTGCAGTCATTTAACAAAACCATCTGAAGTCTTTCTGGACAAGTATAGTCTTTGTAACACCACAATCTGTTCTTTCAGAAATACAAAGACAGCGCTTCAAATGTCCCAATTCTATTAAACCAAATGGCAAAGTCCTCTAAGCTTCTGTGATGTAGACAGCTGTGAAAACGCAGGTCCTTTATGATTTGCGGAATGCAGACTTCAGAAATGCATGTGTGAGCGTGTGTGCATGTGTACTGGCATGTGCATCTAGGTGTGTGTGTCTGTGTGTGCAGAATTCCCAGACCCAGCCCTAGGACCCCTTTCCCCCTGTTACATCACACAATTCCCCGAGAACTCTGTGGATAAAGCTTCTAACAACACCCAGGGTAGCTGTGTGCCTTGGCCGTCTCAGAGGCAGGATTGGTAAGACCCTACCAGGGACCCTGGAATCTCTGGGCAACCCAGAGATTAGCACGTGGTGCGGTGGAAACAGAGAGGATCCCAGCTGATGCTCAGGACAGCCAGTGGCATCTCTGCCTTAGGAGGGTCCCTGCGATAGCAGGGGAATTGGCGCTGACTCTTGGGCTAAGAGTTAAGGAGACAGCCCGAACCACAAGTCACGTGGAAGCCAGACAGCAGCTGGGGCCTCCCTGCCCTCCGAGTCCTAAGACAAGCTCCAGCCTCCGCCGTTTCCTGAAAGGAAGCCCAGCGTCTTCACCAAGAGCTCTCTGAACACCCAGGCAGGGTATACACGGCGCCACTGGGACGCGCGTCGGGTCAGGGGAGAGAGCTCTTTGCAGCTCTATCTCACACCTTTCATCTTTAGCTCCTCGTCTCTCTTCCCCTCAAAGGCAAAGGCCAGGAGCTCTCACTCTGCGCTCGGCACAGCCAGCTCTGTGTGCCTTGGGGTCTCAGTGTCCTGCCTTTCACGCTGAAGCGACTCTTCAATTATTTTTTCTACAGAAAGGTCAGGCTCTCACTAAGAAAAGGTCAGGTAGCAACTGCACTTATAATTCATTATTTTTGTTTCCATACAAAAACCGCAAGTGGAATTCGCAGCATCGTGCGGTCTCCTTCCACAACTACGCTCCAAGCCCAGCCTTACCCTGCTCAGCAGGTAAGCAAACCAGCAGGGAACATCAGGCACTCCGCATCTCCTCCCACTGACAAGTGCAGTCTGATGGCCCTTCCCTGGAGTCTGGGCTGGACGCCACACCATCCTGGGACTCCCAGGGCTGGACCAGGAGGAGCCTTGCAGCTTCTGCCTGAGACCCCAGGAAGACAGTGTCAGGGAGCCCTGAGCCACCGGCGGGAGGATCTGAGATTGCTAGGGGGGCAGAAACCACACGAGCCCAGCTTGCAGCCACCAGATCTCTGAGTGAGAATGCTTAGGATCCTGTAGACCAGCACTGCCAAGGGGTGGGAAGGACATGGAGCCCAAGCATTGCCCAGCCAAGCCCCATCTGAAATACTAGCCCCAAAATTACATGTTAAAAAAGTTGTTTGAAACCACTATGCATGAGACATAGAAAACAGACCTATGGCCACCAAAGTGGAAAGGGCTCAGCTCAGTTCAGTCGCTCAGCCGTGTCTGACCCTTTGTGACCCCATGAACTGCAGCATACCAGGCCTCCCTGTCCATCGCCAACTCCCAGAGCTTGCTCAAACTCATGTCCTTCCAGTTGGTGATGCCATCCAACCATCTCACCCTCTGTCAACCCCTTCTTCTCCCACCTTCAATCTTTTCCAAGGTCTTTTCTGATGAGTCAGTTCTTCGCATCAGGTGGCCAAAGTATTGGAGTTACAGTTTCAACATCAGTCCTTCCAAAGAACACTCAGGACTGATCTCCTTTAGGATTGACTGGTTGGATCTCCTTGCAGTTCAAGGGACTCTCAAGAGTCTTCTCCAACACCACAGTTCAAAAGCATCAATTCTTTGACACTCAGCCTTCTTTACGGTCCAACTCTCACATCCATACATGACTACTGGAAAAAGCATAGCTTTGACTAGATGGACCTTTGTCAGCAAAGTAATATCTCTGCTTTTTAATATGCTCTCTAGGTTTGTCATAGCTTTTCATCCAAGGAGCAAGTGTCTTTTAATTTCATAGCTGCAGTCACCATCCGCAGTTATTTTGGAGCCCAAGAAAATGAAGTTTCTCATTGTTCCCCATCTATTTGCCATGAAGTGATGGGACCAGATGCCATGATCTTAGTTTTTGAATTTTGAGTCTTAAGCCAGCTTGTTCTTGCTCCTTTCACCTTCAAGAGACTCTTTAGTTCCTCTTTACTTTCTGCCATAAAGGTGGTATCATTTGAGCATCTGAGGTTATTGATATTTCTCCCAGCAATCTTGATTCCAGCTTGTGCTTCATCCAGTCCCAGCGTTTTGCATGATGTACTCTGCATGTAAGTTAAACAAGCAGCATGACAGATACAGCCTTGATGCACTCCTTTCCCAGTTTGGAACCAGCCTGTTGTTCTATGTCTGGTTTTAACTGTTGCTTCTTGACGTACATACAGATTTCTCAGGAGGCAGGTAAGGTGGTCTGGTACTCCTGTCTCTTGAAGAACTTTCCACAGTTTCTGTGATCCACACAGTCAAAGGTTTTAAAGTAGTCAGTGAAAGAAAAGGGTGGGGAGGGATAAATTAGGAATCTGGGATTCACATGTACACACTACTATATATGGAAATAGGGAATACTACTCTATATGGAAACCCACTCCAGTGTTCTGGCCTAGAGAAGTCCATGGACTCTAGAGTCCCTGGGATTGCAAAGAGTCGGACACGACTGAGCAATTTTCACTTTTACTGCTGCTACTACTAAGTCGCTTCCAGGCGTGTCCAACTCTGTGTGACTCCATAGACGGCAGCCCAGCAGGCTCCCCCGTCCCTGAGACTCTCCAGGCAAGAACACTGGAGTGGGTTGCCATTGCCTTCTCCAATGCATGAAAGTGAAAAGTGAAAGGGAAGTCGCTCAGTCGTGTCCGACCCTCAGCGACCCCATGTATATAAAATAGATAAACAATAAGAACCTGTTGTATAGCACAGGGAACTATGCTCAATATCTTCTAATAATCTAGAATGAAATGGAATGTAAAAAAAGAATATATATATATATAGGTTCCTCCGCTGGCCTAGTGGTCAAGAACCCACCTCACAGTGGAGGAGACATAAGAGACGTGGGCTCGATCCCCGGGCCGGGCAGACTCCTGTAGGAAAGCACAGCAGCTGGCTGCAGCACCCTTGCCTGGAGACTGCCATGGACAGAGGAGCCTGGCGGGTGCAGTCCATGGTCGCAAAGAGTCAGACATGACTGGCTGACGCTCACTTTTGGTTTCACATACAGTCTATGAGTGTGTGCAGCGTGGGTGAGTGTGCGTGTAAAATGTCATGGGCCCAGAGTGTGGTCAGCAAGAGACACAAAGATGCCTTCTATGGACAGACAGACACGGGCTTTCCACAATCACCCGAGTCCCAGTTGAAAGTGGTTCCCATGGAAACCAAAGTGAATGAAGGTCTCTGCACTGTGAGCTCCCTGAATCCAGACGGCAGTAGTAAGAGGAGAAAATCGCAAGCTCAGAAGAACTAATTTTTGGTTATTATTCGTAAGCTATTACTAAATCAATACGAATGCCATCCTCAGAATGCAGAGACAGCCACATTCCACATTATACAAGTGTTTCTCCCTGATACAATTCGTTAATGACCCTGTTCCCTGAAGAGAGAATCTGAAAAACAATGCAACTGCTTTGCATGCTCCTCGTCTTGTAATAAAACATCTCTGGAGGAAGAACGATTGGCTACTGAAGCTAGTTACACCGTGTGTGTTAAAAATGCGGCCTGGTGTTGAAAATTAAGTAAAAAAAAAAAAAACACACACAGAAAATGTCAGAGGCAGATAAATATTTGATAGAGGTGGGAGGGAATGAAGAAAGTCGGCTTCAGACAGGATATTGGTTTTCCTCTGATAAACATCACCTTGTTCACAAAATTAAATTTTAAAAAAGTAAGAAACTCTTAATAAGATGGTGTGTTCTTAGGTTTGTATCCAGAACAAATGGTGAGTTGTTAACAGTGACAGCCATTTTCTTTGCAAATCATTAATACTTGAATGTTTGCCCTCCATAAACATGATGGAGGTTTGCACTATTCATCTGCGTTAGAACCTTCTGAAATTTTTTCCCCTATTGATGGCATTTGTTTTGCATTCAGCCGTATTCCCCTCAACCCTTCACTTTTGCTTTAAAGGTGGATGAGAAGCTCTAAAGATATGGGGGAAGGTGATTTCTGAGTAGCTGCGAGATGGTGGTGCAAACGCCACTGTGAACCCTTTCTTATCCTCAAAGCTCGGCCTTAATGAAGAACCACAGGCAATGGGGAGGGTGTTCTCTCTGCCTGTTGTGCAGGATAGAAGCCACCAGTGACATATATCCTGTTCATACCAATGTGCTCAGCCTGATTCGAGTATTAGCTTCACCTTGATTTCCTTTGCGTATAAAGAGCAACAAATGCCTCTTTTAATACCACGGTCACCCTGTGCCCTTCACCTGGGAATAGCCTGGAAGGTTCTCCTGGAGCTCAGGTTATATAATGTCTTGGTATCCACTCTACTGAAAAGCCCAAACAAGCCTGCTTGTGAGCTCAGACAGCCCCTGAAACTGTTCTTTCTTCCCCAGGCAGAGGAGGTTTGACTGCACCTGGATCCCAGGAGGAGTCGGCTTCTGCTTATTCAGGAGGAAAATCAAGCTGCAACTTGGAGAGCCATCATAGATGGAAGGAGAGATGCTACCTAGCCACAGAAATGGCCTTGGACGTCCCATCTCTTTCAACACCCTGCCTCACCTCAGCAACCATTCACCCTCCCTTATGGAACTTGAGTTTCATTGAAGACTAGTTGATGTACAATGTTGTGTTAATTTCTGCTGTAATATGCGTATACACATTCTTTTCCACTATGGTTTATCACAGGACATTGAACAGAGTTCCCTGTGCTGCACGGTAGGTCCCTGTGGCTTATCCATTCTCTATATAACAGTCCCTTGTTTATCCATTCCCTGTATGATGGTTCGCATGCACTAACCCCAAACTCCCGGTGCATCCACCTCCCTCCCCTTTCCTCCTGGCAGCCACAGTCTGTTCTGTCTGTGAGTCTGCTTCTGCTTCATAGACAGGCCCACATGTGTCATATTGTAGGGTCCCATAAACAGGACATCAGATGGTGTCTGTCTTCGTCTTTCTGATTTCTTCCCCTAGTCTGCTAATCTCTGGGTCCATCCAGCGACTGCAGTAGCATTATTTCATTTTTTGGGCCCCAGCAATATTCCATTGTATACATGCACCCCGTCTTCCTTATCCACTCATCTGCTGGTGGACACTTAGGTCTAATAACTGAGCATCTAGCCTGAGCCAGGCGCTGTGCTGGGCTCTGTGGGGCCACGGGGGATGGCTGACCCAGGTGTTCATCATCAGTGCCAAAGGGAGCGATCTCTACTGAGGCAGGGGCAGCCAGAAAAGGAAGAGCTCGGTGCCGGGTAAGGTGCCTGCTGTGGTCCCCACCACCCACCACTGGCTGCCCGGTGGCCCTGGGGGTGTATGACCGCCAGGGACTTGATCAGATGCGTCTGTGCACGTGAATTCTACCTTGTTCTACATATAAAGAAAACTTCTCAGGTGGTTATCTAAATGTAACAGAAGCAAAAATCTAACAGCATGTAGTGCTGTGCGATTCTCTTCATATCTGCCAAGGCCTTACATTATCTGCTCTCCTCACTAACCCTATAATGAGACCAGGAGGTGCCCGAGGGTCTAGCAGAGAAGCGAATGGAAGCTCAGAGTCCCCTCAGGGAATGTCAGTGTTGGCTAAGCTTCAAGACTCCCAGTTCTGAATTCAGACGTCTTATTACTGTGCACACCAGTTACATGGCATTGCTGAGAAAACCACACACTCTTAAAACTCACTGTTGACCATTTCTACAACTTATACATATTGACTTCACAAATATTAATTGAGCTCATTATAAATAGAACAAAAATAGACAAGGCCCTTCTCTACTTTTATAAGCAAGCTTATAATCTAAAATTATTTCCCTGTTTAATGTCTAATAGTGATACCTGTTTAGGGAAAATGAAATAGAATTTGGAGATGGTGTGACTAAAGGGTGGGCGAAGACCATTGGCAGAGTGGCTGGGGAAAGCCTCTTCGAGGAGGTGATGTTCGGGTTGACTTGAACTGTGGAAGGACAAAGTCACACGGCTATCTGTGACAGAGACAAGGCTCTAACGCAGAGAGAGCTCGGGACATCTGAGGAATAGAAAGTGGACCAATATGTCCAGAGTGTGGAGCGCGCACAGAAGGGGGATCTTAAGAGGCCATAGAAACAGGATGTGCGCACCTTTACATCTTGTGATGGGCAGGAGAGCGGCCTGATTTGATTACCATCTTTACAGGACCACTCTGGCTTCATTATGGAGAATGGCCTGCAGGAGGGTGGGACGGGAGCAGAGGGATCTTTCGGGGATGACTCCAGTGATCCAGGCAAGAGATGATGGTGGTAGTGAGGATGAATGAATAGGATGAGGGTGGAGCATAATGAATTGATTGGGGATGTATGTGGAACTTAAGATGCACAGGAGATGCTGGGTGAGTTAGAATGGCCATGAGGAAAATTGACAAATCATAGCTTTAAGGTTTTTGATTTGAGCAACAGGGTGGTTGCTGGTGCCACTCACTGAGATGGAAACTACGCTAAAGAAACAATTTTGAGACGCCACAGGGATGAGGAGCCCTGTCTTGATTGAGTGAGGATTTTACATGGAGTGGTCAGATGGGCATTCTGAAAACTGAGTTTGGAGTTCAAATGTGAGGACAAGACTAGAGACAGAAAATTGGAAATCATCACCATATACACAGTACCTGAGACTGCAGACTTGGATGAGCTCATCCAGAGATTAGATACATCAGAAAAGAGAAGGCAGCCCAGACCTGGGCTCTAAGTGTTTCAACATGAAGAGGTCAAGCCAGAGATGGAACCAATCAAGGAAATCGCAGAGGAGTGGCCGGTGCTGTCAAAGGGGGACTCCCCAGAGAGTGCTTAAGATGGGAGGTCAGCCATGCCAGACATCGCTGAGATGGAAAATAAAAGGACAGAAAAGATGTTGAGGGCAGAGGAGACTGTGGGTCTCCAGAAACCCTGCAACCTGCTGGGCTTGAGAAAAAAACCAGCACTTGGGTGCTTCTTATTTTTCACTCCATTGAGGCAAGCAGTCAACAGGGAAACAGTTTCCAGTTTCTCCAAGATTTCGTTTAGTAAAGTTCAAATGTCTGAATGAAAAACTGGACCATTCCAAAAGCATATCCTCAGCCCCATAAGGGATAGTTTAATAAATACCCATCGTTATCAGCCAGGCGTCCTGAGACGATGTCCTGGGTGGTTTGACCTTTGATGGGATTGTTAGTTAGGACTTCATCCTGGTACTTTCAGGACCAGAATCAATTCCAGCTTCATTATGCTTTGGGGACACATGAGAAATCTGAAGGGAGGTTTCACTTTCAGTTTATTGAGGGATGTACATACAGTAAGAGGATGTGAGGAATTAGAAAACGGAAGCAGAATCACCAGTTTTATGACAAGAATGGTGAGGGGAGTAAAACAAGGACTGAGCCAGCTTCCTTCATTAACAACTTGCTGGAATTAAAGTATGAGTTTCTAGAACCTGAGGGTGGGACGCACAGGACAAGAGTGGGAAAAATGATGGTGTGAGATCAGAAAATTGAAGGCAACTTGATGGCAAAGACGAGCTCAGAGAAAGACAGTGAGTGGATGACCCCAAGTCTCTCTTCCCTCACAGCCTGACAATCAGATAATAATCCGACGATAATCACATTACGACTGCCATTGTTTAAAGCCAAAGAGTGGAGCTATTTGAAAGCAACCTGGGAAAGAGCTCATATCCTGTCCTTTTCATAGTCCTAGTGAATTTTCTCAGTGAATGGGACTGTGAGGAAGAAGAGCAAATGGCATGCCAATGAAGACATGGAACTGAAATAAATCAGAGAGTGTACTCCAGAAATGAGAAGACGAAGACAAACGGACATGCTCCAGATCATTTCCCCAGCGATCCTACTGCACACGGGGGCTGACTGCTAAACTTTTGCACCTGTAACATGAAAATTTTATAGTACTTTTCTGAACATTACTATCTGATTTAGTAGAATGGTGTGAAGTCAACTCAAAATACCTATCCTTCGTTTAACCATATTTCGTTTTACTGAATGTTTAACTTCTAAAACAAAACACACACCTAAAATGGTTTAAATAAACCTGAGATTTCTCTAAGGAATACACAGTACACAAAAATTGTGTTAATCTTATTATCTCTCTTGACCTTCTCCCCTGAGAGAATTTAAACATTGCAAACCACTTGGTGGTGCCTTAGTCACCAATTCATGTCTGTCTCTGGAGACCCCGGGGCTGTAGCCCTCCAGGCTCCTCTGTCCATGGGACTTTCCAGGCAAGAATGCTGGAGTGGGTTGCCATTCCCTTCACCAGGAGATCTCCCTGACCCAGGGATTGAACCCAGGTCTCCTGCACTGCAGGCAGATTCTTTACTGACTGAGTTACCAGGGGACAACTTAAGTATTAATATATCTAAAACAGAATGATTTAAAATAAGTCAGGAGAGACCTATGGTTCAGGTCATGGTGGAGTTATGAGTTACCAGACTTCCCCTCCCACTATAAGCAATGAATAACTCTGGACAAAACACATAAAGCAAATTCAGGTACTGGAGAACAGACATTGCAGGGCTGTGACCCTTGAGAGCAGGATGAGCCCAAGGCAAGTTCCTTGTCCACACCAGCTGTCTGCCTAGGGTTACGTTCAACCCCCATCACAAAGAGGTGGAGACCACAGAGGAGCAGTGACCTCACTGGAAGAGGACAGGAATTGGAGCTTGAATCTGCTGAAGCAACTAGCACACAGGGGTGATCACCAGCCTCTGATGCAGACTCCCTGCGACCAGCCAGGAAACCACATGCCTCCTAGAACAAAACTCAAACTCTCTACAGAAATTTAAAAAATTCGGATTCTCAACAACATTGAACACACAGTGTGCTACATTCAATGAAAAGCTATTAGACATCCAGAGGACCAGGAAACCAACTCATAACCCAGGAGAAATAATTCCATAGGAATAGACTGAGGACCCTGGACGGAACAACAGCAGAAAGGCTTTGGGACAGCTGTTACAAACTGTTTAAAGAAGATACTTTTTAAAAGATGTGCATAATTTGCTGTCTAGTCACTAAGTCACGTCCACCTCTTTCCAACCCCATGGCCTGCAGTGTGCTAGGCTTCCCTGTCCTTCACTATCTCCTAGAGTTTGCTCGAGTTCATATCCCCTGAGTTTGTGATGCCATCTAACCATCTCATCCCCTGCCACCCTCTTCTCCTCTGCTTTCAGTCTCTCCCAGCATCAGGGTCTTGTCCAACACCTGCTCCTTTTTAATTGGGCTATTTTTATAGTTTTATATGTGCCAGGAGAAGCCTCTTGTCAGAGACAGGATGTGGGAAAATGTTCTCCCATCCTGTAAACTGGCTTTTCACTTCCTTGATGGTGTTCGATGATAAACAAAAAATTTCAATTTTGAATAACTCCAATGTATTTAGTTTTGTCTGTTGTTTGGCTTCTGGTGTCACATCTTAGAAAACATTGCTTAATCCAAGGTGACATTTAATAATTCTTTTCTTTCGGATGTTATATTTTTCAGTTCTAGAATTTCTATTTTGTTCTATTTTCAGAGGAGATCATGCTTGTGCTTTTTTCCTAGGAGTTAAAATGTTTTAGCTCTTATATACCCACTTGCTTCTTGGAAGAAAAGTTATGACCAACCTAGACAGCATATTAAAAAGCAAAGACATTACTTTGCCAACAAAGGTTCATCTAGTCAAGGCTATGGTTTTTCCAGTAGTCATGTATGGATGTGAGAGTTGGTCAGTCAAGAAACCTGAGCACCTAAGAATTGATGCTTTTGAACTATGGTGTTGGAGAAGACTCTTAAGAGTCCCTTGGACTGTAAGGAGATCCAACCAGTCCATTCTAAAGGAAATCAGTCCTGAATATTCATTGGAAGGACTGATGCTAAAGCTGAAGCTCCAATTCTTAGGCCACCTGATGCAAAGAACTAACTCATTTGAAAAGACTCTGATGCTGGGAAAGACTGAAGGTGGGAGGAGAAGGGGGCGACAAAGAATGAGATGGTTGGATGGCATCACAGACTCAACAGACATGAGTTTGAGCAAGCTCTGGGAGTTGGTGATGGACAGGGAAGCCTGGCGTGCTGTAGTCCATGGGGTCACAAAGAGTCGGACTTGACTGAGTGACTGAACTGAATTGAAGGCTCTTTAATCATTAATTTCTTTGGAAGGAAATTTTCTATAAAAAAAAAAAAGATACCCAAAAGGCCCTCTCATACAATGGGTAGACAACAAACTTTCTGATTAGACCAGCCCAGCTGCTAAATCCTGCTCTGACGCTATCCTCTCTGTGACCCCAGGAAGGCTATTCAATGTTTCCGAGCCTGAGTTTTACCATCTACAAAATGGAGATAATAACAACACATTGTCTGCAGAGATTTTTACCACTATTATAATCCTTTTCATCATGCTGCAGTTTCATGGGTTTTAAGCCCAGATTTCCCGTGGACTAGTTCTGAGGCATAGGAGGGTCTGCCTCTCTGAGCCTCGGTTTCCTCAACTGTGAAACAGGGTAAGAAGACCCATCACTCAGGTCCTTCCCAAGTTTAAACTTTTCTGTTCCTAATCTCCAGTATGTACTTCTCAACTTAAGACATACCCTCAGGAAACTACATTCTGTTTAGAAACCTGCTTTTCGGTTTGATGGATCAACACCTACCTCTGTCTCCAAACAAATATGTCCCTTTTCTTCAAGTTAAATCATAACAGTGACATTTATTTATTTATTTGGCTGTGGCTGTGCACCAAGTGGGATCTTAGTTCCCTGATCAGGGATCAAACCCATGCCCCCTTGCACTGGGAGTGCAGAGGCTTAACCACTGGGCCACCAGGGAAGTCCCCAGATACTTGTCCTAAGTGAAACAATATGTTGGGTAGAAATAACAATCAGCATCTCTTGCCTTGGATGCTATTTTTATAGAGAGACGATAAAGACAAATTTGATCATTCCTGAGTCTTTTAAGTTCATGAACCAAGATTTTCTGTAGGTCTCCAGCTCACTGCAAAACGATTCATTTTCTGCCTCCCTATTGAGATCAGCCTAGATTTCAGCTGCCTTCTAGGCCAAAGACAGAGCCCAGATTATGAGTCCAAAACACCGCAGAGCAAGCAGTGGGGTCTCCCAGTGGAGACTCCAGCGACAGAGGAGCGTTCCCATGAGGCGTCAGGTGATCAGCTTCGTTGCCGGCAGGCAGGGCAGTCTGGGGCCACCGTGAGCCCGCTCCCCCACGCGGAAATTCTGTGGTGCGGATGGCAAGTCCTGGGGAGCTGCGCTGGGGGAGGAGAGGGGCCTGCCAGGTCCTTCTTCCCTGCGGGCTGGAGGGCTGTCTGTGGCCCGAGGGAAGATGATCAGGTCGGCCAGTGAGGAGACGGGAGGGCACCCGGGGGAGCTGCAGGAAGGACAAGGGTCCCCCGTGCCCAGCAGCCTCCCCCACACATCGAGGGAACTATCCACGTGCTGTTCTGCCCACACGACTCCACTCCGCTGCCACGGACGTGCCCACTTCCAGCTCTGCCCCTTTCTGACCAGGACGGGAGCCAGATGCGCCAGTATCTGAAATGCCAAGTATACAAACTCAAATACCATCCTTCAGAGGTCTAGTGCCAGGAACCACATGGACTTGAGCACAAGTCTGGCATGGAGGCTTGTTCTGAGCACCGTTTCAATCGAGTCTGCAGTCAGCTTTTATAAAACTCCCAAACTCGGGACCACTTCGATGCCTTCAAGTTCCATCTCCGGAAGTCACGTTCACTTCATTCATCACTGATGAAAATAAAAACCCTTTTAAAAAATGAACTGAAGAGAAAACCCATTCCAAGGTTCAATCTGTAGTTGCCACCTGGATCGATAGCATAGAAAAATAGACGTTGAGAACAAAACCTAATCCTGCCTTTCATTTTCTGGTTTGAAATGAAACAAGATATTGATATGCAAGTGGAGAGGCTCACTGATTCATGAGAATGCATTGGAGGCAGCAGGCAGGAGATATCATGATAAATACATGGTTCTGGTTGAATTGATGACTTTGGTTCTGACTGTTATTACTGCAGGATCTCTGAGTCGTGGCATCGACACTCGCCTCTTTGATGTGAGTTTTCTGGACTCTGGGGTGGCACCATGCCAGGCCTTCTGAGCTTCGACAGTTAACAGTCTATAAACCGCCTTCCTGAGCGCACAGGGGAAAGCAACACGCGAGGTTTTCTGAGAAGGATTTGCTGCCTTCTGTGTCTACTGTCATTGTTGTTGAGTCGCTCAGTCGTGTCCGACTCTCTGCGGCCCCGTGGACTGCAGCACACCAGGCCTCCCTATCCATCACCAATGCCCGGAGCTTGCTCAGACTCATGTCCATCGAGTTTGTGATGCCATCCAACCATCTCACCCTCTATCCTCTTCTCCTGCTGCCTTGCTTCCTTAAGCCTTGTCTTGGTTGAGGGGTCAATTCCAGGCTGAGAAAGAGGCTTTCATCTCTGGGGTGAGGTGGGATTGCTCCTTTATGCTGAGACGGCTCAGAGTCCAGAAGAGTGGGAAAGACTCACAGTGTCCTCGCCCGTCTGAAGGGAGTGAATGAGCTGGCATGGAGCTGCTGACAGTGGCCTAGGGCTGGGGCAGAGAGGAGACCACGATGATGGATGGGGAGTGGTCAGGACCCCTGCTGTCCAGCTCAGCAGAGGGTGAGCCAGGCAGGGCTCTGGGTCCATCCCATGGACCTCAGCTAAGTGTCAGGGCTGACTTAGGTGGGGCCTGGAAGCCCTTTGGATCCTCCTAGAACCTGTTTTCAAAGGTCTCCAGGCTGAGTGCTAGCTACACTCCATCTGTCTTCCAAAGAGGCTGAGCTGACAGTGGGGGCCCCAGGCTGACGGGTCAGGCTGGAGCTGCTTGAGAGGCCCTCAGACCATATGCCATGGGCAGGTGGTGGCCCCTGAGGGCACTGGGGGGTTCCTCCCAGAGGAAATGGCTTCAGCTGGACTTAAGCAAACATGAGCATTGTGGAGAGGCAGCTATAGGTAAAACGAGAAGAAATGTCAGATGAACTCTACTCGGGCCTTTGTCGTCCAACAGAGTTCTTGTTGGGAAGTCACCTGAGGTCTGTGAACAGAAAACGATGCTGGAGGATGGCTTCTCTGGGACAAGGCCGCAGGCAGAAGGCCTCCTGGGCGTTATGAGCGATGCCCCTCATTATGGACTGTCCCACAGCTGCTTGTCCAGGAAGGATGGGGTCTCCTGCGAGGCTTTCAGAGAGAAGGTCTTCGGGAGGGGTTATGAACAGATTTCAGGAAGTAGGAAAATTCTGTATTTCCATGTGATAACAGGAAGACATTCCAGAAACTTTAGACTTCAGCTGTTCCTCCCCCGCCCCCGCCCCGCCCACTCTGGTCAGTGAAGGCTTGCCTCAGCCTGAGTGCTCAGTCCACGTGCTAACACAGCTCAGAACACGTGGTGGGAAACAGCCTGGAACCCAAGTTTTGGCCCAGCTCTGTTTCGGCCCACAGGCTGTGGACAGCGAGTGTGGCCCCACCAAACTGCCCTAGACTTGGAGATGCGCGAGCAGAGTGAGTCGCCCACTCCCTTCTCAAGGGGTGGCCTCTTCCACGGCACTGATGTTTTCTGAATCTCAGGTTTTCATCCATAAAAAGTGGGGCGATAACTACCTCTTTGGATGGTTGTCATGATGAGAAAACAACATCAGTGGAAACACAGTTTTAACATAAAGAAGATTCTTGCTACTTAGACATAAGGAAGATTCTTGCTACTTAGATTTCACAGCCTTACATTATCAGTAGCGGCAGAAACTATGCTATATGTTTACCAAACTGGGTTGTTTCTCCTGGACACACAAGGAGACTACATTTCCCAGAATCCCCTACATCTAGGCGGGCTTCCCGCCTGAGTCCTGGCCAATGGAATGTGGACCCAGGACATGGCCATCACCGCCAGGCTGGCCATAAACACCGCCGAGCTCTGTCTTCTGCACACACACCTGGGAGTGAGTCACCGGGAGGCAGGCGACCATGGAGGAAACAGCCTGGACAGATGGGTGGAAAGACCCTGCTGCTGCCGCCGAGTCGCTTCAGTTGTGTCCGACTCTGTGCGACCCCAGAGACAGCAGCCCACCAGGCTCCCCTGTCCCTGGGATTCTCCAGGCAAGAACACTGCAGTGGGTTGCCATTCCCTTCTCCAACGCATGAAAGTGAAAAGTGAAAGTGAAGTCACTCAGTCGTGTCCAACTCTTCGAGACCCAATGGACTGCAGCCCACCAGGCTCCTCCGCCCATGGGATTTTCCAGGCAAGAACACTGGAGTGGGGTGCCACTGCCTTCTCCGGGAAAGACCCTAAGACCCTCCTCAGTTGGGGGAGCAGGAAGCCACCTGCTGGCAGGTAACGGTGCTGTAAGAAATAGGTGCTCCCTGGTTAAGCCACTGAAATTTAGGAAGTGCTGGCTAAGGAACAAAACTGTATTATCCTGAACAACACGTGAACAAATTATGTGACTGCAGAGACATCTCACCTCTAAGAGCTGGGTTTCTCAACTATAAAAGGGCACCGTGACATCTCTCCAATTCTCTCAGGGTTGGCATGAGGGTAAAAACAAGACAATCAGTCAGAAGCTATTATCCTGGGCTGCTCATCTGAGGATTTTTCTTAACTGAGGTGGAACTGATGTGCATACTGTATTATATAAACTTCAGGTGTGCAACAGAGTAATTCAGAGCTTTAAAGGCTGATGCCTGTTCATAGTTATTACCAAATATTGGCTACAACCTATGACTGTGCCATACACCCCTGTAGCTTACTTATTTGACCCATAGCAGTTTGTGTCTGCTACCCCACTACCCCTATCTTGCCCCTCTCCCTTCCCGCTCCCCACTGATAACCGCTAGTTGAGTCTCTGTATCTGTGAGTCTGTTTCTTTTTGTTATAGTTGCTAGTTTGCTGTATTTTTAGATTCCCATATATAGGGGATGTAATACAGTATGTGTCTTTTCTTTATCTGATTTATTTCACTAAGCATAATGCCCTCCAAGTCAATCTATATTGTTGCAGAGTATCTTTTTTTATGGCTGAGTAGTATTCCAGTGTGTACATGTGTGTGTGTGTGTGTGTGTGTGTGTACCACATCTTTATCTATTTATATGTTGATGGACACTTAGGTTGCTTCTATATCTTGGCAACTATACAATACTGAGCGGCATGTATTATTATTTTTTTTGAATTAGCATTTTCTTTTTTGTCATATATACCCAAGAGAGGGATGGCTGGGCCATATGGTAGGTTGATCTTTAGTCTTTCTGAGAAATCTCCAAATTGTTTCCCACAGTGGCTTCACCAATTGACATTCCCACCGACGGTGTCTCCACAGCCTCACCAACATTTATTATCTGTATCCTTTTGATGAAGGCCATTCTAACAGGTGTGAGGTATCTTTTCCTAGCAGGCGTGGTTTTCGTTTGAATTCACCTTATAACTGGCGACACGGAGCATCTTTGCGGGCGCCTGCTGGCTGTCTGCGTGTGTGTGTCTTTGGAAAAATCTCTGTTCAGGACTTCTGCCCATTTTTAAACTGGGGTGTCTGTTTTTTTGGCATTGAGGTGTATGAGCTGTTTGTATATTTTGGATATTAGCCCCTTATGGGGTCACTTATAGCCCCTTATCGTTTGCAAACACTTCCCCCGTTCAATAGGTTGACTTTTCAGTTTGTTGATGATTGCCTTTGCTGTGGGATAGCTTTTATATTTAATTAAGTCCCATTCATTTATTTTTGGTCTTATTTCCTTTGTGTTAGGAGACAAATCCAAAAGGATGTGATTTATGTCAAAGAATGTTCTGTCTACATTCTCTTCTAGGAGTTTCATGGTTTCAGATCGTAAATTCAGGTTTGAATCCATTCGGAGTTTATTTTTGTATATGGTATGAGGAAAATGTTCTAATTTCCTTCTTTTGCTATAACTGCCCAGTTTTCCCAGCACCACTTATTGAAGAGACTGTCTTTTCTCCATTACGTATTCTTGCCTCTTTTATCACAGATTGAGCAAAAATGTAAGTGTTTATTTCTGGTCTCTCTAGGCTGCCCATTGATCTAGCTGTCCGTTTTTGTGCCAGTACCATACTGTTTTGAATACTGCAGCTTTGCAGCTGAGAAATTTTTAAGAACACAGACACCTGAGTTTTCCGGGAAGCCCCATCTCCTGGTTGGTACCGCAGGGTGTACAATTTAAATGCTCCTTGGGTGTCACGGCAGCGAGCACTGAAAACCAGCATCGTACATATGAAACCACTCTAATAAATGAAAGGAACAAATGGCAAATTCTTATACTCAGAAGTGAGCACAGGATCATTCTGCAAGAAGACCAAACATTCATCAAGCTGGGCGGAAAGGGAAACGCTTGGGCAAGTGGATACAAGTCACACGGCTGTCCCTCTGCGCCACCACAGCTCGCGCCTCCAGGGGGCGCCACTCACATCTCTGGGGGGGCTCCATGAAACAGTGCTGTCAGACTGCTGTGTGACCCCGGGATGAGCAGACCCTGCTCAGAGTCGCTTCCTGAACCTGAACAGTAGTTTAGGAAGAGCTGGACACCGCGGTGAACGGCAGCAGGAAAAGAAAACCCAGGCCCCTTCCGTGAGAGGGGCCGTCACCCCCTGAGAGAGCCGAGCGGCTCTGCGTTTCAGATGCGGCTGCTGCCGTCCAGCCGCTCAGTCATGTCCGACTCTCTGCGGCTCCCGGGACTGCAGCGCGCCAGGCCTCCCTGTCCTGTATCATCTGAGTGCCACCAGATGCCCTGCCACGCCAGCCAGGGTGACTGAAGATGCCCCTCTCCTGGGGCAGCTGTCAGCAGTCACAGCAATGAGTGAGGGCTCCATGTGCCAGGTACCCTGTGAGGCACTCCACGTGGACTAACTCATTTAATTTCCACCAGAGCCCTCCCGTGTATGACGTACAAGGCTCAGCTAAGGCCTCCGTCTTCCAGGGAGGGACGGACGCACAGAGAGGTTCGTGAACTTGGGCACCGTGCCACCAGCTGTAAGTGGTGGAACGGAGGCCTCGGCTCAGGCCACGCGGCCGCAGAGCCTGCCCTCGAGACTGGCTTATGTAATCCTTGACTTTGCTGGTGGGAGAGACCATCACTGGTGGAGCCTTTTTCTGCGACTTCAAAGGAGGCTGAATTTAGCCCTGGAGCCCACCTGTGGACATTCAGAAAGAAACTGGGAAAGAACCACAGATCGCAGAGCCCAGAATAACACCTATGGCTGCCTCCAGCCACTGAACTCCATCTCCTGCTGCCACAAAGGTCATCGTGAGGCCTACAGAGAAGACGGATTTTGACTCTGACTCAATAGAATAGAAACCTTGAACCCCAACCTGCTGAGGTCTACCCGGCCTCAAGAGAAAAACACCCAAGGTGGAAGCCCACTGTTGGTGAAGGTCTGTCCTCAACAACGTGTGTGTTCTTCTACAAAGCCGAGGACGGTGCAGACCCTCTGCCCTGCTGCGAGCCACGTTCCCCATCACTGGGCCTCAGCCCCAGACCCCTTGGCACTAACTCCTGAGCAGGTCCCCGAGGTCTGGCTTCTTCCAGCCTCGCAACTGCTCACATCCCCCAGCCCCACCCTGGTGCCCAAGCCTCCAGGCCTGCCCACTGCACAGAGATATGGTGGGGGGCACAGGGGTGAGCGTGGTGCCCACCCCACGCTGGAGGATGCTCAAGAGTCAGGAGCCAGCGCCGGCCATGTCCCCACGGCTGCAGAGGGAACTCACTCCTCTTGGAAAATGTACCACACGGCTGTTCAGGGTGAAGGTCAGGAGGGAGCAGAGTGAAAACTTCACCACTTGGGTCCTCTCAGGCTCCCCTCCAGGGAAGAGGCAGGCCACACCTCACCCTGAAACCATCCTGCCTCCCCATCTAAGCCTCCACCCCAACTCTGGCCCCCTGAACTTTCTCTCCTGTCTTCCTTCCTTCTAGCCTCTTTTCAGCATCTCCCAGGCCCCAAACCAAACAACTTCCTATGTTTACTTCCCAGGCAATGAACTTTCAATTTAAAAGCATGAGAGATTGGGTCTCAGGCTCTGCCCACAAGGACCAATCACTAAGCCTTTATCTCCCATGGCCCCTGTGAAACCATCCAGAGTGAGGTCCCTCTGTGCAGACCCAGGTAGCGTGCTGGGGCCCCTGGACAGGGCTGGTCTCCTGCTCAGATGGCCCAGCAGCTGTTCCAGCTGATTCCCCAGAGGAGAGCAGAATTCCACCAGGATCTAATCAAACGAGGTATTTCCGAGGGGTGAGAATTGTGATAAAAAGACCTCGAAGATGCAATCTGAAAAAGAGGCCTTTACATGTAATTGCAGCCACTTTTTGGCAACGTCAACAGTTGGAGAATAAGAATTGGTATCATGCCTGACAACACTTTCTGTAGGTCATGACATCAAGCTTTTTTTTTTTTCCAGGTCTGATTATACCCCATTTTTGAAGACAATGAAAAAGAAAAAGGCAGAAGAAAATTATATTTTTGACAATTACATATTAATTATAAAAGAAGGCAAAGGTGCAGAGAGCCTATATTCAGGGAAATGCCCCGTATTCAGGTAGCAGCTCTATGTAGGCATTTACACTCAGTCGCTTCAGGCCTGTCTGCTCTCTGCGACCCCGTGGACTGTAGCCCACCAGGCTCCTCTGTCCATGGGATTCTCCAGACAAGAATACTGGAGTGGGTTGCCATGCCCTTCTCCAGGGGATCTTCCTGACCCAGGGATTGAACCCATATCCCCTGCATTGCAGGTGGGCTCTTTACCACTTGTGCCACCTGGGAAGCCCGTTACCTCTATATGCATATCTAATAGGAAAAATTACAACATCTTTAAGAAGTAAAACGTTCTCCAAAGTCCTCCATATAAACTGCAGTCCCTAATCCTCATGAAGTTGGTGGCAAAATGCCAGATCATCTTATAGAGAAGCTTCAGCTCTGAAGGCAATCTTTGTGGCTTCAAACTGTGCATGCAGACATTCTTTAAAACCAATGCAGAGGTTGGAGGGCTATTATCTACCCTCGTTTTCTATGTATCAAAAATACAGCCATCACCAAAGCCACAGGAAGCTTACAAATTTGTATTTTCTGCCTTCGAGCCCAAACCCTGGAAATTCAGCCTCAGTGTCTCCAAGAACGCTCTACCTTGAGCATAGGCCTGCACTAACATCAGCATGTCCGTCCTGTGTAATGCCCACCCTATTTAATGTGGAGTTACACACCGTTCCCAACGTGAGCACAGCGTAAATGTCAGTCCTTCCTTCTCCCTCTTCAGCTCCAAGAACCAGGATGCCACAGACACGTCTCCTCTGGCAGCAACCTGGTACATGCAGTTGACTCATTAATGGATGAAAGAAAAGAAACCCAGGGACCAAAGACAGACAACGGAGCGCAGCCAAGGTCAGCCAGGCCCAAGGCATGGTTTTAGCAATTCCATGACCAGGGCGTTGAGTCCACTGACTCGGGGGCGCTTAAGTAGCAATACCTCACTGGTGCACTCAGCACAGTCATCCCCCACCACAGACCACAGGGTGCTGCGCCAGGAAAGCGCCAGACAGGCTCAGCCCTTGGAGAATCACGCCTAGTTGGGAGTTAGACTAAACCCACAAGACCTTGCTCTTAAAGCTGTCTTCACTGTTCAAAACTTACAGCCCCAAAAGATCCACATAGGTTTAACGGTTTTCTTGCCGTCTTGTTATCTGGGACACACACGTTAGCTCAGATTTGCAAGCTGCAAGGTGTGCATTTTGGATGCTTTCCCAAGGCCAAGAGCCCAAGGGCTCCCCCTGTGGCCATCCACCCCCAGGAAGACCTTGGCTCTCAGGGGGAGAAGCAAGCTAAGCAGTTCAGGTCAAGTCAGCAGCACCTTCACGTCTCCCTGTGCTTACCACCTAACCTTCTGGAGGCCTTGAAAGGAACCAAAGCCCTCTTGAACGCCTGTCTGAAAAGCCCTACTTCACTCTTTTCTCCCCTTTTCCTTTTTTTCCCCTTCCCCTCCAAATGTTCCATTTGACTCCAAACTCAAGGCTCTGAAATGCCATGATGGGAGCTACGCTGACCTTTGCAGAAGAGACAGTGAGAGACTCAGGCAGAACGGGGACAGATCGAGGGGAGAGCTCCTGGTCCCGGTCCTCCTCCCTTTGAAAGTCTGCTCCCGGATCCCTCGGGCACCCCTGCCTTCTGCTGATGCTGGCATCCTCCCACTCTAAGGCAGAGATGATGACTTGAGACACATGTGGTACCCCTCCTCCACCCATCCATGACATATGCTCCTCCAGCTCCAAAGGATGCATCCATGGCATCCTTCTCAACACTGCTCCCACCAAAGGTCAGACTTCCTTGGTGGGTCTTCCTGCACTGAGTATGACTATTTACCCAAGCTCCACAACATCCATTTATCTGCTTCTGCCCTGCAGGACAGCTAAACTGCATTTTTTGAATTTAAAGTGTCTTTCAGTCCATGACACAACCCAGATTCATTCACATCCCATCTCCTGTCTAAGCTCATGAAACTCTTAGAGGGTATCCAGCATTTTCAGGATACCTATTATAACCTAGGTGATGTGTGAAGAACTATACATACAGTAACAAATGAGACATAGTCAAGGCCTCTGGAAAGTCTTGTGTTTTAGAAAGCTTTCAGCCTTGAGGCACAGGGCTGAGCCATGCAGACCTTGCTGGCATTGATGCAGGTCTATAAAAGAAACCTCTGGGGGCAAGTCTTGCTTTTAGTGATCCACAAATTCTATTACAATAGTAGATACTTACTATGCTTAAGAGTAAGTTGGTCAAAGATATTAAAAAGCAGCCAAGACTTATTCTTCCCAGAATAAATAGCTGTGACACGGAAAGTCTGAATATCTGTATCACACTAAGTATGACTGTTTACCCAAATTCCACAAGGTCCACTATCTGTTTCTGCTTTACAGGACCACTAAACTTTATAGCTAAATTGCATTTTTAAACTGAAAGTGTTTCTGTAACTTCTAAATATAGTAAAAAAAAAAAAAAGTAGGTATGGCTGCAACGTTGAAAACATACATGTGGCAAAAGAATTACAAACATGTCAACATCAAACGCCAAAGAGGCGCACAGACAGCGACACCGTGAGGGTTCAGAGACACCTGAGGCTCCGGTGGCGACCCCTGCAAAGCTTGCCCAGCACCAAGCTGTTCGAGCTTGCGCTGCAACCAACCATGCTTCAGCTTTTTTTTTTTAAGGAAATCTTATACAGTCCCTTCCCTTCTCTTGCTTCATCTTTAAATGTTAACATAGGATTTTGCCTACTGTGAAAGTTGGTCAGTCATGTGTGACTCTTTGCAACCCCATGGACTATACAGTCCATGGAATTCTCCAGGCCAGAACACTGGAGTGGGTAGCCTTTCCCTTCTCCAGGGGATCTTCCCAACCCAGGGATCGAACCCAGGTCTCCCACACGGCAGGCGGATTCTTTACCAGCTGAGCCACAGGGGAAGCCCATGTAGCTTCCCTTGCCTATTAAAGGTCTATAATAATATTTTCAGTGGAGACCAATCTATAGGAACATCTAACTCTTATCTTCACTTCCAGAAAGAGAAAGAAGCAGTGTTTAGAAGTGGCAAAGGGGAGAGTGTCCTTGTCTGTCCGCTCACATCTCTCATAAGCGTCCTATATTAATCAATGTACTTCTGGCCTATCACTTTGCCTCTCACTGAATTCCTTCTGCGCTGAGACCCAAAAGCCTGAGCCTCAGTAAGTCCAGATACCAGATACTGAAGCCCCTACCAGGTGGGAGATGCTATCTGTAACGCTGCCCGTAAGCATGCAGACTCTAGAGAAGTTGGAATTGGAAGGCTGATGATGCTGACTCTCACCTCACCACCAACCAATCAGGAAAAGGTCCACACGCTGACCACACCCTCTGTGGACCACTGCTACAAAACTCTTCACTACCTACGCCCAGTGTGGGGGACGCAGTGTTGAGGGCATTAGCCCTCTGGGGCAGAAGGAATTCAGTGAGAGGCAAAGTGAGAGGCCAGAAGTACATTTACCTGGCAAAACAATAAAACTATTCTTTTCTACTTCAATGCATCCCTCCCATAGAAAAGAAGTGGCGAAGGCCTTGGACGCCATCTAGCTCAATGACTGTCAAATACTCCTGTCTGCCTTCCGTGGAGCCCTTGGGGACAAAAGAGATGCCTGGGGCTGGCAAGGCAGAGTGAGGCTGGAGCTTCAGACCTCTGTCTGCACCTCCAGTGACAGAGCCCACTCCCTGGAACTCTAGGCGCTGTACATCCTTAGAGGTCTTGTTCGAAGAAAGAGTTTAATAACTGAACATCACCTGGTCACATTCCCTCCACAGAATTTCAGCAAGGTGTAGTTACGACTACAAATGATGGGTTTCTGATTAACAAAGACCTTGAGCCCCACGCTCTGTGGGGAAACGTCTCCAAACAGGGTCATATGTGTTCTCACCATCTGGACAGCCAGGGGATGCTAAGATGCATTGGGGCATGGCTTCAGAGCTCCCACGGTGATTTCTTTGCAGGGCACCCAACACGAGACTGTGACTCAGGGCTGGGCTGGTCTTTGAGGAGGGGTGGGAGGGGAAAGGAAGGCAGGGCTGGAAGAGGGAGGGCCGAGTTCCCCGGTGTCATGTGAAGACAGTGGTGGCCAGCAAGTCGCCTTCAGGACAGCCGTCCCATCCCCTGTAACGTCTTGTCCTCTCCTTTCTCCACATTTCTTCACCCCAGGACTGGACCTGACTCTGCAAGCAGCATGAACAGAGCATGGCTGCAGGGGTCAGGGGCTGGGCTCCCAGCGGGACAACTGGTCTACCAGTCGTGTGGCCTGTGACAACTCACTCAGGCTCCTTCTCTGCAAACACGATGGCTCACAGCCTGGCTTGCACTGAATCAATTAAAATACATGGAAGATTGTAAGTGCCCAGAATATGTGAACTCTGAACATTTTTCTTTGGTTCCAAACCCTTCTTTTCAAAGATGAAAACACTGAAGCCAGAACAGCTTCCCAAGGTCAGGAGTCTCAGCTCTTTGGATGGAAAAACCAGAACTTTGGCACAGAGTCTTTCTGGTACGACGCCAGGCCCCAGGCCCTGGGCTTGCAGGAAGATCATCCTTTCCCTGCTGGAGAGCCCAGAGGTAGGGCTGTCAGCCAGAACATCTCTGGAAACAAAGCCAAGTCAGAATTGCAGGCACCTTCCACCAGGGCCTAGGTCCTCCCACCATGAGCAGATGAGGAACCAAAGCCCCTGGAGATGCCTGTGATTCACCATCAGCACAAAGCTAATGAAAAACCAGAACTCCATCCACTTACTGGTACCTGTGCCAAGTTTTATGGTCTTTGGGGAAATCATATCCAGCACCTTGATGTGAAGCGAAAATCAAAATATTTAGTGCCACTGAAACAAGGTTCTTTAGTAATTTTTCCCACTGGCTCTGACAATCCTAAAATACGTTTGTGGTCAAAGGAAACATTATCATGCCTCGAACTTACTCTCATCCCCATCCATTTAAGTCATAAATGCTAAACGCATACGCACTGTAAACATTACACAGCAAAGCTATTTAGATTTACTTTCCCGACTCTCTGAATATAAATTTCCCACCTTTGAGGAGTTTCATTAAGAATGCCATTTAATCTTGTTTCTCCAGCCAAACTGAAATTACAGAATGATGTGAGGTAGCCTAGACATTAACTATGAAAATGGTTATTTTTAAGGAGCTGACTGCCCTTGATTGTGCCTCTGTTTCCATCACAGGGAGCACGATGAGCATACAGGAAAGTTACCTGAAGGAATCAGCAGGTTTAAACAGTAAGTGCTACCTGGACTCAGAGAAGCAGGACTCAGCGAGCATCCACGAGCCAGTGAGGTTTTGCGCATTTGGTGCAGGAAGGTGGAGTGAATGAGTGAGATACTAGAAGCAGGTATCCTGGAGGAGTTGGCATTGCCCTCTCCGTAAGTTTTCTGTACAGGCAAGGGTGGAGGCAAGGGTTAATTGCAGCTAAAAGCTGTGCACTCAGAGAGCTCAGCCCAAAGTAAGGAGCCCCAAGACGCCCCTCGTGATCCCGAAGTGTTGATACACTTGGAGAAGGTAATACCACAGGTAAACTATGCAGCTCAGACTCAGAAAACTGGACCCACGGTGCCTGGTTCTCCTTCCAGTGGGGCTGGGCTGCTCACGCCACGTCGGGGAGGACACTATGGCCTCCCACCATAGCTCCCACGAGGCGTCTGGGAGGGACAGGCACCCCACTGCAATGTTCTTGCCTGGAGAATCCCATGGACAGAGGAGCCTCGTGGGCTACAGTCCACAGGGTCGCAAAGAGTTGGACACAACTGAAGCAACTTGGCACACAGGCACCATAACTCAGCCAGGGCTTCCTGGAGATGGAAGCGGTCATCAGCCGTGTTCAGTGAGCTAGGAGTCCCACAAGACTGCCTTGGCTCCCTCTCCACCTTCTGCCTACAGTTTCTAAGTTAATGAACAAAACAGAACTTTCATCAATGCAGAGGCATGACTGCCTGTCCATCTGTTCAAAAATATTTACTGTGCACTCTAAAGGCTGGGGCACAATGGAAAGCTAGGTCTTCCTGGAGCAAACAGCCTCAGAAAAAGGACGCACAATTCTACAAGCACCAAGTGTTATGCAAGGTTTAATAGGAAAATGTACATCAGTGGGGGCATTTAGGTAATAGGGAAATGAGCTCGAGAGTGTCTTTAAAACCACGACTACTACTAGGAAGAAGGCAGTCAGCACTTCCTCTCTCACGGCAAGTGAGCCAGCTTATTAGTTGGTTTTCCACAACGTCCTCTCTCAGGCCCATGACCACACTCCCTCTGACATTCTCCAGGATCGTTAAGGTCTATAATGAGGTTTTAGAAGCAGACACCCCAACATTTCGAGTCTCCGTACCAGGGCCTTAACTGCATTGAAGGATGTGGAATGATATTTCCCCTCGCATAGGTTTTTAACAGCCCAAGGATAGACTATGGATCCAATTGCCCAATTTAATAAAGTAATAAAATGATCTAATAAAATAATAACTATGGTTCCTGAGAACTTAGAGCAAATATTTACCATGTGATTGCATTCTCATAGTATGAAACCAAATGTAAAATATTTGATCAAATGTTCAGGAACTTATCTTTCAATGACTCTCTTACATGTTGAATGCTTTGGCAGATTCTCTGCACAGTTTGACATTTTCTCTTCCTTTTCTTCTCCTCCTAACAAGAGATATGTCTTTGTGGAGCTGAACTGGGACCTGTAACCTTTTCGAGGTCTCGCTTTGCTAAAGTGTAAAATGAAGGATGCTAGATTAGATGATGCTGATGGCCCTTCAGCCCCTCACACCCGTCCTGTGGTGGGGGCAGGGAAGAGCGCCGTTGGACTTGACAAAGGACGCTGCTACCTTCCCCGGGGTACCCACGGGGCTCCGGCCCCTCCCACACTCAGTTCTCGCAGCCCTTATCGGAAAAACATTCCACGACCTTTCTTTCTGAACCAGACTCTTCCCATCACTCCCTGTTCCATCTCTATTTTTCTCCTTAGCACTTGTCACCACTTGACAAGCGTTTCCATATTTTCTGCTCTTTAATTACAATGTAAGTAGCCTGGACATGGGACATCGTCTCATCGGTACTCAGGTGCATCCCCACCCGTAAGCACTGACGTGTGTTGTGGTGCCCAGGGAACCCTTGTTGAAGGTTTGATAAACGCATCTGCCTGATCTGATCGTCAGCTGACTTAATTTTTGTAGCACCTAAAATAAGGAAAATTCTGTATTCAAATAAGATGATTAGCTCTTTTGAATATAAAACAGGCACGTGTGAGAGTGTGTGTGCATTCATAGTGAGAGCATAAGTCAGTCTCTCTTTTAGGAGGGAAGGCAGTGAGCATGTAAACAAGCCTTCAGTGATGGCCCGGTGAATGCCCAGCTAAGAGCAATAGTGTGCGCAATTAACACGCATCGAATGAAACTGACTGAACAGGCCATGTCATGCACTCACTCACCAGATAAACAGAGATTACAGGAAATGGGTTCTTAAATGTAGAAATAGTAAAAGGTTCCCAGCGTGATCTCAGCCCTGAGGAGTTTGGGTCAGCATATCTGGAGCTGACGCCTGGGCAGGAAAGCCAGGGAGGGGGCAGCAATCTCAGATCCAGCCTGATAGGGAAGGGGGCAAAGTGAAGGCGACTCTTCAGAGTGGGGGATGCATTACCCCGTAGCCGCTCCATCCCATGGCAAGGCTTCCCTCCGCTTCAACCGGGAGAGGAAGCTATGATTCCCATCGTGAGACCTGCTGGGCGTCTCTGCCCCGTGGGTTGCAGTGTAACATACAAAGATGTAACGACTCGGGCATCCTGAAGGAATCGTTGGAGTAGTTGAAAAGGCAGCTTGGTGGGATTACAGGCGTGAGAGAGAGAAAGAAAGTGTTCATCACTCATTCGTGTCCAACAGTGATCCCATGGACTATTCTCCAGGCCAGAATACTGGAGTGGGTTGCCATTCCCTTCACCAGGGGATCTTCCCAGCCCAGGGATGGAACCCAGAACCCAGGTCTCCTGCATATAAGGCAGATTCTTTACCATCTGAGTTACCTGGGAAGCCCCATGACAGTGAGAGAGAGAGGAAAAGAGAGATGTATAAATATCTTTAATTCAAAAGGAACACTGCCTCTCCCAAAATTACCTTGTCATTTACTTCTGGGACTCTGCCATGGTTAAGGACAAGTTTGATCTGTAGGTAACTGCAAAGGGGACTCAACATTTTTGAAATACAGGCAGACACAGTCAGTTTCCTGACTTTTAGAACAAATTTTTTTTTTTTTGAATCATCCGTTCTGAGTATATGTTTTATTTATTATTCTGGGCATCAAACAATTTTGTTTTTTGCAAACATTATCCATTGGGAGATTTAAAAAACTTGAAAACTTCAAAGTTATTCAAAAGGCTCGAAAAGAAATTACCCAAGACTACCATGGTAATGAGTTTGCAAGGAAAACACACATTCCAGTGTGTATTTTTCTGTTCTGTATTTTGCCCCACAGATAATTTACGATACATTGTAGTTGTAAAACATCGATATATGAGATGATGGGCTTATTTCATTTAAACCTAAGTGGTTGATGCCAAATGCTGGGGTGCTGGGGACGACTATGCCTGTTGGGACCGAGATGGCCAGAGGTTTTCCCTAGAAAAACACTCTGAGATTAAGCCTTAAAGGATACGTGAGAATGGTCATGTTTTCTCTACCTCTATGTCTTTTTAAGACAGAATGAATTACTTAGCTAATGGAAATATTTTAAAATAATAATTTTTAAAAAGCCCAGCCCGTGGGTGGGGTGGGAGGGGGGCTCCACAGGGAGAGGATATAGCTGATTCAGTCTGCTGTACAACAGAAGCTAGCACAACATTGTAAAGCAGTTATCTTACAATTAAAAGCAAAAATCTCAAACCCAGTCACAGAACGCTATTTTTCCTTTATCTTGCACAATTTCTCTCTTCAGATCTAATGAAATGAAAATAGATGTTTGCTACTTTCCAGCCTGGCCTGCTTCTTTCTTACACCCCATGGTTGCAGCCAGAGCACCTCTTGGACCCTCGTCCATCACCGCCAGTGCCAGCCTGAGCCCATGCTGAGTGTTGTCAGAGGTAACAAAAGCAAGGCCCAGGACTTCCCAGGTGGTGCAGGGGCTGAGATGCCCTGCTCCCATTGCAGGGCGCCCGGGGTTCAATCCCTGCCCAGGGAACCAGATCCTACATACTGCAACTAGGAGTCCACAAGTCACAACCAAAGACCCTGCCTGCTGCAACTAAGACCCAGCTCAGCCAAAAAGATAAAAGTAGATTAAACACTTTCTAAGGAAACAAAAGGCCTACCATGAGCCAGGAAACAGACTAGACATTGGCTTTACAACAGTATGAGACACAACCCCAGGCCTCGAGGAATACCACCTACTTAGACACATAGGCGTGGAGGCTTCGGTCAAAGCTCCTTCTGTTAAGTAAACAGTGTGGCTCATGAAGGCCACACAGATTTGAAAGGATGATGACCAAGAAGGCTTCTTGGAGGAAACGATGCTTCATCTGGATTTCGAAGGTAAGCAGGACTACACCTTCCATCTGGGGACTTGACTCCTTCTTAGAAGTACCTTTTCTGATCACACTGAATTGTCAATAGATGCTGCCCTCACATTCTAAGGACAGCTGCATGGAATTTCTTTTTGAAAAGAAGAGAAACACCAGTCCAGCTGCTGCTGCTGCTGCTTAGCCACGCAGTCACGTGTGATCAGGCACGTACTTCACTGCATCCCGATACCACGTTGCACCTGCCTTTGTTCCGTCTGAAAAGAAGGCTGGAGAATGCTCACCCTGGGCTCTCACTAGCTGCAGATGCCTGGCAAGGGGCTGGTGGGCCAGGTGAGCTCTGCGGAAACCCCACCCCTGCTCCCCCATCTGGGTCTCAGCCACAAGGAAGCTGAGCGCCCCACCTGAGCCGGAAGCCCAGCAACTGCCCTGAAAGGGACGACTGCCTTCTGATTCCTGTTCCCTTCGGGCAAGTCCCTGCCATTATTTCTTTACAGGTTTGGAGGACACTGTATGTTTGAAGCTTCTGAACTTTCTCATGTGAAAAAGGCAGCCTCAGACCAAACAGAGATCTCAAGCTGGATCACATTTCACCAGAAGGATGCCAAACATCTGCTCAGAGCAAATGAAAAGGCTGGAAGCATCTTCTAAAAACAGGTAACTGGAACTTCTCTGCAGGCGCGTTTTGTGAGAAGGATGATTTTATTTTGTCACAGGCACTACAAGAATTTAAACAATTCATTGTTGTTTAATCACTAAGTCTCAGCTGGCTCTTTGTGACCCCAGGGACTGCAGCCCTCCAGGCTCCTCTATCAGTGGGATTCTTCAGGCAAAAGTACTGGAGTGGGTTGCCATTTCCTCCTCCAGGGGATCTTCCCGACCCAGGGATCAAACCCATATTTCCTGCATTGGCAGGCAGATTCTTTACCACTGAGCCGCCAGGGAAGCACAAACTTAATTCATATCTGATGTCAACATGAGTTTTGACTTGTATTTCAGTTAGGAAAAAAATTACTTCCTAACAAGAAATTAGAATTTTAGGAAAGAGCTTTTAATGAAAAGAAAAGAAAAAAACCACACATCAGAAAATGAGTTTATGAGCAATTTCTAACAGATGTTTGGAAGTCGTTAAAGATGCAGCCAAATCACTGAAGCTCTATGTTTCAAAATCTAAATCTATAATCATTCTTCATCAGATGGATGGTACTCTCTGGATTCCAGTAAACAGGGCACAACAATTATCTCAGATATACCTAAAATAGCTAATGGTAAAATAGCTAACGGTTTAAAAAGTAGCCCCGAGAGAACTTCCAGATGCAAACTAGCATATACAGATTAGATAAATAACAAAGCCCTACTGTATAGCACAAGCAACTATATTCACCATTCTATGATTAAAAAATAATGGAAAGGAAGATGAAAAAGACAATGATTCTGGGAAAGGTTGAGGGCAGCAGGAGAAGGGGGCAACAGAGGATGAGATGGTGAGACAGCATGACCAACTCGGTGAACATGAGTTTGAGCAAACCCCAGGAGAGAGTGAAGGACAGAGGAGCCTGGTGTGCTGCAGTCCATGGGGTCGCCAAGAGTTGGATGCAACTTAGCGACTAAGCAACTAAGTCACTTTTCTATAGAGCAGAAATTAACATAACATTGTAAATCAACCATACTTCAAAAACGGAAGATTTAATAAAAGAAGCCCCTGAAAGAAATGTGGCATCACACTTAGCCAGCAGCTGCCATAAGTTGCATTCCGCCCTTTAACAAAGATCGGCTGCAGCTGGGGCCTAGAGGCGCTTCCCTGAGTCCAGGCAGAGGACGTGTTGCTGACTGTCGTCTATCTTGCAGTCTGGTTTAGAACCTGGCCCAAGTAACGCTTGGAGAAATACAAAATGGTCAGTCCTACTGAAGCCAGGGTAGAAGATATGATGGATGAACAAGGGTATTGAGGTGACCTGACTCTGGGTCCAGAACTCACACACACAATGTATTTCCAGCCTCAGCTGTCCCATCACCTGTCCGTGCATTAGGAAGAAGGGAGGTGTCGGGGGTGGTGGGGACTGGAGAACAGGACAGCGTGAACACATACACTCTTCAAAGTTACAGCCTCCTGTTTGAACAGTAACCAGTTGTGGTTTGCTGTGATGTGCTGCTCAGGTTGATCCATCACAAAAGATGCATTAGTCAGGAATAGAACTGGAAGAATCTTGGAGCAGGATTTCCTAAGGTACCCTGGGCTCTGGGCAGGCAACTCCTGCACAAGACTTCTCATCCAAGTGAAGTCAAGTTTAAAGCAACGCTGCTGTCAGGCTTGAAGAAGTCAAAGAAAGACAGGCTTTTGAAGATGACAGGCTCAGCGCGGGTGCTGGCTCCATTGTTTCAGCAAACATTTGCCCGTCCATTCACTGAATCAACATTGTCAAAGCGCCTGCCTTATATAGACGCATGAAATGAAAGAGAGAAAACAGGGAAGGAAAGGCAGGGAAGGAGTGGTGCCGGCACTCCAGGGTTGGGGGCCAGGGTGAGGAACTCCGCCCATGGCAAAGGTCACGAGGAAGGGGACTTCGGCACACGCAAAGGTGTGACCAGGCCTCAGGAACTCCCCTGCTCCCGAGCATCTTACCCCAAAACCAGAGTCTGTCCTGTACTCTCACCTACGGGGGCCTCTCCCTCATAACGGTTTCTCTCGGAGAAAGAGTAAACGTGCAGCTCCAAGGCAGTAAAAGTTCCTGGGCGTGACTAGAGTGTTTCAACTCCTCTGAAGGTTATCTAGCCTGCCTGTGTAGGTCCCTCCGGCCACAACATCCCTCCAACCATGAGAGGTGCGAGATGTTTTTGACTTACTAAAGGCAAATTCTTCTGGGAAGTTAGAAGTTATTAGTATAGTGGGTTGGTTGGGAATTATATTGATAAAGGGTTTATTCATTTGTTGTGTCAATAATTGCCGCTAATTCCCTGCCCTGGGTGGGACAAGGGCGTCTCAGGTTAAGCCTCTCTGTGGACACATGAGTGTTTACTACCTCTCAACCACAAACAGCACAGAGAGTTTTGAAGTATTTTGAGAGTCTTAATTAACATAGGGCTTTTCTTGTTGCTGAGTCAATGATTGCCGCCAGGCCTCCATATCCTTTAGGTACCTGGGAATATATTAATCAATGTATTTGGAATATAGAAAAGGAAATATGGTAGTTTTTGATGTTAGAGAAATAAGTATTAACCTCAATATTAGACTTTTTGAGTTAATGAATTTCCTCTCTTGTAACAGATCACTGTACTTTGTTATAAATCATTGTGTCCTTGCTATGTAAAAATGTAACTTTGTCACTATCTTAAGACTAAGTAGATCTTAAGAGGAACATTGGTGAAAGGATTTTCATTTGTTGGACTGATGTTTGCTGCTAAATCTCCATACTCCCTGCCCTTATAATAAATATAACTAGCATATGGGAGAAATACATATTTGGAGAAATAAGTATTAACCTTTAAGATTAATCATGTTAACCTTGGGTTAAATAAATTCCTTTCTTGATTGTAACTCACTACACCCTCACCCTATAGGAATGCAACTTTATTTGGAGGGTGGTGCCTGGTTTAGAAAAACACGCTTGGAAAAAATAAGTTTTCTGGTTATCAGAAAGAAAGGGTTGTAAATGTCAGCAGGCAGAAATGGCTTAAAGATGATGTAAAACCCTAAGACATTTTTTTATGTAAAGCACCTGATTTTGATAAAGGTCAGGACTGCTGACCCCCACGTGACTCTGTATTCATCCCTATATGTAACAAAGGTATATAAGAAAATCAGAAAAATAAAGAAATGGGATCAGTTCCTGGAAAGCTGATTCCCCCATGTCATTCATTCTTGCTCCCCGTTTTTCCAGCTGAATTCCCATCTGGAACATGGATGCTATTCCATGTGATCCAAGTTATTCCGTCTCTTTTTCTCCACTAATTTTCCTACTACACTATCCATTTCTAATCTCTCTCTCTATCTGTAACTAAATATGTATTTTTCCCAAGGACGCTGACTCTGTCCCCACCTTCAAATCACCCTGGTCTACGGGGCAGGACCCCGGCCTCCAGGGCTGGGAGGAAAAGAATTTCCAGAACATGATGGGGTGGAGTCAGCGTGTCCCACACAGACTGCTGTCTGATGGGCACTCAGACTCAGTGGGGCTGTGTCCTCAAAACAGGTCCCTTGGGCACTGAATGACCTTAGAGACTTGGGAGAAACTGGGATGTAAAGATGGGTACAGTCAGAGCCCAGAAGCTATAGTAAACGTACAGCAGTTTAACCCAGGAAAGAAGACTCTGGCTGCAGAAAACCAGATCTTTAAACCAAAGTTTAACCCAGGAAAGAAGACTCTGGCTACAGAAAACCAAATCTTTAAACCAAAGTTTAACCCAGGAAAGAAAACATCATGGCTACAGAAAACCAAATCTCCTTAAAAAAAAAAATTAACATTTGTTTTAATTGCAAATACATAATTTTTCTTAGAGTAGGTACTAGAAACTTACAGAGGAATTTCTGTAGTTTTCCTTGAATGTTTACTTTCTTCTAAAAACTATCGAATTCAGGAAAACTCAAGTTGGAGCGTGAAGGTTTCCACCCCATTTTCCATTTTAAGAGAGAAAATGACACGAGAAAGATCACTCTAAAATAAACACAGATATTTTACAGCCTTTGATTCCCAAAGGGAAGAGGCAGATAAGAGTGATCCCAATGTCTCCTCAGAGAGCAGAGTTCAGCCTTCCCCCTCGTATCCACGTGAGCTCTCTCCTCCACCTGCGGCCCTACCCCAGCCCGCCCATCTGCTCTGGGCGCCGAGACAGCCGCCGGCCCACAGGCTGGCAGCAGGCTTCCCGTCTAAATGTCGTGGTCTGCAACTGCCCTCATTGTTCCCTGGAGCTCCAAGAGTCCCTCTTCTCAGGGTAAGGACACACTCTTTGTGGGTTTTGCATCCTGACATTCTGCACCCCAAACATTCTCAGCATGTAACGATCCAGCTGCTGCTGCTGCTGCTGTCCAGCCACTCAGCCATGTCCAGCTTTTTTGCAACTGCCAGGCTCCTCTGTCCATAGCGTTTCCCAGGCAAGAACACTGGAGTGGGTTGTCATTCCTCTCTCCAAGGGATTTTAACCAAACCAGGGATGGAACCTGCTTGGCAGGCAGATTCTTGACTGCTGAGCCACCTGGGAAGCCCTTTGAGAACCCAGATGGAACAGAAAGTTTTACTCCACTTTCAGCAAACAATGGAAATATCCTAAAATGGGATCCAGATACTATGTTTCCAAAGCTCAATAAACTCTGAAGTCTTCCCTTCTTCTTTGCTTCAATGAGCTTTATCATGGGTTATAAAAGAAATGGCAATTAGGTGAGGTGATGGATCTCAATCAGCCCTACTGTGGCAATGCTTGGCAACACACAACTGTGTCTCTTATCATCACATCATACTCCTTAAACTTACATATGTTATATATCAATTATATCTCAATAAAGCTGGGGGAAAAAAAAGGAAATAAAGGTTTCTCTTCAAAAATAAATTTTAAAAATTATGGTTCAAATGTGGACAGCCTCTGAGCCTGTAATTCTCTGAGCCTGTAATTCTAAGACAAAAAAACCTAGAGATGGTCACTGGATCCCACCAGTGATTCATGCCAAGGATCCGAGAATGTCATCGTCTAAAGAAACGCGAATTCTCCTGTCTTTGCCCTCGTGCGGAATTATGCAGCCTGTTCTTGAAAGTCATCCCACGTTCCCTAAGCGATAACAATTGGTACTAAGGACCATAAACCTCCCCCAGATGACACCAGTCTGAACCCCTGCCCCTCCAGCCCCACACTGGAAGCCTCCCGCTTTTCCTACTGCGCGCTAGAGGTGACTGCAAGTCCCTGGGCAAAGGAAAAAGAAAAAGAAACGTCCTTTTCAGAATTTAAACTGCTCTCCTCAGCTCTAGTGACTGGGAGAATGCCTCGCGGGTACCGGGGTCACCCGTGCAGCCAGGGCGAGACTCCAGGACTGGTGCAGGGGCGGCGCGCCGGGTGGGGCCGTCGGAGGCGTGGTCGGGAGGCGGCCCCTCTGCGGGTGGGGTGGTTGTGGGCGGGGTCATCTGACACCAGGGCCCGGAACCAGAGCTGCCGAGCCAGGAGCCCCCATCCTCCCGGACCTCTCCTCCCGTCCCTCCTCCCACGCCCGGGCAAGGTGGAGACCGTGCTGACAGGCCGCTGCTCCTGGAGACAGGGGCCCCTGGCCAGAAGCGCCTCCATCACAGCGACTCTGACTCCCCATCTGGATGCGCACACACATGAGCTTTCACACTTACACACCCACTTATAAACACACTCTTACACCCGCACCCATGCACACACCCAGGCACACAGACCCACACCCCCTCACACACCACACACACAGACCCACACCCACTCACACACACACACCCATGCAGACCCACACCCACTCATACACCCACGCACACAGACCCACACCCACCCACACAGACCCACACCCACGCACACATCCACGCACACAGACCCACACCCACTCACAGACCCACACCCACTCACACACCACACACACAGACCTACACCCACTCACACACACACACCCATGCAGACCCACACCCACTCATACACCCACGCACACAGACCCACACCCACCCACACAGACCCACACCCACGCACACATCCACGCACACAGACCCACACCCACTCACAGACCCACACCCACTCACAGACCCACACCCACTCACAGACCCACACCCACTCGCATCCACTCATAACACCCGTGCACACACCCACACCCAGACCCACTCACACCCACTCATACACCCAGTCACACCCACTCATACACCCACACCCACTCACCCACACTGACCCACATGCACACTCACACCCACGTAAACCCATACAGCGCTGCACTCTGAGGACCCTGTCCTCACCCCTCGCCCACTGTGATCTCTTGGAAGAGAACAGGAGGATTTATCTCGAAAGGCACACCACTTCCCCCCACCAGGATGAAACGCTGATTTGATTTCTGTGCGAAGAAAGCCCTGTTTAATGAACTGAGTAATCCATCGCCCACCACCCTCCGCCGCCGCCGCCTCCGTGCATCACGCTCACCACACCTTTCGCTGACTCCTCAGCTTTTATGTCCTGGAAAAGCATTGCAATCTCCATAGTAATTTGGACTTCACAGAAACTGCGTTTCCGGGACTCATTTATTCCCCTGATTTACTGCTGGGATCTCCGTAATTCCTCATTCCTCATTTCTCTGATTTTCTACACGCATTAAAAAGCAAGTCCACTCCCAGCAGCTGGGGCCCATTCCTGCCACGCAAGTGCCCAGACCCGGGCTCCCAGCTCCCCTCTCCAGAGCCACCCTGGGGTCCCCCACGAGGTAGCCCTGTGCCCTCCTGGCCTGCCGGGGGGCCTGGGAAGGTCGCCCTTCCCGACCCTTCCCCTGCTTGTTTCCTCAGCAGTCTGGGTGACATTCAAGTTTGCAGAAATGGTGGGTGAGAGCTGAACTCGGGAGACAACAGAAAGTGTCAGCCTCCACCCTCCGTCCCACCGAAGAGAGACAACTGTGCATCTCTTCCCCGTCAAGCACACACGCGCGAGCACTGCCCCAGACGCACCCCTTACCAGTGCGCCGGGAAGACCAGAGGACACCGTGGTGTCCACTTTCCTGATGGGCTGCGATCAGGAGGGGCATGCTGGCCATGCCCGGCCGCTCAGCACACTGGCATCCAGACCCCAGGAGCGGCTCTGACACGCCCACTCCAGCGCCGTCAGCCCTCCTGGCCGGTGCGCCCGAGCAGAAGCCGCCAGCTTCTTGTCATCCTCAGGCTGATCCATCACCTTCCATGCCCGCCAGCCCTCCTCCATGAAGGAAAAGAGAGAAGGAAGGCAAGACGAAATTCACTAAGAAAGTCCCACCCTCGCTGTCTGGGATTCTCCTGACACCCAGGGTCCTGAGAGAAGGTGCTGAGCAGGTCTCCACCTGTGTTGGCATCAGTTTTCAGGGTTCGGGTCCCATTCCCCGACTGAGCTCCTAGTGGCATCCTGGCTCCCCTTGCCCCCCGTTTCCCTCCAAGCTTATCCCGCAGACCAGTTCCATTCTGGCCTTTGACACAGCGCCCACCCCACCACCACCACGTGGATGCGGCTGCCTGGGTGCTTGTAAATTACACCCGGTCCGTAAATTACACCTCAGACGGAGGCCCCTCAGCTCTGAAGGAGGATACGGTTTTATTTATGCAGCACTTACACACCTGCATATTGGACTCTATATTTAAATCAGACAACAAATCAATGGCACCAAGAGGAGGCGGATGAAAAAAGTCCTGCCTGTCGTCCCCACAGGCAAAGAGCTTCAGGACTTACTGCCAGCCTTTGTTGACAACTCACCCTTGGAAGGAAGGTCAGTGCTCAGAACTATGCACCACTCCACCCAGCCACTGCTCGCGGACCAAACTCACCCCAAGTGTTCTGGGGTCCAGAGACGAAGCTTTCAAGTCCAGCTGCAGATGGAAGGTGACTGGCATTTAGTTTAGTTGTCTAAGAGGGGAAAAAAAAAAAAGGTCTGGCTTCACTCCTTTTCATGTCTGCTAATTTGGGGGTTAATTACCAAGAAGATGCTTCTCTGCTTTCTGGATGGGGAGTCTTCCTCACCTCCTTCCCCCTGAGGGCGATAAGCTCCTAGGACGAGTTCTGTCCTGAGACGACATGAAACATACCTGCTTTGTTGCTGCTGTTCAGTTGCTCAGTCGTGTCCGACTCTCTGTGACCCTATGAACTGTAGCACACCAGGCTTCCCTGTCCTTAAATATCTCTCAGAGTTTGCTCACACTCATGTCCATTGAGTCGGTGATGCCATCTAACCATCTCATCCTCTGTCATCCCCTTTTCCTCCTGCCTTCAATCTCTCCCAGCATCAGGGTCTTTTCCAGTGAGTTGGCTCTTCGCATCAGGTGGCCAAGGTATTGGAACTTCGGCTTCAGCATCAGTCCTTCCAATTACTATTCAGGGTGGATTTCCTTTAGGATGGACTGGTTTGATCTCCTTGCTGTCCAAGGGACTCTCAAGAGTCTTCTCCAGCACACATCGGATGATTTTTTTAAAGCTGCTCAGTTCGCACAGGGGGAACCAAGAGCTTGCAATTCAGCATAATGAAAAGGCACTGAAGCCCCAGCAACTATGCCAGGACTCTCCTTGGGTTGAGCAGTTTGTGAACGGAAAACTTGTAAAAACAACATTTCCTACGATCTGCTGCTTGCCTCTGATGAGTCAGCAGGGGAGCCCAGTGAAACTCGAGTATGAAATCTCACATCTTGCTGCATCACAACTTTTACCAAATGATAAATGACATCTAATCAAATAAAAAATATATACTCACTTTCTAAATAACTTTGCCTGCCAAAATATTAAACAAATCAAACCACACAAGCCTTCCTCAGGGATGATCTGACTTAACTACAAGCTCATTTTATCAGCACTTCTTTTTCTTTCATTTTTCTGAAGTTTCAGCCCAGCCCTGTGTCATGCGCATAAAGAGAAATGTGCTGTGTGAATGCCACTTGCCCTGAGAATTTACAAATGGTCTGACTAGCTTCACTAAGCTGTGTCCGACTTTTTGTGACCCCATGGACTACAGCACGCCAGGCTTCCCTGTCCATCACCATTTCCCAGATTTTGCCCAAGCTCATGTCCATTGAGTTGGTGATATCATTCAACCATGTCACCCTCTGTTGTCCCCTTCTCATCCTGCCCTCAATCTTTCCGTGGTGGAATTAAAACCAGTTGTGACGTTTTCAGTATACATTTGACTATGGTGAAAAATTAAGAACTTGCCTGATTCTAAGGGGGAAGCTTACCAGCGATTCCGGCTAAAAGCTGAGTTTGGTGTTACCGTGGCACATTGACCTAGACAAAGATCACACCAGTTCCTGTGTGATTTCTGTGCTTCTCTGCTCCTGGCTCTGGCTCATCATACAATGAATCCTTTCAAGTGTGGACTGAGACAGAGGGTTAAATTCTATTTGCCCAATCTTATCTTAAGGGCGCTTTTTCAGATCTGCAAGATCTAAGCAAATGCTAGCTGAATCACATCTTAATTAAAGATGTCATGTCCAGTTGGAGCCTACAGAAGTAAGATGAACAGATCTTGGAAGGAGTTTAGAGGAAGCCATAAAAAATTAGTAACATCACTTATTTCTCTACTTAGACAAATAGACCAAAGGCAATGATAATTTCTGAGGGAGACATGATTGCTTGGAATCATTTTGCTGTAGAGCAATTTTTCTGCATGAAGACATCTTTTAAGAGTGACAAATGGATATGTATTTTTCATTTATAATGGAGAATGAAAAGGAAAAGAACTCAGTTTGAATTTCAGCAGTAGGGCTGCTGGTCAGACCCCAGTGGAACCAGAGACTTTTCTTTCTCTTTCTCTCTCTTTGGAGAATTTCTAAACAGTGCATTTATTGAATGTTTGCTTTGAAAGAGAAGTTAGTATTTACCTTTGTGATTAATCAGGTGCCTGGGTCGCACAGAGCCGGACACGACTGAAGTGACTTAGCAGCAGCAGCAGCAGCAGCAGAAATATGACATGGGCTTCCCAGGTGGCGCCAGTGGTAAAGAACTCGCCTCCCCATGCCGGTTAGATGTGACAGACTCAGGTTTGATCCCTGGGTGGGGAAGATCCCCTGGAGGAGGGCACAGAACCCACTCCAGTATTCCTGCCTGGAGAATCCCATGGACAGAGGAGCCTGGTGGGCTACAGTCCATAGGGTCGCAGAGTCAGACACGACTGAAGCGAGTTAGCATGCACACATGCAAAAGTAGGACTCAGCTATAGTTTACACTGCTGTTACGGTCATTTTTCTCTTCCCCAAAGATTTCTCCTCAAAGGACAATTATGCACTGACAAGATTTTCCTACTCAGATACCTTGCAGTAAGACATATTGCTCCAGAATCTAAATTTCACCAACATCAGAGAAATACCAAAGTCCATTTTTTCCATCTACCCCAAACTGTCAAATGCCAAGTGAAAGAAACTGCGATGACTTATTCCCCGACACACTGCATGCTTTCTACTCTCATTTCTCTGCTATTCTGCTCAGTTATTCCATCTCTACTGGAATGCAGAATGCTCAGTTTTCCCACTGGATTTAGTGACCCAAATCATATCTTGAGTACACAAGGAAATTAAAAAAAAAAAAAAAAAAAACCATGATACAACCCCAGCCCCTCCTTCCTTCCTGTCCTCACGTCCTCTCTGGTCTGGAAGAGTGGGGTCTGGACATCCGGGAAGGACAAATGTCCCACGGCCACTGGTCATAGCATTGTGGATAGTGTCCCCACATCTCTCTCCTCCACTCCGCGCGGGGAGTGGCAGGAAACGGGCGTTCAGTAAACAGAATGAACGTGAGCAAGAGATCCTTTTAAATTGATTAAAATCTTCCCATTGCTCTGAATGTGCACAGACATTCACAGAATTCACAGAATGTGTTCATTCCTTGCAGCCGCCAGAATTGATGGCAGAGAGGAGTCTCTGCAAGGTCCCACTCAAAGCTCTTTTTGTTAACTGAAGTGTACTTGACTCACAGTGCTGTGTGAGTTTCAGCTACACAGCACAGTGATTCAGCCATATATGTTTATTCTTTTTTCAGGTTCTTTTCCATTATAAATTATCATAAGTTACTGACTTACATACCATAAGGTGAGGCTTCCCCAGTGGCTCAGATGGTAAAGAATCCACTTGCAATTCAGGAGACCCGGTTTAACCCCTGAGTTGGGAAGATCCCCTGGAGAAGGGCATGGCAGCCCACTCCAGTATGCTTGCCTGGAGAATCCCATGGACAGAGGAGCCTGGCGGGCTGCAGTCCACGGGGTCACAAAGAGTGGGGCACGACTGGGCAACAGAGCACAGCACGTGAGGGATGGCTGTAGCTCCCTGTGCCACCAGTAGGCCCTTATTGGTCATCTACTTCTGCTCCACTGACTACGCTAAAGCCTTTGACTGTGTGGATCACAACAAACTGGAAAATTCTGAAAGAGACGGGTATACCAGACCACCTTACCTGCCTCCTGAGAAACATGTATGCCGGTCAAGAAGCAACAGTTAAAACTGGACATGGAACAATGGACTGGTTCCAAATTGGGAAAGAACTACATCAAGGCTGTACATTGTCACCCTGTTTATTTAACTTATATGCAAAGTACACCACTCGAAATGCTGGAACTGGATGAAGCACAAGCTGGAATCAGTGGGGAGAAATATCAATAACCTCAGATATGCAGATGACACCACCCTTATGGCAGAAAATGAAATAGAACTAATAGCCTCTTGATGAAAGTGAAAGAGGAGAGTGAAAAAGATGGCTTAAAACTCAACATTGAAAAAAATAAGATCATGTTATCTGGTGGTCCCATCACTTCATGGCAAATAGATGGGCAAACAATGGAAACAGTGACAGATTTTATTTTCGTGGGCTCCCAAATCACTGCAGATGGTGACTGTAGCCATGAAATTAAAAGATGCTTGCTCCTTGGAAGAAAAGCTATGACAAACCTAGACGCCATATTAAAAAGCAGAGATATTACTTTGCAGACAAAGGTCTGTCTAGTGAAAGCTATGGTGTTTCCAGTAGTCATGCATGGATGTGAGAGCTGGACCATAAAGAAGAATTGATGCCTTTGAACTGTGGTTCTGGAGAAGACTCTTGAGAGTCCCTTGGACAGCAAGGAGATCTGACCAGTCCATCCTGAGATCAGTCCTGAATCTTCATTGGAAGGACTGATGCTGAAGCTGATGCTCCACCTGATGCAAAGAACTGATTCATTAGGAAAGACCCTGATGCTGGCAAAGAGTGAAGGCAGGAGGAGAAGGGGACGACAGAGGATGAGATGGTGGATGGACATGAGTTTGAGCAAGCTCTGGAAGATGGTGAAGGATAGGGAAGCCTGGTGTGCTGCAGTCCAAGGGGTTGCAAAGAGTTGGACACGACTGAACAACAATTTTATATATAGCAATGTGTATACGCTATTCCCAAACCCGAATTTATCTCTTCCCCTTTCTCCTTTGGTAACCATGTTCGTTTTCCAAGTCTAGGGGTATAGTTCTGTTTTGCAAATAAGTTCATTTGTATCAATTACCACTCAAAGTTCCTCAACACCCATCACAACTTCACTCTTCAGGATAGAGTGTCAGAGAGGCCAAAGATAAGATCAGAACTCATAACTATTATTAATACATATAAAATTTTTAGATTCATTTAGCTCGACCTTAAAGAAGTGGTCCTAATTGGGAGGCTTACGGAGACAAGAACAAGACTGACACAGTGAACTATCAGCACTCTGCTTTTGCCCATCAGGGTCTTTCCTACATCAGGATGCAGGCGCAAGCGACAGTGGGATGGGAGTCTGTTATTTCCATGCTCCTCACTTTGCTGCAGTAGAAGAGAGGGGAGAACGATTCTCCACAGCTAGAGCCGCACCTGCTCGGAGGCAGCCTCCACACAAGGGGTTCAGCCGGCTTCTCAGGGGCTGGCCTGGGCTGACGACAGGGCTGAGGGACACCTCCCTCCTCACCCCCACCTGTCTAGATTTCTGGTTCAGTTTCTGCTCATCTGACCTAGACGTGGTTCTGGAAAGAGCTTTTCCTAAACTCCCCTTGGAAAATGTAGAAGGAAGTACTTTGTTAGAAAGATGTTTTGATTTCTTAAATTAGTATAGACTTTCTTGAATGCTTAAGTTACTATATAGATCAGATAATAACCACACACATAAGCAGAAACGGCTCTGACCTAAGAATTAGGAGATCCAGCTTTTCATCATGTGAAGTAAAGTCGCTCAGTCCTGTCCCACTCTTTGCAACCCCATGAACTATACAGTCCATGGAGTTCTCCAGGCCAGAATACTGGAGTGGGTAGCCTTTCCATTCTCAGGAGATCTTTCCAACCCAGAGGTCAAACCCAGGTCTTCTGTATTGCATGTGAGTTCTTTACCAGCTGAGCCACAAGGGAAGCCCAACAATATTGGAGTGGGTAGCCTATCCCTTCTCCAGGGGATCTTCCTGACCCAGGAATTGAACGGTCTCCTGCATTGCAGGGGGATTCTTTACGAGCTGAGCTACCAGGAATTCCCTTTTTCATTCTGATATAGCCACAGAGTTGCTATGCAAAGGGATATTCAGAGAAATCTAAAGTCTTGGTCAGTATCTTATATGTAAATGGTGTGTGTCTGTGTGTGGATAAGAGATGAGTAAGAAACGATGCTGAAAAGCAAGCAAACAAATGGCAGCTCTCCACTCCAGAAACCGATTGCTAGGGGTGGCTGCACACAGGAGCTGTGATGGTGCAGCTGATGGAACAGGACGGTCAGGGCCTCGGCAGACGTGCTGGCTGCCCCCACAGGTGTGTGTCCCCTCGTCCCTACAGGAGTCTGCGCCTTCCGAGCCCAAGACTACATTTCCCAGAGTTCCCCGCTCTAAGCTGTGCCCTTGTGATGGCAACACGATGGTGCCATCTGGGTACATGGTGCCCCCCTCTCAGGCTTAGGGCACAAGGAGAACAGGGGGCAGAGACGAAAAGAAAGGAAAGGTTTTTGAATTTAAGGTATACAGATGCCTGGCCTCTCGTGATGAGCCGTACAGTTAGTTATGGAGACTGAGGCTTTGACAGTCTGGCATTCCTGCAAGGGAGCGTCAGCTTACTGAGGTACCAATGTACTGCACAGTCAGAGAAACTGTAGGAACCTAGTTGAATATAAGTCATGTAATAATCTTACAGCAATTTTTAAAAATAATATATTAGAGTGAAAGTGAAATCGCTCAGTCGTATCCGACTCTGCGATCTGTGGACTGCAGCCCACCAAGATCCTCCGTCCATGGAGTTCTCCAGGCAAGAATACTGGAGTGGGTTGCCATTTCCTTCTCCAGGGGATCTTCCCGACCCAGGGATCGAACCCAGGTCTCCCACATTGCAGGCAGACACTTTAACCTCTGCACCACCAGGGAAGCCTTTAATATATTAGAAGATACAGGTAATTATAATTTCCTAAATTTATTTCCTGGTTATGCATCTCATGTGCTGGATTGTCAGAATAATTCCACTTATAACTTATTCTGGCCTCAGTCTGTACTCTTCCCTCTCTAACCAGTCCCCTCCCCCAAAAAATCTTCCAACAAACTGACCATACGGGGGTCTTGGATTTTCTATAAATGTAATACTCAGTTCAGTTCAGTTGCTCAGTCGGGTCCAACTGTTTGTGACCCCGTGGACCGCAGCACGCCAGGTCTCCCTGTCCGTCACCAACTCCTGGAGTTTACTCAAACTCATGTCCATTGAGTCGGTGGTGCCATCCAACCATCTCATCCTCTGTCGTCCCCTTCTCCCGCCTTCAGTCTTTCCCAGCATCAGGGTCTTTTCCAACGAGTCAGTTCTTCGCATCAGGTGGCCAAAGTACTGGCGTTTCAGCTGATCACAGCTGAACTGCTTGTAGATTATCCTTTGTTACCATGGTGTGTAATACTTAGGGGGCACTAACCATGGGTCTGATTAACACTGTTGCAGGTAATTTTTTTTTTTAGTGGCTAAGTCAAGTCAGACTCTTTTATATTTGGATATAAAATAAAAAAACTCTTCGTGCATGCTCTGAAAAAAAAAAAAAAAAGTAGATTGTTGCCATGAAAGAAAACAGAAGCTGCCAAGGCTGGGCAGGAGTGGCGGGGAAGTGAAGAGCCGAGGGAAGGGGTAGGTCAGGGGTCCCGGCCCACCGGCCCCGTGGCCCTTCCGCCTCTGTGTGATGCTGTGAGCACAGCTCACCAGACGCTGCACTTCCAAGCCGGGCAGCAAAGCCCCCAAGCCAGCAGACCCCCTCGTGGTGTCTCTCACTCCCCCACCGTGTGAATCACGGGTCATTCTCTTAGTCTCCATCATGATTTATTTCCAGGCAGCTGAGCTTTGGAAAATGCTAACAGTGACTTTCCATTCCCCCATGCAAATCGTGTCTCACCCTCCTCATCGGGTTAAACATCAAATGCTTCCCTTTCCCTACACAATTATTCTCTCCTCCTCAGACTCAGGATCTCAGCTTCTCCTTCCTCCATAAAGACCTAATGTACAGCACAGGGCACTATACTCAGTATTTCATAATAACCTATAAGGGAAGAGAATCTGAAGAATATATATACACACAGTCACACATATATATACAAATACACACACACACACACGCACGCACTAAAGTGAAAGTGTTAGTTGCTCTGTCGTGTCTAACTCTTTGCAACCCCTTGGACTGTAGCCCACTAGGCTCCTCTGTACATGGGGGTTTTCCAGGCAAGAAAACTGGAGTGGGTTGCCATTTCCTTCTGCAGGGGAATCTTCCTGAATCAAGGATGGAACCTAGGTCTCCTGTATTGCAGGCAGATTATTTATTGTCGAGTCACCAGGGAAGCCTTGTGTGTGTGTATGTGTGTGTGTGTGTGTGTGTGTGCGCGCGCGCATGTGTGTATATGTGTGTGTGTGCATGCGTGTATGTTTGTATGTCTGTGTGTATGTGTGTGTGTATGTCTAATTGAGTCACTGCTGTACACCTGATAACAACACCATTCTGTTAGTCAACTCTGTTTCAGTTTGTTAGAAAAAGATCAGCTCAGGTCTGGCTTATTCTTGTTTGTGACACACCTGGCCCCAGTGCTCCCAAACTGAGTCCAAGCCCCTCCCAATACCCTGCATGTTGTAGGTCAAAATTAATAATAACCAAACCACGAGTAAGTCTTGGAAATTTACTGGAAATCTTCTGTGTGCTTGATATGCATTGTTTTTCAAGTATTAGCTCATTTATAACATCTCAGTGAAGCAGATTCTACCATTTCCCCATTTTATAGGTGAGAAGACGGAGACCGAGGGAGGCTGTATTAATTGCCCGAACCACACATCTGGTGAGCGGGAGAGCCGTTATTTGACTTTAGGCATTTTGATGACAAAGCTTTCACTTTTCATTTCTAAGCTTATACTGTTTTCATCGTTTTTAAAGGATAACCAGTGGAGATTTAAAGAATATCATTATCTTGACTTCTACATCTTGTTTTCCCCATTTTGATGTTGCGATTAAGTCAAAAGAAAACTCTTATTTTGACCAAGGCTTTACGAGGAAATTTTAGGTATGACTTAACTTTGCCAAGTAAAGAAACAGAACTGTAGCCGCAGTACTTTTTAGAAAATGTTCCATATTTCCTCTTTTCGTTCAAGCTGCCTTAATTCCCTACACATCTGTAACACGAAGACTTTCCTCTGAAAGTTACAAGGCCTCTGGGTAAAATGAGCCCCATTTTCCTGCAAGATAACCTTTTAGTAAAATTTCTCTAATAGAGAATTTTAGAAGTCTCTATGGGCTAAAGTTCTCGGGCATTTTGAGGGGATTATTTTTTTGTCATATTTCCAATGATCTGCCCTCAAAATGTGTGCCTAAGGGTGGTCTCAGGATGACATCTTTCATAAGTGAAATGATTCTTCTCTAAAGCTAAGAACCCTTGCTTTCCCACACTTGCCATTTCTTCTGCTCCGTGTTCTTTACTTGGATATGCACCTGAATTCTCCAGTTCTAACGCATTTCCTCCTTTTGCTGCAGACCTGGGCTTGGTATCCGGCGGTGACCTTCAGGCCTCCTCTAGGTCTGGCACATAGTAGGTATTAAGTGTGTGCTCAATAAAAAGAAGCATCCAATGAGCTGAATTAAGTTTCCTGAAATACGATTCAGGAGTTTTAATTCAAATGTGAGTCTGCATGCAGACATGGTCCACGGGGCCAGTATGTAGAAATGACCAGCTTCATCTCCTGCAATAAAGACACTCCTGAGAGACAGCTGAGTGGAGTCCTGGCAAATGCTAGGCGCTGTTGGTGGCACTCAGCTAGCTCCTTCTGACCCAGGAGTTGGAGGGCCCCAAGAAACGGCCCAAGCTTAGGACTGAAGCCTCTCTTATCACAGGGTCCTGGACTCCAAGAGCCAACAAACGGCCCCCAAAATGAGACTAAATGTAAAACAAAGGGCAAGATATTCTGGTCTTTGCAACTGACTCTCAGGGCAGAGTTGGAGTAAGTGAACCTTGGAGACAAGAGGAAAGAGTTAATGAGAGGAGGAGCATTTTCTTGCCTCCGGTATACAGGGGTACTCTGTGCGTGCTGTGTGAGTGCGAGCGTAGCTGTGCATGTGTGTGTGATACAGGGGTACTCTGTGCGTGCTGTGTGTGCGTAGCTGTGCATGTATGTGTGATACAGGGGTATTCTGTGTGTGCTGTGTGTGTGTGAGTGCATAGCTGTGCATGTATGTGTGATACAGGGGTATTCTGTGTGTGCTGTGTGTGTGAGTGCATAGCTGTGCATGTATGTGTGATACAGGGGTATTCTGTGTGTGCTGTGTGTGTGTGAGTGCATAGCTGTGCATGTGTGTGTGATACAGGGGTATTCTGTGTGTGCTGTGTGTGTGCGAGTGCGTAGCTGTGCATGTGTGTGATACAGGGGTACTCTGTGCGTGCTGTGTGCGCGTGCGAGCGTAGCTGTGCATGTGTGTGTGATACAGGGGTACTCTGTGCATGCTGTGTGTGCGTGTGTGCATAACTGTGCATGTGTTGTGAGTCTTTAGGTCCCCTTTGCCTCTTCCCCATTTACACGCTCTCACACATTTCTGATTCTGAACCAGGAAACGTGTTGTAGACTCTGAAAGCTCAGAGGATCTTTGAACCCATCTAATATGCTTTTATTTGGGATGAGCGGGGACTACCAAGGAGGAAACAGGTGGGTTAAAATACTTGTTTTGTTAGGAACTGAATCTTTAAAGATACTAAGCCCCAGGGTTGTGCTTTTACCCAAGCAAACAAGGGAGCCACCAATACGGCCCACCTGCCGTCACCTACTACTTGAATTAACCCCCATCAGAAGAAAGCCTATTATGAAAGGTGCCATGACCTAGCTGTGACACCCAGTCGAAGCTGTGGCCATTCACAATGGTCCAACTGGGACCTGGCCTTTGGTGCCCAAAGGTGGGCAGACTGAAGGTTTGCAGGTGTCCCAGGCAGAGCAAGCCCCAGTGAGCCCGACCCCTGGCAGACTCCTGGACCAGCATAGTAGGCACGCCCACCTTCCCAGGACCCTGTCAGTGAGTGCCCACCCTAACAGGGCTGCATGAGGCCCCGTGGGGTGCAGCCATCAAAGCCGCTGAAATGACCGTTTACCCACTCCTAGTGAGAAGCCTCGTCCTCTAGAACCAAACGTAGACCAAGACCAGCCTTAAAGCTCATGAGGGAAAAAGGAACACGGCCCCAAACTCAAGCTGTGCTTTTTCAGGGAGATAATAAACTCTCCACGGCCTAAACTCAGCCAAGAACCACCAGGAAGAGCTGTCGGAGGATGTGAACGACTACAGCCACCCAATCTGGAGCGGTGAGAGACTGGACCACCCTCCCACTGTACACGGGCACACGTAAGGCACACACAGAAGCACCACATATCCCCATCCCTGGGACCCGTCAGGGCATCCCGTCAGAGCTCGAGCCCACGTGGCTCGCCCCTGGGAGCCATCATGATGACGGGAGCCAGCCTTCCCAACACACTTCCGCTCCACTGCCCAGTCCACGACCAGGGGCGGATTCATGGGATTTACTCCATCCTTCAGTTGACATGAGTGCTGTAATACGATGCAAAGCAGAAAAGGCATGGGAGCTGCACGTACGCTTCTTCCCAACCATGTTCGTGGGACTCCCGCACAGTTCATTGCAGGTAATGCCTACTTGGCTAAATGCTGAAAGTGAAAGTGTTAGTCACTCAGTCCTGTCTGACTCTCTGTGACCACATGGACTGTACCCTGCCAGGCTCCTCTGACCATGGAATTTTCTAGGCAAGAATCCTGGAGTGGGGACTATTCCCTTCTCCAGGATACCTTCCCGAACCAGGGATCGAACCAGGGTCTCCTGCATTGCAGGGGGATTCTTCACCACTAGACCCAGCTGTGTGTGCGTGCTATGTCCACCACATACATAGAGAGTCGTGTCCAACTCTTTGCAACCCTGTTGACTGTAGCCCACCAAGCTCCTCTGTCCATAGGATTCTCCAGGCAAGAATACCAGAGTGGGTTGCCCTTCCCTTCTCCAGGGATCTTCCCCAGCCAGACCCAGAGGTTGAACTCGTGTCTCTTATATCTGCTGCACTGGCCGAAGGGTTCTTTACCACTACACCGCCTGGGAAGCCCAGGGTAGGCCAACAGACCAACAGAACAGAAGAGAGAGTCCAGAGAATAGACTCACATCCACAGAGCCAGCTGACCTTCAACAAAGGGCAAATAAAAGGGCAACTCAATGGGAGAATGATTTTCATTTCAATACATTGTGTTAAAACAACTGGATATCCATGCACACACACACACAAGAAAAATTCCTAGAATTTTACTCCGCACCACTTACAAAACTTAACGTTGAATGGATAACAAAACTAAATATAAGAAAACAGTAACACTTCCAGAAACAGACATAAGAAAAAAACTGACTGATCTTGGATGAGACAAAAGTTTCTTAAGTAGGACATGAAATGAAATATCATAGACGAAAAGAAGGGACAAATCAAATTTCAGCAAAATTAAAAGACTTAACTTTTCAAAGGACACTATAAAGGCTCTTAAGAAAATTAAACCCAACCACATGCTGCAAGAAACGATTTACAAAATATTTATTTAACAATACATATTTAGAAATTCAATAATATGAAGGCAAACAGCCTAATAATAAATTAGCAGAGGATCTGCACGGTGCCTTTGCCAAAGAAGTTATACAGATGGCAAACGAATTCACAAAATCATTATTCACCGTATGCCGGTTTCTTATTAAGACAAACATGTACTTACTGGAGCACCAACAGCTCTCTCTACTCCTAGGTATTTTGCCCAAAGCAAAGAAAACGTATGGTCACAAAATTACCTGTACACAAACATTTATAGCTTTATTCTAAATAGCGCCAAATAGGAAGTAACTCAAATGCCCTTCAACTGTCGAAGGGATTAACAAACAGAGCTGAGTCCACACAAGAGAATTCTATATAATAATAAAAAGGAAGTAACTACTGATAGGCTTAACAATACTGCTGAATCTCAGAGGCTTTTTTAATAAGAGGAAAGCCTAGAGACAAAGGTACACATACTTGCAGATCCCATTCGCGTGAGATTCTAGCAGAGACCTGCCTGTCTGATAGAAAGCAAACCCGTGTTTTCAAAGAGCCAGGTTGGGGAAAAGGAACTGATGGTTAAGGAGCAGAAAGGAACTGCTTTTGGTGATAAAATATTTTATATCACGATTGCAATGATGCTTATATGACTTGAGATGTTTTTCAAAACTCAAATTGTGCTCGAAAATCGGGAAATTTTAACAAACTCAGATCATGTCCCAATAAAGTCATTCAAGCAAGTGAACAAAAGAAAAAAATAGGAAAGTGTGAATTTACAATGCAATGAAGGGAAAATCTTAATATCTCAGCATCACTATGCAGTGACCTGGTTAGGCTGCCATTCTTTCAAAGTGGGGAGGATAACGTAATTTAATGAGTTGATTTCTGGAATACCATGTATCAGATAGAGTCAGTGTTCAAGAAGGGACATTAACAGGCACTAGCAGAGCGCAAAAGGAAAGAAATGAAGGGAAAATGAGACCCAGGATGAGTGCTCTGGAGCAGTATCCCTTATGGAACTTTGTGCGCATCAGCCTGGCACGGGGGCTTCCCTTGTGGCTCAGCTGGTAAAGGATCCGCCTGCAACGCAGGAGACCCCGGTTCCCGGGTCGGGAAGATCCCCTGGAGAAGGGATGGGCTACCCGCTCCAGTATTCTCGGGCTTCCCTTGTGGCTCAGCTGGTAAAGGATCCGCCTGCACCCCGGGCAGGAGACCCCGGTTCCTGGGTCGGGAAGATCCCCTGGAGAAGGGATGGGCTACCCGCTCCAGTATTCTCGGGCTTCCCTTGTGGCTCAGCTGGTAAAGAATCCCCCTGCAATGCAGGAGACCCTGGTTCCTGGGTTGGGAAGATTCCCTGGAGAAGGGATAGGCTACCCACTCCAGTATTCTCGGGCATCCCTTGTGGCTCAGCTGGTAAAGAATGACTCCTGACATGGTGAGGCTGGTGGGAAGGAGCTGCTGCTCCACCAAAGCAATGAGAAACAGTCAAAACCTGCCCCTTCGGAACTCTGAAAATTAACCAATGATATGCTGCACCCAAGGAGTGCTGAGTCAAGGGACGTGGCTGAATCTCAACCAGGACAGAGCGTTTCGTGTCATTGTGGCTTGTCCCATGTCCATACCTGCTTCCAGGTGGGCAGCTTACACAGTTACCAGGCTACCCAGCACACCCCACTCCTCAGTGAACATCCCCGAGAAAGGAAAGCGTTAAGTCCACACCAAGCCTGGACACAGATGATCAGGGCAATGTTATTTATAATAGCCGCAAAATGGAAGGAACCCAAGTGTCCACAGCTGACGCATGGAAACACACACCTGGAACTTCCAAACCCTGGGAGAGTTTAAAGTCAAAGAAAGAAATGGAGCTCTGACGCGTGGTGCAGCGCGGATGAACCCAGAGAACTCTACTGGATGAAAGAAGGTGGCCACAAAGATCACACGCTGCCTGACTCCATGTACAGGAAAAGCCCAGCATGAGCAAATCATTAGGTGGCCTGGGGCGGGTGCGGCAGGGAACGGTGAATCACCACGGACAGGTACAAAGCTTCTTCCTTGAGATGATAAAACATTCTAAACTTAGATCAGGGTGTAGGCTGCATAACTGTGAATACACGAAAACCCGGCTTAATTGTACACTTTAAAATGGTCATTTTGATGGTTTGTGAATTACATGTCAATAAAAAATTCACCATTAAAATAAGCATCCTCATAAGTTCAATGGTATACATATATTTCACAGTAACCTCTTAAAAGAAAAGGATATACAGCAGAAACACTAGAAGGAATGCTTGGGGAGGGGCAGAAGGAGAATGGGACATGAAGACAAAGGGAATCTTGCCCCCACACCTTAATTCTTAAGCAGAATTAAGTCAGCATTGTACACAAGGTGTTTAAGGATTAAGTAGAGAATAAGAAGACTTGCTCTCAAGCGAGCCGCCCCTCCCTCTCGCCCCACAGCTCCTGTTGGGGGACAGGACTAGGGCTGTGCTCAGCTGCTGGCTTAGGGGGTGAACACATGTTCAGAGGAGCTGAAGCCGCCCTGTAGGCCGGCAGAGCTGTGGAGTCCTGGCCTCCTCCGCTGTCTTGGAATCTCACAAGATTCTTGGAGACCCCTCAACAGTGGGGCCCTAACACTCCCACTGCTGTTCTCTCTGGGGCCCGGGAGTTTCGTTTCAAGCTGTTGAGTGTCGCAGAGAACCCCAACAAGAGGCTCAATAATTCAGCTATTTTTGCCACACCTTCTGTTTCTGTATCTGAATTATTCCTTCTTCAATTCTTGGTTCCTAAGCTTGAATAGCCCTGTAGTTTATTAGAGGACTAAAACTCTCTCTCTCTCTCTCTCTCTCACACACACACACACACACACTCCCATAAAACACCCATAGGGAGTATCACAGACAGCTCCCAGGCTTGTGGCGGGAAATCCGGAGGGACCTGGGGCTCAGGGTCACGTGGCTGGCGCTTCAGCTGAAGGCCAGCCCTGTGTTCAGCCAGCCTGAGAATCGTCCCCGAAAGATGTGTAGTGAAGAGCTGACTGCACCCCCCTGCCCCATGGCTGCAGGGACATGCGGGTGATCCCTGGGGGCTCTGTTATAACCCCTGCACTCTGAGCTGCTGGCCTGCTGAGCAGTGGCTCCTGGTAACAGCTGGGGTTCAAAATGCTGAGTAGTCTCCATAAGGGGAGCTGAGAGCTGGGCTTCAAAATGCTGAGACGTCTCCTTAAGGGGAAGTGAAGTTGCTCAGTCATGTCTGACTCTGCGACCCCATGGACTGTAGCCAACCGGGCTCCTCCATCTATGGGATTTTCCAGGCAAGAGTACTGGAGTGGGTTGCCATTTCCTTCAACAGAGGAACTTCCTGACCCAGGGACTGAACCCGGGTCTCCCGCATTGCAGGCAGACGCTTTACCGTATGAGCCACCAGGGAAGCCACAACTGAGAGCTAAATTACACACCATGTGCTTCTCAGGGGAGGACAAGTTCGTGGGGGTCTGGAATGATTAAACCCCAAGCCACCAGCGTCCTCAGTGAGCACAGGCCAAACTATGCAGGTAGATAAACACTCCCCTCACTCTGAGGACGCAATCTCCTGAAAGTCTACTTCTGACCCAGAGATCACTTACTGTGGGGTGAATGAAATGTTCCTCATGTTGTCAAGTATCTCTTCTAACAGTAGTACTTTATAAAAGTCCCAGATTCCGTAAAAATTCATTTGGTGGAAGAATTAACATTGTTAAAATGCCATACTACCCAAAGCAATCTACTGACTTAACGTGATCCTTATCAAATTACCCATGACATTTTTCACAAAATTAGAGCAAATAATCCTAAAATTTATAAGAAACCATAAAACACCCAGAATTGCCAAAGTGATCCTGAGGAAAAAGAACAAAGCAGAAGGCATAACCCTCCCAGACTTCAGACAATACCACAAAGATACAGTAATCAAAACAGCCGGGTATTGGCAGAAAAACAGACGGATCATGGAGCAGAATACAGAGCCCAGGAATAAGGCCACGCCCTCATGGTCAATTATCTTCAATAGAGGAGCCAAGAGCATAGAGTGAGAAAAAGCCTCTTCAGCAAGTGGCGTCCAAAAGCTGGACAGCTGCATGTAAAGCAATGAAGTTAGAACATACCCTCTCACCATACAGAGAAATAAACACAAAATGGCTTAAACACTTAAATACGAAGCAGTATGCCCTAAAACTCCAGAAAGAGAACACTGGCAGAACATTCTCTGACAGAAGTCACAGCAATGTTTTCTTAGGTCAGTCTCCCAAGGCAAAATAAATAAAAGTAAAAATAAATGAGACCTAACCAAATGGATAAGTTTTTGCATAGCAAAAGCAACCATAAAAAAAAAAAAAAAAGATAACCTACCAAATGGGAGGAAATAGCTGCAAAGGCTTAATCACCTGAGTATATCAATAGCTCACACAACTCAGTAACAACAAAAACCAAACAACTCAATCAAAAAATGGGCAGAAGACCTAAACGGACATTTCTCCAAAGAAGACATATATAGACGGCCAACAGGTACATGAAAAGATGCTCAACATCACTAATTATTAGAGAAATGAATGTCAAAACCACAATGAGGGGTCACGTCACACTGGTCAGAATGGCCATCTTTGAAACGTTCAGTAAGTCCTATACTTAATTACTTAACGGTTGCAACTGTAAATGATCTGCTTCCTTTCCTTCGCTGGAATAAGAGGGCCGTGAGGTGCAGAGGCAGCTTGGGTGGATGGGAGATGGAGGGCCAAGGACCGCGGGACAGAGGGCAGAGGGGCGGAGGGAGGCATGCCTCGGTGGGGGCAGGCGGAGGCCCCCATGAGGGATGAATGCTTCCTCTAGAAAGTCCTGAAGGAAAACCCGCTGCATCACACCACCAGACCTCTCCACCCCATCCCCCTACACACACCGATCAATTGCGAATATAGCTGGATATGGTTTATTTCAGAAACCTGGATAGACGTGTATTTTTCAGTCTAATCACTTCCCAACACAAAAGCCTTTTCCAAAACCTGAGAAGCGTTTTGCCACCACCAGGGAGATGCTTTTATGATTCTTGTCTGATTCTGCTCTCATTCATCTGTCATATTCAACGTTATAAAGGCAAGGGGTTCCTTTACAAAGCCTTCCTCACATCTACCTCTTCTTTAAAGCCTGATCCATTTCCAAGGGTCTAAACATTGATAAATCTCTCTAGTATGATTTTTCCTCCATGGAAAATGGAACCCTCAACAAGTTTGTATCATCAAAAAAAAATTTTTTTGGACACCAGCTCACCAGGAAAATGGGTCATCCTTTTGCACAAAATAGACATGTTTCCAGATGAACAGTGTAGGTTCTAGGATTGCTCAGGGTAATAAAACATTGCATCAGGGCGGCATTGGCTTAGCTTTACATAGACTGATGACAGGAAGCTATCTCTGTTTATCCACAGAGAACATGACTACAGGAGCCAGGGCTCAGTTCTAAGCATCTGTGTCTTGTGGACTAAAGCAGGACCACAGGGGCTAACGAGGGCTATTACAGAGACAACCAAATGATCGACAGCTGAGAGGCACAGATGCAGTGACACCACCACGTCGCCCAGACGCCGCACTGGCAGCTGGCTCTCACGTGGGAACTAAGGGAAGCACTGTTGAGCCTATGCCCCAGAGATTTCTGAAGAGTATTTCTTTAGACAAGAAACACTATGAAGTGCACTGGATAAGGACCAGGGTTGCAGGTTAAGAAAACCCTGACTGACCCATAAAATACTGTTCCATACAAGGAAACAAGTAGAGCAGAAGTTACTGGGTTGGGCAAAAAGTTTGTTCAGGTTGTCTCACTGCAAGATCAAACCAGCCTATCCCAAAGGAAATCAGTCCTGAATATTCATTAGAAGGGCGGATGTCAAAGCTGAAGCTCCAATACTTCGGCCACCTGATGTGAAGAACTGACTCAACGGAAAAGACTCTGATGCTGGGGAAGATTGAAGGCAGGAGGAGAAGGGGACAGCAGAGGATGAGATGGTTGGATGGCATCACAGACTCAATGGACATGAGTTAAAGCAAGCTCTGGGAGATGGAGAAGGACAGGGAAGCCTGGCATGCTGCAGTCCATGGGGTCACAAAGATATGACTTAGCGACTGAACAACAACATGTGACAGAAAAACCCAAATGAAATTTTTGGCCAAGCCAATATTAACAGACTTCTCCTGATGAACCCAAAGGCTAACTCCTTCCCCACCAAAATAAAGCTAAATATAGAGAAAAGGAAAATATCACACAGCCTGCTTCTGCGGGGCACCTCTTAGAAATGGCACCCGGGAACACGGAGCATGCCACCATTGCTGGAGCTGGAAGCCCATCTGGTACCCTATTCCTAAATTCCATATGATAGCCAAGGCCCCCAACTCTCCCAGGAGTAGGTCAGACTCAGGTTTGGAGCCTGGCCTCTGGAGCCTGGTGGGGAACACTGGCATCTGGAGAGGACAGTTCAGGGAGCCTCGTGTGCCAGGTGGGTGTTCACGCTCCTGGGTGAACTTGGACCTTGTTGCCTCTAGTTGTTCAGTCACTCAGTCATGTTTGACTCTTTGTGACCCCCATGAAAAGCAGCACGCCAGGCATCCCTGTCCTCTACTATCTCCCAGAGCTTGCTCAAATTCACGTCCATTGAGTCCGTGATGCCATCCAACCATCTCATCCTCTGCTGCCCCTTTCTCCTCCTGCCTTCAATCCTTCCCAGCATCAGGGTCTTTTCAATGAGTTGGCTCTTTGCATCAGGTGGCCAAAGTATTGGAGCTTCAACTTCAGTTTCAGTCCTTCCAATGAACATTCAGTGTTGATTTCCTCTAGGATGAACTCGTTTGATCTCCTTGCTGTCCAGGGGACTCTGAACAGTCTTCTCCAGCACCACAGTTTGAAAGCATCAATTCTTTGGTGCTCAGCCTTCTTTACAGTCCAAATCTGACATCTGTACATGACTACTGGAGAAATGCCAACAATGGAGGAGTATCACAGACTTTTCCAGAAAAACCCATAACATTTTAATACCTCCAGACCACGTGAATTTTTCTTAGGAAGTCTGGAAATGAGCACATATTCACAGAGTGAGTTCTCCTCGGTGGACTGAACTGTGAGGGTTCAGGGAAGGGCCTCATCCCTTTGGTGCTTTTGATGAGTGTTTCTGAAGGAGCAAGGGGGTCCCGGCTCTCAGGAAGTGGCCTCTTAAGTGGGAGGCTTTCTCCAGGTCAGACCCAAACCCCAAGGGAAGCCGGGCTGCTGCCCCTGCTTTCCATCAGCTGTTTCCGTCCTCTCGCTACAAACTTACTGCATCCCCCTCTTCTTACCTTCTCTCACCCTCACATCCCTTTTGCTCTCATTCTCCATTTTACAATATGGCATAGTTCTCTTGAATAGGAGACTTCAAAAAATGTGATTTTTTTTTTTTTAAAGAGTGCAAACCCTTTAGAGAAAATAAATGAAGGCACAGTTTATTCACCTTACTTTGCCTACTAAGGTCTGTCTAGTCAAGGCTATGATTTTTCCTGTGGTCATGTGTGGATGTGAGAGTTGGACTGTGAAGAAAGCTGAGCGTCGAAGAATTGATGCTTTGGAACTGTGGTGTTGGAGAAGACTCAAAGGAGTCCCTTGGACTGCAAGGAGATCCAACCAGTCCATTCTGAAGGAGATCAACCCTGGGTGTTCTTTGGAAGGAATGAGGCTAAAGCTGAAACTTCAGTACTTTGGCCACCTCATGCAAAGAGTTGACTCATTGGAAAAGGCCCTGATGCTGGGAAGGATTGGGGGCAGGAGGAGAAGGGGACGACAGAGGATGAGATGGCTGGATGGCATCACTGACTTGATGGACGTGAGTCTGAGTGATCTCCGAGAGATGGTGATGAACAGGGAGGCCTGGAGTGCGCTGCGATTCATGGGGTCGCAAGGAGTCGGACACAGCTGAGCGACTGAACTGAACTGAAGTCTCCGAAATAAAGCCGCCATTGGAATTGGGTCTTGAAGGATGAGTAGGCATTTGTGAAGCACAGAAATGATTGAAGGGCATCCTGAGAAGAAAGCGCCTGCACAAAAGCATGGGAAATTCAAGAAATTGCGAGTTGCATTATGGTGCCTAAAGGTAGAGTATTTATGGGTTCTCAAGGTGTGTTTCAAGATGATTCTGGAACTTTTTTTGGCAGGGGTGGGGTGGGGAATGGTGGTCTCTAGTGGCACCATTAACCGAGATAGGAAATAAGGAAGCAGAGAAAGTTTCAAAGGGTAGAGGAGGCATCTATCTCCCTTCTGAGGTGTTGATCATGACATGTCCATGGGTGGGTGGTTTAATGGCTCAGTCATGTCCTACTCTTTGCAGCCCCATAGACTGTAGCCCGCCAGGCTCCATGGGATTTCCCAGGCAAGAATACTGGAGTAGGTTGCTATTTCCTTCTCCAGGGGAATCTTCCCAATCCAGAGATTGAACCCGGGTCTCCTGCATTGTAGGCAGATTCTTTACCACTATAGCCTAAATGTTTGTTAGAAATTTCTCATCTAAAAACTAAGTTCACATGAGGGGCTGGGACTGACACGTGGCGTGATAGTCACGGTCAGTTCATCGCTCAGTCGTGTCCGACTCTTTGCGACCCCACAGACTGCAGCACGCCAGGCCTCCCTGTCCATCACCAACTGCTGGAGCTTGCTCAAACCCTTGTCCATCGAGTAGGTGATGCCCTCCAACCACCTCATCCTAGGATAGTCATGGTACGTGAGACCAGATGAAAGATGAAGTCACGGCAACCATATGACGTTAGATAATCAACAAGACTGAGGGCAGGATGACAGGAATGCCAGTGTTTAAAGCCCAAACACACAGAAGCCCAGAAAAAGAGAGCTGAAAGAGTCTGCAGAAAAAGTGAGAGCACGCATTATCACAGGAACAAAGAGGAAACCAGACTTCAAAGACGGAGAAAGTCCTGCATCAAAATTCATAGAAACAGATCACCTAGGGCAAGGATTTAAAGTAGACCACTGTATTAAAAAAAAAAACCCAAACCTATTACACAGAATCCCCCTTCAAAACTAACATCATGGGGAAGCTGTTTATCCTCAGGGCACCCTCTGCCCCTTCCAGATCTCTCCTTTCAGAAACAGTCATCCATTGGGGATCTTTTTATATAGTCCAGTTGGTTTGTTTACTGGCTGGCTGGTCCTCACCGCTTTGTAAGGGCTTTCTCCGGCTGCGGTGAGCAGCGGCTCACTCCGTGTGGGTGTGCGGGCTTCTCACTGTGGTGGCGTCTCTTATTGTGGACCTCGGGCTCGAGGATGCATGGGCTTCGGGAGGTTTGGCCCTTGGGCTCAGCAGTTGTGGTGCACGGGCATGGCCTCCCTGGAGCATGTGGCATCCTCCCAGACTAGGGATCGAACCCGTGTCCCCTGCACAGGCAGGCAGACTCTCTGCCACCAAGCCATCAGGGAAGCCCCACTGGTTTGCGAAGGCCACGCTAAGCTGCCTTCAAACTGCCTCCCGAATGCCAGGGCATCAGCCTTCCCAGAGGCAGAGCAGTGTACAGACCTCTTTCCTCCTGGCTATGCCCACTGCTTCTGTGTAACCGGTGCTTCTACGGGAAACTATTCAGCCACGAGGTCTGACACCGCACGGCTGCTCTGTGCTCTGGGCCGCTAGTGGTCAGACTCCAGCAACAGCGAGCATCGCCACCTTTGGGAAAGGAACACTCTGTAATCCTCAAGCCACGCTGGGAGTGGCGCGGCCTCGCAGAGCCACAGGAAAACCAGCCCTCGCAACGAGTGAGGAAAAGGGCAAATCTGCGTCTTCTGCCTCCTCCCAAGGCAAACCCGAGCGGAGAGGAGGTTTAAACAGAGCTTTCCAGCCCCTGATGCAGATTTAGCCGGCTGAGTTCAGCTGGTACCTGAGGACAAGGGGGCTTGGCCAGATGCCAGGAATCCTTGCTCTCAGATGCCATAAGGCATCTGCTTCTTTCCCCTTCCTGGAGAACCTTTTTATTCTGAGACTCCTTAAAAATAGCTCTGGGCAATTTTCAAAGACTCAGCGTCATTAAAGGGGTGTTAGAGATCACACAATCTATGCAAACTCAAAGCACAGCGGGGATTTTCCAGCCACCTGCCTACAGCAAGGGGAGAGAACCAGAGGGCTCCTAGCATAGGAGCTCCCAGGATGGTATGGAACTCTCCAGAAAGCAGCCTCGGAAGGCTGGGCTTTCCTGCGAAGGGACACCAAAGGGAAACATATACACATACTCAGGCAGCAACACTCGCTCGGTTCCCTGACAACACACTGAGGTGGGTACTCCACTCAGGACCTCCCCGCACCCGGCAGAGAGACCTGGAGTCAGGACGCCTTCCTTCCTGGAGACAGAAACTCTAGCTGCTCCCAGTGAGCTGTGGTACTTTTGCTTCAAGTCCCAACAAGTGATTCACAAGTTCAGTGAAGAAAATATTGCCTTTTTCTCCTTGTGACAAAATCATATCTTACCCTCTTCAGGTCCACTCTCCCTTCCATCAACCACCACCGAGCTTTTGCAAGAATTTAAAGAGCAGATGCCCACCACGTTTGCCCACAAGCATCTCTCCTGACTCAGATGGCCTGTGACTACAAAGAAAGTGGCGATTGGTTTTGACAAACTAAAGTGATTTCAATGATGAGATTATGTCTACACCAGAAGCTGCTCCAGCTGCTTGAGCTCTGTCACAAACTCCATGGGCCACACTCATCTTCAAATGGCTTTTGACTAAAAACTCCAGGGAGCAAGAACTGCCCCCAGTTTCTGCAGAGATTCACAACAATGTGTCAGAGAACTCCCAAGAATACAGTCAAATTTGTTCACACATTGGCGGAATTATGCCATATGCCAAGGGAACCGCGGCCATGCGTGTCATCATGTATATCGAACTTGACAGAAAAAGGTCAGTTTCATTACGGTGTCTCTTGTGGACTTTATAAAGAGTCTGTGGACACAGAAAAGAAAAACAATACTGGAGGGCCTTCCCCAGGGGGCTGGTGGTAAAGATCCCACCTGCCAATGCAGGAGACGTGGGTTCCACCCTGGATGGGGAAGATCTCCTGGAGAAGGAAATGGCAACCCACTCTAGTATTCTTGCCTGGAGAATCCCATGGACAGAGGAGCCTGGTGGGCTACAGTCCACAGGGTCGCAGAGAGCTGGACACGACTGAGCAACTTAGCACACACCTCTATGTGAAGTGCCCACTGTTTGACATCTTAAAAAAAAAAAAAAAACCGGAAAAAAAGTCACAAATGCTGATGTGTCTTACCAGGTCCTAGCATAACACACTAGGTGCTTTAAAACTTTATTCTATCAGAAAATGTGAGCTATATTATTATTCGGCTGTATTTTTTAAAAAGGGGATGAAATAACACCATCGGCAGCAACATGACTGACCTAGCGATCACCGTACTACGGGAAGGAAGTCAGAGAAAGGCAGATACCAAATGATGTCACTTAGACGTGGAATCGAAAGCGCGATGCGAAGGAACTTATTTACAAAACAGAAACGGACTCACAGACACAAAAGACAAACTTACAGTTACCAGTGAGGGGAGGTGTGGGGGGGACGGATGAATTAGGAGGTGGGAACTGACGCACACACAGTCCTATACATACAACAGACAGCCAACAAGGGCCTACTGTTCATCACAAGGAACTATGCTTGGTACTTTGTACTGAGCTATAAAGCATCTGAAAAGAACATAGACACGTGTTTTATATATATGCACACACACGTACACATGTAACTGGACCACTCTGCTGTGTACCAGAAAGTAACACAATACTAGAAATCAAACATACCTCAATTAAAAAAAAAAGAAAAGATGAGGGAAGATACGCATTTTCATACACTACTGGGGGCGATAAGTTGTGCTGCCGCTTGGGAAGACGATGGTCATTTTCGATTTCAAATACATGTCTCTTTTATCCCAGTTGCTGCATTTCTCAGTATCTCTGCAGGAGTAACAGCAACATGCAGGGACAAGAGGAATACGGCAAGCTGGTCACTATAGCCTCAGTGTTCAAAGCAAAAATGTGAAAGTCACCTGCACGTCTGTCAACAAAGGAATCTCTTTCTAAATAAAGTATAGTTGCTGTACAGTATTATGTAAGTTAAAGGTGTGCAGAACAGTGACTCACGATTTTGAAAGGCTATATCCATTGCCGTTATTATAAGATATTGGTTATATTCCCTGTGTTGTACACTGTATCTGTGCAGTTTATTAAAGGCATAGTAGTTTGTATCTCTTAATAGGAAATAGTTATTGAGGCCACAAGATACCCACACCGTAGATCATTCTGCAGGTGTTTGTGTGAATGAGGTGTGCTTGAATATGTTCATATCTAAGTCAACAATCGGATGTTACCAACTCCTATTGTTAGGTGATGGACAAGGTGAGAAAAACCTCAGTAAAATATGCTATATGTTTAAAAAACACACAAAATGTTATACAAGTATCCAAACGTGTATACACATGGACATATATATGTATATTGTGTATTTATGTATATCTGTGTGCTAGTCGCCCAGTCATGTCCGACTCTTTGCAACCCCACCATGGCCTGTCGCCCACCAGAATCCTCTGTCCATGGAATGCTCCAGGCAAGAACACTGGAGTGGGTTGTCATTCCCCTCTCCAGAGGATCTTCCTGACCCAGGATCGAACCTGCATTTCCCACACTGCAGCCGGATTCTTTACCATCTGAGGCACTAGCAAAGTCTATGCATATACAGATATATAAATATTATATATATAATTAAACATATTGATATTATGTAGTCAGGAAAGCATCTGCCTACAATGCAGGAGGCCCGGCTTCGATCCCTGGGTCGGGAAGTTCCCCTGGAGAAGGAAATGGCAACCTATCCCAGTATTCTTGCCTGGAAAATCCCATGCACGGAGAAGCCCGGTAGGCTACCGTCCATGGGGTCGCAAAGAGTCGAGACGACTGAGCAACTTCACTTAATGTCTATTTTAATACTCTACTAATATTATATATTGCACGTGAGGATTTCTGTGTGTGTGCGTGCTCAGTCATTAAGTCGTGTCCGACTCTTTGCGACCCCCTGGACCGTAGCCTGCCTGGCTCCTCTGTGCATGGGATTCTCCAGGCTAGAATAGTGGAATCGGTTGCCATTTCCTCCTCCGGGGGATCCCTCTCAACCCAGGAATCAAACCCACGCCTCCTGCTTGGCAGGTCGCTTTTTCACCACTGTGCCGCTTAGGAAGCCCGTAGGACTGGACACTTACATATCCAAGTGATGACAGCAATTCCTCCTGGGAATGCCTAGGATAGAGGCTGTGGGAATGCTGAAAGGGAATGCGAGCCGTACATGTGACTTGTTAATGTATTATTTGGATAATGCACCAATATAGTTCTTACATACTTTAAAATTATAGCACCTATGAGGACCTCACAATAAGATTCTACAAATAATTGGCTTTGTTTCACACCCCTGGGGCTTCCCAGGTGGTACAGGGGTAAAATAATTTGCCTGCCAATGCAAATAGAGGAGACGCAAGAGGCATGGGCTCAATCCTGGGTCGAGGAGATCCCCTGGAGAAGGAACTGGCAACCCACTCCAGTATTCTTGCCTGGAGAATCCCATGGACAGAGGAGCCTGGCGGGCTACAGTCCATGGGGTCGCAAAGAGTCAGACGTGACTGAGCGACTGAGCATAGCAGCAGGACACACACCTGATGCCCACTCCCAGAGAAAGGCATTGAGAGAAACCAAAGTGGAACGAGTGGAGTCCAGAGATAAAGATGGCGCTTATATTTTAAAATATGATTTGTCATCTTCATCTGTCCATTATCAGGTATCTACCCCTACACACACAGCACACAGACACAGACACACACACACACACACGCAAGTCCAGCAAGTGGTCTTAGGGATAAAACCACCTCATAGGCAGTCCGGTCTACTCCCACGCAATCTGGGTCGCTCTGCAGCCCTCTGGGCAAACACTCCTGTGACTCCTCCATCACCAAGGACGCCAGGGGAGCTGACTGAGCACACACACAGTGCTGCGAGGCCATACACACACCCTAACAAGAGAGGAAGACTGAGAACAGTGGACGGTAAGGGGGAAAAGGCAAGGAGAGTAAACATCCCTCTGTACAGTAATTATAACCAGAAGTATGATTTGTACTGGGAGCTGGCATAAATCTCATCGCAATCAGCTCTCCTGATACCAAAACACAGTTGAAAATGAGCTCCATTTAATTCTTTCAGAGTGGGGATTAATTAGGAGAAAAAGTGAACAATTTGGCTTTCCACCTGAAGTGTCTGTAAGCAATGTATGTGTGTGTGTGTGTGTGTGTGTGTGTGTTTAACTGTCTCAACAAATTTTATCCTTTTCCTAAGGAGGCTGCAATAAAAAAATGCAACAAATTGAATCCCCCAAAATATGACAGTGGAGGCGGCCCTGCACCCAAGGCCAGCTGAGCCTGCATAGTCACTCGTGGGCCCCAGGATACCTGGGTGGACAGAGGCCCGTTAACAGCACGCATGCTCAGTGCTGGGAACAAAGGGCTGCAGACCTGAGGTCAGGAGCCTGCTATTTATACTGCAGAAGAAAAAAAAGAGTCACTGTCATTCTCTTACCCTTAGTGACCAGCAGCACCAAAAGAGCCCCCAGCAGAGTGGAGCAGAGGCCGAGTTCTTGGCCTGCCTCTGAAATACGCCATCGTTAATTTTCTGCACCAAATGCCTTTCCTTAGAGGATCTCTGAACGCATTGGCAGGTGAGCACGTGTGTCCCCTGGACGGCTGTCCCTGCCAGGCAGGTGAATATTATCACAAGCACGGGAGTAGGCGTGTGCAGACAGAGCAGGCTGCTCCCAAGTGCCTGCAAAGCAGTTTTTGTTGTGTTTTAATCTGTCTATGTTCACAGGGGCTAGAGCGGCGGCACGGGGCGAAGAGGGCCTTCCCCTGCACAGCCCAGGAAGCGAGCCAGATGTGCAGGCAGAGATGCCCACGGGCTTTCGGGGGGCAGCGCCCAGAGAACTGACTCCAGTTACGGCATCCGCGCCTGCTGTCCTGCACCCCCCAGGGATGGGGCCGCCATGAGCGGATGGGGGCAGTCCCATGTCTGGGTACCTGGGAGGGAGAAAGGGGACACGCCGAGGCTGCGAGCCTCCTCCAGCCGTCTTGTGGTTTAAAAAAGGAGTCAGGGGTTTCCCTGATGGCTCAGTGGCAAAGAATCTGCCTGCCGACACAGGACACAAGGGTTCAGTTCCTGGTCCGGGAAGATCCCACCTATTGCAGAGCAACTAAGCCCACGAGCCACAGCTACTGAAGCCCGAGCACCCAGAGCCCGTGCTCCGCAACAAGAGAAGCCACTGCAGCGGGAAGCTCGCGCGCTGCAGCTAGAGAGGAGCTCCCGCTCTCTGCAGCTAGCGAAAGCCTGTGCAGCAGCAAAGGCTCAGCACAGCCAAAAGCAAATAAATAAACAATTTAACTAATTAATTTAAAAAACAGAAGCCAGACTCATCCAGCCAGGAATCGCTGAGACTGAAGGACCCCTACAGAGAAGAGCCTGGTCCTATAGGAATGAACGGATGGATGAGGAAGCAAAGGAAAATGTATCACATGCAGACTGGCAGCTGCCTCCCCAGGTCCGTCCTGAAGCAGAGCTGTAGCTGGACGCACTCCCGGCCCCCCTTGTGGCTGGGTGCTGCCATGGACTGAGCTCTCACGTGTGGAATGTGGACAGAGGGGACTCGTGTCGATGCTCGTCCAGGCGCGAGCTCCTTCACGTCCCCTTCTCTTCCCCCGTGACCTAGGGCACCAGCGTGCCATGTGATCTAGCTTTGGCCACACCCAAGGTGAAGGCGGGGCAAGAAACGGAAAGGAGCCAGGGTTCCCGTGCGATTGCATGCATCAGAAGGGCCCAGAGAAATAAAACTTTATGTCTGATTTGAAAAAAAGTAAACTCAGTCAGACACGAAAAGAACACACCCAGTGCTATGTCAAACCCGGGGCTCCCGGCCAAACCTGCAGGTGTGTCTGGGACAAGCGAACTTTTCTCTTCTTTCTCTGCCCACCCACCTTGCCTGCCTTTCCCAGCCTGCCTCGCAGCTGGGTGTGGTCACTTGACTGAGTCCTGCCCTGCAGATAGGGGTGTACGTGGGGACTCCATGGAGTCCTCCTTGCTCTTCACCTGGTGAGGAGGTAGAATAAAACATGGGAAGAAGCACAGTAGAGACAGCAGAACTCACTTTGATGCACCTGCTCCCAGCCTACTAGCTCACTACACCTGCCTGGGGCTTCCCCGGTGACTCTGGTGTTAAAGAATCCATCTGCAATGCAGGAGACCTGGGTTCCATCCCTGGGTCAGGAAGATGCCCTGGAGACGGGAACAGCCACCCGTTCCAGTATTCTTGCCTGGAGAATCCCAGGGACAGCGGAGCCTGGTGGGCTACAGTCCAGAGGGTCGCAAAGAGTCGGACACGAGTGAGCTGCTAACACACAACACTTCATCTCCTGCAGAGTCTATTTGCTATAGCAGGTTCTCCTGCCCCTAACCTCACGAGTCTGGAGAAGGCAATGGCAACCCACTCTGGTACTCTGGCCTGGAAAACCCTACGGATGGACGAGCTTGGTAGGCTGCAGTCCATGAGGTCGCTAAGAGTTGGACACAACTGAGCAGCTTCACTTTCGCTTCTCACTTTCATGCATTGGAGAAGGAAATGGCAACCCGCTCCTGTGTTCTTGCCTGGAGAATCCCAGGGACAGGGGAGCCTGGTGGGCTGCTGTCTATGGGGTCACACAGAGTCGGAGACAGAAGTGACCTAGCAGCAGCAGCAGCACCCTCACAAGTCATCCAGCCTGTTCACAGTTTCAGCAAAGAGCATGTGAACTTGTTGAGGACGTGCATGAACGCACTCCTCTGCATGAAAGCGGAATGAGAAGCAGCTCTGAATTTGTGTCCAAACACCAGGAAACACAGAGAGTGGAGAGGGGGAGGCATGAGTTAAAGCTGAAAGGGGACTTTCACAACATGGGATAAACAACAGCATCCCCACTCAGACTTCATTCTCCTCCCCTCTAAACAGGGGGCCTGCACCCTGTGAACGAGCAAGACCGCCCAGCTCTAGTCTCCCAGATCTCCGTGTCAGATTGCAAAGTGTCATGTGGACGACAGAGCATCTCCCATCCACAGTTTCTGAAGCTCTGAGCGGCAGGGCAGGGCTCCGGGGGTCATCAGGATGGCTGAAGGCGCTTCCCCTTCCCCACAACAGGCCCTGCCTGTCCAACCCACCCAGGGGACCGTCTGCCACTCTCATAATGCCCCGGGAGGACTCCGGAGTGCGACAAGCACGGTGAGGCCTTCGCATCATCACACACATTCTCTGATTCTGCCCTTATTGCCTGACACCTCAGAACACCGGAGACCAGGCCATTGGCTGGATTATTTAGCCAGCCCTTCACCTGTTGCTTGAACAACTGCCTCTCCAGCTGAACCTCATGGGCGATGTTACTGAACTAAGGTGCGGCTGCTCATCCCTCAACAGCCTATACTCGAGAGGCGAGCGCTGGTAGAAAAGAAAGGTAGCTTTATTTCACAGGTTGGCAACCGGGGCAGAAGCCAGACTCGTGTCCAAAGGCCAGCTCCCCACTAATTATCAGGGGGCAAGAGCTTTTAAAGGGGGTTTCACTGGTGCACAGGCAGACGGAGGGGCTGCACGCAGACCAGCACGGATCCCTCTCATCTTGCAGCTGGTCTGGTTAGCATCATCCTGATTGTTTTAAAGAGTCGGCCTTCAGTTCCAGGGCTGGTGTGCTGGCATTTCTTTGAGGCCAGTTCTCAAAACTGCGGCAGCCTTCGTCACGGTTACTGCCTGGTCATCATGTCATTAACTTCTCCCACCTGGGGGAGGTTTCAGCATCTAGAAAACTGCTCACAGGACAGGGCCCAGAATATCATGCACAGCTCTTGGGGAGGAGAAGGTCCTTGACTTTGCTTAATGACTCCACTATGATTATTTGGTCTTGTTTGACTCATTCTTGTGCTTCTGCGTTTTCTCAGTTCTCTGATTAAATTTACACTCTGGCTAAAGTTTTTCTACAGACAAGAGGCAGGGGAAGGACACTGTGGCAGGGGCCGGGCGGGGTGCGGTCTGTCCCAGGAAAGTCCACAGGGTCCTGCTCTGTTTTAGTGACGGGAAGTCATTTCCTCTGCAGGTTATCCATGAATTTAGAAGCAATGTAAGGAAAAACTTAACAAAGAGACTTATCAGAGTCGGCCTTCTTATAACTTCTTTATTATACAAAATTTAGAATGAAGATCGTATCTGGGCTCTGTTTGCTTTATTTTTTTTTAATGCTGGGAAAATCCTCAAGGCTCTTGCACGGAGGGTGGTTTGCAAGGCGCTGCTTAGATGCACAGCAGGCGGCCACAGGGCCACAGAGCGGACGGGGAGCAGACACAGATGAACACAAGGGCAAGACCCCTAAGGAGGGCTGCAGTGGCAGGACCCCCCACCCCCACCCCGCCATGGGCCGAGGCTGCACTTGGCTGAGCAGTGGAAGAAAGCTTGCAGCCGCGTTTGGCTCGCCTTTCAGAAATCTGCCCAAGGAAAGGCTGACACTCTTGAAAAAGACAGAGGGCCGTGGTCCTCCCGAGAGCAGCTTAAATCAGCCCATCTTTTGGGAACTGCTGAAGAAGATGCCCAGCCAAGCAGCCTGGACTCCTGAGTCAGGCAGGCAGGGCCGGCTGGTGCCCACTGGGCAGCCAGGGGAGACTGGAGACGCCTCTCCCTGCCCCGGCCCCGCCCAGTGCGTCTGCAGGCTTCACAGGTCACACCATCCTAGGCTCACAGTCCAAGTAGTCCAGGCAGGAGGGGAAGAAGGGCGCAATCTGTCATCCACACAACCAGGACTTCCTCCTTCTTCACGTTATCTTCAGATTTTGTAACTGAGACAGCATACTGGTCAGACACGTAGGCTCTGAGATCATCCCTGTCCTCAACCATTCACTACGTGTGTGACCTCTTACTTGATATCACCTGTGCCGCATGGGCTCATCTCTAAAATAATACCTGCAACAAGACAGTAACAGGGCCTACGCAACAACTACTGTGAGATTATATAACCCAGGGGCTTCCCTGGTAGTGCAGCTGGTAAAGAATCCGCCTGCAATGCAGGAGGCCCTGGTTCAATTCCTGGGTCGGGAAGATCCGCTGGAGAAGGGTTAGGTTACCCCCTCCAGTATTCTTGGGCTTCTTTTGTGGCTCAGCTGGTAAAGAATCCGCCTGCAATGTGGGAGACCTGGGTTCGATCCCTGGGTTGGGGAAGACCCCCTGGAGAAAGGAAAGCCTACCCACTCCAGTATTCTGGCCTCGAGAATTCCATTGGGTCAGAAAGAGTTGGCCATGACTGAATGACTTTCACTTTTTCACTATATAACCCAGTGCATGTGAAAGTGAAAGTGAAGTCGCTCAGTCGTGTCCGACTCTTTGCGACCCCATGGACTGTAGCCTATCAGGTTCCTCTGTCCATGGGATCTTCCAGGCAAGAGTGCTGGAGTGAACTGCCATTTCCTTCTCCAAACCCAATGCATATAAGCACTAAATAGGCCACAGTAAGCACTTATATGTATCCATGGTGATGATGGTGATGATGATGATGTTTTCCTCCAAGAAGATTTGATTTCTCCATCAAAGCTGTTTATATGATCCTTCACTAAGACAGGATGAAGAACAGAGTCTGTAGAAACCCATCAGGGCTTTCTGTTCAGGCTGCTGTGAAACCACACCCCACTGTCTTATTTCCCAGCACATTTTTCTCCTTCTAATTCATAACCACACCATGGAGCAAAGAGGCTTGGCTGAACACCATAGATGCCCCTAGGGTAGCCTGCAGGCTTCTGGGCCAAAGAAAGTTTAATTTTTAAACATTAATTGCCAATGCTGTACAAATTTTAAATTTTCTATAAGAATCCATATTTGCAGTTTATCTTAAAGTACTAGGAGCTCTGGGCACTGGGGATCCCCACTCCCACACTGTGACAATTGGTTAGATCATCCTAGGAAAGGCTGGTGGTCTCCAGGTCACCTTGGCCCCTGCTGCCCACCTACCACTCATCATTTCTGCCTCCTTGGGCTCATTTTTCTTACCTGCTCAACCATGGTGTGCATTGAGCTTTCATTTCAGCCTCTGTTCTAAATCATTTCCGTGATGTATGGACCAGATCAACCTTCTTGAACAATTATGACTATTTGTACAATGAGGAGAAGCATATAGTCTTCAAATTTGAAATATGAAAGTTAGCAAATGGGCAAGGAGATACACATGCTCAATTACTTGAAATTTTTTTATTTTTGCAATTTAGTCTTTAAGGAAATTCTTTACAACTGAATAGACTTGGCTGCAGCGCACAGCACTGTACTAGCGCTGGATGTATTTCCCAGACACACATCATAGTCCAAAGACACTGCATACAGTTGTGCTGGCTACTATTGCATATCCATTTGGCTAGGCTATGGTACCAAGTCCTTTAGTCTAATGCTAGTCCAGATATTTCTGTGAAGGGATTTTGTAGACATGATTAACATCTATGATCAGCTGACTTCAACTAGATTACCCTCCATAATGTGGGTGGGCTTCATCCAATCAGTTGAAGGTCTTAAGAGTAAAAACTTGCTTTCAGGGAAAGAAGAAATTCTGCCTCAAGATGGTAACATAGAAACCATTTCTGAGATTTCAATCTGCTGATCTGACCTACAGATTTCATACCTGCCAGTACCACAGCTGTGTGAGCCAATACCCTAAAATCTCTTTTAAGAAAGAATTTCCTTTCTTGAAGATAGAACTGCAAGACTAACAAAAGTTAGATTCCTAATCTCTTTATGTGCTTTATTGACTATGCCAAAGACTTTGACTGTGTGGATCACAATAAACTGTGGAAAATTCTAAAAGAGATGGGAATACCAAACCACCTGACCTGCCTCTTGAGAAATCTGTATGCAGGTCAGGAAACAACAGTTAGAACTGGACATGGAACAACAGACTGGTTCCAAATAAGAAAAGAAGTACGTCAAGGCTGTATATTGTCACTCTGCTTAGTTAACTTATATGCAGAGTACATCATGAGAAATGCTGGGCTGGAAGAAGCACAAGCTGGAATCAAGATTGTTGGGAGAAATATCAATAACCTGAGATATGCAGATGACACCACCCTTATAGCAGACAGTGAAGAAGAACTAAAGAGCCTCTTGATGAAAGTGAAAGAGGAGAGTAAAAAAGTTGGCTTAAAGCTCAACATTCAGAAAACGAAGATCATGGCATCCGATCCCATCACTTCATGGCAAATACACAGGGAAATAGTGGAAACAGTGGTTGACTTTATTTTGGGGGGCTCCAAAATCACTGCAGATGGTAACTGCAGCCATGAAATTAAAAGACACTTACTCCTTGGAAGGAAAGTTATGACTAACCTAGACAGCATATTCAAAAGCAGAGACATCACTTTGCCAACAAAGGTCCATCTAGTCAAGGCTATGGTTTTCCCAGGAGTCATTCATATGAGAGTTGGACTGTGAAGAAAGCTGAGACCCATAAGAATTAATGCTTTTGAACTGTGGTGTTGGAGAAGATTCTTGAGAGTCCCTTGGACTGCAAGGAGATCCAACCAGTCCATCCTAAAGGGGATCAGTCCTGAGTGTTCATTCTGGAAGGACTGATGTTAAAGCTGAAACTCCAATACTTTGGCCACCTGATGCGAAGAGCTGAGTCATTTGAAAAGACCCTGATGCTGGGAAAGATTGAGGGCAGGAGGAGAAGGGGACAACAGAGGATGAGATGGTTGGATGGCATCATTGACTCGATGGGCATGAGTTTGAGTAAAGTCTGGGAGTTGGTGATAGACAAGGAGGCCTGGTGTGCTGCAGTCCATGGGGTCACAAAGAGTGGGACATGACTCAGGGACTGAACTGAACTGATGTGTACACACACACACACACATACACAAACACACATAACCTTTCATTGGAATTTCTCTGGAAAACCTGACTGATACAAAGACATAACAACAACAGCAAAATCTCATATCCCTGAGTTTAGTCCAGGTGACCAGGCAGCCACTGCCCTTCCAGCTCCGTCATTTCACAGAGGAGGAGACCAGGATGCTGAAAGCACGTGTGCCCAAAAGATGCAGTGACGCCAGCAGAGGTGGTGGTGAGATCTCTCCCAGCTCACACCCTAGCCATCAGCCATCTCCTGAACAACAAGACCTGAATCATGAGCTTCCGCAAAAACACACAGCATTTTGAGAGTAAATATGAGATTAGACACTTTTGCTTAGAGGAAAAAAAAAAAAAAACAAAAAAACACCAGGAGATCCACATCTCTGCTCTGGTTCTATCTCTAACCGGCTGTGTGACCTTAGGAAATTATCCCAAACTCCTGTCTCCAGTCTTCTTATCTGTAAAGTCGCACTGATAACACAAACCCTCATTTAATTCTTGTGGTTTTGAGGATAAAATGAAATATAGATTTGAGGGCACTCTGGACATTTAAAAGGAGATAAAGAGTGTTTTGAAAAGTGGGTGAGAGTATCAAATAAAACAGATAATGACAGTGTTTCTATATATTTTCAGTGCTCCTTCAAGGGATACCTTCAGAACTAGCTCACTTCACTGCTGCAGCCTAGAGATAAACACGGCCTTTGTCTCTCTCCAACCTTGCCCATCACATTGTAAAATTACAGAAGAGAGCATGAAAATTCTTCCAAGGAAAGGTTCACAAGAATCATTTTCTCCTGTATTGAGACATACTTGACTATGCAAAGGCTTAGAGCTTCCTTTCTAAACTGTATCTGACTGGCTTCTGTACTTGACTAGACCTTGAAAGACTGCGGGGTCTGCTAATTTAAAGCATTCACCATAAATTGTTATAACTGAATTCTTGTTTTCCTCTCAAGTCCTCCTGATGAAGGCCGTGATTTATCTTGCCCTAGAGATTTAGCCGAGACTTATAAACTATTAATACAATAAGTCTGGAGTATAGTAAGGAAAAAATATGCCTTTCAAGATGTCCTTTCCTCACCGGGCAGAATCGAGATGCTCATCCTAAGATGTACAAAAACATTGGTCCCCACATTTCAGTCCTTCTGAGGCTGGGCACTTCTGGAATGAACCCAGAGCATAGCACAGTGTGTACCTGGCAAAACCAAACTGCCCTCTAGATGGGATCCTCTCAAGGAAAAACATTCATTAAGCACTTTATTTGATTTCTGTATACTTGAGAGTATTAAAATATGGATTAGAATCTCAACAAGATTCACCCAGTGATACATCAACCTCCCATATTACGTGGAAACAGTTGCCCTAATTTAATGATCTATAAATGATCATATCTGTTTCACAATACAGTTGCCAGTTACTCAGCAATAGTAGCTACAAAGAAATAACACACACGGTAGAAAATTTAGTGTCATGTTAACTGAGCACTTAATATGTTAAGCATTATGTTATTCTCGACACAAAGAACAACAGGCAGTAGGTTTTGCAATTAAGATGTATAGAATCCACTGCAATCCACAAAAACAAATGCCCCGAAAGCACAAAACTGTCCACTGGCGGTGAGATAAGTCCAGTAAAGGTTTTTCTGGATTATGTCGTTTCATAGAGGAAAACAGACAAGTGAACATTTCTTATGTTTGGTGCTAGAATGGGTACGGGGTTGTCATGCCTAAATAAACAAGATCCCGCCCAATTGTAAAACGCCTTGTGGTCAGGCTGGTCAATTACTTTAAGTTCTCTAACTACAGCACAAGCTGAGTGATGATTACCAAGCATGGGATTTGGGCAGAGCAAGGCAATTTCCTGCAGCCTGGGTCCCCTCAGTCTAAATACAGAGGGGCGGGCGATACATCTGGGAGCCTTAGGAGAGTAGCAACATTTAGACAGAGCTGCGTGGTGAATGGAGCCGCGGCTCCCCGTCTGGGTTCACGCTCTCCCTCCAGCGTTCTCCATCTCCACCCCACCCGCCAGATTCCTCTCAACGCTCTTCAGTCCAGGAGTATCTCATCTTCACAGACAAATATTTTTAGATCCTACTTGATGAAAAAAAGGAAGCAACTCCCTTTCCTCACCTGGCCTGTGGCTAGCATGCCGCAGCTGTGGTTAGAGGCTGGACTTACAGGTGGGGTCTACATTCAGTGATCTCAGGTGTGTGTGTGCATGTCTGTCTCTAGTCACTCTGAAACCTAGGTCTTTGCAGGACAGCTCTGGAGATGCACCAAGCCTCTTGCTTGGGCCTCTTAGACCTTGGGCATTTGGCTCCTTCCTTTCCACTGTCTTCCCCTTCCTGCCGCTTCCGGCCTGTGTGCCTGCTCACCCCCCACACACTGGTTGTGTCCTGGGTGCACACGCAGTCCGTCTTACTCTCCACTACCAGTCACACGTGTGCCTGTGGCCTCATCCCCACACACACAGCAGGCATGGACTGGGAATCTTGGAAGGCAGCTCCTGCACACAAGGACAACCGCTGTACTGAGTCTCTGCTTCTGCACTGAACAGCCGCATTTCCCAAATCCATCCAGGTGCACAAGAGAGCACGGGGGTCTGAGCACCTCATCCCAGGACACCCCCTCCTGCAGGCAAGCTCGGCTCAGACCTGCCAGCGCCTAGGGAGGGACCATCGGAACTGCAGCTGTGTCCTCAAATACTAGAAGGGCATCAGGGCCTCCATGAGTCTCAGCTGAAGATTCTGGAACACACTCAATCATATACTATTCTGTTTGCAGCTTGAATGTCTCTAGAAATAAGACAGGATTAACTGTGAGCTTTTTAACCATTGAGACCACACGTGCTTTCTCTTCCCATTCTTTCCTGAGGTAATAATATGCCCTAAAGTGAATCCAAATGAACCTCCTCAATCCCCTTTAATGGCACACCTGCGTATGTATGTACACACGTACCCTAGTTAATATATCATGTTGGACAGGCTTGATTACTGCTGGAACGAGAAGCCCCTACTCTTTGCAGGTGACAATAGTTACTGTTCTTGGGGTAGGGGGCAGGGGGCTTGTGTGGGAGACAGAGATAGTTCTGCATTGAGGAAAGTCAGTGAGAGCTTCCTTTAACTCACATTACACTTTTACATTCTTTAATAAATTTGCATATTCTAACCTTAAAAAAAATCTAGTAAGGCACAGTAGAAAATCTCTCGAGGCCACATGTATCCACCTCAGTATTGATCTTCATGTTTCAAAGTTCCTCTTAAAGGCCATGAAGCAAGTTATTGATCAGGCCAAGCCCAGCCCTCCCCCACCCCTCACCAAGTGATTCCTGACTTACACAGAACAACCACTGTGGGTTTGCTGGGCTTCTTATCCTATGTCCAAAATTCATGGCAAACATATTCATGCATCATCATGCCCCATCCACTCTCAATGCCAAACTGGAATCCACTTTCTCCATCTCTCTCTCCTCTTCTCTCCCCCCCTCTCAAACACGCTCCCACAAAGTCATGCTTCAGTTTCCAGATAAGACAAGAGGAAAGCACGTGGCTGCCCCCAGTCCTCTCCCGCTGTCGTCCCAGACCATAGCAGCACTCCTGCTGGCGACAGAAAAGAGTAGAGCTGCAGCACTGGGACAGGTCTGTTCTTTCATTAAACAGCAATTTATCTGAAAAAATCATGCTCTTTTGCCCCCTGATTCAGATGTTGCAGCCTCAACACCCAGTACCGCTGAATGTGGACACAGGGTCTTCACAGAGGTAGTTAACACACGTGCACACACATGAACATGCGTGCACAAGCACACACGTGCATGCAGGATACACATGTGCGCACACATGCACACTCACGCGTTCACAGGCAGGAGGCAGGAGCACGTGCTCACTGCCAGGTGAACATCCAGGCAGATCAGAGCCTGGGCATCCCAGAACCACTGCCATAAGCAGGGCTTCTCACATCATCTTAGGGACAGTCGGTGGATTGTTCCACAGGCCAGGAACAGCATCCTCCCTGGACCACTTTCAGCACACAGCAGATGCTCATTTGCCTAAGTGGGAGCGCTCTCTGGGCAGGAAGGGAGAACAAGGAGGGAGGGGGAGGGAGGCGGAGGGGAGGGGGTGGGGTGGGGAGGGCGAGGGGAGCGGGGAGGGGCTCAGCCTGGGCTGCACACTTTCACATTTTCTTTCCCCAAACCTGCAGCATCACTGGGCCGACAAGGGTCCAGAGGTCCCCACTCTTAAACGTAAATGCTCTATTACATGTTTAATAAACACGGCTGGCTTCGGGGAAGCAAAATTGCTTTTTATAAACCCGGAAGCTGACAGACGCAGTTTTCTGGTGATAATCTATGAAAACTCCTCTGGGTTCCTTGTTCATTCACCACGTGGCAGGAGCTGAATGGAGCGGGTGTGCGGCTTCCTGACACTAGCAAGGGGTGGAAGGAAAACAGAGCAAGTCATCAGAGGGCACAAGGAGCTCTGAGGGCGGAGCTAAAGGGAGCTGGGGTCAGGGGTGGTGCGTGGGCTGCCCTGCCCTACCCCCACAGCCCTGCTTCCCCCCCATCCTCTGGGGCTAGAAAGCGGGTGCTGGGCACAGTCCTTCAAACAACCACCCCCCACTCCCCCCACCCCCACCCCCACCCCCACCCCACCCCCCGCACCCAGGATGAGGGTCTGGGGTCTAAAGTACTGACTCAATCTGCTATCTGAAATTGCCATGATTGGCCATGCTCTTGAACAGAGTGAATAGTAAAAGTTGTTCAGTCGTGTCTGACTCTTTGCAACCCCATGGACTATACAGCCCATGGATTTCTCCAGGTAAGAATACTGGAGTGGGTAGCCTTTCCCTTCTCCAGGGGATCTTCCCAACCCAGGAATCGAACCGAGGTCTCCTGCATTGCAGGCGGAGGATTCTTTACCAGCTGAGCCACAGGGGAAGCCCAAATGAAAGTGAAAATTGCTCTGTCCTGTCTGATTCTTTGCGACCCCATGGACGTTATAGTCCAAGAGTTCTCCAGGCAGAATATTGGAGTGTGTAGCCGGTCCCTTCTCCAGGGGAACTTCCCAACCTAGGGATTGAACCGGGGTCTCCTGCATTGCAGGCGGATTCTTTACCAACTGAGCTATCAGAGAAGCCCCCTGTTGCAGGCAGACATGTAGGTATAGAATCGCCCTGCCTGACAGGTGGAATGCCCCAGATTGGCAGTAAGACCTTCATGCATTCTGATCTTTAGCTCTTTCGGTATTTGGGAGTTCCCTAATCAACAAAAGAACTTGCCTTGGGCCCTTTTTAGTAAAACTTTATTGGGGATATTTCATGAGGAACAAGGTTGTTACAAAATCAGGATAGTCAGGGAACTGGGTGGCAAATTGAGAGGAGAAAGTCCGGACGCAGGAAGCCCACGGCCGCGTGCGGGCTAGTTCACCGCTGGCATCGCGGCCGGCCTGCCTCCCAGCGGCGCCCCTGCCAGCAGTGTGGGAAGGTCGGCTCTGAGCGCAGGGCTTGTGCACCCTGTTCCGTGCTGACTCGACACAGGGCCTAAAGGAGCAGGCGGAAGGAGATGCTTTGTGTGGGCGGGAGTTACAGGAAGCTCGCTGACCGAACTGCCCTCCCTGGCCAGGCACCTCGGTAACCATTTGCATGGGTTGTTTTATGACAGGAGGTCCTGGTAAGGAACATGGAACTAATAAGCCACCACCCATCGGAATAGTTCAGGAATGTCAAAAGGAGATGCCCCATGTCCGATCACCTCCCAGAGTCCCCCTCTCTGGCTTCCATCTTGGCAGGAAGGGCTGCACAGGAAAGCTAAAGACAACCCACAAACTAACCCCATCGCCATCAAACCCGAGACTGCAAGCCACATGGTAGAGCAGTCCTCCTGGGTTCCGCTACCCTCCTGCTCTCCACCTCCGCACCTTTTTCTCAATAAAATCTCCTGCTTTGTCAGCACACGTGTCTCATTGGACAGTTCATTTCCGAGTGTTAGACAAGAGCCCAGTTTCAGGCCCTGGAAAGGGTCCCCAACAGGAGGGAGAGGCAGAGTAGTACCTGGAGCTGGGCCCCTGAGGTATAGGGATGCATGAGGATCCCTTGTCAGGTGCCCTGCTGAGAGCGGCCCCCAAGACCAGCAGGTGGTGCATCTGAGAACATCAGACCAGGGCCTCCTCCTGACCCTCAGGCTACATCCTGACACTGATGCTGGAAGCCCAGCCTCCTCCGTGCACTCTGGACTCCCCCAGTCACCCCTCCCACAGCTCTTAGTAAATGATCAACACCAGCAAGGGCCCCTGGGGGTCATGAGCCCACGTCCATGGGCTCCTCAGGGAACAGGCATCTTCTGAGTCACCGCCTGGTGTTGCAAAAAGGCTTATCACCTCTTAGGAGGGTTTCAGGCATCCATCGACAGGTACAGTGCACAGGTGAAGAGAGAATTCCTCCAAGTCCCAGAGAGAGAACATGCAGAACCCAGCCTGGGGGCACTGAAGTTCAAAGCGGCCAGGCCTGAAGGAGTGGCAAGCCTTTTCGTAACACCAGGCGATGACTCAGAAGACGCCTGTTCCCTGGGGAGCCCATGGACGTGGGCTCATGACCCCAGGGGCTCTTGCTGGTGTTGATCAAGCCAGCTCCTGGAAGTCAGGGAATAAAGAGGCGTGCAGGGATGGACACGGGGCAGCCACCCAGCCCTCTTTCTGATGGAAACGTGCACCTTGCCCGCACGAGGCTGGATGGAGACTGGGGAAAGGCCAGCCCCTCAGGCACTGCTGGACCCTGAACTGCTGACACAGCATCCCCTCTACCCAGTGCCTTTCCATCAGGGCTTCAGGTTCCCACTGAGGCCTCCTTGAGAGGCTCCTGGCCTTCCACTCCACTCTTCTCTCCAAGCTAGAAGTGAAATACTTGGCTTCAAGGCCTTGCAAGAATTGAATCTTGCTCAGAAAAGGTCAGGGCTGGGGGTTGACAGTGTAGAGAGAAAGAGAAAAAGAGACAGATTTTTATTTAGCTTATTCTTATGTTTCATTCAGAATCTTCAGTGAAAAGCATTTATCTTTTTTGAATAGGGTTTATGGGCCCTGTTTATTTCTAAGAAAGCTCTGTGCCTTCTTTAGCTCTATGGGCAATGACGCTTGCAGAGCTTATCCTTTGAAACCATAGTTGGAGACAATTCCCGATGCCCCCGGCGTGGATGGCAGACACTTGGAGATGACTCAGGCAGCTGTCCATGAAGCTGACACACTTGCTAGGTCCCCTTCCCTTCTCCTTTGATGTGGAGTCCTGCCCCAAGGCCACAGATGCGCATCCTTGTACCAAGGCCACAGTAGAGCCCAGAGCCAAGGTCAGCTCTGAAGCTGACTGAGCTCCTGGGCAACCACGGCCAAAACCCCGCCCACCTCCATCACCAGCAGGCTTCCTGACCCCATGGTAGGCAAAGCCGCCCAGGCCAGTGCTCACCCTATAGCACCCAAACCAATCACCTAACACCAGCCTTCCAGCAGGAATTTTCTTTGTCTCGAGGCTGTAAAAACTGGCTGTGAAAAGCATCGGCTCTCCCTGCTCTGCCAGGAGGTCGGCTGGCTGCGCTCACGTTGCCCACGTTATCTCTGCTTTTGTTCTGAATATATTCACTCCCGTCTGAAGTGCTCTGCATCTGGGAATGCTTTTCCAGCTTGCTTTCGGATGGCCAGGACATTTTACGCATGAAGTCATCCACATGAGGGAGCTGCCCGGGGCTCTGACCTGCTCTGCCCTGCCCAGGGCTCATTGCACGGCTGTGACCTCAGCAACGGGGAGAGACACTCACCCACCGACCTCAGAGGGGCCTGGAATCTCTGCTCCGTTACAGGCATCCCTCACTTTTCCCTGCGGCCCCCACCTCCCCCAAAGACACAAAGGTTGGGGAGCAGATGGGCTGATGCATTTGCTTTAGCGAGAACAGCTCTGCCTTCCCAGTTTGCTCACTGGCAGCACGGGTCACAGGGACGGACCTGACCTGGTATCAGCAGTGGCTGGCCCTAATGACCACGTACTCTCACACTTCAGCCTGACACGCAGGCTGGTGTGTGTCACAGCCCTAATACACACTAGCTCATTTTATCTTCCTGAGAAACCTGCACACAGGACGCAGCTGTAAGACAGCATGAGCCGTCCCGGGGGTGGAGTCAGAGCCGAGAGTTACTCTGTCCATGGCTAACTGCTGGTCTACACTGGACCGTTCTCACGGCAATTTAGTCACTCGTGAAAAACAGACTGTCCCCCTCCATGATCTCTGGGTGTCTCTCCCAAACACAGACCTCCTGAGCAACAAGGACAATGGAAGTTCCAGAATTTCTCTAGCGGGGAGATTTAGGAGCCATCATCCAGCTGAAAGAAGGAGCCAGATGACTTGCCTTGAAGTAACATATGCTTGGAAAATAAATGGCTTTTTCTTAGAGATTCTACAAGGATTGGGGTTGCAGAAATGATTGCACCCAGGGGCAGCAGTGGTGAAGAACCCGCCTGCCAACGTGGGAGACGCGGGCTCGTTGCCTGAGTCAGGAAGATCCTCTGGAGGAGAAAACGGCAACCCACTCCAGTATTCTTGCCTGGAGAAATGCCAGGGACAGAGGAGCCTGGCGGGCTAGCGTCCACGGGGTCACAAAGCGTCAGACACGACTGAGCACACACACCTTCATACCTTCATCACCAGTCATCAGAGCCATTTGGAAAGTGTAAGAGGAAACGGGTCCAGGTAGTAGACAACACAGGTGGGGGACCTCAGCCCCCATCCCTCCCGAACCAACAGGTAATCAGCTGTGGACTGAACCACTTCATCTTTCCGGGAGCCAGGAGTCTCGAGCTGAAAGTCAGGCTTATCTAGTGCAGTCCCATAGAGGCCATTTCACTGCAAAACGGCTCTCAAGTAATTGGCTGCAGAGCAATGGTCTGCGAGGCCTGGATGACTGGTGACATGCCAGCCTGTCTCAGTCCTACTTAAGCCACGGCCAGGGGCTCACATACGGGAATTTCGTGTCCTCAGTCCTCTGCCAAAGCTCAGGCCAACTCTCCAGTTTGGGAGCACGTCAGTGTCGGCTTTCCCAGAGCAGAACTGACTGGTTTTTCCCCGTTTCCTTCTGCGTGCTTTCTGCTTCCTACACACAGAAACTGGCTAAGTCTATTCCCTGGAAGCAGAGGCCAAGAGGCAGGAGGCAGCCAGAGGCTATAGTTCAGTGCTGGTGGAATTTTATCTGTGGGAAGGGGCCACGCCAACTCTCGGCCTAGCTACACCACCAGTGGGGTCAACAGGCATCGGCCTTCTCTGCCCTCTGCGGCTTTGCTGATCCTCGTTATACGATGACTGGCACCGTGTCTTCCCTTTGTAAGAGAAAACTTTATGCCACGTGCCATCCACACGCCCTCCGAGATCCACCAGTTTGCCTAGTATTCTGTGTAGCTGTTGCTTGGTGTCTTTTCTCAGAAGGGCGCGTCAGCAAATTACCTTTCGGAACACAGTGGTGTAACAAGTCTGTGCATGTATTAGCTTTCTCTTTTAAAATCGGGCACAGCTGCTTCCCAATGTTGCACCAGCTTCCGCTGCACAACGAAGTCAGTCAGTTATATGTCTACACACAGCTACTCCTTCCCTCTTGGATCTCCCAACCCACCCCTCACCCCCGGCATCCCATCCTTAAAAAACTAAAAGCTCAGCTACCATATGACCCAAGAATCCCACTGCTGGGCACGAACCTTGAGAAAACCATGATTAATTTAGAAAGACACACATATACACCCCAGTGTCCACTGCAGCATATATTAGCTTTTATGTATGCTTTCCTTACTGGGATGTGGGGCTCCTGAGAGTGAAAGTTTTGTCTTATTCATCTTCGTATCTCCCTGAATCAAGCCCAGGGCTTCTCACATGCACAGAAATGCCAAGCAAATGAATAAGCCATTCAGAGAGGCCAGACTTCAGGAAGGATCCCTAATCACAGCCTGGGTTCAGCTCCTTCACTGTGGTCCTCGGAGACCCCACTACAACTCTCCTTCAAGACTAACCTCAGTGATGGTCTGCTGACATCTGTTTTCTTGCTCGACTGTGAACTTATGTGCTCTGTGAGCCCCAGGCCCGTGTGTCTTTTGCCTGAGGCTCTGCACTGAGCAGGCACTTAAGAAATATTTGTTGAATAAATAAGAGGATAATTCTTGGCAGTCAGAAAGAATGACACACTGCTATAATGCAAGGCTTGTACTCTACAGACTCTGTGTATACCTAGAACATTTTAAGCACTGAGTCCCTATTAACCAATACTAATGAGTCTATATATAACGCACTCTATATAAAGTGTGTGAGTAATAGCACCATTCCTAATTTAATGGATGATGATCTTAATGTACCCTATTCTAGGCAGTGAAAAATAAAAACATTATCAAAAATGATGTCATTCTACCTCTTACTGAGTATATTTTCATTCTGAGTGTAGAGAATTACGATGACATTCAAGAGGAAAAAGAAATGCATTTCACTTAGGAAAAGAGAAAAAAACCTTTGTATTATAAGAGCACACCAACGAATTAAAACCCACTTTTGTGCTGGCATTGATGTATGTTTTAAAAAAGTGCTTTTGTGTCTACAGCCTAAGAATTTTTAATTAAAGGATTTGGCTGGGCAAATTGAGTGTGTCGAACCACCATCACACAGATGAGGCTCAATTAAGCATTCCACGCACTCTGCAACGTGGCAAGTCCAATGACCTCGCAAAGCCTCCTATGTTTAAGAGCAGTCATTTTGGGGCTCGTGGATTTTTCCACCACTCTTTGTTTCGCCTCCTCAAGGAACAGGCCTTGGAGAATAGAAAACAAAAGGTGGAGCTGCAGGAAAGGAGAGGAGAGATGCAGCAGAGGGCGTGCCGCAGGGGCAGCGCTGCTCTCACGGGGACTAAGACCCCTTGGGAAGCAACTCACACACCCACCAGTGATGACTGTGTCGCCAATTCTAACTCATGCTGTTTTTTCTCAACTCATCCATTAGATTTTTCTAGCATCCAGTCACTCAAACGCAGAGAATCTATGCTTCCTTTTGCAAGATACAATGTCATTTTCCTTGCTTTGCTCTCTTAAGACTTAGAGACTTGGTTCTTAGCCCCAGAAACTCGTTTTTCCTAAAAGGATTTGAATGGCTGCTCTAAACATCCACGTGATGCATCGGAGTGCTTTCCTCGCCCACCAAAAGGTGGGCGACTAGATGACAGAATCCTGAAACACGGGGAGTCCCCGATCCCCAGATGTGGAAAGCTCTCATTCCTTGGGGTCCACACATGCCTCCAGCCAGAGAAATCAGAACGGGGGAAGGTCCTTCATAATAGTAAGAGAAGGAGACCCTGGTTGGGAACGCAGAAGCTCTTGTCCTCACGCGAGAACCGGGACAGCCCCTGCAGTCCTCGGTATGCTCTCTGGAACCCACATCACCCTCTCCTGAGGATAACGGAGTTTGCTGGTGGGATATCATCGGTTTTAGCCAAAGGGTGTGCATTCTCACTCCACTGGTTGCGTTGTCTCCAAGGGGCGGCTCAAGCCACTTTCCCAGTAGTCCCCCAGCAGCTCCTCCTGCACAAGGATGAACGGAGCCAACACAGGCATCAGGGTGGATCGGGTGGAAGAAGGAAACTCAAAAAGAGCAAACTGGAGAGGGAGGTGCCCTAAGAGAACTAAGACCCTGACTCCTTGGTCCCAGCGATCGTCAGTTTCTTGTAAGCTTTATGTAATAAACATCATGCTTAGGGCATCCATTGGATCTCCCACCCCACCTCCTCTCTGTGGGGTACCCAGGTGCAGGGCACTCAGGCGCCTCTCTAGACGCCCCATCCATCCTAGGAGAGTCTCTAGAAGTTGAGACAGAGCAGTTTTTTAAAGGCAGGGGATTCTCACCCAGGGGCTTCCCTGGTGGCTCAGACAGTAAAGCCTGCAGGGCGAGAGAGCCGGGTTTGACCATCGGGTCAGGAAGATCCCCTGGAGGAGGGAACGGCAATCCACACCAGTACTTGTCTGGAGAATTCCACAGACAGGAGCCTGGCGGGCTACAGTTCATGAGTCCGCAAAGAGTCGGAGGGACTAACACCGTCACGCTCAGTGCTTTCTCACCAGGACCCACGGCCCCAGACAGCGGCTGTCACACATCCTGGGCGCCCCCGCCCACCCCACCCCGGGGGGGACTCCGCCACCCACCGCCCACCACGCAGGGCCTGGGAGCCGCCTGCGGTGCAGCCCCCCTCTCAGGGCTCCTGGGGGCCCCGCCTTGAGTTTCCCTCCCTGAGAATCATATCGCCTTCCACTTGCTGTCTCAGCTCAGGGGCCAGAGCAAAGCAGCACAGACCAGGGAAGCTTCATCAACAGGAGGTAGTATCTCTCAGTTTGGGGCTCTCCTGTACGCACCTCATGTCTCTTCCTCCCCACGGCAGTGGCAGAAACTCAGCCCCAGGGCTGTGTCTGGCGGCAGGAGATGAGGATGCCATCTGGCTGTGCCCAGGGAGAGCTGGTGGCAACTGGCCACAGGCTTGAGGTCCCCACGATGGTGTCGGACCTGGGTTCTCCAACCTGAGCCAGTGTGGTCATCCAACCAACGCTCCTTACTGACTTCAAGCCGTAACAAAGACCACCTGACCTCACTTAAAACTCTTCCCGTGGCAGAGATGTGGATGGGTCGCGAGACTGTCACCCAGAGTGAAGAAAGTCAGAAAGAGAAAACCAAATATCGTATATTAACGCATACATGTGGAACCTAGAAAATGGTACAGATGAACTCATTTGAAGGGCAAAAATAGACATAGATGTCCAGAAGAAACGCAAGAACACTAAGGGGGAAGAGTGGGTGGGAGGGGTTGGAGAGGTTTGGACCGACACATGTGCACTGTTGGTGATACATATAAAATAGCTAACTAACGTGAAGCTACCGCGGAGCACGGGGAATGCTGCTCAGCGCTCTGCGGTGACCTACTTGGGAAGGAATTTCAAGAGAGAGGGAATATATGATTTTCATTGCAGCACTATTTGCAATAGCTAGAACATGGAAGCAACCTAGATGTCCAACTTGAGAGATGAAGGGATAAAGAAGTTGCAATACATATACATAATGGAATATCACTCAGCCATAAAAAGGAACACATTTGAGTCAGTTCTAATGAGGTGGATGAACCTAGAACCTGTTATACAGAGCAAAGTAAGTCAGAAAGAAAAAGATAAATACCATACATGAACACACATACATGGATCCTAGAAGGGTGGTACTGAAGACTTTATTTGCAGGGCAGCAACGGAGAGATTGGCATAGAGAGCAGGCTCACGGACCTGGGGGAGGGGAGGGGGTGAGCTGCAGGGAGAGAGGAGCACGGAGATTGACACCGCCATACGTAACGGAGACAGCCAACGGGGGATCTGCTGTCTGGCTCAGGAAACTCAAACGGGGGTTCTGTATCCAACCTAGAGGAGCCGGATGGGGCGGTAGATGGGAGGGAGGTACAAAACGGAGGGGATATATGTATACCTACGGCTGATTCATGTTAGAGTTTGTCAGAAAGCAACAAAATTCTGTAAAGCCATTATCCTCCAATTGAAAAATGAGTACACTTTAAAAAAAAAGAAAGAAGGGATAAATGTATACGTATAGTTGATCCACTTTGTGTTACAACAGAAACTGACATAACTCTGCAAAGCAACTACATTCCAATAAAACAGAAGCTCTTCTTAAACTGCCAGGTGGCCCTTGCCTCACTGCCTTGTCTATGGCGGTGCATTATCTTGATATGTGTACCTTGTCCACACTGACTGGTTTATAAGTCTCTAGAAAGCTTGCATCCTCTTGCACGTGGCTGTGATACCTACATATTTTCTGGGAAAAGTTAGAGCTCAGAAGCCAGTATAGACAGGAGAGCTTTTCCCCTCAAGGGAATGGACCCAGTCCAGACTCAACTAAGAGCTTCACGTGACATTACAGGTCTGGGAGCCAAAAGCAAATTCAGGATCGTTTCATCCCACCAGTGGGTGGTTCATCACATGAGCTGGTGAGCAGGAGTGACGTGCGGCACCAGGTCCTCGGAGCATGGGGAAGCCAGCCCTCCCAGCAACGATGCCTCCTGGTTCAGCTCCCGACGCTGGGGGGCTGGTGGGGGCAGGGGTGAGCCGGTGGGCGGGGTTCCCCCTTGAGTGGAGGCCTCAGGTCAAGTGAGGTCAGGCCAGCGGAATGGCTTGGTGGGCACCAGAGGCCCAAGCCAGAGGCAGGGTGAGGGCGCAGGCCTGCCTGGGTCTGGCCGCCTGAGCCTGTTTTCTCACTTGCACAGCGGGGTGCATATTTCCCAGGGTGCCACAGAGCACCACCCCAGTGACATGGATGAGGCCTGTGGCCATTGGCATGCATGCCCAGAGAAGGACAGAGCCTCCCTGAGGGCAGAAAAGGGGACCCACCTGGGCAGGGGCTGCTCTGAGCCGAGCGGGAGGCTGGCCTTCATGCCCAGATGCTCCAGCTGACGTGAGAGGCAGGGGTCTGCGCTGAGCTGAGGAGTCAGCAACGGCTGCACCTCACAGCTTGTCTGGCAGGGGGCTCCCCCTCTCGGGACACGGCCCCCAGTCTCTGACTCACTCCTCCCACCAAGCAAAGCCCGTGTGTCCTCGAGCGTCCAGGTCCCCCTGCACAGGACTCCCGGCTCATCAGGGGCTGTCCCGGCACAGGACATCCGCTGCCCTTTTGCGTGTCTGCGGAGCCCTGACAGGTGATGAGCTCAGAGGGCTGTCCCTGATCGCGGAGTCAGTCCTTCCCAGCAGGACTGGCTCAGCCTTGGTCGGGCCCTCCACCCACCTTCCCAGCGCTCCTCTGATGGGCTGGCCACCTCCTCCCAGCATCCTGCACCTCAGCCAGGACAGCAGAATCTTCCAAACCTAATTTCATCCCCATCCAGACACACAGGCGCTGACACCATGCGTCTACCACCTGATCCGTCGACCAGCATCCACCCTGCCTCCCTGGCTCCCAAAAGCACAAGGGATGTGCCCGCTTCCCTTATTAACAGAGGGTTCTGCAGCAAACCCCACACAGCAAATCGTGTGTGTATAAACGAGACAGAAAATGAGAATGGAGGGCAATGAAAATATCCCCACAAAAGGTAAAGAACCGGCTGGAGGAGGAAAAGATTCGTCTGCGTCATCAAGGGATCGTGTTCTCATTTCCTCTCCGCCCATCAACGTGCCACTGAGCAGCTGGCTCCGTGCCAGCTGTTCAGTGAAGCATCTGAAGAAATTAACTCATGGAAGATGGGAGAAGTGTCCCCAGTGTTGATAAAGACACAGCGAATGTTCTGGCATTGCTTTCCCTTCTCGCTTGGAAGAAGGTAATTATATTTTCAACCCAGACAAAGGTTTATCTGGATAGGCCAGGGCGGGAGCTGGGTGTGCTCCCTGTTTTTGGCAGAGCCCACAGGATGCCCCTCTGTTCCAGGCAGAAGCAGGGCCAGGAGCTGAGACCTCACAAGTCACAACAGGCAGTCCTTAGAGCTAAGTGGGGTCTTATAGATTATCCGTGGGGGAAAAACAAGTTTTTCATTTCCAGCTGATGAAAGTCAGGGTTTTCACAGGTAGATAATCATCAGGGGACAAGGACAGTGATGATGACCTTGGATGGAAACCAGGCTTCCAGGGTCCTGCCCAGCGTCCCTCAAAACATGACGATTGTAGGCTTGGGTAGATTTACAGGGCAGGTCGCCTCTCTGCATGTTCTGGGGCACGTCCGACAAGTGATGCTTCTGGATTGCAGCCAGATTCCAGCCTGTTGGTTCTGGTCCCAGGAGACCACGCAGCCCAGCGTCCTTCAGCAGCCGCCATCTCTCCCCGAATGATGGTTGGAAAAAGGCAAGAAAGTCATCTCTATCAGAAGATGCGTCCCCTCTGTGGATGCTGGTGGCCTAGCCTTTAGGTAAACAAAGTAATAAATCAAAGGCAAGAAGGAACAAAAAAAGAAAATAGCAGGGCTGCTCTTGCCTTCTACAGCTCCCATCTCGTCATCTGTAAGTGATCAACAGCCTGCTCCCTCTGAGGTTCTGCTCAGGGAGCATGTGAGAAGGAAGAGTTTTTCTGCCCGTGTGGGAGGCCAGCTACTCTGGAGTGCCATCAATTAACCAGAACAGGAAGGTCCTTCAGGAGAAGACCAGCTGAGGGGAGATGCGAATGGGCGCCCGAAGGCTGAGGGGCACACACCCAGCCCACTGAGCCACACTTCCTTTTGGACCCTTTCAGGAGTGCCGTTGAGAGGCAACGCCAAGGCCATCTGCCGCAATACAAGTTCAAGATAAATGTATTAAAATTCAATTGTCGTCCAAGGGAAAAAATCATTTGTAAAAGGAACTTGTGTGCTCAGGGTGTAAGAGAAACCATGGCAGGAAGGAAAGGCCGTTACTGACGGCCTCAGAGGACCTCCGCCGGAAGCTGACAGAATTACAATTTAAACAGCTTTCTTCCCATGAAATCCTTTCGTGTGTGCAGCCAAGGACAGTATTTTTCTTCTGAGGACATTTACCTGGAGGAGGAAAAGTTATACTGATCACCATGAGCCTGAAAGGAAAGCAAAACTTCTCTCATTTTGCGACACAGGGAGACAGTGGAAGCTTCCAGAAGGCGTTGAGCTCAGGCAGGAGACTTCTCCTGCCACAGGCTTTGGAATGTCAGACCTCTTCTTACAATGTCACATCTTTCAAGCACCTCCACTCTGATCTTTTTTTTTCTTTCATACATTGTATTTTTATTATTATATTTATTAGTATCATTATATATTATAATTTTTATTTACATGGAGAGTTCTTCTTTGATCAACTATGTCATTTGGAAATGTATTGTTTCATTTTCAAATAATTAGAAATGTGTCGTAATTTTCTTATTGATGTTTAACCTAATTTCACCAAGATCACAGAATATGAACTGTAAAATTAAGTCAATGCGCCAACGTGAATCATGTTCTAATGTATTTCTCATGTCACATGACTTTTCCAAGTATACCTTAAAATATGCGTACTCTGTATTTTTTTTGTTTTGTTGTTTTTGTTTAAGAAAAACAAAATATTTAATGATTAAATTTAGTTTGAGTTATATTTAGTATTTTTATTAATTTATTTTAATTAGAAGCTAATTACAATATTGTATCCACTCTGATCTTAAGTGCTGGCCTGTACTTCCCTTTTAGGAAACGGTTAATATCCTCTTGTAGTTCACAGGGTCTCTCACCCACAGGATGTTAAACACAGTTCCTGGTCATTGCTCGGTGTTCCCAAGACAACAGGGAGGCTCCAAGTAACCAAGGGTGACCTACAGCCTCACAAGGCTGCTTTTCAAGGCCAAACAAGACACACGCAAGAGCATGAGTTTCTGTATGAGAATCACCTCGGATGCAACGCAGCTAATCCTTGAAATGCTGGCCTCTGTTCACACCATATTCTTGGAGTTCCTTTTGGAGAATTGCTTTCAGAACCATTACAGAAAGTTAGTCATGTTCTCCTAAAGCAGCTGGGTATGGGAAGCAGGATTGCCACTGATGGCTTAGCTGAAGCTGCGTTTAGTGATTACTTCCCCATGCCAAGCTCACCACAGTGGCTAGCACTGAATGACCATCTCTTTTTTCACAGATTCAAGATGCTCAAGAGGATGTATCCCCAGGTAAAATGATGCAGCCACTAGGGAAAACATCTGGAGGCTTCTCAAATAGACTAACACCACCATGAAGGAAACTCGCTCAGTCGTGTCCAACTCTTCACGACCCCATGGACTGCAGCCTACCAGGCTCCTCCGTTCATGCGACCTTCCAGGCAAGAGTGCTGGAGTGGGGTGCCATTGCCTTCTCCACCATACGATGCAGCACTTCCATTCCTAGACATATATCTGGACAAAACTGCAATCCAAGGAGATACATGCACCCCTATGTCCATAGAAGCGCCACTCACGATAGCTAAGACATGAAAGCAACCTCAACGTCCACGGACAGATGAACAGATAAAGAATATGTGGCATATATGAATATGTGCAATGGAATATTACTCAGCCGTAAAAAAAACAACAATGAAATAATACCATTTGCATGGACGGACCTAGAGATTATCCTGTAGAGTGAAGTAAGTCAGAAAGAGAAAGACAAATACCGTATCACAGCACTCATATGCGGAATCTGAAATGTGATACAGATGGACTCATCTACAAAACAAAAACAGACTCACAGACATAGAGAACACTCTTGTGACCGCCAACAGGGAAGCAGGCAGGGGAGGGACGGAGAGGGAGTTTGGGGTTAGGAGATGCAAACTGTTACATACAGAATGGGTAAAAAACAACATCCTACTGTCTAGTACAAGGAACCATAGTCAACGTCCTAGGATAAACCACAATGGAAAAGAACACAAAAAAATAATGTGTGTATGACTGGATCACTTTGTTGCAGAGCAGAGACTGACACAACATTGTAGATCAATCATACTTGCATAAGATGCATTTTTTGAAAAAGAGCATATTCCTAGAATATACAGGCACCAAGGGTGATCGCACAGGCTGAAGGCTGCCTCCCAGAGCTGCCTAGGGAATGGCTTTTGGGCTGATTAACACTGGAGGGTTGGAGTGAGAGGCAGCAGGTGGGGCCCTGATGGGTCATGCTTTGAAAAGTCTGCTGGGACCACAGGTCACTGAAACCACTAGGAGAGAGCGGCTGCTGAGCCTGGAAGTCCTGCCATCTCCCCTGAAGACAGTGGACCCCGCGGCTACTGTGACTCCACGCTGTGTAAAGTGAAGACGGATGACATGATCGCTTCCTTCTGTCTTGCTGTAGGGAGAGATGTCTTCCCTGATGGCTCAGTGGTAAAGAATCTGCCCATAATGCAAGAGATCCAGCTTTGATCCCTGGGTCAGGAAGATTCCTTGGAGGAGGGAATGGCACCCCCACTCCAGTAATCCTGCCTGGAGAATCCCATAGACAGAGGAGCCAGGTGGCTACAGTCCATGGGGTCGCAGAGAGTTGGACACGACGGATGACTAATTGTGCACACAGGGAGGTAAGTACTGGAACAGGGGATGGGGAGGGTAACCGGCTTCAGGAGCAAGGCAAATAGAGAGACTGGGACACTGTCTCCCGTACTGAGTGTCTTGACTTCAAGACTGACAGATGGTCCTAAACGGTTGCTGCAAGTTGGGGCCAGCAATGATTGTAAAACTTTTGCTCCATTAACAGACAGTTAATTACTCACAGCTGACTAGTAGTTACCCAGTTTCTCCAACTTTTCAGACAGCTAATGCTCTAGAGTTTGAATCCTCATCAACGCATTATAAGGAAAGACCCAGGGACAGGAACTCTCCTCCTGCTGCTGCTGCTGAGTCGCTTCAGTCGTGTCTGACTCTGTGTGACCCCATAGACGGCAGCCCACCAGGCTCCCCGTCCCTGGGAGTCTCCAGGCAAGAACACTGGAGTAGGTTGCCATTTCCTTCTCCAATGCATGAAAGTGAAAAGTGAGAGTGAAGTCGCTCAGTCGTGACCGACTCTTCATGATGCCATGGACTGCAGCCCACCAGGCTCCTCCATCCACGGGATTTTCCAGGCGAGAGTGCTGGAGTGGGGCGCCAGTGCCTTCTCCGACTCTCCTAACATCCCCAAATAGCCACCTTCGTCATGCCGGGCTCATTATAAATGTTCAGCGGCTCCCACTGAGACAGAATGAAACAATCTCTTTGACTTAGAATTATGGAATATGAACAGATAATTCACTTCAGAGTAAGTAATGGAAATGACTAATACATTTATGGAAATTCATCCTAACTGACAATCAAATAAATTACAATTTAAATAGTAATTCCACACACACACAAAAATCATTTTTAAGCTGGTCATGATTTAAAAATTAGTAACAGAGAGACTAGATCATTCCCACCTGCTGATGGTGAGAAAAACCCTGATTCCCTTCTCTAAAGCCATCTGCAAATGTCACCAAGAGCCTCTCAAGTCTTTCTGTTTTCTCCAAGGCTCTTCCCTTTATCCATTGTGCCTCCTTCACCAGCTCATCCATCTGAAGACTAAACGTACCATCTACTTGCTGATGGCTCCTGGGAGACGGACACACGCGCTTGTCTGGGTTTGGTTTGTTCATTCATTCTTTGTTTGGTTTTTATGTTCCTCATATGGATGAAATCATATGGTATCTGTCTTTATCTGTCTGACTTATTTTTACTTATCATGATACCCTCAAGGTCTGTTCATGTTCTTACAACTGGCAAGATTTCATTCCTTCTTTACAGCTGAGTAGTATTCCATTCTGTGTGTGTGTGTGTGTGTGTGTGTGTGTGTGTGTGTGTGTGTGTGGCGTCTTCTTTACCCATTCATCTGTTGATGGGCACAGGGTTGTCCCCACATCTTGGCTATTGTCAATAATTCCAGCACCAATCTTGACGTCATCCACTTCACCTCTTCACATCTCACCCCCGCCCCATGTCTAGCTTGGTTCAGTTCAGTTGCTCCTTTGTGACCCCATGGACTGCACCACGCCAGGCCTCCCCTGTCCATCACCAACTCCTGGAGCTTACCCAAACTCAAGTCCATTGAGTCTGTGATGCCATCCAACCATCTCACCCTCTGTTGTCCCCTTCTCCTCCCGCCTTCAATCTTTCCCAGCATCAGGGTCTTTCCCATTGAGTCAGTTCTTTGCATCAGGTCGGCAAAGTGTTGGGGTTTCAGTTTCAGCATCAGTCCTTCAATGAGTATTCAGGACTGATTTCCTTTAGGATGGACTGCCTGACCCCAAATCCTACTTTCCATACCCGAGGACCACCTATCTCATCTGAGCCGCCATCAGTCACTTCTTGGCTGAATTACACAAAGAACCTCCAGGAAGATATCCTGGGTCCACCTTCCCCCAATACAGCCTCTTCCCAGCACAGCAGACAGTGTGATCCTGCAACAACCCATCAGATCACATCACTTTTCTGCCCAAAGCCCTCCCACCACCCGCCACCCTCATCTCACTCGAGGAAAAGGTGCCAGAGCCTAGAAAACGGCCCTTCAGGCTTCCTCCGCCTCTCCTACAGGATACCTCTCCAATCTCTCTTCTGCCCCTGCTGACCTTCCTCCCAACAAGCGCCTTGCTGCTTTGGGCCCTGCTCGGGCTGCCCCCGCATGGACTCGCCCACTAGGCCGGCCTGTTTCTCAGCCATGCCCTTAGAGCCAGGCTCTTTAAAAGAAAAGGCCTGGGAACAGTTTAATATGGAATTAATGGACGTCTTCCCTGGGGGCGCCGTGACTTCTACTTTCTCTATTGCCCTGATTTTCTAACTCATCCACAATAAAAATGTGTAAGAGCACATTCATTTTAAAGACCATGTGATGTCCGTCTTTTCACGTACTCAGCAACATAACTGCCATGTTTCATGGGGACCCAAGATTCCCAGGAGATGTTATAATGAACTAACTCAAGTTGGATTCAAGATCTCATTTGTGAAATGCAAAATCCCACACTACACATGTATATGTGTGACAGGGGAAAAAAGAGTGGCCACCGAAATATAAAGGGTGATATATATCAGCATGACAGAATTTCAGGTAAAAGTCTACTTTGGAATCTCTTACAATGAGATACAGGTATGTACACATTATTTTGCAATAACGGTTTTCAGTAAAACACATGAATTTCTCCTATAAAATAAAAACGTACACCCAGAAACATTTTTGGAATAAAATATTCTTAGTTTTCTAACTTTTATACTGGAGTACGGTTGGTTGACAATATTGTGCTCATCTCAGGTGGACAGCAAAGCAATTCCCTTACACATATGCATATATCTACTCTGGTTCAGATTCTTTTCCCGTTTAGGTTATTACAGAATATTGAGTAGAGTGCCCTGTGCTACACAGTAGGTCCTTGTTGGTTACTACTTTAAATAGAGTAGCGTGTATATCTCAATCCCAAATCCCAATTTATCCTGCCCCTAATCCCCCTTCCCCTTTGGTAACCATACATTTCAAAAACCTTTTTTTTTTTTAAATCTGCATTTTTCCAGTGGACCTGGGAAGAGCTATCTGTTTAAACAGTGGAATGCGATATAAAGAGAAATAGCAAATTCTAAATCGCAAATCACTTCTCCAGTCCCTGTCCAACAGCCAGGCCATATACTCAAGACATACTCTCAGGTTCTTTGCATCAAAGGTAAGGAAAAGACAGAGGAGGAAAAATAGGTAGCTAACTTCTGACACTTCCTTTACTCCTTGACCAAGTAACAATGACCTGTCGACTTCCATCAAACCTCCCCACGTCAGACATCTGAACCACCTAGATAAAACACACCACCCATCCTCCAAAACCAAATGCGATGGAGAAAAATCCAGCCCTTCTGCAACAAAGGCAGGAAGGACCGGCATTCTCCTCCCCCTGTTGAATTCACAGGCTCCTTTCCCTTTTACTTTTCTACTCTTATTTATTTTTGGCCGTGTTGGGTCTTATTTGCCACATGCAGCTCAGCAGTGGGGGCATGCAGGCTGAGTTGCTCCATGGCATATTGGATCTTAGCGCCTCAACCAGATATCAAACCTGCATCTCCTGCACTGAAACCATGGAGGCCTTCCCGCTAGATAGCCGGCGGAAGCCCCCGCTGCCTTTCTCCTTTTAATACTAACCAATCTTCTCACACAGTGATCGTGTATCACGTGTGCTTTACTCTCTGTCTTCTCTATTAGAATATAAATGTGATTTCAAGCAATTTGCAGTAGAATCTCACAAACGGATTCCTGCTCTGATGTGAGTTACTTGTACAGATGAGCACAACAGGCTCACAGGTAGAAACACGGGCCTGATTGCCAACAGGCAGCAGAGGACATCAGGACCTAGGAGCCATGACTCAGAACTGAGGCCAAAAATGCTCCAAGCACGGCTGGTGCTCCCTAGGGGCTTGATAACTTTCTGGTTGAATGAGTGGAATGCTGAGTGCAACTGGAGAGGTGACAAGGAGGCAGATTTGGTCATGAATGGCTATTATGGATGTTGGGAGTTTTCCCCTGAGAAATCCCAGAGACGTCAGGAACCTGCTGTGGTTAGAATGGACTGACGAAGAAATCCATCACCGATGGACATCCGCAGGGACACCTATGATACAACAGGAAATATACCAGACACTTACAAACTCACCAGGTAGCAAATGGGAATATTCAGTGAAGGAAAGTTATGACCAACCTAGACAGCATAGTAAAAAGCAGAGACATTACTTTGTCAACAAAGCTCCGTCTAGTCAAGGCTATGGTTTTTCCAGTAGTCATGTATGGATGAGAGTTGGACTATAAAGAAAGCTGAGCACCGAAAAATTGATGCTTTTGAACTGTGGTGTTGGAGAAACTCTTGAGAGTCCCTTGGACTACAAGGAGATCCAGCCAGTCCATCCTAAAGGAGATCAGTCCTGGGTGATCATTGGAAGGACTGATGTTGAGGCTGAAACTCCAATACTTTGGCCACCTCATGTGAAGAGCTGACTCATTTGAAAAGACCTTGATGCTGGGAGGGATTGGGGGCAGGAGGAGAAGGGGACAACAGAGGATGAGATGGTTGGATGGCATCACCAACTCGATGGACACGAGTTTTAGTGAACTCCAGTAGCTGGTGAGGGACAGGGAGGCCTGGTGTGCTGTAGTCCATGGGGTCACAAAGAGTCGGACACGACTGAGTGCCTGCACTGCACTGAACTGAAAGAGGAGATGCTTTAGAGTTTGTCAGGAAAGAGGCTCAGAAAGATGAAGGAATCTGCCTTAGGTCACACTAAGGTCCATCGGGCTGGATTACGCTCTTAATCAGAACCTAGAGCTTCATTCAGCAAGGGCTTGACCAGCCCTCTCAGGGAATCAGAACCCGCCCTAAGCTCCAACTATGGCTCTTTGCCAACCCTCAGCACCGCCCCCAGAAGGTCTATCATCCCCCTGGGCCAGTCTGTGGGCTCTGTCGTCACCTTGGACCCCAGAGCCCTAGAATGATCATATCAGGAGGAGCTAAGCAGGTGACAAGGATAGTGACATCCTCAAGGCCAGAAGCTTTCTTGACCGCCCCACCGCACACTTGGGGCACTCCCACCAAATCCTGGTGCCCAGGACCCTGACTTCTTGAAGGATCTCCGGGTAGCCCCCTAGCCTACAGACAGCACTGGGTGCCACTGCTGGGCTGACTGCACGCAGCCTGGCTTGGGGGTGCCCACCTGCCCGGAATACCTGCCTCTGAGCCCCAGGCTCTTTGCACCCATCCCTCGATGACTCAGACCCACAACCAGCAGAAGGTCCATTGCCTGTCAGCCTCAGTGGTGCAGCAGTCACGGGCCCAGTGGTTCTTCCACTTCTCAAGGCACGGATCCAGAATCTGGGCCACACGTCCAATGCTGTGATTGCTAAACAGGGAAGGAAAGCCCTGGAAAGGGCCCAGAGAGCTGAGAGCTGAAGAAAGATCTCCAAGAGAGGAAGCTGGCTACAGGGAGAGAGAGATGGCTTACTAACAACTTCAATCTGAATCAAGGAATATGTGTACATATCGCACATATATACATGTATTATATACATACATATATGTGTGCCTGCCTGCTAGGTAACTTCAGACGTGTCCAACTCTTCACGACCTCGTGGACTGTGGCCTCCTAGGCTCCTCTGTCCATGGGGATTCTCCAGGCAAGAATACTGGAGTGGGTTGCCATGCCTTCCTCCAAGGGATCTTCCCGACCTAGGGATTGAACCTGTGTCTCTTAAGTCTCCTCCATTGGCAGGTGGGTTCTTTACCATTGGTGCCACCTGGAAAGCCCCATACACATGTATGTTTTCCAAACATGTAAGTCATATATGTGTATATTATAAATATGGACTATTTGTTTAAAACTCCTTCTAGTAATGGTTTATGTTACACATGAGAAAACTGAGGCTCAGAGAAATGAATGACTAGCCCTGGGTTATCCAGCTAGTAAATAACTGTATACAACCTTATGCACAGATTCAAAAAGTTTGGTGATCTAGAAACCACGGCATGACCAACCTAGTATTTATGTTTGAAGCTCCAGTACTTTGGCCACCTGTTGCGAAGAGCCAACTCATTGAAAAAGACCCTGATGCCAGGAAAGATTGAAGGCAGGAGGAGAAGGGGGTGACAGAGGAGGGAGATGGTTGGATGGCATCACTGACTCAATGGACATGAGTTTGAGCAAGCTCTGGGAGTGGCTGACGGACAGGGAAGCCTGGCGTGCTGCAGTTCACGGGGTCGCAGAGTCGGACACAACCCAGCGACTGAAAAACGACGACGACTCTCTTGGATCCCATCGCTCCTTCTGTGAGGATCTTAAGGAGACTCCCTGATGATCCTCTGAGAGCTGTGAGAAGGACCCCCTCCCCGCCGCTCACCCCCCAGTTTACTCCCCACAGAGGTGATGCAGATCTGTTCTGTCCGTGAAGACGTCTTCTCTAGGCTTTTGAACTTCTGTAGAGAGCATCAATCCTTAGCTTAGTGCAGTCGTCTCATATGGTTTATATTCAAAATCAGACACACATAATCAAAGTGGCATTTGCCACTCTAAAGCTTTAGGACGCTGTGTTCACCTGGCCCGTTTTCTTAGGAGACAAGTCTTTCTAAATAATTTTCACCATAAAGAGATGCTGGGTGTCTAAGTATTGGTCCCCTAGTCCTCTGAGTCTGGTCATCTCGAATGCCTTCATGCTCCCTTGCCACTTGGGAAGACTTCTCTGCCTGGTTGGCAGCATCTGACGTCATCCTTCCTTCCTTCCACACTTGCAGGGAAGTCAAAGACCATTTGTAGCACCGGCTCCTATAAATCAGTGGCGTTGGCCACTTTGAAGGCAGCCTGCTAGTCCCAAACTCTTTGGAACTGCTGATGTCAGAGACTGGGGATTTCTATGCCTCACTTGTGACCTGCTAACTATAAACTTTCTGTTCCTGATTGGATCCATCCAAAGCCAGGACACCTAGAACCAGGAGCGTCTCATCTTGCAAAGCACTGCCCCCCTGCCACCAACACACACACACAGACACACACACAAACACACACACAGACACACACACACACACACCCCTGCAGAATCTTCTCTGCAAGGTGATATTTCTGCTCTGACAAATGTTTTATCACGTTTCATCAAAACTGAGAGATCATTGGCTGAATAGGAATTCTCATTTTTTGGACCACTTATAAAGAAAAAGTATTCCCAATTAAAATATGACATACCATTATTTCTGAGAGACACCATGATATTAAAGATATAAAGACACGTCAATCATGTGCATCTGAGACCTGAAGAAATAGTATGACATCAGTGATCAGCAATGGCTGGGAGAGATGCTTTTATTTTCAAAAAACAAAAGCAATGCCACCAGGCTCCACAATTTGTGTGTCCATAGTGGGGGTGGGCTACCCAGGTAGCTCAGTGGTGAATCCGCCTGCCAATGCCGGAGACATGAGTTTGATTCCTGGGTTGGGAAGATTCCCTAGAGGAAGAAATGGCAACCCACTCCAGTCTTCTTGCCTGGATGATCCCATGGACAGAAGAGCCTGGTGGGCTACAGTCCGTGGGGTCACAGAGTCAGGCACGACTGAGAACCACACACACACATGCAGGTGGGGGCGGGACGTTTCCACCTCAGTCATTGATGACTCCTACCCCTGGGCTCCCAGTGAAGACCAGGATCCTAACTGACCCAGAGTCATGGTTCGCAGGGCTGCAGTGTCAGAAGGCAGAGCTTTCTGCTTCCCGGTGTAGACAGAGCTGACGGCAGGTTCCGTCACAGCTCTGCTTTTTCATGTTTGCTCGCCAGGGACACAGCTGGGTGTGTAAACATGGCCACAGCCTGCTCCTTGCTGCTGGTTGTCCCTCTCCCTGGCAGGCACACTGGGCTGCTGGAAAGTTGGAAAGGAACAGAAGGACGTGGGAGTCTGTCCCTAGCCAGGTGCCCTACGTGCTGTGCCCGCTTCCAGCATTCCACTGCAGATGCTCAGCTATGAATAAAGTATCTGAATTTCCACTCTGCCATTACTCGTCATGTGCTCTGCTCACCTGCAATGAAACCAAGGGGTCTCCTGAAGCCTGAACGATGTGTGACCTCTCTGTAACAACTTCCAGAAAGAGCCAGAACCACAGGCTGCTTGCCCGGGGCGGACGCCTCCAGGTTTCCTTCCATTTAACAGTATCGGGCTTGCCCTGGATTTATTTTTCTGTCCTCATTTCTTTTGCTCAAATAATTTGGTGTGCAGGTTAAATAATGTGTGCATGTTAATTCCATGGAGTTGGATGGGTGTTTTAAGCTGCACTTAATCCTTTTTGGAACAATGGAATATGACTGGAGAAGACTCTTGAGAGGCCTTTGGACAGCAAGGAGATCAAACCAGTCCATCCTAAAGGAAATCAGTCCTGATTATTCATTGGAAGGACTGATGCTGAAGCTGAAGCTCCAACACTTAGGCCATCTGATGGGAAGAGCTGACTCACTGGAAAAGACCCAGATGCTGGGAAGGACTGAAGGCAATAGGAGAAGGGGGTGAGGATGAGATGGCTGGATGGCATCACTGAATCAGTGGACATGAGTTTAAGCAAACTCCCGGAGATAGTGAAAGGACAGGGAAGCCCGGCATGCTGCTGTCCATAAGGTTACAAAGATTCAGACATGACTTAGCGACTGAACAACAGCAACACGTTTTTATATAAAGATAAATCTAGGATGTCAGAATGTCAGCACTTGAGGCATCTGCAATCAGGCAGGATCAGTTAGGCTGTGCTGCGGGAACAATCCCCTCCCAGAGGGCTTGCTTCCGGCTCTTGCTCAACGTCCATCAACACTGTGGTCAGCAGTGGTTCCACCCAGGGTCATCTCCACCCTGGGGTGCAGGCTGACAGCACCGCCCCCGACCCAGACAGGTGCTGATGGCTGATCTCCAGGCAGGAGAGGAGAGACGCAGAGAGGTAGACCCAGGCTCTGAACGCCTCTGTGTAGAAGTGAAGCCATCCCTCTCTCCTGCGTTTTGGGGATTAATACCAGCTGTGTGGCCGAGCCTATGGAGCCAGGAACTGAATGATTGTGAGCAATCACAGATCACTTTGCTGTGCCCCTGAAACACTGGAGACCAACTCTACCGCAATAGTGAAGAAAAGAGCAGCTTGGTGAACAACAGAAAATAATCAATCAATCAATCAACAAACAACTTTCCAGAGCCCCTCAAGATCCTGTGGGCAAACACCACTCTTTAAGCCCCCTAAAACTCAGTTTTTGAAACTGAGAGGGGACTCCCTTGGTACATTTCACTTAGCAGTGGACTTGGTGACACTTGGTATTAATATTGAAAACAGCTAAGATCAAATGACCACCAACATAGGGACTGAGGTGAGGACCCATCCTGGTGACCTGGGATCTGGAGCATCCTCTTCCAGAGAACACAGGTCCTCCCCTCCCTTCCCCTCTTCTCCCCTCCTCCCCCAGTCTCCTTCCATATGGGCAGGGCATTTGGGAGTGGTAAGTGCGATCTATTACATTTAAAATGGATAAACAAGGCCCTGATGTATAGCACAGGGAACTATATCCCATCTCCTGAGATAAACTGTAATAGAGAACAATATGAGAAAGAATGCGTACATGGAAAACTGAGTCAGTTTGCTGTAGAGAGAAATTAACACAGCACTGTAAGCCAACTTACTTAAATTAAAAAAAAAAAAAATCACCCTCTTTTCTTGCCTTGGTAGAAATGGCCATATGACTAACTATTATGATCAGTCATTTTAAGGCAGCGCAAGCTATTCAGCTGAAAGGAGTCTTTAATGATAAACTGCTTTCACAATTTTATAGTAAGGAATAATGAAGAAATCTTCAAACAAGCTATTTAAAATGATATTTCACTCTTTTAAGTGTCAGTCTCCACAACAAAGAACCCTAAGATCCTATTGTACAGACAAATAAGACATGATAATTTACAATTGTTATTTCCGGAAAATGGTACCTGCCACACTCCAGTGGGGGGATAAACACAACGTGCTATTTAGCGCAACAGGTCTGTTTACGAGACCCAAGGGTACCAGAGGAAGTGTGCTCTCACTGGTTTAAAACTACAACTAATATATCAGACCCACAGCCTGCAGCCTTTCATAACTCTTCCAGGCTGACAGGAGAAACATCATGAATGATCAAATAAGATGTTAGTATGAAAGTGTACAATTTTTCAAACTGTGCAACTAAAGGTGTTAAAATTGAGGTGTCAAAATCTTGGAAAAATCTTTGAAATTTTTATTTTCCCGTCACTAGAAAGATAAAAAGCAATTTATATGTTTGCTGAGACTTAAGCCTGGTGCAGCTGGAAATGATGGAAATATGAAAGATTAAAACAACAGCACTGTTTTTAAGCAGGAGGCTTAGCCCGCTCTTAGCACACGGACGGGAACAGTCCTATATAACCCACTGAAGGTCCCCGAGTCTGCAGCAAGGTTTCCTCGATCTTCTCTGAATGGAGGTACTGAATTCGCATCTTCCCAGAGCCTTGACACGCCTGGGGGAGCCCGGTGTCTGGGCGGGGGGAGAGAGCCGTCAGCCACTTCCTAGCTGTTTCCATGCTCCTCGAGACCTACACCCTCAGCGCCCGGTCCAGACAGATGGGAAAGGTTGGCCTCAATGGCCTATTTGTAAAACAACCAGGGGTTTAAAATTTCCTCGAGGCAACAGGCAAGTCTTCCAGTTTGCACTGTCACACGCTGAATGGATTTAAACATTGGCGTTGGCATTCCTTCCCTAAGTCGTATCTGACTCTTCAGTGCGATGGACTACAGCCCTCCATGCTCCCGTCTCCCACCATCTCCCAGGGCTTGCTTAAACTCACATCTGTGGAGCCGGTGGCGCCATCCAGCCACCTCATCTTCTGTTGCCCCCTTTCCTCCTGTGTTCAGTCTTTCCTGGCATCAGCGTCTTATCCAATGAGCTGGCTCTTCGCATCAGGTGGGCAAATTATCTGACACTGGTGAAACTCAGGAAGAGGGAATCTCTCATCCAAGCAGCTCTTCCCTCCCAGAATAGATACCCCCTGACTCCCCCATGATGGGCAGGCGCCCTAATCCCCAGGCAGTGAGGTGCAGGGGACTCTTTGGGGAAACCTGTCTGCCTCACCAAACCCTGGGCCCTGGAAGACTCGCTGCTTAGAGGGCAGCTGAAAGATCCGGCAAGGGCCTCACTCTGGGGTTTGCTAGAAATGCAGAAGCTCAGGCCCCACCCCAGACCAATTTTAGCAAGACCCATTTTAGCAAGATTTTCAGATGAGCCCAATGCACATTTCAGTCAGAAAACCCTGGGCTAGTTTATTCCACTAGCCCATCTGTGATGGCAAGTCAGTGATGCCTCATCCATGGTCTACATGGAGACAAAAATCAAGCCCCAGGATCCTGGAGTGGGTAGCCTGTCCCTTCTCCAGCAGATCTTCCCAACCCAGGGATTGAACCGAGGTCTCCCACTTTGCACACGGATTCTTAACAAGCTGAGTCACAAGGAAGCCCCAGAATACTGGAGAGGGTGCCTATGCCTTCTCCAGGGGATCTTCCCAGCCCAGGAATTGAACCAGGGTCTCCTGCGTTGCAGGCAGATTCTTTACCAACTGAGCTATCAGGAAAGCCATCACATGTCACAGGAGTCAGCAAAGATGCATAAGTCAGAAAAGAAATTTCATCAGAAATTTTTTTCTTTAAACACACACACCCAGGGTGCACTCATATAGTAATAAAATGTACAAAATAGAAGGTAAATATGTTCATTCCTTTCTGTAGATTTGAAAGTAAGAGCAAGTGTGAGATAAAGGCAGCCCTTCACTCTGACAAATACTTGAAAATAAAGGAGAGGACCTATAAGGGAAGAAGACGTGTCAGACTGTTCAGACCCCACCGGTTCCTAGAACACGTGTCTTTGGAATCATGAATACAGGAGACAGTTATCCCAGAGAGACAGCTCCTGGTGCAGGTAAGAGGCTTACTCATGTTTACTAATTTCACTTTCTCAAATTCTGATTAATCCTTTAGAAGACATGTCTAAAGATACTATTGGCTTGTAGTTTCAAACACTATGAGGTAGTGTCTTTTACCAAAACTACAGAAAGCAGCCCCGGGATCTTGTACCTAGGCAGCATGGAGTCGAGCGGGTCCAGGTGGCCAAAGCCATGGTCCCCACCCAGCACCAGGGGCCGGTGCTGCCTCCGTCTGCTTCATCCCCCCACCTAAGCGCCATCCCCCGGGCCTGGCCCTCCTCAAAGTGCATCTCTACCTTCAGGTCGACCCTTAACCCTCTCAGTTCCCACCTACCTAACTTTGAGTTGTTGTTGTTTAATTGCTAAGTCAACTGTTTCGTGACGCCATGGACTGCAGCCCACCAGGCTCCTCTGTCCTTGGTATTATCCAGGCAAGAGTACTGGAGTGGGTTGCCATTCCCTCCTCTGGGGGATACTCCCAATCCAGGGACCGAACCCTGAGTCTCCTTCATTGTGGGTAGATTCTTTACCACGGAGCCACCAGGGAAGCCTTAATTTTGACGCTAGAAAGAAAAAAACTTCTCTGAAAAAGACCTTGTTAAAACTCTTGGCCAGTCAAAGAAGAGTGGATACGATGTAACCAAGCCGCTTCCAGGAGAGGCTGGCTGCACTGACGTCCGCCGGAGAGACGAGAGGAAGACACGCCTGGTGTCAGGAATGGGGCGGGGGGTCATCCAGGACACCCTGTTCTCGGACAGCCCTGAAGAGGCCAGAAAATGGTCCAACATCTTGACCTTTTATGCAGTGGAATCACTTTGGACACGCTCATCGTACGTCTGGGTGAGTGCTAAATCACTTCAGTCGTGTCCAACTCTGCAACCTATGGACCAGAGCCCGCCTGTCCATGGGATTCTCCAGACAAGCATACTGGAGTGGGTGGCCAGTTCCTCTTCCAGGGGAATCTTTCCTACCCAGGGATCGAACTCCTGTCTCTTACATCTCCTGCACTGGCAGGCGGGTCTTTACCATCAGGCCCACCTGAGAGGTCCCCGCTGTGTGCTTGGCTGGTTACTATAACACTGGGGAGGGGTGGGTTTCTGTGCTGTATGAAACTGAAATTCTGGGCTCCTCACTTAAGCTGTGAGACTGATTTCTGTGTGTTTCCCTCAACACATTGACCAGCAAGGGTATAAGAACCAATGCCCATGCTCCCTCGAAGAGAGCACATAGGTTAAAAACAGGTCTGCTGTTAACAGCTAAATCTCTTACTTATTATAACTATAAGATATATTAGCAATTTTAGCTAGATAGTATCAATGACAATTTGACATTTTCACTTATAAATAAAAGCAAGAGTTCAGACCCAGTTATTGATGAGTCCGAGAGAGAGGAGGGAAGAACTTCAAGCATAGACACAATGATCTAATAAAATCCCCACATCTGATCAGTGCTTTCTAATTCACAATGCACCAGCTGAGAACCTTCTGCAAGGTCACATTTGCTGACCCTATGAATTAAGAACAAAGGTGGTTTCTGAACCTTGATATCTTCATCTGAGCAGAACAGGAACAAGTGAGTTTTCCAAGAACCACTTTGAAAGGAAGCCTGTGAAATGGGATGAGGCTTCCTTTAGAGGGAGGAAAATGTAAGTTAGATTTGATGATGGTAATAGAAGTCTGTACATGTGCTATTTCACTGAATCATACACTTAAAATACACTCTGCAAATTATAACTCAATACAGCTGTTCACCTAGACAGTGTATTAAAAAGCAGAAACATCACTTTGCTGACAAAAGTCAGGATAGTCAAAGCTATGGTTTCTCCAGTAGTCATGTACAGATGTGAGAGCTGGAACATAAAGAAGGCTGAGTGCCAAAGAATTGAGATGTTCCAACTGTGGTGTTGGAGAAGCCTCTTGAGAGTCCCTTGGATTGCAAGATCAAAATGATTAATTCTAAGGGAAATCAACACTGAATATTCATTGGAAGGACTGATGCTAAAGCTCCAATCCTTTGGCCACCTGATGCAAAGAGCCCACTCACTGGAAAAGACCCTGATGCTGGGAAAGACTGAAGGCAGGAGGAGAAGGAAGTGACAGAGGATGAGATGTTTGGATGGTTATCACTGACTCAATGGACTTGAGTTTGAGCAAACTCCGGGAGATAGTGAAGGACTACGAGGCCTGGCGTGCTGCAGACCACGGGGTCGCAAAGAGTCGGATACGACTTAGCGACTGAACAATAACAAAGAGCTGTTCAAAGAAGCTTCCTGTGGTTGGAAGGCGCTCCTGAAACTTGAAAGGGTCCTCTCCTGATGACACAGTTCTAACACACACACACAGCTGGCAGGTATGGAGAGGGAAGCGGGGCTCCAACAGGAGTTTTCAATGAATATCAAAAGCAAGTGTCCTCTCTGGCTATTCAGAAAATAAGAGATGTGACTAGACTCTTGGCATTAATAAGAAACTCTGCATTTCTAGTAAATAACTCTCAAATGTGAAAACTCGGGTAATGCATTGCAAATAAGAACCCCCCACCCCTGCTAACCGCCCAGAACCAGCTGAACCCGGCTCCCTTCATTACTCAGAGCTCCGTATGGGATATTTGCTGTGCTCTGTGATTTGGAGCACTAACTCCCAAGTGCGCATTAATAAAGGGCTTCCTGCAAAGCTTCCTGGAGAAGGAAATGGCACTCCACTCCAGTACTGTTGCCTGGAAAACTCCATGGACAGAGGAGCCTGGTAGGCTACAGTCTACGGGGTCACAAAGAGTCGAACACGACTGACCTCCCCATCCATCACCAACTCCCGGAGTTCACCCAAACACGTGTCCACTGTGTTGGCGATGCCATCCAGCCATCTCATCCTCGGTCGTCTCCTTCTCCTCCTGCCCCTGATCCCTCCCAGCACCAGGGTCTTTTCCAGTGAGTCAGCCCTTTGTATTAGGTGGCCAAAGTATTGGAGTTTCAGCTTCAGCACCAGTCCTTTGAAGGGTTGCTTTGATATACTCTAGATCAAATCAGACAGTGGATATATTAAGAGCTGGAAAGAACCACAATGTGTAACTGAGACTCATTCTTTTGAAGACGAGAAAATGGAACTTCACTTAAGTGCAGTTCGACACAGAAAAACTGTTATAAACATAGTTACTGTTGGAGGAGGGGCCTTCCTGCTTGGCTCCCAGCTAACAGGACAGCAGGTTTTTCCATAGACATCATGATACTCCAAGGCTCAACTGAAGATGTTTATATTCATCTTTTTTCAGGTTATTCCACAGGTTTGCTGTTTTTCTTAAGGCAGAATAGCTGTCAAGGGCCTGATTAGAGTCTTAACGAGGGTATCTTAGGAATTGCATGGAGAATGGAACTCTTCACAGTTCAATAGCACGTTTCTGTAAAATGTATACACATTTACACACATATGTAAATGTATTTATATATTATATACATGTATATTAATACATTACATGTAAATGTGTTTCTATATACATCTAAAAATGTATGTGTGCATGCTAAGTCACTTCAGTCACGTCGACTCTTTGCCACCCATGGACTGTGGCCCGCCAGGCTCCTCTGTCCGTGGGATTCTCCAGGCAAGGCACTAGAGTGGGTTACCACGTCCTGCTCCCGGGGGTCTTCCCAACCCAGAGATGGAACTGTGCCTCTTAGGTCTCCAGCATTGCAGGCGGGTTCTTTACCACCAGCGCCACCTGGGAAGCCTCATTAAAAATGTATACATACATAAAATATATACACAAATAGTGTATACACTGGAGCTTCGCAGGTGACTCAGCAGTAAAGAATCTGCCTGCAGTGCAGGAGACATGGGTTCGGTCCCTGGGTCAGGAAGATCCTCTGGAGAAGGAAATGGCAACCTCCTCCAGTGTTCTTGCCTGGAAAATTGCGTGGACAGAGGAATCTGGTGGGCCACAGCCCATGAGGTCACAAAGAGTTGGACCCGACTGAGTACGCACTCACATGCCACACACAGTGTGTGTGTGTGTGTGTGTGTGTATACAACATACATATACACATATAATTTCAAAAGTTTAATTTGCTATCCCTTCAGAAAAATGAAAGTGGAACGCCTCGGAGAGCACTGGGCTTGAGAAATTTCAATATGAGGCAGATTGCCCTTATTTTAATCCTCACTTTTATTCCCCCTTTTCAAGTTCACCCTATTATTTTCAACAACCCACTTCTCTACCTCCATGGCTTTCTTCTCACAAATAGCTCTGCAGGAAAGGCTGCAATTTTAGCATCTCTAAATCCTTCTAAGCACCAACTTCAAAGAACTATTTTGGCCCCGAAATGAAACAGGAAAGTGAGCCTGGGTGCAGGCTGGGCAGATGGGGCTGTCTGCAGGGGCTTCCAGGCCACAGAGCAGCTGCAGGTGCAGCCCCTTCCTGAAGCCCCTGCCCCCGGTTCTCAGCGATCCCCCGCCAAGTGACCCCACGCTACTTCATAACTGCATTCCAGGTGATGACTCCTATCCATTCGCTCGTGTGTGTTTATATCGTGACTTGCATGATCTCCTCATATGCAGCCTGTGATTTCCAACTCCACCTAGCTCTCTCAAACTCACCTGGCAACAAAATCTTACGTGACCTGAACTCAGCTGGTGGCAGAATTTACCAGAATCTATATGAAGCAATTGATCATTTTACTTATCCCATTTAGTGTGGATATAATTTTTTGCAAAAACCAGGGTGCTACCCCCAGACACCACTGAGGGTGTGACCCAACATATGGCAGAAGCACAGAGTTAGTTTCTTAAACTCTGAAAAGTTCTGAATTCCTAATCGAACCCAGGGTTCTCAGGTAAGCGGTTCTGGGCAGCATCGAGTGGACACTGTCACCTTAATGAGTGCTTAGGGGAATGTCCACGGTGCTCAGGGGACTCTGATGGAGAGGAGGTCTGAGCCAAACTGGAGGATGAGGCAGGGGAAATTGATTTAAAATAGTCGTCAAAACATAACAGCATTGAGACAAAATTGCTGACAGTCATGTAACAGTGCATGGATTTCTCTTTCTGAATACCGTGCATGAGAAAGAACTTTTGACCTCCATTTATGAATCTGCATCTTACAATGCTGTCACTACAAGTGGGGATTGACAGGTATCACTTTGTTTATCCTGTGACCATCCGCACAGGACTTCTCAGTAACCCGGCTGTGCTTCGCTCCATCCCCTTAGTTCAAATTCATTATCAGTCTGTGTATTTATGCACTGAATTACTTTCAAGTGCAAACTTTAAAAAGATCTTTGCAACTCCATGGACTGTAGCCCACCAGGCTCCTCTGTCCATGGGATTCTCCAGGCAAGAACACTGGAGGGGTTGCCATTCCCTTCTCCATGGAATCTTCCCGACCCAGGGACCTAACCTGGGTCTCCAGCATTGCAGGCAGATTTTTTTACCAACTGAGCCACCAGGAAGCCCAAAAGATAGAGAGATATCCAAAGCTTTTTAAAAGATCGTACTCGGAGCAGTTCTGGTCCCACATTAATCCCTCCCGTCCAGGTTCAGTAGCGTACCTGTTATACACAAGGTGCCAGGGATGCAGAACAGGAAAAACCCCTGGGGAGCTGACGTCCCAGTGATGGAGACACACTGTAGTCACTCCAACCAATACATACATCGCATGATTTAAGAAAGATATTAGATCCTAGTTGCTTTTTGCATCGCTGCGTTGATTAGTCGCTATGTCCAACTCTTTGCGACCCCATGGACTGTAGCCCACCAGGCTCCTCTGTCCATGGAATCTTTCAGGCAAGAATACTGAGGTGGGTTGCCATGTCCTCTCCAGAGGATCTTCCCAACCCAGGGATCGAACCTGCGTCTCCTGGTCTCCTGCACAGATAGGTGGATTCTTTACCACTGAGCCGCCAGTAAGTAGACTCAATAGTTAGTGAAGCACTATGGAGGTGTCACGCTATTGGGCCAAGGGGGAGAGCGTAAAGAATGATTTTAGAGGGAGAGTCTAGAAGAACACTCCAAAGAGGGGGCCAGCATCTAAGGCAGAGAGCCGCAAGTGAAGGAAAAGCAGGTGAAAGGCTGAATAAGGCTGATGCATTGAAGGGACCCCAGAGAGGCCAGCAGGTTAGAGCAGATCTAGGAGGGCAGGGGACAGGTGAGGCTGTGAGGCTCTGCAGCAGGTAAGAAGGCAGGGTCAGGTAAGACACTGGGTTTTATCCCAGTACAGTGAGAAGCTGTTAAGTGAAGTAACCTGATCTGTGTCTAAAGAGAGCACTCCAGAGGCTATCAAGAGAAAGATCTGTGTCTGACCCAGAGTGGAGGCGGGGAGGCCCAGAAGGACACAATTTCTGGTCCAAGTACGAGAGGATGGGGGCCATGCCTGAAGTGAAAGTCCTCAAGGAGAAGAGAAACTGTCTTTCAAGGAGAGTCTGAAGCCCGAGCTGCTTGTTGATGGTGTGACTGGTTATGATGTGGGGAGGGAAGTGAGGAACCCAGGACCAGCCAAGCCTTTGCCCTTGACCCTCAGCATGAACGATGGTTCCATTATTCCACCAAGATTAGGGAGTCTAAGGAAAAAGAAACTTTGGAAGTGTTGCTGAACTCAGGTCTGGCTACTCGTCGCTGGAAATCCTATATTTGAGAGGGAAGTGTTGGTAGAAGGGCAAGGCTGCTTAATCAGGAGGTCAGCAACCGGGGAGAAGGTGGACTGAGTGCAAAAGTCAACTTCCCTTGTGATAATCAGGGGGCAAGAGCTTCTAAGGGGAGCCTCGGGGTGCGTGGGCAGAGGGAGGCGGCCGCGTGCACAACCACACGGCTGGCTCTGACGTCACCTTGCGGCTGCTCACCAGTGGTCTGAGCAGCGTCGTCTTGCTTGTTTTAAGTCCAGTTAGTCAGGCTTCCCTGGTGGCTCAGGTAGTGAAGAACCTGCCCGCAATGCTGGAGACCTGGGTTCAATCCCCGGTTCGGGAAGATCTCCTGGAGAACGAAATGGCAACCCACTCCAGCATTCTTGCCTGGGGAATCCCATGGACAGAGGAGCCTGCAGGGCTGCAGTCCACGGAGTCACAAAGAGTCAGACACGACTGAGTGACTAACACTCTGACTTTGACTAATCTTCATTTCCAGGGTTTGAACTTCCTTTGGGGCCATGAGCTGCATTTCTTTAAGGCTAGTTCCCGGAACTGTGGCAGCTTGTGTCATGGATACAGTCTGGTCATTATTAGTCAACTTCTGCCTGGCAGTAAATAGAAAACAGCACAAAGAATATGGCTCAGAATATTATCTGTAGCCCTCGAGGAGGCGCTGGAGGTCCTGGACTTGGCTTAATACTCAACTGTGATTATCTGGTCTTTCTGACTGCATCCTTTGCTTCTACATTTTCTCACTTGTGATTGAATTTACACTTTGGCTGGTTTTTTGCACAGACAAAAGGCAGGCTGAAAATATGGGGTAAGGGACCCCGGAGGGTGTTGCTCCATTTCAGAAGGAGTCAGCTCTGTTTGGGCTAAGCCCATTCTGATAAGCCCAGGAGGTATGTGAGAGGGGCTTTGGTACAGAGTCCGAAGGTCTGAGGCTGAGATATCAACCTGGGAACCACCAGAACATAACTGGATGAGATCATTCAGAAAAGGCAGAAGGAGATGCCTGAGCTTAGGGAAAAGGGGTGTGGATTCGAACATAAACTGCCCTGAGATAGAGATCAGTGGCCCAGAAGTTCTCCTCTGCTTAAGCAGTGGACAGGGCACCATTGGTGAGCTCCTGTGATACAGAAATAATATAAAGCACTGGACACAGTTAATAGTAACACCAGGTCTTCATTCAGTTCAGTTCAGTTCAGTCGGCTCAGTTGTGTCCCCGACTCTTTGCGACCCCATGAATCGCAGCACGCTAGGCCTCCCTGTCCATGACCAACTCCCAGAGTTCACTCAGATTCATGTCCATCGAGTCAGTGATGCCATCCAGCCATCTCATCCTCTGCCATCCCCTTCTCCTCCTGCCCCCAATCCCTCCCAGCATCAGAGTCTTTTCCAATGAGTCAACTCTTCGTATGAGATGGCCCAAAGTACTGGAGTTTCAGCTTTAGCATCATTTCTTGCAAAGAAATCCCAGGGCTGATCTCCTTCAGAATGGACTGGTTGGATCTTCTTGCAGTTGGGGATCCCCAGTTGAACAGATAGTCAAAAGATGATGTGATGAAAAGTTTTAAGAAGATAAAATGGAAGGTAAAGGTGTTAATAGAGCCACTAAAATGAATTATTGCAGCAGCTTCCAAATGCCCTTCATGTGACCTCAGTAAATGCTGCTGCTAAGTCGCTTCAGTCGTGTCTAACTCTGTGCGACCCCGTGGACAGCAGCCTACCAGGCTCCTCTGTCCACGGGATTCTCCAGGCAAGAACACTGGGGTGGGTTGTCATTTCCTTCTCCAGACCTCAGTAAATAGGGCATTAATATTTTACTGAGCAATTATCTATTTCATATGTAAAAATTATCTCTTTTGGCTGGGAAACCTAAAGCTGAATCCCTTCTCTGAAGACTGCAGTGAGCCTTACACCTCTGAGCTGGATGATCCTAGACTTCTCCCGGTCTACCTAAGTGACCAGGGGCAATTTTCCAGCTGAACTTCTTTGAGCCTCATTTGATAAATGGAGGTAATATTACCTCCATCCTCAGCCGCTATGGGAGTTTGGTGAGACGCAGTATGCAAAGTGGCTACCTCATTGCTCACCACATGCGAGGCACTGAAAATTAATTGCTCTTGGAAGTAGGACAGGAAGAAACACCAGCTCCTAACAGCTAGGCCTTTGGCCATCGCCTCCTCTGCCCACAGCCCCACCCGGGGCAGGACCCTCATGATTTTGGCCCATGGCAGCAAGCCCTGATCCAATCATTTGGCTGTGTTTCTTGCTCGTAAATTACTGGAAGAAGGAATGGTCCCTTCAAGCACTGGAGTCCCTGGCCTGCATCACCTGAGCCTCAATTTTGCCTAAAATCCTGTTGACATCTCAAGCAGTGAGCCTTGGTCCAGTCACCGCAGTGAATTTCTGTGGCTCTGCTGGCTGTTGTCCATGGGAATTGTTTCAGCGTTTTGGCTTTAAAGGCAAATACAAATTAAAAATAAGAGACTTCGGTAGGGGAGGAGTAACCTGGGAACCGGGGGTGAACAGATACACACGACCAGCTATAAAGCAGATAAACCACAAGGACCACCTTCAGCACAGGGAACTATATTCAATGTCTCGTAATAACCTATAAGGAAAAAAAATATGAAAAGAAAGGCTGTGTGTAGAAATGAATCATTTTGCTGCAACCTGGAACACTGTAAATCAACTATACTTCAATTTTTAAAAGGGGAAAATAATAAGCAGCTTATTCTCCCAGTAGGAAATGCGGGGGGTGGGAGGTAGGGGTGGTCAGGGTGGAAAATTCTCTCCTCTTCTTAGAGCATTTACCTTAGAAAACTTGTCATTGTAAGCACCTTTTCATCTCTTTTGAAATATATTTTTTGAAGCCCAGAGTGGCCTTTTGTCAGCTTTCTAACCCAGGAATGCCTTTCCTGAGACCCTGGGAGGCATGTCTATAAAAAGGCAACATTTAGGGAGACAGCCCCAATGCCCCACCATCTCCCAGCTCCGATGGGGGCAGGAACCTAATATTAACTAACATTAACTGGACACCTTGCTTCACATGCGAAAGTCTGCCTTCCCTCTGAATGAAGCCAATAAACGGATGTGCAAGCAACCACCAGGATAAACACTGCTCCCAAACGGTGTCCTCAAGGCCTCTTCCTTGAGGACCAGTTATTCTGTATCATGAAGATCCATTTGGAAGGGGCCACACCTGTATGGTGACACAGAGGTGAGAGTTCCTTCCTTCCTAGCGCTCATCCCGGTGGATCACCTCCCACGGGCATCACATTCTGGTTCCTGCAACCTCAAAGAAAAAGGTGCTTCCTTTCTCTGCTGCCTTTCTGGAGAGGGTTTCTGGGGCAGGGGGTGAAGGGGGAGACTCTGTGTTTAATTAAATTTGCCCACAAGGCTCTAACGATGCTGCATGGGGACCTGCATCAGTCACCTGAGTGGCATTCTTGCCTCAACCACCCTGTGCATGAGGCAAGCTCTCCACACCTCACCTCGATTGTGTTGAATATAAAGGAGTTCAAGGAAGAAAGGACGGAAGACACAGAGGTTGAAGGAGTGAGAGCTGCGTCTAGATTAAGATGCTCTTGTGCCAAGACCCCATGCAATCTGAGTCAGCCTAAGGAGGACTACCGTGGAGTCTGAATCTCTGTTCTCCAAACACACTGCAGGGTCAGCAGAGGAACAACAGGAGTCTGAAGGCATAAACCAAATGGCCTGTGTCGTTCCTGTCGTCATTCTGCTAGGGGAACCGCTGACCCAAACTGCCCACGCTGGCCAGGTCTGACAGTAACCCCTTGCATGAGTGATCTTACAACCAGAGGTCCTGGTAAGGAAGGCAGAACAAGCTGCCACCAACTGGAAGAATCTGGAAAGGTCAAAAGGAGAGAGGAGACTCCAGTCCATATGTCCTGCCAACCTCCAGAATCCTCTCCACTGGAATCCTTCTTGGCTGAGCGAGGCACGTGCCACCCAGGAAGGACCCCGAGTCAGAATGACTGGTCTGAGAAAACATGGAAACTAATCCCAAAGCCGGGGACTGAGAGCCACGTGGCAGAGCAGTTCTTCTGGGTTCCTTTACCCTCCTGGCTCTCTCTGCCCAGGTGACATTTCCCAGTAAAGTTCTTCACTTTGTCAGTACTTGGGTCTCCTGGGACAATTCATTTCTGAATGTTAGACAAGAGCACACTCTTGGACCCTGGAAGAGGTCCCCCTTCCTGCAAAAATTCCAGTTGGTTTGGGCAGAAATGTGACATTGTTCCCAGGAAGATGGTTGTTCATTATCATCCCTGGACCTGCTTTTGTGTTACCCCTTTCCTCACTTTTCTCTTATTGACTAAAAAGATGTACAACATGGGAGTTACAGTTTTAAGTTTTATCTGGGGGCAAAATGAGGACTGTAGCCCAGGAGAAAGAACCTCAGAGAGCTCTGAGAGATTGCTCCAGAGAGGCAGTGGGGAAAGCCAACATATAAGATGCTGGGGGCGGGAGTTCAGTGCAATCAAGCGCTGATTTTGCGAAAGGTTTTCTGCTGGTTATGAGGATCTGATGTCACCGTGAAGAGATTTAGTTCTTTTCTAGATGTGAGGACATGCAAGGATTGGGATCATGAAATCAGTTCCTGATAGTATCTAACTATCTAAAGACCAGTACCAACAACACATGACTCTACACATGGACATCACCAGATGGTCAATAATGAAATCAGATTGATTATATTCTTTGTAGCCAAAGATGAAGAAGCTCTATACAGTCAGCAAAAACAAGACCAGGAGCTGACTGTGGCTCAGATCATGAACTCCTTATTGCCAAACAGACTTAAATTGAAGAAAGGGGAAAACCACTAGACCATCAGGTATGATCTAAATCAAATCCCTTACGATTATAGTAGGAGTGACAAATTAGATTCAAGGGATTAGATCGATAGACAGAGTGCCTGATGAACTATGGGCAGAGGTTCGTGACATTGCACTGGAGGCAATGATCAAGACCACCCCCAGAGAAGAACTGCAAAAAGGCAAGATGGCTGTCTGAGGAGGCTTTATAAGTAGCTGAAAAGAAGAGAAGCAAAAGGCAAAGGAGAAAAGGAAAGATACAAGCATCTGAATGCAGAGTTCCAAAGAATAGCAAGGAGAGATAAGAAAACCTTCCTCAGCAATCAATGCAAAGAAATAGAGGAAAACAAAAGAATGGGACAGACTAGAGATCTCTTCAAGAAAATTAGAGATACCAAGGAAACATTTCATGCAAAGATGGACACAAAAGGACAGAAATGGTATGGACCTAACAGAATCAGAAGGTATTAAAAAGAGGTGGCAAGAATACACAGAACTGTACAAAAAAGATCTTCACGATTCAGATAATCATGAAGGTGTGATCACTTACCTAGAGCCAGACATCCTGGAATGGGAAGTCAAGTGGGCCTTAGGAAGTATCACTAGGAACAAAGCTAGCGGAGGTGATGAAATTCTAGCTGAGCTATTTTAAATCCTAAAAGATGATTCTGTTAAAGTGCTGCACTCAATATGCTAGCAAATTTGGAAAATTTAGCAGTGGCCACAGGACTGGAAAAGGTGTTTTCATTCCAATCCCAAAGAAGGGCAAAGGCAAAGAACTGACCTCAAATACCTCACAACTGCACTCATTTCACATGCCGGCAAGATAATCCTCAAGATCCTTCAAGCTAGCTTCAACAGTATGTGAACCGAGAAATTTCAAATGTGTAAGCTGGGTTTAGAAAAGACAGAGGAACTAGAGGTCAAACTCACAACATCCACTGGATCATAGAAAAAGCAAGAAAATTCCAGGAAAACATCTATTTCTGCTTCACTGACTATGCTAAAGCCTTTGACTGTGTGGATCACAATAAACTGTGGAAAATTCTGAGAGAGATGGGCATACCAGACCACCTAACCTGCCTCCTGAGAAATCTGTATGCAGGTCAAGAAACAACATTTAGAACCAGACATGGAACAACAAATTGGTTAAGAAGTACATCAAGGCTATATATTGTCACCCTGCTTCTTTAACTTACATGCAGAGTACATCGTGGAAAATGCTAGGCTGAATGAATCAGAAGCTGGAATCAAGATTTCCAGGAGAGATACATACCAATAACCTCAGATAAGGAAATGACACCATCCTTATGGCAGAAAGTGAAGAGGAACTAAAGAGCCTCTTGATGAAAGTGAAAGAAGAGAATGAAAAAGTTGGCTTTAAAATTCAACATTCAAAAAACAAAGATCGTGGCATCCAGTCCCATCACTTCATGGCAAATAGATGAGGAAACAAAGGAAATAGTGATAGATTTTATTTTCTTGGGCTCCAAAGTCATTGCAGACAACGTCTGCAGCCACAAAATTAAAAGACGCTTGCTCCTTGGAAGAAAAGGTCTGACCAAGCTAGACAGTGTATTAAAAGCAGAGACATTACTTTGCAGGCAAAGGTCCATAGAGTCAAAGTTATGGGTTTTGCAGTAGTCATGTGTGGATGTGAGAGTTGGACCATAAAGAAGGCCAAGTGCCGAAGAATTGATGCTTTTGAACTGTGGTGTTGAAGAAGACTCTTGAGAGTCCATTTGACTGCAAGGAGATTAAACCAGTCAATTCTAAAGGAAATCAAACAGAATATTCACTGGAAGGACTGATGTTGAAGCTGAAACTCCAATCCTTTGGCCTCCTGACAGGAAGAGCCAACTCACTGGAAAAGACCCTGATGCTGGGAAAGATTGAAGACAGGAGGAGAAGGGGACGACGGAGGATGAGATGGTTGGATGGCATTACCAACTCAATGGACATGAGTCTGAGCAAACTCTGCGAGATGGTGGAGGAGAGGGAAGCCTGGCATGCTGCAGTCCACGGGGTCACAAAGAGTGGGACACGACTGAGCAACTGAACCACAACATCAAAGGCCTGCTTCCCAGTTTCCCTGGAGCAGAGCCTGCCTCCCGCTCTACCCTGAACCCCCCTCGGGCGGTGCTGAAGGCCAGCAGCCGAGGCAGCACAGGAGTTCCCTGTCCAGAGGCAGCTGGCAGATGCCCTGTTGCTGCTGTTCAGTCCCTGCAAAGGCTCTGGGCAAGTGTCGCTTGTAGTTAACCCTCTGGTTTGCTGTATGAAAACAGTTCCCCTTCTAACCACTGCAGTGACCGTTCCTCCCGAATTCAGAAGCCACTCCACCATCTGGGAGAAAAGCGGCCACAGAGACCTCTGCCTTGAGCTACCCAGAGCCTGTAGCTCTTTGTATTCCTCAGACGCACACAGCATCCATTTTCAAGGAATTATACTCGATGAAAAATTCCACTGCTTCTGTATTTGCTTCCCTGGTGGCTCAGATGGCAGAGAGTTTGCCTGCAATGCAGGAGACCCGGGGTTCGGTCCCTGGGTTGGGAAGATCCCCTGGAGAAGGAAGTGGCACCCCACTCCAGTATTCTTGCCTGGGAAATCCCATGGACAGAGGAGCCCAGAGGGCTCCCATGGACAGAGTGGTCCGTGGAGTCGCAGAAAGTGGGACAGCACTGAGTGACTAACACTTTCCACTTCACTTTCTCCTTCCTCAAACAATTCTAAGCACTTTGACTATTTTGAAGCCCAGGGAAGCTTTGGGATGCATTAGCTGTCATTAGCATTGTTAATGTCACAGGGAGTTTTAAAATTTGCATAAGAGCATTTTAACATTATCTCCTTTCCCTGTACTGAGGAGGGAAATAAGCCTTTGTGGTAGGCTTTACAATAAAGGCTTATCTGCAGTAATTAACATTTCCTAGATGTCTGAAAAAAATGAATCATTTAAAATAATTATAGCCAAAAATAAACTTTAGGGAAAAGTGGGAAAAGACCCAATTCTTTCTTAAAGACAAAACTCAGAAAACGAAATTTATCCTTTTATCCTAATTCTACCCCTGTCAGTCCCCCATTTTAAAATGAAATAGTTCCACTAAGAAAATGAAGTTACTTGGGATTCATAACTCACAGATCTGCTAGCTACCATAAAGCATACTATTAAAAAGAAAAATAAAAAGACATGACACTTTCAGATTTTAGGAGTATAAGTGAGTGCTAAGTCACTTCAGCTGTGTCTGACTCTTTGCGACCCTTTGAACTGCAGCCTGCCAGGCTCCTCTGTCCATGGGATTTTCCAGGCAAGAATACTGGAGTGGTTTGCTATTTCTTCCTCTAGGGGATCTTCCCAACCCAGGGATTGAACCTACATCTCTCCTGTCGCCTGCATTGGCAGGCTGGTTCTTGCCACCGGGAAAAAGGAGCTTAAGGCTCTTCACTGCAAATAAGGAAGAGACATTCCTCCCAACCCCCAACCCCCATTTTTTTTCAGAACTTCTTCCTTTGTTCTTTCAAATCTTGTTTGTAAACCTTTTGAGCAGCTTTTGAAGCATCTGGCCAGTCTCATAACTCAGAAGGTTTCCTCCAGGCCTCCCCGGGAGCCATTTCTAAAAAGTAATCAGCAAGAAAGAAAAAGGCCCACCTCCTGGTCTCCAGGGTAGAGAAGAGGCAGAGATGTCACCAGCCTGCACAGTGCAAAACCACGTGACGCGCAGCCTTCTAGACCCACTTAGCCGTCTCTGGGGTCGCACAGAGTCGGACACGACTGAAGTGACTTAGCAGCAGCGATACAGAAGAAGGAGGCTTCAGTCTGTTTCTGTGGTGCTATTTAACACTGGTGCCATAACGAAGCTGGCTTCTTTCTCTTTGGACTCGAGCAAGATGTTCCGGGCTGGGAGATTTTTGTTTTTAATTTTATTTCCCACCAGGAATTTGGACAGATAACAGGCAACGCTACCCATCGGTGAGGCAGGCTTTCCAAGGTCCACCAGGGGATGGCTATTCTGAGCATGGTCTGTGAGTAAGCGCCCCTGGGCAACCTCTTATCACAGGTTCTCAAAGAGCTAAGTACAGAAATTGAGAGCCTGCCAGTTGGAAAGATTTATGGCAATTTGACAGGGTAATTTTAGATCTCTGGATATAAAACTGCAAACCCTGGGTTTGCACTTTATATATGAATCTAGAAAATTATTTCATTGTGATTGCCTCATAAAAGTTCTGATCTATGACAGCATGGACATTTAAAAATAAAATAAATGGCCCTCCCCACCCCACCTCCCCAGAAAGAACGGGGCTTAGAACTGAATTTTAGCATCCACCAGAATCTCAGGACCTAGACTCCAAGTGCTTGTAGGACTAACCTATGTTTAAGAGTTTATTTAAGAAAATCACATCTCCCGTGTGTACTTGGGTAATATTCTCTTTTGCACAGTCGAATATTTGCAATTATATTCTATGTTGGGATTTCTGCTGAAAAACAATAAAATCAGTACACAGGAGAAAAAAACAGTACAGATGCCAAACCCATCGTCAGAGTTTTCATTTGGTTAGGTCTGGGTGAGCACAAGCGCTTCCATTTTGAAAGCTTCCAGTGAAAGCTGGTCCAGGCACCACGCTCTGAGAATCGCCAGGATGACCTTCTACGCGGTGTGAACAAAGAACAAAGAACACCCAGTTCAGCACCTAGCTCCACAGGGCTAAGTCCCAACTCCTTCCAGGATGAAAGCACACCCAGGGAGCAACTCAGGGTGAAAACCAGCTAAGGCAGTGGGGCTGAGGACCAGCAGGCCCCTAGTGAAGAAACACATCTTTCTGGGAGGAATTCCAGTGACCCCCGGTCCTGCATCTTCCCACACACTGCAAAGCACTAAAATCATTACCCTGATATCTCCGTGACTAGCAGCCATCTCTTACCAAGATGTAAGCTTGATGGCATGTATTTCCTACCAAAAACCATGTGTAAACTGCCCTGTCCTGCAGAGGGAATTCATAGGGCCTGGACTCCATCTTAGGCCTGTTCATGCTGATCATGCTCGGCCACCTCTCCAGTGGACTCTGAACTCTGTGTTTAGTGCCTACGGAAACGACAACAGAAGGATAAGACCCTCTCTGGACAGGCCATAAAAATTTCCGTACCTATCGGAGTGTACGTTCTCCTATCGGAGAGCAGTTTTCCTGGGTTCCCTTACCCTACTGCTCTCCACCTGGGTGCCCTTTCCCAATAAAATCTCTTGCTTTGTCAGCACATGTGTCTCCTCGGACAATTCATTTCCGAGTGTTAGACAAGAGCCCAGATTCGGGCCCTGGAAGGGGTCCCCTTCCTGCAACAAATGGCGACTCTGGCGGGCCTCGCTGCTACTGACCTCCTGACACCCGGGACACTCAGGGGCCAGCTTGCCTGCCCAGAGACCCAGCGGCCACAGCTGGGACCCTTTTGTCCCTGGTCTCCTCCTGACATGGACAGCTGCCCAGGGTGCCCCGACTGGCGAGAGCACTGGCTGTGCGGGTGCAGGAGGGCCCAGAGGAGCTACTCCACGTTCAGGTCAGGAGGGGCGGCAGTGAGGAGATACCGCTCTTCCAAGGTAGGGAGCAGAAGCTGCACTTTGCTGGAGCAGCCGTGAAGAGATACCTCCCGTCCAAGGTAAGAGAAACCCAAGTCAGACAGTAGGCATTGTGAGAGGGCATCAGAGGGCAGACACACTGAAACCATAATCACAGAAAACTAGTCAATCCAATCACACTAGGACCGAAGCCTTGTCTAACTCAATGAAACCAAGCCATGCCTGCGGGGCAGCCCAAGACGGGTGGGTCATGGTGGAGAGGTCTGACAGAATGTGGTCCACTGGAGAAGGGAATGGCAAGCCACTTCAGTATTCTTGCCTTCAGAACCCCATGAACAGTATGAAAAGGCAAAATGATAGGATACTGAAAGGGGAACTCCCCAGGTCAGTAGGTGCCCAATATGCTACTGGAAGTCAGTGGAGAAATAACTCCAGAAAGAATGCAGGGATGGAGCCAAAGCAAAAACAATACCCAGTGTGGGTGTGACTGGTGATAGAAGCAAGATCCGATGCTATAAAGAGCAATATTGCATAGGAACCTGGAATGTCAGGTCCATGAATCAAGGCAAATTGGAAGTGGTCAGACAAGAGATGGCAAGAGTGAACATCGACATTCTAGGAATTAGAGAACTAAAATGGACTGGAATGGGTGAATTTAACTCAGATGACCGTTATATCTACTACTGCAGGCAGGAATCCCTCAGAAGAAGTGGAGTAGCCATCATGGTCAACAAAAGAGTCTGAAATGCAGTACTTGGATGCAATCTCAAAAACAAGAGAATGATCTCTGTTCCTCTCCAAGGCAAACCATTCAATATCACAGTTATCCAAGTCTATGCCCCAACCAGTAACGCTTAAGAAGCTGAAGTTGAACGGTGTTATGAAGACCTACAAGACCTTTTAGAACTAACACCCAAAAAAGAAGTCCTTTTCATTATAGGGAACTGGAATGCAAAAGTAGTAAGTCAAGAAACATCTGGAGTAACAGGCAAATTTGGCCTTGGAATATAGAATGAAGCAGGGCAAAGACTAATAGAGTTTTGCCAAGAAAATGCACTGGTCATAGCAAACACCCTCTTCCAACAACACAAGAGAAGACTCTACGCATGGACCTCACCAGATGGTCAACACCAAAATCAGAATGATTATATTCTTTGCAGCCAAAGATGGAGAAGCTCTATACAGTCAACAAAAACAAGACCAGGAGTTGACTGTGGCTCATATCATGAACTCCTTATTGCCAAATTCAGACTTAAATTGAAGAAAGTAGGGAAAACAGCTAGACCATTCAGGTATGACCTAAATCAAATTCCTTATGATTATACAGTGGAAGTGAGAAATGGATTTAAGGGCCTAGATCTAATAGATAGAGGGCCTGATGAACTATGGAATGAGGTTTGTGATATTGTACAGGAGACAGGGATCAAGACCATTCCCATGGAAAAGAAATGCAAAAAAGCAAAATGGCTCTCTGGGGAGGCCTTACAAATAGCTGTGAAAAGAAGAGAGGCGAAAAGCGAAGGAGAAAAGGAAAGATATAAGCAAGTGAATGCAGAGTTCCAAAGGATAGCAAGAAGAGATTAAAAAAGGCTTCCTCAGTGATTAATGCAAAGAAATGAGGAAAACAATAGAATGGGAAAGACTAGAGATCTCTTCAAGAAAATTAGAGATACCAAGGGAACATTCATGCAAAGATGGGCTCGATAAAGGACATGGTATGGACCTAATAGAAGCAGAATATATTAAGAAGAGGTGGCAAGAATACACAGAATGGTACAAAAAGGATCTTCATGACCCAGATAATCACGATGGTGTGATTACTCATCTAGAGCCAGACATCTTGGAATGTGAAGTCAACTGGGCCTTAGAAAGCATCACTATGAACAAAGCTAGTGGAGGTGATGGAATTCCAGTGGAGCTCTTTCAAATCCTGAAAGATGATGCTGTGAAAGTGCTGCACTCAATACGCCAGCAAATTTGGGAAACTCAGCAGTGGCCACAGGACTGGAAAAGGTCAGTTTTCATTCCATTCCAAAGGAAAGCAATGCCAAAGAATGCTCAAACTACCGCACAATTGCACTCATCTCACATGCTAGTAAAGTAATGCTCAAAATTCTCAAGCCAGGCTTCAGCAATACGTGAACCGTGAACTTCCTGATGTTCAAGTTGATTTTAGAAAAGGCAGAGGATCCAGAGATCAAATTTCCAACATCCACTGGATCATCAAAAAAGCAAGAGTGTTCCAGAGAAACATCTATTTTTGCTTTATTGACTATGCCAAAGCCTTTGACTGTGTGGATCACAACAAACTGTGGAAAATTCTGAAAGAGATGGGAATACCAGACCATCTGACCTGCCTCTTGAGAAATCTGTATGCCGGTCAGGAAGTAACAGAACTGGACATGGAACAACAGACTGGTTCCAAATAGGAAAAGGAGTCCGTCAAGGCTATATATTGTCACCCTGCTTGTTTAACTTCTATGCAGAGTACATCATGAGAAACGCTGGACTGGAAGAAGCACAAGCTGGAATCAAGGTTGCTGGGAGAAATATCAATAACCTCAGATATGCAGATGACACCACCGTTATGGAAGAAAGTGAAGAGAAATTAAACAGCCTCTTGACGAACATGAAAGTAGAGAGTGAAAAAGTTGGCTTAAAGCTCAACACTCAGAAAACGAAGATCATGGCATCTGGTCCCATCACTTCATGGGAAATAGATGGGGAAACAGTGGAAACAGTGTCAGACTTTATTTTGGGGGGCTCCAAAATCACTGCAGATGGTGACTGCAGCCATGAAATTAAAAGACGTTTACTCCTTGGAAGAAAATTATGACCAACCTAGATAGCGTATTGAAAAGCAGAGACATCACTTTGCCGACTAAGGTTCACCTAGTCAAGGCTATGGTTTTTCCTGTGGTCATGTATGGATGTGAGAGTCAGACTGTGAAGAAGGCTGAGCGCCGAGGAATTGATGCTTTGAACTGTGGTGTTGGAGAAGACTCTTGAGAGTCCCTTGGGCTGCAAGGAGATCCAACCAGTCCATTGTGAAGGAGATCAGCCCTGGGATTTCTTTGGAAGGACTGATGCTGAAGCTGAAACTCCAGTACTTTGGCCACCTCATGCGAAGAGTTGACTCATTGGAAAAGACTCTGATGCTGGGAGGGATTGGGGGCAGGAGGAGAAGGGGACGACCGAGGATGAGATGGCTGGATGGCATCACGGACTCGATGGACGTGAGCCTGAGTGAACTCCGGGGAGTTGGTGATGGACAGGGAGGCCTGGCGTGCTGCGATTCATGGGGTCGCAGAGTTGGACAGGGCTGAGCAACTGAACTGAACTGAACTGATCAGAGTGTAACCTCGGGCTTATTGATTATTGGCCGGTTGTTTAACTGTCTGAGCACATAACACGTGAATGATGGGGTTACTGGGATTGCATTTACCCTTCCTTTGTTTATGTAAGTCTCAAGGAATTTGGAGTGGTGAGTTCAGACACACACATATGGGGTGTAAAGATTTTCAGAAATGCTGGTCGGGGTCTTTGGCTAAGAGGAGACTCTGCCTTGGGCCCGCTGGTATAATAGACTGTACTTCACTATCTGCATTTTCCTTCTGAATGAGTTTGTTTCCCTGAAGGCGTGGCTACAACCCTCCCCTTCCTCTGCAGAACCGCTTCCCCAGAGCTATGGGCAGCCTGTCTGCCAACCACAGTCTTCACCTGGTACCTGAATGAGACTTAGCCTCCCACCTTCTAAGCCTTTTGTTTCTCCTCGAGTCAACAGCAGAGATGACTGATTCCTCTTTGGAAATCAAACTGAGAGTCTACATCAGGCTAATCCCCACGTGCATTTCAGATTATAATGGATGGTTTTAAAGCATCATGATATGAAGGATGCAAAGCTCAGCCTCCTAAGTATTTGCATGTATGTGAGCACACGGGCCTGCCTGTGCACGCACGCGCACATAAACACACATACACACCCCCTCAGCACAATCAGTGCATGCTGATGAATTCAACACCCTTGGTTTTAATTACTGCTCGAGCACTTGGAGAATAACACATTTCTTGGGAGCAGAGCAGCAGCTGAGAGATCAAATTAGGTTGAACTGTTGTGTTTTGCAAAGCAGCTACTTGCAAGTTTCCTGGAAAACTTAAGCAGTAGTCCAAACCCCAGAACCGAAGCAAAATCAATTAAAAAACAGCAACAACAGCACAATCTAAAAATTGAGAATTCTGTTTTATTTGGTGTACTTTCTGAGGACTTCAAGCCCAGGATAGCTCTGAGGGGCTGCTCCAAAGAGGTAAGAAGAGATACAAGGTATGTAAGGGTTGCTGCAACAAAAACCAGGTAGTCGGAACATCAAAAGAGTGCTGTTAGTTAAAGCAAACAAGAAATCTTAGGTTAATGAATTTAGCATTTTTCTTTGTATAGAAAGATGCAAGAGTGTGAACTCACTGAAGTCTAACCCAGCTCTCTGGGGCCGTATCAGCTTTTTCCCCACCCTGAGTCCCCCAGGGTGCACAGGATGTTGGGGGTAGGGGCAGCGGGTGGGGGTTGCAGTGGCTGAGGGCTTGGCAGTTTCTCTCCACCCTAAGACCCCTCAGGGCTCACCTTCTGGGGGAGCTGATGGCTTAATGAGCAAAGCATCCTTTGTTTGCTGATCGGGCAGGCAACATTTTTCATTCACAGAGAGTCAGGTTTTCAAGTGAGTCTACATTAAAAAGGGGCTTCTCTGATAGCTCAGTAGGTGAAGAACCTGCCTGCAGTGCAAGAGGCCTCGGTTCAGTCCCTAGGTCAGGAAGGTGTGCTGGAGCAGGGATAGGCTACCCATTCCAGTCTTCTTGGGCATCCTGGTGGCTCAGCTGATAATGAATCTGCCCACAAAACAGGAGACCTGGGTGTGATCCCTGGGTTGGGAAGATCCCCTGGAGCAGGGAAAGGCTACCCACTCCAGTATTCTGGCCTGGAGAATTCCATGGACTGTATGGTCCACTGGGTCACAAAGAGTCAGACATGACTGAGCAACTTTCACTTTCACATTAAAAAAATGGTACTTGCCAAGTTGATCATCTCAGCCTCCTTCTTTTCCCAGAAACCAGCAACTCTTTGGTCATTTGCTTCTTCAGTAGGTTCATGAATCCAAACTTACAGTTGCGGAGAAAACAAAACAAGTGAACCGACAAACCAAAGGGAGGTAACACAAGACCCATTCCCTTTCTTGGCCAGCCAACACCTGACTGTCCTTAGCGTCAAAGGATTCCTTCTGCCAGGCAGAATGGCGGTGGGCTGGCAAGGCTGGGGCAACAGTCCGATCCGAGGTGCGGGCTCTGCGTCCTCAAGCTGGGCACGTGACTGCCATGGGCCAAGCAGAGACGGCAGGCCACCGTCTCGAAGGAGGATATAAATCCGGTCCAGGGGAACTGGCAGGAGAGGACGCTTCTTATTTACCTCTGACCTTGTGGGTGGCTATAATTCTGAACACTCGTGGGAGCCCAGTGTCTCTCTCTCTTCCTTAATAATGAATCAGCAGTAAGATCTCATAAAGCCCACTATTCAAGACGCAGAAACCACTTTCTAGAGTGAGGCTAAATGAGCGAAATGTAGGTATGACTTAGCAAAGCCGTATATACACTGCTGACACCATGCATCAAGCAGATAACTAATCAGAGCCTACTGTACAGCTCAGGGTCTGCTCAGTGCTCGGTGGTGACTGAAATGGAAAGGAAATCCAAAAAGAGGGGGTTATGTATACGTGTTGCTGGTTCACTCTGATGTACAGCAGAAAATAGCACAACATTGTAAAGCAATAAAAAATTGCTCCAATAAATTTTCCAATACTCCAATAAATTTTTTTAATTTAAAAAAAAAGCAAATCAGCAAAGCCCAAGATCTGATCATGGGGCGTCCCTGGCGGCTCAGCAGTAAAGAACTCTCCTGCATTGCAGGAGACGTGGTTTCTGGGTCGTGAAGATCCCCTGGAAGGAAATGGCAACCCATTCCAGTATTCTTGCTTGGAGAATTCTGTTGACAGGGGGTGCCTGGCGGGCTACAGTCTATGCGGTCCCGAAGAGTGAGACATGACTGAGCAACTTAACGATACCTGATCATACCTGTAGAGGTAACTTAGGTAAGAAGTCAGGCAAGACCTTGGGTTCTCGTAGAAGGAAATGTGGTTCTCATCCCCTGGGTTTTCTCATGGGTGTCTGCCCATGGGCACTGCTCTTTTTGGAAGATGACTCTGGTGCCCACAACTGAGGACATGCCCCCGCCAGGGTCAGTGGTCTCCAAAGGCTCTGTTGGTATTTTCCAGCCTGTCTAAGCTCTCCTGATGGATCCGTTCTATTCTCTAGCGCCCCTGCCTTCTTATGCGCCAGCTGTGGCCTCCACATTCCCTTTTTCTCATAGTTCCAGACCCTGTCTCTCTCCACACAGCTGGATTCTCATGGCTCCCACAGGGCAGCCCTGGCTGTTACCTTCACATGTGGGACTCATCTCACAGGTGAGGGAACTCTGAACATCGTGGTCCCTTGACCTCTAAGGGCTTTGGTTAGTTTGCCTCCACTGGAAAAAATAAAGGGGTCTATGTCCACCATATGTGGACTGTCCATTCACCCAGTAGATGCAAAGACATCGGAAGACCTGTCTGGACGCCTTGCAGAATGCAGCAGAGGTACGGAACGTGCCCAGCATCAGTGTACAGACGCAGGAGGAGTAACTGTGAAGCAGCCTGTGTCAACTCTGCTCAAGCAGGAGACTCACGCACTTGAAACGTCCCCGAGATCTTCCCTGGTGGCTCAGTGGTAAAGAGTCCACCGGCCAGTGCAGGGGACACAGATTCCATCCCCGGGCAGGGACGATCCCACGTGCAGCGGAGCAACTAAGCCCGGGAGCCACAGCTTCTGGGCCAGGCTCCCGAGAGCCCGCGCGCCACAAGAGAAGCCCGCGCGCCGCAGCCAGAGAGCAGCCCCGCTCGGCAACTAGAGGAAGCCGGTGCGCAGCAGGGAAGCCCAGCAGAGCCAGCGACAATAAATAGAGCACAGAAGCCCCCGAATGCCTCCCAGCTGTAACCCTTCCCCCGCCGACCACAGGTAATGGCTCTGAGATTTGTACTGTGCGGTCAGAATTCCCTTGATTTTTCTAAAAACATTATCCCACCCACCAGGGGTTCCACGTCAGCACAGCCTCATGGGGCATTTCAGCTTCACCTGCTTTGAATCTTATATAAACATAATCACACAGTACGTATGTATTCTTTCACGTCCTGCTTCTTTTGCTCAGCAGCCCGTTTGAGAAAGTTTCTGTGCTTTCGGGTGTGTGTCCCTCCTTTCTGCCCCGTCTGGTGCTCCACTGTACCCATATACTGAGGGACTCCCGCGTCCTACTGGTGATGGGGATTTGACTGGTTTCCAGTTTGAGGCTAGCACAAGCTTTCCTGCCGCCAGCATCCTTCCACCTGTCCCTGGGTGCACACATGCAGGCATTTCTAGTGCGCACAGGCCTGGGAGCGAGTCAGGGAGTCACGGGGCATGTGCACACATGTGTGTCATCCATGTGCAGCTAATGTGAACTCATAGGCACATTTTCAGATTCCCCCCAACCTGTATATTGGGCTTCCAGTGTCCCCCATTTCTGCCAAAATATACGGTTATAAATCTTTAATAAATATTCACCTTTCATTGGGTGTTTTCTCACTGTGACTTTAATTTGCCTTCCCCTAGTTACGTTCGTCCCTCCCTTACTAGGAGGTCCGAAGGCAGATAACCTCTCACCAGGGTCTAATATGCTTCTCAAGGGAACAGAAAGGTTAAACTTCTACGTTGTTGGGGTGTCTTGTTTGCAGACAATGCTAAACTGCTTCATGTACCTCGAACAGCGAGCGAGAGATTTGAGGAGGTGCCGCCTCCTACCAGCTAGGTGGAGACAGCCCTCACTTTGCAAAAGGCTCGTTACTGTCATCAAGGATCACGCCCTCTCTTTTCTGTAAGCAACCCTCCAAGCCAGTTTGTGAAGGTCACAGCTTTCTGTCCAGACATCTGCGCCTTCTCCTCCCTGGAGATTTTTTGTAAAAGGTGATGCCTCATTCTGCGGAGAAAGTAGCTTCACCATGTATGCCCTCTCAGGTGGAAGACGGACAGCTGGTTGAGAAGGTGGTCCTCTGTGAAGACCTGGAGGGGTGGGGGCAGGGAGGGAGACACAGGAGCGGGGGTGGGGGGTGGGGGGGTGTATGTACCCTTGCAGTTGATTTGTGTTGTTGTGTGGCAGAAGCCAACACAACATTGTAAAATTAAATATATGTGTATATTTAAATGAGGCGTCCCTTGTAGCTCAGTAGGTAAAGAATCTGCCTGCAACACAGGGGACCCGGGTTCAATTCCTGGTCAGGAAGATCTCCTGGAGAAGGAAATGGCAACCCACTCCAGTATTCCTGCCTAGAGAATCCCGTGGACAGAGCAGCCTGGCGGGCTCCAGTCCATGGGGTTGCAAGAGTCAGACTCGACTTAGCAACTAAACCACCACCATATATTTAAATAAAATAGAGATGATGCTTCATTCTGAAAAGACAGCCTGTGCTGTGCACACCTGAATGTAATCATAGTTCTGTAAGCTCGTTTTAAACAGGTGTCAAATCAACAGTAACAGCAAAACAGGAAGAGACTTGGGGAAGCTGAGAAACGGAAATAAGGTAGCAATGGATGGATGGAAATAAGGAGTCCCTAACAGTTAAATTTCTAGTCACTCTGATCACACATAAATAAAGGAAGGGCATGGAGGTGATTTTCCTGGAAAAGAGACCACAAAGAAGACACGGGACAGCTGTCTGGAGAGAGGTCAGACTGTCTCTGAAACAAAGATTAGACCAGCTTTCCTAGTTCAGAGGCTTCGAGCTGGGACTGTGTGAACCTCCCTGAAGGTAGGTTTCACGTGAACAGAAGAAACACCTTGCTTGAACTTATCAGTGACAGCTGGAGCTGAGTCCCTCCATGAGTTCCAGAAAAGGCTAGAAATCCCACAGGGACAGAGCTTCAGAAGAAATCTCATTCTAGACGGTTTCCAGGTTCCCTCCCAACATGCAGGCTTTATATTACGGAGAAAAGAGTTTCTGCAAGAATTCATGAAAAATGGAAGTGTTAGTTGCTCCGCCGTGTTCAACTCTTCATGATCCCGTGGGTTATATATATATATATATATAAAATAGACGAGTGCATGCAAAGTTACTCTACAACCTCTCAAGGTGCCAAACAAACTGTAAGCTATTAGTATAATTAGGTTTGAAATGAAAAAGAGTGAGGATCTTAAAAATAGATGCACAATTTACCGAGTCATAGGAAGAAAAATAGCACAAAAATCCTACTAGGGAAAGTTTATCAGGATTGGATTTGGCCTGAGACACAGAAATATCTGGAACGAGTATTTAAGCAGAAAAGCTTGGTTTTCTTTTATAAATAATTAGTTTTTGGAAAATGTGTTTTGTTTTTTGTTTTTTGTTTTTTTGGCCTGAGGATAGTCTAGTCCCTTAATTGAACCCTTTTGTAAGAAAAAGGGAATTTTGACTTGAAGAGCATTAACTCGCATTTTCCAAAAAGGTAGAATGAGAAGGTATAGAAAACTGGCCTAAGGTACATGGAGTCAAGGATGGACCCTACTTGTTCCTTTTCAGCCTCAAGCATGGGAATCATAGGAGACTGTTCGTCTTCAGGGGTCCCCAGCTTCTGGGATCTAACGCCTGTTGATGGAATAATAAGAGAAATAAAGTGCACAATACATGTACTGTGCTTGAATCATCCCGAAACCACCCCCCCTCCTGCATGGTCCTTAGAAAAGCTATCTTCCATGAAACTGGTCCCTGGTGCCCAAAGGCTGCGGGCCATCGCGCTGATGCAGCTCATGGCTGGGCTGCCATTAGAAGAGGCTTTACTCCACACTGTCTACATGCAACCGGATTTACAGAAAGAGAAAAGTCCTGCAATGGGAGACCGTATCTGCCAATGATGGGACTGGCCAGGGCGTCATTTCCAAAATAAACAGCCCGAGCAACAGCAACAAAAACCCCCAACAGCCCAAATCACAGAACAAGAGCTACCTGAAGCAAAACTATTTGGTACCTACCAAGGGCTGGGGGAAAAAAAAGAGGAAAATCTTATTTTTCAAATACCATTACCAAGAAGAAAAGCCATCAGCCCCAGTTTCTCCCCCACGCAAGACCCAGTCACAGCCGGTACATTGGCCACCAGGTCTCGGGGCTGGACTCGGGCCAGCAGCTCCTTTCTGTGTGTCACCGATGAGTAACACCAGCCTGGAAACCAGAACACCCTTGGCACCGTGATCATAGCGGGGTGATCACAGTGGGGTGAAGCTCCCTTCACAGGGGAGAAAGGCAAACTCCCCAGGCGACTGTGCCCTTGGAGCCCGTGTTCAACAAGCCTGCACGCTGCTCAATGGTCGTGCAAGCACTTCCATCTGGGAGGTGCGCACCCCACACGTGTGTGGGCAGAGACTCGGCGCGTGGGCACACACACGCGGTTCTGCCTGAGTTACCAAGGCTCGGGCGATGACTGCCCTTGACTTTGTGACTTATTAAGAGGATAAATCGAGGCCATCTATTTTCTCGGCCTGTAAACAGTGATGCTACGAGGCTGGCTGGTGAGCTGGAGATGCCGCAGAAGTCGGTGCAGAGGGGATTATGTACCAACAAAATATTAATTCTGGCATGAAGGTTACTTTTCCGGCAGGTTCCTGAGGTTGGTACTCAAGAGACAGGCCACCCTGGCTAGGGAGGGAGCTGAAAGTGACTTCAGGCAAAGTCAGCTTTTCAAGTTCCCTGATCTTACACAGGACAAAAGACAGTCCAGTGGTCCAGAGGCCACTCAGAGGCTGATGGCGAATTCTGGAATTTCTACGTCCTCTCTTTGACTCTCCTTGCTCTGCTGGCTCCATGGGTTTAGAATAAATTTTCAGGTGGATCACAAATAACAAGAGTGTACTACAGTCAAAAGGGTTGCTCACCTCTGGGCATGGAAAAAAAAAAGGAGAGGTCAGTGGACTTTCCCGTGGACACTCCCGTGTCCCCGTCAGCCCATCCTGAGGCGCCCTACACGCGGCTGTCCCTGTGTCCCTCTCCTCTTCCCCCCTCCTCATTCTGGGCTCTCTTCCTGTCTTTCCAGACACTCTGCCTCCTCTGCCACCTAGGAAACCAGGCTGTGCCTTTCCATGAACTGTGATGGCATCTTATAAATGGGGGCTTGATTTCTTCAGGCTCTGAGGACACCGCGTATTCATAAACTCGCTCCGAAAGCAGTGCTCTCCGTCTGGACTGCACAGTAACACCCAGGCTGCAACACAGAGTGACTAGATCAGAATACTGCGTGCTCAACTGTGTGCACGTTTGTGTACATGTGCTGCCTGTTTCGGGGCATGTGTGCATGTGTGATTGGGGTGTGTGTGCATGTGTGTGTGTACATGTGTATTGGAGGGGGTGTGCTTGTGTGTGTTGGGTGTGCGCTTGTGTGGGTTTTGGGGGAGTGTATGCACCTGTCTGTTGTGTATATGCATGATGTGTATATGTGTTGGAGGGCTGTATGCTTGGTGTGCGGGTATTGGTGTATGTGTATGCATGTGTGTGTATGTTGTGAGTGTATACATGGGGTATGCATGTGTATGTGTGTACAGCCTGTGTATGCATGTATGTGTATATGGGTGTGTGTACAGGGTTTGTGTGTACATGTGTATATAGGATGCATATGTGTACATAGGGTGTGTGTGCATGTGTATAGGATGCGTATGTGTACCTAGGGGTGTGTGTATAGGATGTGTGTACATAGGGTATGTGTATGCATGTGTGTGTATAGGATGCATGTGTACATAGGGTGTGTATGTATAGGATGTGTGTGTGTACATAGAGTGTGTGTGTGCATGTGTGTGTATAGGATGTATATGTGTACATAGGGTGTGTGTGTGCATGTGTGTGTATAGGGTGCGTATGTGTATATAGGGTGTGCGTGTGCATGTGTGTATATAGGGTGTGTATGTGTATATAGGGTATGTGTGTGCATGTGTGTGTATAGGGTGCGTATGTGTACATAGGGTGTGTGTATGCATGTGTGTGTATAGGATGCATGTGTGTACATAGGGTGTGTGTATGCATGTGTGTGTATAGGATGCATGTGTGTGTATAGGATGCGTATGTGTACATAGGGTGTGTATGTATAGGATGTGTGTGTGTACATAGGGTGTGCGTGTGCATGTGTGTGTATTGGATGCATATGTACACATGGGGTGTGTGTGTGCATGCGTGTGTATAGGATGTGTATGTGTACATAGGGTGTGTGTGTGTATAGGATGTGTGTACATAGGGTGTGTGTATGCATGTGTGTGTATAGGATGCATATGTGTACATAGGGTGTGTATGTATAGGATGTGTGTGTGTACATAGGGTGTACGTGTGTATAGGGTGCGTATGTGTACATAGGGTGTGTGTGTGCATGCGTGTGTATAGGATGTATATGTGTACATAGGGTGTGTGTGTGCATGTGTGTGTATAGGATGTGTATGTGTACATAGGGTGTGTGTGTGCATGTGTGTGTATAGGATGTGTATGTGTACATAGGGTGTGCATGTGTATAGGATGTATATGTGTACATAGGGTGTGTGTGCATGTGTGTGTATAGGGTGCGTATGTGTATATAGGGTGTGCATGTGCATGTGTGTCTATAGGATGTATATGTGTACATAGGGTGGGTGTGTGCATGTGTGTGTATAGGGTGCGTATGTGTATATAGGGTGTGTGTGTGCATGTGTGTGTATAGAGTGCGTATGTGTACACAGGGTGTGTGTGTGCATGTGTGTGTATAGGGTGCATATGTGTATATAGGGTGTGTGTGTGCATGTGTGTGTATAGGATGTGTATGTGTACATAGGGTGTGTGTATGCATGTGTGTGTATAGGATGCATGTATGTACATAGGGGTGTGTGTGCATGTGTGTGTATAGGATGTGTGTGTATATAGGGTGTGTGTGTGCATGTGTGTATATAGGGTGTGTGTGTGCATGTGTGTATATAGGGTGTGTGTGTGTACATAGGGTGTGTGTATGCATGTGTGTGTATAGGATGAGTGTGTGTACATAGGGTGTGTGTGTGCATGTGTGTGTATAGGGATGTGTGTGCTGGGGGTGTGGCGTGACCAGCCTGGAGTGCCATCAGCAGTTCCTCAGGTTCCTCCGAGGATGTGGACAGGCAGCAAGCCTGGGAGCCTCTGCCCTCAACCCACCATTCTCGACCTGCCTGCTCAAGGCTCACCTCCCTGCTCACGGCGTTGTCCAGTCACTGCTGAGACTCACCGCCCCATGCGTTCTAGACCTTCCATGTCTCTAATGGAACCCTCTCCCCAGCCTCGCCGGAGCCACGGGGACCGCGGGGGTTCCGGCTGGTTCCGTCCAACTCCGACCTCTCAGCTCGCTGTCTGCGTGTGTCCCGCAGGGTCTGGGCGTGTTCTTCCTTGAGCGCTAAGCTGCACTCCTGTTAATCCAATACAACTGGCTCCCAGCACCAAGGGAGGCCACAAAGTCTTCCTTCTCGTTAAATTTGTTTTAAAGTAATGAAGAGAAAAGACGACAATGACCTGGGGTCAGTTTACCTCTCCAGATAAAAAAGAGGGCAGAGGCAGTAGTTACTGAACTGTGATGTGAGTCATAACAAACACACGGATTTACAACTGCAGCCACAGCTCCCAGAGCCTTGGAACGTCCTGCCCGAGAAGAACAATGGGGCGTCTCCTGTTGCCATGTTCAGCCGTGTGTCCTCTGTACCTGAAATCACTTCGGAGCTTTAAAGGGAAACGCACGCTAAGTCGCTTCAGTCGTGTCCCACTCTTTGTGACCCCATGGAGTATAGGCCACCAGCTCCTCTGTCCACTGGATGTTCCAGGCAAGAAGACTGGAGTGGGTCACCATGCCCTCCTCGGGGATCTTCTGAACCCAGGGATCAAACCCCAGTCTCTTACGTCTCCTGCGCTGGCAGGCAGGTGCTGTATCACGAGTGCCACCTGGGAAGTGCTGAAGGGAGATGTGCCAAGTCGCTCAGTCGTGTCTGACTCTTTGTGACGCCCCCGGACTGTAGCCCACCAGCTCCTCTGTCCATGGGATTCTCCAGGCAAGAATACTGAGTGCCATTTCCTTATCTTGTAATTCATGACACGCCCCTTTAAAGGACAGCTGAGTTCCTGTTAACAGGTGAGCCCTAAGGATGGGGGTGGTTTCCCAGAGGCCCCACCTTGATTAGCGGGTGGGAGCTCTCAGCTGCCATCCTCTGATCTCTAGGGAGGGGAGGGAAGCTAGAGACTGAATCGGCGGCTGACGGCTAATGATCTCATCAATGCTGCCTACATGATGGAACCTCAATATAAGGCCTATGGGACAGGGTGTGGGTGGCTTCTGGGCTGCTGAGCCAGGACTTATTTGGGGTGGCAGCACCCCAAACTCCCCAGGGACAGAAGCCCCTGTGTTTGGGACCCTTCCAGACCCGGCCCGGGGGACCTCTTCACAGGACTCTTCATTTGTATGTTAATATCATTTGCCATACCCTGGTTATCTGGTAAGAAAACTGATTTCCTGAGTCTGTGAGCTGTCCTAGTGAATTAATGGAAGCCAAGGAGGGGTCCCCCAGAACTTCTGAGCTTAGCCGATCTGGCAGAAGCCCTTCACCTGTGGGACCAGGGGTTTCTCCAGACAGATGGGGTTGCAACTGAGCTGAATTACAGGACACTCACCTGGTGTCACAGAGCTGCCTCGTGGTGCTGGGGGGTGGGGGTGGGAAAAACACATATGGTAATCACAAAGCGAGCATGAACTTCAAACTCATTGTAGTTGTTAAGTGGAAGGTACGTTACAAAAGGAATTCTCTCCTGTTATCTGACGCATTAGAACGTGAAGACGTTCTTCAAAGAAAAGTACAGCCAAAACCACAGACCTTTCTCATAAAAGCTGTCCACGCTGGGCGTGGAAATGAACACCTATCTGTTCACCAAACCCCTGGGGGCTCCTGTGCCTAGCACCTGCTTACGGGTGAGTGAAGATACAGTTTTGGAAACTGTATCCACACCTCTAGGAAATAATAGTGAAAGTGAAGTCACTCAGTCATGTCTGACTCTTTGTAACCCCATGGACTATAGCCTACCAGGCTCCTCTGTTCATGGGATTTTCCAGGCAAGAGCACTGGAGTGGACTGCCATTTGCTTCTCCAGGGGATCTTTCCGACCCAAGGATTGAACCTGAGTCTTCTACACTGCAGACAGACACTTTACCATCTGAGCTATCAGGGAAGCCAGGAAATAATAAAGGGAATTCAAAACTCAAAAGATGAGCAAGTTTGTAGTAACAGAATTAGGGGTCAGGACAGATCAGAGAAGGGAGGGTAATCATCCAAGCAGAGGAAAAGGCCAACTTGGGTATTTTACACATCCCACCATGAAGACCCAGCGGTCCGTCAAGTGAAGACAGCCCTGGGCATACTCCACAGCTCTACTCAAGACATTTTATGAAACATCGGAGCTGAGCATCCCTTTCTGGGTTTAGGAACTTTTTCCTAGAAACCTTAGCACCTTTGTGTATCTTTTACTGGAAGTCAGTGTCTAAATCCTTTCCCAATCCTGTAAATCCTGTGAGAGGTGTGTGTGAAATGGTACCTGCCTCATGTTTTGTTTTGTTTTGTTTTTTTCTGCATAGATGGGATAATCAGCATTTCAAAAGGAGTCTGGCGACGGGGTTGATGACTTTGGGAACGGACGCTGAACTAGTAGTATGAAGGAGGGAAATCCCTGCGTAGATAGCACACCCCTGAGATGCATAAAGAGAACTCTCCAAACCCCGGGGACCTCTCAGTTTGGGAGCCCATTGCAAGAAGGTAAATTCCTCCCAGCATACAAGCCACCAAGCTCACCTTCGGAACCAACACCACGGCTTTTGTCGCCTGGATGCCAATAGCAGTAAGAGAACAGGCGTGTTTCTAATCACCCTCAGACAGAGGAAAGACACCGCATCCCCAGAGGATGTGCCCCTAAAGATCATCTCACGAGTGTGTGTCCCGTTCCCCAGGAGGGCGGACAGCGGGAAGTGTGTGTGCTATACACGTTCCCGTATCTCATCTGTAAACCTCAAAGCCTTTCCTCTGCTCACCGTGGCTTATGATGCGCAGGTACCAACACTGGAAGGCCATCATGTCTACTAGGACTGAATCAGTGACGTATCCACGTGGCCCGGATACAGCTCTCACCGCGGGCAGTTCTACTCCAGGTTTCCGTCCAACACGGGATCGGGAAGACGGGGAAACGAGCAGACGCCCATGACATCACAGATGCATTTGGTCAGTGACCAGAGCCCACAGCCAGTGGCCACAGGAAGAACATCCTCTTCCAAACGTAAGAAATGAATCCCCAGGCCGCAGCTTTCATTCAAAAGCAGCACCATCCAACCGTGCAATTCTCGGGCACCCCTGTGGCTTGCAGACCTCTGACCCTCACCATCTGTCTTCTGAACCTCCCCTGACACAGCTCTGGTCACCAAGGGTGTGGCCTACCTCATTCACCCCCCACCTGCGTGCAGGGCCACCAACGCACACCAAGGGAGGGGAACTCTGTCACCCAGGGCATCGCGCAGCCCCGGGACTCCAATTTTTTTTTTTTTTTTCTGTAACCAACCTTTACTCTGTCTCCAGGAAGCAACTCAATGTCTGGGAAAAGCTCACAGAGACAGAGCAGGGCAACTGAGTATGAAGTAATCTCCTCTGGCTAATCAAATTTTCCACTGACCCCAGACCTCCTGCCAGAGGATCTGCCTTCCTCAAAGAGCCCATTTAGTTTAAACCATGGTTAAAGAAGCAGGATATCAACAGTCACGCGGCAAGACTGCGTTGAAAAAAAGTGCAAGTCATCCCCCTACCCCGTACGAATTTTCAAACGTAGACTATCTGGAAAGACAGTGATTTGAAAGCCTAATTTCTCTTCTGAGAGAGTGGAAAACTTTCTATCCCTTTCAAGGGTGTTAAGTTACAGATGAAACATGGCTTCATTCTCACAATATTAGAAATAAAGTTTATGAAAAAGACTCTCCTCAAGAGTGAAGCTAGACGTTGTGAGCCATTCCACCCATATTCTTTCTTGTATTCGTTTATTATGCCAAAACGAGACTAGAGGGCATACCAGGGAGTTTGCCTTCGCTTAATCAGCTAACTGTCACCAGCAATAAACTTCTAGAGCAACGTGTAAGGAATAAAACGTTCACAAAGATTTTATGAAAATAGATTTTCAATTAAGGATTACAGCACAGCAAAGGCAAGTCAGGTGCTACTGTCACGGTTCTTGGGAGCAAGAAACCACGGGTCCAGACCACGTGGCCCTTCGCCCATCAACCTGGCAGGACCAAGTGTCTTCCTTTTACACATCACACCTCAGACGTGGGCCCAGAGAGCTCTGAGCGCCCAGCCCGGCGATGGAGTCTGTGTCCCTGTCCCTGTGCGTATCTTGCTGCACAAACAAGGACATCGTGCAGCTCGCTGTATCCCTTCCACGGCAGTCACATGTGCAGCCACTCAACTGTCAGTGATGGGATAAATCATCCCGTCCTCATCGGGAATGTAAAGTATCACCTGAATTCCAATCAAGCTGCGAGTGCAAAGAATTTGCCAGTCATCGAATCCAGGAGAGGCCGTGATTACCTAGAGTCTTCCACAAACAACTGATGAAAAATTAGGGCTCAGTAAGTCTCAAAACAATGATTTAAGTGCGGCATGATCACTCGAGTAAAGCTGCCTGGATTTAGCTAGAATGTGACATTTCAGAAAAGGCACAAACCCGACTGCAGAGTCATAATTATCAATTCAGGAACTGACAGAAGGTGGAAAAGTTGAGCGAGTCTGTGTCTCATTTTCCTCTTAGGCCAACAACCAGATGACTCTGAAAATATAACCAGTGGCTGTAGGCTTATCTAGACTCAGTTCGACCTGCTCTGACGGCCCTTGTGAAAAGCAGACACAGAGGAGGGTGTTCGGTGGGCACCCCGGGGAACAGCCTTGTTCACTGTGTGAGCGAAGGTGAGATCAGTGTTCTCATTCTTTATTTTTCTGAAGTAAATGCAGAGAGGGGAGTGGGAGGGAAAATCTTAAAAGTTTTAATGAAGATGCCACATATGCCATATACATGAGGATGGTGCTATGTTACAATGTACTAAGTTACTGGAAGAAATACTGACTGGGCAACAGGTTTAGGTATCAATCAAGCATCATCATCATTATTATCAGCAGGAACCTGAATCTTCTCCCTCGCCGGGGTCCTAAATGTGCAAGTTTCACATTTACATTTAGGCATCACATAAGAGAGGAATTGTGGGTGTGGGTGGGAACTTAATTGGAAACCAGTACTCCACACACGTTTCTCTCCTGTTTATATGTGGAATTATGCAATGGCAAGAACTGGAGTGGGGAAAGGAGGGGGCACAGATGTATTTTCACAGACAATTAGGTAAGCCGGGGGAGAAACCCAGGCTGATGAAGGTTCAGCAATGACGGGCTTGTTGTCTGCTGTGTGTGGGTGGGGGAGGGGGTGTCTACAAAACAGTCCCTTCAAACAGTTACTGAGCTCCTCAGGCCTGAAGTCAAGTTCAGAAACGCAGGGTGATCGGTCCTCTGCCAGGCAACAGGTGTCTCCCTGTGGGTGTGGTTAAGGCGGCTGGGTTCTGGTCCAATTTGAATACCTTTTCATTTCTTGTCTCTTTCTGTTGAACGCAAGACCTGGAAACGGTTCAGTGACTGGGTCCTTCCTACACAGCCCTGCTCCCGCCCCGCACCCCTGGGATCCAACCAACGGGAACCCAGCACCCGAAGGAATTTCTGCCTTTCCAGCTGTACTTTCAAAGTCTCACGGAGACCCCCGCCTCCGGCCCCTCCCTCACCACCAAGGACCCCGCCGACTAGTCACGTGTGGAAACAGAGCCCCACCTCCGGAGCAGCCACGGAAACCCGGAAAGGGTTAAAACATCAGCCAAATAAACATGCTCACACACAGTTGCCAGAGAACAAGATGGCAACCTCCTGGTGCTCGCCAGGAGGGTCCGGCGCCCTGACCCCCAGGCTTGCGGCCCGGGGCCGGATGCAGACGGCAGGGACCCAAGGTGGCACTGTGCCCTGAGCGGTCGGGGGTTGGCGGGGAACGCGGGACAGCGGCGAGCGGGTGTGGGGGTCCTCGACTTAACAAAGTTGTCAAGGCGCAGGTGCCCCCTGGCCTGCCGCCTTGACGTCCCCGGCGGCGCACGGGCCTCCTCAGGGGGCAATATGCCATCATTACGCTCGCTGGCACCGTCAGCTTTTTTTTTTTGCGGTCGGGGAGGGGGGGCGGCGGTCACCGCTGTCACACCCGGGAGCAGGGCCCCGCCCAGCCGGCAGCCGCGGTGGCAGCGGCCGGAGCCGAGAGACAGGCGCCCGCCCCGGGTGAGCCACCGGCTTCGCGAACCCCAACAGGTCCCGGGCTCCGGGATCGCAGCCCCGAGGCCGGCGCGGGCATCCGGGCCCGGCGGTTCTGCCCTGGCCTCGGCGATCCCGCTCTCCGTGGGTTCCCTCCACTGCCACCACCTCGACACGGCCCCGGGGGTCCACCGCGAGCTGGAACTGACGCGCGGCCGGCGGTGGGCTGCTCCGCCGCCCCTTCCCCACCGCGCGCAGCCCGCCCTCGCCGTGGACCCCGAGCCACCTGTCTAAAGCACAGGATCCAGGGCCGTAAAGTTGCAATTTGCAAACAAGCTGCAGATCCACCGCACCCGGGCGGCCGCCGCTGGGGGTTCCGGTGGAATCTGGCGATGGCGCACAGGGTCGCGGTCAGTCCCAGGGGTGCCGCGCTCCTCCCCAGCACTGGTCCCCCGGGGCCGGTCCTCCCGGCCACGCGCGCCTCACCCACCAGCACTCACCATCACGTTTCCTTGCATTTTAGCCGTCTTAATCATCGCCTTCTCCTTCATTTTGCCCCAAGTCTGAACCCGACTTCTGGCCCGGAGAAGAGTAACTTAATCCATTGTCTCGCTGATGATTAAAGTAGAGATTGGACCGCCCGAGGGCTGGGTGGAGTTGGCTTTTGAAGGAAGAAAAAAAAAAATTCTTGCAGCGGTTCGGCGTCCCCCTTCCGCCACTCTGTCCCTCTCCACTCCCGGGCGGATCACAATAGCAATCAACTCTTTTCGGCCGCCGCTTGGAAAGAAAAATTAAAAAGACGGAGGAGAGGGTGTGGGGGTGTTGCTGCTTTCAACAAAAGCCGGCGGGCCCCGAGAGCGGGGGCGCGAGGAAAGAGGCTGCGAGGCGCGGGGCCAGCTCGACAGCCTGCGTGTCCGGCGGGCCGGCCGGCCGAGCTTCGCCAGCGACAGCGGCTGGCGCGACGCGCGGGGCGCACGCGGGGACCCTGGGCGGCTGGGCCCGCGGGGGGATCCTCGGCGGGGGGGCCGGGCGCCAGGCGTCGCACTGGTCCCTAAGGGCGGGGACCCCGGCGAGCCGGCGGCGACCACAGTGCGGGCGGGCCCTTGTGTGTGTATATATCTGTGTGTGTGTGTGTGTGTTGTGTGCGCGCGCGCGCGTCCACACAAGGCTGCGCTGCTTGAACCCGGCTGGACCAGGATGCTTCGAGCTGCAGCAAGGTTAAGCGAGCCGAACCTTCTGGGTAGAACCGGAGCCCCCGAAGCAGCCCTCCCGGGTACACGCCCCCTCCCCGCGGGCCCAGTGTGCGGCGCACGCTCGCTGGGTTTTTACAAACAGGCACCGCCGCCTGCCGCGCGGCGCGAGCGCAAGATCGGCTGGGACCACCTCCCGGCTGCGCCCCCCGGAGGGAAAGGAGAGGCCGGGCAGAGCCGGGCGCCGCCTAGCATTTCGGTGGCTCAGGCGAGGCGCGGGAAGCAGAGCGCTCATAAACATTGTTGTTTCGGGTTACCACGGGACGCACGGAGCGTCTCCACGGTATCAGCGCCGATCTGCGTCCGAATCTGCCGCCGCGGCGGGTCCAGGGCCCCGGGAACCTCGCTGGGCGGAGGCACTCGCGGCGCCGGCCGGCTCTGGGCCGGCTCACCTGGCTTCCCAGGCTCCTCTATCTCGCCCAGCCCCGGCCTCCGCCCCAGCCGCGGCCCCTCTGGCGTCTTTGTTTCCGGATCGGATCCCGCCGGCTTCCCGCACTCCAGCCTCGCGCCCAGGGGGTCTGCCTGGCCCCCTGAACCCCACCGCAGCTCTGATCCACCTCCCACACCCCTAGTCTTCACTCAAGTGGCGGGTTGCCTGCTGATCGCGCCGGGCGTTCCCTGGTCACCACCCCAGGCCGCTCCCGGGAGGCCGTATCAGTTCCCAGGCGCGGCTTAGCTCCCTGGACCACACGGGGACGCGCGCTCCCGAGAGCACGCACGCCAAGAGGGGTCAAATTCAAATGCTGCCAACTCAGGCCGCCAGGAAGAGCACCGAGGATGCTCCCTGCGCCGCGGCTTCCCTCCTCCACCGAGGATCAGGCCACCGCAGAAACTGGACTGGAGCTGTTTCAACCGACATCAGCGCATCAGGCTTGAAGTCACTCGTGTGTGTGTGTGTGTGTGTGTGTGTGTGTGTGTGTGTGTGTGTGTATGTGTGTGTGTGTGTGTCTACACGTCCTCGCCTGGGGGTGAGTTGGGGGCGGAATGCGAAGCTGGAAGGAATCTGAGAAACCTTTCTATTTCTTTATATTCATAAAAAATCGCATGTAAGAAAGAACAAGAGCTCAGTTTTCAACACACACTCGGAAAATTATGAGCAATTGCTACCGTAATCATATGCAAATTATTCACAAAGCCTGCATATATGAAATGTTATATATAAGCCTTATATATATACACACACACATATAGTAGGTATATACAAACACATGCAAGCAGTTGGTTTACAGGTGAAGAAGACTTGTAACTAATGATTTGTCGTAAAAGATAAGTGGAAGAAACAGGTGAAACAAAGCTGAATTGAAAAGCAGAGTTTAAAGGAAATGAATTAGGATTTGCCTGAAAAGTGGCAGGCATAACACATTTTTTTTTTTTTTTTTTTTTTAGGTTTAAGAAGCTCTCTCCTATGTTAGGGTTCTTAATGACAGCTTTTCTCTAAAAATGAACATGGGCACAGATCATCCTTGTACTGTTGACCTTTACGCTAAACCCAGCTTAATGTGGACAAAATCATCGCCAGTCTAAATCCTGTTTTTAAGTGACATGAAGGTGGTTCTTTCTCCTCTTTATTTGAAGTGGCATTAATACCTTCAGAACCTTCTTCCCTCTCTTTCCCACCAAGACTGCTCCCTCAAAACCTGACTTCCCATCCCACCCCATGTTGGAGTAGGGAAAGAAAGTTGACAACGAGACAATTATTTTTAATGGAAGTATACCTGACATATCACACTATGTCAGCTTCAGGTGTGCAAGGCACTGATTTGATATTTGTAAACACTGTGAAATGATCATCACAAGAGGTTTAGTTAGCATCCATCACCACACCTAGTTACAATTTTTTTCTTGTGATAAGGACTTTTTAAGATCTAGTCTCTTAGCCACTTTCAAATATGCAACTCAGTGCTGTTAACTACAGTTACCAGGCTATTCATTATATTCCCATGAGATTTCATAACTGGAAAAGTGAAAGTCGCTCAGTCGTGTCAGACTCTTCGAGACCCCATGGACTATACAGTCCCTGGAATTCTCCAGGCCAGATTACTGGAGTAAGTAGCCTTTCCCTTCTCCAGGGGATCTTCTGAACTCTAGGATCGAACCCAGGTCTCCCGCATTGCGGATTCTTTACCAGCGGAGCCACAGGGGAAGCCTGAAGGATAACCGGGGCTCATCCAGGATTTGAACCCGGGACCCTCTCATACCCAAAGCAAGACTCATACCCCTAGACCAATGAGTCACCCCTGCGAGGGCTTTCTCAACACTTCTTTCATAACTGGAAGTTTCCTTCACCCATTTCTCCTTGCACTCCTGCCCTTGCAATCAATCTGTTTTCTGCATCTATGAGCTATGCAAAGGAAATGGCAACCCACTCCAGTATTCTTGCCTGGAGAATTCCATGGGCAGAAGAGCCTGGTGGGCTACAGTCCATGGGGTCACAAAGAGTCAGGTACGACTGAGTAACTAACACTGTGACCTTGGTCTTCATTTTGGTTTGTTTTTCAGATTCCACGAATAAGTGACAATGTGCAATACTTGTTTTTCTATGTCTGGCTTATTTCAATTAGCATAATGGCCTCAAGGTCCACCTATGTTGTTACAAATAGCAAGATTTCACTCTTTATGGTTGAGAGGAGGCTTCCCAGGTGCAACAGTGGTAAAGAGACGCCTGCCAATGCAAGAGACCAAGTTTGATTCCTGGGTGGGAAAGATCCCCTGGAGGAGGAAATGGCAACCCACTCCAATACTCTTGCCTGGAAAATTCCACAGACAAGAGGATCCTGGTGGGCTGCAGTCCACGGGGTCACAGAGAGTCGGACATGACTGAGTGACTGAGCACGCTGGCATGATAGTCCATTCTGTCCGTCAGTGGACACGTTACTCCCATATCTTGGCCTTTGTGAATGATGCTTTTTGAAGTGAGTGTTTGTTTCCTTGTGACAAATACCCAGAAATGAAATTTCTCGATCATATGGTGGTTCCATTGTTAGTTTTTTTAGGAATCTCCATACTGTTTTGTTTTGTTTTTCCATAGTGGCTGCACCAGTATGGGGCTTCCCTCATAGCTCAGCTGGTAAAGAATCCGCCTGCAATGCAGGAGACCCCAGTTCGATTGCTGGGTTGGGAAGATCTCCTGGAGAAGGGATGGGCCACTCACTCCAGTATTCTTGGGCTTCCCTAGTGGTTCAGTTGGTAAAAATTCTGCCTGTAATGCAGGAGACCCCACTTCAACTCCTGGATTGGGAGGACCCCTGGAGAAGGGATAGGCTACCCACTCCGGTATTCTTGGGCTTTTTCATAAACATTGCACAAGGGTTCTCTTTTCTCCACATCCTCACCAACATTTGTGTCTTATCTTTTTATAATAACCATTCTAACACATATGAGGTGATATCACTGTGGTTTTGATCTGTATCTCCCTGATGATTAGTTGGCCATTTGAATGTATTCTTTGGAAAAATATCTATTCAGGTCCTCTACCATGTTGTAATCAGGTTGTTTGTTTATTTGATATTAAGGTGTATGATTTCTCTCTATATTTTGGATATTAGTCCTTTATCAGATAATATGAGTTACGAGTGTCTTCTGCCATCTGGCAGCCTGCTGTTTCATTTTGCTGATTGTCCTCTTTGCTGTGAAGAAGCTTTGCAGTTTGACGTAATACCACTTATTTACTTTTACTTTTGTTGCCTTTGGTTTTGGGGTCAAATCCAAAAAAACCCTATTACCAAGCCCGGTGTCATTTATGTTTTCTTCTAGGCATTTTACGGTTTCAGGTCTTACATTCACATCTTTAATGCACGGTGTGTTAATTTTTGTGTGTGGTGTAAAATACTGGCCCACTTTCATTCTTTCGTGTATAAGCATCCAGTTCTCCCAGCAAAACTTATTAAAGAGACAGAGCTCTCTATTCTGCTTCATTGATCGATGTCTGTTTTTATGCCAATACCATACTGTTTGGATTACCAGAGCTTTGTAATCAAGTCAGGGCTTATGATGTCTCCAGATTTGTTCTTCTTTCTCAAGATTGCTTTGGTTATTTAGGGCTGGCCTTCTTTGATTCCATACAAATGTCAGGACTGCTCAGCTTCTGTGGAAAGTGCCATGGGAACTTTGAAGGGATGACATCACATCTGTAGACTGCTTTGGGTGGTATGGACATTTTAACCATATTAATTCTTCCAACCCACGCACACAGAATATATTCCCATTTATTTTTGTCTTCTTCAGTTTCTTCCATTAATGTCTGATAGGTTTCAGGGTACAAGTCTTTCGCCTCCTTGGTTAAATTTATTCATAGGTATAGGACAAAATTTTTTAACCTGTCATTTCCCTAGCTTCCTTTCAATTATCTCTGAAAATAGAAAGTGCGATAGTATGGATTAAATGTTAAAGTAATGGATAAATAATTCTGCTAGTAGACAATGTTTTTCCTAACACTCAACCAACAGTCTCAGCCAAAACGACTCGCTTGGCACACCTGTGTCCTCTATTCCTGCCTAGCCTCTGGCAGAAAGACCTACAGAAAAGACAGGGCTGACAGCAGGCACAAAGAGGGGACATGGTGTGGAGTCAAAGCAAAGCAACTCTGAGTTCAGCAGTGACTGTTCAGTCTTTGCGACTCATCTAGCCTTTGACTTAACGACACTGAGGCAAAAGAAAAAAAAAAAAGAATAAAGACAGACAAAGCAGAGTCTGGGAGAGAGAAAGAAACCAAGAATGTGGGGGAAATGCTTGAAACCGAGGAGGCGCAACTGTCATAATATTTTGGGATATTAAGTGTTCTCAGAAAATCAGATTAGAAATATCTGAAGATGGCACGGACATCAGAACCCCTCTCCTCACCCTCACCTTCAAAATGTTTTTTTCCCTCTGCTGCATTTATGAACATGGGATGCAAATGTGGTCCTGTATTTACCAGTAAGTGTTGGGCCTTCTCTCCAGTTTTTGCAGTTGTATTTCCAGGTGTTTTTTTCCCCTAATCTATGAGAAGAGCATATTATCTCATAGTTTGGTGAAAATACTACAGCGGTAGTATTTCTGTTAGTTTTCAGCAGATAGGATCTGCCATGCTCTGAGGCAGCCACACCCCAGGGACAGCATTTTGCTGCATGTGGACCCATGGACATTATTTAACTCCACCAGGCTCTCTCCAGACCTGCTGCCTCAGAGCCGTAGTTGGGTCCACTCTGCTCTTTCCTTGATTCATGTATTGCGGCATCAGAGGCTGCCCTGGCTAAAGCAGCCTCGACTTAGGGTGAGGCCTTTGGCACAATGTTCAGTCTCACATTTGACACCAGGTGATATTTACAGCAGAAGAGCAGATCCACCACGTCATTTTATCAGTGTTCATGTCTTGTAGCTCATTACTAGCAGTTTAACTTTGGCGAGGTGAATTTTCGCCGTAAGGAAATGCAACATGTGAAAGTCCTTATGTATAAAAGTGAAAGTCAAGGTAACTTTGAGTTCTCCAGAAAAACAGAATACATGTGTGTGTGTGTGTGTGTGCGTGTGTGTGTGACTTCTCAGGTGATACAGTGATAAAGAACCCACATGTCAATGCAGAGGGCACAAGAGATGCAGGTTCAGTCCCTGTCTTGGGAAGATCCCCTGGAGCAGGAAATGGCAACCTGCTACAGTGTTCTTGCCTGGGAAGCCCATGGACAGAGGAGCCTGGGGGCTCCAATTCATGCAGAGTCAAACATGACTGAGCAACTGAGCACCCGCGTGCATGCACGTGCACGCACACACACACACACACACACACACACACACACACACACACACTCTATGGGTTTCCCTGGTAGCTCAGCTCGTAAAGAGGGGCTCCAATTCATGCAGAGTCAAACATGACTGAGCAACTGAGCACCCGCGTGCACGCACGTGCACACACACACACACACACACACACACACACACACACACTATGGGTTTCCCTGGTAGCTCAGCTCGTAAAGAATCCGCCTGCAGTGCAGGAGCCCCTGGTTCAGTTCCTGGGTCAAGAAGATCCCCTGGAGAAGGCATAGGCTGCCCACTGTAGTATTCTTGGGTTTCACTGGTGGCTCAGATGGTAAAGAATCCGCCTGCAATGTGGGAGACCCAGGTGGGGAAGATCCCCTGGAGGAGGGCATGGCAGCCCACTCCAGTACTCTTGCCTGGAGAATCCCATGGACAGAGGAGCCTGGTGGGCTACAGTCCATGATGTCATAAAGAGTCAGACATGGCTGAGCAATTAAGCATATATACTCTATAATACATAAATTTATATATGTATACATATAATTATATGTAAATACATATAGATGTATATATGCATATATATTGTCATATATAAATATATATATAATTTAATGTATTATAAGAGACTGGCTCACACAGAGGCTGTCAAGTCCTGAAATCTAGAGTCAGTACACTGGAGACCCAGAAGAAACAACTGTGTAAGTTCCACTCCAAAAGTCAACAGACTCAGGACTCAAGAAAAGTTAATGTTTCAGTAAGAGTCTGAATGCAGGAAAAAACCGATGTCCCAGCCCAGTGCAGTCAGGGAAGGGCTCCCGCTTTCTCAGAGTTTCTGGTCTATTCATGTCTTCGACTGAGTGCATGAGGCCCACACACATTAAGGAGGGCACTCTGCTTTACCCCGTCTACTGATTCAAATGTTAAAGTCATAACAAAACAAAAACACCCTCACAGAAATGTCCAGAATAATGTTTGAATAAACATATGGATACCCCACGGCCCAGGCAAGTTGACTGGTAAACCTAACCATCACTGTGCATAGGGAAAGGGTGATTGTTCTCATCACAAACTAGTCCTTACCCACAGCTTAATTCATTACTGACAATCTTTAAAATCTGAGCTTTCTTACCATATTGAAAACATCATTCATTCTATATACTTTGATTTACCCATAAATTTTCAGGAAGATATCTTCTTAAAAAAGTGATCTGCCAATATTTATTTTAAAAATTGCACAAGAATGATAACAATGGTTTAGAGAAAACATTTAGAAATTAAACAAATTAACTTAAAATATGTAGCAACAGTTAACGTTGTGCCAAACAGTTATTTTATTATAGAAAGCAATCTTTATCCTCAAGGATTTCATGGGGTCAAGTGGGAGACATCAAAATTAATAATATTAACAACAAAATTAAGAACATAAGTAATAAGTCTTGTGGAGTGTTTAGGCAAATCTCAGAGAAAATTAAAACAAATGGTGACATCTGAAACACACCTCAAAGGAGGACATAAATATAGCAGTTAGAGAATCATGGAAACAGGGCAAAGGAGGACCAGCAGAGGAACTTCAGGAGTCGTCCAGCAGCACCACACAGAAGCAGGGGCGGGTGATGGGACATGGTGGACAGGCACTCTGAGGTCAGCAGTGACAGCCCTGAGCCAGCTCCCCTGAGAGATGGAGTGACAAGGCTACAGCCCCCATGTGGTAAATGATGCAGAGATCCACATCTTACAAACGAGTGTCTTCTCACAGAAACAGCCTAAATGTCCACTGACAGAGGAATGGAAACAGACAAAGCAGTACACACACACTATGGAATATTAGGCAGCCAGGAAAAGGAAATAATGCCGTCTGCAGCAACATGCATAGACCCCGAGATGGTCATGCTGAGTGAGATAAGTCAGATGGGGGAAGGAGAGAGAGCCCATGACATCCCTTACACGTGGAGTCTAAAAAGAAACGATACAAACAAACAGATTAACAAATCAGTAGAAGCCTCACAGACGTAGAGGAAGAACTTAGAGTGATCGGGAAGGAAGGAAGGGGGAAGGGACAGTTAGGGAGTGTGGGGTGGACAGGTACACTCTGCTATCTTTAAAATGATAGCCAACAAGGTCCTCCTGCACAGCGTGGGAACTCTGCTCGATGTTACGCAGCAGCCTGGATGGGAGGTGAGTTTCGGGGAGAATGGACACATGCATGTGGATGGCTGAATCCCTTTGCTATTCACCTGAAGCTATCACAGCATTGTTAATCGGCTGTAGCCCAATCCAAATTAAAAAGCTAAAATAATGAATGTCTTCTCCTTCAAGCTGGGCTCCAGGGCAACGAGCCCAGGCAACTGGGCAGCTCATGCGTGAACTCTGAGTAGAAACAATAAAGGTATGGGCAGTGTGGCAGGGAGTCTGCATGACTCATCTGTGCATCCCTGATGTGAACCCAGTAAGACTCATGTCACCCCTGCTCGCATCTGACATTTCTCAACCGCTCCTTCACAGCCATGTCCTGGCACATCACCAAGAGATGGAGACAAAATCTGGCACCAACTCAGTGATAAATGCAACATTAGAACTGCCATGTTGGATGCTGTAAATCAACTCAACTTCAACAGAAAATGTTTAAAAATTTTTAAAATAAATAAATAAGTTACTTAGTGTAAAGAATCCTCCTGCCAATGCAGGAGACTGCAGGAGATGTGAGTTTGATCCCTGGGTCAGGGAGATCTCCTGGAGGAGGAAATGGCAACCCACTCCAGTATTCTTGCCTGGAAAAATCTCATGGACAGAGGAGGCTGGCGGGCTATGGGGTTGCAAAGAATCGGGCACGACTTAGTGACCAAGATGAGGACGCTGCTTGAGCCGTTAACCTTTCTTACAGCCACACTGGCCCTGACAACAATGCCTCTTGTGTATTTATTTGCATGCCAGCTTCCCTGTTCCAGACACGGGGTGTGCTGTCTTGGTTCTCTTTCAGTCCTCAAGCTCTCAGACTGTGATGGGACTTTGTTCAGGGACTTCCCTGCTGGTCCAGTGGTTAAGAATCTGCCTTGCAATACAGGGGACAGGAGTTCAATCCCTGGTCGGGGAGCCAGGATCCCACGTGGATCCGGTGGATCAACTAAGCCCACGCACGAACACTGAAGCCAGGCACCACAGCTGGGAAGTCCATGCACCACAAGGAAAGATCCTGCATTGCCTCCACGGAGATCCCACAGGCCGCGTCTCACACCCGACGCAGCCAAGCACATACATGACCACAGAAAGAGTGCGTGTGCAACGTAAGCGTCTTGAACAAATGGAACAATGAAGGGGAGTGTGTGCTGCTTTTCTTCCCACTGCACACGCAGGCAAGAACTGACATCACACAGCCTTTCAATATCTTTCCTGAACCTAGTTACATTGCTCGACTGATGAAAAAGATGTCAGAGACACCTCTTGTGTGTTTGTAAGTGAAGTGAAAGTATTAGTCGCTCAGTCGTGTCCGACTCTTTGCAGCCCCATGGACTGTAGCTCGCCAGGCTCCGTGGGCTTTTCCAGGCAAGAATACTGCAGTGGGTTGCCATGCCCTCCTCCAGGGAGTGTGTTTGCAAATGACCTTCCAAATTTAATTCAGTTCAGTTCAGTCCCTCAGTTGTGTCCGACTCTTTGTGACCCCATGAATCGCAGCACGCCAGGCCTCCCTGTCCATCACCAATTCCCAGAGTTCACTCAGACTCACGTCCATCATGTCAGTGATGCCATCCAGCCATCTCATCCTCTGTTGTCCCCTTCTCCTCCTGCCCCCAATCCTTCCCAGCATCAGAGTCTTTTCCAATGAGTCAACTCTTCACATCTGGTGGCCAAAGTACTGGAGTTTCAGCTTCAGCGTCATTCCTTCCAAAGAAATCCCAGGGCTGCTCTCCTTCAGAATGGACTGGTTGGATCTCCTTGCGGTCCAAGGGACTCTCAAGAGTCTTCTCCAACACCACAGTTCAAAAGCATCAATTCTTCAGCGCTCAGCCTTCTTCACAGTCCAACTCTCACATCCATGCATGACTACTGGAAAAACCATAGCCTTGGAGAGCTTTATTTTTGGCAACATTTTCCCCTTCCAATGTAGACCAGGAGTCACAGGAACTGGGTATGCTCATCTTTGTCTCTGGCTTTGCTCAGTTGAACAGTGTTTTCCCTTGCCCCAGTGACATCATGGACTTCTCAGGAATGAGATGATTCCGACCCATGTTCTCTACGAGAATATGGACTCTAGTAGTAATTTTTTTTTAATGTCTATTTATTTGGCTACACCAGGTCTTAGTTGAGGCACATGGGATCTTTACTTGTACGATGCTGCGGAATATGGGACCTAGTCAGCTGAGCACAGTTCAAACCCAGGCCCCCTGCACTAGGGGTGGGAAGTCTTAGCACTGGACCAGGGAAGTCCTAGTCCTCTACTTTAGATAATAGACTCCTATGGCCCCAAACACCCACAGGTTGGAGGGTTTTCTCTCCTCATACTTGTCTCTGAACATTAATGAGCATGTTCTACTACCCGGGCAGAGGAGCCTGGTGGGCTGCAGCCCCTGGGGTCGCAGAGAGTGGGACACAACTCAGCGGCTAAATAACAGCTGGTCACACCCAGTTCACCGTGGAGGGAAGAACGGTAAGGAGCCTGGGCGTCACATCCCTGTGTGCGTGCACGCTCAGACTGCAGCCCACCAGGCTCCTCCGTCTGTGGGATTCTCCAGGCGAGAATACTGGAGTGGGCTGTCATTTCCTACTCCAGGGGATCTAACCCCCAGGAATAGAACCTGTGTCTCTTGCATATCCTGTATGGGCAAGCAGATTCTTTACCACTGGGCTACCTAGGAAACCCTAATCATGTCACAATCCAACATTTTAGGCTGAAACCACAGCTATTCTACTGGCTCACCTCACCGCCTCCTCACTCCAGTGAAGACCTCTTGATTTGTATTTTGTTGCTATTAAATACCTTCTTAATGACCTGTAAGAAGTATTCACTATTGATAGCTCTTTTATATATTAGGAAAATTTATAAAGAGAAGTTTTGTAAATAAACAAATTACTGAAAAATAGGAGCAGTTAAGTATATTAAAATCCTATTATCCTTAAGCAATATAAAATTTCTTTACATGACATCCATTAAAGAAAACCAGGAGGGCAGAGTACATATTTTAGGGTTCACTAAATACATATTTTGGAACACTTACAGACTGAAAGTAATGGACACAGAACATGTCTGTAGGTAAAAGAGGGACTTGAATTTGCTCCTAAGATTATGCATTAGTTTTAGCCCCTGAGCTGGGAACACAAAGATCTCTTGACTTTTGCCAGGGTTCTTTGCTCTGAGCCCAAGATTATAAATGCCCATAAAGGAACAGAAAGCTGAATGACTGTCCGGAAACTGTCATCCATCTCAGCAATCAAGAAGAATCAATCCTGAGTGTTTTGGAATTGCAGGCTCATTGCTGATTTACAGCGGAAGCGCACATACCACACCTTATTTCTTCCCTGCTAAAAATGCTGCAAGCAGAATTCAAAATGACCTACAAAAGGCAAGTTTGACTCTTTTGTCTTTCAACAAAAGTAACATTAACTCAAGCCACAAGAAGTTGTCATTTCACAGCCACTAAAATTGTTACAATAAAAAAGTCAGATAATAGCAACTGTTGATGAGCCCATGGAGGAACTGGAAGGCCTGTCAGCTACACACTGGAACTTGCCATGGGCGTTTGCCGCCCCCCCTCTGCAAGGATTAAACCTTGTGCCACTGCAGCTGCTGACCTTCAACACCCCCTGAAAGGAGTTCTGGGTGAAGAGCACAAAGAGGCATCTGTGCTCTGGGAAGACTGGCAGGACTAGTCTTCGGATAGTTAGATATTTTTAAGTGCTGATTTTATGAGCCCGATTTTTGTATCTCCTCATATCTAGAAAAGCACTAGAACTCTTCATGGTGACAACCATTCCTTGTGACTAGCAAAGCTTCAAGAAACTAGTGGAAACTTTATGGAAAATTATGTGTTTGATTGCAGGCATCCCCCTTCACCAAAATCACATATATCCTGTCCTCCTCCTCCTGCCTGTTTGGATCAGTTCCTCAGGCGATTTGAGGTGCTGTCTCCTGGGCTATAGTCCTCATTTTTCCCCCAAATAAACCTTAACTTGCAACTCTCACATTATGCACTTGTTTTAAGTCAACACGCCCCACCTCCCCACCATCTGCAAAAGGAAGAAAAGATGGGGGCTGAATTAATAATCAGTCATGGCTGCAAAACCAAGATTTCATGAAAATCTCTACTCACGGGGGTTCAGGGTGCTTCTGTGTTGACGAGGACACGGAGGTCCAGGGAGGGTGGTGGACCCGGGGAGGGCAAGGAGCCCCGAGCCCCTTCCCCAGACTTCACTTCGTCTGTGCACCTCTTCCTGTGCCTGTCCACCCGTGTCCTTTATCATCTCCTCCATAAGAAACAAGGAAACATCAGCAGTGTATTTCCCTGAGTCCTGTGAGCTGTTATACCAAAATTGTTGAGCCCAAGAAGGGGTTCATGGGCCCTTGATTTGTAGTTAAGTTGGATAGAAGGTAGGCAAAGTGGGGACCCACTCCTTGTGGCTGGCATCTGCATTGGGGACATCCTTGTGAGTCTAAGTGTCTCACCTGTGGGGTCTGTGTAGACAGTGTCAGAATTGAACTTAACTGTAGGGCGTGACATCTGGAGGTTTGGAGGGCAGACTGGTGTGGGAAAAGCCCACACGCATTCAGAGTCAGAAATGTTCTGTGTAGAGAGAGAAAATGTCCCCTTTTAGGGCTTTTGCTCTAAAGAATTTCTATTAATGCCACCAATCTGTGCTTTGGGTTATAGCTTTTCCAGTAGTCATGTACAGATGTGAGATGCATGGAGCATAACGAAGGCTGAGAACCAAAGAACTGATGTTTTTGAACTGTGGTGCTGGAGAAGACTCTTGAGGGTCCCTTGGACTGCAAGATCAAACTAATCAATGCTAAAGGAAACCCACCCTGAATATTCATTGGAAGGACTGATGCTGAAGCTCTAATACTTTGGCCACCTGATGCAAAGAGACAACTCACTGGAAAAGACCCTGATACTGGGAAAGACTGAGGGCAGGAGAAGTGGGTGACAGAGGATAAGATGGTTGGATGGCATCACTGACTCAATGGACATGAGTTTGAGCAAGCTCTGGGAGGTGGTGAAGGACAGGGAAGCCTGGCGTGCTGTACCCATGGGCTCACAAAGAGTCAGACATTCTTTAGTGACTGAATAACAACAAAAAAATCTGTGTACCCAGAGGAATTCATTAAAAAGTAGTTTTCATTCATTAATTCATTCATTTAAAAACAAATTCAATGATGTCATCAAGAGCATTTCCTTTCCATCACCAGAATGTCCCTTTCAATGAGTCAGTTTCTCTTGGTCTTGATGCTGGAACAAGGTTTGCTCCACCTGATCAGCTGGTGTGTTTTGTGGATAATATATTCCACAATATATATTGTGGAAAGGCATTCCATTGCCTTTCTCTCAGTTGTGTTGAGTCCATAGCTCATGAAAGAAATTTTAGGGAATGTAATTTATCTTCAAACCCAACTCCTGGCTTCTTAATTTTCCAGCTTCTGTTTACCCATCAGGCTCCCTTCATGGCTCAGACAGTAGAGAATCTTCTACAATGCTGGAGATGATCCAGGTTTGATCCCTGGGTCAGGGAGATGCCCTGGAGAAGGGAATGACAACCCATTCCAGCATTACTGCCTGGAGAATTCCATGGACAGAGGAGCCTGGCAGGCTACAATCTATGGCATTGCAAAGAGTCAGCCATAGCTACTTTACCCTTCACCCACACTTTCTTCCTTATCTTATTTGACAGTGCAATTTTTGAATGATCTGTATCTTTCAGATATGCCAGGTACATAAGAGAATAATGGTATTTATAGAGAATCAATTACCATTTATTTATATTAAGCCTGGGAAATCCCATGGGCATGGGAAGCTGGCTGGCCACAGTCCATGGGGTCGCAGAGAGTCAGACACAACTGAGCATGCACAGGCGTGCATATTACCGGCCAAATATGTCCTACATAGAAAAGTGTAGCTATGCAGAAAGTTTTAACTGTACGACTATTAAATTTAACTATGATTTTAAATATTTTTACAGCAGGGGTTCTATTTTATATACACAAATTCTAAATATATCCATAGTTTATGATAACTATTATTGTTGAGTATTAATCCCACTGTCAGATTTATATAAAGTCTTTTCTTCTAGTATAGAAAATTAATTAATCTAAAAGTCTCTAATTGTCCACATATGATTTAAAAGGAAGCATTATCTGTGATAACTGACTAGGAGCATTTAGCAAGTGGTGAAATAGCTAGCGAGACCATCATTTCCGTTTCTGATATGGGGAAGGATAATAAAAATGCAATTCTGTAACACCTGCTACTTTACTAAGCATCTCAGTAATCTTTTTAAAATTACCATATTCTGCATAATTAAAACAGGGCTATGGAAGCAAGGAGCATTCACTTCTGCCTGCTTTGTTGGCATATTATGGGTGCCCGTGAGCATCTCTCTGCCAGCGGTTACCATGTCAGCTGTTTCGGGCAATGGGAAAAGAAGAGGATGAGGTAGAATGTTCTCTAGCTCGGAAGCCATGGAAACCATGGCAAGGGTGTGGTTTCAAGGGAGATGAGAGGGTCTGCCCTAGGACACAGAAGGTGTGCTCACACTGAGAAATGGAGAAAAGTGTTAATAAAGGGACATTTTAATTAAAAATTTTTTTATAAGTTTGGCGTTTTGTTATTAACCTTTTTTTTTTTTTTGGTTGCACTGCTCCACTTGTAGGATCTTCGTTTGTTGACAAGGGACAGATCTGTGTCCCTGTGCAGTGGAATCACAGAGTCCTAACCACAGGGCCGCCCTAAAGGGACATTTTTAAGGCCTAAGCAAGACACGGTGAAGGGACTTCCCAGGTGGCCTGGCAGGCTACAATCAGGGGTTGCAGAGAGTTGGGGCGGGGGGAGTTGGGGTTGGGGGGGCAGCCATCGATGAGAACCACCCCAGGTGCCAGAGTATTTGAAATTTGGTCGTTAGCAAGTCTCTCCTTTAGACTGAAAGAGTGGGCCACTCTTCTTTTTTATTACTAAGCTATTAAAGTATAGCTGATTTACAATGTTGTGCTAATTTCCACTGGATAGCAAAGTGGAAAAGTGGACCCAGGTGTGTATATTGCTTTCCATATTCTTTTCAACTATGGTTTAATCACAGGATATGGAGTAGAGTTCCCTGTGCTATCCAGTAGGACCTTGCGGTTTATCCGTTCTATATGTAACAGCGGGCACCTGTTGACCCCAGATCCCCAGCCCTGTGCTCCCCCACCTCTGTGCCTGTGGCAGCCACAAGCCTGTCCTCTGTGCCTGTGAGTCCGGTTTCTTTGTTGTAGAGGGTGCAATCTTCGGTTGTCCTGAACCGCAACAGTGATTTGTGTGATGAATATGACAACAGGAAGGACAACCTGCGCTTAGTGATGACTGAGGCCACATCCATGCCCTGGGAGCTCCCTGCCCTAGCTAACTCACCCCCAGCACACTCCTGCTCAGCAGGCACCAATACGCCTCCCGGTCCAGAAGGTAACAGCACTGTCATATCGCTTGTGAACGGTGGAGTCAGAACTCAGATCTCACACGTCTGTCTTAGGGTTGCTGTCAAGGTCCCCTAGAGGAGGAAATGGCAACCCACTCCAGTATTCTTGCCTGAAAAATCCCAAGGACAGAGGAGCCTGGTGGGCTAACATCCAAAGGGTCACAAAGAGTCAAACCAGACTGAGCAGGCCACAGCCTGCCAAGCTCAGAACACTGATGTCAGCTATCCAGCCCCATCCATGTTTTCCTGCGTGCCTGGGGCTGGATGGCCATCTCTCAAGTTTCCTTGCCACTTGTCACCGACTTTGATCATCAGCCCTACTGTGTCCCCTTGGATGGGAGCCTCCTATCCCCTTGTCTGAGTCCAGCCTTGAATCAGGGGTGCAGGGTCACCCAAGGCCAAGGTGCTGGCAGATTCCAGGCCTGGTGGGGCCCTCTTCTGGGTGGCAGACCTCCTTGTGTGCTCACAAGCTCTCTGTGACTCTCATGAGGGCACCAGATCCATTCACCAGGGTGCCACCCCCATGCCCTCATTCAAACCTAATCACCTTTCCAGGCCCTGCCTCCTAATACCAGGGCATCTCAGGGAGGGGCTCCATAGGTGAGTTTTGAGAGGTCACAGATGTCCAGTCCAGAACAATGTCTCCATCAATCCTGGAACTGGGCCCCGCCCCCTTTTCCAATTGTGCCGGCATTTCCCATGTAGCTTAGCTGGTAAACAATTTGCCTGCAATGCAGGAGACCTGGGTTCAATTCCTGGGTTGGGTAGATCCCCTGGAGAAGGAAATGGCAATCCACTCCTGTATTCTTGCCTGGAGAATCTCATGGACAGAGGAGCCTGGTGGGCTATAGTCCAAGGGGTCACAAAAGTTGGACATGACTTAGTGACTAAACCACCACTTCCATCTCTTCCCAGCCCTGCTCCATGGGTCAGGTCCCTCTGCCACCCCAGTCTGGGATCCCCTACGAGAGACTCTGACACTCCCACAACACCAAAAGAGTTTGTGTGTCATCTAGCAACTTTTAATTTTCTGATCAATTCTATGCCTTTATTCTCCTTTTGTAGGCTATGCTCCCAATGCAAAGATGCAGTCTACTAGGGAGATGCCAAAGACATATGCTCCCTCCACAGAATGCAGTTATGTAGTTATGAATTTCTGAATGGCAGAGCAGTCCAAGGGGGTATCAAATCACTTCAGTGCATCATCAGACACACAATAAGCTGTCACAACACAGCCTGGTGCTGTCTTAATTGTCACAGACAATGATGATGATATACGGCTTCTATTAACTCCGCCGTGTCAAGCAGTGTTCCCCCACACACTCCCACTCAGCAATTCCTATATATGGAAAAGGAAATAAAAATCGCATCTTCATAAAACATTTCTGTTTAAAGCTGAAGGAAACAGATCCAGGTCTCCCAGGAAGTTTGCAGAGGTTTCTTGTGAATGAGAGCAGTGACTTCAATTCCTCACACAGCAAGCTGGAAACGCGCTCGCAGATAAGGTTTGCAAAGAAGCAAATGGTTCTTGGAAATACTGATCCAGGAATTATGTGACTACTTGAAGTCTTCTGTGTGAGGGGGGTGGTGGAGGTGGAAGGTGGCATCATAGAAGGATACAGGGAGCAAAGGAGGAGGAGAACCAGCATCCCGTCCTGGTCTGGTCCAGATCTTCCCTGGAGAAAAACAGAGCTTAAGCTCCTACCAGCATCTCTGCCTTCCCTGGATACTGAGAACTGTCCCCCATTGCCCCACTGCAGCAGGACCAGTCCCTGGGGTGACTGTTCTAAACTTCAAACTCAGAAACAAGAACCTTGTCCCTGGGGCCAGCATTCATCTGTGCTGTGTCTTACTCCAAAATAGTGTGACCGCTCATCTACACGTCATCTGCTCACTAATTTCACCAAGTGATTACACAGAAAATTATCTTGTCATTTTTCAATCAAGAAGCATAAGAAGAAAAGACAATAAACAGCAAAAAACCCACAACTCAAGCCAGGTTGAGGGAGGGTCTCGTACACTGCACTTAGGAGACGTTTGTTAGTGACCAGTCAAAAGAGATGGAACCGCATATCAGTATGTAAGTGATGCTACTTAAAAGCAATCATATCCCCACAATTTTTGAAAGTCTTTATTGTATGTGTTATAATATTGCTTCTGTTTTATGTGTTGTTCTTTTGGCCATGAGACATAGGGGATCTTAACTAGGGAGTGAAGCTGCACCACCCACCTTGGAAGGCAAAGTCTTAAGCACAAAGTCTTAAGCACCAGGAAGCCCACATCCCCACAATTTTAGGGCCAGAGAGAACCTTGGAGTCAAACAAGAACTCAGATTACAATAGTTTTATACAGTTGACCCTCTTCATGAACCTGCCCTTCATCTGCACCATGGACAAGCTACTGTGACCACATCTAAACGAGTGCAGATTTCAACTGTGTGGTTATGTCTGTCCTCAGTGAACTCTGAGTATTCTTCAGATCTTACCTGAGTTACACCAGGAAAGCCAAACATCAGCAAAATCTCCACAGTATAGCTCGATCAGAAAGTATTCTGAATACGTGCTTATATGCTAAGCGTTGTAACTAGCGATATAACACCAGTTTTGCATTCTCTTTAGTTTAACTGATGTCCTTCCTAATACTGCATAACAGTGGATGCTGGCATCAGATGAAAAAAAAATCATTCCAAGTGACTTAGCATTCAAAGTATATCCCCAAAGAGTCTCCCAAGGAAGAAGCATGGCTTTGTCCCAGAGTCATCACCAGAAAGCTGTGCTCAGGGCTGGGCAGAGAGGACATTTTTCAAGTGGTAGAAATAGCTCCTTTCTGATAGAATTTTAGATTTTGTGTTGAGTTTTGCACTTTAGATATTGATTGCAGCAACCAGGGCCAGCAATTTTACACACACACACACACACACACACACACACACACACACAGAGGATTTCTGAGTCCTAAGGCACACACACATACCAATAAGCATAAACAGGAAGTATGTCTGATGTTTTCTAAATAACTAAGGATTTTGCCTATTTAGAAGGGAAATGATAAAAATTTTAGATGAGAGCTTTAGTCTAGTTTGAGACCTAAAATGTTTTCTTTTAAGGAAACAAAATTATTTCCATTGCTTTAAATCTCCTCCGTTAACAGAAAAGGAATAAATCTGGAACATGTATCATAATTGCCATCAGTATTTTCTAGCCTTGTGAAGTAAAATCAGTGGACATGAATTTGGGCAAACTCTGGAAGACGATAAAGGGCAGGGGAGCCGGGAGTGCTGCAGGCCGTGGGGTCACAAAAAGTCGGACACGACTGAGCAGCTGAACAATAACAACAAAAATAAACAGTGAATTAGGTGAGAGTCAGACATTCCTTAGATATTTCAAATACAATTGCTTACATACAATTATGTTTTGACATTTTCAAATTCCATATATATATGTGTATGTGTGTGTGTATATATATATATAAACATAGAAAGAAGCTCTAACCTCACATGTCACCTTGACTTTGGGGCTAATTATCTTGCTTAGAGCTGGTATATGTAGCAGTCTGATCCTCTTAAAGAGTCAGTCCTCCCTTGGATTCAGACACAAAGGCCTTGGTTATCTTGAAAAATGTGATGATTAAATTAAAACACATTAGTCGTCATTAACACTTGAAGCGAAATTATTACTCTAATAAGTCAGCAAGCAGAGGTCCCTTGAGAATGGGACCTGGGGCAGCTGTGTTTACACAAGGGCCCCGACGTCAGTGACGGACACACAGCATGTGGCTCCCAGGGTAGGTTCAGGTAGGCTGAGATATGAATCCATACTGAGGAATTCCTCAGAAATCATAGTTATGCTTAGGGCTAGCTCTTCTCTTGATCATATCCAAATCTCACATTTACACTAATACTTTTTCATACGTAATATTAGGAGTTAACCTTGGTTGACTTGGTGAAGAATATATAATCTGATCATCTCTAGACACTGCTGGAAAAGTATGGGTGTGACAGGTGTAAGTAAGAATATTCAAATATAAATAACCCAGATCATTTTTTAACAAGTAACAAAGAAAATAATTTCAATATTTTAGAGAAAGGGCCTGGAAGTGTGGTGGACAAACTTTAAGATGGTCGCCCCGCCTCCTGTGTCCAGCGTCCATGGGCTAGTGTGGTCCCTTCTTGAGTGGGGAAGACCTAGGATGGTCTTCTAACAGGAGAAGACGGTGGAGGCGATTGAAGAAGGGGTGTTTGCGATTGCGATTGATGTACCTGAGCTTGTACATCAGTCCTCCATGCCTTTGAAGGAGCCATCTGCCCAACTGTGAGCCGTTGCAGGGGTTTGAGGGGTGGGGGCACATGGCAAGGCCCTGCTGGCAGCCAGCAAGAAAGAGCCCCTCCCTCCAACAGCCCACTGGGAACTGAAGGCGGTGGGTGACCACATGAGCTGGAAAGCATGTCCTTCTCCCAGTAAGCCATGGATGAGACCACGGCCCAGTGGATACCTGGCTGCAGGCTTGAGAGCCCAGAGTAGGGGAGCTGGAAAGCTGTGTTTGGATGCCTGACCCTCAACCAACTGAGACAGTTCACGTGGGTGCTGAAGCCACTAAGAGTGGTGATGCTTACGTCCACGGCAGGTAATGATACAAGAAAGGGAAAAAGAAAAGGCTGGAAGCTGTTAAAAGAAGAAAGTTCAAAGTAAGATAGGAGGAATATGTCCAAAGATACTCATATACCCCATGATGGCCAGTGGGTCCACACGTGTCTGTTAAATAACAGGGGTGCTCTTGTAAGCGGAACACTAATTCATTTTGCTTTTTTCTCAATGTAAGACATCTATATATAGATACAAGATATAAAAAAATTAAGGTCTATAAAGAAAATACTAAGCAGATGCTTGCAAACTAAAGAGATGTGCTTATATGAGATAGAGCAGAAGATATAGACAGTGTGAGTGAAATGCATGAGAGGGGTGTTTCATATCCATGATGAGAAAAATGCTCCAAGGATGTAAAACAAGTCATACGTCTTTACCTACTAAAGACCCATCCTTGCAGAAAGCTGATAGGAAAACATTTATCCCCAGGAAAATTGCTAAAGAGACCTTTATCGGCAGGGGGTTGGGAGGAGGGAGTTTTTATGTTACTAAATTGGCCACTTGATGTGAACAGCCATCTCATTGGAAAAGACCTTGATGCTGGGAAAGACTGAGGACAGGAGGAGAAGGGGGCAACAAAGGATGAGATGGTTGGATGGCATCACTGATTCAATGGACATGAACTTGGGCAAACTCTGGGAGATGGTGAAGGACAGGGAAGCCTGGTGTGCTGCAGTCCACGGGGTCACAAGGAGTCGGACACGACCAAGCGACTGAACAGCAATGTGGTACTCTAAACAAAATGATGGATAAAATGTTAAACTGTTCTTTCTTTTTAAAAATATGTGGTCTAATAGAAGTGAAAGTGGAAGAATATTCAGGGTTTTTATAGAACATCAGGAAAGGAGGCAAGTTCTGGTGCCAAACAGCCTGGAGGTGGGGTTGACAGCTGGACTCTGAGAGATGATACCAGAGATGACTGAAAAAGCACAGCTCTGCAGGGAGCCTGAGGGAAAAGTGCCTGGATCTGCCACATTACTCCTGGAACATTCAAAGGAGAAAAAAACATATTCCTGAACACCTCCAGATTCAGTGAGGCCCAGTCGTGAGGCCCGGAAGGCATCAAGCCAAGCACCAGTTTAAGGCAATCCGATTCTGTACATGTCCCCCATGTTGTGGTTGAAGAAAATACAACAGATTTCTTCTTCTTAAAATGTACTTGAAAGTCTACGATTGAGGAATCCCTATAAAGCTCTAAAGGGAAGAAAATCTTACAGTTAAAAAATATAGCTCAACTAGACAGAAAAGTAAGCCATCTTAATTTGAAATCAAAAGAGACAACTGTCCCACCATACATCAGACCTCAAGATACGGAGGGTACCAAATAAAACCAGCAGGCTTGGTGTGTTTCAAGAAATCACTGACAGCATGAGAAGAGACAAGTGACTATCAAAACTGATAGGTCAAATTGTTCAAAGAATGTATAGCAATAAAAATACAAAAAAAAAAAACAAACCCACAAAAACCCCAAAGATGGAATCTTAAAGGATGGGTTTAATAACATATAAAACACAGCTCAGGACACTCCTGGTGGTCTGGGGTGACTCCACACTCCCAGTGCAGGGGCACAGGCTCAGTCCCTGGCCAGGGAACTAAGATCCTACATGCCACACGCCGAAGTCTAAAAACAGAAAAAAGAAAAACCCACAGCTGAGGAGAGAGCTCAGGACCTAGACAGCAATTTGGATAGCTCGGATTCTAGTAATAGTCAAGTAGACAGCAATTTGGATAGCTCGGATTCTAGTAATAGTCAAGTAGTGTATATCAGAATAACCTTGTCGACTCTGGGGGAAAAAAATTAAAGTAACACAATTTGATGCTTCTAGACGGTTCCAACAGTAGGGATCGGCTGAACCCTTGAAACGAGAGAACTTCACTAAGTTAGGTCCATCTTTCCCCTGGTGCTACTCCCCAGTTCATAGATGCAGCTGGGTTAGAAAGAAAGCAGAAAGCCCCAGGCTTACTGGCTGTGGGTGCCAGGGCAGCTAGCTGAGCAATCTCAGGCATGAAGGAGCCGCAGCGGGCAGGGCCCAAGTCTGCCTAGGAAATTCCGTAGCCGCTGACTGACGAGTGAAGTTAGGGCACAGACAGAAGACAGCAAGTGCCCTGCAGAGAGCAGGAGCTGGGGAGCAGAGCGCCAAGGAGCAGCAAAGTGCTACACACACTCAGGGAGCGGCGCTCACAGACACAGGCCTCGAGGTGAGCAGCAGCTTGGGATCAGCAGACAGGACACCACCAAGCACAGCTATTAGAAATATGGACGGGGGCATAAAGGGAAAACAGTGGCTCCAAGGAGTGAAGGGATGGGTAAGCCTAGCAGAGACAGGTGCAGTACAGAATTTAAAACAAGTGGGAAAAATAGAAAAAACTGAAAAATAACTGAATGTTTTTCAGAAATCACTGAATGTTCTTAATATCAGATTGGAGATGGCTGGAGAAACAGTCCATTGACTTGAGCATGGATCAAAAGTAACTGTCCAGTCCCAAGAACAGAGAGGAAAAAACATGATTTATAAAAGAGAACAGAGCCCTGCTGAACTCTGAGTCAATACCAAGGGATAAAATGCATGTATAATTGGTGCTCCGGAAGCCGAGGAGAGATGGATGAGGTAATTCGCCTAAAAGTCCTTGTCTGTTGATATGAGAATAAAGAAATTGATTCAGTTCTGACTTATTACATTCAGGGGGCTTTGTTTAAATGTCTCTGATAATGAGCAAAGGGCAGAAAGGGAGTATTTCAGTTTCATACTAGTGAGGAAAGAAAATGAATTGGTTTGTTAAATTCAAAAGAGAGCAAGGTGAGAGAAGAAACACTTGGCCAAACATTACAGGCCTGGAGAATCCCAGGGACGGGGGAGCCTGGTGGGCTGCCGTCTATGGGGTCGCACAGAGTCGGGCACGACTGAAGCGACTCAGCAGCAGCAGCAGAGGGAAGACAGCAGAATTCCAACACATGCGTGATTACGCTGCTGCTGGCGCTGTCTAGTCGCTCGGTCGTGTCTGACTCTCCTGCGACCCCATGGGCTGTAGCCCGCCAGCTGCCTCTGTCCATGGGATTTTCCAGGAAGGAATACTGGAGTGGGTTGCCATTCCCTCCTTGGGGATCTTCCCGACCCTGAGATCTAACCCAGGTCTCCCACACTGGCAGGCAGATTCTTTGCCATTGAACCACCAGGGAAACCAAAATCATGGTTAAATCCAAAATTAAAAAATAAAAACTTAAGAGTAAATAGAAAACTAAAATCTTGACTTATTCTATGTAGAAAAGGCATATCTAAAATACAAGTACACAGAAAGATTGAAGGTATAGGATAAGAAATTATATGATATAACGATCAAAAAATCTGTAGCAGTATGTTAATAGCTGACAAAATAAGTATTATGTTAAGTGGAATTCACCTGTTTACACCTAAAAATAAAAACATGGTCATCAAAAAAAAAAAAAAATAGAGAAATCACTGTAATTATAAAAGAACAAATTTCAGCTAAAGAAAAGAGATTGAGCCATAAGATATCCTATTATCAAATCTCCAATACAGCATATTTTAAGAAAAAACAAGTTATACAATAAAAATTATAATACTCTGTCTGCTGCTGCTGCTGCTGCTAAGTCGCTTCAGGTCGTGTCCGACTCTGTGCAACCCCATAGACAGCAGCCCACCAGGCTCCTCTGTTCATGGGATTCTCCAGGCGAGAATACTGTAGCAGGTTGCTAGTCTATCACATTAATACAGTTCTCCTAAAAGGATCATGTGTAACAATTAAATTCTTCAAGTTTCCCTGGTACTGAATTATCTACCTTCTGAATAACTGCTTGATGCTGGGAAGGATTGGGGGCAGGAGGAGAAGGGGACGACAAAGGATGAGATGGCTGGATGGCATCACCGACTTGATGGACATGAGTCTGAGTGAACTCCGGGAGTTGGTGACGGACAGGGAGGCCTGGCGTGCTGCGATTCATGGGGTCGCAAAGAGTCGGACACAACTGAGCGGCTGAATTGAACTGAACTGAACTGAATTAAAAAATAAGAATTGAGCACATCATTCTATTGCTCTGGATGCCTTGATGGCCAAAACTTAAGAGCAAAATCTAATGACATTTTACACATAAAAACTGAAAAGTATACTGATTACAACTAGAAATTATAGAATGTTAATTATAACTACCTCTAAATACACGAAATGCTATCACATAGAGCTGGGATCACAGACTATGACCACAGACCAATGCACACCCACTACTTTCTTTTGTATGACCCCATGAGCTAAGTCAATCCAGTCTAACCACTCAATCCTAAATGAAATCAACCCTGAATATACATTGGAAGGACTGATGCTGAAGCTGAAAGCTCCAATCCTGTGGCCACCTGATGCAAAGAGCCAACTCATTGGAAAAGACCCTGATGCTGGGAAACATAGAAGGCAAAAGGAGAAGGGGGTGGCAGAGGATGAGATGGTTAGATAGCATCACCGACTCAGTGGACATGAACTTGAGCAAACTCTGGGAGACAGTGGAGAGCATGGAAACCTGGCGTGCAGGGAAGTCCATGGATTCACGAAGAGCTGAACACAACTTAGGGACTGAATGACAACAAATGGGCTAAGAATGTTGTTGCATCTTTAAGTTGCTGGGAAAAAACCAGAAGAAGACTATTTTGTCTGTTGTGAAAATTAACATTTTTGTGAGAGTTTCACATAATTCAAATTTTAGTGCCGATAAATAAAGGCTGTGTGGAAAGAATCTTCTATTGAGTTGAGGTCTTACAACAGCGAACCTGCAGCCACAAAGCTGAAATATTTCCAGAAGTTTCTTGCCCCTCGGGGAGAAGACATAGAGGGTAAGAGCTGTGTTGGGGAAAGAGGTGATTTTTAATCCATAAGGAACTTTCTATCAAAGTCTTAAAAACACTCCAACTAATGAGACCTGTGAAGAAGTTTTAGAGGCAACTTAACTATTACAAAAATACGTGTCCTAAAACTTATTCTAATAGTTCAATCTATTTCTGCCCTAAACCTTATCTGTGAGTCAGAGCCATGAATACAAATAATTTACCCTATGATTAAAGTGAATTTCCAATCAGGAATAAAAAAGCATGACTTCAAGAGGTCTTATGACAACTGACCATTCCTTTTGGAAAATAATGAAGGGAAATCTCTTCCTTACTCACTACTGTAAAGTAAAATCCACATGGTTTGAGGATTTAAATATAAAAGATGAATCATAAAAGGACTACAAGAAAATTAAGATAAAAATTTATGTCATTTTTGAATAGGGAGACAGTTTTAAACATGAATAAATAGGCAGAAACCATAAAGGAAAAGACGGAATGCAAAATATAATAATGAGCTATCTCATAAAAGAGAGAAACTAAAAGGCCAATAATATGAATATTAACCATAATAATACTGATTTAAAGCAGCTGATAGATTCATTGCAGATCAAATATCTTACTCAAAACGACAGGCAAAGAATAAGAAGAGGAAATACAGCTAAAGGACCTACAGTGAAAACGTGTTGGTGTGAGCACGTGTGTGTGTGTGTGCTGAGTCATGTCTGACTCTTCGTGGCCTCGTGGACTGTAGCCTGCCAGGCTCCTCTTCCCAGGCATTGCCATTTCCTCCTCCCGGGGATCTTCCTGACCCAGGGATCGAACCTGCATCTCTTGTGCCTCCTGCTTTGGCAGGCGGATTCTCTAGCACTGGCACCACCTGAGAGCCCACAGTGAAAACAGTGCAAACCAAATCGATAGTGGGACCCTTAGCAATGCGATGCTAAATTGTTTTGGTGTGGGTCAAGTTTGGCAGCATTTATGACTACGGATCCTTGGGCTGTAAACTGGTGTAACCTTTCCAGAGGGCAAGCTTGCAGGGTTGATCAAAAGACTTAATAAGTGCAGTTGACATTCCCTTACAGGAACCATTCATTTACACAAAAGTTCTTGTTTTCCTCTGTTTACATGTCACAGTAACATCCCCCATTCTCAAAATCACTTGTCCTTCATTTCCACTTGGCCATCAATGAGAAGCCAAGGAGAACATGGATACGTAATAAATTAGGGGGCATCTACAATCAAAGACATATAGTAATAGTCACTTTGTTTCTGGAAGCTTCTTCATCAAGAAAAAATATTTTACATGGAAAAAAAGCAGCACTGTGTCCAGGGACTGCCAGCCTCCTCTTTTCCTGAAATGCATTAAATCAGCTCATCATTTATTTCTCCTCATCTCAGGATCGTCCCAATTTCCCTCAGCCTGTTTTTTCCAGATCTCTTGTATTCACGGTAAATGCTTAGCACATTTCTTTTTCAGCTGACTCTAGTTGCTTTAAGATTTATGCATTTATGTGGCATATACAAGTGAAATGTGAAAAGATTTTCAAATATGGGCAAAACCAATTTGGTTGGAGTAGTTCTTGCAAACTCGTTGGACTCCAACCATTATACTGTTTAACAAGAAACAAATCTTCCTGGTAATACAGAGATCCTCTTTAATTTGTATTTAGAAAATTTAATTCAATGCCTCATTCAGCACGAGAAAAATGAGTTGGAGCAGCCAGAAGTTGGCATTTGAAATGGGGAAGAAAAAAGTGTGGAGTGGGCAATTCAACAAGATGAGATGTCTTCAGTCTTGAAGACAAGAACCTCAATTATTCACACTGCTTGTCACCCGTGAATTGAGGCTTTCACTGTGCAACTTGCTGGAGGGTGCTCATGGAATTAACTGATAAAATCAGGGGTCCTCTGGCTTTCAAAATAATAATGCACCTTTGTGTATAAACAATCGAAGAAAAAGGGCTTTGAGACTGGAAATTCATTTCTCCAAAATACCTTGCACCATGCTTAAGTGGTCTCCATCACTCTGTAATAGTTACATGACAAAGTTTGGTGTTATCAGTGATCTGATGACGAGCTCAGTGGGTATTTTGTTTCACTTTATTGGGGATCTTCGGCCTTCTCTGTAGCTCCCATGGAAGCCCAGTGAGGAACTCCTGGGTTTGGGGCTCTGCTCTCTTTTGTTGCACCCCTTTGCTTTTCTCACGGGAGGAATAGCTTTTCCACCTGCAGTCTCATTGAGGATCATTCCCCTGATGGATCAGAGCTCTGTGTAATACACTGTTCTGCCGTGTCCTTGCCTCTGGGTTTCGCAGACTCCGCTCAAGGAGGAAAACTCTCTTGAATTCCCCCATTCCAAGAAGTGAGGACTCAGGGGCAGAGGTGGTTATCATCTCAGGGTCCCTTGATGACGCTCGCTGGATCCTAGGCTGAAAGACCTGCTGTCTTCTTCCATGAATTCTTTGGGTAAGAAGATTCGCCTTCCTTCACCAATCCCTTCTGTCTGGGATGTGTGATGGTTGTCCCTCAAGCCCTTTTCAGTGTTTTCTTCCCCCACCCCAGGACTTCTGCTCAGGATCTCAAAGAGCCCTTCATTTCAACTCTGGTTGTTCACGTCAAAGTGACTTTCTTACACTAGAGAGAGCAGCTAATGTTTTACTTTAGTGAGTATTAACTACCTATTATATGTGTGAGGCCCAAGCTTTTCTGAATACCCAAACATTCAGAAATATTTGAAAAATCTTATCCTGCCCTCTGGAAATTTCCCACAAAAATACCAAAATCCATCCAAGTCATACAACCAAACTACAGGGTACACACATTAGTTGCTTTAAGAAAAGTGTAAGAATTTTTACTGGAGGATTAAACAAATTTTCATTCAATACTCTCCTTTCCATGATTTAACATTTGAAAACTAAAATTATGTGAAGATCTTTCACGTGCATCTACTCTGTCCTAGACTGGGAATTTCCAGGCAGAGTGTCCCTCTTCTCTGATATTTTTATGCAATGAGTAACCGAGATCAGTAATTGCAGTTTCCACAGTTCCATGCCTCTACAATAAGTTAGGTGAAGCAAGCTGGAATGGATATTATCCTAGGTCACAGAGGTAGTCTTCATTACAACTGGCATTCTTTTTGAATTTTGCCCTTGTACAAAGTCAAAGCAACAAATTTATACATTTAAGAAAACTATTTCTCATACAGACTCCAGGACAGGATGGTTATTCAAACTGTCATTGCTGGAAAAAGCAAAGGCCCAGGTCTGTGCTGTTCTGAGTAAATGAGTTCGCTTTGTCAATATAGAGAGTCTTTCCACAGATTTCTGATACAGACCCATAGTTCTCAAAGCGAAACCCTCACTTGGAAATCAGAAATGCAGAATGTGGAGTGCCTGCTTCAGATCCAGGCTTGAATCAGAAACTCTGCGGAGGGTCCCAGGAATCTTTTTCTTTTTCCCTTCAAATCTGTGAAGTATGATTAGTTCACCATGTTTGTCTTTTTAACTTTTATTTTTATTTGGTTTTTATCCTATTTTTTAAATGGGAGGATAATCGTGTTCCAATGTTGTGTTAGTTTCTGCTGTAAAATAGCATGAACCAAACAAATATAAGGAAGACAGTATACGGACTGCCCCGGTGGCTCAGTGGTAGAGAATATGCTTGCTCAGGCAGGAGACGTGGGTTCCATCCCGGGGGCAGGAAGATTCCCTGGAGGAGGAAATGGCAACCCTCTTTAGCATTCTTGCCTGGAAAATCCCATGGACAGAGGAGGCTGGTGGCTACAGTCATGGGGCCGCAGAGGGTCAGCATGATAGTGCACACACGCGCGCCTTTGTGTTTTTATTTCATTTCCCTGCCAGACTAAAATCTGACCGACAGATTCCTCTCTGTTTTTTCCCTAGTTGGTGGCACCAATATAAGAATCACAGCGTTTTCTCTTAATCTTCTCTAAAGAGAGGAAAACCCAGAAGAGTACAGGGCAAGAGCATTCTGTCGCGGCTAACGAGGCGTCACGTGGAGCAGTGCTGGTCGCTGTGGAGAGCAGCAGCAACAGCCGGTCCACAACTGGAAATGCAGACTCCACCCCAGGCCCCCAAAATTTAGGGGAGGGGCCAAGAGTCTGGTTGAACAAGCCCTGCAGGTAATTCAAGTGGCAACTGTAAGAACCAGTGGACGCTATTTGAAAGCCACAATGCTTCTCAGTTCTCAGTTTTAAAAGGGAAGAATGGCATGCGTAAGCTCAAACAGAGCTAGACTATGGCATGAGTTTATGAGAAAGTAAATGTCATCTACCAGCTTTGGGCAAAATCTGACCTCTGGGTCTCAACCCAGCCAATGTCTGTCTTCCTGTTAGAGATGGAGGAAATGTTTCCCACTTCTGGTTCTGAGGAACGGAGCTGAGACAAGGTGATCTGAGGTTCTCGATGTGAGCCCTTTGGCCCTGGGTTTGGGTTCTGTCATTTCACTCAGCGTATCCTCTCCACAACTCCCAGACCTTCTCTGCTGTTCAGAATCCTGTCCTCCCCTCAGTCTCTGCTCCTCCTTATCTCTATCGTGCTTCATAACAGTGACACAGTTCTCACTTTTTGTGCCTGACTCCATCAGGGTAGAGTTAACTTCCAAGCTGGTGACTGCTTGCTAATTCTCATCGACATCTGTGGACACGCAGGAAAACACAGATCAAAGAGCAAGCCCCTCCAGAGGGCCTGACCCCTGGGGCTCGCACACAGTAATCATTGCCGCTGGGAGTCTGGCGTCCAGCAGAACCCCTGAGCCCAGTGACCAGTCTGGTTCTGGCCCTGCCTGGGCACCCTCCTGTATCTCTGGGATGACCAGTGTGAGGGTTGCAGCTGAATGTGGAAACGCATTTTTTTCCTTAGGGAAATTTCACTCTGGCCTTATTGATTCCACCCTCCAAGACGCACTCGCTTTCTTTCCCCAAGCAGTTCCCTCCCAAAGCCAGCTTTCTCAATACTCACACAGGACACAGCTAGGAGAAGCTTATGAGAACCACAGAGAGCTATAAAATGCATGATATTTGCAGAGATTCTCATGAGCTCATTACATAGTCCACGAGATGGTAGAAAACAGGTTCTGTCTTGGTGCTGACATTTATTTTTTTCTGGAAAGACAGAGCGTTTTAAATTGTAAATGGAAAATGCAGCCTGCCCCATCAACAAAGAAAGCTGGAGCCATCAAGCCTTCAGCTGCTACTGCTGCCCCTAAGGTGAGCCCTGGGGGACTCAGGGTGAGAACGCGCAGGACACTGGCCCAGATGGCTGAGGTGCTCATCAGAGGAATGATTTCAGTGAGCCTAGACTCTGGCACCTTCCCACAAAGGCCTGCTAGGTCACTTCAGTTGTGTCCCATTCTCTGGAACCCCCTGGCCTGTAGCCCACCAGGCTCTTCCGTCCAAAGGACTCTCCAGGCAAGAGGACTGCCGTGGGTGGGTGGCCATGCCCGCCCTCCAGGGGATCTTCCTGAAAAAAAAAAAGCACTAAATTCCTTAACCTGACACGTCTGGGCTTCTTTAATTAATCGTAATCTTTTGTTGTTCTATCTGGTCTTTGTTGTAAAACTGCCTATAGACCCTGGCTCCTCCCTTACCTCTTTGGAGCTATCCTGGGCTTGACTCACAAAGTCCACCAAATAAAACCCAATTCTCAACCTCTATGAGGCTGAGTATTTTTTTTCTCAGTTGACAAAATTAATAACTTTCCTGGAGAGGGAGCAGGACAGAAGTGTGAGCTTCAGCATTAGACAAACCCAAGTCCAGATCCTGCCTCTACTGTTTTTCAGCTAAGTGAATTTGGTGAGGCTATCTAAGCTGTCTGCATCTCCGTTTTTAAAAGGTAAACCCTTAGGTAATAACATCTACTTGGCAGGTTTGTAGCATTACTAAATTAGTTAATCTTTGTAACACAAGTGACGCGTAGCTGACAGTCAACTGATAGGTATCACTGTGAATACCTGGATCAAAAACAAATCTTTTTTGTAGATGAAAGTTATGCCACTGACAGCTTGCAACCGACAGCTATTGTAACCGACAGCTTCTATATTTGGGGAAAGAAAATAGCTCAAAAATTCTTGAATTTGAATCCTGTTTAATTTCTCGATGTTTAGAAATGACTGCTCTCAAAAGAAACTGTATTGCTGCTTGTCTTCCGACCTCACTGATCGTCAGCAGATACTTGGTGGTATGGAATTATAATGATGATGGTCACATTGCATCACTCAGCTTCCTGCGTGTCTCCTGGTTGTGTGTGCAAGCCCACTGCCATGAGCAGAAGAGGAACCGCTAGGCCGCCGGGTGGACCAGAGGCCCCAGCAGCCTGTCTCAGCAGCACCGCACAGGCGGTCATCCAAACATCTTTCATGCTCACACCATCTGAACTGCGAGGATAATTTTAACTGAATTCAGAGTGAATTTAAGATCCGCTCCCCTGGAAGAGCCCAGTAATTCATGACCTGGTTGCAAAACTCCAAAATGTAATATATAATATGATACACGACTTGCAGGGTGGCACAGTGGTAAAGAACCCGCCTGCCTATGGAGGAGATACAAGAGACGCGGGTTCAATCCCTGGGTTGGGAAGATGCCCTGGAAGAGGGCATGGCAACCCAGGTCAATATTCTTGCCTAGAGATTCCCACAGAAAGGAGCCTGGCAGGCTACAGTCCACAGGGTCGCAAAAAGTCAGACACAACTGAAATGACACAGAATGCATAATATAATTTAACAATAATGCAGTTATTACTAATGTATTTATTAATAATATATTTAAATAAGTTACATATAAAATGCATATATTAATACTTCATGTATTTGGTCGCACCGGCTCTTAGCTGTGGCATTTGAGATCTTTAGGTGTGACTTATGCACTAACTCTTAGTTGCAACACACAGAATATAGTTTCTTAGACAGAGATCGAACCCATGTCCCTTGCATTGGGAGTATGGAGTCTTAGCCACTGGACCACAGGCAAGTCCCCATAACATACTAAACTTACTCTAAATACCTAAATTTAAATATGCGTCCTGCCTCATCAAGTCAGGTATGCTACACTCAGGTGGGGATAAAGTTCTGGCAGGCACCAAAGTTTTACAAAAAGTACTGAGAGAAAAACTTGAAAATCTATAAAATTTGATCCACTGACTATTTTTCTGTAAACAGGAGGAAAATGCCATCATGCTGTTTGTGCAGAACACTTTGGCCTAGGGAAGAGGAGCCAGTAAATTTTGCTATTAGAGAAAACCAGAAAAATAAGGTATATAATGTCCTGTATGAAGGCGTTTGGAACTTTTAAATCCACTTTGCTCTGGCTGCTTTAAAATCAGAACAAACTGCTATTTTTAGATACTAAAGTCTAAGTAGCAGGGTGCATAGGACTGCAACCTGCTGCTCTCCTTCTCCCCTGGTGTGCTTACTTTTCTAGCTTTGATAGATAACACTGCACCTGTTGGTCTCTTAGAACCCATGGCCAAAGGCAGTAAAAGGTGAGAAAGACTTGAGCCAAGAAGATCTGTGCAATGATATGATCTGTTGATTTGAAGCACCGAGAGCTACCCCACGTCCGAGGGCAGGGTCAGTGGCCTAGAGTGCCAGGCTGCGATGGCACAGGAACAGGCCAGAGGAGCTACCCCGCGTCCAAGGTCAGGGGCGACGGCCCAGAGGAGCCACACCGCATCCAAGGTCAGGGGTGGTGCCGGAGGCCAGGGGCAGTGGCAGGAGGGAGCAGCCCCACATCCGAGGCCCAGGGCAGCAACCAGGAGGAGCAACCCATGCCCAAGGAGTGGTGGCTGTGCGGGGCGCAGAAGGGCCTAGAGGAGCCATACCACGTTGCAGGTCAGGAAGGGTGGCAGTGAGGAGATACCCCTCTTCCAAGGTAAGGAGCAGTGGCTGTGCTTTGCTGGAGCAGCTGTGAAGAGATACCCCATGCCCAAGGTAAGAGAAACACAAGTAAGATGGTAGGTGTTGCAAGAGGGCATCAGAGGGCAGAAACACTGAACCATATTCACAGAAAACTAGTCAATCTAATCACACTAGGACCACAGCCTTGTCTAACTCAATGAAACTAAGCAAGCCATGCCTGCAGGGCAACCCAAGATGGGTGGGTCATGGGGGAGAGGTCTGACAGAATGTGGTCCACTGGAGAAGGGAATGGCAAACCACTTCAGTATTCTTGCCTTGAGACTCCAATGAACAGAAAGAAAAGGCAAAATGATAGGATACTGAAAGAGGTACTCCTCAGGTCAGTAGGTACCCAATATGCTATTGGAGATCAGCGGAGAAATAACTCCAGAAAGAATGAAGGGATGGAGCAAAAGCAAAAACAGTACCCAGCTGTAGATATGACTGGTGATAGAAGCAAGGTCCGATGCTGTAAAGAGCAATATTGCATAGGAACCTGGAATGTCAGGTCCATGAATCAAGGCAAATTGGAAGTGGTCAGACAAGAGGCAAGGGTGAACATCGACATTCTAGGAATCAGCAAACTAAAATGGACTGGAATGGGTGAATTTAACTCAGATGAACATTATATCTACTACTGCGGGCAGGAATCCCTCAGAAGAAATGGAGTAGCCATCATGGTCAACAGAAGAGTTCGAAATGCAGTACTCAGATGCAATCTCAAAAATGACTGAATGATCTCTTTTCGTTTCCAAGGCATACCATTCAATATCACAGTTACCCAAGTCTATGCCCCAACCAGTAACGCTGAAGAAACTGAAGTTGAATGGTTCTATAGAGACCTATAAAACCTTTTAGAATTAACACCCAAAAAAGATGTCCTTTTCATTATAGGGGACTGGAATGCTAAAGAAGGAAGTCAAGAAACACCTGGAGTAACAGGCAAATTTGGCCTTGGAATACGGGTGAAGCAGGGCAAAGAATAATAGAGTTTTGCCAAGAAAATGCATTGGTCATAGCAAACACCCTCTTCCAACAACACAAGAGAAGACTCTACACATGGACCTCACCAGATGGTCAACACCAAAATCAGAATGATTATATTCTTTGCAGCCAAAGATGGAGAAGCTCCATACAGTCAGCAAAAATAAGGTGGGGAGCTCAGTGTGGCTCAGATCATGAACTCTTTTTGCCAAATTCAGACTTAAATTGAAGAAAGTAGGGAAAACTGCTAGACCATTCAGGTATGACCAAAATCAAATCCCTTATGATTATACCGTGGAAGTGAGAAATAGATTTAAGGGCCTAAATCTGATAGACAGAGTGCCTGATGAACTATGGAATGAGGTTCATGACATTGTATGGGAGACAGGGATCAAGACCATCCCCATGGAAAAGAAATGCAAAAAAGCAAAATGGCTCTCTGGGGAGGCCTTACAAATAGCTGCGAAAAGAAGAGAAGTGAAAAGCCAAGGAGAAAAGGAAAGAAATAAGCATCTGAATGCAGAGTTCCAAAGAATAGCAAGAAGAGATAAGAAAGCCTTCTTCAGCGATCAATGCAAAGAAATAGAGGAAAAGAACAGAATGGGAGAGACTAGAGATCTCTTCAAGAAAATTAGAGATGCCAAAGGAACATTTCATGCAAAGATGGGCTCGATAAAGGACAGAAATGGTCTGGACCTAACAGAAGCAGAAGATATTAAGAAGAGATGGCAAGGATACACGGAAGAACTGTACAAAAAGGATCTTCACGACCCTGATAATCACAATGGTGTGATCACTCATCTAGAGACAGACACCCTGGAATGGGAAGTCAAGTGGGCTTTAGAAAGCATCACTACGAACAAAGCTAGTGGAGGTGATGGAATTCCAGTGGAGCTCTTTCAAATCCTGAAAGATGATGCTGTGAAAGTGCTGCACTCAATATGCCAGCAAATTTGGAAAACTCAGCAGTGGCCACAGGACTGGAAAAGGTCGGTTTTCATTCCAATTCCAAAGAAAGGCAATGCCAAAGAATGCTCAAACTACCGCACAATTGCACTCATCTCACATGCTAGTAAAGTAATGCTCAAAATTCTCCAAGACAAGCTTCAGCAATACATGAACCGTGAATGTCCTGATGTTCAAGCTGGTTTTAGAAAAGGCAGAGGAACCAGAGATCAAATGGCCAACATCCGTTGGATCATGGAAAAAGCAAGAGAGTTCCAGCAAAACATCTATTTCTGCTTTATTGACTATGCCAAAGCCTTTGACTGTGTGAATCACAACAAACTGAGGAAAATTCTTCAAGAGATGGGAATACCAGATCACCTAACCTGCCTCTTGAGAAATCTGTATGCAGGTCAGGAAGCAACAGTTAGAACTGGGCATGGAACAACAGACTGGTTCCAAATAGGAAAAGGAGTCCGTCAAGGCTGTATATTGTCACCCTGCTTATTTAACTTTTATGCAGAGTACATCATGAGAAATGCTGGGCTGGAAGAAGCACAAGCTGGAATCAAGATTGCTGGGAGAAATATCAATAACCTCAGATATGCAGATGACACCAGCTTTTGGCAGAAAGTGAAGAGGAACTAAAAGCCTCTTGATGAAAGTAAAAGAAGAGAGTGAAAAAGTTGGCTTAAAGCTCAACATTCAGAAAACAAAGATCATGGCATTCAGTCCCATCACTCTATGGGAAATAGATGGAGAATCAGTGGAAACAGTGTCTGACTTTATTTGGGGGGCTCCAAAATCACTGCAGATGGTGACTGCAGCCATGAAATTAAAAGATGCTTACTCCTTGGAAGAAAAGTTATGACCAACCTAGACAGCATATTCAAAAGCAGAGACATTACTTTGCCGACTAAGGTCCGTGTAGTCAAGGCTATGGTTTTTCCTGTGGTCATGTATGGGTGTGAGAGTTGGACTGTGAAGAAGGCTGAACGTCAAAGAATTGATGCTTTTGAACTGTGGTGTTGGAGAAGACTCTTGAGAGTCCCTTGGACTGTAAGGAGATTCAACTAGTCCATTGTGAAGGAGATCAGCCCTGGGATTTCTTTGGAAGGAATGATGCTCAAGCTGAAACTCCAGTACTTTGGCCACCTCATGTGAAGAGTTGACCCATTGGAAAAGACTCTATGCTGGGAGGGATTGGGGGCAGGAGGAGAAGGGGACGGCAGAGGATGAGATGGCTGGATGGCATCATGGACTCGATGGACGTGAGTCTGAGTGAACTCCGGAGTTGGTGATGGACAGGGAGGCCTGGCATGCTGTGATTCATGGGGTCGCAGAGAGTTGGACACGACTGAACGACTGAACTGAACTGAACTTGGTATGAAAACTCTCCTGGTTTCCAGATGCTGAAGGTCTGTGCATTACGGAGTGTGCAGATAGAAATGTCCAGGTTACAGCACCGTACAGGCATCGGCTGATGGCTGTTGGAGATGTTATGAGGAAGATGACGAAACCATGTGTAGTTAGAAGGACAGGACAAATCACACCTAGACTTTCCTGGGCTCCCACTCAGCTGTGAGCACCTTCTCTTCCAGCTGAGCCACAGTTTTCAACTCTGCCTGCACTCCAGCTCCAGAGTCTCCCAGCCTGCAGCCCTCACTGGCCCTGGTCCAGCTGCACACGCTGTGATCACGCCGCCTCTGAGACGGCGGTCCCAGGGATGCTCAGAACCAGTGAGCTGTGAGTACGGCTTCTTCCAAAGGCTGCTGCCCAAGCATCTGGGCCCTGAGACCACCTGGACTGCCAGCTCCCATTGCACATCTGCGCTCTCAGCCACCTGACTGATGATGCTTTAGACTCCGTGTGGCTCTATTCCTGGGGTGATGCTGAGTACCCAACACCAAGGCACCACAACAAGGCTTCGGTCTGCGCGGCGATCACTCCCATTGTGCATGAAGAGTGAGAAAGTGGAACTCACTCGGCGGTTAGACACCTGATCCCCGCCTCTTCACAGCTGACTTTCACAGGCACCTGAAAGTTCCGCCTGGAAAGCACCTGCTTCCGTCAACTTAAAAACATTCACAGTCTAAAAGTTGAGAGTTATGTTTTATTCAGCAGGAATTTTAGGCCTTCAAGAATGGGAGACAGCATCTCAAGTAACCCTGAAGGCTGGAATTTTAAATACATAAAGCAAAAAGTGTAGAGATCTCTGGGCTTCCTTGGCGGCTCAGACGGCAGAGAATCGCCTATAATGCGGGAGACCCGGGTTTGATCCTGGGTTGAGAAGATCCTCTGGAGAAGGAAATGGTTACCCACTCCACTATTCTTGCCTGGAGAAGCCCATGGACAGGGGAGCCTGGTGGGCGACAGTCCATGGGTCACAAGAAGTCAGACATGACTGAGTGACTAACGCTTTCTTCCTAAGCTCATCAAACTGCCAGTGGTGTAATTCTGAATTCCAGTAGAGGGCAAGCTTGTCTTCTAGTTCCCCAGTATTTTCACTCCACCGGGAAGACAGCCTCTAGATCTAAAACAATGTTTCCTATATCTGTTTACAGTCCCTAAGAGCCACATCAGTGTTCACAGTCCCTAAGAGCCACATCAATGTTAACAACAGGGTCACTAAATTACTTGTCAGGCACTTTGTTACCAAGTATATTACAGGCGAAGGAAGCTGACAAGGAACCATAAGTTAAAAATAAATTCTGTTTTCCTTTATTAGTTCAACTCTAGATTCATTAACAACACAACTATTTACAGTCTGTTTTCTGCACACATGATAAAAATGGGGGCACCTTCAAGTCACTTTAGCCCAGAGGAGGAAGTTCTTGCTGGACCAATCTCTCTTGATCCTCAAGTTATTCTCCAGCCAGGCATGGTACTGCATTGGGTAACTGAGATACAGCATAGAGCACTTACTAATTGTACTGTAGGATGAAATTACAAACATTCTTCCTTTACTTTCTAAATCAAAACTGAAATTTAGCGTTAAAATATAGCCACAACAAGGTTCTACTCTCTAGCACAGCAAACTATACTCAATATACTGCAATAAACCATGATGGAAAAGGATATGAAAAATTATACATATATATGTATAACTGAATCACTTTGTTTTATAGCAGAAATTAACACAACATGGCAACTCAACTATACTTCAATAACATTAATTTGTTAATATTTATCTATTTGGCTGAGCCAGGTCTTAACTGCGACATGTGAAATCGGGGCTGCAGCATGTGGGGTCTAGTTCCCTGACCAAGGATCGCACCCAGGGCCCTGCACAGGGAGGGCAGTCTCTGCCACTGGACAGCAGGGAAGTGTCTGATGCAGCAGATGTGAAATATGCATCTATAGTACTTAATGGAAGTGGACTCACGTCTGTCTGTTTGCTACATCATCTCTCTGCGTGAAAAGACACATTATTCTTGCTTAAGGTTGTTTACTTATTCAACAATTATTCAATAGGCAAAGCTACCACGGTATGACTACAATTCCAAAGCTCCAGTAAATATCACTTGCTAATAGGTCAGTCTAAAAATCACCCTCATATTGTTGAACTTCAATTTAATCAACTGAGAAACAGAGGAAAAATGCCTGTGCCAGCCATCTCATAATACTGTCTGGAGAATCAGACAAGATAATATATTTGTAAAATGCTATGTGAACCAAAAGGTGATGGGCAACCTAATTCCTTAGGAGAGACATGCTGCAGCTCTTTATTTTATAATTCAGTCTTGAGAATCACCAAGTAGAGTGGATATGTCTTCATTTGACATATATGAAGAAACTCTGATTCAGTAAGCTTGTTCTCAGGATAGTAAACCCCAGAAGGATTAAGTATATTATTGAAGGTGTGCAGCACTGTTGATATTATCAGAGAAAGAAACCCGCTGATCATCACTTCCTTCAATATTCTTTTAATATTTCTGAGGAGGTGGGATATATTCATGTCCTTAAACAACCAAGAGTTTGAGATACACGGTGGAAGTCCACTAGATATCTTAAGACAAGCTGTGACTTAGAAATCTTTGTGTCAGAAAAGGTTCATTGTGACACAGGGATGCAAACATAAGAAAGGAATATGCCCTGTAACACAACTGGTGTGAAATGCATGAGCCAGGCAGGAGACGAGAACGCTGCGGGATGGTCTAACGAGAGAGGGGCCTTTGGAACCGAGCAGGACCCTGCGGGGCCTTCCCAGGACAGAGCCCGCCCCCATCCCCTCCACTGCAGCTCCTCTCTGAAGTGCCCGCATAACAGGATCTGATGCACATTTCCTGAGTAGTCCACAGATGTGAAAACCCCACCAAATGGAAGATGCTAACGACTTGAGGACCGTGAGCACGTAACTCCCAGTCTCCCAGAGCCCGAGGATTGATAAAGTCAGCCCTGTGACACCACCCTGTTCCCTCACCATCAATCAGAGACCTGTACACAAGCTGATCATGTCCTCTGCGACCCTCCTCCCTCTGTTGGCTTTTTAAAATGCTTTGCCGAAACCCTTCTGGGAGCTCAAGGCTTTTTAGGGCATGAGCCACCCATCTCGCTGCCTGGCCCTGCAATAAACCTTTGTCTGTTACAAGCTCCGACATTTTAGTAACGTTTAGCCTCACAGTGCACTGGGCATGTGACTTGCACTTACACCTTCAGGGCACAGGGTTTCGGTCTCATTATAATCGAGCACTGTGTGTGTAAGACAGATAGAATCCAAGTATGGGGCAGAGAGAGATTCCAAAGCCAGTCCAATCAGACTGACCCTCTCTCATCCCATCAGAAACATTTCAGTTAAAATCTCAAGCATGAGCAAGTTGGGCTCATGCTTGTACCAAAAGAAGGTGAACTTTTAGACATGGGGAGAGTCAGCTGCAGGGGGCTGGAGACTGGGCTCCAGGGAGCAGATGGTCTCCATTACCACTCTGGTCAGCTCTGGCCAATCCCTTTTGCAAGATGAGGGTGCCTTTCCCTAGAGCATGTGTGAGAGAGATGCATGCTTTAGGAAATCATGACATCAACTTTTAACACTGCCTTGCGAGAAGCCAGGTCTCAACCAGAGAAACGATATGAGCCAAGTCCCTATTCAAGGGTTGAAGATGACATCTACGCTTTCCACACAGGGCAAGGGTCTGTGTGGAATGAAACCCCCCTGCCTGGGCCAGGTAGATAAGCACCTCTCTCGCTCTGATATCATCCTACATTTGCTGTGACCCTGAAGGGGCGGAAGGAGAGCTTCGGGGTTCTAACAGTTCTACTGGGTGTGTGGTGCTGAAGCGACTTTGAGGAGATACCCCACACCTAAGGGCAAAGGAGAAGCCCCAGCAAGACAGTGGAGGGGTGAAATCACATTTAGAATCAAACAGAGATGCTCAGAGGGCTCAGACAAACCTTGTGTGCATCAGGAGCCAGAGACCCCACATAGACTGAGACAGAACTGCATGTGAGTGTCTCCTGAGGGGTACAAGTCAGCAGTGGCCTGCTGCAGGCGCAGGGGCTCTGGGTGCAGCAGACCTGGGCATGGCATAAGCCCTCTTGGAGGAGGTCGCCATTAACCCCACCACAGAGCCACCAGAACTTACACAGGACTGGGAAATAGACTCCTGGAGGGCACAAACAGAACCTTGTGCACCAGGACCCAGGAGAAAGGAGCAGTGACCCCACAAGAGACTGACCCAGACTTGCCTGGGAGTGTCCAGGAGTCTCCGGTGGAGGCGTGGGTCAGCAGTGGCCTGCTGCAGGGTTGGGGGCAGTGAATGCAGCAGTGCATCATGGGACCTTTGGAAGGAGGTCGCCATGATCTTCATTACCTCCACCATAGTTTGGCCTCAGGTCAAACAACATGGAGGGAACACAGCCCCACACATCAACAGAAAATTTGATTAAAGATTTACTGAGCATGGCCCCGCCCAACAGAACAAGAACCCGCTTCCCCCTCAGTCAGTCTCTCCCATCAGGAAGCTTCCATAAGCCTCTTGTCCTTCTCCATCAGAGGGGAGACAGACTGAAAACCACAGTCACAGAAAACTAACCCATCTGATCACATGGACCACAGCCTTGTCTAATTCAATGAAACTATGAGCCATGCCATGTAGGGCCACCCAAAACCAACGGGTCATGGTAGAGAGGTCTGATAAAATGTGGCCCACTGGAGAGGGAATGGAAAATCACTTCAGTAGTCTTGCCTTGAGAACCCCATGAACAGTATGAAAAGGCAAAAAGATAGGACACTGAAAGATGAACTCCTTAGGTTGGTAGGTGCCCAATAGGCTACTGGAGATCAGTGGAGAAATAAATTCAGAAAGAATGAAGAGATGGAGCCAAAGCAAAACAACACCCAGTGTGGATGTGACTGGTGATGGAAGTAAAGTCCAATGCTGTAAAGAGCAATTTTGCATAGGAACCTGGAATGTCAGGTCCATGAATCAAGGCAAATTGGAAGTGCTCAAAGAGGAGATGGAAAGAGTGAACATCGACATTTTAGAAACCAATGAACTAAAATGGACTGGAATGGGTGAATTTGACTCAGATGACCATTATATCTATTACCGTCTGCAAGAATCCCTCAGAAGAAATGGAGCAGCCATCATGGTCAACAAAAGAGTCCAAAATGCAGTACTTGGATGCAATCTCAAAAATGACAGAATGATCTCTGTTCGTTTCCAAGGCAAACCACTCAATATCACAGTTATCCAAGTCTATGCCCCGACCAGTAACGCTGAAGAAGCTGAAGGTGAACAGGTCTATGAAGACCTACAAGACCTTCTAGAACTAACACCCCAGAAAGATGCCTTTTTATTATAAGGCCTGGAATGCAAAAGCAGGAAGCCAAGAGATACCTGGAGTAACGAGGAAATTTGGCCTTGGAGTACAGATTGAAGCAGGCTAACAGAGGTTTGCCAAGAGAATGCACTGGTCATAGCAAACACCCTCTTCCAACAACACAAGAGAGGACTCTACACATGGACATCACCAGATGGTCAACACCAAAACCAGACTGATTATATTCTTTGCAGCCAAAGATGGAGAAGCTCCATACAGTCAACAAAAACAAGGTGGGGAGCTCAGTGTGGCTCAGATCATGAACTCTTTTTGCCAAATTCAGACTTAAACTGAAGAAAGTAGGGAAAACCACTAGACCATTCAGGTATGACCTAAATCAAATCCCTTATGATTATACAGTGGAAGTGAGACATAGATTCAAGAGATTAGATCTGATAGACAGAGTGCCTGAAGAATTACAGATGGAGGTTTGTGACATTGTACAGGAGGCAGTGATCAAGGCCATCCCCAAGAAAAGGAAATTCAAAAAGGCAAAATGGTTGTCTGAGAAGGCCTTATAAATAGCTATTAAAAGAAGAGAAGTGAAAGGCAAAGGAGAAAAGGAAAGATATACACATTTGAATACAGAGTTCCAAAGAATAGCAATGAGAGATAAGAAAGCCTTCCTCGGTGATTAATGCAAAGAAATAGAGGAAAACAATAGAATGGGAAAGACTCGAGATCTCGTCAAGAAAATTAGCGATACCAAGGGAACATTTCATGCAAAGATGGAAACAATAAAGGACAGAAATGGTATGGACCTAAAAGAAGCAGAAGATATTAGGAAGAGGTGGCAAGAATACACAGAACTATACAAAAAGATCTTCATGACCCAGATAATCAGGATAGTGTGATCACTCACCTAGGGGCAGACCTCCTGGAATATAAAGTCAAGTGGGCCTTTAGGAAACATCACTATGAACAAAGCTAGTGGAGGTGACAGAATTCCATCTGAGCTATTTCAAATCCTCAAAGATGATGCTGTGAAAGTGCTGCACTCAATATGCCAGCAAATTTGGAAAACTCAGCAGTGGCCACAGGACTGGAAAAGGTCAGTGTTCATTTCAATCCCAAAGAAAGACAATGCCAAAGAATGCTCATATACCACACAATTGCACTCATCTCACACGTTGGCAAAGTAATGTTCAAAATTCTCAAGTCAGCTTCAATAGTACATGAACCATGAACTTCCAGATGTTCAAGCTCAATTTAGAAAAGTCAGAGGAACCAGAGATCATATTGCCAACATCTGATGGATCATCAAAAAAGCAAGAGAATTTCAGAAAGCCATCTATTTCTGCCTTACTGACTATGCCAAAGCCTTTGAGTGTGTGGATCACAATAAACTGTGGAAAATTCTGAAAGAGATGGGAATACTAGATCTCCTGACGTGCCTCCAGAGAAATCTGTATGCAGGTCAAGAATCAACAATTAGAACTGGACATGGAACAACAGACTGGTTCCAAATCAGGAAAGGAGTACATCAAATTTGTATATTGTCACCCTGCTTATCTAACTTATATGCAGAGTACATCATGAGAAACGCTGGACTGGATGAAATACAAGCTGGAATCAAGATTGTCAGGAGAAATATCAATAACCTCAGATATGCAGATGACACTATCCTTATGGCAGAAAGTAAAGAGGAGCTAAAGAGACTCTTGATAAAAGTCAAAGAGGAGACTGAAAAAGTTGGCTTAAAACTCAACATTCAGAAAACTAAGATCATGGCATCTGTTCCCATCAGTTCAGTTCAGTTCAGTTCAGTTCAGTCACTCAGTCATGTCCAGCTCTTTGCAACCCCATGAATTGCAGCACATCAGGCCTCCCTGTCCACCACCAACTCCCAGAGTTCACTCAAACTCACGTCCATCGAGTCAGTGATGCCATCCAGCCATCTCATCCTCTGTCGTCCCCTTCTCCCCCTGCCCCCAATCCCTCCCAGCAACAGAGTCTTTTCCAATGAGTCAGCTCTTCGCATGAGGTGGCCAAAGTACTGGAGTTTCAGCTTTAGCATCAGTACTTTCCATCACTTCATGGCAAATAGATGGGAAGACAATGGAAGCAGTGAGAGACTTTATTTTGAGGGGCTTCAAAATCACTGCAGATGGTGATTGCAGCCATGAAATTAAAAAATGCTTGCTCCTTGGAAGAAAAGTTATGACCAATAGAGACAGCATATTAAAAAGCAGAGACATTACTTCGCCAACAAAGGCCCATCTAGTCGAAGCTATGCTTTTTTAGTAGTCATGTATGGATTGAGAGTTGAATTATAAAGAAAGCTGAGTGCTGAAGAATTGATGCTTTTGAACTGTGGTGTTGGAGAAGACCCTTGAGAGTCCCTTGGACCGCAAGGAGATCCAACCAGTCCATCCTAAAGGAGATCAGTCCTGAAAATTCATCAGAAGAACTGATGCTGATGCTGAAGCTCCATTACTTTGGCCACATGATGTGAAGAGCTTAGTCACTGGAAAAGACCTTGATGCTGGGAAAGATTGAAGGCAGGAGGAGAAGGGGACAACAGAGGATGAGACAGTTAGATGGCGCCACTGACTCAATGCATGTAAGTTTGAGCAAACTTCGAGAGATAGTGAAGGGCAGTGAAGGCTGGCATGCGGAAGTTCATGAGGTCGCAAAGAGTCAGACATGACTTAGCAGCTGAACAACTCAGAAATGGAAGAGGAAAAGTGACTCCAAAAGACTGTGAACTGAAATAAAATCATTCATGCTTAAAAGTGTATATTACCTTTGGAATAACAATGATATACTTACTAGAAAAAAATCAATCATTGTGTCAAGTACAAATTGGCACTTGCCATCTATCTCTACAAGGATTAAATCATGTGCAGCAGCAGCTGCTGACTTTCAGCATCTTCTGAAAGGAGTTCAGGGTGTAGAGCAGAAATGAGGCGCTCTGTGCTCAGGGAAATACTGGCAGAACAAGCTTTCAGATGGTTAGGGATTTTCAGGAGTCGATTTATGAGCCCAGTTCTTGAATCTACTCATATTAAGAAAAGCACTAAAGTCCTTCATGGTAACAACTGCTCCTTGTGACTAGCAGAAACTTTCTGGAAAAATGCATGCTTGACTGATGTACTTCTCCTTCACCAAAGCACACATATACTGACTTTCCCTTACCTGTTTGAAGCAGTTTCTTAGTGCTATTTAAGATACTGTCTCCCCGACTATAGTCTTCATTTTGCCCCAAATAAAACTTAACTTGCAACTTTTACACTGTAAAGTTTTAAAGTTGGCAATTGCTAAATAGAGAGTATTGCCACATCTGTCCTATACATTTCCAAGGCATTCCACTAAGGTGAAGTTGCTAAGTCATGTCCGACTCTTTGCGACCCTGTGGACTGTAACCTACGAGGCTTCTCCGTCCATAGGATTTTCCAGGCAAGAATACTGGAGTGGATTGTCATTTCCTTCTCCAGGGGATCTTCCCAACCCAGGTATCAAACCCAGGTCTCCTGCATTGGAGGCAGACGCTTTAACCTCTGAGCCACCAGTCATTCCACTGATCAAATTTAATATTCCACTTTCAGCCATTTATTCATGCCTTATTTCTGTTCCTCTGGACCCAGCTCAAAATTAATGTTTCCATGTTCAGATGACTTTAAGTTAATTCATTCCATGAAAACCTTTTTCTCTAATGGGGTCTACAAAAATGTAGAAAGCATGTTCATCTAAGTAAGTTATATTTATGGACACTACGTGGATCCAATAGATGCAGTATAGCTTCCTTTTTAAAAGCTAATGATCTTTTTTTTTTATTTCAGGGAAATGAAATAGTCCATATTTAATAACATAACTTATATTTTCTCTTTGGCAGAAGCTGTTTAGCCAAAACATGTGAAATGCATCCCAAGCTATTGTTCTTCCCTCCTACAAACTTTTTCTTAAACCATACAGGGCATTAAATTCAGAAAGGGATAAAATGCTAGTAGTCATGGACGAATGTAAGAGTTGAACCATAAAGAGGGATGAGCACTCAAGAACTAGGGCCTTTGAATTGTGGTGGAGAAGACTTTTGAGAGTCTCTTGAACTGCAAGGATATCAAACCAGTCAGTCTTAAAGGAAATCAACCCTGAATGTTCACTGGAAGAACTGATGATGAATCTGAAACTCCAATACTTTGGCCACCTCATGCGAAGAGTTGACTCATTGGAAAAGACTCTGATGCTGCGAGGGATTGGGGGCAGGAGGAGGAGGGGACAACAGAGGATGAGATGGTTGGATGGCATCACCGACTTGATGGATGTGAGTCTGAGTGAACTCCGGGAGTTGGTGATGGACAGGGAAGCCTGGCGTGCTGTGGTTCACGGGGTCGCAAAGAGTCGGACATGACTGAGCAATTGAACTGAACTGAACAGTTATGAAACTGGTAAGTTCACGTGGTAAAATTTACAAACATGCCAAAACATAGAAGTGAAAAGCAAATTCCCATCCCCTCTCCAATCGTCAGCCCCATGACCCAAAGTTTCTGTGTATCCTTCTAGAAATTTCCCATGCATGCACAAACATGTTCATATATATATATTTCCATTTTTTTGGCATGAATTTATTCTCCAGTTGGACATAAAGAAAAGACTTTCCTGATTGGAAATTTTTATTCTAGACACATTTAGTGATATAAAATAATAACATGCTATCTATGGTTTTATTTCTTGTTTATTTATATACAGCATGTGCTTTTTTAAAAGGCTTTTGCTTGACAATAACTAGAGTCACAGGCAATCGTCATGGTAATCTAGACAGGATTCACACACCCTCCATGCTGTCTCTCCCAATGTTATTGCTGCTTAGTTGCTCAGCCGTGTCTGATTCTGTGTGACCCTATAGACTCTAGCCCGCCAGACTCCTTTGTCCATGGGATTCTCCAGGCAAGAATATTGGAGTGGGCAGTCATTCCCTTCTCCAGGAGATCTTCCTGACCTGCGTATATTACATGTATGTACTTAAATGTGCTAAGTGCAATATTTTAAAAGGTCAACGGAGATCATAACTTGAATGCCTCTAATTAACATACCGGGTTTCTTAATCTATTTTTCTCTCATTTTATATACCCTATGGAAGCCAAATTGATGTTTTTATATGCAGAATAGATATACTGGAGCTTTCAGGTGACTCTTTAATGAAGGTCATAATAATACATAGACCCTTTCCAGAAAGATGTGGAAAACACATTAATTCTATAGCAGGTAAAGTATATAAGCAGAAACCTTTCATGTCCGATCACCGACAGCAATGCAGTGTTTCAGAATCTGCATGTAAGCAGCTAGGAACACCGCATCTTTTGAAAAGTCTGAAACCAAACTGAGCAAATGAAAGAAGCCCACAGAGAGAGACCACGCTTCAGTGAGCCTAGTTTCCAATGGAATTAGGGGTCAGGCATAAAAGAGAGCCTCATTTTCCATTCCTAGAAAAACCCAGAACAATGCAGGCAACTGAATCCCATCCCCAGAGCATGTCCGCCTTAGCTGGGCAGCTTGCCTTATTAATCCCCAGCCTGCTGGACTCATTCCCCAAGCTGGCTTTTCTCAGGTTTCTCCTTGAAATTCCACAGATCCAGTTCCCCATCTGTTCACATCCCATGCACTTTATAAGGCCCTGCTCCTTGCTGCTGACGGCCTCCTACATTCATTTCCCCATCTTCAGCTGGCGGGTCTGATGCACACCCTGGAGCATCGGACGTGATGCCTCTTCCACTGGTTCAAGGAAGACTGCTGGGGCTAGTTCGTGCTTTTTCCTGGTATCAGGCGTGCAAGGTGTGCACGCTTAACAATGTCCACATAGAGGCAAAGCTGTTCTTTTTTAAAAAATGAAGACAATTCATTCAACAAACACTGAATGGGCGCCTGCCGTGGTCCTGACAGTGAATGAGACACAGGAGATAGAAAAACAAGCAGGATAAATGTGTGAGGTTCTCAGGGCACTGTCTGAGAATCAGGGGAGGGAAACTGATTTCATCAAACGTGAGGTATCCATCTGCAAACTCTATATCAGTTATCCCATCCACTGTGCTTCCTGACGATACCTGCAGGAGTCAGAGACGACAAGGCAGAGGACGCGGAGCCAGGAGGAAGAGGAGAAAGCGGTAGTTACATCTATGATGGAGTCTTTTGATGTAAGTCATGATCAGTAGCCGTAAAAGTGAAAGTTAGTGAAAGTTGCTCAGTTGTGTCTAACTCTTTGCAACCTCACAGATTTTGAGTGTCCATGGAATTCTCCAGGCCAGAGTACTGGAGTGGGTAGCCTTTCCCTTCTCCAGGGAAATCTCTTCCCAACCCAGGGATCAAACCCATGTCTCCCGCATTGCAGACCAATTCTTTACCAGCTGAGCCAAAAGGGAAGCCCAAGAACACTGGAATGGGTAGCCTATCCATTCTCCTGCATTGCAGGCAGATCCTTTACCAAATGAGCTATCAAGGGAAGCCCGAGCCTTAAAAGGGACCAGTCTAATACATAAAATCACATTCATTTTGTCCACCACAAAGCAGTATAAGTTATCACAGAGGAGTGGGGGCTTCCCAGGGGGCTCAATGGTAAAAGAATCCTCCTGCCAAGGCAAGAGACCTGGGTTCGATCCCCCTCGGTCGGGAAGATCCTCTGGAGGAGGAAATGGCAACCCTACTCCGGTATTCTTGCCTGGAAAATCCCATGGACAGAGGAGCCTGGCGGGCTACAGTCCATTGGGGTATCAAAGAGTCGGATGTGACTGAGCGACTGAGCATGCATGCATGGGAGGACATTCTGGAGAAGACAAGCTGTGTGGGCAGAAATGACCTCAGTGGCTGCCAGCAGTGGGGGATTTTGTCGTGCTTAAGCTATCCTGTAGTTGCTGGACAGCCCTGCCTGATGGCAGCGTTAGGCAGACCAATGTCCTATTTCCCTACCCAGGGACCCCCTCCCTCAGCTCTTCCCACTGGATCCCGTTGGTGATTCCCACCAGCCTAATTCAACCAGAAGCCAGAGGCAATAAAGCCCCCCGTGGAAGGTACGGTGGTGGGGCGGGCGGTGCCCTGGGAAAGTTACAGGAAGAGAAACAGGCCAACTCAGTAGTCCGGCAAGACTTCCGAAGGCCTGGCGTTTGGCTTCGAACCTCCATCAAGGATTCCACAAAGTGAAGCAGAAACTACAGAGTCTGCAAATTAAATCTATACATGTTCACTGAAAACCGAGTTGTCATTTTTGCAAAGGTGCTAAGTAGGCTTTGAGGAAGAGGGTTGTTATATAATAGATGCAGGATAAGAAGGCTGACTCCAAAGGGAATGGGTTTTAGCACGATTGCTGAGAATTACTGAATTCAGCAGCAAAACACATGGCCCTCTTAGAATATTTCATTTTCAAAAGCCTCTGAAAAAGCACTTGGGCGAAGCTTTCCTAAAGACTAGAAAGAAATATGATGTCAAGCGTATATTTTAACTCAGTTCTGCTAAGAGTGTGGTAAGCACCTCAGGAAGCCTGATATTATATAAGTTATATACATATAAGATAATTTTTAAAAAATGTTAAGAGGGGAAAAAGTATGCAATCCATAAAGGATTTACATTTTATTACTAGGAAGTATTTCTGGCAGGGATCTCATAAACATATTTTTCGTTACGTCGGCTAAGTGCATACAAACAAGTAAATGTTTGTCTATCTGTCCACTAGTGGGCTGTTTAATCATCCTCATTATAGTGAGTATTTATATACTGAATGTATTTCTGGAATGCTTTCTAAATAATAGCTGATTAGTAGCTATGTCAGCCCTGGGTTGGACAGGCAGTGTGCCACCCACTCTGATATAAAAACAAAGAACTGGAAGGTGTTCTGGGACGGGGGCAGGAGTGGTCTGGGCCCATTTGGGCTGATGTGACTCAATATCCTACCCTGGGTGGCTTACCCATAACAGAAACCTCCTTCTCAGGTCTGGAGGCTGGGATTCCTTGGTTGGGGTGCTCACACGGACAACTGCTGGGGCAGGCGGAAGCTTCTTGACTTTTCAGTGCGGCAGGAAAAGGGTGAGCAAGCTCTCAGGTGTTCCTTTTTGAAAAATATATTTTACTGAAGTATCCTTGATGAACAATGTGCTAATTTCTGCTGCTGCTCTTGTTGTTGTCACGAAGTCGTGTCCGACTCTTGGCGAGCCCGTGGGCTGCAGCGCGCCAGGACTCCCTGTCCTCTACCATCTCCCGGCGTTTGCTCAGCTTCCTGTCCACTGAGCCGGGGGTGCCATCCCTGCTGCACAGCCCGGTGATCCAGTTACACATATATGTGTGTGTTCCTTTTCATATTCTTTTCCATTGAGGTTTATCACAGGATATCGAATATACCTTCCTGCGCTGTACAAGGATCTTGTTGTTTATCCATCCTAGACATACTAGTTTGATTCCAAACTCCCAAACCGTGCCTTCCCCACTCCTTCCCTCGGGTTCCTTTCTTAAGGGCAAAACTTCCATCACCTTCACGACCTAATTATCTCTCAAAGGCTCCAGCTCCTACTATCACCACCTAGGGGGTTAGGATTTCAGCATATGAATCTGGGGGAGGGACACATGCAATCTACTGCAGTCCCCAAGGACGCAAAGAATTGGACACTGCTGAGCACGTGCGTGCGCGCGCACACACACACACACACACACACACACAGTCTTTCCCAGGGGGACTATGTTATATCTGAGATTTCTTCACAGAAAAAGAGATGGTATTTTTTTCTCCTTTTTCCCTACAAACAGTTCACCTAGCCAAATAACTGAGTGGAAGAAGGGGTTGGGGAACAAGTGATGTAGAATATTAGAAGAGTTGGGCTCCAAAATCATTGCAGATGGTGATTGCAGCCATGAAATTAAAAGACGCTTGGTCCTTGGAAGAAAAGTTATGACCAACCTAGAGAGCATATTCAAAAGCAGAGACATTACTTTGTCAACAAAGGTCCATCTAGTCAAAGCTATGGTTTTTCTAGTAGTCATCTATGAATGTGAGTTGGACTATAAAGAAAGCTGAGTGCCAAAGAATTGATGCTTTTGAACTGTGGTGTTGGAGAAGACTCTTGAGAGTCCCTTAGACTACAAGGAGATTCAACCAGTCCATCCTAAAGGAGATCAGTCCTAAATATTCATTGGAAGGACTGATGTTGAAGCTGAAACTCCAATACTTTGGCCACCTGATGTGAAGAACTGACTCCTTAGAAAAGATCCTGATGTTGGGAAAGATTGAAGGCAGGAGGAGAAGGGGGTGACAGAGGATGAGATTGTTGTATGGCATCACCGACTCGATGGACATGAGTTTGAGTAAGCTCTGGGAGTTGGTGATGGACAGGGAGGCCTGGCGTGCTGCAGTCCATGGGGTCACAATGAGTTGGACATGACTGAGTGGCTGAACTGAACTGACCTGAGTTGTGAACCAACCTGAGGAGGCAGCGGTAGAAAGGCAGAGGGAGGGTGAATCAGGATGACTTAGTTACGGACAGGAGAAAGGCAGAAGCGCTCCCCTGTAGAGGACACTCCAGCTACATAAACAAAGCCAGTAGCCACTGGCTTTCCTACAAGCTGCAGGAAGGCCATTTCAGCTGAGTCACGGAAAGGCTTTTCTCATCTCACAAGCACCTCGTCCCTGAAGGTGGAGAAAAAGGCCCCTTTCTTCCCAGAGGGCTCTGTGGTCTGTAATCTGCTTTATATCCACCAGCAGCGCAAGGCTGTTACAAGTCTGGTCACAAGAAAATATTCAGGTGGTAGGTACTGAAATGAGAAACTCAGGCACTGATAAAGTGACCTACAAGGGACCCTATGTCTAACTAGCAATATATTCGGGTTAAAAACTAAAGACTTTGATTCGTAGCTCTAATAGTTATTCTGTCATTAGACAAAAACAACTACAGTTCCAACCACCGTATATATGACTTCATTTGTAAGTTACTGTGTTATCGTTTGCAGCTCATCTTTTTTTATTTTTAAGAATAAAATCAATTCCAATTTTCGAGACTCAAAAGTGTAGACAATAATACAATTCATCATAAACGTAAGAAGTAAAGACAAAATGAGATGAAAGTAAAGATAATAAAGGAATTAATCTTAAACAAATGTCCTAAAATAATAATGCTTTCCTTCTAGGCTTTTCTATGTGTATTGCTTATCTGAAAGAGATTATATTTGTCAACAGTTTTGTCTTCTGCATTTTCCCTCGTAATGTCATGAGGGTTTGTTGATGTAATAACCAAAGTGATGAAAACATATCATCTCATTCTTTCTCCATAGTTATTATTCATGTGAATCTCCACCCTTGGCTTTAATTTTTGGCTTATATTTTACTACTATTACTATGATTAATTTATAATTATGAAAGATATCTGTGGGCGTAAGGGTAAAATTTCAAAATAGCATGGAAAAGTCATAGTAAAAATGCAGATTATTCCTCCTCTCCATGATCACCACCAAGACCAGCATCACCACACTCTCAGTCGAATCCTCAAAGGAAATCACTTGGGCGGTACCGCTTCTGGGTCTTCCGGCAGCTCCCTCTACAGTCTGCGGAAGAAGCTTAGCAAGAAGCTTACCTCTTTTTAAAATTTATTTTATTGACAGATAGTTGGCTTACAATGTTGCATTAACATCTGCTGTACAGCACAGTGACTCGGTTATGCTTATATATGTGTATGCGTGTTAGTCGCGTCAGTCGGGTCTGGCCCCTTCGCAACCCCACGGACTGCAGCCCGCCAGGCTCCTCTGTCTATGGAATGCTCCAGGCAACAACACTGGAGTGGGCTGCCATGGCCTTCTCCAGGGAATCTTCTCCACCCAGGGGTCAAACTTCATCCCTTACGTCTCCTGCATTGCAGATTGCAGGCGGGTTCTTACCGCTAGCACCGCCTGGGAGACATCTACATTATATAAATAATGAATATATATATATATATATAAATATTTTTAAAATATTTAAACATTATTTTTAAAATACTCTTTTCCATTATGGTTTATCACAGGTCACTGAATACAGCTCCCTGTGCTATACAGGAGGATCTTATTGTTTGTCCCGTGTGTAATAGTCTGCGCCTGCTAACCTCACACTCCCAATCCGTTCCTCCTTCACCCTTCCTCCCCCTTGGCAATCACAAGTCTGTTCTCCGCGTGGGAGAGGCTGGTGTCATGCTTTCCCATACAAGTGAGCCCCTGGAGAAGGGAATGGCAACCCGCTCCAGTATCCTTGCCCGGAGAATCCCATGGACAGAGGAGCCTGGCGGGCTACAGTCCAGGGGGCCCCAACAAGTCAGACGCGACCGAGCGACTGTCACTCACTCAGGCAAGTAAGCCGCGGGCCTGGCAGCATGTAGCGTCCCTTGCAGAACACTCCTTCTCTCCCACGGTCCGGGGGGCCCCGGTGTCAGCCGGAGGCCACAGCCTCAGCTCTCCAGGTGGGAGACAGGAGGGTGGGCTTCACACGGATTGCCTGGCACCCCTTCCACAAAGCAGTCGCTTCGTTCATCCGGTTTCTCTCTGTAGCTGCTCCACCGCCAGCACGTAGCGACTAGAGTGCCTCCCTAGTGGGTGGGTCTCCATAGGCTGAAAGCGTCTCTTAGGGATACCGTGACTTCCTCTTCGAGGATATATTATTATTTGTCCATGTGATCCCATCCTCTTTCTTAGAGGAATTTCTCAAAATTTCAATCTGCTGCTTCTCTCCTGGCTTTTCAGTCGCATATAACCACAGTCCCTTGAACTATATAAGCTTTGTCCGCTGCTGCGAAACAGAACCTGAAATATCATTCGAATGGATGATCATTTTGGTGCTGTCATCAATATTTCTTCCTAGGAGAAATAGCTATTTCTCGCTTTCCAGTGTTATCAACAACACAGCGATAATTTTTAATGAGCTCAAACATTCTCCCATATTTTAGAACATCCTGACTGTGTATTTTCCACAATTTTTCTAAAGAATGTACTCGATCTGTTAGCATATTAAATGCACATGAAATTTGTTGCATCTTACCAGATTTTTGTTTCCCTTTTATTCCTGCTATAGACTTTAAATGTATATTTGTATATAGTTTGTTGATTAGACAATCAAAATCTAAAGAGTATATTTTCCTCATGTTCATTTTATTGCTTTATTCTGAGGATGTTGTTCTTTATTAAGATAATAGGCAATTATCCCCGTTTTTCTTCATTTTTATGGTACAATATTCTTTTGTTTTTTATATTTAGCTAGTTAAATATATCTGGAATTAAGTTTAGGATATGATATGTGCTGAGAATATTGATTTATACAATAAATTACATTGAGGAAAATAGCTAGGTTCCTGAAAAAAAGAACCATTCCTTATTCTACTAGTTGGTGATATTTGTAATGCATATTAATTTCTTTCCATAAATATCTTTTAATAAAATCTGTAGAATAACAAATAAAAATTTAGAATGCCAGTCTGTGAAGATGAACTCGATTTCCACATGAAATACAGATAATTTGCATGGAAGTGACAGATTTGCAGGTTTAAATGAGACTCCTGACAACATCTCTGGCCTGCTTTGCATTGAGAAAGCCCTACAAGTGACCTCACATTTCCCTTGTTCCGACTGAGGGTGAACTACAGGGACTTTATGTAGGCTCTTTTGCTGAAGCACCACTAGGGTGCCTTGGGATTTTTATGTCAGAAAAGCTAATCCTGGGGGTGATAGCAATGTCGACTTTGATTTAAAACTCATCTTCACGAGGCATTTTGATTTAGGATTCTGTATTTTATATCCTTCCATGGTGCACCTGCACTAACAGCTAGCAAGGCATGTGAAGATCTTTCCCCTGCTTCTAAAAAAATCTAAGTCTTTGTTCCAGTGCATTGAATAGTTCCTCTTCGCTCTCTGGCCCAATCTTTGTTTAAAAAAAATTTTTTTTAATACAAAATTTATTTTGGCTGCACCTTGCAGCACATGGGAATCTTACTTTCCTGACCAGGGACTGAACCGATGCCCTGCACACTGGAAGGTAGAATCTTAACCACTGGACCTCCAGGGAAGTCCCCTCCACCTCCCACACCCAATGTTTAAAAAGTGACCTCAGCCCTCAGAAGAACTGCCCTGGCTGGAAAAGTCTAATCAAACTGAGATAAACCAAACAGTCCTCTCTGGAAGACAGGCAGAATCAACAGACCAAACAGTTCCCTCCGGAAGACAAACGGAATCAATAGGAGAGTTGCTGTTTCGTGAGCGTTCTGCTGAGTAGGAGGACACGATGTAGAGAAAGAGGAGAGAGTGTCAGTGGAGGGTCCGGGGGAAGAACAGGCGGATCGTCCAGGCTCAGTCTTTCAGATGAGTCTGCACTGGGGGCAGGAAAGATGCCACCAGAGCAGTGTCCCATCTGTGTGTGCGCGCTCAGTCACTTCAGTCCTGTCTGACTCTGCGACCCCTCGGAGCCCGCCAGGCTCCTCTGTCCACGGGACTCCCCAGGCAAGAATGCTGCAGTGGGTTGCCATTTCCTCCTCCAGCGCATCTTTCCAACCTAGAGATCTAACCTCCGTTTCCTGCATTATAGACAGATACTTTACCACTGAGCCACTGGGGAGCCCCCCGCCCCAACCATCCACGTGGTGGTGAATCAAATCTCTCTATGACCTTAACCGCTTCTGGAGGTCATCAATTCCCTATATATAGTCGGCACACTCACTCAAACCACACACAACAGACTCCAGCGCCAATGCATGCTGCAAACTGTTCTCATTCATGAAATTGAAGAATTCATGTAAAGAATCATTGGCTGGAACTGGGAAGAGGATCAGCAGAAACACGCCAGTTACACAAGCATCAAAATGGCCTTTACACATCTCAACAGAAATGTGACATTCACATCACAGTCTGTGCCCTGAAGAGAAGAGCCCTCCTCCCCGCATCTGTGAAATGAGGGATCCAGACACATAACCTCAAAGGTTCCTGTGACTTCGCACATCCAGACCTCGGTGGTCCATTTCCCATCATGGGTCAAAAGCAGCCTTCCCAAGAGGGTAAACGTGCCACCTTCATCCAGCAGAGGGGTCCCGAGGAAGTCACACGGAGAACCACCCGTGGGCCAGCATGGAGGCGGTGACTATGGGGACTGGCTGTGCCCTGCCCCTCTCTGCCCTTCCTCTCCTTGCTGCACTCTCTTAGACACTTGACTCCAGGGCTGCACAGGCTTTCTGAACCAGAGAAGAATGACTTTGTCCACCTAATCCATCTAAGATGCTGTACCTGTTGGACTGCAAGGAGATCCAACCAGTCCATCCTAAAGGAGATCAGTCCTGGGTGTTCACTGGAAGGACTGATGTTGAAGCTGAAACTCCAATACTTTGGCCACCTGATGTGAAGAGCTGATTCATTTGAAGAGGCCCAGATGCTGGGAAAGATGGAGGGCGGGAGGAGAAGGGGACGACAGAGGATGAGATGGTCGGATGGCATCACTGACTTGATAGACACAGGTTTGGGTGGACTCCGGGAGCTGGTGATGGACAGGGAAGAGTCGGACACGACTGAGCAACTGAACTGAACTGAACTAGCACAACACTGCAAATCAACTACACTTCAATAAAATACTTAAAAAAAGAGAGAGAGAGAGGCGGATATTTGGATTATTTTGGAGAAAAAATAGGAAGGAGAAAAGAAATGAGAAAAAGTCAGGTAATTCCATTTAAATTTCTACTCTTTCTGGGATAAGCACTACAGTAGTGGCAAATGGCTTTGTTCTCCAGCAGCCCGTGTGTGTGTGTGTGTGTGTGTGTGTGTGTGTGTGTGTGTGTGTGTGTGTATTTGTGTGTGTGTGTGTGTATTTTTTTTTCCTTTTTACATTTTTTATTGGAGTATAGTTGATTTATAATTTTGTGTTAGTTTCAAGTGTATAGGAGAGTGAATCAGTTATACATATAAATATATCCACTTTTTAAAGAATCTTTTCCCAGATAGGCCATTTCAGAGTATTGAGTAAAGTTCCCTCTGCTATAGAACAGGTTCTTATTAGCTATCTGTTTTATTTATGGTAGTATGTAACTAAATATACTTTCAACACTTTTTCCCCAGTTACCTCTTATTCCAATGGCATTGTTTTGGCCACTTTTCTTGACTGTGTATCAGAATCACTATATTAGGGCTGAAATAAAAATAGGTGTGTGTGTGTGTATGTTCGTGCTCAGTTGTGTCTGTCTCTTTGTGACCCCATAGACTATAGCCTATCAGGCTCCTCTGTCCATGGGATTTTCCAGGGAAGAATACTAGAGTGGGTTGTCATTTCCTTCAGAGGATCTCCCCAACTCAGGGATCAAATCTACATCTCTAGCATCTCCTGCACTGGCAGGCAGATTCTTTACCACTAGTGCCACCTGGCATAGGAAAATGCATTTATTCTAATTTTTTTTTTTTTTTTGGCACAGCTTGCAGGATCTTAGTTCCCTGACCAGGAATTGAACCTAGGCCCTTGGCAGTGAAAGCACCAAGTTCTAACCACTGGGAAACCCAAGACTTCCCCCATCTAGAATTGTATATCATTTATTAAAAACTGCATGACCCACGGAGGGGCTGGTTAAGCCTATGTCTGCTAGTCTTACCATCTCTGAGTTCTCTTCCAACTCTGAAATCCTGAGTCACCTGTCAACACCAGACATGAGCTGCCATGAACAATGATGATTTTTCAGTTGTTCACTGAAATCAAAGTGTAACGCAGACATGGCTTTGCAGCTGTGAGATGACGAGCGTGGGGCTTGTCTAGCTGATGTCACGCTGAACACCAAGTCAGTGAACTTTGTCTAAAGTTTCATCTTGAGGTAGCTGTGAAGGGAACCTAGGTCCCCTTGAGACACCAAGCATTTTCCTCCTGAGTTGGACTGGGATTTCTTTTTATCAGCCATTCCTTAAGGCCCTGGAGAGTTCCACCAGAATGCAAATATGTGCCCTTGGCGAGAAGAGACTGAATAATCATAGCTACTGATCTGTGTATGGATGTGAGAGCTGGACCATAAAGAAGGCTGAGCACCGAAGAATTGATGCTTTGAATTGTGGTGTTGGAGAAGACTCTTGAGAGTCCCTTGGACTGCAAGGAGATCAAACCAGTCTATCCTAAAAAGAAACCAACCCTGAATATTCACTGAAAGGACTGATGCTGAAGCTGAAACTCCAATACTTTGGTCACCTGATATGAAGAACTGACTCATTGGAAAAAAAAAAAAAAACCCTGATGTTGGGAAAGATTGAAGGCAAAAGGAGAAGGGGATGACTGAGGATGAGATGGTTGGATGGCATCACCGACTCAATGGACATGAGTCTGAACAAACTCCAGGAGATAGTGGAGGGCAGGGAAGCCTGGTGTGCTGCAGTTCACGGGGTTGAAAAGAGGCGGACGTGACTTAGCAACTCAACAACAAAAACAGCCGATGAACAAAGCCTTTATTTGAAGGGCTGTTTTAGAAAGCTTTCACATCGATGAACTCATTTGATCCTTACGATAGCCCTGAGGAGAAGGCCAAGAGGAAAGCTCACATATTTGCAAGAGATGAGAAAGTGAGGCTCGGAGAGCTTACCTGGCTTGGCAAAGAGCATCCTCAGAAGGGGACAGATCCCAGTCCAGAAGGCAGGCTTCTGGGGCTGGCCCAGGCTCTCTTCACCGTATGTGTTTATCACTGGTCTTGGGTCCCCAAGCTGGAAAGCTCACGGCCATTCCCCACATCAACTCAGGGGCTGGAGGATCCTTCTAACTCAAATATCCTCAAAAGGAGCTGTGAGAAGAGGAGCAGAAAGGGAAGGCAGCCACAGAGGGACACAGACCATGGACTGTTGGAAAGCGGGAGGCGTCAGGCCACACTCACTGACCTATTCACGCATCAGCACTTTCTGAACCTCTGCTCCATAGGCACTTTGCTAGGTGATACACACGCCCGGGACAGACAACGTGTGTGTGTCACTCACTCAGCATGTCTGACTCTCTACGATCCCATGGAATGCAGCGCGCCAGGCTCCTCTGCACATGGGATTCTCCAGGCAAGAATTCTGGAGTGGGTTGCCATGCCCTCCTCCAGGGGACCCTCCGACCCGGGGATCGAGCCCACATCTCCTGCGCTGGCAGGCGGGTGCTTTACCAGTAGCACAGGGGGAGGTTCTGCGCCCCCAGAGAGCAGAGTTGACAGAAAGGGAAGAGGACGGATGGAGGTGCTGTTTAGAATACTGTCTGCTTCCTGCCTGGGGTCGCCTGTTGGAACTCCTCTCCCCAAGGTGGGGGAGGGGGATGGTATTAATATTTCTCTCCTTTCAGGCCACCTTACTGCTGTCCAGGGCAACAGATTTTTCTCTCACACTTTGTCCTGCTCCCACAGCTTCCAGGGAGAAGCTGCCTTCAAGCCAGAGCATCGATCCGCACCTACAGAGGAATCGACGTGGGCGTCTGGAAATGAAGCACAGCCTGGAGCGGAGGTGTTTGGCTTTGGCACACAGCCGTCTCCCCTGAGCTGGGGGAATCCAGATTAAAACACATGCTCCGTCTCAGAGCGTTTAAGGAATAATTCATCACCTGCATTCCACCTAAACATGGCTAAAACCTCAAATAGGAAGTATTTCCTTGTTATTTATAAACTTTCAGAAGAAAAGGAAATCTCCAGAAAGCAAGCTGGTTTAAAGACTCAGCCGCTTTGTTTCTACACTATGCCTGCATCCCTACGTATTCCTAAAATGGACATCAAATCGCCTACACCTGCAAACTCTCCCTCCATTATCTTTTAAGGTAAATTTCCAAAAGAATTTTCAGTTTTCTAAATGCTCCCTGGGTCATGTCAATTCCTGCTTAGAGAGACAGGAGGAGAAGTCTTCAATTTTATACAGATTTCTAGCAAAAAGATGAAACTAAAAAGGCTGTGTAGGGGTCATCAGTTAAATCCCATTTAATAATCATAAGTCTAATTTCTAACACATTTTGATAAATCAAATTTCCACCATTTATTTATATTCAAAGAAAACTTTCTCTCAGTTCTACTTAATTTTTTTTCCTGTTTCTCCTATCTTCGCCCTGAAACTAGGTCAGTTCCTGCTCCAGGACCACCACCAGAACAACGAGGAATGATCATTCTTAAAGGACCATAAGAGTCAAACCCGCTGCAGTGCAACAAAGACACTGGCTCCCCGATATCCACCGCACACTGTCTGCACCAGCCAGGGCACAGCAGCAGCCTCAAGGGCCATCAGCACGCGAATGGATAAAGCCGCTGTGGCAGGACGAAGTGTGAGTGAAAAATCTGTTGCCCTGGATAGCAGTAAGGTGGCCTGAAACGAGAGAAATAGTAATACCACCCCCTCAACTTGGGGAGAGGAGTTCCAACAGGCGACTCCAGGCAGGATACAGTGTGGCTTTATGCATACAATGGAATGTTACTCAGCCATAAAAAGGGGAAATTTGAGTCAATTGAACTGAGGCGGACAAATCTAGAGCCTGTTACACAGAGTGAAGTCAGAAAGAGAAGAACAAATATTGCATATTAATGCCTGTACCTGGGATCTAGAAAAATGCCGCTGATGCCCCTACTTGCAGGGAGGGAATAGGGACAGAGATGTAGAGGATGGACTTGCTGACACGGGAGGGGAAGGAGAGGGTAGGATGAACTGAGAGAGCAGCTTTGAAATATACATACTACCACGGGTAACACAGATAAGCTAGTGGGAAATTGCTGTACAGCATAGGGAGCTCAGCCTGATGCTCTGTGACAACCTAGAGCAGTGGGAAGCGGTGAGGAGTGGAGGTGGGGGGGGCTGGCTCAAGAGAGCGGGGACACACATGTACATATGTGTGTATATGTACGCCATGTTGTCGTATAGCGGAAACCATCACAACACTGTAAGGCAACTGTCCTCCAGTTAAAAACACAGACCAGAAGTAGAAAGCATATATTTTATAAGGAAAGGAATATTTAAAAGAACAGATTGGTGGCTGCCACCAGAGGTGAGGGCAGGGAGGGGTGGGGGCAGCCCAAATGGGTGAAAGCGGTCAAAAGTTACAAACCTCCACTTATGAGATACATACGCCCTGGGGTCATGATGTATAGCTTAGTGACCACTATTAACAACATTGGACAGCTGCACTTGAAAATATGGGAAAGTTTCTAAAAGAGCAGATCTTTAAAAAATCCTCATCAAAAGGAAAAAGGTGTGTAGCTATGTGTGGTGATTCAGTTCAGTTCAGTTCAGTTACTCAGTTGTGTCCAACTCTTTGGGACCCCATGAACTGCAGTACGCCAGGCCTCCCTGTCCATCACCAACTCCTGAGTCCACTCAAACTCATGTCCATTGAGTCGGTGATGCCATCCAACCATCTCGTCCTCTGTCGTCCCTTTCTCCTCCTGCCCTCAATCTTTCCCACCATCAGGGTCTTTTCAAATGAGTCAGCTCTTCACATCAGGTGGCCAAAGTATTGGAGTTTCAGCTTCAACATCAGTCCTTCCAATGAACACCCAGGACTGATCTCCTTTAGGATGGACTGGTTGGATCTCCTTGCAGTCCAAGGGACTCTCAAGAGTCTTTTCCAACACCACAGTTCAAAAGCATCATTCTTTGGCACTCAGCTTTCTTTATAGTCCAACTCTCACATCCACACATGACAACTGGAAAAACCACAGCCTTGACTAGACGGACCTTTGTTGACAAAGTAATGCCTCTGATTTTCAATATGCTGTCTAGGTTGGTCATAACTTTCCTTCCAAGGAGTGTCTTTTAATTTCATGGCTGCAATTACCATCTGCAGTGATTTTGGAGCCCAGAAAAATAAAGTCAGCCACTGTTTCCACTGTTTCCCCATCTATCTGCCATGAAGTGATGGGACCGGATGCCATGATCTTCGTTTTCTGAATGTTGAGCTTTAAGCTACCCTTTTCACTCTCCTCTTTCACTTTCATCAAGAGGCTCTTTAGTTCTTCTTAACTTTCTTCCATAAGGGTGGTGTTATCTGCATATCTGATGTTATTGATATTTCTCCTGGCAATCTTGATTCCAGCTTGTGCTTCCTCCAGCCCAGCGTTTCTCATGATGTACTTACTCTGCATAGAAGTTAAATAAGCAAGGTGACAATATATAGCCTTGAGGTACTCCTTTTCCTATTTGGAACCAGTCTGTTGTTCCATGTCCAGTTCTAACTGTTGCTTGGTGATGAGTGTTAATTAAACTTATTGTGGTGATCATTTTGCAATATATACAAACATTGAATCATTATGTTATACACTCAGATCCAACATAACGTTATATGTCTACATCTCAATATTAAAAATACATAGTAGTACAAAGGACTCCAAAAGTAAAAAAATTAATCTAAAGCCAAATTAAGTTGATAGACAATAAAAAATATGCAAATTATATATTTTATCAAGTCTAAAATGTCATCAATTGTAAAACTATTACTTTATGTATAACTAAGAAAGAAACAGTATTTTGAGATGTAAAATCTGAAATACTCATATTCACTTGTGTTTATTTTATTAAAATAATACTTTAGATTTATTTGCACATGATTATTTATCATATGGCCTTCCTTGATGGCTCGGGCAGTAAACAATTCACTTGCAATGTACCATTCTCGTCAATAATTAAGAATGAAATAACCTAAATTGATATTTCTCTAAAAAAGACATCCACAGGGCCAACAGGCAGATGTAACAATGCTTGTCATCGCTAATTATTAGAAGAAAGCAAATCAAAGCTACAAAGAGGTATCCCTTCACCCTGGTCAGAATGGTCCTCATTAAAAAGACACACAGGAGAAAGCAGAAACCTGCTACACTGTTGGTGGGGTGTAAACTGGGGCAGCCGCTATGAAGAACAGAACAGAGGTTCCTTGAAAAACTAACAGTAGAGGCGCCAGATAAGCCAGCGATCACACCCCTGGGTATATAGCCAGAGAAAACTCTAGTTAGAAAAGACCCATGCACCCTATGTTCACAGCAGCAGTGTTTACACTAGCAAGACAAGGAAGCAACGTAAGTGTCCATCGACAGCTGAATGAATAAAGAATGCAAGGTGTGTGTACATATATAATGGAATACTACCCGCCATGAGAAAAGAATGGAATAAAGCCCTTTGCAGCAAGAGGGAGGGGCCTGGAGATGGTCAAACTGAATGGAGTAAGTCAGAGAAAGACAGCTATCACAAGATATATCACTCATATAGGCAAATCTAAAAATGATATAAATGAACTTATTTACAAAACAAACACAGATATATAAAAACAAACTTATGGTTACCAAAGGGGAAATAAGGGGAAAAATTAGATCTTGGGATTAACAGACACATACGATTATATATAAGATAGATAAGCAAGGACCTACTATATGCCACAGGAAACCATATTCAATATCTTATAATAATCTAGAAAAGAAAAAAATTGAAAAAGCACATATATACACTTTATACACACACGACTGTGTACACCTGAAATTAACTCAGCAGACTAAATCAACTATATCTCAATAAAAACGGAATGAACTAAGCTGGTTAAGACATTCCCAAAATGTCTTCATATTCAGGACTGACTCTTCTAAATCACTTTCCAAAGCGAATCTCATCGATTTCTTTTTACCTGCACACCACCACCCTCGGTGCCCCAAAGCCCGTCTCCCGGCTGCTCCTAGGCTCTCCTTGAAGCCTCTGAACCTGTGTGTGGCTTCTCATGTAAGTGGACCTGTAACGCCACAGCCTCAGCACCTTCCCCTGACCCCAGAGCCTGTGACGAGGTATCCCAGTGTTACTTAGGGATACCAACAGCTGGGACATGATCTCTGCCCTAGAAGTGATGAATGATGGCAATTGGAAAACAGAACACGTAGAACCAGGTTAGAAAGCTCAGGAACGCTAGAGAGCATGGTACACATTCCAATAGCATGGACGACAAGGCCTCCCTGGAACAGCAACCTTAGAGCAGAGACTTGGACTTGGCACACTGATAATCTGGATGAAGCGTTTGCCTCCGTTGGGAACAGCGGAAGAACATCTCAGGTTGAGGAGTGCCGGGTGCGAGAACACCCCGGGGCTGACGTCCCTGGAATGAGCAGGCCAGCGGGGAGAGGTGAGAGGTCAAGGCCAGGGTGGCCAGAAACGCTCCGAGGCTGCGCTTGGGTCTGGGTTACTCTGAGTGATCTTGCTGTCCCCTGTCCTTACAGGTTTCTGAGCGCACCCATGAGACGACCCAACCTCTGTCTTTCCAGGACCACTCTGCCCACCCTGCTGGGCATGACAGGGACACGGAGGGAGGCAGGCTGGTCTCGAGGTCCCGCAGTGATGGGCAAGAGACGGTGGTTCAGACTGGCTCTCCATTCAAAATGCATCAGATGTATGCATGTCTGATGCATTTTGAATGGAGAGCCAGTAGGGCTTCCTCTCCTGCTGAAATACTTCCTTCCAATTAGTTAGAAGCAGCACGGGGAGCAGGGCTTCTTATTCAGTTTTAGAAGCTTTGCTGTCATTCTGTCACTGAGTCATGTCTGACTCTTTGTGACCCGGTGGACTGCAGCACGTCAGGCCTTCCTGTCCTTCACCATCTCCCAGAACTCGCTCAGACTCGCATCTATTGAGTCAGTGATGCCATCCAACCATCTCGTCCTCTGTCGTCCCCTTCTCCTTCTGCCTTCAATCTTTTCCAGCATCGGGGTCTTTTCTAATAAGTCGGTTCATAGCACCAGGTGGCCAAAGTACTGGAGCTTCAGCATCAGTTCTTCCAATGAATATTCAGGACTGATTTTCTTTAGGATTAAATGGTTTAATTTCCATGCTATCCAAGGGATTCTCGAGAATCTTCTCCAACACCACAATTCAAAAGCATCAATTCTTTGGTGCTCAGCCTTCCTTATGGTCCAACCATAAAGTTTTAAAAGTTTATAAAACTTCTTATAAATTTTCAAGCATTAAAACCTAATTTCATCTTCAGAAATAAGATTTACAATTTCCTTTCCCTACGCATTTTCTGAGCAGGCAGGGAATGGCAGGTAGCACCATCAGAGAGAAAATTTCAGTGCATTTTAAAGCATCAATAATTGAGCCAAGGAATGTAATAACTTGTGCAGAAGGAAGGATAATCAGATGTCATGCTTTGGGCCAGTGTAGGAGCTGATTTCAGAAATCAGCCAGAAGTCTCTATTTTTGTTTGTTTGTCCTTTCTTTCTTAGCGTCTGTCAAATTTCTGGAGAACAGACAGGATTCTTAAGTGGAAGCATTAACCATATCAGCACCTCAGTACCATGTTGGCATCTCAGCAATGAACCCCCTAAATAAAGCCCAAGATGACTCATTCCAAGAAGAATTCCCCACCTGTGTGCACTGGAGGTTTTGACCTTGGGCCTGGAGTTCCCATGATGACTTGCACCTCACTGGACCCTCGCTGCGGCCTCTGTGCTGAGGGTTTCCCCCTGGTCCTGGGTGAGGTGCTGGTGGATCAGGTATACGCAGGCCAGTCCCTGATGGAAAAGACTCTGATTTTGGAAAGATTGAAGGCAGGAGGAGAAGGCGATGACAGAGGATGAGGTGGTTGGGCGGCATCACTGACGCAATGGGACGAGTTTGAGCAGACCCCAGGAGCTGGTGAAGGATAGCGAAGCCTGGTGTGCTGCAGTCCACGGGGCTGCAAAGAGTTGGACACGACTGAGCGACTGAGTCACAGCAGCAAGGCCAGTCCCGTTTCAGTCCTGTAGCCCCCGAGTTGCCTCCTGCAGATCAGTGTCCCCAGCTCAGTGAATTCAACATCTCTTTGTCAGTGTTATGAAGCAGGTCAAAAAACCCTGACCTTAGGCAGGTCTCTTGAATTTTCCCTGCGCTACTCCTTCTAGGGATGCGAAAATCGATACCTGACCTTTCTTCTTTCCAGAGTTTTTGAAAATAAATTGACATGCTAGATGTGTGAAAAAAAAAAAAAAAGGATTGGGGTAAAAAATGTCTGATAACCTTCCTGGCCAGCCTAAGGACAGAAGCTGACCCAAAGGTTCCCAGAATGCAATGCACATTTTTGTTTGTTTCTATACCTGCCTTTTATAAAAATTTATGCAACAGATAATGTTTTCAATCTTTTTGTTCAATTACTGTGCACTCTTTTGAGTGTTTCTCTCATTGTTTCATGTATATCTCATCTCTCAAGATTATAATCTGGAGGAAGAAATGGCAACCCACTCCAGTATCCTTGCCTGGCAAATTCCACGTACAGAGAAGTCTGGTGAGCTAGTCCATGGCGCTGCAAAGAGTTGGACACAACTGAGCACACACACAAGACTGCAAGCTTGAAATATCTCACCACAGAAAAAGTAAACAGTAGGCATTAAACACTGGTTGACCAGTGGTCAACTGAAGTGTGTTTGTGTACACAAACTTGAGAGTGTTTATGAAGAAACACCCGCCTAATATCATTCACACTTCATTTTCCAGGTAATGTGAGAACATTGATTTGGATTACAAATCTCACATCTGGAAGAAATAATGAATTGAATATAGTGTGACAGAATTCTACACAGTCCAATTCTAACAGATTACAGGTATTTCCCAATCTGACATCAATAAGGGTCATTTTCCAAAAGTTGTAATAAATGAATAGATCATAATTTGATGTTCACCATAACTCTTCACTTCGAGGAGAACACAAGAATATGTGAAAATCTGTTTCAAAATATTAATATAAGATCTCAAATATACTTATATACTAATATATATAGCATATACTTATATACTAAGATCTCAAATGAGATCAAGCACCAATTTTGCCAAGTACATCAAATAAAGATTAGAAATACATAGATAATCATAAATACTTCTGAGCTTTTATTATGCTCTTATCACTATGAATAGATACATGCAGAGGAAAAAGTCGTTGTAGGGATATTTAAGAACGAAGGGATTTCCAGAGCCTTTGCAGAGTATTTTCCAATGATCTTGCTAATTCTAGAATTTTCTACAAGAAACTGTCACCCACTGACTTAGGTGCTGATGTCAACGTATGTCTTTGCTCCCTCAAGAAGAATGAAGACGGACCTGGAGAAGACGATTATTTGCAAGTTTGTCACACATATGTGATATATATATAATACATATATCACAGTATACAAAATTTCAATCTTTTGTCCACCTAATATACATTCATTGAAGATTTCACCACATATATCTATATATATAACATATATATGTTACATAGGTATTCTCAGTGTGTGTGTGTATACTCAATATATACATACATATATAATATATGGATACACAATGCTGCCCAATGCTGCTTATCATTTCAATGATTTCTGTTAAACTGGCATCAATTAAAACTTCATTTCTTTAGTTATTAGTTTGATGAAATTTCTGTTGTATTTGTTCTAAATGTTCTTCATACTTTGTCTTCTGTTCTCATGGATTAAAAGAACTACAACTTCAAAACTTGCAGGTTCTTTGAGACATTTTTCTTTACTCTCAAGCCTAGGATATATCTCCCATCCACTGTTTCCATTAATTTTGTATGGGTTTTTAAAAATATATCTGGAATTTAATATTAAGTATACATGCAACACAGCTTTTAAATTGATTTTCTTGCAGAAAGCTGTTTAGCATCACTTGCTGAACAATGCTTGTTCTCTCTGCTTAAAGCAGATGGAACATTCATAAATATAACAATAGCTAAATTAGATAAATGTAAATGTGTATATTGTTTTATACTTTTTGGCCTAATTAATTCTAATTTTAAAAATTTATTTCCATTTTAAAAAGGAGCTATAACAGTGTTCTTGGTTTGACTTTAGCAATGAATTATTTTTATATTAGTCCTGATAAGACTAATGAAAAGTGACCTAAAAGTGAGCTTTCTAGAACTTTTCCTACATATATCTGTTTCCCACATTTTTCATTTTTTTTTTTTTTTTGCAGTGCCTCAAGGCATGTGGGATCTTACTTCCCTGATCAGGGATTGAACTTGTGCCCCATGCAGCGGAAGTGCTGAGTCTTAACCATTAGACCACCAGGGAAGTCCTTTCTATATGTTTCTAATTTGACTTATACTCTTTCTGGTCAGACTGAAGTAGATACTTAAGGCATTGTGCTCATTTTGTGTGCCTCTGTGTGCTTCTATGATTCCTTCTTATTATAACTAAGGCGTCTCCAGCTATGCCTGGGATCCCTCCCTCAACGATTACCTACTGGAATTAGCAGATACTCGGCTGTGCTGAGGTCCGAAAGACATGAGAAACTTCCCTGTGCAGTCTGGGTTGAGTCAAAATGCTGAAGTTCCAAAGTCATGATACACTACTTTCACTTGCCAGTCACCAGGGACATTCCTCACAGTGAGGAGAAGGCTTCAGGCTACATCCCGTCATTTTTTGGTCCAGATTTCCTGGGAAGAATGGCACACCATTTTGGACTGATTTGAGTCTCTGACTAAAAGGCAGGTCCTCGTTTATAGTGAGGTCCTAAGCTTCATTACTTAATTAACGGAAGGGTCCAGCCTGGATCGCAATCTCCTCCCCCACTGAAATAAGCTCAAACGCACGCAGTGAACAGTCCTGCAGTCAGGACCTGTGTGGGCTTGGGGATGGAATCTACTTCCTGCTCACCTTCCACTCTTTGCTCCCCAGGTTACTGACCACCGTGGCTCTTCCCGGGGGCAACACAAGCCCGAACTGGGATGTTTTGAAAATCTGCGCTGGTTTCTTTAATTAGGGATCCTACTGGGTTTTAATAAGTTGGTTCAAATTATGCTATTTTTTAAAATACACAGACCAATCCTACAAAACAAAATTGTCCCAAATTGTGTCCCATTTTTTTTTTGCACTTACATGAAGTACTTAGCTTAGTCAAGATCATAAAGACAAAGTATTATGGTGGTTGCTGGGGAGAGGGGAGAATGGGGAGTGATTGTTTAAATGGTCTAGAGTTGGGTGGGATGGTGGTGATGGTTACATAACAATGTGAATATATTTACCACTGAACTGTGTACTTAAACATGGTTTAGATGATAAATTTTATGCTAAGTGTACTCACAGTTTGAAACCTCACCCCCAGTGTGATGGTACTGCAGGCAGGGCCTTTGGGGTGATTAGGTCATGAGGGTGGGGCCCTCATGAATGGGATTGGTGTCCTTATAAAAGAGACCCTGGAGAGCCCCCTCCCCTGTCACATGTGGAGAGAGTGACAAGACAGCCTCCAGTGAGATGGGACGTGGGGCCTCAGCAGACACCAAGTCTGCCACTGCCTTCATCTCGGGCTTCCCAGCTTCTAGCCGTGAGCAATAAATTTCTGTCATTCAAAAGTCACCCCAGCCTATAGTATTTTTGACATAGCAGCCTGAATAGACTGAGATAGAAATGTTTAACAAAAAGTGAAATAAAAGTACAGACATTTGAGAAAATATTGTGGAGAGGGAGGATTCAGTGGATTAAAGAGACGGTCTTGAGTGATGGAATGCTTTATTCATTCCATTCAACTGCTTCGTGCATTATAAAATTTTCAGTGTCATAGTTAGTAGGAAAATGTAATGAAAGTGAAAAGTTAGTCGCTCGGTTGTGTCTGACTCTCTGTGACCCCATGGACTGTAGCCCGCCAGGCTCCTCTGTCCATGGGATTCTCCAGGCAAGAATATTGGAGTGGCTTGCCACTCTCTTCTCCAGGGGATCTTCCTGACTCAGAGATTGACAGGTCTCTCATATTGTGGGCAGATCCTTTAGTATAGAGCCACCAGGGACGCCCAGAAAAGGGTAATGAAGTGAAGTGAAGTCGCTCAGTCATGTCCAACTCTTTGCGACCCCATGGACTGTAGCCTACCAGGCTCCTCAGTCCATGGGATTTTCCAGGCAAGAATACTGGAGTGGGTTACCATTTCCTTCTCCAGGGGATCTTCCCGACCCAAGGATCGAACCTGGGTCTCCCACATTGGAGGCAGGCACTTTAACCTCTGAGCCACCAGGGAAGCCAGAAAGGGTAACAGCAAGTGCTAAACAAAAGCATATGGACCCAGCTGCAATGATGTAAGAGATGAGAGCTGAGACTCCTTCTGGGAGACTTTAAATCAACTACAGTTACATGGATGAATTCACATAAAAGGCAAGGATCTCATTGAATTTCATTAGTAAAGGTGATTTTAAAAATATTTAATATTATTGCCAACTTATACATCTTAAAACTTACATAGCACAATGATATAAACTTATTTTATGAAAGCTAGCTACTGAGATATTTATTCAGTATGAAATTAGCTGTTATTTTCCCCAACCCCCTCAGATAATAGCCGTAGAGGTTTACACAAAAATTCTCTATAGGCATCTGTGTAATAATTTCTTTCCAGTTGATCTTTGAAGAACATTGCATATCATCTCCCAAGATCTTTTTAAGTTCTAGAGACCTGATTCACACCTGGACTTTTAGAAGAATTTCCTAAGAGTGGATATTTTCTTTGACAGTTGTCAGTGACTCATCTCACATCATAACAAAGGCAATGATGTTGACGTTACACTTGTAAACAAATTCCAGCTCTTTGTGAAAACACTTTCTCATTATTTCCATTTCAACACCTTATAATTTCCCGAGGTGTGTTATTTCCATCTCAATTAAGGTTATTTTCTTCTTTGTCTCATCAGCACAAATAATTCTCGCTTGTTATTGTTTATTGTAGCATGACTTTCTCCTCTAGCATCCACCTGTGCCTGTGAATCTTATTTTCACATGCTTCCTGTAAAGCACAGCTTCTGATTCTCTCATTTCTCTTAAATTCATTGTTATTCACCATGCGTGAGTGTGCATGACCAGTTGCTCAGTCGTGTCTGAGCCTTTTGCACCCCATGAACTAGCCCACCGGGCTCCTCTGTCCATGGGCATTCTCCTGGCAAGCATACTGGAGCAGGTTCCATGCCCTCCTCCAGGGCATTGTCCCGATCCAGGAATCGAACCCACATCTCCTGCATTGCAGGTGGATTCTTGGCCCGTTGAGCCATAGGCAGACGCGGTATCTGGCTACTCCACCACGTGTTTGGAGTGTATCCCCTGTGACTCAGCAGTAAAGAACCCACTTGCAATGCAGGAGGTATAGGAGATGCAGGCTCGCTCCCTGGGTGCGGAAGATCCCCTGGAAGAGGGCAGGGCAACCCACTCCATTACTCTTGCCTGGAGGATCCCATGGAGGGAGGAGCCCAGAGGGCTGCAGTCCACAGAGTCACATAGAGTCAGACACGACTAAAGTGACTTAGCATGCGAGACACCATTGACTGTAAGACATGTTACTTTATGTCAAGTCATTTACCATGACAGAGCGAACAGACCACTGGAGAAGGAAATAGCAACCCACTCCAGTGTTCTTGCCTGGAGCATCCCAGTGCGGGGGAGCCTGGTGGGATGCCGTCTCTATGGGGTCGCACAGAGTTGGGCACGACTGAAGCAACTTAGCAGCAGCAGCAGCAGAGAACAGACCTGTGGTTGCCAAGGCAATGGGGAGGGAAGGATTGGGAGTTTGGGATTAGTGGATGCAAACTATTATATATAGAATGGATAAACAAGGTCCTACTGTACAGCACAGGGACCTATATTCAACATTCTGTGATAAACCGTAACTGAATAGAATACGGAAAAAATATATATGTATAAATGAATCATCTTACTGTACAGCAGAAATTAACACATTAAAAATCAACTATACTTCAAAAAATGTTAAGAGACATTGACAAAAGCAGGGCAATTACATTATGACACAATGTCTTGTCATAACTTGAAACTTTAGGCAGGGTCATTTTCTAGACCATTGCATCATTAGTGATGCAGTATTTCTTAAAAAGTTTCTCCACTATTGACAGCTAGATTCTCTTCTAAATACCAATAACCTCACTTGGCACTTTCTTACCCGAGGTGTCAAATGAAGGTTTCCAGGTAACGATAGGAAGGGCTTTTTAAGGCTGCGTTTATTGACCTCTGTTTGGGCTGTGCTGGGCCTCCGCGCCGCGCGGGCAGCGGCTGCTCTCTGCTGGGGTGTGCAGGGTTCCCATTGTGGCGGCTTCTCTTGTTGCCGAGCACGGGCTCAGGGCACGCGCGCGTCAGTAGTTGCGATGCGTGGGCTCGAGAGTTGTGGCGCATGGGTCTATGTGGTCCGTGGCATGTGAGAGCCTCCTGACCAGGGACTGAAACCGTATCTCCTAATGCACTGGCAGGCGGATTCTCCACCAGTGCGCCACTGGGAAAGCCCAAGAAGGAATTTCTGATGGGAAACGAACCCAACACAAGTTACTACAATAATCCCAGAATTCAGGTTATCAGCTCCCCTGACCAGAAGCGCAAGTGTACAGGCAAGGATGCCTGTGTCCCAGGGACCGGCACTGATGGTGACAGGCCATCAGCACAGCACCCGTGATTGCAGAGATGCTGTGAGTCAGCAGAACAGGGTACCACATGGCGGTGCAAACTGGAAGTTTCAGAATCACTGGGCTAATGGGATTCTTCACACCTGGCTCTTTTTCCAGATAAGCTTTTGCATTTATAAGTTGGTCACCACCATGATGCAGGAAAAGTCTATACTTGCCTCATTTTGAACAGGTCATTCAGCTGGTAGCTACAAAATACAGTTCACTACATGCTCGCAACAGACCAAGGGACCCGTGCTCCAACAGAAACCCCTCAAACCACACCAACAAGCTTTAATGGAGAAACAGCGTTGGGGTTTTCAGGTTCAGTGTCTATAACATAGATATTATGAAATTATTCCTCGAGTCTTAGAGAATTCAGGATTTCTGTTTCTGTCATAAAAGAAAACCGGACAAGTAGACATGAGTTGGCTCCGTGAATCCAGGCAGCCTGAGAAAGACCAGGAGTGAGCCACATACGTGTCAATAACATTTTCCTTTCTTTCCTGTTCTAGCTCCAACGGTGGGCACTCTAGGCTCCTGGAAGGAATCCCTTGTCAATTCAGATCACCGTTATAGAAAGTTAGACAAAACAGGTGAGCACACGGGAAAACAAAAAGTGCAAACCCCTCCTCACCTCAATATCCAAATACAACTACAGTAACAAACTTTTTCTGATGGAATTTTTAGAAAATGTGCATTTCTTTATTTTTGGCTGTGCCACACAACTTGTGGGATCTTAGTTCTCCAACCAGAGACTGAACCTGGGCCCACAGCACTGAGGCACCAAGTCTTCACCACTGGGCCACTGCCAAGCCCCTGTTGTGTGATTTTTAAAAACAAAGATGGACCACTTTTCTCAGTTGACCATGCTGCATGTATAAAGGACATGATCTCTGAGGAGTGACGATTTAGCTTTGCACATTATATTGCTTGTTTTTTTCCTACCATCGTTCAGTTGCTAAGTTGTGCCTGACTCTTTGCAACCCCATGGACCGCAGCGCGCCAGGCTTCCGTGTCCTGCACCATCTCCCGGAGCTTGCTCAAACTCTCGTCCACTGAGCTGGCGATGCCACCCAACCCTCTCCTCCTCTGTCGTCCCCTTCTCCTCCTGCCCTCAGTCTTTCCCAGGATCAGGGTCTTTACCACTGAGTTGTCTCTTTACATCAGGTGGCCAAGGTATTGGAGCTTCAGCAATGAACTTATTTGTATATTTATCCAATTACTTTTTCAAGACATTTTGAAAGAATAAATATTCTCCCCAGTTTTTTTATATATATTTCCGAATTCTTTTCTAAAGTGTGTGTACACATTTTTATTTCTTTAAGCAGTGGAGAGACTTCATTCCTTTGCTAAAAATAACACTGGTATAAATTAAAAAGAAAGATCTCCCCAGCTTATGGACCAAAATAGTAGCCTCATTTTAATTTCTATATTTATTTATTCATATATCTCTATACAGATTTTGTCATCTGAAATGTTATTTTGTGGATTAGCTAGCATTATTTACATATTTTCACTGTGTTCCTATTTCCATTGATATGAAATTGTACATATACTTTGACAGATATTTTTACTACCATTGCTATTCATACACCAATAATACAACTAAAGAGTTAATATAACAAGATTTAATATGAATTTTGCAAAAGAGACGGAAAAATGAAAAATGTTTGGCAAGAACATTTAAGTCAACTGAAAACCTGAGTCGTGATCCAATAGATGGCCAACTACAGAATAAATGTGCAAAAGTCAATATGGCTTTAGCAAATATATTCTGTTAGAATATGAAATGGGTACAAGTTTACATAACAAATAATAGCAAATATCTAAATACTTCAGCCTACATATATGGTTTTTATTCCCATATGAATAAGACAATCAAGTTCTACTAAAGATAAAAAAACACTTTAAAAAATAAAGAGATACAGCATGCATTTCTGAATGAGAAAAGTCAATTTTAGAAAAGCATTAGAATTATAGATAGATTTGAAAAGCACACCTATCACAACATTTGAAAACAAATGTGTCATAATAAATTTGAGAAAATTGAAAACACAGGAAGACACATGGTAACTGATTGGAAAAGATTAATAAATAGAAAAAATTAGAAATAAAGAATGAAATTGTCCCTACAAAATACCAAAATTTGTATAATTAATTCTATCAACAGATACATATTGAATACCCATATGCCAGATCCTGTTTAAGGCAAACTGTAATGGTTCAGTGAACACAGTCCTGCCCTCAGGGAGCTGTCAGCCTAGCAACTGACCAAAGAGTGTGTTAACTGTGTTAGCAGACGTACAGAGAGACCTGCAGAGAGGTCAGACTAGCCCAAACCCAGAGATACTTGGGTTCATGATAATTCCTGATAGCCACCTCCTTCCTCCTTACCAAGCCTCCCTGCTACCCTCCTGGGGATCTAAAGGCTTTCCAGTTCCCAGCTGCTCATTTTCCAGATTAACAAACAAAACCACAGCAACAATGACCAGAAAGCCCTCAAGTCTAGTTTAGATGACTGTGGATTTATTGTTTAGGTTTCTTGATTACCTGTGGATTAGGCTTCCCTGGTGCCTCAGATGGTAAAGAATCTGCCTGCAAGGCAGGAGACCCAAGTTCGAACCCTGGGTGGGGAAGATACCCTGGAGAAAGGAATGGCTACCCACTCAGGTATTCTTGCCTGGAGAATCCCATGGACAAAGGAGCCTGATGGACTAGAGTCCATGGGGTCTTAAAGAGTTGGACACAGCTTTGCTGTCAGTCCTCAGTCGTGCCAGGCTCTTTCTGACCCCATGGACTGCAGCTCGCCAGGCTTCCTTGTCCTTCACTATGTCTGAGGAACCCTTTTACTTTCTTTCAGAACTCCATTCTCATCCCAGTTTACCAGGTGATTGAGAATTACCTATATGACCCAAAGATCTTATCTTTCAATAATTGAAGATGTGTATTCAGTCTTCAATGTTGGTCTAGTAATTTAGGAGCTAACTTTATTCCAATCCAGTAAGTACAAATGAAATTTAAATTAACTTTCCACCATTCTCTACCTGCTTTTTCCTGGTGAAATTCAGCATTTCAGGGAAAAAAAAACAAAACCCAACTTTTTGGGTGGCCTATTAATAATGGACCACTGGGTCTTTTCAGACTCCTAACGCTATCATTAGAAGTCCAACGTGCCATCATTTATAGTCAGTGATTTTTATGAGCTTCTCTGCAGTTTAACTCTGTGGGTGTTTAAGATTTGAAGTGGAAGTCATAAGGCATAGCTTCACCTGAAATTAAGCCATTCTTATCACAATATATCACCCAAAACTAATTCTCTTCAAAAACAAGCAAAGCTAAAATATTGAGGATTATCAAATATCTCCCTTACAAACAATTTGATTCTTCTCAGTGACATAAAAGATTATAGGATGAGTGCTAGCTAAATATTAATGAACAAGGTAGAATCAATTCTAGGAACTCAAGGATATTATTCTTTATCATTTGTACTATCACGTAATTCCAAATTCAAAACCTCCACCTTCTACAATTAAATTCATGCTCAATACAAAAGTACATATTTTTGTCTTCAGGTTGATGAATTAAGATCTGCAACACAGGTTAGATTATATGATGGCAAAGTTATTTGCAAAATGCTGATTATATATTTATTTGTTGATACACTTCAATTATACATGCCATACCAGAGGTACAGAGAAAACTAGGAAATCCTATTCAATTCACTCACTGAACACTAACTGTAATTCCTCATATTTAAGAGGAATGACAAAGCAACATTTATAGAGTAATTAATGTGTTCCACGCACGGCAGTACATGTTTACACACACATCATGGATTGTTTTCTTTAAAAATATGATCATGTGATTCATTCAAGCTGCTGCACGTAATTTGGTTCATTCTTTTGCATTATTTTAAATGCTGGGCTGAAAGAAGCACAAGCTGGAATCAAGATTGCTGGGAGAAATATCAATAACCTCAGATATGCAGATGACACCACCCTTATGGCAGAAAGTGAAGAAGAACTAAAGAGCCTCTTGATGAAAGTGAAAGAGGAGAGTGAAAAAGCTGGCTTAAAGCTCAACATTCAGAAAACAAAGATATGGCATCCGGTCCCATCACTTCATGGCAAATAGATGGGGAAACAGTGGAAACAGTGGCTGACTTTATTTTTCTAGGCACCAAAATCACTGCAGACGGTGACTGAAGCCATGAAATTAAAAGATGCTTACTCCTTGGAAGGAAAGTTATGACCAACCTAGACAGAATATTAAAAAGCAGAGACACTACTTTGTCAACAAAGGTCCATCTAGTCAAGGCTGTGGTTTTTCCAGTAGTCCTGTATGCATGTGAGAGTTGAACTTTATATAAAGAAAGCTGAGCACCGAAGAATTGATGCATTTGAACTGTGGTGTTGGAGAAGACTCTTGAGAGTCCCTTGGACTGTAAGAAGATCCAACCAGTCCATCCTAATGGAGATCAGTCCTGGGTGTTCATTGGTAGGACTGATTTTGAAGCTGAAACTCCAATTCTTTGGCCACCTGATGCGAAGAGCTGACTCACTGGAAAAGACTCTGATGCTGGGAGGGATTGGGGGTAGGAGGAGAAGGGGATGACAGAGGATGAGATGGTTGGATGGCATCACTGACTCAATGGACACGGGTTTGGGTGGACTCCGGGAGTTGGTGCTGCACAGGGAGGCCTGGCGTGCTGAGGTTTATGGGGTCACAAAGAGTTGGATACAGTGAGTGACTGAACTGATAGCATTCCAGTGTACAAACAATACCACCGTGGATTTACGTGGTCTATGTTGATGTCCACTAAAGTTGTTTCCAATTCAGGGCTCTGATAATAATCTTGCTCTGAATACGTTTGTACACATCTGTTGGTGCATATGTGTGTTTTTAGGAATGAAATTCCTGGGTGACAGCACCAGATCGCAGTCAGCTTTAGTATATAACAGTAGTTTCCCCAAATGGCTGCACTAATTCACACTCCTATCACCAGAGTATGCAAGTTCATACTGCTATTTTAACTTTCTAACAGTGTTTGGGAGTGAAACTTATGGTTACCAAAGGGAAAGAGGTGGGAAGTGATAAATTAGGAGTCTGAAGGTAACATATACACACTACTATATAGAAAATAGATAATCAACAAGGACTTACTTATAGGACAGGAAGCTACACTCAGTTTTTTGTAAGAACCTATAAGGGAAAAAAATCTGAAAAAGGATATACATATATATGACTGAATCACTTTGCTGTAAGCCTGAAACTAACACATTGCAAATCAACTATACTTCCATAAAAAATTTAATTAATTCAAAAAGGAAAATCAAGTACAGAGAATAATAAAAGCTTTCATAAGGGAAAATAATGTACACAAGAAGACACAACTAGTTTGGACATTGTTGAGACAGGGTGGGGGCCAGGCACAATCTTTAAAAGAATGACAAAGCCTGAGGACACAACATAAAAGGATTAGAATCAACTAGTTCCAAGCTGGCAGACAAGTCATCTTTCACTAGACCTTGAGACTGAGTTCTTGTTGTTCAGTCGCTCAGTTGTGTCCAACTTATTGTGACCCCATGGACCGTAGCATGCCAGGCTTCCCTGTGCTTCACCATCTCCCAGAGTTTGCTTGAACTCATCTCCATTAAGTTGGTGATGCCATCCAACCTTCTCATCCCCTGTTGTCCCCTTCTTCTCCTGCCTTCAATCTCTCCCAGCATCAGAGTCTTTTCCAATGAGTTGGTGCTCTGTATCAGGCGGTCAAAGTATTGGAGTTTCAGCATTAGTCCTTCCAGTGAATATTCAGAGCTGATTTCCTTTAGGACTAACTGGTTTGCTATCCTTGCAGTCCAAGGGACTCTCAAGAGTCTTCTCCAACACCACAGTTCAAAAGCATCAATTCTTCAGCACTCAGCTTTCTTCATGGTCCAACTCTCACATCCACACCCGACTACTGGAAAAACCATATCTTTGACTACACAGACCTTTGACTATACTGAGCTTCAGTATATGTTCATTATAACACAGCATCTAAATAACACACCACAGGCATCATGACAGTTACAAAGCCAACAAAAAGGTCAAAAAGTTAAAGGCAGCCCAATTTATGGAAATCTCCGCCCCTAGCCCTAAATAACTCAAGTACTCCTCCCACTCATTAGCTTATGAAATTACCCACTCTATAAAAACTGACAGCCCCATATGCTGGGGCCTCTCTCACTGCCCAAGATGACCCACACTCTATTGAGTACCTTTCCTCCCTGAATAAACCTTTCACTTTACTATAGCTTGCTCTTGAATTCTTTCCAGGATAAAGCCAAGAGCCCCTCCTTGGTGACTATCCCAGAGACTCAGACATGACTTGGGATGTGAGCATCCTCTCACAGCCCACTCCCTTTCCTGCAGCATTGTCCTTAGCAGAGGATGGAGTAATGCTCTTAAAGTTGTAAATAAAATAACCTTCAACCTAGAACACTTAGACCAGCCAAGTTATTCATCATGTTGCTGTTGTTCAGTTGCTCGGTCATGTCCAACTCTTGGCAACCCCATGGACTGCAGCATGCCAGACTTCCCTGTCCTTCACCATCTCCTGGAGCTTGCTCAAACTCATGTTCATTGAGTCAGTGATGTCATCCAACCATCTCATCCTCTGTGGTCCCCTTCTCCTACCACCTTCAATCTTTCCCAGCAACAGAGTCTTTGCTAATGAGTTAGCTCTTTGCATCAGGTGGCCAAAGGATCGGAGCTTCAGTTTCAGCATCAGTCTTTCCAATGAATATTAGGGACTGATTTCCTTTAAAATTGACTGGTTTGATATCCTTGTAGTCCAAGGGACTCTCAAGAGTCTTCTCCAACACCACAGTTCAAAACCATCAATTCTTTGACACTCAGCCCTCTTTATGGTCCAACTCTCACATCCATGTGTGATTACCAGAACGAAAACCACAATCACAGAAAACTAAACTGATTACATGGATCACAGCCTTGTCCAGCTCAATGAAACTATATTGTGCAGGGCCATCCAAGACAGACGGGTCATGGTGGAGAGTTCTGACAAAACATGGTCCACTGGAGAAGGGAATGGCAAACCACTTCAGTATTCTTGCCTGGAGAATCCCATGAACAGTATTAATCATTAGTGAACACAAAGTTAAAGATGTTCATACCTGAAAGGACTCGGAAAGTTTATCCCCCACACACATACTCTTCCTCAGGTTTTGAGTTTTAATAAAATGAGAGAAGACTCTCCAAATGAGAAAGCTGTGAGCTAAGGTAAACAGTGGATCAACCACAGAGAGCACAGAAGGAAGCCTGAGGCTAGCAGCTGTGCACCTAGGAACCCAGCCTGAAGCTGAGGGTGCAGGCCTGGGGCCAAAGATGTGATGTTTTTAATTATGATGGAGCTAAAAAAAAAAAAGCTTAAACACACAAGTTTATCCATCAGAAACACGTGACTGTACGTCCGCACCATGCCTCACTTTGTGTGGTTGACATGTCTTGAATGTACACTGCATACTAAGCTCTACCTGCTCCATAAAAGGCCTTGTGGGTGACCCAGCTTCATCTCAGTGAGGTTCAGTTGATCAGGTAAAGAGAGACAAGCACTTCATGAACTTGCAGGTGTCACGGAAACCCAGCAGGACACCGTGGGGCTCCTGGGCACAAAAGCCTTTCTGGGTCCCCCATTTCTTGGCTACAGGGGCTTCATTCAGCCTCCAGGACCTTCCCTGAGTTCCAAAAGGCAGGTGCAAACAATCAGAGAAGCAAGGGGGTGCAGGGACAAGGCAGGAAGAATCCAGAAAACAGTGCAGCCTTAGGGCAGGGTCCCGGCTTCCCCTCAAGGGACACACAGAACAGTATCTTTAAGCTGGTTTGCAGGTACCGAAGCCCCGTCAGGTGGGAGAAGTTAACTGTATGCTGCCCACAAGCAGAGAGGCCCCAGTAGGAGCCAAAATGTTGATGATACAGACTCCCAGTGACCTCATCACCAACCAGTCAGGGCCACCAGCTGACCATGCTCTCCTCTTTGAACCATTACAAAAACTCCTCACTACCCTTTCGAGGTTGGGACATATAGTTTTGAGGGCACTACACAGTTTTGCCATGGCCTGGGAGAGGCAGTTTCTGAGGCAGATCACAGGGGTGGGGGACCCCCATGCCCTCAAAGCACCTCCCACCTCCAGGACTTGGGGAGCAGCTCTGCCTTCTTCCTTGAGAGATGCACAGGGCAACTGAGGAGCTCTCAATGGGGCAAATGAGTTGTCAAGACCTGACTCCCCCTCCTTGCTGGGAATCGCCTCGTCCCCACGGGGGGTCACACACCCATCCCTCTCCACTGGTCAGCCTGCTGGCTGGCCCAAGAGCACAACACCACACAGGACTGATCACTCCATGCCCACACCTGCCGCTGCTCTGCCTGAACACCTTTCCCTGAAGCCCTGGGGAATCTGGATCCAAGATTAATGAGGGATTCAAGCAGGCTGCTGGGCTATTTCTCATCTCGGGCCAGAATTTCAGGACTCTAAAGTGATGGGTGACTGGTCTAGAGCCTGCAGAAGGCTTGAGTCTGCACAGGCAAGATGAGAAATGGACCCAGAAGTAGCCATAATGCTTCATGATCCTGGCTGGCACGGATAATTCATTCATCTGCACTAGAAACTCTCTCTTCCGAAACAGTTCAGAGAGGACGCCTAAGTAGGTAAATTGGTCCAGGCCTTAGCTGATGTCTCTCTCACAAATGTCTTAGGAAAGGATTGTAATAAATATGACAGGGAGTTTATCATGGCCATCACGTCTCTTGAATTCCTACTCCAGCATCAGGAACTGTATTTAGCTCCTTTCCTCTGAATCCAAGATTATGAGGCGGCTTCATGTGATGGCCCATCCCATGGGGAAACATCTTTATGTCAGCCCAGCCCTCTGCCTCAAACTCCAAATGGAAACCTAGAGGTGCAATGTGTGGAATGAATCAACCTAAGAATCCTGCTCTGCCCACGATGACACATCCCTCTGGATTGAGCCCCAATCTGGATGCTCACTTCATCTTTCTCATCTGCAGGCTTAGGAGAGAACTGGTCCTCATTTTTTATGCCCAGACTCTCGGGGTTGGTTGGCCACTCTTATTGGCCCCTCGGCCACCACCTCTGGTTATTCTCATGTCTGTGAAGCTTCACCCAAGTGTTGGGCGAAGGTCTATGGGAATCTAAGTGGGTGTGCAATAAATACTTGTTTAATGAATAAATACCTATAATGTGCTGCAAACTGTATTTCTTTTTAAATCTTGTTTGTTTATTTATGGCTGGCTGGGTCTTTGTTGCTACACACGGGCTTTCTCTGTTGCTGCAAGCAGGGGCTACTCTCTCTTTTCTGGGCTCTGGCTCCTCATTATGGTGGCTTCTCTTGTTGCAGAGCAAGAGCTCTCGGGTGTGCAGGCTTAAGCATCTGCAGCATACGGGCTCAGCAACTGTGGCTCCAGAGCACAGGCTCAATAGCTGTGGCCCCCGGGCTGAGTCCCCCCGAGGCACGTTGAATCCTCCCAGGGACTGAGCCTGCCTCTCTGCATTGGCAGGTGGATTCTTAACCACTGGACCACCGAGGAAGTCCACAAATGGAATTTTTCTTCCATCTGCACAGCAACAGTACAAGCAGCTCTGTCAGGAAATTGCTCCAACTAGACCTCATTCTGATTTCATTGATTTCAAAAGGCTATTTGAAAATTAAAAGACACAGCTAAAGAATTTGGGGCACATAAGTTTTGGGTTTTTTTTTAGAGTTCTGTGGTGAAGCCTTTCTCAAACCCATTATTGTGTTCATATAAACTGTTAATTTCAAGAAGATCGACCGCCCCACAAGCTTATGTCCTCTTGGCACCATTTCTTTGTTTGGAGGTGAGTTCATGGGTGTGCTCTAGAGGGGGTGCGATTCCAGCTCGGCTGTTTCCTTGGTTTGTAAGACACGATTTTCTCTGGATTCACTGCTTTTCTTCTGTAAACCTTCACACTCAGTTCCCATGAATGCTCCTTTCTCTGTTTGCACTTAAAAAAAAAAAACCAATAACCAGTTTCACACTTTTCTTCACACGCTTATCTCTGTAATCCTTAAGCTCTTGGTTAAAAGCTCTTTTTTGTGAATAGTTTTAGTCTTACAAAAAAGCTGCAAATATAGGAGTGCATTCCTGTGCCCCTAATGTTGGCATCTGCACAGCAACAGTACAAGCAGCTCCGTCAGAAATTGCTCCAACACGCTTAACCGAAGAATGTGCTGGATCTCCCCAGGTTTCTCACAAAGGTCCTTTTTCTGTTCCACGATCCAATTCTGGATCCCAAGTTGTGTGAGCGACCATTAACATTTGATAAGCTCTCCTTCAGGAGAGCGCGAACCTTCCCCCTTCCCCGCAAGAAGCAGTCCCCACGCGCTTCGGGTTCCCACCTGCCAGCACTTAACCTCCACCCATTCACCAACTCTTCAGGCTGAATTCTTCCTACACGGCAGCAGAATCAAGTAAGCAATTGTTTAAACCCTGTCCTGCCAGCGGCCTCTGTCTCTCCCTAGAGTTGGGTCAGTTGACTGTCCTGAAACCTCATATCTATCAGAGAGGTATTTTTTTTTAAAGTCATGAACTTGCATGTCCACTGACATTTTCTTCATTGTAAGGGTGGGTGTGATACTCTTTCCAGCTTTTTTAATTTTTAAAAAAATTTTATTAAAGTATAGTTGATTTACAATGTGTCAATTTCATATTTATTTCTTTTGGACATTCTTTTCCACTATAGCTTATCACAGGATATTGAATATAGTTCCCTGTGCTGTACAGTAGGATCTTGTGGTTTATCCATTTTTCCAGCTATTAACATCCCTGAGCAGAAACTGGAAATTCGCCTCACATTTTAGTACCCGTAAGCTGATGATTCTCAAGCTGAAACCTCCGAAAGTGACCATTTTCCAAAGCAGCAGACGTTTATGAGGACTGGGCACATCACATGGATGGCTCTATCTGCCTCCCAACCACTCCTCTCTCATTTTCCTCTGTCTCAGTAAACGGTACCAGTGCATACCTTAACCATGCTAGAACAGTGAACAGTTCTCACTGGAAAGGCTGCTGTGTAATGGTACCTGAAGTCCCGACAGAGGCAAAGGAAAGACAAATACACAGGAACATCTGTGCAGGAAGTAAGAGATATACTTGCCATCATCTGTGGATAGAATGATCAAATATGCAGGGTTAACCCAAACTTGCCATTAGAACTCATGAGAGAGTGGTGAGACTGATGGATACAAGATCAATTTGTGAAAATAAATGACCTTTCGACAAATGAATGAAAGCCACAGCTTCTACAACAGCAGGACATTGCTACTGTACAATAAGGTTCTTCTAATGCAGAAGAACTTTATTCGATAGTCAAGTCAATTAACGCCCAAATTGCTACATGGCTATTTCGATTAACTGACTTCCTTTCCACCACGTACTACCCAGAATGATGTTAGCAGGGGGATTCCCAGGTGGCGTTAGTGGTAAAGAATCCACCTGCCAATGCACGAGGTATAGGAGACGCCAGTTAGGTCACTGAGTCAGGAATGGCAAGCCACTCCAGTATTCTTGCCTGGAAAATTTCATGTCCATGGGGTCGCTAAGAGCTGGACACACTGAGCACACACTCAACGCAACCAGCATGGTGTAAGCATGAAGCAGTGAGATTTCGAGTCCAGGATGTGAAGCCCAGATCTGCACCTTCACGGACAAGTGACCACGGGCAGGTTAGTTAACAGCCCTGAGTCCCATGGGAGCACCTGGAGGCCCACCATGAGGGCTGAGGGAAAGGCATGCACTCTTGGCACAGAGTTCTCCATCTTCTAATCCACAGAGAAACCATCGGCCTTTTCCTGCCTGGTCATTGCCTGTTCACGGAAAGACTTCCTCCTTTTTCAAATCACTGCACTTTCCCGAAGAAGTTAAAGATTCCTGGGCCACCATAAATGCACATTAGATTCCTAACTGCATTTCTGCTGCTGCCCAGACACTGCTTTATTGATCCTGGATTAACTTTCTGGTTTACTTCCCATAACACCACACCCAGACCCAAATAATTGTTTCTCTTCTGCAACTCTGATTCCATTACCAATTTTCTAACTTTGAATCTTCTACTTCAGAAATTGATACCCATTTAGACCAGGGGTCCCCAGCCTCTGGGATCTAATGCCTGATGATCTGATGCAATAATGATAGAAGCAAAGTGCACAATGAATGTAATGAGCTTGAATCATCCCCACACCACTTCCCCCCCACCATACACACACACACTGCGGTCCGTGGAAAAACTGTCTTCCAAGAAATCAGTTCCTGGAACCAGAAAGGTCAGGGGCTACTCATTTCAGTGATAAAAAGAGCTCATGTTGCTTCCATGTCCACTCACTCATGCGCTCTTGGCCACTAGGGGCTGCCTTCACACTCGCTGCGACACATCAGTCCAATGTCCTCTTTACAAGAAACACAACAAAAATGGGTGTATGTGGAGCCATCAGCACAACAGTGCTGCTAAGGGAACGTGGGGTGATGTAAATTTAAAATTTGTATTGAAAAACCCAAATGGAACTTTTTGGCCAGCCCAATAGTCTCTGGGAGATTTATCCAGAATAAGACTTCAAAGTCTCCCAGAATATACAATCCAGATACACAGAGCTTTGCCCACTTTTGTGACATACACTTGACCCTTGAATGTTCTATTTTCAAAGTTGCCTTCAGGGCAGCAATTTACTCAGTCTATCTCTTAAAAATGAGGCTTCCTTGTGGCTCAGATGGTAAAGAATCTGCCTGCAAAGCAAGAGATCTTGGGTTGGGAAGATCCCCTGGAGAAGAGAATGGCAATCCACTCCATTATTCTTGCCTGGAAAAAATCCATGGACAGAGGAGCCTGGGAGGCTACAGTCCATGGGTCGCAAAGAGCAGGACATGACTGGGCGACCAACACTTTCACCTTGAGCCCTTAAAAGCCATCACTCAGCGGGGGAGATGAACAATGGTATTTTCTGCTCTCCTGGATAAAGGGAAACACCTGACTCAGTACAGCAAAAGGAGGCACCAAGCAGGAATCTCTAAACTTCACAAGCCCATTTACAACTCCTGCTCAACCCTCCTCACTCCTCTTTTTCCAGCTACTAAATGTCATGGTGACATTTCCTTGTTTGTAATAATATGCCATTTACAGACTGTGACTGGGTCATTTTGCCTTTTCCATCAGTCATTTTCTTGACTCTCCTCAACTTACAGCTCTACAGCCCAGGAGAGTATGTGATGGGACAGCTCAGAGCTCCACGAAGCACTCTGCAAATTATCAAGTGGATTCTGATATGGCAAGAACTCAAATAGCTGTTTTAAAATATATAGCAACTATTTAGAAAGATGAAGTGATTTTGATAATGTCCTGGTGAACTATAACTTAAAGAGAACACAATTTTATTGATGTAGAATCACTAAAACATGTGAACAAGGAAACACAGGTTTTCTTTGCCTGTATTTCTTGGCCTGTTTCTTAAAAAAAAAAAAGAGAAAAATTCATTGTTTTATAATGATAAAGTTTATAACTCTTTTGCTCTTCTGATCTGATTGGATTTTGGAAGTGTTGCCTTAGCTCTACTCAAAGTCAGAGATAAGAAACTCAGCATATATGAATACAATGGGATTTAAAGTCAACATCATTCAACAATAAAGGTTTGCTAAATACATTCTCAGAAATCCAGTGGATTCCTCAGTATTTGGATCCACTCTCCTATCACCAAAATTCTTCAGCATCGCCACAAATATTTCCTGACCATGAACTAAGGAACTTCTAGCTCCTGTTCCACAAATAAAAATATATGAAAAAATACAGAGATGGTTCCCAAGTTTTTTAGTAATAAAGCTGAATTGTCGTTCTTTAGTTGCTAAGTCATGTCTGACTCTCTGCAACCTCATGAACTGTAGTCCACCAGGCTCCTCTGTCCATGGGATTTCCCAGGCAAGAATACTGGAGTGGGTTGTCATTTCCTCCTGCAGGGGATCTTCCCCACCCAGAGATTTAACCCAAGTCTCCTCCATGGCAGGTGGATTCTACACTGCTGAGCCACATGGGAAGCCCAGTATAGCTGAGTAGATAAGTATAAAATTGAGGCTTCCCTGGTAGCACAGCTGGTAAAGTGCCTGCCTACAATGCGGAGACCCAGGGCCCATCCCTGGGTTGGGAAGATCCCCTGGAGAAGGGCATGGCAACCCACTCCAGTACTCTTGCCTGGAAAATTCCATGGATGGAGGAGCCTGGTTGGCTACAGTCCATGGGTTTGCAAAGAGTCGGACACGTCTGAGCAACTTCACTTTTCCACACTTAAAAATATTACTATTTTTGAGGCTGTTGGAGCCCATCTGAATAATAAACTCTAATAAAAGTGGTTAAACTCTGGAAATGCTGATCCCTTGGTGCTGGCCACAAAGCTGTTGAGAGCACAGTTGACAATAAGAAGCCCATTCTCTTCTTGCCTATCTCAAGCCTCCTTTCCAAATGAATGGCGACAAATTTTCTAACCATGGGCTGAAGAAATGAGGTACCATTAAATGCAAACTATGACCAAGCCTTCCCCAAACAGAAAGGCTTCCAATGATTTGTCACAACTACATAACCAAAGGCAGCCTGTAATATGGGATGTATCAGTGTTACTCTGATATATCTGAAAGCAGTGGAGCCTTGGTACTCAGAGTATGCTCTGGGAGAGAGAATACCAGAGCAAGAGGCAGAGAAGATGGCATCTGACAGCTGACCCATGTGGACAGCTGACCCAAGATGCGGACCAGTTATTCTTGTTGCTCAGCTGCTAAGTCATGTCAGATTCTTTGTGACCCCATGAACTGCAGCACACCAGGCTTCCCTGTCTTTCACTATCTCCTAGAATTTGCTCAAATCCATTCTCATTGAGTTGGTGATACTATCTATCCATTTCACCCCCTGTTGTCCCTTTCTCCTCCCGCCTTCAGTCTTTCCAGCATCAGGGCCTTTTCAATGAGTAGGCTCTTTGTGGCCAAAGTATTGGAGCTTCAGCTTCAGCATCAGTCCTTCCAATGACTATTCAGGGTTGGTCTCCCTTAGAATTTATTGGTTTATCTCCTTGCAGTCCAAGGGACTCTCAAGAGTTTTCTCCAACAACCACAGTTCAAAAGCATCAGTTCTTGGCACTCAGCTTTCTTTATGGTCCAACTCTCACATCCATACCTGACCACTGGGAAAACCGTAGCTCTGACTAGATGGGCCTTTGCTGGCAAAGTGATGTCTTTGCTTTTTAATATGCTCTCTATGTAGGTCATAGCTTCCTTCCAAGGAGCAAACGTCTTTTAATTTCTGGCTGCTGGACCAGGCCTATACACAAAACAAGTGTGCTCTGAGCATGAGTAGCGATAGTTTCACTGGAAGGCTTTCTAAGAAATGCAGCTCTTGGAGGCCCACCCTAGAACTACTCGGTCAGAACATGCGTTTTCAAAAAATATTGATTGATTTATTTGACTGCAACAGGTCTTAGCTGGGCACACAGGAGCGCTGATCTTCACTGAGGCATGCAGGATCTAGCTCTGTGACCAAGGATTGAGCCTGGGCCCCCTGCACTGGGAGCCTGGAGTCTTAGCCCCTGGACCACCAGGGGATTCCCAGAAAATGTGTTCTTACAAGAACTCCTAATTGAGGAGCGTGCACAGGAAGGACTGAGAAGCACCACAGCAGAGGGATGTTCTGCAGGACGGGTGAGAGAGCTAGCCAAGAATTGCTACCTCCCTTGGATTCACATGAGTGCACAGGCAAGCTCCGGAGTCAAGAGAATGGAAACTTTCCACTTTGGCGAGAATATGCCTGTGCTCACCCTTAGATAAAGCACAGCCTCAAGCCAAGCGCTGTGTCCCCCACTGCCCAGCAGAAACCCCATGAATCCTTTTCAAGTCACATAAGGAAGATCTTTCCTCCCAGTCAATGCACACCCTGAGCTTAGAGAGCACTCTCCATGGATGCACATTACCCACTGACCAGTAGTCTTACCAGCGCAAGGAGAAGGAGAACCAAGCTTAACAGGATCTCCAGGCTCCACTGAGGCACTGGAAGCTCAGAACGGTAATGGTCACCAGGCATGTACAGCCTAACAGGTCTGTTAGACAAGTATCAAGAAAATGATACAGCAGCTTGAACTCTGATGGCACACAACAGCCATCACCCAGCTGAGAGGACACGTCCAGTCTGGAGCCCTGGTGGGACCCTCTGACACCTCCATTTTTCTCGTGAAAGAGGATGTACAACCAGACGAGGAAAAGGGAAGCTGCAGGCCACCTCTGAGCACAGAGTGCCCCGGGGAGCTTGGAATAGAGGCCTGGGAATTAGAAGCAGTGGTACCCAGATCCCACCAGGACAAACTTAAAATCGGGAAGCAGAAACCAAAGTGCCTCTCAGACAGCTGATGGGAAGAGAGGGAGCAAGATGAGCTGGTAGCAGTGGTGGGACACGCGGCGCTTCTCATGGAGGATGGATCACGCAGGGAGCAGAAGCCGGGGCCCACTCAGCCGGGGCCCACCCGACAGAGCGAAGCACCCAGCTTAGTGACTCCAGGAGGCACGAGGGTGGAGACGGTGTCACGGCCGGAAGACGCTACAGTCGCCTGTCAGTATCCTGTGTGAGCGCATCCCATGAAAACACCCTGAAAGGTCTCCTGGGAAAAATATGAATAAGGGCAGTTCTTGCATATGCCACATCCAGGGCAACCTGGGCGAGGTTCACTCTGCCTTTCCCCGCATTCCTTCTCTGCCTGGAACGACAAATGGGGGCTGGTGGGTGCAGGAGGAGAGGAAGAAGTGCACCAGGAAGGAGGCATGGAGAAGCCCCCCGCCCTCCCCGCCACAGGCTTGCAGACCTGAAGCAGGCCAAGCTGGGAGGGAGGCGGAGCCTGTCACTGCATGAATTCCGGACTTAACCTTCCTATAGAAGACCGGCCTGGGCATTTCAAGGGCTTCCTGGTGGCTCAGACAAAGGAATCCGCCTGCCCATGCAGAAGACATGGGTTCCATCCCGGGTCGGGAAGATCCCCTGGAGAAGGGAATGGCAACTCACTCCAGGATTCTTGCCTGGAGAATCCCATGGACAGAGGAGCCTGGTGGGCTACAGTCCACGGGGTCACAAAGAGTCAGACTGAGTGACTAACACACACTCACACTCGTCTGTAATACAAAAGGACACAGAAAAAGCTAAATAGCTTCACAAATCTGGGTACCAACCAGTCAAAACTTGTTTCAAAGACACACGGAGAAAACCAAGAAGTTTGTCTCCTGATGATTCCAAGAGTCGTCGGACGCAGTCAATAGAACACTGAGCATTCATTGAAGAAAGAGATAAGGTCTCACGTTTATTGAACCCCACCCCACCACCCCCACTCCATGCGTTACACATTCCACATCATTTCTGTTACAGCTCACTGGACTGAGAAAAATACAGAAACCCCTGAAAGTAGCTCAAATTAAAAAAACAAAATGAAAGCAATGACAAATATATTGTGGAGGTAATCTAGATTTTTTTGCCCCCCCGCCCCTGTGCACTTGAGACCTTGTCCTGCCCTCATCTTGAATCTACATTCAAAGTTACATCAAAAGACCCAAGTCCAGTTGCTGCAGAAAGCCCACGTCTAGCCAGGCAGCACAGCTGTGAGCCCAGAGGTTTCTCTTGCCACGTCTCTGAAAAGGGAGATACCACCCCCAACATTTCTATTCCACTCCCCAATGTACAGCTTCTGGCCGCCAGCAACATCATCTTTTTCTGTCTTGTTCCCTTTTATCTCTTGCCACAAAGCCACACAGATACCTTCTATTTTTCTGATAAATTCAGCTCTTGGCAAGCTCTATCCAATAATAACCTGGAACGTAGCCATCACTCCTACTCCTGCTTAGAAAGCAATTCAGTGACTTCTTTTCCCTCACTTGTGTCTCTTGAGATATAAAGCAAGAATGCAAAGAAGTTAAACAAAAGTTTGTTCCACCAAAATAGTTCTATTTGGTAGGAGTGGGGAGACGGAATGAACATGGGAAGTCTTGCTAGAAATTTCAGGTTTTCTTTATTTTCTGTCAATTTTACACAGTAGTACATCTCAGAAAGCAGAAGGAGCTTAAAAGGAAATATAGGGGCATAGAGACAGGCTCAAACTGCGGTGCTGGAAAAGACTCTTAAGAGTCCCTGGACTGCAAGGAGATCCAACCAGTCCATCCTAAAGGACATCAACCCTGAATATTCATTGGAAGGACTGATGCTGAAGCTGAAGCTCCAAAACCTTGGCCCCCTGATGCGAAGAGCTGACTCACTGGAAAAGACCCTGATGCTGGAAAGATTGAGGGCGGGAGAAGGGGACGACAGAGGACGAGATGGTTGAATGGCATCACCAGCTCAATGGATATAATTTGAGCAAACTCTGGGAGACAGTGAAGGACAAGGAAGCCTGGCGTGCTGCAGGCCACGGGGTTGCAAAGAGTTGGATACGGCTTAGCAACGGAACGGCAAATACAACAACAAAGACAGGCTTCCTGCGAACTGTACCTCGGCAGCCCGAAGGAGGCCAGGCCCTCGGGGTCTCTCCACTCCTGTCGCCTCTGCTGCCCCCTTCTTCCTTCCAGCGGGCATCCGTGGCATCTCGTGACTGTGCCCGGCTGCCAGAGCCTATGGCTCTCACACACGGGGCCTCCGTCCTCCGATGGACCTCTCTGTACATCTCGCTTCCAAACTGCCGAGAGAGGGTTTGATTGGCTCAGTTCACCCTGCAGATTTCCTCTGTGGGAGGACATGGTCAGAGCCGGTCTAAACACCTGTGTTCAGGAGAAGGCGGAGTCCTCTGTTTTAAACAGGAGAGCAGAAGCTGTGGGCGGGCATCTACTCTCACTGACCATAAACGGCCCAGGAAGCAATGAATGGCATCTCTGTTACACACGTGTCCAGCGGGCAGCCGACGAGTGAATTAAGAAAGAGGTGTTGTGGCACCCCAAAAGCTTGCTACGGCATGGGAGATTTTACCCACTGCTGTATTATTTATTTTTTCATATCAGGTCCCTTTTGATGATTTCTCAGGCTCCTGACTATTACACAGAGGAAATTAAGCACAATTCCTCTACTGGAAAGAACCAGAATCCATTCTCGCGGGTCACATACAAAAAGCACCAGGAGCCAATAGAGACAGTGTTCCATAATAACTCTGCAGGTCCCTGAGTTGCCCAAGATTACAGTTATCTCTCTGGAAAGTGAGCAAGTCTGTTGCACGGAGCCTCGAGTCTGCATGCTCCTTCCAAGACTGCAGGCCACGTGGAAAGGACAGTCAGCAACGTCTCTGCCTCCCCCTGTAAACCCCACTGACCACCCTCTGCTCTGACCAACTGCCATCCCACAGGGCAGGCTTACTCGTTTTTAACACCCCCTGGTATTGTATTCTGTTGTTTCCTGTCTCATCTGTGAAGATCCTATCTCATTAATAAATGTAGCAGCAGGGTATTTTTTTTTCTTCTTCAAAGTATCATAGGTAAGGAATCCAATGCCCGCAAAACATATAAATACAGAACAGGTAGATTTAAGGGTTGAAAGAAACATAGGTTGAAGCTACCAAGTAAACAATTCAGTACTATTTATTATTTATATGTTTTCAGTTTGAACACATTTGCTTGATTTTACCACCCCGGGGCCACAAATGATTTGCATATAATCATGGAATTCCATTTTCTCAGTTAAAAAAAGGAAGAAATAAAAACTCATGTATCTACCTTAGTGGCTGTTATGAAGGTGAAATAAGCTAACATTCAGGAAAAAAATGAGAAGAGTGGAAGGAGGGAGAGAGGCAACTCAAATTGTTGGTTGTGTCTTCGTTCACTTAGAACCTTCCCATTCTGGCCTCAGTTTTATGTCAGATATTCGCAGTATGTGTTTGCATTTATACTAAAGTGTGAAGGACTCCCGCTGGTTTAGAGTTTCCATTGACTATATTTTATTGAGAATTGCCTTTGACTTCTGCACCTGGCAGTGCCTTAGTAACGGCAAACCACCTTGCTTGTGGCTCTTTCTGGGGGTGGAATATTTGCAGTTAAGACCTTGGTGGGGCTCAGAAGCTTACCACATGTCCTCAGTTTTTACATTAAAAATAAAAGGCCCAGGGAGCTTCAATCACTTCCCTGCGACTCAGTCCACACAGAAGGCACAGCTCAACCAACTGTGAGGTCCAGGCTTCCTCCTTTTCCCTTATTTCCACACTTTCTCAGTAAGTAAGCCTTCACCAAAGGAGTTTTTCCACATCTGGCTCTTACATTTGAGATGACTTTAAGAAAGGTCCCCTGCATCTTCATTTTCTATCACAAAACGATATCACATTCAGATATCATTTTAATCATCTGCTGCTGCTGCTGCTAAGTCGCTTCAGTTGTGTCCAACTCTATGCGACCCCATAGATGGCAGCCCACCAGGCTCCCCTGTCCCTGGGCTCCTCCAGGCAAGAACACTGGAGTGGGTTGCCATTTCGTTCTCCGGTGCATGAAAGTGAAAAGTGAAAGGGAAGTCACTCAGTTATGTTCGACTCTTCGAGACCCCATGGACTGCAGCCTATCAGGCTCCTCCATCAGTGGGATTTTCCAGGCAAGAATACTGGAGTGGGGTGCCATTGCCTTCTCCGTTTAATCATCTAGTAATCTCTAAATATCTAATGCCTTTTTAGTATTGCATTTGAATATTTCATTTAAAAAAAGAAGTTTGGGATTCACAGTACACATTTTATATATTTTATATATCTACATATACAAAGTTTATATATATGTGTGTGTGTGTGTATACACACACTATAGCTTTTCCAATAGACATGTATTGATGTGAGAGTTGGACTATAAAAAAGCTGAGCACAGAAGAATTGATGCTTTTGAACTGTGGTGTTGGAGAAGACTCTTGAGAGTCACTTGGACTGCAAGGAGATCTAACCAGTCCATCCTAAAGCAAATCAGTCTGGGTGTTCATTGGAAGGACTGATGTTGAAGCGGAAACCCCAGTACTTTGGCCACCTGATGTGAAGAGCTGACTCATTTGAAGAGACCCTGATGCTGGGAAAGATTGAGAGCAGGAGGAGAAGGGGACAACAGAGGATGAGATGGTTGGATGGCATCACCAACTCGATGGACATGGGTTTGGGTGAACTCTGGAGTTGGTGCTGGACAGGGAAGCCTGGTGTGCTGTGATTCATGGGGTCAAAAAGAGTCGGACATGACTGAGCGACTGAACTGAACTGACACACTACAATTTATAAAGTAGATAGGCAACAAGACCTACTGAACAGCATATCCAGTCTCTTGTAAAAACCTATAATGAAAGAGTATGTATAACTAAATCACTTTACTGTGCACCTGAAATTATCACAACATTGTAAATCAGCTAGACTTCAATAAAAGTTGTTTTAATTAAACTTTTTAATAATTTAAAAGTATAATGGAGACGTCATTATAACCGTGTGTCATGAAGGTAATGCAGACTTTCTAAGGCCCTAAGAATATGGGGAGGGAATGAGCAAGGTGTTAGATAACTTTCCTCCACCTTTGTTGACTGAACACAGATTTCTAGGCCCTTAGTCAAAAATAACTTCAGGTTTGGGGTCTACAAGATACAAGATGTGAGATTATTGAAACACTGCACTTGAGGTCCAGCTTTTGACTAAATAATTTGAACAATCCAACATGTTAGATTTAGACCAGAAAAACAATTACTTCTCATTTACGGCCCTCTATTCCTGGAAATTTAACTTATGCATGAGCTTATATTTGTTTTATGCATTTTACTGAGAAAACGAGGACAATTAAAATTTTAAAAATCAATAAAATGTATAACCAAAATAACATAAATAGATTTTCACTAATATCCTGGAAGTCATGACTGCAATTTATGTTTTATGCATCCCATTAAACTTTCTAAAATTCTCCAGCATGATTTAGATTCTGGGTAGTAAAAGAATTTACATTTTTAAAAATTTATATGGGTTTTCTTTCCTATTTCTTTCAGTAATTACCAACCAAAAAGGAAGCCACTTGTTCAGCATGCAGAACTATGGTTGGTGGGACTTTTCTGCTGGTCCTGTGGCTAAGACTTAGGGATCTCAATGCAGGGACCCAAGTTTGAACCCTGGTCGGGAGCTAGGTCCCACTTGCTGAAACTAAGACCCAATGCAATCAAAGAAATAAAAATAAATATTAAAGAACTATGATTGGCAAGTCAAACTCAGAAAGACAGATACCCTAGGACATCACTTATATGTGGAATCTGAAATGTGAAGCAAATGAGCTTATCTGTGAGATACACACAGATGCAGAGAGGACACCAGTAGCTGCCTGAGGGGAGGAAGATGGGGGAGGGCTGGGCTGGGAGTCCGGGTTTACAGATGCAAACTAGTGCCTACAGAATGGATGAGCAACGGGGTCCTACCGTATAGCCCAGGGAACTCTACTAGACACCCTGTGATAAACCATAATGGAACAGAATGTGAAAAAGAATGTGTGCATGTATGTATAACTGAATCGCTTTGCTGTAGTCTAAAAACTAACACTACATGCTAAATCAACTATGCTTCAGTAGAATAAATAAATGCATAAACAAAGCAAAGTTCAGAGGATTCCCTCTGACGGGAGGAACCGGGCACTCCCACAGAGGATGATGGGTATGTCCACCTTCAGCAGCAGGGAAGCTGGGGACTCAGTCAAGCTGTCTGCTGCGGTCCTGGTAGGCCCCGGGATCAGAACAGGTAGAAAGCCCTGAAATTCAAGCCACAAGACCAGCTGGAGCGATCCAGGAAGCAGGAGTCATGATGGACACCTTCTCAGCTGAATTCCAGCTCTGGGATATGCTCCGTCCCGGCACAGGGATGGTCGTCACAAGGTAGAATGTATGAGGGAGGAGAAAAGACAGGACGTGAACCAAGTTATGACGGCGATCAATCACCATTCACAAGCTTCGCGTGTGTCTGCGGTGCCCAGAGCAGCTTGTGAGTCACGGCTGATCCAACCATTAGGGGGCGCCGCCCACAGAGAGGAAGCCGGCTATTCCGCTGCGTCCTCAAATCCAGGCGGGGAGCACCCTCACCCGCGAAAAGGAGGAGGGAGGTCCTTAACCCCAGAGTTAGACTGAGGAACAGCTTGGAGAGTGGGTAGAATGTCTCGAGAAGGGAAGCTCCCAGATCTAAACAGGAAGGGGCAGGAAAGAGGGGGAAGGATCTAGGTGTTACACCTTGGAGAGGGGAGATCACTAAATTGGGCTTTGTTTTGTGTGTGTGTGAAAGGGGAAAAGGATCAAATGAGACCCTTTAGATGTAACAGGATATGACTGATCAAAATGTGAATTTTGGAGAACATACATCGGGAAAAGGAAAGCAAGAAGAAGAGGAAAAAGTGACAGAAGAGAGAGAGAAAAAAAAACACACACACACAAAACGAGACTCAAGAAGAAGAGAGGTTCACAAAGATTTATCCAGTCTTGGGGAGGAGGAGACCTGGAGGGAACAGCAGCATTGGCAGGAATGGCATTGGTTGACCCGTGTTTCCTGGATGTGGTCTCCAAATGCAGAGGAACATTAAGTTGTGTACTAAAAATTTATAAAAAATAAAGTTAGGAGTAAGTCTAGTGAGCCGTTATTATAGAAACTTGATTCCACTGATTCTAGGGCTTCCAGTAGGTGAGGTCCCCCAAAGCACTGATTCGGAAGTCGGTGCACTGAATTTATTGATGGGTAAGACATGGGGAGTCCCAGTCTCAGCAATAGCTGCGTTAAGGTCCTGACAAACCAGCTTCACACGTACAGCTGTCAAAATGCAAAGCAAGTACAATCTGAAGGCCGTCGAGAACAACCCAGAGTGAGCAGATTTTTCAGGGGGACAAGGTCTGCGACAACTGCTTCAGGTAGAAAGTGGGGAGGGGTGGATTCTGTAATTAGCAAAACCAGTGGGAGAGTCTCAAATTCTGTGCGTAACTTCTGTCCAAATGGCTGGCTGCCCCCACCCCCAGCCCTGTGAATATAGGGGATTCAAGTTGAACTAATGTGGATAATAGAGCACAATACAGGTAAGTTGCTGTTCACTTAACTGCCCGCTTCAGGGAGAATCCAGCATCTCCACCCAATGTTCACAAGGTCAAGCTAAAATTGAAAGTGACTCAACATAAAAAGAAACACGAAAACATGGCCCATCCTCAACAGACACACAAGCAACACCGATTGGTCCCAAGACAACCCAGATGTTAGAAAGCAAGGATTTTAAAGCTGAGATTACAATGAAGCTCATTAATTAAAGGAAAATGGGCCTCACACAACAAATGAAAAGACAGCAGAACAAAGTGAAGATTCTAGAATCGAGAATCCGGTATCTGGAGCAAACTGCTGGAAATGCAGACAGTAAACTGGAGAATTCAGAGCAGAGAGTGAAAACTGAGCCAAAGCAGCGATCGACTCTGAAGAAGAGAGAGGAAAGAGGAACATCTGCGGAGTGAGATAAAGTGTCTAACATGCGTGTGATTGCCATCCCAACAAATCAAGAATAGGACAGATAAAAGAAAAAAACACGTGAAGAAACAATGGCTGCAATATTGCCGACTGTGGTGAATTTAAATATTCAGGATGATCTATGATCCCGTGGCAGGACACCTAGGAGGAGAATCATGCCCGGGCACGCAACACCCAAACACGGAAAACCCAAGAAAAAGACAATCCTGACAGCAGACGTAAAGACGGCTCCTTACAGCCAGACACCAATGAATCGAATGACTAGTCACGTCTCAGTAGAAAGAAAAATGAGACCAGAATTCAGCTAACGCCACCTTTAAAGTGCTGAAGAGAAACCAAAATCTTACCCACTCAGAATTCTATAGCCAGCAGAAAATATTTTTTAGACTAAAGACAGAGTAAAAATGCGGGCTGGCTCTAGCTAGCATTATTGTGCAAAATGCATTCTTATTGGACTAAAATACTTTCAGCTGAGTCTTTTTTTTTTTTTTTTAATGCCCTAAAGAGAAGGTGACAAAAACCCAAGCCAAACTGAACCCACAGGCCACATCTTTGCCATCCCTGTCTTGCCATGAAGTAGCACCAGGAGTAGAAAGTAGACGCGGGTGGGAAATAAGAAGCTAAGTTCATCAAAAAGAAACTTTTCATGCTTGGATTACTGTTGGTTCAAATTCTCAGCAGCTTTGGGGGTGTAACCTAAAACCTGCTCCTGCACATGGAAGGCAGGGAGAGACCCCAGAAAGAGGCAGGTCACTTCAGATCAGCAGGGGGCAGTTTTAATAAGCAAGGGGACTTAGAGCTTGGGTGACCGGAAGACCAGCAGTATCGCTACACCCACTCACCAGCATCTTCAGACTTACAGAGAGGCCTTACTGGGTCCAGGCATTCAGGCCAGGTGGCCTCGAAACCACCTCACTCTCTCAAACCTGCATCTTTGGAATGGCTCCCACTATGGGAACAGTGGGGCAGGGGCGCGGGCCACTGCAGCGGAACCAAAAGTCACATCCTCTTGATAACCTCCCTCAACAATTATAGCAATGACCAGCATGAAGCAATCAAGATTAGAGCTTTAGATACAGTCGTGTATGTAGTTCATGTGTTTTCAATATAAAATTTATTTTTCTTTAAATATGCATGACGTTGGAAATGTAATACTCCAGAGAGAAGTTCAGAAAGCAGAATGTGAGGCCGCCCTGCAGGCCTAACGATGCTCGCCCAGCGTCAAGCAGTCATGTCTAGGTACCACTGCTCTTATGTTTCAAACAGCAGTGATGAAAAGGATCAGTAATTAGTGCTGTAAGAAGTTAAAACAAGGGGAAAATTTTAAAACAGCAAATTGCAGAATCATTTTGGAATACAGTTGAGTGACTGCATGTTAAAGTTTAAGTTGTCCATTCTGCAATACTAAGACTTATCAGTAACCTCCCCTTTTACCACAGAAGACTTCAGTATCCTTTAGACAATGAAAAAGAAATTCAAACATCATATGTAAATAATAAAGCGGCAGCTCTTCCTTCCATAAAGGTTATACTGGAGTTTGATAAGTCCCTTGTACAATGGTACAGGCATCTCCAATCTCTGGGATCTAATGCCTGAAGATTTGATGTGGTGCTGATGTGATAATAATAGAGATACAGTGTGCAATAAATGCAATGCCCTAGAATCAGGCTGAAACCATCACCCACCCCCACATATGGAAAAACTATCTTCCAAGAAACCGGTCCCTGCTGCCAGAAAGGCTACTGCAATGGTATATAAGTTTTCAAAACCAACATTTTACATGTTCACATCATTTAGTAATACTACTGCAAAATATATTCATTAAGCACTCAAAAAAACCCCACAATACATTATGAGTATTGAGTAAGAATCACTCTGTCTCCTGGTTTTTAGCCGATCACAGTTACCAGTTTGGTAGAGTCCCTTACTGTCTTTTCTCTTCATGTGTATTTCTAGGTAATTAGTATCATAGAGTGTATACCATTTGTATCTTAAAAAAAATAAAAAAGCAAAAGAGTCTGGCACTTACTGACTTTCCAAAAAGTATCCAAATAGAGATGGTGGAAGTCACCAAGCCCCGCCCCATGGATGCAGAGCCCCGCCCCTGTGGATGCAGAGCCCCGCCCCTGCAGAACCACCCCAACGAGGCTGCTCTATGGGTCTGTGGGCTGCACCCAAATGTCAGGCCTCCCACAAATATTTAGAACAACCCTAGCTGCTGACTGGTGCTTGACGAGTGCTTGTTGGATACGCTTATGGTGCCCAGCACCAGACCAGCATGGGGTGGGTGAGACAGTGCCATCCCATGGGGACATTTTCCTTGCCCCTCCCAGGTGACTGGTACTCCTAGAGCTCCCTCCTCAGGACCACTGGCTCCTGCCCAGACCAGGGATGGCAGTCAGATTGGCACCCTCTGTGGTCCCTAGCAGCTATTACCACATGTCGATGACCAACCCCGCCCCAGTCAGGAGCAAGGAAGCTACAAAAAGGACCTTTCTTTTCCCAGTTCTGGGGGGTCAGTATCTGAGAAGGAACCTGGAGGAAAATAACACATCTCAGTCTGGCTAAACTTGACTGCGGAGCAGCCACCCCTTAAAAGAGGAAGACAGGAACAAACTGCCAAGCAGAATGACTGTGACAGTAATCAGTAAATGGATAGCACGCAAGAGAGTCCAACAGAAGAGCCTTCCTGAGAGCTTGAGGCACTTCCTCCCAAGAGGTCGACGAGATGAACCCTCCCAACAGCACAGAAAACAGAAACAAACTTACTGCCAACCTACAACTAAATAAACTGATGTTAATGTTTCATGTTTCATTATAGCTATTGCGTCTCATGCAGTCTGTCCAGTACTTTCCAGTGTCGACTGTCAACCCCTGCTCTGTAGCTGCCCCGCATTCTCTCCAGAACATTCACCAATACTCCATCCCAGCCCCGCCTTTCACTGCTGCAACCTTCAAGACAAGCCACCAACGATTATACACTCTAAAAACGGCAAAGGCACTACAGTTTAACTGGATTCTTCTTGGAGGAAAAGGACTGGAATTTTTTTTTCCCCCAGCAGATGGATAATCATAATGTCATGTTAGGCAGTGGGGACCATCAAAGACTCTAAGGCATGAAAACCGGTTATGACTAGAGCTGTGTTCTAGACAGTGAAGATCTCTAAACTCATATTTGGGTTCATGGAACTTAGCTGGAGTTTGCCACTGTACAAATGACTGATGATAACTATCTATTGAATTAATATGGACGAAGCATTTGTTAGACATCTGCTAGAGGCACAGGGCGGTGCCTAACTCATGACTAAAGGTTTTCTAGTCACTTCTAGATTGTTGCTGTGCGTTTGAACACTTCCCCGCAAAGTTGTATTGGTGTCAACACCCTGCAGTATTGCCAAGAAGCCACTTTACCATTGGAACCAAAGGCATTTTTTTTTTAAAGAAATTACTGAATGATTTTCTGAATGTCTCTACTACATAGTCACCAATGAATGAAACTTTCTTATTTTTATGAAAACCTTTATAATACCAGCTATCCCATATTGAAAGGGCATTTCCTAAGGATATTAAATAAATTGCAAAGTGTAACTACCTGAATCATAGTTAATGAGGACAGAGATCAAGATATGACTTGCTGATTCATATGTTTCACCCAGGCCCAAATGGAGTAGAAAATGCTGGTTATCCGTTAATTGAAACAAAAGTATTCAGTCCTAAATCCTTATCTTATTAACTCAACAGACCAGGAGTCCCCTTATCCACCAGATGAATCTAATATCATTACTCCCTCCAACTTCACATAGGGCCAGACCACAACAAACAGATGTTAGTGGGAATCATCTCTTAATAACACGCTCATAAACACACATGCTGCTCTCTGCGTAGAACAACGTAGAACCAAAAACAGGTGGAGCAAACACGAGACAAAAGCGCAGCGCACAGATTCCGGGTACACATCAAATCGAAGATCTAAAGTCCTTGCCTTCTTTCCATTAAAAAAAATTTAGCAATACTCCAAAATATTTTTAAAGCACATTTGATTCATAGACGCCGGCACAGCTTCCCCGTGGAGCCCGGGTAAGGAATTTCCCTGCAAACCAACCCAGCCCGAGGCGAAAACAGACATGCAAGGCAGCGAAGAGGGCCACTGACCATGGCCAGGTAAGGCTGCGCGGTACACCTGACCGCCGGGAACCCAGGCCTCCGCGGGTATACGCTCCGCTGCGCGCAGAAAGGGAGGCTTCCCCGGGCATGTCCCTCCGGCTCTGGGTTACTCGAGAGGTTCTGGAGGCTCCTCGGGTCCGGGCCCGCCCTCTTTTCTCCGAACATCAGTCACTTCCTGGAAATCATCCCAGGCACGCAGCGGCCCATTCAAGCTAATTAAGCACGGGTCTCTGACACCAACCAGAGCGTGCGCCGCGGCCAAGCCCTGAGGGGGAAGTTCAGGCCCAGAGGGTCTCAGGCCCTGCCACCCCGCCCCTCGCCGACCCCTCCTGCTCCCCGAAAACCCGGTAATCCTGGGAAACGGCGGCTTCTGCCAGCGAGCTGGCTGGCTGAGCCCCGGGCAGCGCGGAGCAGGGGAACCTACAGAGCCTGGCGTCGGCCCGGGGTCGGCTGAACACCGTCCGTCCCAACACCCCACTCCGCGGCCACCGACTGGACTCAAGAACCCCCTCCCCGACGGAGGAGGGGTAGGCGGCTCGGAATCCGCAAACCGGCGCGCGTCCACTCGCCCGCCAGCTGCAGCCGCCACCTGCTCGCCAGGTCCCGCGCCAGCGCCGCCGTCGCGGGTCCCTTACCTTGTGGCTTTTCCCCCGGGGGACACCTGACGTTGTTGGAGGCTCCCGCTGTCTGATTCATGTCCGGAGGAACTTGGGAACCGGTGCTCTGGAACCTCTCCCGAACCTCTAGCACCTCGGCGCCTGGAGGGTGGCGAGGGGCGCGTCTCCCAGAAGCGAAGTGGGTCCTGGCAGTCCAGCCGCGTCCGAGCGGCGTCCCCCACGCGGCAGGTTTCCGAGGGACCCCTCGCCCAAGGAGGGTGAACACTGCAAGCCCCAGAGCGGAAGAAGGAGAAGCAGCTGCTGGGATCCCAGAGGGAGCCGGGCCGGCGCCGGCGGCTCCGAGGGCGCTGTGCCCGGGGCTGCCTTCTCCGGGAAGCAGTCCAGGACTGTCTGGACCTGAGCGCCAGCAGATCCTAAAAGAGCTCCTGGGAGAGGCGAGGAGGTATGTGTGGGGAGCGGGGGCAGGCAGGACCGACCCTGGCCGGAGAGAGGGGCCGCGGAGAGCCGCCGAAGCTCTAAAACCACGCGCCCCCACGCGCCGCGGGAGCTGAGCCGCCGCTGCGAGGCGCGTGGCGCGCGGGTCCGCGCGCGGCTCCTGCGCCGACCTTAGCACACACCTCCCCGCCCTCCTGCGCCGGGGCTGGAGCCGCAGTCCGTGCGCACCCGCACACGCGCGGCCGGCGCGGGGGCGACTGAGACGGGCCACTCGCAGGGCGGGCGCCCGCTCTCGCCCGCCGCTCCTGCCCCGGGTGCAGTCGCCAAAGGTTCCCGGGGTGGTCGGGAGGTGGCACGCGAGGCTCTGCCAGGCGCCTCTGCCCAGGGAAGGCGAGGAAGCGGAGGGGGAGCTGGGACGGGACCGGGCCCCCTGGCAGAGTCCGCCCCGGCCACAGCTCCGGACCCGCGCTGCGCGGGGCGGGGGTCCGCGGCGGCCTGCGCGGGCTCGCGGGGAGGACGGCGGAGCGCACCCACTTCTCAGTGCGGCGCAAGCATTTGTGGCTCCCCAAGGCTTTTCTTCTCTTTTTTTGACCCAGGAAGTCGCGATCTAATTAGGCAGCATTCGAGTGGAGATGCAAAATCCAGCCTTGAGAAATTAAAAAAGATGCATATATATCAGGAAAGAGCAGCTGCTCTGTGAAGACTGCACTGCAACGTTTGAGAATCCCAAGTCTGAACGGTGGACCATTAGGATACAGCCATGTTATTTAGCCAAATGAGGAGTTTCGTCTAGGTGTATCCAGGCGGGGGTGGAATATTCTAGTGGAAAATCCAGCCACATAATTCGGTTTCCCGAATCTCCCAACCTCACAGCCTTAGTGTTCTCCAGAAAGTGAAGGAAGGAATTGGTTTCACCTGTGGGAAGCAGCCCGTACAGGGAGGTGCTTCCAGACGCCCATCTCCACATGGTGCCCTGGACTGGAAAGGAGATCTGTCTCAGGCTTGGGGGATGTTCACTGCGTGCCTCCTATGTCACTTCAGTCCTATCGGACTGTTTGTGACCCCATGGACTCCACTTCACCAGATTCCTCTGTCCATGGGATTCTCCAGACAAGAGTACTGGAGAGAGTTGTCATTCCCTTCTCCAGGGAATCTTCTCCACCCAGGGATGGAACCCAGGTCTCCAGCATGGCAGGAGGGTTCTTTCCTGTCTGAGCCACCAGGGAAGCCTGATGATGTTCGCTGTCATTTCTTTAATAGCCCCAAGTCCAAATAGGAATCATGTCCATTTTGTAAAGTAAGTCATCACTTGCTGATAAGTGATAAGCTATCATTCATCAAAGTACTGTCACTTGTGCCCATTGACAAAGTTCAAAAAGTGACTCGTGGTGTCATTTCTGTTCTGCAAACGTGAAGGTGCATTTGGAGCGTCTGAGTACCTCAGTGGATGCGGTTTGGTTGTGTAGGGCGATGTCGGTCTAGAATCTTGGCATTGCTTTCCCTGTTTGCATGTCTGTGGACAAATTATTTCTCCCAGTGATTTCATAGTTCTGAGGTAGGTGGTGGTGTGCTATTTTCCAAGTAAAGAAACTGGTTCCAAAATATCAATGTGTAGAAGGAGCTTGTTATTGTTTTTCAGTCGCTCAGTCGTGTCTGACTCTGCGACCCCCTAGACCGCAGCACTCCAGGCTCCTCCATCCTCCTCTATCTCCCAGAGCTTGCTCAAACTCATATCCATTGAGTCGGTGATGCCATCCAGCCATCTCATCCTCTGTCGTCCCCTTATCCTCCCACCTTCAATCTTTCCCAGCATCAGGGTCTTTTCCAGTGATTCAGCTCTTCCCATCAGGTGGCCAAAGTATTGCGGCTTCCACTTCAGAAGAGGCTTAGCAAGGCAGTAGACGGTCCTCAGGGGGCAGGCGTCTTGTCACCACTGCCTGGAGTGACTGGGAGCACATCACATAACTTACAGACACCGATGCTCTTTTCTGGAGGTAAAATCCACAAGTGGGCGGCGCCCTGAGGCCACTTGGAGTTTCCTGCCGAGTGCTGCTCCTCTCAGCCTCGAGACACTCACCCAGGTTTGCTCTGAGTGTCCCCTGGGTTTGTGTCTCCAGGGCTTCTGCTCTAGGGGTGCAGGTCTCAGCTCCACCTCCCTGGATTCCCTCATCTCTGCAGAGTCCCGGGAAGCCCTGCGCCCTGGCACTGGGTCCAAGAAGCATCGTTCCTTCTCAGTGTATTCAGGTTTCTCTTGATGTGAGGATGGGCGCAGTGACTTCTAAGCTCTTTCCATGTTGGGGCTGAAGCCAGAAGTCTGAGTATATCCTTTTAGTCTCGGGGGTCTCCTGTTTTCTTTTGGTTCACTAATTCTGGCTTCAGTTTATCTCTCCTTCTCGCATATTATCCTCTGAGCAGCAAGAAAACCCAGGTGGTAACTTTTACAGAAATCCCTTTGGTTGAATAACCAAGTTTATTAGGTGACATTAGAAAGCCTCTTCTGTGTTTGGTGTAACTGCAGATTATGATCTGCCCTTTCCATTGGAAGCATAGACATAATGCTTCCAATGGGACCATTGGGAGGCGTTTCCGAAGCAGTCTTCTTTAACCCACAGCACTTAAAAAAATTTTTTTTTATTGACGTATAGTTAGTTGATTTACAGTGTTCTGTTGAGGTGTACTGTGCAATAAAGTTGTATCCTTTTTGTATTCTTTTCCAGTAGGGTTTATCACAGGCTAGTGGATACAGCTCCCTGTCTAGCTCAGCAGGACCTTGTTGTCTGTCTGCTCTCTGTATATCAGTTTACATCTGCTGATCTCAAACTCCCAGTCCTTCCCTTTCCCACCCTCTCCCCCTCTGTTCTCTATGTCTGGGAGTCTTTTCTGTTTCATTGGTAGGTCCCTATGTGTCATGTTTTAGATCCCACGTATAAGTGCACATCATTATTTTTTAACGATTAAATGAAGGCTAGAAAATTCACTGCAGTGTGACCAGCCATACTAATGAATCATACTTGTTGGATAGTAAAATTTGGAGCTTACAGATCTGGCTGTATTCTTCATCATTTTTCAGTCCTGAATAAGCAATATGACACAGCAGATCATACTATGTCAGTCTTGAAGATCCCTGGAAAAGGGATAGGCTACCCACTCCAGTATTCTTGGGCTCCCCTTGCAGCTCAGCTGGTAAAGAATCCGCCTGCAATGTGGGAGACCTGGGTTCAGTCCCTGGGTTGGGAAGATCCCCTGGAGAAAAGAAAGGCTACTCACTCCAGTATTCTGGCCTGGAGAATTCCATGGACTGTATTATAGTCCATGGGGTCGCAGAGTCAGACACGACTGAGTGACTTTCACCTTTCGTGTCTCACATGGTAGCCTTGAGTAAACTGGCTGACTCTGGCTACGGGAGAGATGCAGCTGCTCCAGAATTCATGGAATTCAAGCAACAGCAAGCCTCCCTCTTCCCAGCTGGGAGCAGAGTGTGCTGGGGATGGTAACATCTTCTGGAAGGTCAGGGAACCTCACTGATGGCCATCTGTTATTCAAAGATGCCCTGAAAAACATCTTTGGACCCTAAAAGCACCAAGCTCCTCACCCTCACTCTAGCGTTGTGGTCTATAGCTTCCAGGCCACCCTCTGCTTTCCTTCCTGGGGAAGGGGGTGTTTTCCCTCATCAAATTGTTCATGTTTAACAGTAACGTGGAGTTTGTTTCTTGAGGCTTGCGACCACTGCACCTCCATTCCCCACTCTCCTGGTGTGTTTCGGGAATCATCTTCCAACTTATCTACTTGTGCTCAGTAAGCCTTGATTTAGAGTCTCCCTCTAGGGGGCCCCAGACTAAGACATGGGCTTCCCAGGTGGCTCAGAGGTAATGAATCCGCCTGCCAGGAGATGCAGAAGACATTCAGTTCCTAGGTCGAGAAGATCCCCTGGAGGAGGAAATGGCAGCCCACTCCAGTATTCTTGCCTGAAAAATTCCATGGACAGAGGAGCCTGCTGAGCTACAGACCATGGGGTCGCAAAAAGAGTAGGACCCGACTGAGCAGCTGAACACAAGCTAAGACATATTCGGGAGTACCACCTAATAGCCCTAGCCTTCGTTTAGCTTTTATCATCTTATAAAACCACAGGATAGTTAGAGCTAGAAGAATTCTCAGAGGGGATGTAGCTCAGCACACCCATGCTTCATAGCAGGGAGGAAAATCGGTTCACCTCTCAGGACAGGCAGAGAGGCAGGAGTGGAAGATGACTTCAGATAGTGATTGCGAACTTAAGTGTTTTAGACTGATGCTCCGTGTTATGAAAGGAACCACTGCGCCTGAACAATGCAAAATAAGTTGAATTGGCAGCTCTCTTCCACCAGCGCAGATACTGGCAGAGCAAGCTGGAAATCCCGGGGCACAGAGCCAGGGATTTGTAGACCCCATGCCACGTGAGCAAAGTCGGGAGTCTGGATAAAGAGAACAGTTTACTCACCTGTGCACAACTGTACTCGAGGTGTGCGAAGAAGCTGGCATGCACAGCACTGAGGAATCACTACGTGTTTCTTAACCACCATTTGCCACCTGTTCATCTATTACCCAATAAGCTTATGTGAATGGTTTTGACATTTGCAGAGGTTGCATCATATTAGGAAAACCACGATCTCTTCCATTTCTTTTCCCCCAGTAAACCACATGGTTAGTCACGCTCAGTCGTGACTGACTCTTTACAACCCCATGGGCTATAGCACAGCATATCCCTCTGCCCATAGAATTCTCCCGGCAAGAAATCTAGAGTGGGTTGTCATTCCCTTCTCCAGGGGATCGTCCCAACCCAGGGACTGAACCCAGGTCTCCTATGTTGCAGGAAGATTCTTTACTATCTGAGCCACCTGGGAAGCCCAAGAATACTGGGGTGAGTAGCCTATCCCTTCTCCAGGGGAACTTTCCAACCCAGGAATCGAACCAGGGTCTCCTGCGTTGCAGGTGGATAATTTGCTGTCTAAGCGCCACTAGGGAAGCCCCAATAAACCATGCAACTGCGACTGAGCAAACCCTTTCCCACAGCTGTTTCCCTTGAATGAAATCTCAAATCATCGTTCATTTGTATCAGTCTGATCATTCGGTGCTCCTGAAAATGTACAGGTGCCTTTTGAACTGATTGTGTAGAGTCACTCAAGGTACCAAATTATTATTTCTGAAACTTTACAGAATGCTTGTATCACCGACTCCCTTCTCTGGGCCTTATTATTTTAATTAGATATTGTAATCATGCCAGGTGAACTCAGCAGAGTGACAGAGCATATTGGCACCTTGTTTATCTTTACAAAGGGCTTTTCATCATCTACTGTCCTTCTGTGCCCCCTAACTGGGTCTGCCAACTTTCATTTTCTTTTTCTTTTTTTTTGGCCCCTGGACGTGTGGGACCTTAGTTCCCTGCCCAGGGATTGAACCCACAGCCCCTGCACTGGGAGCACAGAGTCTTACCCACTGGACCGCCAGGGAAAGCCTTCGTGTTCTTCCTGGCAGCCCCCCACACCTTCCTTTCCCAAGTCTGCCTTTCGGGGGTCTGCGTCCCACATCTGGACCAGCTTCGCTCATCCCTTCCGGCCTTCACTCTGCCTCCTCTTCTTCAAAACCCTGACATGTGCTCCGTTTCTGCACATGTGGAGCAGCCCCCTAATGTATTGACTCCAGTACATTAATTCCCCAGGAACTTTTTGTGACACTGTGGTATAATGGTGTGTGTGTGTATATAATATAGACATATATAGAGATATGTAGATGTATGTGTATGATTTCCTATAATCTTAAATTTCAAGAATCTGCATCTCTTAAAGTCATTGTCACTATCCCTACCAGAGAAGCTGAAATATTTCAGTGCAGAGACGCAGAAACTGCTGTCCATGATACATACTTTTAGGGAAATAAATGAATTGTTCCATTTTGAAAAAAAGTCATTGAGACCCTCTCTTTTGATATTGGTGGATCTGGCTGGACTTCTAGCTCGGTTAGTGATTTTTTAATTATAGTCAAAGGCCTCATTAGATGGAATGTTACTAATTTGGCAGAAATCTGAGCTGTTTTACTTTTGTGTCTTCTGTGATGAAGAGGTTGACTAAGCAAATCAATAGTGCAAGTGAAACCGAACTCCTTAAGAGATATAACAAATATTTCAGCCAGTGTAGCACATCGGTCACCTTTCTTATCCTGGTGAAATACACAGGCCATGAAATTTACCATCTTAACCATTTTAAGAATACAATTTGGCATATATGCATTAATATACAATATTTGTTTTCCTCCTTCTGATTTTCTTCACTGTATGACAGGCTCTAGGACCATCCACACCTCTGCCAATGACCTTATTTCATTCCTTTTAGTAGCTGAGTGATATTCCATTTTATGTGAGTGCCACCTCCTCTTTATCCATTCATCTGTCACTGACATTCAGGTTGTTTCCATGTCCTGGCGGGAAGCTCAGCTCAGGGCTCTGTAATGACCTGCAGGGGTGGGGTGGGAGGGAGGCTTAAGAGGGAGGGGGTATATGTAAGCGTATACCTGAGTCACTTCATTGTACAGCAGAAATTAACACAGTATTGTAAAGGAAGTATATTCAATTAAAAAATAAAACTGGAAAAGAAATATACGATTCAGTAGCCTTAAGTGCATTTATTGCTGCTTTTGAACTGTGGTGCCGGAGAAGACTCTTGAGAGTGCCTTGGACTGCAAGAAGATCCAACCAGTCCATCCTAAAGGAAATCAGTCCTGAATATTCATTGGAAGGACTGATGCTGAAGCTGAAACTCCAATCCTTTGGCCACATGATGTGAAGAGCCGACTCATTTGAAAAGACCCTGATGCTGGGGAATATTGAGGGCAGGAGGAGAAGGGGATGACAGAGGATGAGATGGTTGGATGGCATCACTGACTCAATGGACATGAATTAGAGCAAGCTCCAAGAGTTGGTGATGGACAGGGAAGCCTGGTGTGCTGCAGTCCCTGGGGTCGTGAAGAGTCAGACACGACTGAGCAACTGAATGAAGTGAAGGGCCTTCACAGTGTTGTGGAAGCATGGCTACCATCTACTTCCAGAACTTTTCCATCACGCCTCATGGAAACCCTGTCCTGGTTGTAAAGAGCCTTTCTTGGAAACCCAAGAGTATTCACTGCAGCATTGCTTGTGATGGCGTGGAGCTGTGGTCTTTACTAAGGAGAGTAAATCAGGAAAACGTGTGCTTGATTGTTAGACACATTCCTTCTCTTGCAGAGACTGTAGACACCACTTGTCCACATTCCTTCTTAATGGCTGGTGCTGGATGAGAACCCAATGTTTTGCTATGCTTACAGATTTTTGCCAAAAGAGTAGTTTAGCCCAGCCAAGGTTTTTGTTTTGATTTCTGCAAAGTCTCCTGTGGGCAGCGCGATGACTCAGAGACTCAGCTGTTTTCACTGTGCTGCTCTGCTTCTGCGCGTTGGGCTTGCAGGCCCCACAGCTGGAACCAGAGGGCTGCATGCAGGCGCCTGCTTCCTTGGAGAGGGGCGTTCCATCTCTGCTCAGAGTCCACAGGCCAGAGTTAGGGTTAGGCCTGCGGTCCCAACTGCCTGCCCACCTGCACTAGAGCTGGGAACTGTATTCTTTTTGTGTGCTCAGAAAGGAAACAAAGCAGACAGTGGGGGCGGGGGGTGAGCAAAGGCTCCCACAACAGAAATCTTGAATCCAGGTTCTCCCGCCATAATAAGGCCACGTTTGGGTCACCTATCGTCACTTATGTTCACTGTCACATGCGTGTGCAGGCTTTCAGAGCCAGCCATGGAATCTGGGGGGGCGGGGCTGCTGTGGGTCCTGGGCAGGTCAAGATCCCAGGCAGGAAGAACCTGTGCCCTTTGTCTTGAGGACTCAGGAGGATTTCAAGAGATAAGAAAAACACTTCAGGTGATTCCCAGGTGGCTCAGACGGTAAAGAACCTGCCTGCAATGCAGGAGACACAGGTTCCATCCCTGTGTCCAGAATATCCCCTGGAGAAGGGAATGGCAACCCATTCCAGTATTCTTGCCTGAGAAATCCCATGGACAGAGGAGCCTAGTGGGCTACAATCCATGGGGTCACAAAGAGTCGGACTCGACTGAGTGGCCAACACCTTGAGTCCTCCGCTTCTTTCACTTCAGGTTATTCCAAGCCATGGGCATCACTGAAGGGAAGGTGGAAGGCGAGGAATTCTCACAGCCTGGCTTGGTAAACCCGGCAGGTCGGTCTAATCCTTGCAAAATGGTTCTGTAGCAAGAAAGCTGATTGGATCTTTGCTTGACTACAGAGCCTGGACTAGATCTCACAGTTGACAGGTTTGCTAGCCACTCATTCTGAGCAGGAAGGAGGATGTTCTATTTGAATTATCTGGAACCAATTTTACCCTCCATTTGTACTTGCAGATTCAGCTTCAATCCTGTTTTCTTACGTCTTAAAGTTCAACAGCAAGCACTCAGGAGGTAGTGGCTGTGCATTTGTGCCTGGGGTTTTCTAAGACTAACCACCCGGTGAATTTCCTCAATACGCTCTTCAGGGATGTTCTTATCTGTGGAGGACGCAGGAAAACCAGAGACACAGTCACGGCCTCAGTGAGCCATGGTGGAGCCACGGACGCTAGAATTATTAATGGGATGGGGCTTGGCGATGCTTGTCATCTTGAGGTGCCCAGGATGTTCTCGGTGTGGCCTGGAGGACTTGTAGCCCTTACTTTGGTGTGGACAGTTATACTGTCTACAACAATATGTTTTTAAAAAAAAGGTTGAATATTCACTGAATACAATATTTTTGAAATAACTTCATCTTTCAAAATAAAATGCATGTTCTTTTTAATTTTTTGAAGTATTGTTGACTTATAATGTTATGTTAATTTCTCCTGTACAGCAGATTGACTCACATATACATTATTTTTCGTATTCTTTTCCACGATGCCTTATGTGTTCAGTGTGTGTGTGCTCAGCCGTGTCCCACTCTTTGCAAATCCATGGGCTGCAGCCTGCCAGGCTCCTCTTGTCCATGGCATTTTTCAGGCAAGAACGCTGGAGTGAGTTGCCATTTCCTATGCCAGTGGGTCTTCCAGACCCAGGGATCAAACCTGAGTCTCTTACATCTCCTGTGTTGGCAAGCAGATTGTTTACCACTAGGCATCACCTGGGAAGCCCCATTATTAAAAATCATTTTTAAGCATTTATTGAAGTAGTTGAGTCACAGTGCCGCATTAATCCCTGCTGTACAGCAAATAACTGTTACATGCATCCTTTTTTGTGACGGTTTATCACAGGATACTGGGTGTTGCTCCTTGTGCTCTGCAGTAGGACCTTGCTGTTTCCAAAACTCATGCTTTTGAAAGGCAAGTAAATGAACAGAATACCAGCCCATCACTGTTGAATTATCCTGTGCTTACTTGGGGTGGAAGTTGGAAGGGGTTCAATGAAAGCACTTTACTTGGATGAGAGCCCTGCATGCTTGTGCCCTCTCCCATGCAGTTGTTAATGACCTGACAGGGTCATCACCCGGCTCTCAAAGAGCAGGCAACTTTTTATTATCGACACCCCCCCAGCTAGTTCTAAAGAAAACAGTAAATCTCGAGCATTTAGGTGATATTCAAGCTCCTTTTTCTCTGTGTATATATAGTCAAGGTCAAAAGCCAAGGGGCCAGATAGACACCATCCCGAGGATGACGCCTGTGAGAGGAGGCCGCGTGAGGGGAGAAGATGGGACGCAGGTGTGTCTGTACAATAGCAAAGCAAGTATGACAAAATGTTAACGTTGGATTAATAGCCCATAGGATGCCTATTAGCACCCGAACACTTCCTTTTGTTTGGAATAATTTATAATTAAGTAGAGAGTTGTAAAATAAAGCCGCAGTGAAATCACAGTCTCAGAGACTATTATGAGGAGTTTTGATTCATTTAAATACAGCTGAGTGAACAAGGTAATGATATGGATTCAGGTGTAGTATGTACTCTTTATTGAGGAATTATATTTTTAAGCGATCACACAGGAAAATGTAAGCTCAAGCAACATTCTGTTCACAATAGTATTACTCAAAAGTCTTTCCACTCAGTACCAAGGAGCGTTGTTCTTAAGTGTAGGGACAGTTCATTAACTTGGTTGCTGGAGGTAATCACACTCCAGCTTCAGACGGACCAGCGGGATGGGACCCGTGTACGGAAAACGAGGATCGCCTAGTCAATGCACTGAGTGGAGATGGAATCCAGCCCTGCCTTATCTACGTGTCTGTGACTACTTCAGATCTTTGGGGAGCATGAAAGTGGTACAGGAATCTAAAGATCGGTGCACTCAAATCAGTCCCCTTTCTGATTTCCTGGCTTCGCCACCTGCTTATCACCTTTCTCCACTATTATACACACAAGGCAAAACCTTCTACGGTCAGTTCCTATCATTTGCAGTGGTGCGTTCTGTAAAGTTTCACACACTGAATTAGCGAACATTCAACCACCGCTCCTGGAAGAAACCCAGCTTTGGTTCCCTGCGAGCCTCTGGTCACCACCTTTTCGTTAACTGATCAACACAGGCCTTCTGTTATGTGTCCCTTGTTTAAGGACACTGTGTGAAACACACGCTGTTGATTTATCAACACTGAACACAAGGCCCAAGCCGCAGAAGTCGTGTTCATCTTACACACGGGGTTACTCCGTGAGGCCCTCCTGTTTAGGGCCATGGATGACACCTCTGCACTGCACTTAAGGGCCCTTTTTCCAGCAGCAGAATCATGAAGGTAACCCCCACAAAATGTGGAAACCACAGCAGGAGATCGCCATGAAAAGGGCCCTGGTTTCCAGTCTGAGCTGTTGACTACCTCCGGGAATGTACATGACACCCGAGGAGCCTCACCCCTTGGTGCAGGTTTGTGAGTGACTTCAGAGGTGATGCAAGAATTGATCTTGGGTTTGCAAGTGGATTTCAGCCAGTCGGTGAATTTGCAGATATGAAATCTGTAAACCATGAAGCACAGGGGTGACTGTCCTTGGCAAGCGCAGCTTCAGCCTGGTGACCTCTGGAAGTAGCCCATGTGTGTGTGTCTGTCTAGATGTAGGTGCAAATGTCGGTGCAGATGGGGATGTAGGTGTAAGTGTGCATATGTCCAACTTGGAAAGCAGGAGCATCTGGTGCACACCAGGAATAATGCAGCTTGCAGCCTTTTGTTCTGTTTAGTAGCGACGATCCTTCTCTGGTCAAAAGACAAAACCGAGTTGTCTCCAAGCCCAGAGACTGGCTCTCAGTCCCTCGCCTATCTGAGACACACTGCTGCTGCGAGGACTTGGGCTCCATGGTGCTGTCCATCTGGAAACCTCCCTCCCTCCCCCCTCCTACAGCTGGCCCCTTCCTCGTCTCAGCATCTCAAATTCAGCCTTACTTCCTCAGTGCCCTTCTCTGGCCAACCTTATTAATCTGGCTAACCCTGCCCGCTAAGCCCCAGCACACCCACTTGCTGCCTCCCTGGTGGCACTTTCCACAATCAGCTTCTCTAGGGTCTGTTTTGCACCCACCCTTTGCCTTGAGCATCCCTGATGCACAATGGTTAGGGAGTGCTTCTTGAATGAGTGATGGGATGAAGGATGCTGAAGATGACCAGGTTGGTCCAAGGTCGCGCAGATGGGTCATCTCCTGGTTCCCAGCTTGAGAGGAAGTTCAGGCATAGCCAACTGTTGCCCTGTGATATTAACTAGGTTTCTGGCTGAGGTGGATGCATGTAAATTACACACAAGAAGGGAAACCCAAGTGATCAGTCGCTATGGTCTTCAGGGTTCTGAAGAGTCTCCATTTCCATGAGGACCTCCAAACCCTGGAAGCCCAGTGAGGGGGGATGAGCAGTCCACACACCTGGGTCATACAGAATAGCCAATCGTGTAACTGCTTTAGAGATTAAGGCCTCAAATTTTAGGTAGCTACGTGGCTGCTTCCACTTTTTATCTAAAAATCTAATCTTTTTAGATTTCTTTTTAAACATGAACCATTTTTAATTTGTTACAGGATCACTGCTGTTTTATGTCTTGGTCTTTTGGCTGTGGACAGAGGTGCCTGGCGGGCTACAGTCCCTGGGGTCACAAAGAGTCAGACACGACTGAGTGACTGAGCACAGCACAGCGCATGTGGATCTTAGCCCCCTGCCCAGCAGGTGAACGTGCACGCCCTGCTGAAAGTCGAGGTCTTAACCGCTGGGCTGCCTGCGAAGCCTCTCTTGTTTTGTTTTGTTTGATAAGAGGCTTTCCTGGCTTGTTCAGGTGATGTGAGTTGGCCAGTAGATCACAGTAACTGAGTCTGGTTTAAGTCTTCCTCGACGTGGTGCCAGTCGCGTGACCGCTTGTCCTCTGTTTCCCTGAAACAAGCGTCTTTCCTGGCAGGGTGACTGGCCCCGCTCTGGAGAGCACGTGGCCTGTGGTTCAGGCCCTGCACCTTTGGGTATGCTGGCCCTCCTGCCTGCAGGCTGCATGCACATCTCTGATCAGTGTCCTTACTTCCAGAAGAGGTGGATTCTCACCTCCATGAGGCCATGGAGGACACACTAGGCCACACTCATCGCACACTCTTCCTGGATGCTACACGTGTTCAGTTTTCTCTTCTGTTTATCGTCTATCAGTGGAGCATCTAAAATTTTCTAGCACAAAGCATGGATTCAATAATGCATGTTGACTGTTTAGAGGTTAAATCACATGAAGTCTGAGGCCTCCTCTCTCTCTCTCTCTGCCTTATATACACACACGGAATATGTGAAGATAACATATAATTAACACCAGTTGTTTTTCAATGCATTTTTTTGTCACCTGCTAATTCAATAAATAATTATTGAACATTTATGATGTGTCAGGCCTTGGAGATAAGCAGTAAAAAAAATAGGGAAAAAAAGCCTCTGTTCTCATTTAGTTTTGTCTATTAGTAGGGAGAGAGAGAATAAAAAATAAGCATGAGATTTTATGCGTCATATCTTGATAAATGCCATGAGGTAGTGCAGGGAAGGGCTGTGGGGTATACGGGGGTGGGTGGAGAGAGCCTCACTGAGAAAATGCTGGTTGAGTGAAGACATGAACGAGGAGAGAGACATGGCCGTCTGAGGGCAGAGCCCTGGACGGGGCAGCAGCAGGTGCCAAGGCCCCGAGGCAGCGCCGTGCCCAGAGTGCCTGAGAGGTGAGGGGCCGGTGCAGGGAGTGAGGAGAGTCATGGGGTAGGCAGGTGACTGGGTGGGCTCTGGACAGTCACTGGGCTCTCTGTAAAGTTGGTGTAGCTTTTCTCTGAACCAGATGCTATGTCGTTGGAGTTACTGAACAGTGGATGACTCAATGTTACTGTTTTAAAAAGTCACCTGGCTACTGTGTTGAGACTTAGGTGTAGAGATTTAAGAGCAGTTGCCTTGTAAGTTGTTAGAAAACTGTTGTAGGCATCCAGGCAAAGCCTTTGGGGGTCACAGTGGTGGGTTGGCAGAAATCAGCAGATTCTGAGGGCACAGCACTTTTTTGGGGGTACAGGGCTGCACCGTAAGGTTTGTGATCTAAGAATCTTAGATCCCCAGGCAGGGATTGAACCCAGGCTCCCAGTGGAAGCACAGAGTCCTAATCACTGGCCCACCAGGGAATTCCTATGAGGGCCCAGTGGTTATAGCACAGAACTTAAAGATTTTCTACCAGAAATGCTGGGGTTGGGGGTGGGGAGAGGAATCAAGGCTGACCTCCAGTGTTTCATGGGAGGAGCAGGTTGGGGGTGGCCGACCAAAAGTCTGGTTGGATTTGAGATGCCTATGAAACATCCAGGCAATGGGATATTCCAAATCCACACTTCCCACCTGCAGACACCAAATTGGAAGCAGTTGCTATGTGGATGCTTCTCGATGCTATGAGGCTGGACCACATCACTGTGGGAGTGAGCCTCAGTCCTGTGCATGCACCCATAGACAGGGAACTCCAGGAGAAGCAGCTGGAACATAAGCCCTGCTGTACCCCTAGTTCTTCATAATTCCCTCAGCACATAGTAGCTGCTCAATAAAGTTTACTGCCCAAGTGGTGATTGACAGGACTTGTCCAATACGACCTGGCCATAATTTAGCCATTGAAATATCCTAATTTCTAGTCCAAGGCTCTCCTGCTGTCCTTTACTCCCCGCTCGAATTTAATTCTCATTATTTTACTCACGATAAGCATGTCAGTGCATTACACTTCTAGTTTCTTTATTAAATTGCAGTTTACCCAAGTTGCTATGTTTAAATAAAATTTTCTTAATCTTATGATGCCTTTAAAACTAGTTAGCTGCATTTTTTTCCTTCTATTTTAAGAACAAATGAAGACATGAAATAATTTTCTCAATGAATCCAATTTTTAAAGGGAGAGTAAGAATTTTTTTTAATTCAATAACAATGCTTTTTACCCGTTCCGTTGAATTACAACAGTATTCAACCCTTTAAAAATCTGATTGTTATAGATTTTTCTCTGTCGTTATAAATGACATGCTATATTAGACACTTAAAAGCCTGAGAAAACATAAAGTTCCATCGTGATTTGTGTCAAATAAGTTTTATAATAAAAAGGAATAATAGGTACAGGGAATGGATTCTTAATATAATGTACGTTTTAAAAAATATAAGTTAAATTAGATTTAGGGTTGCATTAAATCCAACTGAATCTTGCCGTCAGCACTAACGTAGAGGAACAGTTTCCTCTCGAATGTACAGGTGAGTTATTGTACGTACACAGTGTTTGCTGTTGCTGAGTCGCTGAATGATGTCCAGTTCCTTTGCCCCCATAGACTGTAGCCCTCCAGGCTCCTCCGCCCGTGGAATCTCGTAGAGAGTGTCTCCCCACCCAGGGACTGAGCCTGCATCTCCTGCCCTGGCAGGCGGACCCTGCAACGCTGAGCCACCAGGGAAGAAGCCCCATGTTACTAAATCATGAAAGCCCTAGCTCTGGCTCCTTGTCCTGACTCTGACTCTTCTCCCTCTGAGTGAAAACCACCCTTCGCACGTTTTACCCCTCTGTCCCCTAGTGACTCTGGAATTGCCATTGTTTTCTGTTCTCTTTTTCTTTAGGGCAGAGCCTGTAAAGACGGGAGATTTTTTTTTCCTGAAAACGGCCCTGCGGTCCACTTACACATGCCTTGGGGCATGTAGACCCTCCCGAACACCGCTGGTGTGGACGTCAGTTCCCTGACAGCAGCCGCCAGGACGGTGGGTTTTGTTGGGGAAACGTGCCCCCTGGGCCCACACTGGGAGGGAGGAAGTGCCCTGGGACCCCGTGGCTACTTAAACCTTAGCAGAGGACTGTGGTAGAACTCTCTGTGAAGGGTCGGATGTGAAGGGCTGAAGCTCTCTGCCCACGAATGTCTCCCTCTCTGGTCTGATGTTTCTGCATTCGAGATGTTCAGTGAGTTGCCCATACAGAACCTTCCACGATGTGGACCTGCGTGCCCACATCTAATCACTCTGCTTCAGGTGTCTGGCATCCTTTGCAAGTGGTTGTGCTTTGGTGTAATATGCTGTTCAGTCCCAGGTGGTGCTGGTGGTAACGCATCCGCCTGCCATGCAGGAGACGCAAGAGACCCAGCTTCGATCCCTGGGTGGGGATGAGTCCCTGGGGGAAGGAAATGGCGACCCACACCCAGTATTCTTGCCTGGAAACTTCCATGGAGAGAGGAACCTTGTAGGCTACAGTCCATGGGGTCGCAAAGAATTGGACACGACTAAGCACACGCCACACACACACACACACACACACACACACACACACAGAGTGCAGGATCTTTATTTCAAGTCCAGGGTGTCTCAGTTCAGCTCAGTTCAGTCGCTCAGTCATGTCCGACTCTTTGCGACCCCATGGACTGCAGCACGCCAGGCCTCCCTGTCCATCACCAACTCTTGGAGCTTGATTGTACTGCATTACTATACTTTTCAAGGCGTTGCTCTGTAAGATCAAAAGGTTTTATGTTTGTGTCTGTTTGTTTCTATCTGTTATTTATATGAAAAGTGCTATGAACCTATTGCAGTAAAGTGCTGAATGGCTGATGCTGTGCGTTGGGCACCTGAGCTAACTTTGTTGGGATTAACGAACAAAACTAAACTTATGCATGTGCTCTTGGAATGGAACTCAGTCCTAAGTAGGGGATTGCTGTCTTCCTTTGCAATCCATAAAATGACAAACCTGAAGGGAAGGTTTCTAGGGAGGCTGTTGCCTTATAGTGACGTGTCTCCCTCTCGTGACATCACTGATGCTTCTTCTCAAAGAGAAAGTATGTAGACAAATGAAGAGTCAGGGAAAGATGTGGGTAGCCAGTTTCCTGACAGGGGATAGAAGGAGGAGCTCATAAAGTTGCTTCCGGGAAACGAGATTATCCTGGAGACGTCATCCATCACACCGTGTTTATGGGAGATGACTTCTGGGGCATTGCAGACCAGCTGCCCAAATTGAAAAGAACACGTGTCAGGCATTCATGGGGAAATCTGAATGGCAGCCCCTGGCAGAGGTCCTGGTGCATCTCTCAGAGTCTGGATAATTGCAGTCCAGCCCATCACCTGCCCTGGAACGGGGCTGGGAATGATGCAGGGACCCACGTGCCACCAGGGGAGGGCTGGGCAGGTCTGGCGGCCGCCAGAGCCTTTCACATCGCTGACCACACCGAGCCTGGCTTCTACCATGGAGGCAGGAGGGACATCCGAGAGGGTCAGAGGTGCCCGCTGCTCTGTGCCCTCATCTGCATTTTCAGCAGCACCGAACCTCATCAGAGTGTGGCTCTCTCATCTTCATCACACAGTGATGTGACCCCCGCTGGTGCTTCCATCCCAACTGGGGGCTTCAAGGAGTGTTTCCTGATTTCCTCCTGTGGTGATGACTGTCCTGGTCTTCAGTGGCATCCAGTGATTTGTGAGGGTTGTTCTGTGGCCACACAGTAAGCAACTGTTTAAGCAAACAGTGTTTGGATGTGGGAGCAAGCAGCCAAGGACTGCAGTTTAATGGGGCTGCAGCAGATCACTCTTCACTTTTTAAAAAATGGCTAATTTGGGACTTCCCTGGTGGTCCAGTGGATAAGACTCTGTGCTTCCAATTCAAAGGATGCAGGTCTGATCCCTGGTTGGGGAGCTAGGATCCACATGCCACACAATGAGCAATACATAGAGAGATAGAGAAATAGGTAGATAGGTGTAGACGGGCTTTAGGGAAACAGTGGGAAAGGAGAAGCTCCACCCATTTCTGACCTTTCTGCGGGTGATTCTGTGGTCCCTGCATGCTCCCTCCAACAGGGAGAGTCGTAGAGAGTTGATTTTCCTTATTGGCTGATTCCATACTCAGGAAACCACCCGCTTGCTAAAATGGAACTGTCATCCTCACATCAGTGCACCCAGCGCCTTCGCAGCTGTTCACAGATGAGCATGGACCCTCAGAACCCTCAGTTGCTGGAGGCATCATTCCTCACGGAGCTCGGGCAAAGTGATGCTGACTGTGGGTGTCAGCTCGCATGCCGTAAACAAGTGTCCATCTCAGGGTCTTCTCAGTGACATGGTTTCTGCATGTTTGAGCTTTTGGTGGGTGAGTCTGTTGTTTAAAAGGGGGCCCCAGTTGGAACACCAAGGTGCTTTCTTGTGCTCCTTGTGAACCACCTCGTGGAGAAAATAGCTCTGCGTGTCAGTGAGCTTTGTTCAGGGGGAGTGATGGTGCTGCTGGCCATGAGTTCAATGGTGATCGATCTGAAAATATGTTAGATAAGGCTTCTTTCAGCAGAAATACACATAAAACAAGGTTGCATATTGATTGGTCAATGAGAAACGGGACCAGAGTCTCCCAGGTACCTAAGCCTATTTTTTTCTGTAGGAAATGTGGTTCAGTAATTGCTAATTCAGGACTCATGGAAGTTCTACAAAATATAGCAGTTAGAAATATTGAAAACTGGACTGTCCCTCTTTGAGTACTTTAATGCCCGCGTTTCGGTTGGGTGTAAATATTTAATTCCTTTGGTGTGCGTTCACTCGGGTATATGAGTGTTTACGATAACAAATAACTATACTCATTCTCCCAGATTATCTTGGGCTATTTAATCAACATGTTTCTAAAGCTCTTCCATTGCATCAGCATTTTCTTAAGTTCTTTGGAGAATATGAATATGTGAAGTATTCATCACCTTGGCTTAAAAGTGCATTTTAATGAAGCAGGTTGCTGCTCCTGCTTAGTCGCTCAGTCGTGTCTGACTCTGTGTGACCCCACGGACTGCAGCCCCCAGGCTCCTCTGTCCGTGGGATTCTCTAGGTGAGAATACTGGAGTGGGTGGCCATACACCCCTGCAGGGGATCTTCCCGACCCAGAGATCAAACCCATGTCTCCCGCATTGCAGGCAGATTCTTTACTGTCTGAGCCACCAGGGAAGCCCAAGAATACTGGAGTGGGGAGCCCATCCCTTCTCCAGGGGATCTTCCCTGCCCAGGAATCAAACCCTGGTCTCCTGGATTGCAGGCGGAATTCTTTACCAGCTGAGCCACCAGGGAAGCACACGCACACGCGTGCACACACACACACACACACACGCACACACGTCTAAGGAATACGCTCCTTTAAAGATTGGCTTGTAATCGCTCTACAGTGTTGCCTTAGTTTCTGTTGTCCTGCAAAGTGAATCAGCCGTTTGTTGTTTAGTCCCTCCACTGTGTCTGACTCTTTGTGATCCCATGGGCTGTAGCCCACACAGCTCCTCTGTCCATGGGATTTCCCAGGCAAGAATACTGGACTGGGTTGCCATTTCCTTCTCTAGGGGGAGTCTTCCCGACCCAGGGATGGAGCCCATGTCTCCTGCATTGGCAGGTGCAGTCTTTGCCTCTGAGCCACCAGGGAAGGCCTGAGCCAGCTATGCATATGCCTAGAACCTCTCCTTTTCAGATTTCTTTCCCATTAGAGCACCACAGAGCATCAGGTAGTTCCCTGTGCTAAGCAGAAGGGTCTCATTCGGTTGTTCAGTTCAGTTCAGTGGCTCAGTTGTGTCCGATTCTTTGTGAGCCTGTGGACTGCAGCACGCCAGGCTTCCCTGTCCTTCACCAGCTCCCGGAGCTTGCTCAAACTCATGCCCATTGACTCAGTGATGCCATCCAACCATATCATCCTCTGTCACCCCTTTCTCCTCCTCCCTTCAATCTTTCCCAGCATCAGGGTCTTTTCTAAGGATCAGTTCTTTGCATCAGGTAGCCAAAATATTGGAGCTTCAACTTCAGCATCAGTCCTTCCAATGAACATTCAGGACTGATTTCCTTTAGCATGACTGTGCTCAATCATGTCCAACTCTTTGCAACCCCATGGACTAGCCCGCTAGGCTCCTCTGTCCATGGGATTTACCCAGACAAGAATACTGGAGTGGTTGCTGTTTCCTTCTCCAGGGGATCTTCGTGACCCCCCCGTCTCCTGTGTTGCAGGCAGATTCTTTACCAGCTTAACCCCTGGTATCAGTAGTGCATATATATAGACCAATCTCCCGATTCATCCACCCCAGCTTTCCCCAGAGAACTTTTGTTCTCTGTGTCTCTATTTCTGCTTTGCAAACAAGATCATCTGTACCAGTTTTCTAGATTACAAGTCCAGTGCACTATCCATTTCCCCACAGAGCCACCTGGAATTTTATACTGAAACAGAGCTAAGAAGGGCCACAGAGATTCACTGTCCTCTTCCTGACTTGAAGACCAGTGTGGTCAAGCAGGGGCTGCTGGAAGGATGAACAGGCTGAGGGTGGCCGGGATGTGGGCAGATGCTTGAGAAGATGGTTTATTTCAGGAAAAATGCATGACAGCAGGTGCGTCAGAAACTCTACAGAAAGGAAACCAAGAACTTGCACCGTAAGGAATATTTTAAGAGTGATACAATGTGATTCAAAGTTGATGGGAAAAGACTGCTGAGTTATTGCCATTTCATAACATCTTATTGTGATTAAAAGCTTTGCATAAGACAATATCTGACATTTTCAGGGCTAAAGTTAAGTTGAAATGCCTTTGTATTAAAACGGCTATGGACATTGAGTAGGAGCTTGTTTTTAAAATAAAACTGTGTTCCCTGCCCCCAGCACATACACACAGGAGGGGCAAGGCAGGCCGGAGACCCTTCTCCATCTAGTTCGGAGATGTATAAATACTGCACACTTGCAAGGAAGGAGCAAGCTATTTTCTACTTCTTTGAACTCTAAAATTTAATTTCCTGTTACCTTCCTGAGTTTGCCAAGTTTTTTAGACTTGGAGGTGAGGCCGGCCTCCCAGTCTTCTGGTTCCCGGTGGAGCGTTTTCCATGCTTGACACCAATATTTTGCTGTGGTCCAAGAGCTCTGGGCCTCCACCTTCTTTTCCTGCCTTAATATCTTTAATCCAATTAGAGTCGAGCCTTGCTCCCACCTGAGTTCTCTTTTCTTTCCACAGTGACTTTGCATAATGCATTTTTTGGTCCTTTATAGATTGATTTTACAGTTTAACTCTCAGAGGATATTCTTTATAATAATTGTGTTTGTCAGCTCAGGCTGCCAGAACAAAATACCATACACTGGGGTGGCTTCCGCTGGAGAAAAATAAGCTTCTCACAGTCCCAGAGGCTTGAAGCCCAGGATCGAGGGGCCAGCTGATTCATTTTCCTGATGTGAGTTCTCTTCCTGGCATTCAGATGGTTGCCTTTTGCTCTGTCCTCACAGGGCAGGGAAGGGGAGGAGGGAGACTTTCTGGTATCTCTTCTTATAAGGGCACTAATCCCATCATAAAGGATTTTTCCTTTTTAACTCAGCTAGCTTTCTTTGCAAGGAGATCAAACCAGTCCATCCTAAAGGGAATTAATCCTGAATATTCTTTGGGGGACTGATGCTGAAGCGCCATACTTTGGCCAGCTGATGCAAAGAGCAGACTCATTGGAAAAGACCCTGATGTTGGGAAAGATTGAGGGCAGGAGGAGAAGGGGGCAACAGAGGATGAGATGGTCGGATGGCATCACTGACTCAATGGACATGAATTTGAGCAAACTCCAGCAGATAGTGAAGGACAGGGAAGCCTGGCATGCAGCGGTCCATGGGATCGCAAAGAGTTGGAGACAACTTAGCGACTAAACAACAACCTTCATTACATTCCTGTTTTCAGATACCATTGTGCCGGGGTTTAGGGCTTCAGAAATGATGGGGGTGTGGGGAATGCTCGTCCATGGCATCAAGTAACTTGCAGGTACCAGACATCAGCTACAATATGCAGAAGTGGAAAGCACTCACGTAGGGACAGTAATTACTAGCAGAAAGTCTTACTTAAAATCTATGCTATTTTTCTAAATTACATGTTGATACTTTCTAGAGACAGACTTCCCACTAGTGTCAGCGATTAATCATAATTGAAACAATATGCCAAGCAATTGCCTGGCACTCTCCAGGTATAATAAAGCACGCATCTGCCGGGTGGAAGTTACAGGCTGATGGACCTGGCCCGCCACCCCAGTGTCTCCAGGCAGAGTTTCTCTCTCAGCGTTTTTGCAGGCATATTTGTCTCCAGATTCAGAGTCAGTAGGGATTACAGATGTCTGAGCTTGGGAACTTGAAAATTCATTCCAGTGCCTGCTTGAATATTCCCCACTGTTGTCCCTGTTCTCCTGTTCATACCTGATGATAACTTCCACCATCAATTATAAGGTACTCATCATGACAGCTGCCATCCTTTGGGAGAAAAAAATTTGCCAGAGGACACAGATTTCTTCATTTATCTTTCTTGTGTTTTCATAATAGAGCATCAAGCTCAAAAGCACCTCTCCAGCTTTAGTGACTTGACTTCAATGCTATTGGAGTCCGTGTTTTAAGCCAAATTGCCCGCTGGAGTCTCTAAAGAGAAATCTCATAACTATGGAATCTGTGGGGTTTCAGTTCCTGGGTACCACTTCGTCATCTTTCAGGAAGAGTTTGAACAACTAGAAAAAATTCAAATCCTGTAGACGTCATCGTGCAAGAATATGTCCGAATTCCCTGTGACTGTGTGTTTGAAGGAAGAGAATAGTCCTGTTAGTTAGGGTGGAGTGGTTGCCTAGGGCAGTTGGGAATCTGTCCAGAGCTTTATGGGAATTTCCTGCTTTTGCAATTTTTTACCTAAGCTTGGAAGATAGCATAAAGGAATCAGCCTGTTGAACAAAGCAGGCAGTTGCCTGCTCATATCAGATTTACACCGTTTCTTGAGACTGAGTTGCATTTGGACCTGAATGCAATAAGCCCCCATAATCCTTCCTCGAACTAAGGACTCTCTACAGCAGCTGTTGTGAACACCTGGGTTCAAGACACCCACCAGGTCAGCTGAACAGAGGCTCAGCCTCAGTCACATACCTGCTTTCAGGCAGAATGGAGGACCCAAGGGGGACCCATTCCCCGCCTCCCCTGCTTGGGTGGGAAATCGAAAGTGTTCTTTGCTCAGCCGTGTCCGACTCTTTGCGACCCAATGGACTGTAGCCCACCAGGCTCCTCTGTCCATGGGGTTCTCTAGAGGAGAATACTGGAGTAGGCAGCCATTCCCTTCTCCAGGGGACCTTCCTGACTCAGGGATCGAACCGCGGTCCTCTACTCTGCAGGCAGATTCTTTGCCGTCTGAGCCACCAGGGAAGCATGCATAGCACGTTCAGAGCAAGGAGGAGGGACTGCCCGCAGTGGTGTGAGGGCCACGTGCTAACCAGGAGAGCAGCAAACTTATCTCTATGGTGTCTTATCCAAGACCCAGCTCCTCCCCCGTCTTTACCCCGGGCTCGGGTAGGTGTGAGCGTGTCTGTCTGAAGTTGTGCTTGTGTGTTTGTGCTCAGTCATGTCTGACTCTTTTGTGACCCCACGGACGGTAGCCCCCAGGCTCCACGGTTCATGGGATGTCCCGGGCAAGAATACTCAAGCAGGTTGCCATTTCTTCCTCCAGGGGATCTTCCTGCCCCAGGGGTGGAACCCGCGTCTCCCGCATCTCCTGCGTTGGCAGGCGGATTCTTCACCGCTGAGCCACCTGGCAAGGCTGTTAGTCTGAAGTTACTGACCACAGTATTTGCAGGTTCTCTAACATGCGGGTTATCTCAGAGTTTTAGGAGTTTATTTAGCCAGGAAAAGAATACTGTAGAAACTCACTCCACAAAGGGATCATATACTTTGAAATTAAAAAGTCAGTGGTTTCTGCCTGGACCCACAGTCGTTGCTTGCAGGCTCCGATTTCTAGAGGGCAGGCAACAGGGTGAGCTTGGCCTTCCTTCTGTTGCTGAGCCTCCCCCATGACACCCCCGCCCCCGGCCCTCCGGTCCTCCCTGGTGGGAGCTCTTCTCTGCGCCACTCTGATGCCCCTGGCACCTCTCACCCATCCTTCCTCCTCTTGTGAGAGACCGCTTTTGCTCCCCTGTCAGCTCACCTAGGCTCCGTCTCATCACTGTCGGGAAGAGGTTTTGGAAGCAGGCATCTGCTCTGCTTCATGTGATACTGAGGTCAAAGTTTCATTGATCTGGGTTTCTGCATCTTTGTCTCTGTATTGGTGTGAGTGGAGATAGGAATGAGTTAAAATTTTTTTCCCTTGAGACTCCTGTGAGAGGAAAAAGAGAGTGCATCAACGCCAACCAGAGCAAATATAGTTTTGCTCCACGTGGTCCCCACCCCAGGTGGAAATATGGTGCAGAGGTCTGCTCCTTTGGAAGCAGGGTCATCTTTTCATACATCAGAAATAACATGTTGAGAGCATAAATCTCATGTTAGGACTCCTACCAGAAAGCACACAAGAACACAAGGAAATTTTGGAAGAGAATAGAGGTATTTAGTACGTTGATTATCGTGATCATACCATGGATATATGCATATGTCCAGAGTCATCAAGTTGTGTACATTAAATGTGTGCCATTTTTGTATATCGATTACACCTCAATAAAGTTTGAAAAAGAAATGATCATTCTCCTGAGGTAAATGGGAACAGAAACCACATAGAGTCAGCAGTGGCAGAGCGGGACACAGACTCTCTTCGTTCACTCCGACGCAACAGCAAGGTGACAGGAAAGATCACTGCTCAGGAGCAGAACTCGATTCGGAAGAACAGCCAAGGCCAGGGGTGCAGCTGAAGTTACCCAGCACATCAGGTCTCCCGCTCAGATGCAGGGCAACCCTGGGCTTCCTGGTGCGTGGGGAGGGTGGGGCTAAGGACCAGTGAGGCAGCGGGGAAGCCCACCTTCAGGGTCTCTGGCTGAGGACCCTGTCTTCTGGGATGACCCCCACTGGCAAGCAGGGCAAGGAGGCTGAGACAGGCCCATTTGTGGAGACCTGGGAGTCCCATGGTTTGCTCCTATGTTTCAAATTTTTGCTCAGATATTTCCTTCTTAAGGAGGCCTTCCCTGCCCCCTAGTTCCCACTGCACTCTCCCCTCGTGACATCCCTCACCTGTACCCACTAGGCTTCCCAGTGTGGCATCTCTGTCCCTAAAGAGAAGTGTACAGGAAACGTGTTCCCTCAGCTCACCGTGCAGGTCCCCAGTGAGCCCCACGCAATGGGGACTTTGTGGCCTTGTCCAGGAGAACAGATGTCAGCAAACACAGCCTCCCACCTCTTCTGTGGGGCAGCTTCCGGGTCTCACAGCCACCCGTGTGCTCACATCGTCTCCCCGCCTCTTCTGTGGAGCAGCTTCCGGGGCTCACAGCCGCCCGTGTGCTCACATCTTCTCTGTGCTTACTTTTGTGCTGCCCTCAGCTGCCACAGAGACCGTCCGAGGACCTGCAAAGCCTAAAATATTTAATACTGGCCCTTTAGGGGAAAAGTGTGCTGACCTTGGGCTAGAAAGTGTTAGTTGCTCGGTCATGTCTGACTCTTTGTGACCCCATGAACTGTGTAGCCTGCCAGGGTCCTCTGTCCATGGATTTCTCAAGGCAAGAATACTGGGGTGCGTAGCCAGTACCTTCTCCAGGGGATCTTCCTGACCTAGGGATTGAACCCAGGTGTCCCATATTGCAGGCAGATTCTTTACCATCTGAACCACCAGGGAAGCCTTGGAATAGGAAGCACCTGGCAGATAGTATGTGCTCAATAAAAAGTCACTCGTCTCTTCAACAGTGTGTCTAGCACAAAACTGGTGCTCAAAATGCTAATTTTTGCAGTTTAGTTCAGCTGCTCAGTCGTGTCCGACTCTTTGTGACCCCATGGACTGCAGCACGCCAGGCTTCCCTGCCTATCATCAACTCCCAGAGCTTGCTCAAACTCATGTCTATTGAGTCAGTGGAGCCATCCAACCATCTCATCCTGTGTCATCCCCTTCTCCTCCTGCCCTCAATCTTTCCCAGCATCAGGGTCTTTTCCAGTGAGTCAGTTCTTCGCATCAGGTGGCCAAAGTATTGCAGTTTCAGCTTCAGCATCAGTCCTTCCAATGAATATTCAGGACTGATTTCCTTTAGGATTGACTGGTGTAACCTCCTTGCAGTCCAAGGGACTCTCAAGAGTCTTCCTCAATACCACAGTTCAAAAGTATCAGTTCTTCAGTGCTCAGCTTTCTTGATAGTCCAACTCTCACATCCATACATACTGGAAAAACCATAGCTTTGACTAGATGGACCTTTGTTTGCAGAGTTTTGCTTTTGGGGGGTGATTAATAGTGAGTGTGGCCAGATCGGACCATCAAATCCCTGGTAATTTATAGACTGAAACATTCTTCCACATGGACTGTGAGAGATTTGCTAAGATTGTGAGTAGAAAAGAGTACTGGTTTTCTTATCACGTTTCTTACAGAGGAAAGGGAGTGATTGGGAAGAGGGAGGTTTCATTACCTCCTTTGTTGCCCTTGTCATTTTTGTGTTTGTTTTCAAGCTTCAGTTAATAACAGTCAAAGGCTAGGACACAGAATCAACCTAGCAGTCCATCATCAGATGAATGGGTAAAGAAGCTGTGGTCCATATATACAGTGGAATGTTAGCCATAAAAAGGAATGCATGTGGGTCGGTGCTAATGAAGTGGATGAGCCTAGAGGCATTTATTATACAGAGTGAAGTCAGAAAGAGAAAACAAATATCGTATTTTAATGCAACATAAGGAATCTAGAAGGAAGGTCCTGACGGACCTGTGTGCAGGCAGCGATGGAGACGCAGACACGAAGAACAGATGTGTGGACACGGGGGCAGTGGAGGCGGGGGGTGGCGAATGGAGAGGGGAGCGTGGAACATACACATCACCATATGTGAAACAGACCGTCAGTGGGAAGCTGCTGTGTGATTCGGGGAGCTCAAGCTGGGGCTCTGTGACAGCCTAGAGGTGTGGGATGGGGTGGGAGGGGAGGGAGGCTCCGCAGGGAGGAGGCACATGTGGACCCGTGGCTGATTCATGTTGGTGTGTGGCAGGAGCCAGCACAGGCTGGTAAAGCAATTATCCTTCCTAAAAATAAGTGCATTTAAGTAAAAGAAAATAATTTTCCCATTCAGGAAACAGAGTTCTTGTAGTGCTCTGTGGAAAATAAATGTCCATGCATGGGAGTTCAGGCTTCTGGCCCCCATAAAGGGTGGGGTCTGGATGACCTTTGGTGGCAATTTAGAAGGAGTTGTGTCTGGAATTCGCTCATCATCATTACCCTGAGATCGATTTTTACATTGTGCATTAATGTATTCATGAGAGAACATCTGCTTTTTCTGCCAAGAGCAAAATTGTGAAGTTGGAGAACTTTATCAACAGACTACCTGGCTTTTCTTCTCTTCCTGGGCTTTAAAGGTAGGGTTCTGAGCCTTTGTTGAGACACGGACCCTTTGGCCATCTGGTGAAGTCTATAGACCCTTCTCAGGATGAACTGTAAACAAGAAGAAGAAAAGAAAGCCATGGGATTACAAAGAAAATGAATGCTCTGTTGAAATCGCAGTCATCAAAACTTAAAGAAATTTTGATACAGGAACATGATTTTCAAATTAAAAAGTTGCAGGTAAGAATTCCTTGCTAAGGGTAAGTAATATTTTGAGATCTTTGCCACAACCATAATATGATATTAAAACATCACTGGTTTCTAATGGTAATGAGGTCGGAGGTTTGGCTGGTGCAGCTTCAGATGTTGCCTACATTCGTAACAAGGAGACGCTGGATGTCCGCTAGTGAGGGAGATAACAGGCGCGTTAACCTCCATATTCTTTCATGTGCCCCTCTTTCGACCCCAGTGATATTTTCTGGGGACTCTTCAGTCTTGGAAAGTACCCTTCAGTTTAACCTTAGGGTGAATTTAAGCTCATGCATTGTATCACCCAAAGAGAGGTCTCTTTTAGTCATTTATTTGCGAACCAGCTCTATGTATGCACATATCCCCTCCTACGCCGCCACCCCACCCCTCTGGCTCATCACACCAAACTGAGCTCCCTGTGCTGTCGGCAGCTGCCCACTGGCTGCCTGGTGTTCATATGGTGGTGTGCACGATAATGCTACCCTCTCAGTTCAGCCCATCCTTCCTTCCCCCTGTGTCAGCAGGTCTGCCCTCTATGTCTTCGTCTCTCTTCCTGACCTGACCTTAGCACATGCACACGCCTGTGGCCGTCCGTGTGCAGGTGTGTATACGTGCTGTCGCTTCACTCATGTCTGATGCTTTGTGGCCCGTTAGTTCCATCCATGTCACTACAAGTGACCCAGTTGTAGTATTCCATCATGTATGTGTACCATATCCTCTTTACCCATTCCTCTGCTGATGGACATTTAGGGTACTTCCATGTCTTGGCTATTATACATAGTGCTGCAGTGAATGGTGGGGTAGGAGTGTCTTTTGGATTATGGTTTTCTCGGGGTATATTCCCGGGAGAGCTCCCTTTAGGCTGCATCTCTCAGTCACGAAGGAAGGCTTAATTTCTTTTCAATGGCACCTCCATGGCAGCCCCTGGGGTCTTGGTGCCGGTGCCCTGGGGACTCTGTTTGCGTCTGCAATTCGCCTGAGCTTGAATTAGTCAGTTTGCCCATAGCTGGTGCACATGCTGAAAGCCGGTGAGACGGACACAGAACTGTGCAGTTTGCAATGAACCTGTCAGGCAGTGTGGACGAGGGTTGGCCCCTGCAAAATCCTGTCGCGTTATGGGAATTCGTCTTCTGCCTTGCCTCACCGTCTCCTTTTAGGGACACTTATTCCTAAGAAGCTGTTCTAATGGAGTATTGGATTATTAGTGTTGATAAAATAATAATGATCTTTTGTGGTTACCAAGCATCCCTGTCCCCTGACTTTGTTTGCACAGGAAAATTAACGGAACAAATTGCCATTGAGTGCTTTTCCACCTCTGCAGGAAAAATCAGCAGGAGAGAGCGCACAAGCTCAGAATTATCAATGAGCAGATGCTAACAGGTTACGAAACAATTCAAATCGCCAGATCCTGGAATGAATGAGCTACCGTCACTGCTCTGTCAATGTTAGACATCGTTCATGGAACTCAGTAAGGGACGTTAAGGAAAATAGAATGAAATGTCAGTGACATTCTCCTCTCCAGACTGAGCCATTTCTAGGAAAGCAGGATCACTAAGGAATTTATAAACCTTGCCTTTCACTTGCCCAGTGGTCACGGTCCTCCCTTTTCTTTGCCGCCAGCAGATAGCCACCTTTCTTTCCTCCCAAGAAACAAGATTGTAGGCACGTAAGCCTGTGCAGGTCCATGATTTCAAGAGGCAGGGCCAAGAGCAGCCCCACAGACCGTCAGCCCTTAAAGGGACCTCTGTGTATGACACACTTATGGAACGCAGCATGGGTATCCTTCTACGTCTCACATTTATGACTCTAATACAGTCTTGGAAAATAACAAAGTTAGAACATTGGGTCCCGTGATTATCTGGTGAGAACAAGAGAAACCCTGGGAATTACTCTGTGCCAGAGCCTCCCGATGAGGGTGAAAGAAGAGAGTGAAAAAGCTGGCTTAAAACTCAGCCTTCCAAAAACAGATCATGGCATCCGGTCCCATCACCTCATGGCAAATAGATAGGGATAAAGTGGAAACAGTGACAGATTTTATTTCCTCAGGCTCCAAAACCACTGCTGATGGTGACTGCAACCATGAAATTAAAGGACGCTTGCTCCTTGGAAGGAAAGCAATGAAAACAGCTAGCTCAGCAGTTCAGTTGCTCAGTCGCATCCTACTCTTTGCGACCTCATGAACCGCAGTGTTGGAGAAGACAAACCTAGACACTATATTAAAAAGCAGGGACACCACTTTGCCAACAAAGGTCCATATAGTCAAAGTGATGATTTTTCCAGTAGTCATATATGGATGTGAGAGTTGGACCATAAAGAAGGCTGAGCACCAAAGAATTGACGCTTTCAAACACTGGTCCTGGAGAAGACTCTGGAGAGTCCTTTGAACAGCAAGGAGATCAAACCAGTCCATCCTAAAGGAAATCAAGCCTAAATGTTCATTGGAAGGACTGATGCTGAAGCTGAAGCTCCAGTACTTTGGCCATCTGATGCAAAGAGTTGATTCATTGGAAAAGACCCTGATGCTGTGCAAGACTGAAGGCAGGAGAAGAAGGGGATGACAGAGGATGAGATGGTTGGATGGCATCACTGACTCAGTGGACCTGAGTTTGAGCAAGCTCCAGGAGTTGGTGATGGACAGGGAAGCCTGGCGTGCTGCAGTCCATGGGGTCGCAAAGAGTCTGACATGACTGAGCAACTGAGCTGAACTGATTGACCTGCAAGCCAGATCTACAGAAAGAACTCTATTGTTCTGTTGAGGGCTGTATCAAAATATGTCTGAGCAAGAGTTGAAAAGGATTAATTATGTTCAATACAGGATACAGGATGCTTGGAGCTGGTGCACGGGATGATCCAGAGAGATGATATAGGGTGGGAGATGGGAGGGGGCTTTGGCATGGGGAGATCATGTACACCTGTGTCTGATTCATGTCAATGTATGGCAAAAGCAATACAGTATTGTAACATAGAATAAAGTAAAAGAGAAAAGAAAAGGATTAATTAAGAAAGTCTAAACTCCATCCCATCAAAGTATCAGAAAGGCAATGAGGAATATGGAAAAGAGATAGTATTTGGAGAGATCATGGAAGGGAGTGGAATTCTTTGTGACTGTTGAAGGCCAGTCTTCAGGAACAGGGAGCCAAAATCTTGAGCAGGAGGAATAAGAAGGAATGGACACCTGGAGATGCCATGGTGAGCATGCAGAATGAGGAAGAATAAAAGTCCACCACAAAAGACAGACTACCTACAAGGGGAAGATGAGCAAGCAGGGAGCTGGTCTCTCAGCAGCATAATCAGCAGACAGAGAAAGTTTCTCAACTGATAACATTTTATGTAGTGAATTATTTTTCCAGAATGAGGACAAAATAAAATCACTTAGTACCAACCAACCAAAAAAGAAAAAAGTTTACAGAAACTAAGAAATCCAGAAAGCACAGGTTTGTCCAGGACAAGATAAGGAAATTTGCTCCAGGATGTGAATCAACAGAGTGCCTCTTTTATCGAGAGCCTTGCTGGAAACACACGCTGGCTGCGGTACGTGGAGCCCTTAATGATGTGGCTGATTCACATTCTGGGTGAAGCTCCTCATCAGGTTATGAGCGGGCTAAGAGCTTGCAGGCCAGCTTGCTACACACTGCACGATGGTGTCCAAAGGGTATACTCTAGGAGGAAAGAGAGCCGTCCAGGGAAAGGTTCAACATGTGAGAATAATGACAAGGAAAGGAAAAGGCAGCAACCAGACCAAAAAGCGTAGTAAGAGTTGAAAGCAAATGATCTTTGAAGTCAGGAACTTAACTAGTACAATGGCCAGGAATGGGCAGTCAGGCGCAAAACAGTGTAATTGGCTTAATTTGTAAGTATGTTGATTGCCTTTTAAAGTTTTTCAAAGTCAAAATGCATGTTAAAATTAGAACTTCCAAAAGATAAAGAAAATAACAGCCAAAGAAGTAGAGGAGAAAACAAAGACAAACAACGAAAACGGGCCTCACCTGCTCCCAGGGGAGAAAAGCAGGAGACAATGAGGAAAGTAAGACACACAGAAACGGAAAAACTGGCAAAAAGAAACGCATTCACACGTTTCAGCGATCTCAATATGGATGCAATCTATCTAGCTAAAAGTCATAAAATACAAGAATGCAGAAAATCTGTGAAGTCAAAGTATGGATAAAGGATGCTGCTACTGCTGCTAAGTAGCTTCAGTCGTGTCCGACTCTGTGCAACCCCAGAGATGGCAGCCCATCAGGCTCCCCCCGTCCCTAGGATTCTCCAGGCAAGAACACTGGAATGGGTTGCCATTTAAACAACAGTGATTTATTTTCATTTAGGAAAAGCTAATATAATAATATATACAAGTGGACAAATTCCATTTATATTAGAAAAACAGAGTCTAGGGGAAAACATTTAAAAAATGAAGATATTAATTGTATGTTGATAGTTGGCTTGTCTAAGAAGATTAAGCAGTTTTGTTCGTTTGTTTTTTAGATTTTTGGATTGGAGGCTAATTGCTCTACAATGTGCTGGTTTCTGCCGTACAACAGTAGGAATGAGTCATAATTATATGCAAGTAAGTGAGTGAAGTTGCTCAGTTGTGTCCGACCCCCATGGACTGTAGCCAACCGGGCTCCTCCATCTATGGGATTTTCCAGGCAAGAGTACTAGAATGAGTTGCCATTTGTATATATATATGTCCCCTTGCTTGTAAACCTCCCTCCCCCTCCCATCCCATCCCACCAGGTCTTCACAAGACAGCACCTGGGCTCCTGGGCTCAGCTCCCCGTGTCGTACAGCAGCTTCCTACTAGTATCTATTTTACAGATTAGGTCGAGTATATATGTCAATTGAGAAAGTAGATTAAGCAGTTTAAAATGTGTATCCACCCAATTCTATAACCTCAAAATATGTAAAACATAAATATATACAGGTATAAAGCTCCAAAAATTAATGGCATAAATAAATGAGATGCATCAGGAGTTTGGGGTTAACATACACACGGTGTGCTCAGTTACTCAGTCATGTCTGACTCTTTGTGGCCCCTTGGGCTTTAGCCCGCCAGTCTCCTTCACGGACTTTTCCAGGCAAGAATACTGGAGTGGTTGTCATTTTTTTCTCCAGGGGCTCTTGCTGACCCAGGGACTGAACCCGAGTCTCTTGCATCTCCTGCACTGGCAAGAGGATTCTTCACCACTGAGTCACGCGGGAAGCCCCCAGACACACGCTGCTGCTGCTGCTGCTGAGTCGCTTCAGCCGTGTCCGACTCTGTGCGACCCCATAGACTGGACTACGCAGCCCACCAGGCTCCTCGTCCCTGGGATTCTCCAGGCAGGAACACTGGAGTGGGTTGCCATTTCCTTCTCCAATGCATGAAAGTGAAAAGTCAAAGTGAAGTCGCTCAGTCGTGTCCGACTCTTAGTGACCCCATGGACTGCAGCCTACCAAGTTCCTCCGTCCATGGGATTTTCCAGGCTACCATATATAAAACAGATAACCAACATGGACCAATTGTAGAGCACGAGGAAACTATGCTCGATACCTTGTAGGAACCTGTAATGGAAAAGAATCTGAATGACTTTGCTGTACAGTTGAAACTAAAAACATTGTATATCAACCATACCTCAATTAAGAGCGCAGTTATTTTACAAATTAATGACAAACCCTTCATAAGACCAGGGTAGCCCAATGACTGCTGATGAACCAAGGACACCAGCCTCGTGTGTTCGGGTGTCAGCCATGTATCCAAAGTCGTCTTGGGAAAGGACACATAAGACGACAGAAACAGTGGAGAAAAATGAGGTAGCTTCTCTTTCTCCTTCAGATTAAAAAAAAAAAAGGGTACAGAGTTTCAGGTGCAGAAAGGAAAGCTTATTCCTGTCATCCCAGGGCTTTGTTCTGAGCGGTTGTCTCATGTGCATGCATGGGAGATGCTGCAGGGAGATTTCAAGCCTTTAAACTTCCAACCTGCACCGCTGTGCTCCTATCTGAATTTCTGGGTGCTATTCCAGACCGACTTTCAGCAACTACTGGGAATGGCTATGTGTCAAGAAATTACTAGCCATCAGCAGACTGGCATGAATGCGTGAACGTGTTACGGGAGGCACCCCACCGTATGCAGCTTCAGCCGTCAGGATGGAAGGACGGAACAGCAAGCATCTTGAGTAGAGTCAGTTCCTAAAGCAGGAGGCTACTCGTGGCTACTGGGGGTCCTTCATGTTTCATCAGTAATTTATGGAGGCGTTTCTCCCTCTCTTAGATTCTGTCTTAGTCAACTGCTTTGGCAACACTTGACTATTTAGTAATATTTATTATGATCATGTGGGGTTCCCATGTGGCCCAGTGGTAAAGAATCTGCCTACCAGTGCAGGAGACTCGGGTTCAATCCCTGGCTCAGGAAGATCTCCTGGAGAAGGAAATGGCAACCCACTGCAGTATTCTTGCCTAGGAAATCTCATGGACAGAGGAGCCTGGTGGGCTGCAGTCCATGGGGTCACAAAGAGTCGGACACAGCTGAGTGACTAAAACAGCAAGAGCACTCTAACTACGTACCAGATGTCTGAAGTCAAGAGTGAGCACCGTCGTCCCTGTGGCCAACACGTGTTTACCCCTGGCTATGAACTACACCGACTCTGCCTCTCTGGCTCACTCAGGCAGAGCCCAGTGTCTTCAGTCCTCACCCACATTCTTTCTGTTTCTTCAAATGTTACGCAATTTTGCAAGTCAAAGTCAAATTCTACCTCTTCCAAGCAGTCCTCCGGATCAAACAGGTTTCGCCCTTTGCTGAACTGCAAAGCCATCCCCGGTCCTCAGCATGTGTATGCACACTGCGCGGTCGCCCCTCCTCTTTTCCGAAGCTTTAGTCATGGGTCCAAGTTCCAGGAAAGGATCATGTTTCACATTTCCATGACATCAGACGCAGGGAGAGATGCTGAGGGATGGATTCACTGTTATATTGATGGAGACACCAGAATGAAGGAGTTCATTTCTCTTGGGTTCTTGTAGCTTGGAAATGCAATGATTTTATGACAAAAGGTCTGAATTTCAAAAAAGGTGAATTTTGAAAGTGATTTGGTTATAATTTCATTTTCTAGCTCTTTCTTAAACTCCAATATATCTGCTGAGTTATCCAGTGTTTCAGTCTTTGTGAAAGTGGCGCAGTAATTCACCTCTGCCAGGTAAGATCCATTACTAACTTCATGAGAATAGATTTGTTCCAGTTCCGCCACTTCTTATTTGGTTTTGTAAATCATCATTACATCAACCCTGAAGTCCCTTCTGTGAAGCGATCCAGGCAATAGTGAACTAAAGGCAGATTTGGAAACACTCGGGCAACTTTTTCTCCTCTCATAAAAGGATCATTATCTTTGTCTTTGGCTCAGAAGAAACACCTTGGGGTAAGCTGAATGAGAAATGTGGACATTTTGCAATAAAGCGCTAAAAGATAATGCAGGAAAAATACAGTGTGTCAGTTAGATGAACGGAGGAGACAAACAGTAAGAGCAAGTCTCTCAGCTGCAGCCTCAGGGCGTGAACTGCAGTGAGATGTAAATGCACTCGCTGACATGATCTGAGCTCACGATCTGCCCTGGAATCTGTGGACACGAGGAGTGGCAGCCCCCGCCCTGCCACCTTGAAGTCTTGTTTGAGAGGAAAGCGCCCGGAGCAAAAGGGCCCTGGGAACTGTTCAGCCTCCCTAAAGGCACAGAGGAGGCTGTCTACACAACGATGAATCCGTTTCAGTGTCTGCTTACCTTCTCTCAGCTGCTCCCAGGTTGCCCTCGGCTCAGATGACCAGTGCCTTGTTAGTCAATTACGCAAACCTCTGCTGTGATCTTTGGGCTAGCTGCAGGCAGCTGGCCCAGGATGCAGCCTGCCACAGCACCAGCAGAATCCCCATCAACATCTTCCTTGATATCATCTATCTATCCATCCATCCATTGATCTTTTCTCTTTCTACCTGTCCATGTAATTTTCCATCACCCATCCATCTACTCACCCATCTTTCTTTATTTATTCTACCTTTCTATCTGCATATGTGTCCATTTCTCTGTCCATCATCCACCCATCCATCCGTCTTCTACCTTTCTGTCATCTGTATTTCTACACCATGCATCTCTTACCTATGGTTCTCTCACCCATCTATCTAAATGTCTCTCATCTATCTATCGTTATCTGTCTATCAATCTGTCTAATCATCCACATGACGAAAGCCCCTGAGTGTGTATGCTCATCCACAGGGGCATACATACCATGTTATTGTCGCTTATTATGTCTTTCATTTGGGAACAGAAGGAGAAGATAAAAGAGCGTTTTGTGCTTCTGTTCTCTCCTGTCTCAGGTATAGAAAGCGGTGACTGGCGATGTGTGGCCTGGGGAGTGTGCCTGACCTCTACACCTGCTGGTCCTCTTCAGACTTGATATGACACTCCTTACTTGATGGAGGTGTCACTGGGTGGGTGGTGGCATCTTCCCTCTGCCCCGTTATGTCCCAGAGATGAGAGATGACCCTTGAGCCTTCCTGTGACTGAGCCTCACGCCCTTGTGCGCAGGACAGCCCTGCTGGGCGGTGGGGGGTGCTGGGGGAAGTCCCAGGCCAGATGCCCCAGTCTCAGGGCTCGAGTCTTGACTGCAAGCCTCCTCAAGTAAAGGCATCACTCTTATCTTCCCTGACTCTTAGTTTTCTCGTCTGTCAGATGGGCTGGCAATCACTACTCTAACTCACAGGACCATAGTATCACGTTAAGTCCCACATGAGACAAAGTCTTGCACCTGCCAAGTGCGATACCAGTGTGGACGCAGGGCAGAGCCTTCGGAGGGCGGCTCAGAGCCAGGCAGGCTGGTTTTCGGGACAAGGACGCCAGCCTCTGGTAACACACGCATGCTTTCTCTCTCACACATGCACTCCTGCATCTGATTATTCCCTGGCAACATGACTCCAGATCCTGTATCCACCTCATCCAGCTGTCTCGTGGTTGGCTCGGCGTCTCCTCTCCTGCCCCTGGTGTTTGCCTCAGCAATCCGCCCCCTCCAAAGAGCCCCCTGCCCTCCTGAACTGCTCGCCGCTTGCTGCTCTTCACACGCTGACCACCTACCCGTGGCTTAGGCACCAGCATTACCTACCCTGCAGGCCAGGCCCCTGTCACCACCGTCCATAACAGTAACGGAGATGCTGTTCATGTCACTCACCGGAAACCACCCAAGGTGCTCACCGACCATGCCCGAAGCAAACATCTAGCAGTCTCAAAACTGCTACTGCCAATTGGGATGTATTTGGTGATTAGAATGCAGGCTAGATCACTGGCAGTTCTCCAGTGATGCAGGCCTACCAAACAGAATCAGCTCAGACATAAAAGCCAGATCGTTACCACTGAGCTCATTTGAAGAAAAAAAGAAAATGAGTTTTTAAATTTGTTTTTATTGCAGATCATTTCATAGGATTAAAAAAATAACATTTGCTTACTGTAGCCACCACGATGATTAAAAATGGATACTGTTGAAATGCTAATGAAATAGATAATCACATGCTAGGAAAATAGTTTCTGATGGAAGAGTTAAACAGCAATTTGGTCAGGCAGTTATTACCAGGCTTTATCCCTGGATCTTTGAGGGTCTCTTCATTTAAAGATAATCCAGAAATAATGAATTTGGAGCTTACATACACTTTATGAACATTCCCATGACTATTTGACAAAGCTTTTTAATGCTGATTACATGTAATTTATTTGTAAGTTTACTTACTGAAGGATTTGTACTTCAGGATTATGTTGATTTTTAGTATAATCAGGATTTACTATTCCGATATGTGTCTCAGATGATTAAGTACCCGAATTCTCTGTCCTTCCTTCCTTTCTCGCGTGGCTTCTTCATGTACTCAGTTGAGTGTTACTGAGTGCAGACATGCAGTAGCTGTTCAGTCGCTAAGTTGTGTCCACCCCTTTGCGACTCCATGGACTGCAGCCTGCCAGGCTTCCCTGTCTTCACTATTTTCCACAGTTTGCTCAAATTCATGTCCATTGAGTAAATGATGCTAGCTAACCATCTCATCCTCTGCCACGCCCAAGTCCTTTTGCCTTTGATCTTGCCCAGCATCAGGGTCTTTTCCAGTGAGTCGGCTCTTCACATCAGGGGGCCAAAGTATTGGAGCTTCAGCTTCAGCATCAGTCTTTCCAATGAATATTCAGGGTTGATTTCCTTTAGGATGGACTGATTGGATCTCCTTGCAGTCCAAGGGACTCTCAAGAGTCTGTTCCAGCACCACAGTTCAAAAGCATCGATTCTTCAGCGCTCAGCCTTCTCTGACTCTCACATCCATACATGACTACTGGGAAAAACAATAGCTTTAAATTTGCACATCTTTGTTGGAAAAGTGATGTCTCTGCTTTTTAATACCCTGTCTGGGTTTGTCATAGCTTTCCTTCCAAGGAGCAATTGTCTTTTAATTTCATGCTACATACCTACCATAAGCTATTGACATATAGGAAGGTGTTCTTACAGGTGTGAGGAGAATTATAAAGCTTTGTGAACACTTAGAGGTGGAAAAGGAGGCTTGGAACCCACCTCTGAGAGATCAGAGCCATAGGAGAGACCTGATTCACGTATGGGCTTTTTTCCAAAGAACAATGGATTCTTTTTCCATTGTTTCCAAAGAACAGTGGGCAAGGGGTTACACCTGTGTTTTCAATACAGAAGCACATAATTGGATCTGTTGACATAGTGGAGGGTAACTGTAGGAAAAACCTCAGGAAGAACCCTGCGAAGAATGAAAAAAAAAAAAAATCTAAGTATCCAGGATGATGAAGGGCAGCAGAGTTAAAAATTTTTTAGAGAAACATGAAGTTGGCAGAATCTTCCAGACTTAGCGATGGGAAGTGGAGAGTGAAGGAGGAAGGGAATCCTACGATGATGCAGGGTTTGTACAAACCTCGGGGCCAGTCCCCGAGTCAGAAAAAGCAGCAGTAAGGCGAGGAGTGTAAGTGTGGGTGCGGCGGCTTTGAGCTGCCTTTCGAATCTCCAAGGGGAAATGGCCACGAGGGCATCCACGAGTCCTGGCAGCGACTGCTGATGCTGTGTGACTGGGTGTGCTGCCGAGGGGAGAGAGAGTGAGAACACGGAAGTGTCATCTTTCAGGTGCTGGGCCGTGATGAAGAGCCTCCAAAAAAGAGTGGCCGGAGCGGAGGGAGGGGACCCACGAGCGTCCGGAGAGCAGAGAGCAGTTCAGGAGGGAGGGGAGCTCAGCAGAGCACTGAGTCCAGGTACACAAGGACTGCAAGGGATGCTGGCGGGGCTGCTGCTCCCCCACACCCGGGTTCTGCTCTTCCTCCCGCGCTCCAGGCACGGCATTTCCCAGCCCGATGGACTTAGGTGGGAGCCATGTGACTACGTGGGTGAAGTGCAGCCTGCTAAGGGGATCCACTCCTCTTAGACACCTGACCCCACGCCATTTGCCCAGGTGTCACCCTCCACTCTGTGTCCCAAGCAGGGAAGATGCGGCGTCATGAGAGGCAGGCACCTGGGTCCCTGATAACGTGAAGCAGAGCCCTTCCCCCAGTTTGGACTGTGCTCTGAAAAGATCCAAAGGCTCTAAAGGATCTTCAGTTGCCTGAAGCCACTAACCTCTGAGGATGGTCTGTGTGGACGTGGACACACCCTAACATGGGACAAGCTGGACTGGGCAATAAGAGTACCAACCCTGGTGATACTGCTGGTGGTGACTCCATGATGAGGACAGAACGCGGTGCCCCTGAACTGGAAAACTAGCTCAAGAAGTGTAGCCCTAGAAGTCGGGCACTATTTATTATTTCTAGACTTTCTGATGATGGCCGTTCTGACTGGGCTGAGGGGATAGCCTGTGTTAACGTGACTGTGGAGAATAGAAAAAGGCTCCTTAAAAAACAAAGACTAGAGCCACCCTATGCCCTGTTGTCCTGCTCCTGAGCATATATCCAGAGAAAACGTAATTTAAAAGATACATGCTCTTCTGTGTTCACAGCAGCACTGGTCACAACAGCCAAGACATGGAGGCAAGCCAGCTAGAATGTCCATTGAAAGATAAATGCATAAAAAGATGTGGCGGATATATATGCAAAACATACGATGGAATACCATTAGCCATGAGAAAGAGTGAAATAATGCCACTTGCAGGAACATGGATGGACCTATAGATTATTCTGTTAATATCAGGTGAAGTAAGTAAGACAGAGAATGACAAATATATATCATCTATATGTGGAATGTAAAAAGTGAAACAAATGTACTCATTTACAGAACTGAAATAGACTCACAGACATAGAAAACCAGCTTACTGTTACCAAAGGGGAAAGGGGGGCATCAATTTGGAGCTGGGGATTAACATGCTAAGTTGCTTCAGTTGTGTCCAACTCTTTGCAACCTTACGGACTGTATTCTGCCAGGCTCCTCTGCCCATGGAATTTTCCAGGCGAGAATACTGGAGTTGGGTGCCATTTCCTACTCCAATGGATCTTCCTGATCCAGGGATTGAACCTGAGTCTCTTGCATCTCCTGAGTTGGCAGATTCTGGCATTTCCTTGTTTGTAACCTCCTCTGTTGGGGCAGAGGAATCCATTTGCCTCACAGAAATCTAGGATTATTCCACCCATGATGAGAAAGAAAAATAGTGTTCAGCTTTTGACATTCAGAATGGGATCTTTTAGGGTCTCCAAGCTGACTTGCTTTGTACATAGTGAGAAAATAGTTTGGAAAGCCAGATTCTGTGGAGAGAGAAAACATAATTCGAAGTTACCAAGGTCCAGTTTTTCATATGGAGGTCCTTGTCTGACACCCTAAACCAGAGGCAGCCTTGGCCACCTGGAAAATGTGCCCCAGAGAGGTGATTCCTAACTAGGACACTTCAAGTATCCAGGAACCTCTCCTAGGTGTTAATCAAAACTAACATTCTAATGTGTGAGTATGTACCCTCACGTAGTCACACTGATACTGAAATATTTTAAAATAAATTACAGCACAGAAATGTAAAATGGGAAGCTTTCCTGGTGGCCCAGATGATCAAGAATATACCTGCAATGTAGGAGACCTGGATTTGATCCCTGGGTTGAGAAGATCCCCTGGAGAATAGCATGGCAACCCACTCCAGTATTCTTGCCTGGGAAATCCCATGGAAAGAGGAGCTTTCAGTTCAGTTCAGTTCAGTTGTTCGGTTGTGTACTACTCTTTGTGACGCCATGGACTGCAACAGGCCAGGCTTCCCTGTCCATCACCAACTCCCAGAGTTTACTCAAACTCATGTCCATTGAGTCAGTGATGCCATCCAACCATCTCACCCTCTGTCACCCCCTTTCTCCTCCTGCCTTCAATCTTTCCCAGCACCAGGGTCTTTTCCAATGAGTCAGTTCTTTAAATCAGGGAGCCAAAGTATTGGAGTTTCAGCTTCAACATCAGTCCTCCCAATGAACACTCAGGACTGATCTTTAAGATGGACTGGTTGGATTTCCTTGCAGTCCAAGGGACTCTCAAGAGTCTTCTCCAACACCACAGTTCAAAAGTATCAATTCTTCAGCACTCAGCTTTCTTTATAGTCCAACTCTCACATCCATATGATTCATGGACCTAATATTCCAGGTTCCTATGCAATATTGCTCTTTATAGCATCAGACCTTGCTTCCATCACCAGTCACATCCACAACTGGGCGTTGTTTTTCCTTTGGCTCTGTCTCTTCATTCTTTCTGGAGTTATTTCTCCACTGATCTCCAGTAGCATGTTGGGCACCTACCAACCTGGGGAACTTGGCAGGCTATATAGTCCATGGGTCGCAAGGAGTCGGACATGACTGAGTGACTAACACTTAATATAAAGCCACATATTTACTCTCTAAGGATCATATTAACACACCTATCCACAAATGACCAGACAGAAGAAAAGCAGGCTGCATCAGAGAGCTACTTCCTCTATTGGAAGACGAGGCATGACCAGGGAATGGGGGAGTCTCGTGCCAAACAGAATTATTTCTGCAAACGCCAGTACTTCAGCCCTCTATGTTTTTCCTTCTCTTTGATGCCCTCTATGTTGACTATCTGTAGTTGTTCAAGCACCTTGTGATTCTACGCTCTCCACCCAGACATCACTGGTTGGTTCTCCTCCCACGTGGGACTCCCCAGGACTCTGATGTGGACATTTTTGAGAACTGTCGCTCGTCTTTGGAGATGAGCCGGTAATATTGCTGCATGCAGACGTGCCTCTTGGGTGCATCTGGTCATCAGTAAGGATGAGAACGTAGAGCTTGATGCTCCTTGCTCGAGTCCCGGAGATTCTGAAATTTCGTATTTCTTTACCTTGAGTTCCATATTACCCTCTTTGGGCATTCTTAATGGTTTTAAGTTGGGGGCGGATGTAAGTGGAGACCCTTCATCAGCAGGCACTGGTCCAGACTGGAACTGGTCCAGCCCTCCAGGTGGGGCTGTGAGGACCACCTGTCCCGAGGGCAGGGATCTCCAGCCTTTGGACCTCGGTCCTGGTTCCTCCCAGGGTAACCCCTGTCTACTGTTCCCCCACAGTCTTTCTGGAAAGACCCTCTGGATAGTTCCTTCTCTTCCTCTATCCATCTGGGCCACACCTAAAGTCTTGGAGGAGGACTACAGGCTGCTGCTGAGCTGCTTCAGTCGTATCCGACTCTGTGTGACCCCACAGATGACAGCCCACCAGGCTCCCCGTCCCTGGGATTCTCCAGGCAAGAACACTGGAGTGGGTTGCCATTTCCTTCTCCAATGCATGAAAGTGAAAAGTGAAAGTGGAGTCGCTCAGTCGTGTCTGACTCTTAGTGACCCCATGGACTGCAGCCCACCAGGCTCGTCTGTCCATGGGATTTTCCAGGCAAGAGCACTGGAGTGGGGTGCCAGGCTGGCGGGTTGCTCATTTGCTCACTCACCCAGGCTCCTGCTCCTGCAAAGTTGGGGAAGCAGCCGTGTGCTCTGTGGCTTCACTGTCAAAATCCTCCTCTGGCCTGCCTCTTTGACACTATGGTTCAATCATACGAGTTAGATTCCAGATCGATTTGCTCTAGTCAGTTCTTTGAACCAGCAACTCCACCAGAAATTATTCTTATTGTTATTTATATTTCCAGTAGTCATGTATGGGTGTGAGAGTTGGACCATAAAGAAGGCTGAGTGCCAAAGAATTGATGCTTTCAAATTATGTTGCTGAAGAAGACTCTTGGGAGTCCCTTGGACTGCAAGGAGATCACACCAGTCAATCCTGAAGAAAATCTACCCTGAATATTCACTAGAAGGACTGATGCTGATACTGAAGCTCTGATACTTTGACCACCTGAGGCAAAGAGCTGACTCATTAGAAAAGGCCTTGATGCTGGGAAAGATTGAAGGCGGGAGGAGAAGGGGATGACAGAGGAGATGGGTGGATGGCATCACCGACTCAATGGACATGAGTTTGAGCAAGCTCCAGGAGATAGTGAAGGACAGGGGAACCTGGTATGCTGCCGTCCAAGGGCTTACAGAGTCGGACACGACTTAGCAACTGAACAACAGCAAAACAGGACACCGTGTGGAGGCCTAGTTCTCGCACCGAGGATGGAACCTGTGCCCTGCGGCGGGAGTGCGGAGTCTCAGCCGCTGGGCCGCCAGGCAGGTCCCTGTGCCAGAGATGATTGCCTGGACCTCGTCTCCAAGTTTCCTGTCCTCTTTCCACCATTCTCATTCCTTTGTCCTCGTGTCTGGCTGCTGCTGCCGGCGGTGACCAGGTTTGGGGAGAGAGCCGTGTCTTGTCTGTTCTTTGCTGGGAGGCTGGGGCTTGTCTGCTGGTGTCTCTCTGAGATCTTCTTAGCCCCACTCCCCACTGGGTTTAGAAGCAGTACAGCCCTCCCAAGCCTCTGTGTACTGGACTCTTTTGCTATTCTTATTTTCTCTTGAATCAAACTTTCCTGATAATACCTTGACAAATGTTCCCAATATGAGCCCTACTCATCAGGCTCTGTTCCTCCCAGCCACTTACCTCACTGTGAGAACGTCCCCTGACACTGCAGGCAACAGCTTTCATAAAATGCTTGTTCAGTGCAATATCTCCTACAGCAGCTTTTTTTCCCCTTCATACAGCCCATCATGAAGTTATTGTCTCATATTTTAGATGTTCACATGGTCCCTTCTTCCCTTCCTTTCCTTCTGGAAAACTCCACTCCTGCTTCAAATTTGTGCATCAGTCAGGTCAGGGAAGGATAATCGCTCTAACAGCCGTCCTAAAGGCTCCATAGCTCAGGACTGTGAAATGTGTGTCTGATTCTTGCAAATTCCAGTGCAGCCCTTCCTCCTTAGGACGGCTCAACATGGGAAGCCCAAGATGCTCCTGCACCCTTGTGCTGCTCGGACTCTGAGTCCTCAAGGTCTGGTATTGAATGCGATGCTGTCACCATCCAACAAGCAGAAGGAGACCACCCTGCGTGAGCCCTGTGCACTTGTTCTGAGCAATAAGCCCGGGATTTGTGCACTGATATATTCTTCTGAAAAGTGGAAGTCACACTTCCACTTTTCACTTTCATGCATTAGAGAAGGAAATGGTAACCCACTCCAGTGTTCTTGCCTGGAGAATCCCAGGGACGGGGGAGCCTGGTGGGCTGCTGTCTGTGGGGTCACACAGAATCGGACATGACTGAAGTGACTTAGCAGCAGCAGCAGCAGTATATTCTTCTGAAATGCAGGAGATTATTGAGAGAGGTAGCATGTTTTTAATCAACGAGAAAAAGGATGGAGCCAGATGGCTTCTGGGAGCCTTGGAAGAGCATATGTGTAGGGGCAGGGAGGGGAATGAAAATAAATTTAAGAGGTTAAAAGAAGTGGACTTGAAGTTAAAGACAAAAGTGACTTATTTAAATTTTCTTTCAGAAGAGTAGTAATGACTGCAGAAGTACAGAGAAAGATAGACAGGAGTTGATATAAACAGTTTGGAAAAGTAAATTCTTCAAGAGTTTACTGTTAGCATTAAATTAGCTTTATAGAAATTGAATGCATGTATAGAAATACTGCCCAACTACAGACATGCTTAAGAAGTAGTGTAAGTGTAATATAATAATTACATATTTAGTATTGAAAATTTCCATTGTCAGCTGAGCTCATTAAAAATCAGTTTAGATTTTCTCCAGTAACTAAACTGAGAATGGTCTATCTATTCAAAAACACATCACATAGTCACTGCAATAATGGCCATGCAAACTGCAGCATAAGCGATTTCACAATGATATTGGTCATCATTACAGAGTACATTCAATTTAATCTCCTCCTTTCTCTATTTTATGTGAAAATCGCATTTGCAGCTCTCCGAGGAGAAGTGTATTCACACACAGCAAGATTATCTTCGGTTCTCTTACAGGTGGGCTCACCTGGAATTGCCTGGGGAATGACCCCATGGAAACAGGAAGACTAACAGATGTCTAGTCAAGGCTATGGCTCTTCCAGTAGTCACATATGGATGTGAGAGTTGGACTATAAAGAAAGCTGAGTGCCGAAGAATTGGTGCTTTTGAACTGTGGTGTTGGAGAAGACTCTTGAGAGTCCCTTGGACTGCAAGGAGATCCAAGCAGTCCATCCTAAAGGAAATCAGTCCTGGGTGTTCATTGGAAGGACTGATGTGGAAGCTGAAACTCCAATACTTTGGCCACTTGATGCAAAGAGCTGACTCACTGGAAATGACCCTGATGCTGGCAAAGACTGAAGGTGGGAGGAGAAGGGGCTGACAGAGGATGAGATAGTTAGATGGCATCACCGACTCAATGGACATGGGTTTGGGTGAACTCCGGCAGTTGGTGGTAGACAGGGAGGTCTGGCATGCTGCAGTTCATGGGGTCACAAAGGTCAGACATGACTGAGCGACTGAACTGAACTGAACAGATGTGAAGTGGGGTTCATTCCTTAAAGATATTCATTTCTTGTATAATCTGGAGAGAATACTTTCTCCTTTGTTGTTACCACTATCCTTGTTGTTTTGCAACTCAAATGTGGTGTAGACGTCCCAAAGATGATGTGTTTATGAGGTTCTCCCACCAATGGTGTGTAGACATTTTGTGTCTTGCTGATTAATTGGGTTCAAGGACATGAAGCTGGGAAAATGGAGTTCAGGGGTCAGACAGGACATAATCTCAAGGGCTCCTAAGTCTTTCTGTTTGATGACTCTTCTCAGCAATGGCTTCAGAGTAACCCTAAGACATCCCAGGTTTAGAGGTATCAGGGCAGTTGGAACTTTACCTAAGACTGAGGACAAGTACAAATTAAATGTTGGTACATAACACTATATGCTGGTTTGGCCTTCAATAATCCCTGAGGATGACTGCTTTTATAGGTCCCAAACAAACACATCTTCTCCTTCAAAGATGGTTAGGAAATAAAAGTGAAATTGACTCCAGAAGATAAATTATTCTTATATTTCTGTAGGAGTGGCAGGATTATGAATATTTTGAATGTTTTCTCCAGGTTTGATGTTTTAGTGTCTAATGCTTATGAGAAGTATTATCATAATAATATCTTAGATCATTTTGTAATGTTCGTAAATGTCCCAGAAAGTACAAACAAATAAATTTATGCAGCCTGGAATCCATTATGTAATTGCTTACCAGACTAAGGTCTCTTGAGTTCTAAGTGAATATTTACTTATTGTTTACGTAAACCCAACATACTTTCTGACAAATCCATTTCTTCTCATTACCCTAGCTGCACCATTTTTTATTGATCAGATAATTACAAGGAAAACTCTCAACCAAGAGTTATATCTAAGTACATTCCCCCCTTCCATAACAATAAAGTCTCATTCTTCTGTATATTTAGATAATACCCAGCTCCACAGGGTCACGAGGAGTCAGACGGGGCTGAGCACAGCACAGCAGGCTCCGCATAAGCGCTGCCCTGGCGGCTCGGTGGTGAAGGGTCCGCCTGCCATGCCAGGAGACGTGCGTGCAATCCCTGGGGCAGAAAGACCCCTGGCAGAGGAACGAGCGAGCCGCTTCTGTATTCTGGCCTGGGAAACTGCACGGACGGAGGAGCCTGCTGGGGCTGTAGTTCATGGGGTCACAAAAGAGGCAGAACAACTGAGCAACTGAACAACAACAACATCTCCATAAGTCAGTAAGGAAACACTCATCTCCCTTGCTTATCTCGGCAACAGATCCGATCAGTAAGAAAGCACAGGACGAAAACCCACAGTGCAAAAGTATTCTTTCCTAGCTTTCTTGTTGATCTTTTACAGCTAGGATTCCCGCAGACACACGCCAACAAACATCAGTTTGAGAGTTATTTTCTCTTCCCTTTAAAGTTGTTGTTGTTGTTTTTAATGTCTTCCCAGGGCTTCCTGGTGGCCCAGTGGTTAAAACTCCACACGCCCGCTGCAGCGGGCACGGGTTCCACCCCTGGTCATGAAACCAAGGTCCTGCATGATCTGCGGCACGGCTAACGAAAAGCATAAGAAGTGCAGAGCCCCATCGTGGTCAGCATTCCCTAGTTCCGCTCAAGTTTTATATACTGTGTAAGGAATTCCTCTTTAGGCATGCAGTACAGGAGGTATGCCAGTGTAACGCCATCCCCGTGGAGTTAACTGTGTTAACGGGGAGGGGATACAGCCGTAGAATACAGCATCTCCTCTGGTGGGGGAGCGTAACAAGGGATGGTACAAGTTCTCACCCATCTCGACCCACCCTGTGCTCCAAACCATACTTCCTGCACCCCTTTCCAGCCAGTTGTGGAGCGCAGTGGGGATACAAAGGCAGGCCCATCTTGGCAAAAGATGGGATTCTTCTTGGCTTGAGGATTCTGCATCCGCCTAGCCTAACTGTCCTTGGAGCTATGCTGCAGGCTCTTGGTGTCCAAACATCCCCCTGTCCCCTTTCACAGGTGTCAGACCAGCTCTCTCCCTCCTCAGGTACACTCCCCAACTAACCTCTTCCAAGCCTGACACCATTTCAGAATCTGCTTCTCAGCTCCCTGGAAGTAATTAATGCAGGAGGTGCGATCCCCTTTCACAGTCATCAAGCAAATGGACGAGTGTGATGGCTAATATGGTGTGGCAACTTGGCTAGCTATGGTGCCCAGTTGGTTCAAGACCAGTCCAGATATTGCTGTGAAGGGTATTTTTCAAGGTGCGATAAACATTTCAATTGGTAAACTTGGAGGAAAGACGGACATTTATATCAGTAGACTTTGAGTAAGCAGATTATATTCCATCATGTGGGTGGGCCTCCTCCAACATCTTAAGAGTTAAAGACAGGTTTCTGAAGAAAGAATTCTCAAGACCTCAACAGAGAAAAGAGGCAGGCATTAAGGAATTAAATATCCTAACATGGGATGTGAGAGTTGGACCGTAAAGAAGGCTGAGCACTGAAGAACAGATGCTTTCAAATTGTGGTGCTGGAGAAGACTCTTGAGAGACCCTTGGACTGCAAGGAGATCAAACCAGTCAGTCCTAAAGGAAATCAACTCTGAATATTCATAAGAAGGGTGGAGGCTGAAGCTGAAGCTCCAGTACTCTGGTCACCTTATGTGAAGAGCCAGCTCACTGGCAAAGACCCTGATGCTGGGAAAGATTGAGGGCAGGAGGAGAAGGGAGCAACAGAGGAGGAGATAGTTGGACGGCATAATCAACTCAATGGACATGAATTTGAACAAACTCTGGGGAATAGTGAAGGACAGGGAAGCCTGGCGTGCTGCAGTCCATGGGGTCCCAAAGAGTTGGACACAACTGAGCAACTGAACAACAACAACGTGGGATCAGGGGACATGACAGCATGTGGTCAAAGGAGCCCTGAGGAATATTATAAGGAAAGGGTTACAGAGGGGGAGCGGTCTCCATTTTTGAAAGGAATGTTACCAAAATCTTTGCAAGAATAATTGGTCAGAAGCTTCAGGACCTCTTCTACAAGGTAGTTGAATGTCTGATACTATATTTTTGTTATTAGTAAGAATTCATTATGGAGCTGAAAGTGGTCTTAAATTTCAGAGTTAAGGAACCATAATTTCTTTCTCTGAATTAATCATAATATTTGTGATTCAATAAACATTGAATTCATGCCCTGCCTTTTGGGGGTAAAGTAATCTCAAACAAAAATGAAACAGAAGCAGCGAGTGACTTTGCATAGGATAAGAACCAGAGGGAAGAAAATGTATTGTTAATAACAATTTTTTTTTGTTATTATAGAATTCATAGGTGCTTCCAGTCTTCACACTTTTCCTGAATTTCCAAGGATCTTTATAGTCAGCAGGGATTGATTTTAGCATATACAACTCTTTACTAAAGATACTATGGCATGTGTGAATTCTCCCTGCAAAAGTCCTGGGCTCCCATAGGTCAGGATCCCCCAGCTTTTGGTTTTCATGCCACAGCTCTGTTTTCTGCATCATCTCCGTGAAGTAGAAATTCCTGGCTTAAAACTTAGAGCCACAAAATCGCCACAATCTGTAGAGGGACCTTTCAGTCGAGTGAAGAGAAGGTTCCATCCAGGTGGAGACACAGGGCACGCCCTCCGGCTTCCTCCAGAAGCTGCATCATGCTGTTAGGGTTCCTCTCCATCACCTGTGCCCACGCGGCTGGGCATCTTCCTCCTCTGCTCTTCCTACCAAGTGCCCTCCTCTTTCACAGCTTCTTTCCATCCCTTCCCAGGAGTCTCTTCTATACTTGGCATTAAAATTTCCTTTATCCCTCCGTGTAGCCATAACCACAGTCTGGCATTTCCCTGGCACATTAGCACAGAGGGATGAGTGGTAGAGAGACCATGGACTGCTACCTCCCTTGTGGGAAGTCAGCCAGGAAACTTCACGACTCATCACACTCTGCCACTGTGTAAGGTTGCCCTAAGCCAGTGGTAACCAGGCATCCCATGAGTGAGGGCTGGTCCTGGCACCCGCTGTGACTTACAGGACTTAAAGTGGCACTGTTTATCTGACCCATCCTAGAGATGACTTGGTATCTTTTTAACTGAGCCACTGTATCAGTGAGAGAGGGAATGGACGACCTGGAACCAGAGATCCCTGAAATCTCCACAAAGGAGGCGATCGCATCTCAGGAGGACTGGATGCCCTGAGGGACATTAGGAGGTCTAGTCTCAGCAGGTCCACGTGAGAGTCTCAGCAGGATGCAAATGTCCTCATTGGAAGAGGCCTCTGATGATATGTCCCCAAAGTGCTAGTGGTAGTGTGTGTGTCTGTGGTGTGTGATGTGTGCATCTAAGTGGCATGTGTGTGTGTGTGTGTTCAGTCACTCAGTCATGTCCAACTCTTTGTGACCCCATGGGCTGTAGCCTACCAGGCTTCTCTGTCCATGGGGGTTTTACCAGAAAGAATACTGGAGTGGGTTTCCATTTCCTCCTCCAGAGGATCTTCCTGACCCAGGGATCAAACTTGTGTCTCCTGCATCTCCTGAATTGACAGGCAGGTCCTTTGCCACTGTGCCACCTAAGAAGCCCATATATGTGTGTGCATGGTATGTATGGTGTGGTGTGTGTGCGACGGGCTAATTGGTGTCATGAGGTCAGCGATTTATCAGTTCCTACAGGCTTGGCCATTAGAAACCACAGACTGTCTTTTGCGTGGGTACGGTGGCGACTCACAGTGGAAGCTAGGGTTAATGACTGATCTCAGTGCTGGTAAGGCTTCTAGGATTCAGATAGACATGGCCTCTGCCTGGGGGAGGGAATGATGTGCATCGTTGCTGCATCGCGGCCTGTGGAGTGGCCTGCATGTCCATACGTGGGGAGACCTGTACTGACACGCATCTTCCCTGCCCAGTAACCCCAGGACCCCCATCCTCCTGAGTCCCTCTGCGCAGGGCACAGCTCTCCCCTCCATTCAGCTGTGCCTGTCTTTCCCACCCCATCGTGTTCTGAACTCTGATGCTGGTTTAAGCTCTTCCTGAAAGACAAATCAGATATTCCAGAGAAGAGCAGTTCTCATCACAGCATCACCTCGACTGACACACCAGCCATGCAGCGTTTTCTGACAGTTCATGGAGCCAACCGCCCCACCTCCAATGGATGAGTGTGATCTGGAGATGAGTGCGATCTGGAGATATGTTTGACCTGGAGATGAGTTTGATCCCTCCCTCACACCAGGGCTCAGCTTGTTTCTTCACGATAATCAACACCTTACCTGGATCACAGTGACTTTGCCTTCAAGAATGGACACATTGTCTGATTTAAAACAGGGACGGTTAGGTCCAGAATATGCATATATGTGTGTGTATGTGTGTGTGTGTGTGTATGCATGTTTAAGACTGTCTATGTGATCTGGAGATGAGTTTGATCTAGATATGAGTTTGACCTGGAGATGAGTCTGATCTGGAGATGAGTTTGACCTGGAGATGAGTTTGCTCCCTCCCTCACACCAGGGCTCAGCTCGATTCTTCATGCTAATCAACACCTTACCTGGATCACAGTGACTTTGCCTTCAAAAATGGACACGTTGTCTGATTTAAAGCAGTGACAGTTAGGTCCAGAATATACATATATATGTGTATGTGTGTGTGTGTGTGTGTGTGTGTGTGTGTGTGTGTGTGTGTGTATACATGTTTAAGACTGTCTACGTGTTCTGGCTGTGCTGGGTCTGGGTTGCTGTGTGGGCTTTTGTGTGTGTGTGTGTGTGTGTGTGTGTGTGTGTGTACATGTTTAAGACTGTCTATGTGTTCTGGCTGTGCTGGGTCTGGGTTGCTGTGTGGGCTTGTGTGTGTGTGTGTGTGTGTGTGTGTGTGTGTGTGTGTGTACATGTTTAAGACTGTCTATGTGTTCTGGCTGTGCTGGGTCTGGGTTGCTGTGTGGGCTTCTCTGCGCTTGCGGTGAATGGTCACTCTCTAGTTTCCGTGCGTGGGCCTCTCATCTCAGTGACTTCTCTTGTTGCTGAGCATGGGCTCTGGCGTGCTTGGACTTCAGCAGCCGTGGTGTGTGGACTCAGTGGCTGTGCCTCCTGGGCTCTGGGGGCACAGAATCAGTAGTTGGGGCGCATGGGCTTAGTTGCTCTGCAGTATGTGGGATCTTCCTGGACCAAGGATCAAACCTGTGTCCCCTGCACTGGGAGGCAGATTCTTAACCACTGGACCAGGCATGTCCCTACATGTGTTTTTAATATCAGGGGAGAGGTGTGTGCTTTTCCCTGGTGGATGTGAAGCCAAGTGAGGGAGCAGAGCTGAAGCTGTGTTAGCACCTTGGCGAGGGCTAGTGTGAATCAGGGAGGGAAAGTCTGGCCAAGAATGAGATCAGTGCCTGGAGAAGAACAGCACAGAATCGGTGGGTGGGATGAGGTGGTCATAGTGACATTGTTTGAGGTCATGCACTATTGTGGCATGGCTGATTCTAACCCTGGGCTTGGAATTTTCAGTGACCTCGGTCAAAACTCTTAAAAACTTGAGTTGATTGTCATTTCAGTGTATGGTTCCCTTTGCTGTGCAAAAGCTTTAAACTTTAATCAGGTCCCATTTGTGTATTTTTGTCTTTATTTCCATTACTCTAAGAAGCAGATGCAAAAACATTGCTGCAATTTTTGTCAAGTGTTCTTTCCTAGAAGTTTTATGGTTTCAGGTCTTACATTTATATCTTTAATCCACTTTGAGTTAGCTTTTACATATGGTGTTAGAGAATGTTCTGATTTCATTCTTTTCCATGTAGCCATTCTGTTTTTCCAGCATCGCTATTGAAGAGACTCTTTTTTTCCCATTGTATATTCTTGCCTCCTTTGTGGTAGATTAATTGACTATAAATTCTTGGGTTTATTTCTGGTCTTTCTATCCTATTCCATTGAGCTATATTTCTGTTTTTGTGCCAGTACCATACTATTTTGATTACTACAGATTTGTAGTATAGTCTGAAGCCAGAGAGACTGATTCTTCCAGCTCTGTTCCTCTTTCTCAAGATTGCTTTGTCTATTCTGGGTCTTTGTGCTTCCACACAGATTTTTTTTTTTAACTTGTTTTAGTTCTGTAAAAATGTTATTGGTAAATTTAATAGGGATTACTTTGAATCTGTGGATTGCCGTGGGTAGCATGGTCATTTTAACAATATTGTTGATTCTTCCAATCCAAGAACATGGTTTATCAACTCGCCTAAGCATTAGCTCTCTCCAAACTAACACAACATTGCAGATCAACTATACTTCACTTTTTTAATGATTAAAAATAAAATTTAAAAAGACCTTTGGATTGGAAATCACACAGAGTGAGTGGAGGGCCGGGTGTCTCGACTCCAGTTCACTTCTGTCCTCGCTTCTTTCAGTGAGCAGGGGTACAGGACAGACATTTACAAGACAGACTGTTGTGAGTACCTTCTAGATGCCTTTCTCCTCCGTTCTGTGTCTCCTGAAGCCCACTGGGCTCCTGTTGCCTTTGAGGCTGAGAAGGAAGGCACCATTTGTGGTAACGCTTTCTGCTTCTGATTCCTTCTCTGATCAAGATATGTCCCATTTGGATCCTCATGCGAGTGAAAGTGTAGGCTCTCAGTCGTGTCCGACTCATTGCGACCCTGTAGACTGTAGCCTGCCAGGCTTCTCCACCCATGGAATTTTCCAGGATACTGGAGTGGGTTGACATTTCCTTCTCCAGGGTATCTTTCTGACTCAGGGACTGAACTTGGGTCTCCCACATTGCAGGCTGACTTTTACCATCTGAGCCACCAGGGAATCCATTTTGATCAACGTATGTGAAAACTGTTTAGGTAAGGATATCATTAGGGTTTTCCAATGATCTACATTGTATATCAAGTGCTAACTTTCTTTCAAATTCAGTTCAGTTCAGTCATTCAGTCGTGTCCAACTCTTTGCGATCCCATGAATTGCAACATGCCAGACATCCCTGTCCCTCACCATCTCCCGGAGTTCACTCAGATTCACGTTCATCGAGTCTGTGATGCCATCCAGCCATCTCATCCTCTGCCATCCCCTTCTCCTCCTGCCCCCAATCCTACCCAGCATCAGAGTCTTTTCCAGTAAGTCAACTCTTTGCATGAGGTGGCCAAAGTACTGGAGTTTCAGCTTTAGCATCATTCCTTCCAAAGATCCCAGGGCTGATCTCCTTCAGAATGGACTGGTTGGATCTCCTTTCAGTCCAAGGGACTCTCAAGAGTCTTCTCCAACACCACAGTTCAAAAGCATCAATTCTTCAGTACTCAGCCTTCTTCACAGTCCAACTCTCACATCTATACATGACCACTAGAAAAACCATAGCCTTGACAAGATGGACCTTAGTTGGCAAAGTAATGTCTCTGCTTTTGAATATACTATCTAGGTTGGTCATAACTTTTCTTCCAAGGAGTAAGCGTCTTCTAATTTCATGGCTCTAGTCACCATCTGCAGTGATTTTGGAGACCCCAAAATAAGGTCTGACACTGTTTCCACTGTTTCCCCATCTATTTCCCATGAAGTGATGGGACCAGATGCCATGATCTTCATTTTCTGAATGTTGAGCTTTAAGCCAACTTTTTCACTCTCCTCTTTCACTTTCATCAAGAGGTTTTTTAGTTCCTCTTCACTTTCTGCCATAAGGGTGGTGTCATCTGCATATCTGAGGTTATTGATATTTCTCCCAGTAATCTTGATTCCAGCTTTTGTTTCTTCCAATCCAGCATTTTTCATGATGAACTCTGCATATAAGTTAAATAATCAGAGTGACAAAATACAGCCTAACGTACTCCTTTTCCTATCTGGAACCAGTCTGTTGTTCCATGTCCAGTTCGAACTGTTGCTTCCTGACCTGCATACAGATTTCTCAAGAGGCAGGTTAGGTGGTCTGGTATTCCCATCTCTTTCAGAATTTTCCACAGTTTACTGTGATCCACACAGTCAAAGGTTTTGGCATAGTCAATAAAGCAGAAATAGATGTTTTGCTGGAACTCTCTTGCTTTTTCCATGATCCAGCAGATGTTGGCCATTTGATCTCTGGTTACTCTGCCTTTTCTGAAACCAGCTGGAACATCAGGGAGTTCACGATTCACGTATTGCTGAAGCCTGGCTTGGAGAATTTTGAGCATGACTTTACTAGCATGTGACATGAGTGCAATGGTGCAGTAGTTTGAGCATTCCTTGGCATTGCCTTTCTTTGGAATTGGAATGAAAACTAACCTTTTCCAGTCCTGTGGCCACTGCTGAGTTTTCCAAATTTGCTGGCATATTGAGTGCAACACTTTCACAGCATCATCTTTCAGGATTTGAAACAGCTCCACTGGAATTCCATCACCTCCACTAGCTTTGTTTGTAGTGATGCTTTCTAAGGCCCACTTGACTTCACATTCCAAGATGTCTGGCTCTAGATGAGTGATCACATCATCATGATTATCTGGGTCATGAAGATCTTTTTGTACAGTTCTGTGTATTCTTGCCACCTCTTCTTAATATCTTCTGCTTCTCTTAGGTCCAGACCATTTCTGTTCTTTATCAAGCCCATCTTTGCATGAAATATTCCCTTGGTATCTCTAATTTTCTTGAAGAGATCTCTAGTCTTTCCCATTCTGTTGTTTTCCTCTGTTTCTTTTCACTGATCACTGAAGAAGGCTTTCTTATCTCTTCTTGCTATTCTTTGGAACTCTGCATTCAGATGGTTATATCTTTCCTTTTCTCCTTCGCTTTTTGCCTCTCTTCTTTCCACAGCTATTTGTAAGGCCTCCCAGACAGCCATTTTGCTTTTTTGCTTTTTTTTTTCCATGGGGTTGGTCTTGATCCCTGTCTCCTGTACAGTGTCACGAACCTCATTCCATAGTTCATCAGGCACTCTATCTATCAGATCTAGGCCCTTAAATCTATTTCTCACTTCCACTGTATAATCATAAGGGATTTGATTTAGGTCATACCTGAATGGTCTAGCGGTTTTCCCTACTTTCTTCAATCTGAGTCTGAATTTGGCAATAAGGAGTTCATGATCTGAGCCACAGTCAGGTCCTGGTCTTGTTTTGGTTAATGGTATAGAGCTTCTCCATCTTTGGCTGCAAAGAATGTAATCAATCTGATTTCGGTGTTGACCATCTGGTGATGTCCATGTGTAGAGTCTTCTCTTGTGTTGTTGGAAGAGGGTGTTTGTTATGACCAGTGAATTTTCTTGGCAAAACTCTATTATTAGTCTTTGCCCTGCTTCATTCCATATTCCAAGGCCAAATTTGCCTGTTACTCCAGGTGTTTCTTGACTTCCTACTTTAGCGTTCCAGTCCCCTATAATGAAAAGGACATCTTTTTTGGGTGTTAGTTCTAAAAGGTCTTGTACGTCTTCATAAAACCGTTCAACGTCAGCTTCTTCAGCATTACTGGTTGGAGCATAGACTTGGATAACTGTGATACTGAATGGTTTGCCTTGGAGACGAAGAGAGATCATTCTGTCATTTTTGAGATTGCATCCAAGTACTGCATTTCAGACTCTTTTGTTGACCATGATGGCTACTCCATTTCTTCTGAGGGATTCCTGCCTGCAGTAGTAGATAAAATGGTCATCTGAGTTAAATTCAACCATTCCAGTCCATTTTAGTTCACTGATTCCTAGAATGTTGACATTCACCCTTGCCATCTCTTGTCTGACCACTTCCAATTTGCCTTGATTCATGCACCTGACATTCCAGGTTCCTATGCAATATTGCTCTTTACAGCATCAGATGTTGCTTCTATCACCAGTCACATCCACAGCTGTGTATTGTTTTTGCTTTGGCTCCATCCCTTCATTCTTTCTGGAGTTATTTCTCCACTGATCTCCAGTAGCATATTGGGTACCTAATGACCTAGGGAGTTCCTCTTTCAGTATCCTATCATTTTGCCTTTTCATACTGTTTATGGAGTTCTCAAGGCAAGAATACTGAAGTGGCTTGCCATTCCCTTCTCCAGCGGACCACGTTCTGTCAGATCTCTCCACCATGACCCACTCTCTTGGGTTGCCCCACAGGCATGGCTTGGTTTCATTGAGGTAGACAAGGCTGTGGTCCTAGTGTGATTAGATTGACTAGTTTTCTGTGAGTATGGTTTCAGTGTGTCTGTCCTCTGATGCCTTCTTGCAACACCTACCATCTTACTTGGGTTTCTCTTACCTTGGGCGTGGGGTATCTCTTCACGGCTGATCCAGCAAAGCACAGCTGCTGCTCCTTTTTGGACGAGGGCTATCTACTTACTGCTGCCGTTCCTGACCTTCAACGTGAGATAGCTCCTCTAGGCCCTCCTGCGCCTGCGCAGCCACTGGTCCTTGGGTTGTTCCTCCTGGCCGCCGGCCCTGGCCTCAGGGTGGCTCCTCAGTGTCATCACCCCTGGCCTCCGTTGCGAGGTGGCTTCTCCCGGCTGCCACTGACCTCGGATGCAGGGTAGCTCCTCCTCGGCCACCTCCTCTGACCTCGGATGCCTGGTAGCTCCTCTCGGGCCGTTCCTGCGCCATCGCTGCCTGGCACTCTAGGCCGCTGCCCCTGACCTCGGACGTGGGGTAGCTCCTCTCGGCCGCCCTCAGTGTGCCCTGGCTCACAGCTGCCTGCGCTCAGTGTGCGCCCGGCTCGCACTGAGCGCAGCCTGCGTTCATGTCTTCCATGATGAAGAGTCAGGAACTGAACAGATATAGGAACATTATTCGGAGAAGGCAGTGGCACCCCACTCCAGTACTCTTGCCTGGAAAATCCCATGGACGGAGGAGCCTGGTGGGCTGCAGTCCATGGGGTCGCTAAGAGTCGAACATGACTGAGGGACTTCACTTTCACTTTTCACTTTCATGTATTGGAGAAGGAAATGGCACCCACTCCAGTGTTCTTGCCTGGAGAATCCCAGGGACGGGGGAGCCTGCTGGGCTGCCGTCTCTGGGGTCACACAGAGTCGATGTGACCTAAGTGGCTTAGCAGCAGCAGCAGCAGCAGCAGCAGGAACATTATTAGCCTCACGGTGCAGAGCTGAGAAGTACGCTAGGTTTCAGTGGACCTCTGTACCGTGTAGCAGTTCATCCTCTTTCCCGGATTTCTCTCTGGATAGAAATCAAGAAGCGGTTGGGAGAGAGAGAGAGAACCTCACTTCATTCACAGCGTCGGTGTCCCAGTAAGGTCAAAGCTAATGCTGCCAGTGAGCAAAACAAGGCACCTTTCTCTGACAAAATCATAGAGACTAGGTTTTCTCTTGATTTACAGGGAACTGATTGAGGGATGAAGTGCTCAATTCTGAGAATCAGAGCCCTTGATTTCTCTTTACCTGAACTCCCATATCTCATTCTTCCCCCCTTTGCCTTGAGTTACTCATCTGTCTACTAGGCCATAGCTGAAAATAAACTTTTTCCAAGTGAGTGGCGTTTTAACTCCAGCCGTAGAGCCCGTCATGTGGAGGAGAGCTGCTCCTTTCCTGTAGCTACATGCATAGCCAACAGCTTGCACACCTGCCCATTGCTAGGAGTGCATGCGTGTGTGTGCGCCACACACACACACACACACACAGAGCTGTGACAGCACAAACATGTTAGAAATCTAGGGATGCTAGCTGCTTTCACGTGGCCAAATACCTCCAAACAAGACCGGCTCTATCTTTGCTTTAGTGGGGTTCCTCTGGGACACTGAGAGAATGATGGAGAGGGACATGGATACAAGAGAGTTCTTCGGTTGGGAATACCTGTGAAAAATACAAATGATGGAACCAGATAACAGGAGACTCAGACTATAACAATGATCTGAAATGTCTCAGGTGACCCAAGCGGTAGGCTCAGCGCACAGATTGTGCATCAGAGGAGTGGGCAGGAGTGGCCTGGCCCATCTCAGGCAGCGTGTGGGGCTGCCCCAGCCGCAAGGCTGTGGCGAGATGTGATGGGAGGTGCTGGTGCCAGACCACTGTGGGAGACTGACCACACTCCTCCAAGCTGAAGGCAGGCTCTCACTGGTGGAGATATCTGAGCTGGAGACCTGCCTGACTGCGCCGCATAGGAGTAACTATGACTCAGGGCTAGAAGGGAGAGCAGCAGGGGACCCTTAGAATTGTTCTAGATTGAATAGACACGTTGGTTTGGGGTCACGATACAGCTTGCACATCTTGGGGGCACTTTCCTGTTTACCCCCTTGTAGAGATTGGGGAAGCACCTTGTATAAAGTGCAAACCCAATAATTGTCTTTAGTTGACAGCTTAATAGACCAGTGTAATTAACTTTCAAAATCAGGGTTACTGTGTTGAAATTGGATATGAAACTCACCAATTATAAGGGTATAACTTGATGAATATTGATAAATGTATACAGTCAGGTAACTGTCACCACAATAATCATAAAGAGCATTTTCATCCATCACTCCAAAAGTTTCTCTTCATTCTCCGGAAATCATTGATGGGCTATCTCACTAGAATTTTGCCTTTTCTATTATTTTATTATTTCTATCTATGTATATCTATCTATCTATATATGTTGTTTAATCAATAAGTCCTGTCTGACTCTTTGTGACACCCGTGAACTTTAGCCCACCAAGATCCTCTGTCCATGGGATTTCCCAGGCAAGAATACTGGAGTGGGTTGCCATTTCCTTCTCCAGGGATCTTCCCTACCCAAGATCAAAGCCACGTCTCCTGAATTGGCAGGCAGATTCTTTACCACTGAGCCACCTGGGAAATCTATTCATCTGTTTGCATGCGTGCGCGTGCATGTGTGTGTGTGTTTCTTTGTGGCTTCTTAATAGAATGCTTTAGACATTCAGTCATGTTGTAAGTATCAGTTTGACAAGGGGTATTATATTTTATGCAAATGCCACAATTTATCCCCTTGCCAATTAATGGATTTGTATTCAGTTTGGAGTTAAGATGAATAAAGCTGCTATGGACATATGAGTACAAATAGTTGTGTGACATATTTTCATTTCTTTGGGGGTAAATACCTAAGAGTGGGATTGCTGGGTTGTGTGATGTGTACATTCAACTTTATAAGAAACCATCACACTGTCTTTCAAAGCAGGTTTAGCATTTTATGTTTGAGTTCTAATTGCTCCACATCTATACCAGAACTTGTTCATCTTCTTAATTTTAGTCTTTCTAGTGGTGGAGTCTCAAAGAGTCAGACATGACTGAGTGACTTCCCTTTCACTTTTCACTTTCATGCATTGGAGAAGGAAATGGCAACCCACTCCACTGTTCTTGCCTGGAGACTCCCCAGGGGACAGCGGAGCCTGGTGTCTGTGGGTTGCACAGAGTCGGACATGACTGAGGTGATGCAGCATCAGCAGTGATTAGGTAATAGTGTGTCATTGGAGTTTAAAAATTTCCTTTATTACTAAAGATATTAAGCACTTAGTATTTTTGGCAATCATATATTTTTGGTGAAGTGCCTATTCAAATTTTTGCCTGTTTAAAATATTAAATTCCTGATTTTCTCGTTATTGTGTTGCAAGTGTGTGTGTGTATTGTGAATGCAAGTCCTTTATCAGCTATATGTTTCGTGAATAATTCTTAGTCTGTGGGTTGTCTCTTCATTTTTTTACATTGTCTTTTGATGAACAAAAATGTTCAATTTTGATGAAGTCTTATTTATCCCTTTTTGTTTTATTTGAAGACCTTTTGCCCAAGTTCAATAAGGCAGTGCTCATGGTTTTTTGTTAAAGGTCTGTGTTTTAGTTCCTATACTTAGATCTGTGATCTATTTCAAGGGTAATTTTGAGAATGATGTGAAGTAAATGTTGAGGTTTATTTTCATTCATATGTTTATAGTTTGTTGCTATTGTTGCAGGATTGTTGAAAAGACAGTCCTTTTCCCTTTGAATTACTTTGGTACCATGGCCAAGAAAACTCAGTTGATTATATGAGTGTAAGACATTTGTGAACTAGCTAACCTGTTGCATTGCACCTATGGCTGCTCCTTAGGCAAACACCACATTGTCTTGTTTCCTGTAGCTTTAAAGTAAATCTTAAGATTGTTCTGCTGTGTGTGCTCAGTCATGTCTGACTCTTTGTGACCCCATGGACTGTAGCCCACCAGGCTCCTCTATCCATGAAATTTTCCGGGCAAGAATACTGGAGTGAGTTGCCATTTCCGTCTCCAGGGGAATCTTCCTGACCCAGGGATGGAACTAGACTCTCTTGCATCTCCTGCTGAGCAGGCAGATTCCTTACCACTAGCACCGCTTGGGAAGCCCAGTCTTAAGATTAGCAAATGTTAAGTCCTCCAACTCTGTTCCTCTTTCTTTTTCAAAATCATATTGACTTTTCTAATTCCTTTGCAACTTCATTTGTACTTCATAATTAGTCTATTTCTATCTTTTAAAAAGCCTACATGGTTCTGATTGCAATTATCTTATATTTATATATCAATTTGTTAGTCAGTTGCGTCTGACTCTTTGTGACCCCCATCTCCAGGCAAAAATACTGGAGTGAGTTGCCATTTCCTTTCCAGGGATCTTCCTGACTCAGGGATCAAACCTAGGTCTCCTGCATTGCAGGCAGATTCTTTACCGTCTGAGTCAACAGGGAAGTCTGTATATCAATTTGGGTAGAATTAATCTCTTAACAAAATTATGCCCTTTAATCCATACAGGTGGCATATCTAATTTGTTTAGGTGGTCTATAATTTATCTCAGAAATGTCTTCTGCTGCTGCTGCTGCTGCTGCTAAGTCGCTTCAGTCGTGTCCGACTCTGTGCGACGCCATAGATGGAAGCCCATCAGGCTCTCCCGTCCCTGGGATTCTCCAGGCAAGAACACTGGAGTGGGTTGCCATTTCCTTCTCCAATGCATGAAAGTGAAAAGTGAAAGGGAAGTCGCTCAGTCGTGTCCGATTCTTAGCGACCCCATGGACTGCAGCCTACCAGGCTCCTCCATCCATGGGATTTTCCAGGCAAGAGTGCTGGAGTGGGATGCCATTGCCTTCTCCAGAAATGTCTTCTAATGCATACTAAATATACAGAATATGTACATATTTTGATCATTTTAATTTTGAGTACTATTATTGTTATAGTTCAAATTCCAGCTTCTCATTGCAAATACATGGAGATACAATTGATCTCTGTACATTGTGTTGTATTTTGTATCCTACAACTTTGCTGACCTCACCTATTATCGTCAGTTGACAATTTGTGGATTCCTTGGAGTTCTTTCTCTTTCTCTTCTCTCTCCCTCATTCTTTCTGTCACTTTGCTTGGACCTTCAGTAAAATATTGAATAAAGTATTTAATTCATCCTTGCCTTGTTCCCAGTCTTGGAAAGCATTCCATCTTTCATCATTGAGAATGATGTGAGCTGGATCTTCTCATGAGAAAGAGGTCTTTACTTTTGTGAACTTCACACCAAAGGATCTTAACATGTGAGCCCTTGGGCCAGTCGCAGTAGTATCATCTGGGAACTTGTTAGGAATCCAAATTCTTGGCCTCATTCCAGACTGAATGAGGAGCTCTGAGGATAAGGCTTAGCAGTATTTATTGCACAAGCCCTCCAGGAGATTTTGATACAATACATTCTGATGTGTGAAGACATTACTTCCAAGTCTTCCTTCCTTTCTCTTTTCTTCCTTCCTTCTTTCCTTCCTTTCTTTTGCTCAACAATTTTTGTTGTCCTTGTTCAGTTGCTGAGTCATGTCCAGCTCTTTGTGACCCCATGGACTGCAGCACGCCAAGCTTCCCTGTCCTTCACTATCTCCCGGAGTTTGCTCAAACTCATGTCCATTGAGTCAGTGATGCCATCCAACCATCTCATCCTCTGCCATCCCCTTCTCCTCCTGCCCTCAATTTCTCCCAGCATCAGGGCCTTTTCTAATGAGTCAGCTCCTCACATTGGGTGGCCAAAGGATTGGAGCTTCAGCTTCAGCATCTGTCCTTCCAATGAATGCTAAGAGTTGATTTCCTTTAGGATTGACTGGTTGTATCTCAGCTATTTGCACAGTATTTAATGGTTGCTTTCTCTGTGTTCTCAGTCATGTCCAACTCTTTGCCACCCTATGGACTACAGCCTGCCAGGCTTCTCTGTCCATGGAATTCCCAGGAAAGAATGCTGGAGCAGGTTGCCATTTCCTACTCCAGGGATCCTCCCAACCCAGGGATTGAACCCACATCTCCTACATATCCTGTGTTTGCAGGAGGATTTGTTTTACCACTGAGTCACCTGGGAAGCCCATTTAATAATGATTTGGCCATTCATCTGATGTAACTCCCCAAAAGGATACCCTGCTGCTTTAAGTAATGGTTTGCCAGCCCAACGGTGGGCAGACACTACAATGTGAGTTTCTATCTGTATGCTTTCACTAACTTTAAATAAAGCTCACTGCTTTCAATATGACAATTCACTCTCAAACTTTTATGAAGCAACATCATCACAAGTTATTTGCTGATAGTTTCATACTTTTTCTCACAAAACTCCACTCTTAGGAAAAAAAGAGTAGCTTGAGGAAAGTTACAAAGAGAAATTAGTGGTCAGTTTTTGGCTGATTGAGATCTGACCCCACATAGAGTATCTCTTCTGCAGAACTGGTGCGAGTGAGGAGTGAGCTATAATAACGCAGAAGAGTGCATGCAAATATCCCCCAGTTGCTCTTCATTTCTGGTCTTCTTTTTCCTACATTGAATTAGACTAAATTTGCACCAAAGACAAAAATCAAATAAAAAATCACTTACTGTGTTTTGACACATTAAAACAAAGAGTACAACGTGTACTCACATATCAGACTCTTTAAGAGAAAATGCAGAGAGATGTGAAAGACAAACCATTTATCTGAGTTTAATCTCAGACAGCTGGAAATCAGAAAACTTCACTGTGCCACTGGAAGCAACACTTTTGGAAAGTAGGGTTAGAATTAGGGTTAGTTCCGAAATAGTTCTGAAAGGGTGATTTTTAAAAATTCTTTTCATTCCCTGTTAACCTAATTGTGGTGAGTCCACTTGATAGGCTAAATCCCAGGATCTCCTCTTACAAACTATAAGAACTATTTTTGCCTCCATGAAACTGTGGCTTGGAAACATCTACATAAGGATATGTGAGTGCTGTAGTATATAGCTTCTAAAAGTCCTCAAATACCACCCTAAACCCGCTTTCTAGTTTCAGCTCCTTTTTATTTATTTATAAAGATAAAAAAAAATTTTGGCCACATCATTCAACATATAGGATCTTGGTTCTACAACCAGGGACCTCAGTGGAAGTGCAGAGTCTTAACCACTGCACTGCCAGGGAAGTCCCGTTTCATCTCCTTCCCATTCCATAAACCTTATTGACCTGCAGTGGTCAATCAGAAGGGTATATGGGATTGCTTTATCAAGAAGTTGCCTATTCTGTATCCCAGGGTGGAAACTACAAAGATCTAAAGGAAGATGGTCTCCTGGTGGACAGACCTTTGGACATCGCTGTGTAGGATCTCAAACTAGCACCTCCATGCTCCATTCCTTAGACTGGCCCTGGGGAAAAAATCTACTCCTGGGCATCCATTGTGGCCAAACCAGGGCCAAGGATATTCTCCAAAGCAGATTATTCACAAGACACACACAATATAATAATTTCTAGAAGCTGGGCAAATACAGACGAAGAGAAAGATTGCATGAGCAAAATAATTAAGGTTTTTTTCCTTATGTTACTCTAATATAGAAGCCTACAAATCTATTCATTTCAAAAGAAACTGAGAATTCTTTGCCTCTGTTAAAAATAAGAAACTGCATAAATATTTAAGCGGGTTTCTTAATGATGTTCTTGGGCCTAAAACTCTCTTGGCAGCAGACTTTGTGTACCTACTTGCAACTTTTCTCCCCATTAGTATCTAAATCCTTTCCAAGGAGTTGGAAGAGAATAGAATTGTCTTTATTGTTATAGCATGGAGATAAAGTTGGCATTACAAGAATTTAGGCTAAAAATAATACCAAGTACAGCTAAAGAGTAATATGTCATTATCCACAGTTTTCTGGAAAACAAGAGCAGCCCTACTTTCTGCCAGTTTTCAGCAACTGAATTTCTGTGTTTTGGGTAAACCATAGTGTTCAGCTTGGATACAGTAGATATTTCCTGCCACCCTGGGACATCGTATAGCAATTATTTTAAAATAGAGGCCTATTATCTGCGAGTCTTTCTATAGCCAGTGTTTTAAATTTTATTTATTTATTCAACAAATATTTCTTAAAGAGAACTCTAGGCTTTCCCATTGTGTTGTTTTCCTCTGTTTCTTTGCATTGATCACTGAGGAAGGCTCTTGACAATCTCTTAAAAAAATAGAGAGAGCAAAGGAACATTCCATGCAAAGATGGGCACAATAAAGGACAGAAATGGTATGGACCTAACAGAAACAGAAAATATTAAGAAGAATTGGCAAGAATACACAGAAGAACTATATAAGCATCACTACAAATATCATCTACCCATATGATATCATGGGTCACATCATGGTTATGACCCAGATAACCATGATGGTGTCATCACTCACCTAGAGCCGGACATCCTGGAATGATAAGCCAAGTGGGCCTTAGGAAGCATCACTACAAATAGAGCTAGTGGAGATGATGGAATTCCAGCTGAGCTGTTTCAAGTCCTAACGGATGATGCTGCAAAGTGCTGCACTCAGTATGCCAGCAGATTTGGAAAGTAGCAGTGGCCACAGGACTGGAAAAGGTCAGTTTTCATTCCAATCCTAAAGAAAGGCAATGCCAAAGAATGTTCAGGCTTTTGCATAATTCCACTCATCTCACACGCTAGTAAAGTAAAGCTCAATATTCTCCAAGCCAGGTTTCAACAGTACATGAATCCAGAACTTCCAGATGTTTAATCTGGATTTAGAAAAGTCAGAGGAACCAGAGATCAAATTGCCAACATCCACTGGATCATTGAAAAAGCAAGAGAGCTCCAGAAAAACATCTATTTTTGCTTTATTGATTATGCCAAAGCCTTTGACTATGTAGATCACAGCAAACTGTGGAAAATTCTTAAAGAGATGGGAATATCAGACCACCTGATCTGCCTCCTGAGAACTCTGTATGCAGGTCAGGAAGCAACAGTTAGAACTGGACATGGAATAACAGACTGAGTCCAAATCAGGAAAGGGGTATGTCAAGACTGTATATTGTCACCCTGCTTATTTAACTTATATTCAAAGTACAAATTGTGTAATGCTAGGCTGGATGAAGCACAAGCTGGAATCAAGATTGCCATGAAAAATATCAATAACCTCAGGTATGCAGATGATAACACCTTATGGCAGAAAGTGAAGAAGAACTAAAAAGCCTCTTGATGCAAGTGCAAGAGGAAGCAGTGAGAGACTTTCTTTTCTTGTGCTCCAAAATCACTGCAGATGGTGACTGCAGCCATGAAGTTAAAAGATGCTTGCTCCTTGAAAGAAACTTAGAATCAACCTAGACAGCATATTAAAAACAGAGACATTACTTTGCCAACAAACGCCCATCTAGTCAAAGCTTTGGTTTTCCAGTAATCATGTATGGATGTGAGAGTTGGACTATAAAGAAAGCTGAGCACCAAAGAACTGACGCCTTTGAACTGTGGTGTTGGAGAAGTCTCTTGAGGGTCCCTTGGACTGCAAGGAGATCCAACCAGTCCATCCTAAAGGAAATCAGTCCTGAATATTCATTGGAATGACTGATGCTGAAGCTGCAGCTCCAATCCTTTGGCCACCTGATGCAAAGAGCTGACTCCTTGGGAAAGACCCTGATGCTTGGAAAGACTGAAGGTAGGAGGAGAAGGGGACGACAGAGGATGAGATGGTTGGATGGCGTCACCAATCCATGGGGCCACAAAGAGTCGGGCATGACTGAGTAACTGAACTGAATGACAACAAATATTTACTGAGTACCCAACATGCTGAAGGTGCTAAAGATGAACAGACAGCATGATAATAACAGTGCCTAAAGCTAGAGAAAAGGCAAGAGTGGAAAGAGACAGTTGGCTGAGTTGTAGTAACTTAAGGTTATTACATGCTGTGTGCAATGTGGGTGATGGGTTTCCCTCGTGGCTCAGATGGTAACGAATCTGCCTGCAATGGAGGAGAGCTGGGTTTGACCTGGGTTGGGAAAATTTCCTAAAGAAGAGAATTGCTACCCACTCCAGCATTCTTGTTTGGAGAATTCCATGGATGGAGGAACCTGGAAGGCTACAGTCCAAGAGGTCGCAAAGAGCTGGACACAGCTGAGTGACTAACACTTTCACACTTTCAGCTGGGAGATGGGATGAGGGGTGAGTGAGTGAAGGAGACGAGTGATGAAGGAGATGACACTCAAGAGGGGCCTAAAGGCTGAGCAGCAATCATCCTTGTAAAACTGGAGGTTGTGAGATAAGAATTATTTTCCTTCAATGTATGCATGTCCCTCAACACATGTGGTGGCCAGGAATTTTGAAATCCGTAATTCTTATTCGGAAATCAGGAAACATAACATAGAATGTACAATAATGTGACCTATTTTCAGTTTACACAGTGAAAAATAATGGATGAATTTTGACATAAACCATAACCTTGCTCAACCCTCTAGAAATCCATTCTCTCTGTTCTCTGGTATAATCTCATACCCACCAAAAACTGGAAGATCCCATAATCTTATTCTCCAAACTCATATGCATCACCATTGTTTTTTTCAATTTTCATCATCATTATTATTATTATTTTTAGTTTTTGGCTGTGCCACACGGCACACGAGGTATTAATTCTCTCACCAGGGATCAAACCCAGACCCCCTGCAATGGAAGCTCGGAGTTTTAACAGGTGAATGGCCAGGGAAGTCTCCTGGATCACCACTGTGAGAAAATTGCATCTCTCCTTTCTGCTTGCATTCTGGCCTCGAATAGTCGTGTATGTGTCTTGGCTAGTAAGAATCTATGTGTCCAGGATAATCTTCTGCTATTTACAGTCTGTTTCAGAGGGAAAGAGCATTTCTTCCTGAAACACTTCCCCTGCTTGTCTCCTCCTGAGATGCAGAGACCCTGCCGCCTGCTCTGGTCTCCATGCGGGGCTCACTCTGCTCAGATGGGCTGAAGGGGCTCCTCCTTCCCAGGAGAAGGCGCTGCTAATGCAATGGAGGGAGATACCCGAGAGGGGGCTGCCCCTGCCTTCTCTTTGTCATTTAGTCACTCAGGCGTGTCTGACTGTTTGTGACCCCATGGACTGCAGCATGCCAGGCTTCCCTGTCCATCACCATCTCTTGGAGTTTGTTCAAACCCATGTGTATTGAGTCGGTGATGCCATTCCACCATCTCATCCTCCGTCGTCCCCTTCTCCTGCCCTCAAGCTCTGCCAGCATCAGCGTCTTTTCCAGTGAGTTGTCTCTTCGCATCAGGTGGCCAGTGGCATCAATAGCCCCCGACTTCAGTGCCTCTGAAGCGCGGGTACCGCCTGTCGTTGCAGACGGGCGGGCCTTTTCACCTGTCGGCAATGCTCTGTGCTGTGCACTCCCAATAGTCTTTCGTGCGGTTTCCCACACAGACAGCGAGACCTGGGAGACTGTTCTTGGCAGAAGAGGGAAAAATTGAGCCTCTCTCTTGAGCAGTGAGATTCTTGGTTATTACCCTAGGAAGACTCCATTGTTGTCCAAGAGAACATGGGCTGTGTTGCAGCATCAATACATACACACACACACACACACACACACACACACACACACCCCTAAAATGGAGACATTCAAATGACCATCACAATAGAATAGATAGCATATAGAAGGGAGGCTCAAGAGGGAGGTGCTATGTGTATAACTGTGGTTGATCTGTGTTGTTGTGTGGCAGAAGCCAACACAACATTCTTAAGCTATTTCCCCCAATTAAAAATTTTAAAAAGTTGAAAGTAATGAGAAAAAAAGAGGATAATACAAAGTGGTGAAGACAAATACATTTGAGTAATACATTTCAATACATGTGATTCCCTTAAATAAAAATTCTTTTGTAGAATAAAATCAAGTAACATGATTTCATCATATAGTATGAAATCATTTTGAAAGCTCCAAACCAAAGATAATTGATGTATTTGGGGGATACATATATATTTAGTAAAGCTGAAAAGAAAAATGAGGAAAAGATAACCATAAAATTTACAGTAATAGTTCATTCTGAAGGAGGAAGAGAAACAGCTGAAGGTGGGGTGAATCAGCTGCTCAGCGCTTTGGGTGATCGTGGTCCGTTTCCTGGGCTCTGTGGTCTGTGCATGCACTTTTTATCTTTCATGTCTCATATTCTTTACATCATAAAAGTTCAAAAGTGATTCGTAAAAGTAAATGGTTCTCTGCCTTATTAGCAATTTGCTCATTCCAACTAATCAAGCGTGTGCACTTACATCTGCCCTGGAGTCTGGGGTTCACAGAGAAAGTAACGTGCAAAACCCCATTCCTGCGAAAACTGGAAAATCCAGGTGTTTCCCCGGGAGAGTGGCTCTTCTCTGATTCAGCTCAATACCGGAAGAGAGAAGCGTGGCAGACAGAGCTGGGGCTTAGGCTCTGGCCCAGGAACTCCTGTGAATTTCTGCTGTGTTCTTAGATTAGCTGTGACGTGCGTGCTCGCTTCATCCAGAATTATTTTCTTCCCAAGGGAATCTGTGGTCCATGGTTCGTGGAGACCCTGAGTGTGCCAGAAGTAACTGTTCATAAACACCTGCCTGGGAAGTGCTGTGATGTGCAAAAAGAGAACCAGGAGTGATGTTATGTGCTGTCTAAAGGGGGAGACTGGCTGTGACCACAGCCCTTCTAGAATCTTCTTTCCAGCCTCCAGAACCCTCCCCGCCTCCAGTCCTTATCTGAAAGGCTCTCCCTCACCCACAGTCCATGCCTGGTGGGCTCATCTTCCCACCATCTGCAGATACCTCCCATTTCCACCAAAGACTTTGCTCAAGTGGGTGTGCTTTCTCTCCACTGAACACATCTAACTTCTGGCAAGGTCCAGTCCAAGCCAGTCAACCAATCATCTGTCCAGCAACCAAACAGCTTGTTTGCACTGCTAAGTCTCTTCAGTGGTGTCCGACCCTCTGGAGCCTGCCAGGCTTCTCTGTCGATGGGATCTTCCAGACAGGAGGGAGACTGGGAGACTCCCTCCTGGAGTGGGTGGCCATGCCCTCCTCCAAGGGGTCTTTCCAACCCGGGGACAGAACCCACATCTCTTTTGTCTCCTGCACTGGCAGGCAGACTCTTTACTACTAGCGCCACCTGGGAAGCCCCTATAAATGCAAAGTAAAATTCCGATTTGACTGCATCAATGAAACTATCTCAGCCAGTTCAGTCACTCAGTCGTGTCTGACTGTTTGTGACCCCATGGACTGCAGCACGCCAGGTTTCCCTGTCCATCACCAACCCTTGGAGCTTGCTCAAATTCACGTCCATCAAGTCAGTCGGTGATGCCATCCAGCCATCTCATCCTCTGTCATCCCGTTTCCTCTTGCCTTCAATGATGAATCTGATCTCCGTTGATCTCACCTCCATGTAGACACTTAGTTTAACACGCACCAGGCACAGGGCTTTCCTGGTGGCTCAGGCAGTAAAGAAAGCACCTGCAATGCGGGAGACCCGGGCTCGATCCCTGGGTTGGGAAGATTGCCTGGAGAAGGAAATGGCAACCTACTCCAGGATTCTTGCCTGGAGAACCTCATGGACAGAGGAGCCTGGAGGGCTACAGTCCATGGAGTCGCAAAGAGTCAGACATGACTGAGCAACTAATAGTTTGACTTTGACTTTGTAATAGATATGTATGCATTATATTATGTTTTTGAATACAACAGTTATCAAATACTTTTACTTAATGTCCAATTACAGTATGATAAGTCAAGGATGAATTTACAGTTGACCAACCAAATTTATATGGGAAAAATATGAAGATAATGGTCAGCCATTGTACCTGAATATTTCGGTGGATTGTTTATTTGTGGGAATATGGGGATGGTGATTAATGCATGGGTTATAATGTAGACCCAGTGAAGTTCGATCTATGCTATAGTCCCAGCCACAAATATTGCTAATGCATATATATTCATTTCTACTCATTTTGTGTTAATCCAACAGTACTAAAAAACTGAACTAATCATAAATATAAGCTGAAAAATAGACAGACAGATGTAAAGAACAAACATATGGATATCAAGGGGGGAGGTAGGGTTGAGATGAATTGTATAAGTTTTTAGTCATTACGCAAAAATGCAAGTGTGTGGAGTTGCATATGTCTTCCAGGGAATTCAGGGTAACATATTGTTCTGAAAATTCTCAAGGTATATCTAGAAGTCAGAGATCACAATCTGTAAATCACTGCTTTAACAGTTCTAGAGCCCACATGCTGTATTTGGTTATACTGTGTTGGTTTGGCTTGTGTGAACAGTTCTTGAGTCTCTAAGAGCTGCAGAGCACGCTTGCAGGTTGATTAGAAGAAGGACCATCACGGGAGGGCAGCTTCACAATTTACCAGTAAGGTGACCTTGGACAAGTCACTTAAGCTTCTCGGGCCTCAGTTTATTGACCTATAAAAGAGGGATGATGCCTCATGGGATTCTTCTAAGAACTATCAGAGTTCAGGGCGGTCAAACAGGGAATCAAACTGTGGCACAGCTTCTGCCCTCAGTGAATTTGAAGGTGAGTAGGAAAGACGGTAGAAAGGGAAATGAGACACTTTGGTCCAAACAGTCCAGCTCTGGTAGCCTGAGACCATCTGCCATGACACCATGTCACCTGGACAACAGAAACCAATCTGGGGCTGCCCATGGGTTGCACGGTTCCCAACTCAAGGATTGAACCCAGGCCTCCCACATTGCAGGCAGATGCTTTACCAGCTGAGCCACGAAGGAAGCCCAAGAATACTGGAATGGGTAGCCTACCCCCTTCTCCAGAGGATCTTCCCAACCCAGGAATTGAACCAGGGTCTCCTGCATTGCAGGTGGATTCTTTACCAACTGAGCTATCAGGGAAGCCCAACCATGGGTTGGGGTCGCAGAGTTGGACACAACTGAGCGACTGAACTGATTGACTGACTGACTGGTTGCATCCTCTTTTTCTATTATCTATTCTTCCTCACAGGCCTTTTTCTCCCACAAAAGTGACTCTCCCTCCACAAGAATTCAAGCAATATCTGACTTGCTAATCTCTGATAAAGTCTGTTGCATATTACTCATCACAGGGGTGACATTGTAAAAGCTTGTTCCTAGAAACAGCAAAAGCTTCATCCAGGGAAAATAACCCCATCACAAGGAGATGGGGCACCACGGAGGGTGGAGGCTCCTGGGATTGTACGCAGAGCCCTGTGCCGGTCTGACTTTAGCATCGTATGCGTGTATAGTCTGTAACTTGCACTAGATTGCTAAGGGGATCCATCACCCGGAAAGTGTTGAAAGCCAATCACTTTCCATGAGTACACTGCAGAGAGTGCAGCAGGCAGACACTTGCATGGGGTGCAAACACTGCCCCCCACTGTCAACTGTATAATTCATTCCCTGCAGCGTGAACACTGGCGCTCCCTTAGGAGGTCCAGCCTAAATCTTTCCCCAGTTACTTTGCAGCCTACAAGGATAAGCACAGCCGCTTGCACAATTTTCTACAAGGAGAGCTCCAGAATCCTTTAAGCAGTGGTACAGGGCCTTATAAACCATCCTCAAAGAAGCATGAACTTTTATTTCCCAGGAAATTGGTCATCTTTCTTTGAGACATCTTTATGGACTAGTCTCTCTAGTAAGCCCTTACTGCTAGGTTCTGTGGGAGGCTGGCGTTATTACTTCATCTATGTCTCAGACGCTTTGTAAAGTGTTCCTGGGGTCTCCTGCCAGGCAGAGGATGTCTAGAAGTGACTCAGTCCTCAGTGGCTAACTAAAAGAAAGACAAAAGGCCAAAAGAAAAGAGAGAAAATGCCTACACGCTAAAAAATCTGCTCTGTAATAAAATTGGAATCAATTCTGGATTAGTCTCTTTTAATATGGAAACCACATACAAGGTCTGGGAATACGTGATGGCAACTATAAATACCTCCTGTGAAGCTGGAAACCGCTCCAGGGAGCCAAACTAGAAAATCAATTTACCATCAATTAGAAAAATGCAATGTTACCTTAAAAGGCTTCTAGGCCCAGATTTGAACTGTAGTCTGACTGATACAATGTGAGGGTGAGAAAAGGCTGGAGATGGAGCTCCTGAGCACCCACCCTAGCTCTGTGCAAACATGGGGAAGGATATTTCTCAGTTCATCTGTGTTCTCCAGCAGTCATGACGAAAATTCCATAAGTTAATATATGTAAAGCACTCAGAGCAATAGCAGACATCTTAAGTGTTACAAACACCATCTCTTATTTACTACTATTATTATTTCAGCTGACACATTTTTTAGGTTAATAACTGTATCCATGTAGGAATCATCCATACGCATATGAGATGTCCTGGGAGAACCACGCAAAAGGTCTGTCTAAACGCTGTCCCAGGCGGACGGTGCCCCAGCTCAGGCACACAGGTCAGAGGGGCAGGCACCTTCTCCTCTGGGACCTTCAGGAGATGACATTTCTCTCTGTGCCCCCGGGTGTGTTATGTGGTGGTCCTCCATGTAAGCCTGCCAGCAGGATGCAATGCCCTGATCTGCGCAGGTGGAAATCCAAGCCTGCCGGACACGCCATAATCTAACAAGTTACCACGCTGAGTTTCTGACATCTCTCTTTTGTGAGTTTGCTTAATGCTGGCCGGTCACCTGCCATTCCACCGTCTCTGAGTATTTCATCAGACTTAATTTGGGGCCATAAAGTCCTCAGTGCTCCCATCACCGTCCTATTAGCTGCCCCCTGGGGCCCCAAGGTCACCGCCTTGCGTCTCTGCCTGCTGTGGTGGAGGCCGCCCACACGATGTGCCTGCCCCTCTCCATGAAGTCTGCAGTGAAGCCACTAGGGCCCTCATGGTGCTGTGGTTTAGTTCCCCTGACGTTGTCTTTCAAGGCGCAAAACCTTGTGGGGAGTAAACAATTCGTGTGTCGTGAAAGCCTTAGTTGCTAATCATGTCTGGCTCTATGTGACCCCAGGGACTGTAGCCCACCAGGCTCCGCTGGCCATGGAATTCTCCAGGCAAGAATACTGGGAGTGGGTTGCCATTCCCTTCTCCAGGGGATCTTCCCAACCCAGGGATCAAACCCGGGTCTCCCCCATTGCAAGTGGATTATTTACCATCTGAGCCCCCAGAGAGGCCCAGATGATCAGTAGATAACCAATTACCATGGGCTAGTTGACAGTGGTGGAGGAAACTTAGGTCTTGCCGGGAGGGAGCTGAAGAGTGGAACCTTAACAAGGTCAGAGATGGAGAGGAGGGCATCTCGAGGACGACCTCTTGCTGTCCCATGTCCCCTTCTTCACTCTGCTCACCATCAGCTCGACCACATGGCTGCTGTCTGAGAAGTGTTTGTGGAGTGAACAGAGACAGTCTGTGGAGCGGGAAAGTGGAGGCCTGCTCAGCCTAGAAGTGCCATGTGATAGAAAGAGCTTAGGGTGAGGAGAGAGGAAGCATTGTCAAACAACTGCTAGGCGACAATGTGGTCTCATTCTAAAATCCATTTAGTAAGTAGTGTATAGGAAAATAATGGGCCTATAGCAACTTCTTTTTGCATTTTTAATGTTTGGCCAGGAGGGACCAGCAGAGCAAGAATGAACAGTTGTTTTCTATTTTCCTGCTGGGACTAATCAGCGATAGAAGACTGGACATCTCGGTGTCTACATTCAGTGTGTTCACAGAGGCTGATCTCTTAGGGTGGTCAAGAAGTTAACTATGTTTGGATAATCAATTGTAGAATTTAAGAAAGAGCCTTGTTTTGTAAGGAATCTCCATAGTGGCTGTATCAACTTGCATTCCCACTAGGAATGAAACTACCATATGACTCAACAATCCCAATATTGGGCATATACCCTGAGGAAACCATAATTGAAAAAGACACACACACCCCAATGTTCAACACAGTGCTGTTTACAACAGCTAGGACATGGAAGCCACCTAGATGTCTATCAACAGATGAATGGATAAAGAAGTTGTGGTATATATGCACAATAGAATATTACTCAGCCATAAAAAGGAACCCATTTGACTCAGTTCTAATAACGGGGATGACTCTAGAGCCTATTATACAGAGTGAGGTAAGTCAGAAAGAGAAAAAGAAATATTGCATATTAACACATACATATGAAATCTAGAAAGATGGTCCTGATGAACCTATTTGCAGGGCAGCAGTAGAGTCGCAGACATAGAGCAGACTTGTGGACACAGCGGGGAAGGAGAAGGTGGGATGAATTGAGAGAGTAGCGTTAGAATGTATACAGGACCATATGAAGATTAGATAGCCCGTGGAAATTTTCTGTATGACCCAGGGAGCTCACACCAGTGCTCTGTAACACCCAAGTGGGGTGGGATGGGGTGGGGTGTGGGAAGGAGGTTCAGGATGGGGGGACACGCGTATACCTGTGGCTGATTCACGCTGATGTATGGCAGAAACCAACACAGCACTGTGAAACACTTACATGCCAATGAAAAATGAATTAACTTCTTTTAAAAAAAAGAAAGAGCCTTGACCCTTATTGGTCGTGATTAAGGTGGTTTACAGAAATTCTGGTTTGCTCTTTCTGGACGTTATGGAAGAACTGGGCTTCACAACTCTCCTTGAGGTTGGTCAGCCCGTTTTTCTCGCTTTCTTTGGCCAATACTGTCTTGGTGGAGGTGACATGCCACCCCCAGGTGTAAACTCTTGGTTCACTGCTCAGAGGACCGTGCTCTTTCCTCTGATTGTGAAAGCATATGTCAAGATGCAGCCTCCTCCATGATCAGAACCATCCTCCTGGTCCATCCTCACTAAACATGTGGCATGAGGGATAAATATTTGATGTATAAAGCCATTTAGATTTTAGACTTTTTTTTCCAGAGTAAACCTACCCTATTGTGATTGAGGCAAAAACTGCTGAGACAAGTATATTATGCTGGAAGTTGAGATATTTGTATTGTAGACTGATCATTTTCTCTGCAACCCTGAGAAAATAATTCCTTTAGGCCACTAAGAGCACTTCTCTCCCAAGTTGGAATGATCGCTGTGGTAATGGATCAGAGTTGGAAACATCAGGGTGATTTCATGTTTAGCTTAGTATAAAACAGACGCTACTTATAGCAGTATTTATAGACATGTGTGTATACCCAGCTTATAGATACATGCATAGCTCCTTGTTCTGTAAGCTGAGAGGACCTAGAAGCAGTAAACACCCCGTCCCCACACCCCAGTAGCAACAAAAACAGCCAGATGTTGGTTTCTAATATCATTCTCCAATATTGGAAAGCAAACCCCTTGGAGAAATGGGATAGCAAAGAGACCAGATGAAACCGAAGATTTTCTTTTTGTGCTAGAAAATGAGAAAAAAGAAAACAATAGTTCCACAATGTTGGGAGTTTGTCAAAGAATGCAGGCGCAAACATAATAATTCTCAGTGACCAAAACTGGAGCGTTTTGAGTGAAAAAAGCATAAAATGATATTGGATTATGTTTTGCTTCCCCGATGGCACAGTGGGAGAAGAACCTGCCTGCACTGCAGGAGACACAGGCGATGTGGGAGATATGGGTTCAATTCCTGGGTCAGGAAGTTTCCCTGGAGGAAGAAATGGCAACCTGCTCCAGTATTCCTGCCTGAGAGATTCCATGGACAGAGGAGCATGGCAAGCTACGGTCCAAATGATCATAATAAGTCAGACACGACTGAGTGACTAAGCACACAATATTGAATTATAATCCAAAGTATGAAATAAATGGACTAATCAGTGGTTGCCTGCAAATGGAGCAAAATAAGGCAGGGGGTCACCAAGGACCCCATGGAGTATTTGAGGGAATGGGCATGCTCATTGTTTTGATTGTGGTGATGATGGTTTCTTTTGTTCCAAATTGATCTAATTATATGCCTTAAACACTACATTTTATTATATGCCCATTGTTTTTCAGTAAAGCTATTAAAAGTATATGTCCTCATATACCACTTGTTTAAAAATGCATATAACAGGTTTTAGTCAAAAGACCCCAAAACAAAGATAACTCAAATCTCTTAATAGGAAAATGAGTTTAAAAATGTTGAATCTTTGTATAATAAAGTCTATCACAGCAGGTAAAAGGAATGGACTCGATACAGGCAACACTAGAGATGAATCTCAAAAACATTATACCGCGCCAAGGAGGTATCAGAAGTGCATGATTTGATTTATATTGAATCTAAAAAACAAGTGAAGTATTTATAATGACAGAAATCAGAAAGTGATTTTTTTCCCCTAGGAGTCGAGGAAAAAGTGATGGAGAAACTCCTGGGGATTGAAAATGTTTTACATGTTGTATGGCTTCCAAATTGGGAAAGGAGTATGTCAAGGCTGCATATTGTCACCCTGCTTATTTAACTTTTATGCAGAGTGCATCATGAGAAATGCCGGGCTGGATGAAGCACAAGCTGGAATCAAGACTACTGGGGGAAATATAAATAACCTCAGATACACAGATGATACCACCCTTATGGCAGAAAGTGAAGAGGAACTGAAGCGCCTCTTGATGAAAGTGAAACAGGAGAGTGAAAAAGCTGGCTTAAAACTCAGCATTCAGAAAATGAAGGGCAGCTGGTCCCATCACTTCATGGCAAATAGATGGGGAAACAATTGAAACAGTGACAGACTTTATTTTCTTGGGCTCCAAAATCACTGCAGATGGTGGCTGTAGTCATGAAATTGCTCCTTGGAAGGAAAGTTATGAGCAACCTAGACAGCGTATTAAAAAAGCAGAGACATCTCTTTGCCAACAAAGGTCCATCTAGTCAAAGCTATGGTTTTTCTAGTACTCATGTATGGATGTGAGAATTGGACTGTGAAGAAATCTGAGCACTGAAGAACTGATGCTTTTGGGGTATGGGGGAAAACTCTTGACAGTCCCTTGGACTGCAAGGAAATCCAATCAGTCAATCCTAAAGGAAATCAGTCCTGAATATTCATTGGTAGGACTGATGCTGAAGCTGATACTGTGATTCTTTGGGCACCTGCTGTGAAGAACTGACTCATTGGAAAAGACCCTGATGCTGGGAAAGATTGAAGGTGAGAGGAGAAGGGGAGAACAGAAGATGAGATGGTTGGATGGCATCACCGACTCAATGGACATGAGTTTGAGCAAGCTCTGGGAGTTGGTGATGGACGGGGGAAGCCTGGAGTGCTGCAGTCCGTGGGGTCACAAAGAGTCAGACACGACTGAGTGACTGAACTGAACTGATGGCTTCTCTGGTGGCTCAGCCGTAAAGAATCTGCCTGCAGTACAGGAGACACAGTTTCAGTCCCTGAGCAGGAAGATACAAATGGCACCCCACTCCAGGATTCCTGCCTGGGAAGTCCCATGGACAGAGGAGCCTGGTGGGCTACAAGCCATGGGGCCACCAGAGCTGGACACAGCTTAGTGACAAACCCACTGCCACTTGATGCTTAAATGCCGGACCCAAAGCACGTGGAACTCTACAGCTTAGAGTCATACCATAATAAAAACAATAAGAAACAGCTATTCTTAGACATGATGAGAGGAGATAGGTGGATAGATGGATGGATAGATAGAGGGCGAACAGCTGCCTTTTTAGAGCACTGGGATGGAGAAGGCTTCCATGCACAGTCATGCCCCAGATATCACAGAAGTGCTGTTGAAAGCAAATGTGTTTGTCCCCATCTCCCAGGTACAATGAAAATCCAAGAATATGTATTTACATAGCAGTGCAAGTCAACGGCGTGCATCGCAGACCATCTGGCCTTCCTGGGCTCTGTAGCTGTGGCAGACACACCCTCTACTTCCCCCTCTGGGAGTACCTGACTCCTTCCCAACTGTTGAGAAAATGCCCAAGATGTCATCCCTGGTCATCAGTGGTGTGGGGGAAGGCTGTGGGCATAGTGATGGAGATGAAGCTTGTTTTCACCCACTTCATTTCCTTTTTAAAATTTTTATTGAAATATAGTTGGTTTACAGTGTTGTGTTATTTCAGGTGTATACCAAAGTGACCCAGATATGTGTTATATAAATATATGACTAAACTTTACATGCATATTTATTCTTTTTTAGCTTCTCTTCCACTATAGTTTATTATAAGATCTTGAGTATCGTTTCCTGTGCTATACCATAGGTTGCCGTTGGTTATCTGCTTTGTATATAGCAGTGTGTGTATTTTAACCCCACTTCTTAATTTATCCCTCCCCCTTTCCCCTGTGGCAACCATGAGTTTGCTTTGCTTCCTATGTTTCTGAATCTCTTTCTGTTTTGTAGATAAGTTCATTTTTGCATATTTTAGATTCTACGTGCAAATGATATTCGCCTTTCCCTGTCTGACTTGACTTCCTTTAGTATGACCTCTGGGTCCATTCATGTTGCTCAAATGGTATTGCTTCATTCTTTTTGTGGCTGAGTAATAGCCCATTGTATATGGGTTCCACGTCTTCTTTAGCTGTTGATCTGGTGATGGATGCAGGTTGCTTCCATGCCGTATAAAAGCACGGCTGTGGACATTGCCAGTGCATGGGTCTTTTGAATCAGAGCTTTCCCTGAATATATACCCAGAAGTGGGATCACCGGGTCACACGAATATCTCACAAAGCCTTCACGTTTGAAAGTTCAGAGACTGTGCAAGAGACAGACCTGGATATTCACAGCACACTTCTGCCACCCACTTGCTCCTTGACCTTCGTAAGTTAGTTTGCATTTTCATGACTGTGATGGGTAAATAGTAAAAATGTCTGCCTAGGATTTGAATTGTTATCGTAATTAACAATAACAAGTAAGAACAGCTGCTATAGTGCTTTGCATTTGATGTACACTCTAATGGATACATTTCATTGTTATCATCTCAGAAAATATTCTTTCCCTTTCCTGATGGACACATATTACTAGGGCATAAATACACCCTCATACATAGGTATTACTCATCAGATTCTCTTTATGACATGAGGGACCACGAAACTAATGGGAAAAAAGAATAAACTCTGTGACTAAACAATTAAATGAGGAGAAAGAGATTTCGTAAAACAATTCAGCATTTTTAAAAGCTGGTGAGTATGTATGTTATAAATGGATAGAAACAATTATATGCATACACAGCCATCTTGCATTGAATTTCCATGTTGTCTCCAATCTGTGAATAAGGAGTTCTTACAGTGATCTGGGAGAATCCCTATTTGAGACACTAAAAAGAAATCAAAGAGTTTAAAAGAAATTAAGTAACAAACTCTATCCAGTGCAACAAAACACTGTTGACTGCACTTTCCCATCAGCTGAAATCAGGTGCATGTGAGGTGTGTGTGTGTGTGTGTATGTGTGTGTGTGTGTTAATTTGCAAACACACTTAGCTGTAGCCACACACTGACTTCTGAGAATTTTTCAGAAATACCAGGTACGTGATACCCCCTTCCGGGAGCGGGGGGTGGGGAGGGAGTTTTACACCTACTTCTCTCTTCTTGAAATGCGATTTCCTTGTTGCTTTCATGTCCTGCCCAAATGTTACTTTTTTAGAGATACCTTCTATGAACATCTTTCATAAACAGAGCCCAGGGTCATTCTCTATTTCCTGAACTCGCTTTATTTTTATTCACAGTCTTTATCATGATCTCACGATACAGTGATATTTATTTATTCATCCATTGTCCCCTCCATACACGTGCGCATGCTGGGCTGTTAGTTCCGTTAGGCCTGTAATCTCTGTAACCCTAGCGTCTAGGACCATGCCTGCGCAGAGGTGAGACTTGATAAACAGCCATTGTGTAAAACATGACACCATGAGAGGATACATTTTACTGTGCTCATTAAAAACAAACAAACAAACAAACAAAAAAACACTCCAGGATTTTTGGAGGTAAGTTGTTAAAGAAGTGAAATAATCAATGGATAGACTTTCACTCTAAAAGCATCTGTATATTGAGCTTTGTACATATGAATGCCTGCTAGGCACAATCCAATGCCTGTTAAAATACTTAACTTTGTGTTTGCTGCATACTTTCCATCTTAGGAGTTCATAGCCTTTAGGACAAACTGCAGAGGTGAGAGTGGGGGCTGAGTGGATGTGGTGAGGCGGGGCAGCGCTGTCAGGACCCTGGACAGAGGCAGCAGTAGGGAGTCTACCCAGAGCCAAAGGGAGGGAAATCAGGGCACCCAGACTGCCTGCCTCCCCCTGGGGTCCAGCCTCGTGCTGTGATGAAGTGGAACCATGCTCCGTCTACCATCACTCCTCTAATCTTGCTAAGTCAAGCACAGGCAGCTTTCTTGCTGTAGAAAAAAGTCAGACTCACTGACTCTGGTGGAAAACTAGATGAGTTAGACACACAGTACGTTTGCCCTCCTTGTTTCTTTTTCTATTAATATATTTCAAGTCAAATGGCATTTTCTTGGAAACACAGGATTTGGGCTGTCAAAAGGAACCTCTTTATTTTCCAAATGGCTTGGCAGCCTGTAACTTTAGATGTGGCAATTTGTTTCAACCTCAGGAATGACTCTAAAGCTGAAACTCCAGTACTTTGGCCACCTCATGAGAAGAGTTGACTCATTGGAAAAGACTCTGATGCTGGGAGGGATTGAGGGCAGGAGGAGAAGGGGATGACAGAGGATGAGATGGCTGGATGGCATCACTGACTCGATGGACATGAGTTTGAGAGTGGGGGCTCCGGGAGATGGTGATGGACAGGGGAGGCCTGGTGTGCTGTGATTCATGGGGTCACAAAATGTCGGACACGACTGAGCGACTGGACTGAACTGAACTGAAGAATGGGGAAGGAGAAGATTCCAGTCTAAGGGAAAATAGTGATTTTTGAGAAGGCAGCACAGGGGTTAATGAGCATGGGATTTCTCTGGGGGCTGATGAAAATGTTCTGAAACTAGAGAGGAGTGATGGCTGTACCACTCAATGAATGCACCAAAAAACACTGAATTCTACTTGTTAGAAGAATACCTGGCAGCCACTGCCATCCTTTGTCTTTCAGAGGCTTTGTCTATTTCGAACAATTCATATGAATGGGATTATATCATAGGGGACCTTTTGTGACTGACTCCTCTCATTCAGGATAATGTTTTCAAGATATATTCATCCTGTAGAACATGAAGCACACAATTCCTTTCTGTATCTTGGTAACATCCACATTTTTCTCATCTGTTCATTAGTTGACGGACATTTGGGGTGCTTCCAGTTTCTGGCAGTCACGATTAATTCCACCATGAATGTTCTTGTGAAGATCTTAGTGTGACTCTCTGGGTACTGTGGAAGGCAGAGTAATGCACCCCACATCCATGGGGTGCACCCATGTTCCAGTCTCTGGAACCTAGGAATATGTTTTACTACATGGCGAAGGGGAATTAAGGTTACAAGTCCACTGATCCTATAACAGCAGACTCTCCTGGGTTATCTCTGCAGGTGCAGTGGAATCACGAGAGCCTCTGAAAGTGAAAGTGGGGGGAGAACAGGAGGTCAGAGTGACATGAAGTGAGGACGCCCGTGTGGTGTCTGGCTTTGGAAAAGGCAAGGACATGGACCCTCCACTTGAGCCTCCGGAGGAGCAGAGCTCCGGGCGAGCCCTGGGCTTCGGCCCACTGAGGTCTGAGTCGGGCTGCTAACTGACAGTACTCATGGATGACACTTCTGTGTTATTTCATGTCAGTAAGTGTGCGGTAACTTGGTATAGCAGGCAAAACAAGTGTGCACCCAGGACTGGAGTCGCTGAGTCATATGGTGGCAGCGTGTCCTAACATTCTGAGGAGCGGCTAGACTGTTTTCAAAAGTAACTGCAGTGTTTTCTGTTTCTGCCAGCGGTGTGTCTTGTTGAGCCCCTGGAGTGACTTTCTCATCGCGGTTATTGTGCTAGAATTTCTATTTGGAAATATATCGCTGTGTATCTACCTGTGCTTGTCTGATGAGCTGTTATTGTCATACTTTTCTTTAGTTCTTTAGACATGTGCTTTCCTTTAGTTCTTCAAGCATATTTAAGATAAGTCACTAAGATTTTTTGTGGGCAGTTTCCATCAACTGTCTCTTTTCTTGCATATGGCCGGCACTGCCTTGTGTCTCCCCCGCCTTTCTCTTAAGCTCCTGTGGGCTGCAGGCCAATTCAAGCATTGTGCTGGGGCAGCTCTGGGATCCTGCTCCCTTCGTCCCAGAATGTGTGGCCCTTGATTATTGTTCTTGCTGCCGCTGCCATTTGATTCTTTAGTGACTTTTTGGAACCAGTTCTATCAAGTCTACGTCCTTGTCCTGCAACGCTTCTGAAGCCTCTGCTGTTAATCTGTGTGTGTGCCCTTAGTCACAGGCTCCTTTGTGCATGGGATTCTCCAGGCGAGAATGCTGGAGTGGGTTGCCATGCCCTCCAGGGTGTCTTCCCAACCCAAGGATCGAACCCAAGTGGCTCAGACAGGTATTCATTGTCTGAGCCAACAGGTTGAGCTAATAACTGGCAGAGGTTTCCTAAAATACCAAATGTCCTTAAACTCCTTGAACCCACATGTCTTCCCCCACTTTGCCCCAAGACGCTCAACACCCAGGCCTGTGTGATTCTCCCTTAGCCTTCCCTTCCTACTTGCACATACCCTCCAGGTCAGTCAGTAGTGAGAGATCAGAGTCTCTCAGACCTTTCCTGGGCATGTATATGGCCTTCAGGATCCTCAGAGCATGCTGGAAAGTCTCCACTGGGTGCAGGTTCCACTGACATCATTGCACGGAGCCAACGTCTCCCTATATCTGCAGAGTTTTACGCTGTGGGCATTTGTCGTATCTATACACCTGTATGTCTATATCTATCTCCAAGTTAACAGTCACCCTTTGATGTTTGGGGATTATTCATTTCATGGATCTTGGATGAGGAAGAAGACCATCTCCCCTATGGAGGGAGAAGGGTTTATACCCTCCTTCCAGCCCTCTCCTGAAGCGGGAGCCCAGGCGTACTCTTTGGGCTCCACCAGTCGCTGGCAGCACTCATCAGGATAAAGGGTGAGCAGTTAATAGCAGCACAGCAGAAAGGTGCAAAGATTCGGAGACACCAGTACCGCTGCTGGACCACTTCCTCAGCACCCTAGACTACTGAACAGTGTGCGTGCCTGCTCAGTCATGTCCGACTGTTTGTGACCCCATGGACTGTAGCCTACCAGCCTCCTCAGTCCATGGACTTTTCCAGGTGAGAATACTGGATTGGGTTGCCATTTCCTCCTCCAGGGGGTCTTCAGGACCCAGGGACTGAGCCCAAGTCTCTTTTGTCTCCTGCATTGGTAGGCGGGTTCGTTACCACTGCGTCACCTGGAAAGCCCGTATTGAACAGTAGATATTTTTAATGTGAAAAATACCAAACCTGGATTATGTGAGGCCATGCTGTAGCTGGTGTTCTGTTTCCTCATACATTCTCTCTCCACCCCCAAATGTCTCTCCAGGGTGCTTCATGTTCAGCTTGTTATTAGAAAGCAAGCTTTCTTTCATTTTTTTCTTCTTTTTCCCTTAGACCCTTTTCCTTAGGTCACAGAACGTGGTCACTGAAAGGACTCTTCTACTACATATTTTAATTTGCCATCTGATTATTAGAGCAGTTTCAGAAATCACACTGAGGAGGCCTTATTGTATGAATCAAAAGCTCGGATACATGGTCATCAGATGAGAGAGGCTCATGTGTATACACTGTGCCCATGTGCGTACAGACATATACAGGGTTTCAACATTCTCATATCTTTCAAACCATAACAAGGCTTAGCACAACCCATAGAAAGTAAGGGCAAAAGAAACATTTATCCATCATGTGTTACATGCCGGAGATTGCTCAAAGGGTTTTCATTCATTATCCCAACTGTCCCCACTATTTCCATTTTCAGACCACAAGGTGAGACTGTGAAGCTACCAGTGTCTGGAAATCATACAGGTCACCGTCGGTACAGCCAGAAGGGAAAGCCAGTTCTGCCTGACTCCAGAGTGTGTGCTTTGCCACTTGGAAAAGGTGTCTGTGCAGACAGTTCGCATCCACTGCCTCGTGATGGGGAAGAGCATCTGGGTGCTACTCCATGGGATTCCTCTTACTTCTATATCCTTTTCACAAGCCTCTTGGAAGAGAAAAAATTATCTAACTATTCTGCCTAATGCCTGGAGTCTGGCAAGAGAACCAGGAGAGCTGCGACTGTCTACAATAACCAGTTAGCCCAGGAGAGAAACACTTAGCCCTGGCTTTCCTGGAGCGAATCAATGGGAAGAAGGACTCCTCTTCTGCACCATCATCCTTACCACCGTGTATGAAAGGAAGAGTCATTGCTTGTGCAGCTTAATGCAAATGAATGGTTGGGTCATTGAAAGCTGGACCCGTTTACTTCTGTACCTCAACTCAGGAGCCCCCCAGTCCCGTAACATGGGACCTGTGAAGTAAGATATACCAGGGTTCAGGTGTTACAAGTACAGGAACCCTTGTGAGAGAATCCGGGGCTTTCCATTTTCAATAGTATCCTTTTAATGACGATGTTGTTTCACTAAAGTGTTTGAAACAAGTTTTGCTCCTATGTGAGGAAACAAAACCAACTCTTGAGAAATCCGGTGGAACCAATTTTCAGGGCAGAGCTGGGATGAGATAATTTTGCATTTATCATTTAAGTTAATTGCAATGAGCCTTCATCTAATGAGCCTTACCTCGAAACCCCATTGAAAACAATAGTTAATTGCTTCATTTTAATAAATGTTGTCAGGATAGTGAATATAACAGTGACTGAACACTCAATTAAGACTGGTGTTGGAAATGAAGATGTACAGAGCTTAATGAGATGCAGCACTGGAAAAGAAAATTAGCATCCAGAGGTGGAATAGGACATCCTTCCAAGAGCAGCATAAAGCGAAGGAGTTTGTCTGAAGTAAACACAGAGATTCAGGCTGTTGTCGTGGCTGAGTGTCTGCTGTGTGACTGTTGGTGTGCTCGGTAGTCAGTGTGTTCCCACACTCATTTCATTTGGTTCTTATTTTTTCTGATGAGGAACTTGAGGCTCAGAAGATTTTACAAGTCAGGCAGTGATCAGTTCAGTTCAGTCGCTCAGTCATATCCAACTGTTTGCGACCCCATGGACTGCAGCACACTAGGCTTGCCTGTCCGTCACCAACTCCGGAGCTCACTCAAACTCATGTCCATTGAGTCAGTGATGCCATCCAACCATTTCATCCTTTGTCATCCCCTTCTCCTCCTGCCTTCAATCTTTCCCTGCATCAGAGTCTTTTCTAATGAGTCAGTTCTTCATATCAGGTGGCCGAAGTATTGGAGTTTCAGCTTCAGCATCAGCCCTTCCAATGAATATTTAGGGCTGACTTCCTTTAGGATGGACTGGTTGGATCCCTTGCAGTCGAAGGGACTCTCAAGACTCTTCTCCGACACCACAGTTCAAAACCATCAATTCTTCGGCACTCAGCTTTCTTTACAGTCCAACTCTCACAACCATACATGACTACTGGAAAAAACCATAGCTTTGACTAGATGGATCTTTGTCAGCAAAGTAAAGTCCCTGCTTTTTAATATGCTGTCTAGATTGGTCATAGCTTGTCTCTCAAATAGCAAGCATCCTTTAATTTCATGGCTGCAGTCACCATCTGCAGTGATTTTTCAGCCCCCAAAATAAAGTCTGTCACTGTTTCCATTGTTTCCCATCTATTTGCCATGAAGTGATGGGGCCAGATGCCAAGATCTTACGTTTTTGAATGTTGGGTTTTAGGCCAGCTTTTTCACTCTTCTCTTTCACTTTCATCAAGAAACTTTTCAGTTCCTCTTCACTTTCTGCCATAAGGATAGCATCATCTGCTTATCTAAGGTTATTAATATTTCTCCTGGCAATCTGGATTCCAGCTGGTGCTTCATCCAGCCTGGCATTTTTCATGATGTACCCTGCAGAGAAGTTAAGTAAGCAGGGTGACAATATGCAGCCTTGATGTACTTCTTTCCCAATTTGGAACCAGTCCATTGTTCCATGTCAGGTGCTAACTGTTGCTTCTTGATATGCATACAGATTCCTCAGGAGGCAGGTAAGGTGGTCTGGTATTCCCATCTGTTAAAGAATTTTCCACAGTTTGTTGTGATCCATACAGTCAAAGGCTTTAGCGTAATCAGTAAAGCAGAAATAGATGTTTTTCTGGAACTTTCTTGCTTTTTTGATGATCCAGTGGATGTTGACAATTTGATCTCTGGTTCCTCTGCCTTTTCTAAATCCAGCTTATATATCTGGAAGTTCCCGGTTCATGTACTGTTGAAGCCTTGCTTGGAGAATTTTGAGCTTTACTTTGCTAGTGTGTGAGATAAGTGCAATTTTGCAGGAGTTTGAACATTCATTGGCATTGCTTTCTTTGGGATTGGAATGAAAACTGACGTTTTCCAATCCTGTGGCCACTGCTGAGTTATCCAGATTTGCTGACATACTGGGTGCAGCACTTTCACAACATCATCTTTCAGGATTTGAAACAGCTCAACTGGAATTCCATCACCTCCACTAGCTTTGTTTGTAGTGATGCTTTCTAAGGCCCACTTGACTCCACATTCCAGGGTGTCTGGCTCTAGGTGAGTGATCACACCATTGTGATTATCTGGGTGGTGAAGATCTTTTTGTACAGTTCTTCTGTGTATTCTCGCCACCTCTTCTTAATATCTTCTGCTTCTGTTACGTCCAGACCATTTCTGTCCTGTATTGAGCCCATTTTTGCATGAAATGCTCCCTTGGTGTCTCTAATTTTCTTGAAGAGATCTCTAGTCTTTCCCATTCTGTTGTTTTCCTCTATTTCTTTGCATTGATCGCTGAAGAAGGCTTTCTTATCTCTTCTTGCTATTCTTTGGAACTCTGCATTCAGATGCTTATATCTTTCCTTTTCTCCTTTGTTTTCGCTTCTCTTCTCAGCTATTTGTAAGGCCACCTCAGACAGCCATTTTGCATTTTTGCTTTCCTTTTTCTTGGGGATGGTCTTGATCCCTGCCTCCTGTACTTGTTGTGAATCTCTTTCCCTAGTTCTTCATGCCGTCTGTCTGTCAGATCTAATCCCTTGAATCTATTTCTCACTTCCACTGTATAATTGTAAGGGATTTGATTTAGGTCATATCTGAATGGTCTAGTGGTTTCCCTACTTTCTTCAATTTAAGTCTGAATTTAGCAAAAAGAGTTCATGATCTGAGCCACAGTCAGCTCCCAGTAGCTACTCAAAGACAACTTCATGATTCAGAGCCTTTCTGTTTCTTTTTTTTTTTAATTGTAGTTGATTTACAATATCATGTTAGTTTCAGATATGAAAGTAAAAGTGTTAGTTGCTCAGTCCTGTCCAACTCTTTGCAGTTCCATGAACTGTAGCCCCCCAGGCTCCTCTGTCCATGGGAATCTCCAGGCAAGAGTACTGGAGTGAATCACCAAGCCCTCCTCCAGTTATACACAGTAGCATGTATATATTAATCCAAACTCTTAATTTATCTCCCTCCCCGCTTCCCCTCTGGTGCCCACAAGTTTGTTTCTCTGCCTACGAGTCTCTCTCTGTTTTGTAAATAAGCTCATTTGTAGCATCTTTTAGATTCTGCGTATCAGTGACATCATATGGTGTTTGTCTTTTTGGCCTCCTTCACTTAGTATAATCTCTGGATCCATCCATGTTGCTGCAAATGGCATCAGAGCCTTTCTTCTGGAGCCATTTGTTAATTTATTGTCTTGTCACCGTTTTGCTAACTTTTCCATGAATAAGGTAGAAATCCAGAAAGTCTGTGCATCAGCAAAGGCTCTAAGTAAGAAAAAAATTCTACCCTCTGATGGCATACAGTGCTTGAATTTTTACACACTGGCACGTTCCTGAAGCTTAACATTTCAGGTGTGGGGATGGGGGAAGGAGGTGGGAGGGAGGTTTCCGAGGGAGGGGACATAATGTAAACCTGCGGCCAATTCATGTTGAGGTTTGGCAGAAACTGACACAATACTGTCATGCAATTATCCTTTAATTAAAAGTAAATAAGTTGTTAGAAGTATCGGTGTGTATAAATGGAAAGGTTTCCTTATGCTCCCAGAGAAGGGAGGAGCTCTCTCTACATAAATGGGTTGAAATGACTCTTGGCAGGTAAACTGCGCCTCACTGATTTGATCAGACATTTGCCACCTGTGTCCGGAGCAATGCAGTTGTTTTGACCCCCTTCCCTCCTGTTGGATGGTTCAGGTTGTCTTAACCCTGCTTCCTCCCAAGTCAGAGCTGTAGGAAAGAAAAATAGCCGATACAGGTTTGTCAGGAAGGAGCCAGGGAAGAGAGAGAAAGTGGGAAGGGGAAAGGTGGGTGGCTGGGGGCTGGATTGGAACAGAGAGAAAGAGCCCATGGCCACGTGATGTATGCCAGATACAAAGGTGCCTTTGGAAGAAGTCATCTGACATCTGACCCCACTCTCCAGACACAGGAGGGTGAACGGCCTTCATTAGCGAGCACCCAGCCCTGACCCAGCCCTGACCTCATTAGCTGGAGGCAAGCAGAGGCTTCGGTAGGGGGAATATTCTCCACTTCCGTTTCTACAGCTCCCTTTGCACAATATCCAACATGCAGTAAAAAATAATTATGTGACAAGGAGCAGGAAAATGTGACCATAATCAAAAGAATAAATTTGACAATAGAGGCAGAGTCAAAAGTGACCCAGATTTTGGAATTAGCTGGGAAGGCTTGTGGTGGTGGTTTAGTCTCTGCGTCGAGTCTGACTCTGGCGCCATCAGGGACTGTAGCCCACCAGACTCCCCTGTTCATGAGATTCCCAGGCAGGAATTACGGGGTGGCTTGGCATTTCCTTCTCCAATAATTGAATTGAAAATTATTTGAAATGATGAATTATTGGATCAGCTTACTAGCAAGAGAAAAGATCAACAAATCAAAGGCATGTCAATAAAAAAAAAATGTATAAGCTCTCAAATCTCCGTCAGTTTCTAGTAACTCAGATTTTTATCATAAGTCACTTTTTCTTATTATCATATCCATTCAGTTTTTTCCTGTCAGCTGGAGATTTTGGATGGTATATTTTAGTCTCTGTATGAAGTTATCTTTCTCCAACAGTGTTGAAGTTGACTTTGGCAGGCAGTTAACTTACTGAAAAGTAGCTCACTTTTCTCTTGTGAAGCCTGGGTCTGGGGGCTCAGTTAAGGTGTGCTGAATTCAGTTTTTCCCTTTTGACTTGGGAGTGGCCTTTCGAGGGTCACACCGCCTATTTCACCAAGGTCTGTCCTCTCTTTCTGTTCTGGGTGGGTGTGTGCTTAGTCATGTCAAACTCTTTGCAACCTTTTGGACCCACCAGGCTCCTCTGTCCATGGGATTTTTCAGGGGAGATTACTGGACTGGGTTGCCATTTTCCTCCTCCAGGGAATCTTCCCAACCCAGGGATCCACCCAGCATCCCCTGTGTCTTCTGCGTTGCAGGTGGATTCTTGACCGGCTGAGCCACAGATGCCAGCATCGCCCTGCCTCGTGTGATATCAGTTTCTGCTCAGCCCTCAGGCTCCAGTTAAGTGTTCTGTTCTGTGCTGTTCTTTCTGCGGATTAGCCTGTGCAGAGCTGGGGGCCAACTGGACTCTCAGAGCATATGCTTGCAGTTGTCTGAGGTCATTGTCCTGGAATATCGCCCCTCGCCAGTGCCCCGCCCGCCTAGACCACCCTCTCAGCAGCCGCAAGCACCGATGCTTCCTCTGGCCAGGGAAAGCCCTGCCTCCCTCTCAGGAGGCCGCGGTGAGTGCGGGCTCAGTGTTGCGCTCCCTTTCTCTCCAGGCTTGCGGCTCTGTGTTCATCCAGTCGGAGGCTGGCTTCCGGATAGTGGCCAGACCCGGCCTTCTCCTGCTGCCTTCTTCCCTGCAGATCAGGTGAAGCGGCGCCGCTCCGCTCCGTTGTTTTCCTTTCTTCTCCCCCGCATGCAGTAGGGGCGCTCTGAGCGTCTGCGTTGCACTCCGTGTCCTTTCCCGCTGCGTATCTGCGCACCTGGGGCTCCCTCACGGTCCTACGGCTCTCCAGGTGCTCTTCCGGACTGTGCGCTCCCTGAGGGCAGTGGGCGGGTCACACTGCTCTTCTATTGATCTAGTTTTTATTGAAGTATAGTTGATAAACAATGTTGTGTTGATTTCTGCTATACAACAAAGTGATTCAATTATACATTTGTGTATATATATACACACACACACATGCGTGCTCAGTCGTGTCCAACTCTTCTCATGGTGAGAAGAGTGAACTTGGTGAACTAGGCAGTGTGACCCTCGAAAGGCCACTCCCGAGTCAAAAGGGAAAAACTGAATTCAGCACACCTTAACTGAGCCCCAGACCCAGGCTTCATGGACCTCATGGACCGTAGCCCGCCAAGCTCCTCTGTCCACAGAATTGTCCAGGCAGTGATACTGCACTGGTGGCCCTTTCCTTCTCTAGAAGATCTTCCCAACTCAGGGAGCAAACCCTCGTCTCCCGTGTGTCCTGCATCGGCAGGTGGATTCTTGACCACTGAGCCACCTGGGAAGCCATATATATATATATATATATATATACACACACACATGCCTTATTCCATTTTGTTTTTTAAACTTATTTATTTTTAATTGGGGGATAATTGCTTTCCAATATTGTGTTGGTTCCTGCCATACATCCACATGAGTTGGCCATAGGTATACACTTGTCCTCTCCCTCTGAGCCTCCCTCCCCTCTCCCACCCCATCCCTGAATTTGAGCTCCTTACATCATAACAACAAATATTTATTTTTTAAAGATAGTAATTAAAAAATTTTTATTTATTTGGCTGTGCAGGGTCTTAGTTGCAGCACATGGGATCTTAGTACCCTGATCAGGGATCGAACCTGGGCCCCCTGCACTGGGAGCACAGAGTCTTAGACACAGGACCGCCTGGGAAGTCCCCAGTGCTCTTCCGATTTCCACACCCAGCTCAGCCCTACCGCCACTGATGTGAGCTGAGCGGCCCTCAGCTGAAATGGACGGAGTAATTGGGCAGGCGCCTGGCGCTGTGGGAAGAAGCGGACTGTGCAGGGAAACTTCTAGCTGGAAAAGACATGTGGCTGCATCACCTCTCTGATGTCACTCTGGCAGACTTGAACACATTTCTTTTTTTTTTTTTTTTAATTGAAATATAGTTGATTTGGTCGTCCCTGGTAGATTGGATGGTAAAGAATACACCTGCAATGATGGAGACCTTGGTTCAATCCCTGGGTTGGGAAGATGCGCTGGAGGAGGACATGGCAGCCCACTCCAGGATTCTTGCTTAGAGAGCCCCCATGGACAGAGAAGCCTGGTGGGCTACAGTCCACGGGGTTGTGGAGAGTCAGACACGCCTGAGCAGCTATGCAAGAGCAGCACATAGTTGATTTATAGTGCTGTGTTAGTTTCTGCTGTACAGAAAAATGATTCAGTCACACACACATAAGTGCATTCTTTTCCATAATCTTTTCCATTATGGCTTATCACACGATACTGAATATCACTCCCTGTGCTATACCGCAGGACCTTGTTGTTTATCTGCTAACCCCAAACTTCCAATCCAGTCCTCCTAAGACCTCCCATCCCTTTGGCAACCACAAGACTGTTGAACACATTTCTTAAAAGATCAACTGTTTGACGTGCTGCAGACTTGCATAAGGCTGCCTTTAACAGACTGCCTGGACCCTTCTCTGTGCTGCCCTCTTGAGGTGGTACTTCCAGAACAGATCAAACTTTCAAGGCACAGGGCTTCTAAGGAATAACAGAAAGCGGGTAGACCAGCTGGTACACAGAACAGCTTCAAATCACAAGGATACATGGAGACCAAGCAATTCTGCACGGCTGGGACCAGCCATGGGTGGTGCAATCAGTCGCCAGATCACAAGGATACATGGAGACCAAGCAATTCTGCACGGCTGGGACCAGCCATGGGTGGTGCAGTCAGCCGCAGAGGGCTGTGGCAGTGCTGCGGGCTGAGCTGCACTTCTCCCCAAAATGTGTTGAGGCGCTGACCTCCGAGACTCAGCGTGTGACTTTACTTGGAAATAGGCCCTGCAACCATGAAATTAAAAGATGCTCACTCCTTGGAAGGAAAGTTATCACCAACCTAGACATCATATTAAAAAGTATAGACATTACTTTGCCAACAAAGGCTCTCTAGTCAAGGCTATGGTTTTTCCAGTGGTCATGTATGGATGTGAGAGTTGGACCATAAAGAAAGCTGAGCACCAAAGAATTGATGCCTTTAAACTGTGGTGTTGGAGAAGACTCTTGAGAGTCCCTTGGACTGCAAGGAGATCCAACCAGTCCATCCTAAAGGAGATCAGTCCTGGGTGTTCACAGAAGGACTGATGTTGAAGCTGAAACTCCAGTACTTTGGCCACCTGATGCAAAGAGCTGACTCATTTTGGACATGAGTTTGAGCAAGCTCTGGGAGTTGGTGATGAACAGAGAGCCCTGGCATGCTGTGATCCATGGGGTCGCGAAAAGTCAGACATGACTGAGTGACTGAGCTGAACTGAACTGAACTGAGAGTTTTAAAGTTGTAATTGACTGGGTTAAGACCGGATCATATTGGAGTAGTGAAGTCACTCAGTCATGTCTGACTCTTTGTGACCCCATGGACTGTAGCTCACCAGGCTCCTCCGTTCATGGAATTTTCCAGGCAAGAGTACTGGAGTAGGTTGCCATTTCCTTCTCCAGGGGCTCCTTCCTGACCCAGGGATCAAACCCAGATCTCTCGCATTGCAGGCAAGACGCTTTACTGTCTGAGCCACCAGGGCAGCCCACATATCGGAGTAGAGAGGGTTCTTAATCCGGTATAACTCATGTGCTTGTCAGATGGAGAAGAGACACATGCCAGGGGAAGATGGCTGTAAGCCAGGGGCCCGGGGGTGCTGGCAACCCCAGAGGTAGGAGAAGCGTGAAAGCTCTAGGTGAGTGTGGTCCTGACAACACCTCAGCTTCAGACGCATGAGACTATGCATTCCTTCCAGTTGAAGCCACCCAGTGTGTGACTGGCTGTCATGACAGGCCTGGGGAAAGAAGACAGGCATTAGGAGGTCTTGGGTATAAGGGAACATGTCTTGGCGGGAAGAGCACTGGGCTGGGTTTCAGAGGAAATAATGTCCATCAACAGAGGAATGGGTAAAGAAGAGGTGGCACATACATGCAATGGGATATTACTCAGCTGTAAAACATTTGAAGTGGTGTCGTTTGCAGGTACGAGGATGGACCAAGAATCTGTCATGCAGAATGAATAAGTCAGAAAGAGAGAAGCAAATGTCGTATATGCACGCCTATGTCTAGAATCTAGAAAAATGGTACAGACGAACCCATCTGTAAAGCAGAAATGGAGATGCAAAGATAGAGAATAAGTGTGTGGACCCCGAGAAGGGGAGTGGGGAGTGAGATGGATTGGGAGATTGGGATGGACACATATACACTACTGAAACTGTGTATAAACCGGATAACTAGTAGGAGCCTACTGTATAGCTCAGGGAACCCTACTCAGTGACCTAAATGGGAAGGAAATCCAAAAAGAGAGGTTATATGCATACGTATATTTGATTCGCTTCTTGCTACAGCAGAAAAAAATAATGCAACATTGTAAAGCAACTATGCTCCAATAAATATTTCTTTTAAAAAAGAAACACTATCCCACCCCTCTTTCTAGGGGAGGGTCTGGTTTGGCATGACAGCAAGAGTGACTCTGGTGATGCTCGTAGTTTAAGCAATCCGCAGGCCCTTGCTGGGGGAGTGAGGCTGAATAAGGACCGGTCAGCTGGAGGGTGAAGTGACGACTCCCAGGAGACGGCAGCTGGAATGTGAGCTCGTGATAGAAGCCTGCCCCAGAGAAGCAAGTGGTCTTTGGGAATGTCGATCCCTCTTTATCCATGTCCTTGCCAAGTCTCAGCCACACCTGGTAATACCCATGAGACCCTGAATGAGTCACCAGCTGCTGAGGCGTCAGGTGTCATCTGTAAAACAATGGGCTTTAATCACCTAGTCTTTACCACGATTTGCAACTGAAAGATAATATGGTTGAAAACTTGAGGTAGAAAGGATTTGAAATGACCTCTCAGTGGAGGCTTGGCTAACAGAAGAGAAGCCTCAGTGAAAATAGCATTCACTACTTTGTTGATATGTGTGTGTGTGTGTGTGTGTATATACATGTATATGGAATATATGAATCCTATTAAGTGCCAGAATTATCCATTTTCAACGGCTCCATCCTGCAGTAAGAGCAAATCAGGTTTCGAAAACAAACTTATGGTTATCAAAAGGGAAAGGTGGAGAGGGGAGAGACAAATTAGGCTTTTGAAATGAACATATACACACTACTATCTACAAAAGAGATCGTCAACAGAGACCTGCTGTCTGCTGCAGGGAGCTCTCCTCAGCACTCTGGAATGACCTATGTGGGAAAAGAAGCCGGAAAGAGTAGAAATATGTGTATGTGTAACTTTGCATCTCTTTGTATCACTTTGTATCGCTATGTATATGTATCGCTTTGCTGTACACCTGAAACGCAACATCGTCAATCAACTACGCTCCAGAATAAACAGGAAATAATAGATTATAAATATGATAGCTCTCACGTCCGTATTTTTTCCTGGATATTCTGTAAGTCAATTCATGTTTTAAATTTTACTTTTGTCCTTTATTCGGTAGCAAACTGTTCATTTCATCATTGTACTTCATCACTCCTGCCATCCTGAAGTTACTGGAGGTCCATTCACTCTTGTTATTTGCTGAGGTTACGCTACTGAGCATGACAACCTGAACGGTCTTGCTTGCGGAATCGTCATTCAGCTTATTAACACAAACGACGGGCTGTGTCATCCCGTCCCAAGACTGACAGAGCCTGTGGGGACACGGTTCTTGTTTTCAGTGAGGGCAGCACGCGCGTGTCAGTAGCAAAGTCCTTGGAGTTCAGTGTTTTGCTTCTAGGCCTGGCTGCGTGTCCTAAGAATAAGAATCAACATTTATGGATTTTGTGTGTGTGTGTGTATTTTACTGTGAGGTGTGTTCCCTGCGGATACAATTCTCAAGATCTTTTCCAGGTTCTAGTTTCTAAGAGTCCATGCTGTTTGCAGCAGCATTCAGATTTCTCGCTCCTGGCAAACAGTGCCTGCTTCTGTCCTTTGCCTGAAGTTTAATTTGACACAGAGAAACGTAGGTACAAAGCAGCCCGGATGCCCCACTACTGTGTTATATGCTCTTTCATCATCGTTGCTTTCATTAACTGACAGTAAAATTCAAAAAAATCTTAACAAGCTGGTGAAGCATAACTCTTTCTTCATGAAATCACACTGGTTATTGAAATGAGGCTTCTAGAATTCATTATCTTTTCTCCAAAGACTGCTAAGAGAATGGTACCAAAATCTCTCTGTTTTAATGTTGGGCTTCCCTGGTTGGCTCAGTCAGTTAGGGATCAGCCTGCAATGCAAGAGGCCCAGTTTCTGTCCTGGGGTTGGGAAGATACCCTGGGGAAAGGAATGGCAACCCACTCCAGTATTCTTGCCTGGGAATCCCATGAAGACAGGGGCTTGGCAGGCTGCAGTCCGTGGGGTGGCAAAGAGTTGGGTGTGACTTAGTGACTAAACCACCACCATTTTAATGTAAAGGCTAAGAAAATGGCTAGCCCGACACTACCACCCTCATGTCTATACCATCTCCAAGTCAAAGAAAGGATTTTCAAAAAAGATCTATATAAAGGGCACATTACTCTGTCCCCTAACTGACTTAATGTCTGTTAGAAGGTATGGGCAAAATGAGCTTTACTAATTTGTTAGAATCATTGGGGCGGGAGAAAGAGGACAGAAGTCGTATGTTTCCATATTGAGACTTTCTTTCCTCTCCCAGTTGGAGTGAGGTTGTACCCAGGAGGTATGATTTTGGGTAATATTTTTCTGTAGCTGCTCCTGTAACTGTCCATGTGACACACTTGTCATTAGACCCTGCTGGTGTGCTTTGTGTATGTGGGCTGGTCGCCAGGTTAACGAGGGTCCGTTTCTGGTGCAGCCAATTATAAACGGTGACCGGAAGGCTTCTCTGACCAAGAGTACGCCTTCACAGACTGGCTACACTGTCTGAGGTTTCTACCAGGAGAGGGGTGCAGACTTGATAGTTCCAGGACGGGATAGCAAAGCAACTGGCCAGTGGTGTTTCCTGGAATCTAAATCGAAGCTGAGATGCAGTATCACCATATTCAATTTTATTTTAGCATGAAGAGAGGACTGGGGAGAAGGATGTGAAGGGTGTCATCGTTTTGCCAAAGGAAAGATAGGCAGTGTTATTCGATATAAACTGTGCTGCTAAGCTGCTAAGTGGCATCAGTCATGTCCGACTCTGTGTGACCCCATAGACGGCAGCCCACCAGGCTCCACCGTCCCTGGGATTCTCCAGTGCATGAAAGTGAAAGTGAAGTCGCTCAGTTGTGTCCAACTCTCAGCAACACCATGGACCGCAGCCTACCAGGCTCCTCCATCTATGAGATTTTCCTGGTGAGAGTACTGGAGTGGGGTGCCATGGCCTTCTCCAATAAACTGTGCTAGACTGAATGAAATTCAGGATATTAGTGTTTGAGTTAAGCTTCCTAAAAGTTAGTTGCCTACATTTGGGTGAGTCAATCCTGTTTTACTGATCTATAAAAATAGAGAGCTTGACAAACCATCCAAAATCTCTCCCAGTTTTGAAAATCCATAATTACCTGCTATGTGTTTCTGTCTTGTTTACCTGGCTGGGAAGAAGATAGCAACCAGTGGATGACATGGATCACAATCACTACCAGACATGGTCAATAATAACTGTTCTCTAGGCAATGAATAAAAATGAATCTGTGAGGTATGACCATGTTGATCTGGGGTCATGGATTCTACTACTAGAAAAGGTGGTTGAAGCCCGGGAGGGTCAGCCCTGGGGGAGCAGCAGAGCGCAGCTGGCTGGGAGATCACTTCCTGGGAAGCTCCGAGGGGCTGCAGACCAGCAGCAACGGCACTCTGCCGATGCAGGAGGCGAAAGAGACAGGGGAGGCCCACACGTGCAGATGTGGAGTGAAACACCGGTTAGGGGACGTGGGGAAGCCAGCCAGGGGAGCAGAGACCACAGGAAAAGGGAGCAAAGTCTCTGGATGCCCAACACACCGCATGTATACAGTCCGACACACCTCATGTATACAGTGCGAATACGGCGTCTCTTATGACGGTGCCAGCCCATGTCATCACGATTCCAGTCATCCTCAATGGGTTGAGCCCTACTTAAACTGATATGCAAATCTTCCAACGGCTGTTTGGACAAAATGAGCTGTACAGGTTCAAGACTTGAGGGATTAGAGCAGAATTTCTCTTAAAAAAAAAAATTGTGGACCATTCTTTAAAGTCTTTATTGAATTTGTTACACTACTGCCTCCCCCATCCACCCCCGGCATCAGAAGGCAAAGTCTCAACCCCTGGACCAGCAGGGAAGTCCCCTAGAGCTGAATTTCTGAGGCTCAGTACACAGAAACCGTAGGAACCTATACAAGCAAAGAGAAAAAGGGTGGGGGGAAGTACTGAAAATAACTTGATATTTCAAGAAAATGAATGCCAGGTCAGAACTTTAGGTCTCGCTGTATTTTGGTAGCTTTTTTCTTTTTAATTAATACGGATGGGAGCTGGTATATCGTAATGGTTTCAGAGGTTAGGGTCTCTAAACTCGGATAAAGTCCTCTAAAGAATTACTGCAACTGAAGCCCTTAAAAGCCACTGAGCTCACCTAGGATTCGGTTTCTAAGCCTGGCTCTGGGATTTAGAAGTATTGTGAGTTTGAAACAATGACTTAATCTCTTTAAAAGCCCATTTCCTAATTGGTAAAGTTGGAACTGTAATTATCAGATTTAAATCAGATAGTAGGTTCTGTAAGTCATCATTTTCTTGCCATAGTCAGGCGTTGAGCTCAGCACCTGACGTGAAGGGAAAGGTGAAGAAAGGAGGAGAACATCTCTCACATCTCACCGCCGTGCCTTCACTCCCACACGCAGATAATGCCTTTCCTCTGCCTGCCTTCTGCCTTCTTGTTCTGTTTTTCCCTCCTGTCTCTGAACTGAAGATTTAATAAGACAGCTTTTAGGCATAATGGTGAAAATTGCTGCTCTGCCCTTTACCAACCATGTAACCTTGGAGAAATCACTTAAACTCCTAAACCTCAATTTCCTCATCAGGATATCAAGGATGGAAACATCGGTCTTTGAGATATTTTCTGGGAGACAGAAAATAATGAATGTCTGGCAGACACTTGGCAATTAATGAATTGCAAATAGAGTTTTCCATGGGAAGTGAAATGGAATTTTAGTAGTTAATATTTGTCAAAGGACATCTGTGTTGTCTTTTACTTTGCCTCGAGAAAATAAGAGTGTATTATCGGAAGGGGAGCAATTTGCCTACTTAATGTTCATAGCACATGCATTAACCAGAAACTACAAAGTAAATAAACTTGGTGTTTCTCCTTAGGTGTGTTTGAGATGGAGGTTTAGGGAGAGGAGATATAATGACTTGAAAGGCACCCAGAGCCTATGGTTCAAAAACCATCACTCTGTCATGAAGATGTCATTTAAGATGTCCTCAGACCAAACTGGACAACTCCTAGGTAGCCAGGCACAGAGAATTAGAGGCGTTGTCCTAAGGGTACGGAACGATAAAGCCCACAGTTTTATTGCCATGGTTGGTTATGTCTGTGGAAATAGACATTGCTTCTGGCCCCAAGGGTGGAATGGTGAGGGAAAGGGGAAAGCAAGAGGGCAAACATGGGCACTGGGGACAGCATGCCCAAGCCTGTCTCGACCACAGAAGGAGGAAGAGCTGTTTCCTGAAGCCAGGTGGAATGCAGTCCTTTTTTCTGATAGGATAGTGCACACCTCAGGCGTCTCATTGTTGATCATGCCCCTTGCTGTGCAGAGGCACTTTTGCCTGATGTAGGCCCATTTGTTTAATTTGTTTTTCTGGCCTGAGCTTTAGAGAGTCATTAAAAAAAAATCATTGCCAGTGTCAAGGAGCGTTCCCCCTTTGTTTTCTCCCAAGAGTTTTATAGTTTCAGGTCTTAGTTTAACTCTTTATTTGAGTTGATTTTTGCATATGATATATTGCAGATAAAGGTCCAGTTACACTCCCCTGCACGTGCATATCCAGTCTGCCCCACAGCATTTACTGGAGACACCGTCTTCTCCTCCACTGTGTATTCTCAGTACCTTTGTTGAGAATGATCTGACCACATATGCTTGGATTTATTTGGGGGCTGTCTGTTCTGTCCCACTGGTTTATGAAGAAGCAACCATTATTTAGAACAAATGCAGTTAATTTTGGGTTTGGAAAGGTCTGTGAAAGTCGCTATGTCAAACTTCAAGTATATAATAGAATCCCTCCAAAGTCATCCATGGAGACAGTACCCCGTCCTCTGTTTAATTTCAGTGCCTGGAAGTTCTTAACAAGAGGGCTGCCACTGCTGGACAGTCTTGTTCTTGATGACCACATCCTAATTGTTTCCTCTAGATAGAAATGGGAAAACCATGACCCTTGGGCCAAACCAAGCTCAGAAACTGTTTTGATAAATAAGATTTTACTGCCACATGCATAAGCTCATTCATTTACCAATTGCATATGGCTATTTTGATGCCACAAAGGCAGATTTTAAGTATTTGCTGCAGAGACTCTAAGGCCTCTGAAACCTAAAATACTACCATCTGGCCCTTTCTAGAAAACTTTTGCTGGTCCCTGATTTAGAGACATGGTCTCCTGACCAGATTGGACACTTGCTAATGAGCATACAAGTGATTGGTCAAGGGGCTAGAAGAAAACAACAAAAATTATATTTCTATTTAGGTTTAATACATCCTTTAAAAATATCTGCTTTCATGTGTACTTAAATATATACACAAATAAATATATTAAAATCTCTAAATATTTATTTAAATATTAAGTTAAGTCGCTCAGTCATGTCCAACTCTTTGTGGCCCCTGTGGACTGTAGCCCACCAGGCTCCTCAGTCCATGAGATTTTCCAGGCAAGAATACTGGAGTGGGTTGCCATTTCCTTCTCCAGGGGATCTTCCCAACCCAGGGATTGAACCCAGGTCTCCCATATTAGAGGCAGATGCTTTATTATATATATATTTCTTTAGCAGTATTTCTTTCTTTATATATATTTTTAACACAGCATTTTAACAATTATTATCACTGTATTGCTACATGGTATATTAATATATTATCATTCATTATACATACTGCAAATTATTGGAACTATATTATAAACACACTCAAGTGCAACGGTATATCAAATATAATATTATACTGATCAAATGTAATAAGGTGACAATAGCTGCTCAGATGCCATAGAGCTCCCTCTGAGCCAGGCGCTGCTCAGTCATTTACATCTGTCTGCTAGTTAATTCTCGTATAACTGTCAGTATCGTTATTCTTACAGTTCTCATTTTCTAGATGGCGAAGCTGAAGCAGTTAGGTTAATAAGGTACCAAGGTCTACAACAAATAAGTGGCAGAACCGGGATTCAGACCTAGATGGTCTTGCTCTGTCTGTGTTGTAAACTCTTTTACATACAGGAGCACGTGTATACAGCCTTCTTCAATAAATGCACAGATACGAGATTGCAGACTCAAACATTTCTTCCTGAGGGGTGCACTGTTAATAACGTTTACAGCCTTTTGCTCTATACAAAGCAGTGCTTATAGCCTTTTGCTGTATAAAAATGGAAACAAAGTGGTTATGCTCAGTACCTGCCACAGATCTGCAGACAACTATTGAATTCCTACTGACTCTTACGTAGATCTGCTGGCAACTGCAGAACCCCTCTGGCATTTATTACTTTCTTGTCATCTCATTTAATCATGTTTAAATTGGGCAAATTATGTGATTGATATTATCTGAAGGAACTGACTAGTCCTCAGACCACCCTCTCTGGAGCCAGAGTCTCCTTCCAAGACCTCCTTAAGGTTATATTGTTATTTCGAAACCAAGATTATGCCTCTGCGTCAGACAGGCTGCGTCCCTTTGCAGTCTGGGCTTCCTTTTCTCAGTTCTAATGAAAGGAGAGAGGCATATCATTCCAGCAGGAATTTCTCAAAGCTCCCCTCCGCTGGCTGAGTGGATGGGTGAGAGAGAGAGTGAGATTCTAGTGTCGAGTTTTGAAAGAAACTCCAGTTGTGTGTTTCAACCTGCTCAGAGTTCTGTGGCTTTCAAAACTGTTGTGTGTGGGCGGGATGTTTGGGGTTTGGTTCCAAAAGGTATGGAAATCCTTAAAAACAAGGTCTGTCCAAGGCCTGAAATTCACACCGAGTTAAATATTGAACTAGTAATTTGTGGTTTCTGTTTTAAAGCTTACTTTCCCAGATAACCACTGCACTTGAATTTTACATGATCGGTTGCAATCTTGTTGTGACTTGCTTCGACAAGCCAGCGTCAGCTCTCCATCCAGGGACTCCTGGTTGGGTCAATAAGGAGGATCTCCCTTCTAGGACGAGGCATCACTTTCATCAGTCAATTTCATGTAACCCTCAACTTCAGGCCTCTTTAATGAGGAGCTATTATCCTGGTGAGGTGTGTTTGAAGCGTGTAGTTGAGAATGTGCACTTCAGTGTTTAAGTGTGTCTCAGTTGCCTCATGTGTGACACAAATAAAAATGGTACCCGCACCAAGCAGACGTTCTTAAATGTTAAATCATGGGATATATGAAAAGTGGTTAGTAAATGGTTTATATAAGCCAGCTATTGCTGTTGTATTTCAGTGTTCTAATTCCCAAAGATTATAGTAACATACTTTGTGCCACTCAAGACTTAATCTGATGGAATTCTTTATTTTGGCATCTAGACAATGGTGTTCTTTGGGCTTCTCAGCAATGTAATGTATCAGGGGGCTGGAAGAAGGGGAGATATCTAAAAATGGAATCTTGCTAAAGACAGATGAATTGGGGTACCAACGTGCAAAGGGGCCCAAGGAGCCTGGGAAGCAGAGCCATGGTGGGATGGAGCCAAAGAGTCTCTCAAAGCCTGACAACTTGGCGCCGAAAGTTCTCTTTGTAAATGTCTAGACACAAGGAATATGGTTGCCTCTTTCTCCGTGAATTCCTAGTCCTCTGGTCCAAGACAATACCAGGGGTCTGGCCTTGGGGGTGGGCTCACTATGGCACTTTATCATCTTCTATGATATTCTTTTTTTTTCATGAAACCTTAGACCACATTTTATTTTTAAATTTTATATATACATATAATTGGGAAAGTAATATGAGCTTCTTGTCAGAAGTTTGGAAAACATTAAAAAATGATTTTTAAAAATCATTTTTTATTTAAATTATCCATAGTCTCATTACCCAGAAACAACTCTGTATACCATTTTTTTTTTTTAGTTTATTCTACTTTACAATACTGTATTGGTTTTGGCATACATCAACATGAATCCGCCACAGGTGTATATGAGCTCCCAATCCTGAATCCCTCTCCCACCTCCCACCCCACATCATCTCTCTGGATCATCCCTGTGCACCAGCCCCATGCATCCTGTATCCTGTATCGAACACAGACTGGCGCTTCATTTCTTCCATGACAGTATACATGTTTCAATGCCATTCTCCCAAATCATCCCACCCTCTCCCTCTCCCTCAGATGCCAAAAGACTGTTCTATACATCTGTGTCTCTTTTGTTGTCTCACATACAGGGTCATCATTACTATCTTTCTAAATTCCATATATATGTGTCAGTATACTGTATTGGTATTTTTCTTTCTGGCTTACTTCACTCTGTGTAATTGGCTCCAGTTTCATCCATCTCATTAGAACTGATTCAAATTTATTCTTTTTAATGGCTGAGTAATACTCCATTGTGTATATGTACCACAGCTTTCTTATCCATTCATCTGCTGATGGACATCTAGGTTGTATACCATTTTTATGGATTTTCTTCATCATTTAATTTTTCCAGTGAGTCAACTCTTCCCATCAGGTGGCCAAAGCATTGGAGTTTCAGCTTCAACATCAGTCCTTCCAATGAACACCCAGGACTGATTTCCTTTAGGACTGACTGGTTGGGACTCCTTGCAGTCCATGGGACTCTCAAGAGTCTTCTCCAGCACCACAGTTCAAAAGCATCAATTCTTCAGTGCTCAGCTTTCTTTATAGTCCACCTCTCACATCCATACAAGACTATTGGAAAACCTTAGCTTTGACTAGACGGACCTTTGCCAGCAAAGTAATGAAATGTTGTTGCTGTAAGACCAGTACGAACATAAAACCAAGATGTTCCTTCTGAGCATCACCACACCAGTATAAGCGAGTGCAGAAGAGATGACGAAGGGCTGGCCAGTGAGAAAAAAGTGATTTTTGTCCTCGAGTTATTAGAGCCAGTCCTTCCAGTTCATTCCTACCGATTCCACAGGAAGAATATTTAAGGAGTTGGGGTGAAAGCTACTCGAGAGCCTTCTCTGGTCCATTAAGAGCTAGCATTACCAAAGGAAGAAGCCCATTGTACTTCCAATCTGAGTAACCTTTAACCTGAGAGATGCTCTTGGAGCTAGAGCTCCATCTATCTTCTGAACCTTTGACCCCTAGCGAGACTAGGTGCTTCCTGACTACCCCGCCAAGTTTGGGACCTAAGTAACAGCACACAGTAACAGCATAGATCACAAGTCCCTTGAAAGCCTAAGATCTGACAGATTAGGTTAGCAGTTCTAATCGCCAGGAGGTTATGAAATGGGGTCTAATTTTGGAAGTTGTACAAGGCAGTTGCAGCAATTTAGAAATTCAAGGCATTTTGTAGCTTTAAAAAGAAATAACAGCTTTATTGAGATATAATTCACATGCCATACAATCCACCCATTTAAAGTGTACAGTCTGGTAGCTTCTGGTATATTCAAAGAGCTGTTCATTCACCACTGCAATCAATTTTAGAAAAAAAAATCATTGCTTCAAAAATAAACCCTGTGTCCATTAACCATTACTCCCTAATCCCCCACCTGGCTTCCCCATCCATAGGAAACCACTGATCTACCCTCGGTCTCCAGGTTTGCGTGTTCTGGACGTTTCCTATAAATCCAGTCATGAGTGTGTGGCCCTCCGGGACTGGCTTCCTTCACCCAGCGTGTCGTCAGGGCTCATCCTCGTGGTGTGTGATTGTGCTCCCCTGTCTTTTCTTCTTTGGTGTGCTAGGTCCTCACCGCAGCCCAGCCTTCTCTAGCTGTGGCATGCAGTCCTAGTGGGACCTCAGTCCCCTGGCCAGGGACGGAGCCCATGCTCCCTGCATCGGAAGGTGGATTCTGAGCCACTGGGCCACCAGGGAAGGCCCAGCCCCAGTGCTGCTTATGGCTGAATAACACTCCGTTGTGTGGAGATACCACAGTTTGTTTCTCCATCCATCAGTTGATAAACATTGGACTTTCCCCCACTTTTTGGCTGTTATGAATAATGCTGCTGTGGACAGTCGCATACAAGTTTCTGTGTAGACATTTATTTTCCTTTCTCTTGGGTTGGTGTGCTTTTCTTAAAAATGTATTTGTTTGTTAATTTTTGGCTGTGCTGGGTCTTTGCTGCGGTGCCTGAGCTCCTCGTGGCTGTGCGTGGCCCTTTCTCTGCCTGCAGACGCGGGGGCTGCTCCCTATGGCAGGGCATGGCCTTCTCGCTGGGGCGGCTTCTCCGGTTGTGGAGCGCGGGCTCTGGGTGCCCTGGCTCAGTAGTCATGGTGCACAGCCTCAGCTGCCCAGCGGCATGCGGGATCTTCCCAGACCAGGGATTGAACCCATGTCTCCTGCACTGGCAGGAGATTCTTGACCGCAAGGCCACCAGGAAAGTCCCTGTTGGTAGTTTTATGAGGAGACTCCTCTCCCCTCTCTTTTCTGCTTCTCCCACCTCCCTCTTCTGCTTCACCAGGGTAATCCCCTCTCCACTTTCCTTGTAACCACAGAATCCAACCATCCTGTTCAGGCTGTGACCAGGACTAATGAGCTGGTTTCCATTTCGTTCCTGAAGGACTCTCGCCTTAAAGCCACCAGTAGGTAACAACTTCTCTCTTGCTGCTAACAATGGGCTGTCAATTTCCCCATTTCCCAAAGGAGGATAAATGAAGATGTCAGGACCAGCCAGTAAGTCCAGAGCTGGAACCAGTTCCTCTCTGGAACATTCCATATCAGTGCTGCCCATTAAAACGCTCCCTACAGAAAACCATTTTGACTGAACTCATATCCTGGAGAATCCCCTCTCGTCATCCAGACAGCTGTTTCTCTTTTAAGGGTCATGTGGCAACAGCCCATGTCTTCCGAAACCCCTAAAGAATTTACCCAAACGATTTATCAGATGAAGTGTTAGAAGAAACGTATGTGTATCTGTGTGTCTGTATATTTGTGTCTGTGTGCATCTCTGTGCATCCGTATATGTGTGTGTGCCTATGTGTATTTCTGTGTTTCTGCACATCTATATCTCTGTGTGTGAGTCTCTGTATATGTCTATGTGTTTGTGTCTATATGCATCTGTTTGCATGTGTGTTTATGTGTATCTCTGTGAATATCTGTGTGTGTCTATTTCTGTGTGTATCTTTATGCATCTGTGTTTGTGTGTGTCCTGCTGAACTAGATTTATGCATTCTTATGTCCTCAGTAATACCCAGAATAGTGGAAATTACATCAGCTCAGTTCAGTCGCTCAGTCATGTCCAACTCTTTGCGACCCCATGAATCGCAGCACAGCAGGCCTCCTTGTCCATCACCAACTCCTGGAGTTCACTCAGACTCACATCTATCAAGTCTGTGATGCCATCCAGCCATCTCATCCTCTGTCATCCCCTTCTCCTCCTGCCCCCAAATCCCTCCCAACATCAGGGTCTTTTCCAATAGTCAACTCTTCTCATGAGGTGGCCAAAGTGCTGGAGTTTCAGCTTTAACGTCATCCCCTCCAAAGAAATCCCAGGGCTGATCTCCTTCAGAATGGACTAGTTGGATCTCCTTGCAGTCCAAGGGACTCTCAAGAGTCTTCTCCAACACCACAGTTCAAAAGCATCAATTCTTCGGTGCTCAGCCTTGTTCACAGTCCAACTCTCACATCCATACATGACCACTGGAAAGTATGTAGCAGATTTCAAATGCATAGCTATTGATCATTCAGTTGGTGATCATTAGCTTATATCCCCATCTAGCTGATGTTGATGAAACCTGCCCATATCTTAATTTAAATACATTATGTTTACATACGTATATTTAAATTAAGATATTTATTCTAGTGTGTAGTATAATTCACTCAGTCATGTCTGACTCTGCAACACCATAGACTATAGCCCACCAGGCTCCTCTGCCCATGGGATTCTCCAGGCAAGAATACTGGAGGGGTTGTCGTTCTCTTTTCCAGGGGATCTTCCTCACCCAGGGATCAAACCTAGGTCTCCTGCATTGCAGGCAGAATCTTTACCAACTCAGCCACCAGGGAAGGTCCAAAAGATTTATTTATTCTTGTTAAAAAATATAGGAAAGGACATTAATTCCCTCCATCCTGAATTTACATCTTAAACATATAAAAGAAGAACACTCGTTGTGACACTACTTTTGTAACTGTTTAACATAGTTCATTCTGTCCGAGTCAGAACTTATCTGAATTTTCCAGGGAGCGCTCAGCCGCAGGCCCAGGCAAGGGTTCAGTTAATAGCTAATGACATTTGAACTTACACAGAGCGAGCATATGGTGGAATTCCCTTTAAATAGCCACTGAGTACTGTTTTTGAAAATTGAATTTACCATTGAGGAAAATAATGCTTCGCGTTTCAAGCTTTAACTGCAGTCACTGGAGGATGGAAGACTTATGACCTGGAGGCCTTTGGAGTCCTCGCGCTGCGCTGCTTTACTCCCTCCTAATAGCCAGTCCTCGTGACAAGGCACCAGCGTGTCAGCAGGCGCTGAGCGCCCGGGCAGGGAGCTGGCAGACTCTCGGATCCCTGAGCCAGTTCCCGCGCTCTCCTTGGAGGATCTGCTTCAGCCTGGTTTCCCTGCCTTGGTTATGGCACCACCCTGCTACTTACACTCCAGGGATGGAAAAATTCTCAGGGGAGGCAGCTCAACTCCAAACATGAGACAGGTGGATGAAATGCTATGACGTGTGCCAGCCTTCTTGAAACACTGGCTAGTCTTGCTACAAACACTTAATATTTGAGTTGATGTTTGTGATTTAATAACTGAAGCCCTCAAAGTTTTTGTAGGCATGGAGGATGGAAGCAAGGGTGATGATGATCATTTATAACCTTGAAGTTGATGGTGCAGAAACTGGGAGAGTGTGGACAAGGACTCTGCCAGCATCAGGGGATGTCCTGAAAGAGGCCTGTCCTGCCCGTCACCTTGAGTCTCCTTAAGCGGCCTTTTCACAAGAAGCTGCTCCTTAATCCAAGACCTAGAACAATTTCTCTACTCTATAGACTTTGGGCAGCTCCTTTCTCTGTGGCTCACAGAAGCTGGCCTAGAGAATGCAACTCTCATCTTTTCCTCGATTCTCTTGAATCACAAAACCCTGGCAGGCCATGAAGGTGTGAAAGATTGAGTCTGTTCTGTCTTGACATAAGAACAATATATTGTAAAAATTTCTCCCACATATTAAAAGAAATTAATTTGGTTAGTATTTACTAAAACCCAATGACAAACCAGGTGGCTCAGACAGTAAAGAATCTGCCAGCAACGCAGGACACCAAAGGTCAGTCCCTGGGTCAGGAAGATCCCCTGGAGAAGGGAATGGCAACCCACTCCAGCATTCTTGCCTGGAGGATCCCACGGACAGAGGAGCCTGGTGGGTCCTATTCCTTGGAGTTGAAAAGAGTCGAATGCAACTGAGCGACTAACACTTCCACTTTCAATGGCAAACAAGTCAGCTTATGTTACAGGCAGAGTTATGCCTTCTCATACACAAATTCAGAGGATGGGATGGATGGATGGCATCACTGACTCAATGGCCATGAGTCTGAGCAAACTCTGGGAGATAGTGAAGGACAGGGAAGCCTGGTGTGTTGCAGTGCATTTGGTCACAGAGTCCAACACAATTTAGTGACTGAACAACAGCACGCACAAGTTTGTATGTTGGAGTCCTGATCCCCTCGGAGCCCAGAATGTGACTCCTTGGAGCTGGAGTCTTCAGCATGGGCCCTGGTCCAGCCTGACGGTTGTCCTGAGAAGAGGGACAGCTGTGTGAGCACAGGGGAGAGGATGACCATCAGCAGGGCAGGGAGTGAGGTCTCAGAAGGAACCATGTGCTGATGTATACCTATTAAAATTTGCATGGCGTAAGTATATAGTCTTTTTCTTTCATCAGATGCAGAAAGAACTGAGTTCTCCTGAGATTTAACCTGGTTGTTAAATCACTAGGCTACTCTGAAACCTAGTGAAGAGGTGGGTGGGATTCCTCTTGAGGTGTGTGCTCGTGTCTGGCCCAGGACACGTGTACAGTGCTCCCAGATGCTCAAAATACATTCACATCCAAAGCATAAAAGGTTAAACTCATGCTTCCCTGTGTGTGTTTTTTAAAAATTTTATTAGAGTATGGTTGCTTTACAATGCTGTTAATTTCTGAACAATTAACACTCCCTGCCCGGCACAACATAGTGACTCAGCCATATGTTTACAAAACCACAAACAGCTTTCCATCTGGCTCAGAGCGAGAGCCCAAGCCCTCAGGACGGTCCATAAGACACCATGTCCTCTGCTGAGACTCCGTTCTCCCTTCACCGTTAACCGGTTTCATTTCCTACCATCCTCCTGGTCAACGCTGCGCTCCGGTCACACTGGGCTTCTGTTTCTCAGACTGACCCATCGCGTTCCTATCTGAGGGCCCGCTCTGCTGTTCCCTCTGCCTACAGCGTCCTCAGTTCTCATTAATCACTCCCCTTACTTCTTTGGGAAGCCCGTTAGCTGCTCAGGCGTGTCCAACTCTTTGCAAGACCGTGGACTGTAGCCTGCCAGACTCCCTCTGTCCTTGGGATTCTCCAGGCAAGAATACTGGAGTGGGTTGCCACTTCCTTCTCCAGAGGCTCTTCCCCACCCAGGGATCAAGCCCGGGTCTCCCACATTGCGGGCAGATTCTTTACTGCCTGAGCCACCAGGGGAAGGCCTTGCGTGCATGCGTGCTAAGTTGCTTCAATTGTGTCCGACTCTGTGTGACCCTGTGGACTAGCCTGCCAGGCTCGTCTGTCCATGGGGTTCTCCAGGCAAGAATATGGAAGTGGGTTGCTGTGCCTCCCTCCCAGAGATCTTCCTGACCAGGGTGGAGCCCACATCTCTTATGACTCCTGCATTGGCAGGTGGGTTCTTTACCACTTGCACCACCTGGGAAGCCCCAGGGAAGCTCTTGGGTCACTTAAATATTCTCTTACTGAGATCTTCCCCTAATCACTATACCTAAACATCAACTCCCAGAACACTTCCGCATCACCCAGCACTTTACCCAACTTTGTTGATTTTAAAGATTTCTTTTTGTAGACCATTTTAGTCTTTATTAAATTTGTTAAAATATTGCTTCTGTTTTATATTTTGGTTTTTTGGCCACGAGGCATATGGGATCCTTGCTCCTTGACCAGGGATTGAATGCTCACCCTCTGCCTTGGAAGGCAAAGTCTTAACTTCCCTGGGCCACCAGGGAAGGCCCCAGCTTTGTTTTTCTCGACAGTATTTACCCTGCCTGATCTATTCCTCTCTGTAGTCTGTCTCTCCCCACTAGAATGCTGTGTCCACTCAGCGAGAGTTTTACCTGTTAGGTTGATGCTGGTACTAGAACACCCACTGAATCACACTGAATGAATGAATAAGTTAAAAGACAGGCCAGTTCCAAGGGGTGCAAAAAATTAGAGAGAGACAGATGGATAAGCAAGAGTATGAACCGTATACTTAAAGGAAGAAAAACTAGATATATGAGACACATTGCCCCTCAAATTCTACGAGGATAAAAGAATTGCACAATGTTTCCATCTGTGACATACTTACAAAAGTATGCTTTTGCATGACCTCTTAAAATTCAACTTTTTTTTTTTGTATTTTTGCATTGAGTAATAGAAGGGATACTTTGTCCATGGAATTCTCCAGCCAAGTATACTGGAATGGGGAGCCATTCCCTTCTTCAGGGAATCTTTCCAACCCAGGGATCAAATCTGGGTCTCCTGCATTGCAGGCAGTTTCCTTACTGTCTGAGCTACCTGGGAAGCCCTTGAAAATCAATGAATACAGCAAAACCAGCTCATTGAGCTATGAAATATGGATTCTCACAAAAGTAGGATTATCAGATTCAGCAAATAGAAGTACAGGATGCCCAGTTAAAACCGAGCTTCAGAAAAACAACAGAGCATGTCTTTGTATGAGTATGGCTCATGCAATATTAAACCATGCAACAAACAAGATGTTTGCTGTTTTTGAAATTCAAATTTATCTGGGGGTACTGTGTCTGATCAGGACGCCCTCCAGATTGCCAGAGCCTTCGTGAGGCCTAAAGGCTGAGACGCCTCATCTGTGCTGATCTTCCTGCCCTCAGTACCCCCAGCCGTCACGGGGGCACCATTTTGACACCTCTCCATCTTGCTAGGGGCTTCCCACGTGGCACTAGGGGTAAACAGCTCACCTGCCAATGCAGGAGACACAAGAGATGCAGGTTCGATCCCTGGGTCAGGAAGATCCCCAGGAGGAGGGCGTGGCCACCCACCAGTGTTCTTGCCTGGTGAATCCTGTAGACAGAGGAGCCTGGTGGGCTACAGTCCATGGGGTCGCAAAGAGTCAGACACGACTGAAGCAACTTAGCACGTGTGCACACACCTTGCTATAAAGAACAGCTACAGGGTAGTTCTCATTTAAGAATGAGTTTTCCAAACTGAGGTGAAAAAAGGCAAAAATAAATGAAGGATGATGATTCAAGTGTGGATTTTAACAAGTCATTCTGATCTCAATGAGGCGCCCAGTGACCCAGGATTGTTGGTTCAAAGCAACAGGTCCATGTGAAAGGTAAATAGGCGGGAACTCTCCCCAAGCACCCCAAACCCTGTAACACACTGGGTAGCTCCTATTCTCATCAAAGCCCAGATGTTTAAACTGCAGGTGAGAACAGGGTGAAGAGGCACCACCCTGCTCCCTGCCAGCCCGCATTCAGTCTTGCCCTCTGGTCCTGCGTGTCGCGGTCTCTGCTGTGATTCGCACAGGCATCCCCAGCAGGGGCCTTCCTCGCAGGACGATGAGAGCAGTGACAGTGTCTACGGCAGCCTCCTGACCTGCCTGGTCCTCAGCTGTCACCGCTGCCGAAAGGAGAAAGTCGCCGCTGGCTCTGAGTGTGGGCCCTGACCCTGTGGGGAGGCGAGCGTTGGGGTGCTGCCCACAGAAGCCAGGCCCTCAGGGGCAGGGGCAACCCCCTGCAAAGTTTGCTCCCAGCGAATAGAGAGCAGGGCAATGGCTGAGCAGGGACCTCTGCTTTCTGTTTGGATGTTCTTTATGAGAGAGCCAGACGCTGCTTCTGGCCCACCGCCCAGCACGCGGTATGAAAACGGCAGTTAAGCCCCAGCAGTGAGTGAGTGCTGTGCTAAATTGCCTGGTCGCATTCACTCTAACATCTGCCTGTCTCCCCTTAAAATAACCACGCACTGTGTTCCTCGCCAGCATGTATGACTCTGAAGACTTAAACCAGTGTTTTTAAAAAGTGTGGCACCCGGACCTGCAGCATGAGCATAAATTCTACGCAAATTTTTGCACTTGTTAGAAACGGGCACGTTTTTGGACTTCATTCTAGAATCAGAAATTCTGGAGGTGGAACCAGGAAATCCAAGGGAAAGGAGCCTTCCACGTGATTCTGATACAGCCAGTGTTTGACAGCCACTGACCTAAACCACTGAAACCACTGGACTAAGATTAAAAATAAGAAAAGAAGAGCAGGCTGGCAGGAAAAATAAACACATCAGGCATGATCCCTCGGGAACTGTCAGCTCAGTTCAGTCACGCAGTAGCTTCTGACTCTGTGACCCCATGGACTGCAGCACACTAGGCCTCCCTGTCCATCACCAACTTCCGGAGCTTACTCAAACTCATGTCCATTGAGTCGATGATGCCATCCAGCCATCTCACCTTCTGTTGTCCCCTTCTCCTCCTGCCTTCAGTCTTTCCCAGAATCAGTGTCTTTTCCAATGGGTCAGTTCTTCTCATCAGGTGGCCAAAGTATTGGAGTTTCAGCTTCAGCATCAGTCTTTCCAGTGAATGTTTAGGACTGATTTCCTTTAGGGCGAACTGGTTGGATCTCCTTGCAGTCCAAGGGACTCTCAAGAGTCTTCTCCAACACCACAGTTCCAAAGCATCAATTCTTCGGTGCTCAGCTTTCTTTAGAGTCCACCTCTCACACCCATACATAACTCCTGGAAAAACCATAGCTTTGACTAGGTGGGCCTTTGTTGCCAACTAATGTCTCTGCTTTTAATATGCCATCTAGGTTGGTCATAACTTTTCTTCCAAGGAGCAAGCGTCTTTTTATTTCATGGCTGCAGTCACCATCTGCAGTGATTTTGGAGCCCCTCAAAATCTATTTGCCATGAACTGTGTCGAGCCTTATTAGTTCTCCAGGTGAGTCTAGAACTCACCGGGTTCCTGATGGGAAGGACAGTGAGTCCTGCCAGAGGGCGGGACAATGGGTGGGGCTTTCTGAGGAAGGAGCGGGTGATTTCCTCACTGTTCAGGTAGCTCCCAGTCACAATTCCTCTTTCTCTTTCTTTTTAGTAGGGGGCTTTGAACACCGCAAACACGACAGTTTTTGTCTTCTGTTTTTCCAACTTGCTCTCCAGCAGCAGCTGGTACTGAGCCCCTGTGTGCCATCTGCATATCAAGGAACATTTTCCCACCTAGAGGGCAGATTTGGGCATTGGGGCAGGGTCAGTCCAAACCACCCCTCGGGGGGCATCATCCCAGCAGTAGGCAGGAGGGGCGCCACCAGCCAGGATTCCAACTGCTGTGGGACCGGATGTCCTCTCTGCGTCTCCCTTCTGTTCATCTGTGAAACATTCAGATTTGCTCTCAGAACTGTCCTCAGGATGTTCTTAGAAACCTTCCCCTGCACCGGCCGACCACCCTGTAAGCGTCTGGCTTGCTGAGAAGCTATTGGGAGTGCAAGTGTCAACAGTACGTGAAACGCGGGCTGCCTGGCAAACTAGCAGTGAGGCTGAATTTAAGGGAGCCCAACCCGGCTGGTCGCCCTAACTGTCGATGGCTCGGGCCCACAGCTCTCCCTTGGGTCTCTTCTGCTCTTGCGACTTTCCACTCTTGGGAGTGGAAAATGAAGGGTAAAGCTCTGTAGGTGACTAAAATGGGCATCAGCCCCTCCCTGGATGAGAGGCACAAAAGTCACAAGGAAATGCAGCAGTTTTCCAGGAAGGGCAGTGTACCAGTGACCACCCACTAGCACCTTCCTTTCAACGAATTCCATCTTCAGTTCAGTCGCTCAGTCATGTCCGACTCTGCAACCCCATGAATCGCAGAATGCCAGGCTTCCCTGTCCATTACCAACTCCTGGAGTTTACTTAAACTCATGTCCATCAAGCCGGTGATGCCATCCAGTCATCTCATCCTCGGTCATCCCCTTCTCCTCCTGCCCCCAATCCCTCCCAGCATCAAGGTCTTTTCCAATGAGTCCACTCTTTGCATGAGGTGGCCAAAGTATTGGAGTTTCAGCTTTAGCACTAGTCCTTCCAATGAACACCCAGGACTGATCTCCTTTAGGATGGACTGGTTGGATCTCCTTGCAGTCCAAGGGACTCTCAAGAGTCTTCTCCAACACCTCAGTTCAAAAGCGTCAATTCTTTGGCACTCAGCTTTCTTCACCGTCCAACTCTCACATCCATACATGTAGGGCATGTATGGATGACCACTGGAAAAACTAGAGCCTTGACTAGATGGACCTTTGTTGGCAAAGTAATGTCTCTGCTTTTGAATATGCTATTTAGGTTGGTCATAACTTTCCTTCCAAGGAGTAAGCGTCTTTTAATTTCATAGCTGCAATCACGTGATTTTGGAGCCCCCAAAATAAAGCATGACACTGAATTCCATCTTAGTTACCAGTGAACCCCAGCTTGGGCAGACAGCGACCAGAGAAAGTGTGGATGGAGGGAGAAGGAAGGAGAGAGAAAAACAGGCTTGATACTCGGGCTGCAAGCAAGAGTGTGAGGCAGAAAGCTGCTGTGAGTAAGCACTCCTCTTCACCTTATTTCCCCGCCTCTTACTTTTCTTCTGTTCCCTATGTTAGTAGGATTTGGAATTAACAAAGCTCTTGGAATTTCTGACCCAGTTTCCCCCTCAGTCAGTCTCTTCCATCAGGAAGCATCCATAAGCCTCTTATCCTTCTCCATCAGAGGACAGAGAGAATGAAAACCACAACCACAGAAACCTAGCCAGTGTGATCACACTGACCACAGCCTTGTCTAATTCAGTGAAACTGTGAACCATGCCATGTAGGGCCACCCAAGATGGATGGGTCATGGTGGAAAGTTCTGACAAAACGTGGTCCACTGGAGAAGGGAATGGCAAACCACTTCAATATTCTTGCCTTGAGAACTCCATGAACAGTATGAAAAGACAAAAAGGATGAAAGATGAACTCCCCAGGTTGATACTGGTTGGATGGCATCAGTAACTCAATGGACATGAGTTTGAGTAAGCTCCAGGAGTTAGTGATGGACAGGGAAGCCTGGCATGCTGCAGTCCATGGGGGTTGCAAAGAGTCAGACACGACTGAGCCAAACTGAACTGGAGTTTCTTGTCCCCAGAACAGTTTTTAGACTTGAGCTACCCTGGTGGCTCAGATAGTAAAGAATCTGCCTGCAATGCAGGATACCCGGGTTCAATCCCTGGCTCTGGAAGATCCCCTGGAAAGAGAATGGCCACCCACTCCAGTATTCTGGCCTGGAGAATCCCATGGACAGAGGAGCCTGGCAGGCTACAGTCCATGGGGTTGCAAAGAGTTGGACTCAGTTCTTTAAGTACTGGTTTCTAATCGTTGCATGAACAGCTCTCCATGAGCATTAATTAAGCAACTACTGTAGTCTAGGCCCAGGTAGACCAGTCTTTAGCCATCTGCATGTTTACCAGAGACCCAGTGCTGTGACAAGTAGAGGAAACTGGAGTGGAGTGGGAGCCGTGGCCAGGGGGGTGGGAGGAGGCAAGGCTCACAGACTCACCAGCAGCCACTAACCCCCTAAAGCACCCTCCCCCTCCCCCACCAGCCCACCCTCCCCTGCCTTGAAAGGTTTGCTGTCACACAGAGTGAGACCCAGCAAGATGGGGGTTTGAAGTGAGAGGCTCTTCCAGGATGCACCTGGGGGCTCACTGGGGGGTCATTTTCAGATCAAGGCCTGTGAATGTGGAACTGTGGTAGAGGCGGAAATTGGGGAGCCTTCTTGCAGTGTAAATGCAAGAGTGGACAGAGAGATGTTGGGGAGGGAGGTCTCCCTGCATGAGGACCAGGGAGACACTGTGGCCTCCGGATTTGAGTCCTAGTCTCTGGGAGCTAGAAACACTGCCTGAGGACCCAGGTCAGTACCCCTGGGAGAGGGACAGGCAGGAGTTGAGAGGGTGTCAGAGTCCCGGGTCTACATCCTGGATTCTGCTCTCAGTGAGGGCTGGGGATGAGTGGGTGCAGGGGCTCCCCTAGAATCAGGAGACATCCCATCACGTAGCTTATGGAGACGAGTGGCTTCGAGGGGTGTGCAGGGCTTGTCAGAGCCTCCAAAAGCAGCAACATCAACTTGATGTTTTATTTTCTGGTGGGACTGACACTCCGGAGGTCCTCCCTGCTTTTGTTGGTTGCCAGGGCTAATCTAGAATTTGCCAAGCTGGACCTTCCCGTGAGAACACTATATGGGCTTAATGGGTAAAGAATAGAGCCACAAATCCTGCTTGGACACCCAGGGAAGCCCAAGCATCCTGAGCCTGTGTCAGAGGCAGGTGAGTTGCAAAGTCCTTGGTAGCCGGCCCTTGGACACTCACCTGCATGAATTGCTGTGCAGGGAGGCTGGCTTTGTGTCTGCTTGTTTATTTAGCTCAGATAGACGCAGAGGCTTCGCACAGAGGGCCTTGGGGATGCCAGAGACACACAGCCCATTGAAAGGGGTGGAGGGCAAGGGCCTGCACCAGGGAGAAGGGAGCAGGAGCTGTCAGAGGAGCCCTGGAACCCGAGTCCTGAAGGACATTGCTTATGCCCAGGTATGGGCCAGGCTGGGAGGAGGCCTGGTTTGAATGGGAAGCCAGATAGACAAAATGAAGGTCAGACGAAGTCATTTGCTGAAGACTGCGTTTTTAGTTACGTCGCACACCTGGGATTGTTAGTAAAGCTCATGTTCTCTCAAAATGCTGTTAAAATTCAAATACATTGTGGCTGAAGGGGAAAGTTCCTAATGTTATAAATGTGAGTAAAATGTAGAGAAGTGGATTTTATCTAGTAGTGTTGATAGAAAAATGGAGAATCTTGATTCAATAAATCAACTTCAATTTGAATGAAGCTCAGCCATGACATGTTTCTAAACTTGGCGCAGGGTTCAGTTCTGAACAGAAGTGGTTTGAAAGCAAATGTATACATAACATCCCTTTAATCACATGTGGTTTGGTGTTTGTCTAGCTTTATTGAAGTAAAAATTGATGACACGTACACACTGCTGTATTTAAAATAGATAGCCGACAAAATCCTACTGCACAGCACCTGGAACTCTGCTCAGTGTTCTGTGGCAGCCTGGATGGAAGGGACTTTGGGGGAGAATGGATACATGTATACGTATAGCTAAGTCCCTTTGCTGTCCCCCTGAAACTACCATAGCATTGTTAATCGGCTATACTCCGATATAAAATGAGAAGGTTAAAAAATTGATATACAGAAAAATGCACACTTTTAACATATGCATGTCAATGAGTGTGGACGTAGGCACACCCCCAGGCCAGGGGCCACACGCGTCCATCACCTCCAAGCATTGCCATGTGTCCTATGTTGTTTTTTCCCTTCTTTGAGACCATTCAATATAAACTCTGTTCTCTTAACATAAACATGCTCTACATTTCATTGTTAACTACAGGTCCTGCATTGTGAAACACACCTCTGGAAAGTATTTGCGTCGTACAGTAGAATCTACCTACCCGTTGAAAAGCAAATCCACATTTCCACCTCTCAATGGCACCCCACTCCAGTACTCTTGCCTGGTAAATCCCATGGACAGAGGAGCCTGGTGGGCTGCAGTCCATGGGGTCGTGAAGAGTCAGACATGACTGACTTGACTTCCCTTTCACTTTTCACTTTCATGCATTGGAGAAGGAAATGGCAACCCACTCCAGTGTTCATGCCTGGAGACTCCCAGGGACGGGGGGAGCCTGGTGGGCTGCCGTCTGTGGGGTCACACAGAGTCAGACATGACTGAAGCGACTTAGCAGCAGTAGCAGCAAGCCCCTGGAAACCACCCTTCTACTCTCGGCTTCTCTGTTTGATTATTTTGGATTGCTCACACAAGTGGAATTGTTAGCACCTGTCTTCTGTGGCCAGCTTATTTCACTGAGTATAAGGCACTCTGAGTTCATCTGTAGTTGTAATGGCAAGACTTCTTTCTCTCTGAAGGCTGAATAATAGTCCATTGGGTGTACATATCACATTTTCTCTGTCTCTTCAGCTGTTCATGGAAATTTGGGTTGTTTTCATATCTTGGCTATTGTGAATAAAGCTGCAAGGACCACGGGGTGCATGGTATGATAGATTTACCATTTTCTAAAGAGCTTTTTAGTGAAATAGTAGATTAAACCAATTGTGATTTTTTAAAAATAGGAATTAATAAAGTTTTTGCACTGAAGGTAAAAAAATCAATCATCTAGCTGATATGGCTAATTTTAAGCTCACTATGACTTACCCATCAGAGAAGGCAATGGCAACCCAATTCAATACTCTTGCCTGGAAAATCCCATGGGCGGAGGAACCTGGTGGGCTGCAGTCCATGCATCGCGAAGAGTCGGACACAACTGAGCAACTTCACTTTCACTTTTCACTTTCATGCACTGGAGAAGAAATGGCAACCCACTCCAGTGTTCTTGCCTGGAGAATCCCAGGGACGGAAAAGCCTGGTGGGCTGCTGTCTATGGGGTCGCGCAGAGTTGGACACGACTGAAGCGACTTAGCAGCAGCAGCAGCAGCATGGCTCACTCATGTCACATGGGTCTTAGAAAAATAGCACCCTGATCTTAGGCAGAGCTTTGAAATAAAACACACACACACACACACAAACAACTTTTAGTTTTGAAATAATTGTAAATTTACAGGAAAATTTCAAAGATAGTGCTGAGTTCCTGTGCACTTCCCTGATCAATGTCTCCCACGGTCATGGTGCAATTGTCAAGACTAAAAGACTAACTTTGATGTGTTACTAACTAAACTGGGGACTTTATTCACTTTGAGCAGCTTCTCCACTAATGTTTTTGTTATCCAGGATTTTTGCAGTGCGTTTAGTGGTTCTGTTTCCATAAGTTCAGTTCAGTTCAGTCGCTCAGTCGTGTCCAACTCTTCACGACCCATGAATCGCAGCACGCCAGGCCTCCCTGTCCATCACCATCTCCCGGAGTTCACTCAGACTAACGTCCATCGAGTCCGTGATGCCATCCAGCCATCTCATCCTCTGTCGTCCCCTTCTCCTCCTGCCCCCAATCCCTCCCAGTGTCAGAGTCTTTTCCAATGAGTCAACTCTTCGCATGAGGTGGCCAAAGTACTGGAGTTTCAGCTTTAGCATCATTCCTTCCAAAGAAATCCCAGGGCTGATCTCCTTCAGAATGGACTGGTTGGATCTCCTTGCAGTCCAGTTTCCATAGTCTTCTCCAATCTGTGACAGTTCTCAAACTTTACCTTGCTTTTCTTTCATGAACTTGACACTTCTAAAGAATAATGGCCAAGTGCGTGTGTGTAGAATGCTGCTGAATTTGAGTTTGTCGGATTTTTCTCTTGATTATATTAAGGTTATAGTTTTGGGGGCAATATGTCACATAGGTGATGTGCCGTGATTGTGATCTGCTTACTATGTATGTCATATTATGACCACATGATATTGGCAAGTCTCATTATTAAGTAGGTAACCATGGTGACCACGTAGTGATGTGTTAATTCCATGTTACTCTACTGGAAAGGTGATATTTTTCCCTTTGTAATTAAAAATTATTTGAGGAGAGATAACATTAGCACTGTGCCAATACCCTGCTCACTCATTTTGTTATTCATCAGGGAATCTTGCTAGCAGTGAATATTATTCTAGTACTCTAGTGGCGGTTTTCTATCTCTCTCATTTCGTCCTTGTTTGTTGGAATTCTTCTGTTAGGAAACAATTTTCTATTCTTCTTCATTTATGTATTCAGTCTTTTGTCCTTATTCACTTCACTGTGTCAGTATGGAATCGTGAATTCTATTTTACTTTCAGTGATAATCAAATGCTATCTGTATTTGCTTTGTTTCTCAATCGTTTCTGGTTTGATCTCTGGGAGATTTTTCCAGTCGGTTCCTGTGACCTTCTAATACACACCGATCCTCTTTTCCCCCACTCTCTTTTTTCTGACTTGACAAGATGGTCCAGGTCTCTCTTGCAGTTCTTAGGTAGACATTTTAATGTTGAGATCGCACGAGGATATTGGTGTTCAAGCTCTCAATTTCACATTTTAGGAAGGATATGGCGTTCATTTCAGATTTTCAGGTGGTAACAAAGAGAATGGCATCAGGGTATGAAAATGCCCCACCCTTGAGCTGACAGAGGATGAGATGGCTGGATGGCATCACTGACTCGATGGACGTGAGCCTGAGTGAACTCCGGGAGTTGGTGATGGACAAGGAGGCCTGGCGTGCTGTGATTCATGGGGTCGCAAAGAGTCAGACACGAGTGAGCGACTGAACTGAACTGAACTGAGCTGTCTTGGAATCTTCGAGGTTTGACTTCTGGATGAAAGGTTGTACCTATCTAGGTGGAGTGGGAGAAAGGGAAATGGCCAGGGGTCACCGTCTGGTCACTTCCATGGTAGAATTCCATGTGGCGTAGAGATGACAAAGCCTCACAGAAGCGAAGGGAAGAGTGTTTGGAGAAAGACAGCAATCAAACCCTTCTGCCCTGATAAGGTTATGGCATTTTCGACTGCGGGCCCCAACCTTTTTCACCAAGAACCAGTTTCACGGAAGACAGTTTTTCCACGGACCAGGGTGAGAGGGTGGTTCGGGGATGATTCAAGCACATTACATCTATTGTGCACTTCATTTCTGTTAGTGTCACATCAGCTCCACGTCAGACCATCAAGCGTTAGATCCTGGAGGTGGGACCTCTGCATTTTGAGGTCAGCGAACGGTTGAGGGCAGGAGCGTGGGCTGGGGGCACGGCCAGGGTGAGGAGACTTGCAGGGGGAAAGAACCGCTGCCCCAGAGCAACGGGCAATCTTCCTTCTGGAGAGACAGCTCAGAAAACGCGTCCGTTCACAATACCAGGCTGGCTTCTCAAAAGACAAAACCAAAGACACGGCTGCCCCTGCCGGTAGATTCTCTAGGGAGAAGACCTTGATGGATTGAACAACTCTCTCTTAACTATGCAGGAAATCATATCTGCTCATATATTTTTCAGAATGTTTTCCGTTCTTGCATTAAAGAAGGAAAGCATTCTGGTAGCGGTGGGGGCAGGCCTATCTAAAATTACCTCAGGCTTTCTCAGAAACATAAAAAAGATATTTAAATTCTCTGACATAAAACTTATTTGTAGTGATTTTATTCATGTTTTCCAAATACAGTAAACTCCAGTTTATGGGGCATTCTATCAGATGGAAGCCTATTTACTGGCACTTTAGTGCTTCTGTGGAACCCAAGCCAACAAAAACAAAACAAAAATCAAACATGGTTTTGTAGCTTGTCTTGTTATGAATCTTGATGTTGATAGCTAGAATGGACTGAGGACAAACTTTCCCTATAATCTCAGTGTTAAGTGTTTTCTCTTTGACGCTGATGTATTTAAAATTGATCATCTATGTGCTACCAGAATGTTTATTCAAATGAAACGTCCAGTTACTCTACTCTGCAAATCTGAAAGGTAATGCAACAAATATCTCTTCTTCCAGGGAGGGTTTGGATCTGTACCACTTCAGGAGCGCAGCTTCAGCTCATTAATATTGCTTGGAAGAAGTGGTTCTCTATCTGTGAATTGTCACACATACATCAAAATGATATCTTAGGCCTGAGGTACAACCAGTCCACTCCTTTGAAATTCATGAAGGTCAAGTTCACATGGCAAGTATTTTTGCTTTTGAACAATCTTCTCTGTACAGTGCAGCAAACTCGACTCAGTATTCTGTAATAACTTACATGGGGAAAGAATATAAAAAGAGTGGATATATGCATGTGTATAACTGAATCACTTTGCTGTACACTTGAAACTAATACAACCTTGGTAATCAACTATACTTTGATTTAAAAAATTTTTTTAAGAAAAAACACATTAAAAAAAAACCCTTCTCTCCCATATGTAAGAATTTCCATATTTGGTTATCAAAGACAGAGGTCATCTATTTGCCCTAATGAATAACTGGCAACCTTCAAGATTAAGGTCATTTACGCATGGTCTTTCCCAGCATTTATCAATGTATCTCCTCCTGAAAAGAAATGCCGTTGCCTGTCTGTGTGTCCTTAACGATATGGTCATTCCCAACCCTCCATCTCTTAGCACTTGTCCCAGATCTTCCTACATTCTAGCCACATTCATTTCTTTTCTTTTCTTTCTTTTTTTTTTTTTTTTTAGTTAACTGGATTTGTGCCTCCTCTGGAGTGACTTTTTCTTCCTAATCGCCTCCTGCCCACTTTCCCATCCAGTGTAACCGTTCTCTGTTCTTCAAACCTCACCCCTCAAAGCACACGTCATTTGTTTGGTGATTCTCTGTTGCCACAGTGTCCTGGCCACACCTCCCTTGGCGAAACGGTGACGCTTCAGCATCACCATGACCTGCCGTCCGTGAAGCCACTCCTGGCCGGGACTCCTGGCCCATCTGTGCTGTAATTTTATGTTCTCCTCCGCAGACTGACGCCCCAGCACCTGGAAGGCACTCAGGACGCTTGGTGGTTTTCACACCTGGATTATCAATGAATGGTGCTGGGGCAACATTTTACCTAAAAACAGTCATAGAGTTGCATGTCAGGTGCATAAGACATTGGTGTCTTCACTCCTCTTCTACATCATTCTCTTTCTCTTTAAAAAATATACTCGTTTCCAATGTGTTTGTGTTTGTTAGTTTCAGGTGTACGGCAAAGTGACTCTCATATGTACACGTGTATATATATATATATGTGTGCATATATATGCTTTTGAATTGTGATGTTGGAGAAGACCCTTGAGAGTCCCTTGCACTGCAAGGGATCCAACCAGTTCATCCTAAAGGAGCTCAGTCCTGAATATTCGTTGGAAGGACTGATGCTGAAGCTGAAGCTCCACCTGATGGAGTCTGGCCACCTGATGCAAAGAGCTGACTCACTGGAGAAGACCCTGATGCTGGGAAAGATTGAAGGTGGGAGGAGAAGGGGACGACAGAGGATGAGATGGCTGCATGGCATCACCGACTCAAGGGACATGAGTTTGAGTAAACTCCTGGAGTTGGTGGTGGACAAGGAAGCCTGGCGTGCTGCAGTCCATGGGATCTCAGGGTCAAACACGACTGAGCGACTGAACTGAACTGATATATACACTTTTTCAGATTTGTTTCCCTTATAGATTATGATAAGATATTGCCTATATTTCCCTGTGCTATACAGTAGGCCGTTGTTGATTATTTTATATACAGCAGTGTGTATCTGTTAATCCCAAACTCCTAATTTATGCCGCCTGCTGACCTTCCCCTGTGGTAGCCATTTCTGTGTCTTGGAGACTACTTCTGTTGTGTAAATAGGTTCATTTGTATCATTTGTAAATTCCACATATAAGCGATACCATATGATACTCATCTTTGACTCCAATTAGTATGATCATCTCTAGGCTCATCCATGTTGATTCAGATGACAATCTTTTCTTACTAAAGTATCAAGTTTAGAATAAAATTAAAGGAATTTTACATTAATATCCATTTACCAATCACCTCGATTCTGCCACTAATGTTATGCTGCTGCTGCTGAGCCACTTTGGTCATGTCCGACTCTACGACCCAGAGACGGCAGCCCACCAGGCTCCCCCCGTCCCTGGGATTCTCCAGGCAAGGTCACTGGAGTGCGTTGCCATTGCCTTCTCCAAATGTTATGCACATCTTACCAAATATTTCTCTAATCACTTCTGTATCTGTTCATTCATCTTATTTTATTGATGCATTTAAAAATAAACTGCAGACATCAGTAACTCCCCGCTAAATACTTCATCATGCTTATTACTAAGTAGAAGTCCATATCTTTTTTTTCCTATTGGGGCAAAATGTACATACACTAACATGTATAAGTAGTAATGGTACTTTCTTCGTTTTAAAAAAGACACAAAACACTGAGAAAGAGTGGATATATGTGTGTGTGTGCGCAGCTGGATCGCTTTGCTGCACACCTGGAACTAGCACAACACTGTAGCTCAACTCTTCCCTAACAGGACATAGAAACTGGAGAAGAAAAATACAGACACGACACAGAACATGACCAGCCAAACGGAGGACATCCCTGCCACCCCGGAAAGTTCCTTCGCATCCTCCCAGTCGTGTCTACCCCCTTCCATCTGAGGCAACCACCGTTCTGATCATTTTCGTCATCACAGATTAGCCTTCTGTGTTGTAGGACTTCTCGTAAATGATATCATACAGCGCGCTGTTATTTGTGTGGATTTTTCACTCAGCCCAGTGTTTCTGAGGCTCTGCCGTGTGTTGGTGTGTTGGGCTCCCCGCCTCTTTACTAATGAGCAGTGTTCCATCGCGTGACTGTCACTCAGACGCTTGCCTGTTCTCCTCCTGGTGGTCCCCTGGGCCGTCTCCAGGCTTTGAATGATATTACAAATAAAGATGCTGTGACTTTTTTTTTTTTTGCAATTTTTATTAAATAAACGAAGAAGGCAATGGCACCCCACTCCAGTACTCTTGCCTGAAGAATCCCAGGGGTGGAGGAACCTGGTGGGCTGCCGTCTATGGGGTCGCACAGAGTAAGACACGACTGAAGTGACTTAGCAGCAGCAGCAGCATTAAATAAAAAGTCTTATTTCTTTTGGTGAATTACCAAGAATTTCTGTTTGGGGTAGGTATATATTTCAATGCATGGGAAGTTGTCAGACTTTCAAAGTGATTGTACCATTTTCTACTCTCGTCAACAGTGGGTAGGAATTTGACTTGCTCTGTAGTCTCATCAGCTCTTGGTATTGTCAGATTATTAATTTTAACCATTCTAATGGGTGCACTCTTCACCTTTTAAATGTCTGGAATCCATCACCAGACTGAATCAGTGTCTAGAAAGTCCACATTTCCACATGTACGTATAATTTAAAATTTTTGTTTCCATTTTAAGTAATTTTATTACCCAGTTATTTTCTTCAGGAGAACAGTTTTTATCATGACAAACTCATTATTAACTAGACATTTTGAAAATGTCATACAAATTGCTGTGAATAATTAAATAGAAAACCTAGAAATGGTGCATGACATCCAAGAGAAGCAGAATTCATAGCAAGATCTGGGAGAACTGCTCCAAGATTGTCATACATGTAATGGCTTTACTGCATCACTGCATACAGATGACCAGTGGGAGAAGTTGCATTCTTTGTCTCGGGACTGACAAAACGCAGGCTTCTGGAGCCCAAGGACCTGACTGGTTCTTATTCATCCTGCTTCTAGGAATGCTTCATCTTCACCCTAGGTAACTATGTTCACTTGTATTCTGCTGCTGTTCAGTCACTAAGTCATGTCCAGCTCTTTGTGACCCCGTGGACTGCAGCACGCCAGGCTCCTCTGCCCTCCACTATCTCCGAAGTTTGCTCACATTCGTGTCCTTGAGCTGCCGATGCTGTCCAACCATCTCATTCTCTATACTACCATATATACTACTTCTTATCCATACTATTTCTGTAACTCTGGGAAAGTTACTTATCAGAAGCCCTTGCTTCCGGTTCTCCATCTGTAAAATAAGAATAGACGTAGTACCTCCTCGCAGGACTGTCGTGAGGACTGAATGAATTACTGCATGTGAAACAAGACCTCGCGTGTTCTTTGGTTTTGATGGATGCTGTGCTGTGCTCCACAGATTCTGGGGGACCCTCTTCCTTCAGCTGCCAGGAGCATTGCTTCCAGAAATGAAGTCACTCAAATCTCCCAGCAGTTGCCCTTGATTAAAGGATGCTGCCCCCACCAGGGCACTTGACCTCCACGAGGGCAGCCCACATCCAATGGCTGGTTCTTGTAGGCGTATGAACACCAGGCTAGCTTGCCTCTGTTTGGAGCATCTCTTAAGTGCCACCCAGCTCCAGAGCTCACCTATCATATATATTCCTTTTATTCCATCCTTACTTTTACTGCTTCAGTTCATCCCCCAATCAGCTGTTGCCAAGATTAATCTAAAAGCTTCATAGCTCATTTCCTTGTGTCCAGGTCCAGCCCCTTCTAATCCATATTCATCTCTTTTGCTGAAATAATCTTTTCTGAAATGCCAGTCTACTCATGTCACCTTCCTGCTTGAAATCATTTAATGGATTCTTATTGCCTTAAGAACAGAATCCAAAATTTCTTAGCACAGAATAGGAAACTGTCAAAATCTAGTCAATGTCTATCTGTGTAGGTTTAATCTTACCTCTCTGTTACCAATTCTTCAGCACCACAATTGAAAACATCAAAAGCATCTTCAGAGTCCCTTGGACAGCTATGAGATCGATCCAGTCAACCCTAAAAGAAATCAACAATGAATATTCATTGGAAGGACTGGTGCTGAAGCTGAAGATTCAATACTTTAGCCACCTGATATGAAGAGCCAACTCATTGGAAAAGACCCTGATTCTTGGAAAAATCAAAGGCAGAAGGAGGAGAGGGTGGCAGAGGATGAAATGGTTAGAAAGCATCACTGACTCAATGGACATGAGTTTGAACAAATTCCGAGAGATAGTGCAGGATAGGGAATCCTGTTGTTCTGCAGTCCATGGGATCACAGAGTGGGACATGATTTAGTGACTGAACAGCAACAGTAAAACTATTGTTTATTTCTGAGCCATTCTTGAAGCTGAAGGTTTCAATGTGACTGAACATCAGCTCCCTTGCTCTGATGGTGACATCACAGTCTTAAATGCAGTGCTGTGTTTTTCCTGAAGTTGCATTCACCATTAAAACTCTGTTTCCAATAGGGGTCTGAGAGCCTGTAGTATATTTATATTGAGTTAGAGGAGAGGAATGGAGAAGGCGATGGCACCCCACTCCAGCACTGTTGCCTGGAAAATTCCATGGAACTAGGAGCCTGGTAGGCTGCAGTCCATGGGGTCGCTAAGAGTCGGATGCAACTGAGCGACTTCACTTTCACTTTTCACTTTCATGAACTGGAGAAGAAAATGGAAACCCATTCCAGTGTTCTTGCCTGGAGAATCCCAGGGACGGGGGAGCCTGGTGGGCTGCCGTCTATGGGGTCACACAGAGTCGGACACGACTGAAGCAACTCAGCAGCAGCAGCAGCAGGGGAGAGGAAAAGGGTTATAGGAATGATATTCAAGCTTTTCCCCAAGTACCTTTCCTGTCTTTTTTATGGGAAATAGTGTGAAGGAGAGAAATGTGACTAATGAATTTCTACCTGTGTGCTCATAAAGATTTATATGCTGGGCCGAATCCTATTACTGGCCAATCAAATTGCTCAGCTACTCCTACCCAGTTCATGAAAGTTAATAAGATCCTCACTGCAGCACTGGTGCAAAAATAAAAACTGATTTATGAAGAAGGTTGATTTTTTTGTACCTGTCACTCAGCTCTATTTTCCTGATGTATATGGGGAGGATGGGTGAAGACTATTAATACGTTGTAACCCTAAGAGTATCTCAGCCACCTGTCTGCTGTGAGGTCACAACGCAGTTGCATTGCTATCCTGCTCTTGGTGCCTACAGTATCAAAAACAGACGTGATCTAAGATAAGGCCAGGGACATGGTCAACTAGTAGTTTAATGTTGAGCAGTTCAACTAATGTTTCTAAGTTTAAGCTTTGAATGTGAGTCTTTTATTTACACAGAGCTTTTTTTTTTTTTTTAAGGGCAGCCAAAGAAATAAAAATCATACAGATGAAAAATCAGGCAGATGCAAACAGGTAAACTTCTTTGCAGGTGATATGATTATTTCTGTACAAATAGTTAAGAATTTTGTAGTAAATCCAGTTAGTAAGATCACAAAGTGTAGTGTTGATATTCAAAAATCAATTGTATTTCTGTGAAAACAGCAAACAGTTGGATGACTAAAGTACCACTTGCAAGAGTGTTAAAAAGATGGGAAAACTAGAGAGAAATGTAACCTAGTAACTGCAAACCTGTGCCATCTAAATTATAAAGTATTGCTGAGAAATAATAAAAAGACCTGACTTAATGAAGGGAAGGACATTACTGATGAAAGATTCAGTGTTAAGATTCAGTGTTCGTCGTCATTGTTAAGATGTCAGTCTTACCCAAGCTGATCTTAAGATACAAGTCCATTCCAAACCCCAACAGGCTTCTTTGTAGAAACTGGCAAAGCTCTTTCTAAAATTTATTCAGAAAGGAAAGGACCTAGAATGCCAAAATAATTTTCAAGAAGAAAAAGAAAGTTGGAGAACACTATCTGACTTACAAGCTCACCGAGAAGCTGCACCATCAAAACCAAAAGGCTTGGTGCTAAGGACAGATGTTGGCGGGGTCCCTGGCAGTTCAGTGGTCAGGCCTTGGTGCTTACACGACTGGGGCCCTGGTTCGATCCCTGGTTGGGGAATTGCAGTCTTGCAAGCTGTGAGGTTCAGCAAAGAAAGAAAGAAAGACAGCGATATAGATCAACGAAACAGAACAGAGACCAGAAACAGATCCACGTCTATATGTGGCCAAATGAATTTCAACAAAGATGTCAAGGTCATCAGTGCAGAAAAAATAGAGACAGATGTGCATTCCAAGCAGTACCTTCAGCGTTGAGAAGGTAGTAGCGAGAAGGAACACAGCATCTTCAAGGAGGAGGGAGTGAAGCAGCACGACACAGGCATCAGTTCAGTTCAGCTCAGTCGCTCGGTCGTGTCCGACTCTCTGCGACCCCATGAATCACAGCACGCCAGGCCTCCCTGTCCATCACCATCTCCCGGAGTTCACTCAAACCCGTGTCTATCGAGCCAGTGATGCCAACCAGCCATCTCATCCTCTGTCGTCCCCTTCTCCTCCTGCCCCCAGTCCCTCCCAGCATCAGGGTCTTTTCCAATGAGTCAACTCTTCACATGAGGTGGCCAAAGTATTGGAGTTTCAGCTTCAATATCAGTCCTTCCAATGAACATTCTGGACTGATCTCCTTTAGGATGGACTGGTTGGATCTCCTTGCAGTCCAAGGGACTCTCAAGAGTCTTCTCCAACACACAAGCATAAATGAACCCAAAGCTGAGTATAGGGAGTAAGAGGCTTAACAAACAGGCGTGTGAATGTCTCTGGATGCTTCCAGTCCCAGCAAGATACTGGATCTATACAATGATCCTTCATAAATGTAATTCTTCAGTAGCTGTGCAGCAGCCGTGAGGATGGAGCCTTCATTTCCTCTCACATTTACGTCCCTTAGAAAAATCTTTGCTTCTCAGAGTACACAAACAGCACCAGCTCCAAACAGCTCCTTCCAGGGCGCAATTTTAAAAAGGAAAGAAGTCAGAGAGCGATTAAAATAGAGGAACCACAGCCTCCACTCCCTATGCTGAGCCATAGATGGCAAGAGGTGTTAACTTAGAAGAAGACGATGACGAAGACAGAATATGGTATTGCTCAGGGCTTTTCAGAGAAGCAGAGTCAACAATATGGAGGGAGCTATGTATCCATAGGTGGATATAGACACATGCCAACAGACTTCTTATAAAGGAATGAGTTACAGGATTATGGAGGCTGACAGATCTCAAGAACTTCATGCTGAGTGTACAAGCTGGAGACCCAGGACGGGGTCGAAAGCAGTAAAGAGTTGAAACAATTGCTCTTTGATTTCCTCTGCCTAAGGCTTCCCCCTTTCTGAGCCCCTCATTTTGTTATTCTGGTAAGTCCTGTCTGAAGGCAGGAAAGAGCTGGAGTCCTTGTTCAATGGCGGGCAGGCAGGGGAAATTCTCTCTTACAGGACAGTGGATGGAGGACTAAAAGGGTCAGCTTTCACACCCCCAACTGACTGAGTGAGGCCCACCCACACGGGAGAGCAAGCTGCTGTGCTCAGTCTCACCATGCCGATGATAACCACACCCTAAACACTCCAGACACACTCTCACAGACACGCTCCACAGATACGCTCCACAAACACACTCCACAGACATGCTCCGGATAACGTTGGACCAAACGTCTGGGCAGCCATGATCCAGTCACACTGACCCATGAAAGCAGCCATCCCAGATGTTGGGGGTTATGGGCTGTTGTTGTGATCCAGTCACACTGGCCCATGAAAGCAGCCATCCCAGATGTTGGGGGGTTATGGGCTGTTGTTGTGATCCAGTCACACTGGCCCATGAAAGCAGCCATCCCAGATGTTGGGGGTTATGGGCTGTTGTTGTGATCCAGTCACACTGGCCCATGAAAGCAGCCATCCCAGATGTTGGGGGTTATGGGCTGTTGTTGTGATCCAGTCACACTGGCCCATGAAAGCAGCCATCCCAGATGTTGGGGTTATGGGCTGTTGTGATCCAGTCACACTGGCCCATGAAAGCAGCCATCCCAGATGTTGGGGTTATGGGCTGTTGTGATCCAGTCACACTGGCCCATGAAAGCAGCCATCCCAGATGTTGGGGTTATGGGCTGTTGTTGTTATGTTGTTAGTTGCTAAGTCCTGTCCAACAGTTTGTACCCTAAAGACTGTAGCCCACCAGGATCCTCTGTCCATGGAATGCTCCAGGCAAAAATACTGGAGTGGGTTGCCATTTCCTTCTCCAGGGGGTCTTCCTGACCCAGGAATCAAATCCATGTCTCCTGCATAGAAGGCAGATTCTTTATTGGGTTATGGGTACTGACCTTATATTCAAAAATAGAATTCAGTGAGTGGGCCATTTAGCATGAGACTTATTTTCACATTCTCCAGTTCTGTGTATAGATTTTACACAGGGAGCAAAAGGGAAAACTAAATATTCTTATCGTCTGATGCTTAAGTGAAAAGGACATACCTCCAGAAAGGACTTCAGTCCCCACCCCAAACCCCAGGGAGGAGGGAGATTCTGGACCTAGACTGGGGCCTGGTGATCACAGGTACACCTGGTGAGTGAGACAAAGATCAGTTCATCCATGAAGGGGACAGAGGAAATGATCATTTTATGAGATTTTGTACGCTTACAGCTTCATTAAGCTCCTGTTTCACCCGCCTCCAAAGTTTAATCACCCTTCTCGGGAAAGAAGTTATGCTTGTTTTCATGAGAATCTCTTCTGTGTCTGCTGATTTCCTGGGACTAGATGGTGATGGTAGTCCTATAAAATATTGACTTCGGTGGGCTTTCCTTTCCTAGGATTGTCTAAATACTTCTCTCCTTCAAGGCCAGTTTTGAGTCTAACATCTAGGAAACCTCCTTACAACCATAGACCTGTCTGCCTGGTAAGGAAGATCAAGTCTTCTAGAACTTGTGGTCTGTGCACTTCACCTTGACACTTGATCGTAAAGTCTTCAGTTTCTCCAACTTTTCTTATGGTTAAGTAGTTCCAAACAGACAGAAAAGGTCTTGAAGTAGTTTTGTCTTTGAGACCTCACCCCTTGTGCCTGTACTTCTCCCGTATCTCATGTGTCCTTCTTCGTATCCTCCACATGGAATTAAATTTCTGATCATAAGGATGAAAGAACACATGGGACCACCCTGTGGATGGCACAAGAATCCGCTTCAAAATGGGTTCTCTTCCTTCTTTTTCTGTTGCCACCACTCCAGTCCCAACCAGCAGGAGGATCCTGCATGTCTCCTAAGTGGCTCCACCCACCTCTCATGCATTCCCTGCCTGTCCTGTTACTGTCAGTCGGTCAGGTGCTCAGTCATGTCTGACTCTTTGCGACCCCATGAACTGCAGCACACCAGGCCTCCCTGTCCATCACCAACTCCCAGAGGTTACCCAAACTCATGCCCATTGAGTCTGTGATGCCATCCAACCATCTCATCCTCTGTGGTCCCCTTCTCCTCCCACCTTCAATCTTTCCCAGCATCAGGGTCTTTTCCAATGAGTCAGCTCTTTGCATCAGGTGGCCAAGGTATTGGAGTTTCAGCTTCAACATCAGTCCTTCCAATGAACGCCCAGGACTGATCTCCTTTAGGATGGACTGGTTTGATCTTCTTGAAGTCCAAGGGACTCTCAAGAGTCTTGTCCAACACCACAGTTCAAAAGCATCAATTCCTCATTTGAACTTGCTTCTATCACCAGTTACATCCACAACTGTGTGTTGTTTTTGTTTTGGTTCCATCCCTTCATTCTTTCTGGAGTTATTTCTCCACTGATCTCCAATAGCATATTGGGCACCTACTGACCTGGGGAGTTCATCTTTCAGTGTCCTATCTTTTTGCCTTTTCATACTGTTCATGGGGTTCTCAAGGCAAGAATGCTCTTGATTAAAACTTTAAAAGGTTTATACCATCAATTTTAGAACAAAATCCAAGCTTTCTAGTCTGGCCTACAAGGGTCTGCATAATCTGACCTCTTATCATTACCAGTGAACTTAACCCACCTACAACAGGAATTTAAAAAAAAAAAAAAAAAGGATCTCTCAGTCATGTCTGACTCTTTCGCAACCCCAAGAACTGTAGTCCACTAGGCTCCTCTGTCCACTGGGTTCTCCAGGCAAGAGTACAGGAGTGGGTAGCCATGCCCCTCCTCCAGGGGATCTTCCCAACCCAGGGATCAAACCCAGGTCTCCTGCATTGCAGGTGGACTTTCTACCGTCTAAGCCACCGAAGCTCAGTCCAGTTCAGTCACTCAGTCGTGTCTGACTCTCTGCAACCCCACGGACTGGAGCACCGGGCCTCCCTGTCCATCACCAGCTCCCAGAGTTTACTCAAACACATGTCCATTGAGGTGGTGATGCCATCCAACCATCTCATCCTCTGTCGTCCACTTCTCCTCTTGCCTTCAATCTTTCCCACCCTCAGGGTCTTTTCTAAGGATCAGTTCTTCACATCAGGTGGGCAAAGTATTGGAGTTTCACCAATGAATATTCAGGACTGATCTCCTTTAGGATGGACTGGTTGGATTTCCTTGCAGTCCAAGGGCCTCTCGGGAGTCTTCTCTTAAAGTATAGATCATTGGTAATCTATAATCTGCGTGCAAACCGTAAGTACCACGGTCTCCCTGATCTCTTTGCTCCGTCTCCTCAACTTGGAAAGCTTCCTTCACATCGCCGACTCTCCAGGGCAAGAGAGCCACTCTTTGACTCTTCTTCTCTAGGGCCCGAATCCAGGATGATGATGGGGACCTTGTTTATTTCCCATGTCTCAGGGATCGCTGTCCAGCTCTGCTTGATGCCCCAAACCTCCAAGCCATTGTCTCTTGGACCTTTCTCTGTTTTAAGTTTCTGTTTTTACCAGTCAGGATGGTAAATCCAGTCTCTGTGAAACCATCTTGGTCACCAGCAGATAGCTCACTGACTGAATCCATACAGCCCTTAAAAAAGTTGTGATGTCATTGACAAAGTATCAAACTCACCCTCCCACAGTGTGCAACTCAGTGGTTTTCAGCACATTCACAAGGATTTTTATTATGTTCTGTATTACCATTAAGTCCAGAACATTTTAATCACCATAAAAGAATTTCCATCCCCTTTATTTTTCCTTTTCTTCTTTTATTAAAAAAAAAGATTTAAAAAATATGTATACCTATGGCTGATTCATGTTGAGGTTTGACAGAAAGCAACAAAATTCTGTAAAGCAATTACCCTTCAATTAAAAAATAAATAAAAGCAAAAACAAAATAATTGGAGTAATGTTGATTTACGATTGCAGTCATCCTCATTCCATTCTCCCCCAGTGTCTTACACCCGAAATCCACTTGCCGTCTCTGGGTGCGCCTGTTGTGGGCAGGGCATGCCAGCTGCTTCATGGGGCATCTGGGCTGTGCTCCTGGCTTCTTTCAGCAGAGGCGACAGAGCTGTCAGCTGCCCGCTGTGTTGACGGTGACCCCGCCCACACTGAGACCCTCAGTAGAGCCCAGAGATCTACTGTCTCCAACAGCAGCTCTACGCAGAAAAGAATACAAGCTTTACACAAAAGGCACTCATGAAACAACATCAAAACAGCTGCCAACAGCAACACCGGGAGCCCGGAGGACGGGATATCCTATTCGAAGGGTCGCCACGTGGTGTCACTCAGTTCAGTTCAGTGCAGTCGCTCAGTCATGTCCGACTCTTTGCGACCCCATGAATCGCAGCACACCAGGCCTCCCTGTTCATCACCATCTCTCGGAGCTCACTCAGACTCACGTCCATTGAGTCAGTGATGCCATCCAGCCATCTCATCTTCTGTTGTCCCCTTCTCCTCCTGCCCCCAATCCCTCCCAGCATCAGAGTCTTTCCCAATGAGTCACCTCTTCGCATGAGGTGGCCAAAGTACTGGAGTTTCAGCTTTAGCATCATTCCTTCCAAAGAAATCCCAGGGCTGATCTCCTTCAGAATGGACTGGGTGGATCTCCTTGCAGTCTAAGGGACTCTCAAGAGTCTTCTCCAACACCACAGTTCAAAAGCATCAATTCCTCGGCGCTCAGCCTTCTTCATGGTCCAATTCTCACATCCACACATGACCATAGGAAAAACCATAGCCTTGACTACACGGACCTTAGTTGGCAAAGTAATGTCTCTGCTTCTGAATATACTATCTAGATTGGTCATAACTTTTCTTCCAAGGAGTAAGCGTCTTCTAATTTCATGGCTGCAGTCACTATCCGCAGTGATTTTGGAGCCCCCAAAAATAAAGTCTGACACTGTTTCCCCATCTATTTGCCATGATCTTTGTTTTCTGAATGTTAAGTCAACTTTTCACTCTCCACTTTCACTTTCATCAAGAGGCTTTTTAGTTCCTCTTCACTTTCTGCCATAAAGGTGGTGTCATCTGCATATCTGAGGTTATTGATATTTCTCTCAGCAATCTCGATTCCAGCTTGTGTTTCTTCCAGTCCAGCATTTCTCATGATGTACTCTGCATAGAAGTTAAATAAGCAGGGTGACAATATACAGCCTTGATGGACTCCTTTTCCTATCTGGAACCAGTCTGTTGTTCCATGTCCAGTTCTAACTGTTGCTTCCTGACCTGCATACAGATTTCGCAAGAGGCAGCTTAGGTGGTGTGGTATTCCCATCTCTTGAAGAATTTTCCACAGTTTACTGTGATCCACACAGTCAAAGGCTTTGGCATAGTCAATAAAGCAGAAATAGATGTTTTTCTGGAACTCTCTTGCTTTTTCGATGATCCAGCAGATGTTGGCAATTTGATCTCTGGTTCTTCTGCCTTTTCTAAAACCAGCTTGAACATCAGGGAGTTCACGGTTCACGTATTGCTGAAGCCTGTCTTGGAGAATTTTGAGCATTACTTTACCAGCATGTGACATGAGTGCAATTGTGCGGTAGTCTGAGCGTTCTTTGGCATTGCCTTTCTTTGGGATTGGAATGAAAGCTGACCTTTTCCAGTCCTGTGGCCACTGCCGAGTTTTCCAAATTTGCTGGCATATTGAGTGGAGCACTTTCACAGCATCATCTTTCAGGATTTGAAATAGCTCAACTGGAATTCTGTCACCTCCACTAGCTTTGTTCGTAGTGATGCTTTCTAAGGCCCACTTGACTTCACATTCCAGGATGTCTGCCTCTAGATTAGTGATCACATCATCATGATTATCTGGGTGGTGAAGATCTTTTTTGTACAGTTCTTCTGTGTATTCTTGCCACCTCTTCTTAATATCTTCTGCTTCTGTTAGGTCCAGACCATTTCTGTCCTTTATCGAGCCAATCTTTGCATGAAATGTTCCCTTGGTATCTTTAATTTTCTTGAAGAGGTCTCTAGTCTCTCCCATTCTGTTCTTTTCCTCTATTTCTTTGCATTGATCGCTGAAGAAGGCTTTCTTATCTCTTCTTGCTATTCTTTGGAACTCTGCATTCAGATGCTTATATCTTTTCTTTTCTCCTTGGCTTTTCGCCTCTCTTCTTTTCACAGCTATTTGTAAGGCCTCCCCAGACAGCCATTTTGCTTTTTTGCATTTCTTTTCCATGGGGATGGTCTTGATCCCTGTCTCCTGTACAATGTCATGAACCTCATTCCATAGTTCATCAGGCACTCTATCTATCAGATCTAGGCCCTTAAATCTATTTCTCACTTCCACTGTATAATCATAAGGGATTTGATTTAGGTCATACCTGAATGCTCTGGTGGTTTTCCCTACTTTCTTCAATTTAAGTCTGAATTTGGTAATAAGGAGTTCCTGATCTGAGCCATAGTCAGCTCCTGGTCTTGTTTTTGTTGACTGTATAGAGCTCCATCTTTGGCTGCATAGAATATAATCAATCTGATTTCGATGTTGACCATCTGGTGATGTCCATGTGTAGAGTCTTCTCTTGTGTTGTTGGAAGAGGGTGTTTGCTATGACCAGTGCATTTTCTTGGCAAAACTCTATTAGCCTTTGCCCTGCTTCATTCCACATTCCAAGGCCAAATTTGCCCATTACTCCAGGTGTTTCTTGACTTCCTACTTTAGCATTCCAGTCGCCTATAATGAAAAGGACATCTTTTTTGGGTGTTAGTTCTAAAAGGTCTTGTAGGTCTTCATAAAACCATTCAACTTCAGCTTCTTCAGCATTAACAGAATCCATTTTCAGTAAGGGGCTTCCCAGGTGGCGCTTAAAGGACCTGCCCGCTAATGCCGGAGACTTAAAAGACGTAGGTTTGATCTTGGGTTGGGAAGATCCCCTGGTGGAGGAAACAACAACCCATTCCAGTGTTCTTGCTGGGAGAATCCCATGGACAGAGGAGCCTGGTGGGTTACGGTCCATGAGGTCACAAAGACTCAGACACAGCCGAGCATCTCACCGCATTTTCATTAAGACCCAGGAGGCCTGTAAAAAGGCAGGACGAAAGGGCGGAGCCTCAAGATCAGCCAGAAGCAGGAGCCCAGTGCCTCCGCATCTCTCCTGTGTACTCAGGCGTGTTCACTCCCACACGTGGACGTCTAGATTCCCAGGAATATACCAGAACCTCCTCAAGCTTCTCTGGACACCACCTATTCCCAGATTCCCCTTTTGAGGTTTTTTTTTTTTTTTTTTTTTTTTGCCTGCCATTTGGCCACTGATTATTTATTTGCGTATTCCCTAAATGTTTTGATACATGCCCCTTTGAAAGGCTTTAGGTGCTGGGCAGGCTCTAATAAAAAAGACACCCAGGGGGTATCTTCCAGAAAACCACCTGGTGTGTCAAGTAATGAGATTCTCTGGGAGAGAAGCTGCGAAGGGACTTTAAGCCCGTGGTGCCCACTGCGTGACTCCGAGGCTTCGGGTCCTCACTGTGATGCGCTCTCGGTTTCCCAGGCCAGTGCAGAGCCACAGACAGGAAGCTAGAAGAGAGTTTATGACAGTGCCGCAAAGGCCTGCTGGTTTTCCTGAGACTGGGCTGTTTTTCTTAAGTCAAGTCTCCCGGAATTGCCTCAAGCCTTTCATTGATTTTTCAAAGCTGATTTTGACACTTTTTTGCCAGTTTCCTTGATGCTTTTATGGAGGAGAGAATTCCAAACCTCTAAAGGAAAACTTGAATTATGCCCTTTGTTCCTTACTATCTTTCTCCCCTGCTAGAATGTGGTCTCCATGAAACGGGACATCTCTCTTGTTTAAGACAGGAAGCACTTCCAGGGCAAACGAATATGACCTGGACAAAACAGGGGAGCCATAAATACTTTTCAGTGGATAAATGGGTGGATGAATGGAAGGGCTGCTGCTGCTAAGTCGCTTCAGTCGTGTCCGACTCTGTGTGACCCCATAGATGGCAGCCCACCAGGCTCCCCTGTCCCTGGGATTCTCCAGGCAAGAACACCAGAGTGGGTTGCCATTTCCTTCTCCAATGCGTGAAAGTGAAGTCGCTCAGTCATGTCCGACTCTTAGTGACCCCATGGACTGCAGCCTACCAGGCTCCTTGGCCCATGGGATTTTCCAGGCAAGAGTACCGGGGTGGGTTGCCATTGCCTTCTCCAAATGGAAGGGCAATCTGCCTATAATGAAGCACACGGATGTCATGTCAGCACCTAGTTGCCTTTCCTTTTGCTTTTTCTCTCCATCCACTCCCTAAGGCTCACATCCTCATTTAGTTCAGTTCAGTTCGGTTGCTCAGTCGTGTCCGACTCTTTGCGACCCCAGGAATCACAGCGTGCCAGGCCTCCCTGTCCATCACTATCTGCCGGAGTTCACTCAGATCACGTCCATCAACTCAGTGATGCCATCCAGCCATCTCATCCTCTGTCGTCCCCTTCTCCTCCTGCCCCCAGTTCCTCCCAGCATCAGAGTCTTTTCCAATGAGTCAACTCTTTGCATGAAGTGGCCAAAGTACTGGAGTTTCAGCTTTAGCATCATTCCTTCCAAAGAAATCCCAGGGCTGATCTCCTTCAGAATGGACTGGTTGGATCTCCTTGCAGTCCAAGGGACTCTCAAGAGTCTTCTCCAACCCCACAGTTCAAAAGCATCAATTCTTTGGTGCTCAGCCTTCTTCACAGTCCAACTCTCACATCCATACATGACCACAGGAAAAACCATAGCCTTGACTACACAGACCTTAGTCAGCAAAGTAATGTCTCTCCTTTTGAATATACTATCTAGGTTGGTCATAACTTTCCTTCCAAGGAGTAAGCGTCTTCTAATTTCATGGCTGCAGTCACCATCTGAGGTGATTTTGGAGCCCAAAAGTAAAGTCTGACACTGTTTCCACTGTTTCCCCATCTATTTCCCATGAAGTGATGGGACCAGATGCCATGATCTTCGTTTTCTGAATGTTGAGCTTTAAGCCAACTTTTCACTCTCCTCTTTCACTTTCATCAAGAGGCTTTTTAGCTCCTCTTCACTTTCTGCCGTAAGAGTGGTGTCATCTGCATATCTGAGGTTATTGATATTTCTCTCAGCAATCTCGATTCCAGCTTGTGTTTCTTCCAGTCCAGCATTTCTCATGATGTACTCTGCACAGAAGTTAAATAAGCAGGGTGACAATATACAGCCTTGACATACTCCTTTTCCTATCTGGAACCAGTCTGTTGTTCCATGTCCAGTTCTAACTGTTGCTTCCTGACCTGCATACAGATTTCTCAAGAGGCAGGTCAGGTGGTCTGGTATTCCCATCTCTTTCAGAATTTTCCAAAGTTGATTGTGATCCATACAGTCAAAGGCTTTGGCATAGTCCATAAAGCAGAAATAGATGTTTTTCTGGAACTCTCTTGCTTTTTCGATGATCCAGCGGATGTTGGCAATTTGATCTCTGGTTCCTCTGCCTTTTCTAAAACCAGCTTGAACATCAGGGAGTTCACGGTTCACGTGTTGCTGAAGCCTGTCTTGGAGAATTTTGAGCATTACTTTACTAGCATGTGTCTTCATTCCACCCCAGCCCTCAATGCAGACGGACCACCAGCAGCTGCATCAGAGCTACACGCAACACAATCCAGCATCTAATCGCGAGCAACCTTGAACTGCAGTTCACAGAGCGACAGAAAACACATCTTTAGGATGGAGTTTTTGCATCAGTCCTTCGTTCGGGTGCCCTAGATCCTCTTAAATCTCAGCATGCATGCTCAGTCACTCAGTCGTATCCGACTCTTTGCAACCCTTTGGACTGTAGCCCACCAGGCTCCTCTGTCCATGGAATTCTCCAGGCAAGAATACTGGAGTGGGTTGCCATTCCCTTCTCCAGGGGATCTTCCAGATCCAGGGGTCAAACTGATCGCTTACGGTGAACGATGTTGGATTTGTGATGTCCAAAGAAGATTTAACTTCGGGACCAGGGACCAGGCTTGATTACTCAAGAGCTTTTGCATGGCAGATTTTCATTAAAGTATGAAAAAGGACAAACAAAGCTTCTACAGAGACCTCAGAAGGGGGATGGAGAGTGCCCTGCTTGCTAGTGTTAGCAAGGGAGTTAGATACTCTTTTAATTGGTTATTACAATAAATCAGAAGAATGTCTCAAGGTTGTAAAGATCTTACTAGACCCACTCCCACAATGTACATTTTAAGACAACAGGATCAGAACTTAACAACAGAAAGATCTTACCAGACCCACTCCCATAATATACATCCTAAGATAACAGGATTAGTCAGAAGCTTTTCAGGAAGGAGAGAATGTTCTCCAGCAGGAGCAGGCAGATTCTTTACCAAGCCACCAGGGAAGCCCCTAAGTCTCAGCAATACATCTTCAATACATCTTTAAAAGTTAGTTTTCAGCTTTGCTGAGATTACGCAATGCATCTGTTAATGAAACACTCCCATCCTGCTCCCAGTTGCCACTGAATATTTTCGAGAAAAGCCTCTGGACAGGAGAAGGGTTTTCTGCTGCTCCTGTTGTGGGGGTGGGGAGCTGGGGTGGCTCCAGCTGTAGCCTCACATGCCCTGATTCCTGGAGTGGAAATTCCCTCACTTTCCCCTAAAGGCTGCCACTGAGTTGGAAGATCATTTACTTGACACGAAGGATGCTCCTATCTCTCTCCCAGTCCTCATTCCCCTGATGGTGCCCTTGACCTGATTTTCCACGCCCTATTCATTCTCCACAGTAGGGGAAAAACAAAAAACAAAAAAAAACAGACTCTTCTTCCTTTGTTCGCTAGAAACCAGAAATAGGCAGGGGGAGAGGGTAACACAGGATTCTGATGTGGAAATCACACTATTCATATGGAACCTGATCCTCAGGGGAAATCAAGCCTGTCCATGCATGAACACACAGAATGTTTCCCAAACTGGCTTAAGCTTGTCTTTTTGACTTGCGCTAGTCCTTGAGAGAAACGAATGCCCTCCTCAGATCACCATATGGGACGCCAGTGCCTGGAAAATGCTGGTTGCTTCCTCTAGCATCTCCCCTTAAGACGAGCTCTGGCATTCTCATGGGGAGAATAACTGCCTGTGCGGCTCTGGGCTGCAGTGTCTGTGTCTGCTTTAACGCTGGCTATTGCTTTGCATGGCTTCAGTCTCAATCTGCTGCTGGGAATGCTTTCAAGGGGGAAAATGAGCCTCTATCAGATGCCCTGGAGGCCTGGGGCCCGAGGGTGGTCATTCGGTGGGTCTTTGAATCTCCTGGATGGATTTGCAAAAGTCTGTGAATATTGTGTTTGCTAATTTCAAATGGGGTCTGTAACTTTACTCCTCAAAGGGGCCCAGCATTCAAAGGAAATTAAGAACCAATAGTTTACATCATTGGAAATGGTCAATTATTTATTTAACTTTTCCAGCCTGCTTCTGGCATTGAGCTTCCCTGGTGGCTTAGACGGTAAAGTGTCTGACTGCAATGCGGGAGACCCAGGTTCGATCCCTGGGTCGGGAAGATCCCCTGGAGAAGGAAATGGCAACCCACTCCAGTGCTCTTGTCTGGAGAATCCTCTGGTAGGCTACAGTCCATGGGGTCACAAAGAGTAGGACACGACTGAGTGGCTTCACTTTCACTCTGGCGTTGACCCAGCTCACGGCACTTCTCCATGCCCTCCCCAGACATCTAAGCTCAGCCTGAGAAAGCTGCTCCTTTGCTTCCTGCTTCTGAGAAACACCCCCCCACCCCCCTCCACCCCCCACCCCCGAATGTTCCTTCTGTAGCTGGTCTTAAAGTTCTCCTTTCTTTGCCTTTTGGTTGGGGCATTCAACCCATTTACATTTAAGGTAATTATTGATAAGTATGTTCCTGTTGCCATTTACTTTATTGTTTTGGGTTCGGGTTTATACGTCCTTTTTGTGTTTCTTTTCTAAAGTCTATCCTTTAGTACTTGTTGGAGAGCTGGTTTGGTGGTGCTGAATTCTCTCAGCTTTTGCTTGTCTGTAAAGTTTTTGATTTCTCCTTCATATTAGAATGAGATCCTTGCTGGGTACAGTAGTCTTGGCTGAAGGTTATTATCCTTCATCACTTTAAGTGTGTCTTGCCATTCCCTCCTGGCCTGAAGAGTTTCTATTGAAAGATCTGCAGTTATTCTTATGGGGATCCCCTTGTGTGTTATTTGTTGTTTTTCCCTTGCTGCTTTTAATATTTGTTCTTTGTGTTTGGTCTTTGTTAGTTTGATTAAAATATGTCTTGGGGTGTTTCGCCTTGGGTTTATCCTGTTTGGCACTCTCTGGGTTTCTTGGACTTGGGTGATTATTTCCTTCCCCATTTTAGGGAAGTTTTCAACTATTATCTCCTCAAGTATTTTCTCATGGTCTTTCTTTTTGTCTCCTTCTTCTGGGACTCCTATAATTCGAATGTTGGAGCGTTTCATATTGTCTTGAAGGTCTCTGAGGTTGTCCTCATTTTTTTAATTCGTCTTTCTTTTTCCCTCGCTGATTCATTTATTTCTACCATTTTATCTTCTATTTCACTAATCCTATCTTCTGCCTCCGATATTCTACTATTTGTAGCCTCCAGAGTGTTTCTGATCTCATTTATTGCATTGTTCATTATATGTTGACTCTTTTTATTTCTTCTAGGTCCTTGTTAAACCTTTCTTGCATCTTCTCAATCCTTGACCCCAGGCTATTTATCTGTGATTCCATTTTGAATTCAAGATTTTGGATCATTTTCACTATCAGTATTGAAAGAGACACATGTACCCCAATGTTCATTGCAGCGCTGTTTATAATAGCCAGGACATGAAAGCAACCTAGATGTCCATCAGCAGATGAATAGATAAGAAAGCTGTGGTACATATACACAATGGAGTACTACTCAGCCCTTAAAAAGAATAAATTTGACTCAGTTCTAATGAGATGATGAAACTGGAACCGATTATACAGAGTGAAGTAAGCCAGAAAGAAAAACACCAATACAGTATACTGACACATATATATGGAATTCAGAAAGATAGTAATGATGACCCTCTATGTGAGACAACAAAAGAGACACAGAGGTATAGAACGGACTTTTGGCATCTGAGGGAGAGGGAGAGGGTGGGATGGTTTGGGAGAATGGCACTGAAACATGTATACTTTCTTGTAAGAAACGAAGCACCAATCTATGTTCAATGCAGGATGCAGGATGCATGGGGCTGGAGCACAGGATGATTCAGGTAGAGAATGTGGGGTGGGAGGTGGGAGGGGGCTTTGGCATTGGGAGATTGTGTTCACCTGTGGCTGATTCATGTCAATGTATGGCAAAACAAATACAGTACTGTAATTTAAAAAAAAAAGTTCTCCTTTCTCCTTTCTCTCCTGAGTAACCCTCAGCAGCCAACTGAAGAAGGAAAACTCCGGCCTCCCTGTTCTGAGACCCTCACATGAGGCAGAGTGCACGTCTCCTCCTGGAAGAACAGCCTGGCACTCAGCTGACACTGCCTCCAACAGTGGCCCCCAAACTTTCTGGCACCAGGGACCAGTTTTGTAGAGGACGCTGATCTTGGTAGATGGAATGGACAGACCTAAGCGGAGTCGTGATGGGAAAAAGCCAAAGGGATGACAGGGCTGTTGGCGGGAGAGGCAGTGAGAAGGACTGAGCCTGCCTGTGACCTTCAAGGATGACTCAGCAGTCACATTAAAGTCTCAGGGGGATCAGGGCAGGATGGGGCAGGAGCCCATACATGGGCACGTAGAAACAAGTAGAAGCTGGGATGAACTCTTGGCTTTAAGTTTTACTCCCCGAAGATCTAGACCCCACGTTTAAATGGGAAGTAGCGTTTCTGGCTCCACTTTCCACGGCCCTTAGGATGTTTTACAGGCTCAACCTCTGTAGCAGCACCTGAGTGAAGGTGCTGGAGGACACGCAGATGGATCAAACAGGTTTTTGCGGAATTTCCCCACCATCTCCCCACCAGCTTCTGCTGAATGTGACCTGTTCAGCTTACAGAGTTTACCACAGAAAAGAAGCCACTGTGTGTGGTGCTTTTCATGTAAATAAAAATGTGTTTCTCACCCTCTGGGGAGATGCCCAGCATCACAGCCAACCAAGAGGCTGGTCAGAAGTGACAGAAATGTTTTCACGTTCCTCATCCTAAATGGACTCCATCTGAGAAGAGAATTCTCTTACCCAGGAGCCCTCCTTGGCATGTTGGTGTTCCCATCTGTTTTTACTTCCTTCTGGCTATAACAGAAACAGGGAAAGGAAATCATGTCTCCTAAGAACCAGGGTTTGTATTATATCTTCAGAATAACTATTGGTTTCTTACCCCCAAGCCATTTTTCAAGAAACCCTTAGAGTGCCCTGCTGCTGCTGCTAAGTCGTTTCACTCATGTCCAACTCTGTGCATCTCTATAGATGGCAGCCCACCGGGCTCTGCTGTCCTGATTCTCCAGGCAAGAACACTGTAGTGGGTTGCCATTTCCTTCCCCAATGCATGAAAGTGAAAAGTGAAAGTAAAGTCGTTCAGTCATGCGGGACTCTTAGCAACCCCATGGATTGCAACCCACCAGGCTCCTCCATCCGTGGGATTTTCCAGGCAAGAGTACTGGAGTGGGATGCCATCGCCTTCTCCGTAGAGTGCCCTAGCCTGCAGGAAATAAAAATTCTGAAATATTAATAATTTAAGCAAGAAAGAATGGCATTTAATCTTTCTGCTTCTGTATCTGGGGGAGGTTTAAATTAACAACAGTGAACTTCACTGATAAACTGAGTCACATGGTCGGAATTCCACAACACTTAAGAAGTCAGGAAGTTTTAGTGCTTTCAGATACATTCCAACAGTAAATAAAGAACCTCCAGCCAGATTTTGCCAGTGAGCAAAATTTAATGAGCTGGATAAGAATGATTTCTAATTAGTACATTAATTAATTTTTATGTAAAGAGATTTTCTGTAGTAACTGGGAACAGTTTATTCTCCAGAGCAGAGATAAATTGCCTTATTTATGATGTTCATTTATTTGGGGAATCTTCTTTTTTCATCATTAAAAAATTGAAGTAATCTTTGGTCCAAACTCTTTCCAAATTATCACACAGTTTCACTAATAGAATTGAACTGAAGGAGGTTTTATTATGCTAAGAATTAAATTTATTCAGGAAGATAAATTACAAAAGGACACACACTTACACAAACATGTACACACACATAAATGAAAATCTACCAAACAAAACAATTCTTTAAAAGAGCAAATCTCTTCTCTTTTTTTTTTTTCAGTATGACTCATCCTAAAATTTAGACCTTGTAGGGGTTAGTGAAAGAGTCAATGTTCTGAAACTTTGGAATGGCAGAGTTCCTGAAACATAAGTAGAATCATTAAATGGCAGAGCAGAAGAACACTTAAAACCACTTAATCCTGATGCCAAATCCCACTCCCACCTCTCACAGTTCAGTTCAGTTTAGTCACTCAATCGTGTCCGACTCTTTTCAACCCATGGACTGCAGCACGCCAGGCCTCCCTGTCCATCACCAGCTCCTGGAGTTTACCCAAACTCATGCCCATTGAGTCGGTGTTGCCATCCAACCATCTCATTCTCTGTCGTCCCCTTCTCGTCCTGTCCTCAATCTTTCCCAGCATTAGGGTCTTTTCCAATGAGTCAGTTCTTTAAATCAGGTGGCCAAAGTATTAGAGTTTCAGCTTCAGCATCAGTCCCTCCAGTGAACACCCAGGACTGATCTCCTAAAGGAGATCCTAAAGGATGGACTGGTCCAGCTCTCACAGGAGCCTGTTTTATAGCTATGAAAACTTGGGGATAGACATGTGGATTTACAACATGTTCACATAATCTGTTGGTTAGGATTTGGCTGCATGTAAGAAGGAGAAGGCAATGGCACCCCCACTCCAGTACTCTTGCCTGGAAAATCCCATGGATGGAGAAGCCTGGTGGGCTGCAGTCCATGGGGTCGCTGAGGGTCGGACACGACTGAGTGACTTCACTTTGACTTTTCACTTTCATGCATTGGAGAAGGAAATGGCAACCCACTCCAGTGTTTTTGCCTGGAGAATCCCAGGGACAGGGGAGCCTGGTGGGCTGCCATCTATGGGGGTCGTACAGAGTCGGACATGACTGAAGCGACTTAGCGGCAGCAGCAAGACAGTGAAGGTCACTCAGTCATGTCTGATTCTTTGCGACCCCATGGACTGTAGCCCTCCAGGCTCCTCTGTCCATGGGATTCTCTAGGCAAGAGTACTGCAGCGGGTTGCCATTCCCTTCTCCAGGGGATCTTCCCCACCCAGGGATCGAACCCTGGTCTCCTGCATTGTAGGTGGATTCTTTACCATCTGAGCCACCAGCTGTGCTTATTAACACTGGCTTAAATGTATAAGGACATATTCTTTCCCACATAAAATAAATTAAAAAATAAAAGAAAATAAATCCAAAATAAATAAATCTAGGCTGTTACGATGCTCCCATGTTCCTAAAAGTCCAGTCTGGGGACTTCCTTGTCGGTCCAGTGATGAGGAATCCGCCTGCCAAGGGAGGGGCACTGGTTTGGTCCCTGATAGGGGAACTAAGAGCCTATACATCACGGGGCAGCTAAGCCCGCACACCACAGTGAGAAAGCCTGCACGTCACAACTAAGACCCAACACAGATAAATAAATAAATAGTTTTTCAAAGTCCAGGCTATCGGCAGCTTCCATTTCCATGGTTCCCCTCATGAGCTCAGGCGGGAGCTGCAGCATTCCATCCCCCTGCAAGGCAGCAAAAGGCTGGAAGATGGAAGAGCAGAAAGGGGTGCACTCAACTCTGTCCCAGCCGAAGGAGCTTGTCTCAGATTCCCCGCCAAGAGCACAGCGACAGTCACGACAGTCACACGACCGTTCAACCTGGGCTGAGAAACGTCACCGCTTACCTGAATGCACTGGCGCCCTGAACACGCACATGCACAGGCATCCCTACCCACGCACGCACAATAACAGCAGCAACAGAAACTCCAAAACTGTCATTGAAAGAGGAATTTTGCTAATAAGGAGGGAAAATTTAATGTTGTGCTGTGCTGTGCTTAGTCGCTCAGTCGTAACAGAATCTTTGAGACCCCATGGACTGCAACCCGCCAGGCTCCTCTGTCCACAGGGATTCTCCAGGCCAGAACACTGGAGTGGGTTGCCCTGCCCTCCTCCAGGGGATCTTCCCAACCCAGGAATCGAACCCAGGTCTCCCACATTGCAGGCAGATTCTTTTACTGACTGGGCCACCAGGGAAGCCCCCGGTGGAGCTAAATTTAATATCAGGCAGATAATTAATTTTTTGCCACATAACCAATTCATGTCAAAACTAAAATTTAGAGTTCTTAAATAGCAATTCTTTCTATGACAGAAAACCTGAGAATTCTTGGATATGAAACTCCTTGCCTATAGTTAGAATCAAAGAGCCAGACCTCAGAGATGATGACTCTTCTCTCTGCTATCCCAGGGGCCATCCCAGTGGCATTCAGACATCATTTCCTGGGGAGCATCCTGACTTTCACAGCAGAGGATGCCCTGGAAGCCCCAAGGCCGCAGGCCAGTGGCGGGATCTTAGTCATGTCATATGTCCTTTGTGACTCTCTTAGTTTGTATCTGTGGAATGGAGACACCAAGGCATAGACTTCAAGGGGCAAGTCAGCTTCAGGACAAAATCTCATTCCCCTTTTCAACCAGACTTACTCACCTCTTAGGCTGCTTTTACGTGAATTTTATGATGTTGCTGCTAAAAGCCCACTTAGATGTGGCCTGTGATGCTCTTGGAAACTTACTGTATAAAGTACACACACATACGCCAATTCCGCCTAAGAAACAAGGATAGTTGAGACTAGAGAGCAGAAGAAGGATGAGAAAGAAAGAAGCTGCTCTGAAGAGTTTGTAGCAGCAAGAAATAAGACAAGTTAAATGCATCATGTGCTCAGTAATGTCTGATTCTTATTGACCTCGTGAACTGTAACCCACCAGGCTCCTCTGTCCATGGGATTTCCCAGGCAAGAATACTGGAGCAGGTTGCCATTTCCTCCTCCAGGAGATTTTCCCGACCCAGGGATCAAACCCATGTCTCCTGTGTTTCCCGCATAAACAGGTGGATTCTTTACCACCATGCCACCGGGGAAGCCAAATAATTAATTAATTATCTGCAATTACTGCATAACTGAGTTTTGAGAGTTTGTCCTTTAGCTAGTTGGGTGAAGGTCTCCCAGAGAGGAAAGAAGGGAAATTATTCTTTTCCTATTTGCCAGAGAGGAAAGGGAAATAGGGGAAAGAAAATTGACTATCAAGAGATGACAATAGACAAATGACTAAAAGGTTAAAAAAACAAAAAACAACCCTGAAAAACTAGAAATGCAAACATTGGACGGACCAAGCAATTTCAAATGGCAAGGGCTTTGTTTGGATGGATGTTTTCATCGATTTCAGTTCAGTTCAGTCGCTCAGTCGTGTCTGATTCTTTTCAGCCCCATGGACTGCAGCATGCCAGGCTTCCCTGTCCATCACCAACTCCCAGAGTTTACTCAGACTCATGTCCATCGAGTCCATGATGCCATCCGACCATCTCATCCTCTGTCATCTCCTTCTCTTCCCACCTTCAATTTTTCGCAGCATCAGGGTCTTTTCCAAGGAGTCAGTTCTTCGCATCAGGTGGCCAAAGGATTGGAGTTTCGGCTTCAGCATCAGTCCTTCTAATGAATACTCAGGCCTGATTTCCTTTAGGATTGACTGATTGGATCTCCTTGCAGTCCAAGGAACTCTCAAGAGTCTGTTCCAATACCACGGTTGAAAAGCATCAATTCTTCAGTACTCAACTTTTGTTTATAATCCAACTCTCACATCCATACATGATGACTGGAAAAACCATAGCTTTGACTAGAGAGACCTTTGTTGGCAAAGTAATGTCTCTGCTTTTTAATATGCTATCTAGGTTGTCATGGAGAAGGCAACTCCAGTACTCTGGCCTGGAGAATCCCATGGATGGAGGAGCCTGGTGGGCTGCAGTCCATGGGGTCACTAAGAGTTGGGCACAACTAAGCGACTTCACTTTCACTTTTCACTTTCATGCATTGGAGAAGGAAATGGCAACCCACTCCAGTGCTCTTGCCTGGAGAATCCCAGGGACAGGGGAACCTGGTGGGCTGCCGTCTCTGGGGTCACACAGAGTCAGACACGACTGAAGCGACTCAGCAGCAGCAGCAGCAGGCTGGTCATAACTTTCCATCCAAGGAGCAACTTTTAAATTTCATGGCTGCAATCACCATCTGCAGTGATTTTGGAGCCCCCAAAAATAAATTCATCCATTTACTCACTCTTCATTTCATTCAGCAAGCATTTCTGAGGAAGTGACAACCCTACAGAAAGTTCTGTCCTAAGGACGCTGTAATGCAGTGGTGATGGTGGTGATGGAGGTGATGGCGGCGAGGCGATGCGATGCTGATGGTAAAGAAGATGAAGAGAACTATGAATACTGACATGGTACTGGCTATGTGCCAGACATTCTTCTGAGGATTTTGTTGAATTTTTTTCATTTAATCTGCACATCCATTCCATGAGTGGATGATTATTTTTATCCCTATTTTGCATATTTAGGAATCTGAGACATAGAGGTATGAGTCACCAATTAAAGGTCAATTCTGTTTTTATATAAGCCTCCAGGAAAGCAGAGTAGTATCTTGCAGTAGGTAACTTCTATGATGGCCCCAATGACCTCCGCCTCTGAGAGTCATGGCCTTGAGCAGACACTTTCCCCGGAATAACTTTCTTGCAGCCAGTAGGATAACTGCGTGTTGATTAGTCTCACTTCAGTCTTGCCAGTAGACTCTGCCCCTTGTGAATTTTGATGAAGCAAGTTGCCACGTGCAGAAGGCCCACCTGGTAAGACCTGGGGGTGGTCTCTGGTTCACAGTCAGCTAGATACTGAGACCCTTAGTCCAGTCGCCTGAAAGGTACTGGGTCCTGTCAAAAACCACGTGCATGGACTGCAAGCTGGTTCTTTCCCGGCTGAGACTATGGCCCTGGCTAACACCTTTAGTGCAGCCTTTGAGAGCCTCTGACATGAAGACTCAGCTAAGCCAGACCATATTGATGACCCTCAGAAACTGTGAGATTAAAAAAAAAAACATGTAGTTTTAAACCACTAAGCTTGTGGCAGTTTGTCCTGCGTAAACAGGCACGTAAATAATACATGCACAGTAAGGGGCTCCCTGGCGGCTCAGCAGCGAAGCATCTGCCGCAGTGCCGGAAACGCCATCTTCATCCCTGGGTCGGGAAGATGCCCTGCAGGAGGAGACGGCAACCCGCTCCGATGTCATTGCCTGGGGAATTCTGCAGAAGGAGGGGTCTGGTGGGCTATAGTCCGTGGGGTCGCAAAAGAGTCGGGCACTACTTAGAGACTAAACCACCGCTTTCAGGAGAGTTCCCTCCAAAAAAGCCTAAAAGCAAAGGGAACACACATTGGACGTGCACTTAACATCACTAGGGACAAAAAGGAGAAATTAAGCTAGGATTGAGATGCAGAAATATTTTATAAATTGCCAGGAAAAGCATAGTGAATTCTATGACTTGCTTTGGAGAGGGCTTGAGGAAGTGATACTGGAGTATAATCTCTAGGGAAGAAATTTTGCACCGTGTATTAAAACTTAAACTGGGCTTTCTCTTTAAAGTTTTTTTTTTAATTTACACAGCAATTCTATTTGTAAAATTTTTATCTAAATAAACAATTAGATTTTTGTATAAAAATATACCAAGGTGCAGCTCACTGAATAGTTTTGGTTATATAATTAAAAACAACCTAAAGTTGAAAACAATCCAAATGTTTAGCAATTTGTTATTGAATAAATGTTAGGACAACTCCAGACATAGAATTGTATGCCTTCCTTTGCATGTTTAAGGTAGGAAAAAACTGAATAACATCGAAAAATAATGATGACTTATTAAATCACAAAGTATCTTATAAAGCAGACCTCACAGTAACTCTTTACTGTGTGAATTACATGTATATGCATGTAATATGCTCAGGGATGTGTATATGTAGCCTGAAAGTGAAAGTGTTAGTTGCTCAGTTGTGGCCAACTTTTTGCGACCCCATGGATTGTAGCCCACCAGGCTCCTCTGTCCATGGAATTCTCCATGCAAAAATACTGGAATGAGTAGCCAATCTCTTCTTTAAAGGATCTTTCCAACCCAAGGATCAAATCCTGGTCTCTTGCATTACAGGTGGATTCTTTACCATCTGAGTCACCAGGTAAGCCCACTCCAGGAACAAAGGACCGAAACCATTTATATCAGGATGGTTAAAGACAGTCACCTCACCACCTCATTGCAGTGAGGCAAATACTGTACTATTGTACAATATTATGGGTGATTCTTATTTTCATATTTGTTCTTTTCTGCATTTTCCACACTTAAAATGATTCTAGGCTGTTCTTATAATTAGGGGAAAAAGTAATGTATTATTGCTAATAATATAACTCATTTCATGATGCCAGACAGATGCGTTACTGAATGTTCATTTTTTTTTTAATTTGTAGGCAGAAGACCCTGAAAAATACATTAAAGCAAGAAAACGCTGATAATATATTGTCTCTGGTAAGTAATGAAGTTAATCTTTCATTTTACTCTTGATAGTTCATTTGCTTCAGCTTGTACATTGCCTTGCCAATGAGTCAGTGCCTCACCAAGGCTGTTGGAAGCAAAATGATATTTTAATTATGTTGGCCGTTGATAAGAACTGCTGACCTATTAATTATGAAGGGTACAAAGTAATCAGAACCCATCCTATTCTAGAATATCGAGCACACAAATGTTCTTGCAAACTTCCCAGAGAAGAAACAATCTACAAAAATATGGAGCCAATTTACTGTCCAAGAGAGTTTCCCAGAATAAATCATTCATTGGTCACTGAAGCTTCAAAGTGATTCCTGGAGGAAATGAGCAACTGAATACAGATCAACCTTGAATGTATGTCTCAGGCGCTCACAGAATCTTGCACGATTAGACTATTCATAGTATTCATTCTTCAGCAGGAAACTCTTTGTTTCAATCAATCAATCAATCAAATTAAGGCTCTAGCAGATCAAAAACATGATTAATCAATGACTGCCTATAACACCAATGACTCAAGGATAACTTGATTTTCTCAGGTTGTCGACCCACACGCAATGAACAGATCACGGTAGGGAGTTAAGTTGGTGACTGTGGTGAGGAGCACAGCAACGCTTGCTTTATCGCTGCTAAATTGGAGAAAATGCTACATTCTGCACAAAAATAACCAGCCACTCTGTGTGAGCTCTGAATAAAACAGGATGGCTCAAATGAGGGCCAGGCTGAGGAACAATACCTTATCTAGTGAGAACCAATGCTGTCATGGGCTCGTCTGTGAAATAGACACCGAGGGAAGAGGAAAAATATTAAAGAACGGCTTGAACCGACTCGCGGAGATTTTTCAAATCCGTAGTGAAATCCATGGGCTAAGCAACACAGCTGATGCCCTTTAGTGGGCCTTCAGTTCTGTATCATCATTTTTTATTTGTGTTACTTTGGTTGATTGCGTAGTTTTGTAAGACTGACCTCACATCCGTTGTGCGGCTGAGACAGGGATGTGTTTCTCTGCTGTAACTTGAGTTATGGGCACAGAATGCTAGGATGTAGGGATTCAGCCCCAGCAGACACCCTCAGTCCTCATCAGTGAGCCCTGGGAACACTGGGATGCTCCCATTTTTCCCTTTGAATGACACCACTTCTCAGAATAACTGAGCAGTCCCCAGGGACATAAGATCAGGTGGCAGATCTCAGTATGAGGCAGGTAAGGCGTGGGGTGGGGTTCACCATCCCGGTCGTCACGAAGGCTTACAGCGTCACCTGACGATCTGATCAGGAGCACCTCGCTCCTGAGATGAGCAGAGTGAACGAGCAGAGGTGACAGGGCTCTCTCCCGGCCGGGGCTTCTGCATGCCCTTCCTGCAATACCACGATGACTAAGGGCACCAGCAGGCCCATGCTCCGCTGTGCAACTTCATGGCTGAGTCACCTGGAACATACTACCTTCTCTCTGAGCTGATGCAGCTAAACACAAACTGTGGCACCTGGGGCACACGGAGAGAGAACGTAGCTCGTGTAAAGTATATGATTATTGTCACTAATACACATTTTCTGACATTCTGGAAACATCCGTGGGCCTTCGGCACACTCTGTAGGACACTGGAATAAACACTGGCTTGCTATTGGGTTGTGGTGGTGGAAGAATGGCATCTGGGAACTCATAGCTGCTGTGCCACGGGCTCTCTGGGTGGAGTCCTGCCCTGAGTTAGCCCATAGGATTCCACCAAGGTGAGTTTAGTAGACACGTCTTGAGATTGTGGACGTATTTCCCTGGCATCTATCTGATATGCCCTGTCTGTCGTTCTCTGCCCACCTCCTACAGTCTCAGGACTAGACTGGGTACCTCGTCAGGAGTTGGAAAGAGAAGAAAAGTAAGGTATTTTTGTGATTCCTTTACTTCTACCCTGCACTTGATGAGCAAAATCCAGGCTCGCCACATTTTAAGGAATCAGAAGAGAGTTCAGTAGAACAAGGTGTCCTTTTGGAAGTAAACTGACTTAGAATCATTTAAAACTGTATTTTAAGAAGCTTGAATGACCACCAATGGTCAGTTAGGAGAGAGTGTGTGTTGGGTGTATCCCAGAGCAATGGATTCCCCGCCACGCAGCACACATATACCCGTCAACACGCTTGCCTGCCCAGGTTTGCACTCCCCCATCTTATCTGTGTCCAGAGAGGCAGAGAGTGGCTAGTGGGCTTCCAGGCACACTTGACCTGAGACTGCGGACTTTCTGGCCAGTTCCTGTATGCTGTCATGACCTGTGTTGCCTATGTGATGTCATGACCCTTGTCTAGCTTGTTATTATTGTGCAGCTTATGGTGATCATGTATCAGGGGGCAGCGGATAAAAGTTCAGGCCCTAGAGCTAGGCTGCCCAGGTTCAAATCCGACTTGGCTGTGACACCTTAAGCAGGTTACTTAACCTCTCTGATCTGCAGTTTCCTCATTTATAAATTAGACATCACTGCTGCTGTTCAGTTGCTCAGTCATGTCCAGCTCTTTGGGACCCCGTGGACTGCAGCACACCAGGCTTCCCTGTCTTTCACCATCTCCTGAAGTTTGTTCAAACTCGTGTCCGAGTCCGTGATGCCATCCATCCATCTCACCCTCTGTTGCCCCCCTTCTCCTTGCTCCTCCAATCTTTCTCAGCATCAGGGTCTTTTCCAGTAAGTCAGCTCTTCGCATCAGGTGGCCAAAGTATTGGAGCTCAGCTTCAGCACCAGTCCTTCCGTTGAATATTCAGGGTTGATTTCCTTCAGGATTAGAGATCATAATTGCTCCCATTTCATAGAGTGATTATTGGAAATAAGTTAATATACATAGTTTGACACAGTACCATGCACATGATAAATTATCACTAAATATGAGCTTTTATTAGGAGAAGGCAATGGCACCCTACTCCAGTACTGTTGCCTGGAGAATCGCAAGGACAGAGGAGCCTGGTGGGCTGCAGTCCATGGGGTCGCTAGGAGTTGGACATGACTGAGCGACTTCCCTTTCACTTTTCACTTTCATGCATTGGAGAAGGAAATGGCAACCCACTCCAGTGTTCTTGCCTGGAGAATCCCAGGGACAGGGGAGCCTGGTGGGCTGCCATCTCTGGGGTCACACAGAGTCGGACACGACTGAAGTGACTTAGCAGCAGCAGCAGCAGCATGAGTTTTATTACTAGACCATGGGGTCAGAGAGAAAGTGAATAATGAAATACTGCTATAGCATCATATGTCAGGATTTGGTGTTTCAGCTAGCCATCAGTCACCTAATGTCCTATCCATCTCCTTCCAAATAAAACTACCCCTGGGTTCCATCTCACCAGCCAAAGTATCAGCATGGTTCTGGAAAGGGATTAGCACATTAAAAGGGAAGACCCAGTCTTATAAGGACCTTCATTCACCTGCCCACTGAGAAAATAGTTCTCACGTGCTTCCCAGACTCAGGTCCTTAGTAAAAGCAGATGACGGAATGGAGATCACGATGGGCAAGCCCTCCACTGTCAGGAAGTGTCCACTGAGAGCCACCTTGACTCCTCCTGGAAAAGATAGAGAGCAAATTAATTAAGTCCTTTCTGCAAGGAAACGCATAAAAATGTAAATCATGATTACTTCAGGGTGGAACATCAAAACCGACTTTTATTTCCTCCTTTTCACCTGTCAGCATTTTATATATCTCTGTAAGAAGGTATTGCTCTGACCCAGAGCATATTATACAAAGCGAAGTAACTCAGAAAGAGAAAAGCAAATATCATATATCAATACATGCGTATGGGCTCTAGAACGAGGATACTCAGGAAGCTATTTGTGGGGTAGCAGAGGGCATGCAGACACAGAGAAGAGAATGTGGCCGTGGCGGGGCGAGGGGCGTGGGGGCCGTGGCGGGGCAGAGGGGCGTGGGGGGCCGTGGCGGGGCAGAGGGGCGTGGGGGGCCGTGGCGGGGCAGAGGGGCGTGGGGGGCCGCCTCAGCCAGCGCCATGGAAACGCACACGCCATCACGTGAGATAGAGGGCCGGGGGTGGGGGGGGGGGGGGGCTTGCTGTATATCGCAGGGAGTTCAAACCCGGGGCTCTGCGACCACCTAGAGGGGTGGGGACGGGGAGGAGGGAGGCTTAAGAGGGAGGGGACATATGGCTGATTCATGTTGATACATGGCAGAAACTTGCACAATGTTGTAAAGCAATTATCCTCCAATTAAAAATAAATACATAAAAAGAATGTATTCCTTTGAAGAAAACTTGCCTGCCTATATGGGCTTCCCTGGTGGCTCAGATGGTTAAAAAAAAAAATCATCTGCCTGCAATGCAGCAGAGAAGATCCCCTGGAGAAAGGAATGGCTACCCACTCTAGCATTCTTGCCTGGAGAATCCCATGGACAGAGGAGCCTGGCAGGCTACAGTCCACGGGGTCCCAAAGAGTCAGACACGACTGAGAGACTAACACTTTTCACTTCACTACCTGCATTTCTATTGTGGCAACTTCCTGAAAATGAAATTTCAGACTCAGAAGTGCCCAGTCAATAATCTTAGAGCTCTATTTTGTGAAGATTTCAGGAAAAGGAGGCAAGAGATAGGAGAGGCCCTAAAAGCAGGTTGGAGACGGCAAACCCATGACCCAGGAGGCTGACGTCCAGGTGTGAGCGCAGCTGGCGGGCAGGCCACCGCACCGCAGCTCCTTCCCAACACAGCCATGAGGTTTGCCTGTCTCCTCCCATGAGGATTTGCCTGTCTCCTCCCACTGCTGGGGAGGCAAGAGAGTGTCCACAGGGCTGGACACAGGGGAGGAGCATGTTACAGGGTTCCTGCTGGGCTTCCCAGGCGGCTCAGGGGTGGAGAATCGGCCCCCAGTGCAGGAGCCACAGGACGCGTGAGTTCCATCCCTGGGTGGGGAAGATCCCCTGGAGCAGGAAGTGGCAACGCAATCCAGTACTTTTGCCTGGAGAATCCCATGGACAGAGGAGCCTGGCGGGCTACAGTCCTTGGGGTCACAGGGTCAGACGCGACTGAACAGCCGACACACAGCAACGCTGTCAGCCCCGTTGGTCCCTGCAGGCAAATCTGGCCTCTAAGCCAGTTCCCCCTCCACCCCAGCAGCCATAGGTCTTGGGACAGGAGGTTTAACACCGCCCCCAGGGCTCAGACACGAGGAGAAACTGGTTCTCATCACCGCACCGCTACCAAAGTCAGGCTGGCATCGATCCTGCACCTCAGCCTGAAGCTCAGTCCTCCTGCCGTTACATCAGGGGCTTTGTTCCTGGGTCCTGTTTTCTGCACCTGTGACCCTCTGGGACAAGTGGAAATCACTCAGTTGTGTCTGACTCTTTGAAACCCCATGGACTATACAGTCCATGGAATTCTCCAGGCCAGGATACTGGAGTGGGTAGCCTTTGCCTTCTCCAGGGATCTTCCCGACCCAGGGATTGAACCCAGGTCTCCCGCACGGCAGGTGGATTCTTTACCAGCTAAGGCACATGGGAAGGAGCCCTGTGGCTCGCATTCTCCCTTTTCTCAGCACTGGAGACCTGCTCCTGGACCTCAGGTCTGAGGGGCTACTCGGCGCGAGTGAATGGACTTCTCTGGCGGACTCCACGTGCCATGCTGAGTCTCTAACAACATTCCTAGCACCAGCAAGCCTGAATTTTTCAAAGTAGTTTCATTGTCCTTTTGAGTTTTGAGATGCTTTAGAATAATTGATTGGATTTCCAGAAATTTTCAATATTTATCACCCTTATGCAACCGAATTATAAGGATGAGAGTCAATGGTATTCTTGAAGCTTATCTCGAGTGATTATTGCAATCAATTTTATTGAGGTTTACTTCCATATCAGTAAAGCACACTCAATTTATGTGTACAGCTCAATGAGTTTTGACAAATGTATTCACCACTTCCAAGATAGGGAATATTTTTTACTCACCCCACAATTCCCCTCTTACCTCTTTGCAGCCAGTTCTTCCTACTTCTAAGAGGGGGCAACAGCTGCTATGCTTCCTGTGACTGTAGATTAGTTTGGAATTCTCTTTAGAATTCCACAGAAACTGAGCCATCCACCATGTCCTTTTCAGAGCTTGCCCTCTTTTGTTCATCAGAGGGTTTCTGAGGATCATCATTTTGTCGCCCGAGTACAGCCGCAGTTCCTTCCTCTTCGCTGATGAGCAGGAATTCCATATTCCACTGCACAGATGCAGCCCCATCTGTCGGTCCCTCCCCCTGGCCACCTTCACTTCTTGCTAATTTTCAATTAAAATAAAGCAACTGCTCAAGCCTTTCTGTGGGCATATGTTTTCATTTCTCTTGGGTAAGTACTGGGGGTGGAAATTCTGGATGATACAGTAAATATACTTAAATGTAGGAGAAACTGCTGAAATGTTTTCCAAAAATGGATACGCCGCTGCACCCTTTCTCTGGCTGTCACATGTCTTTGTTTTCGTGTGTTTCACAGCTTGTCACCACTTGGGGTTGTCAGTCTTCTATATTTTGGTTATCTAGTGTTTTAGTTTTCGTTATTCTGATGTCTAGTAATGTTGAGTATCTCCTTCCATGGATATATACATGGCTCACTGGCCACATATATAAATTATATAATACATAACACATGATACAGAATATGGGATATTTTTTCTTTTGTGAAGTGTCTGTATGGATCTTGTGGCCTTTAAAAAGCCTCTTTATTGAGTGTGACTGGCCCCTAAGTGCCTGCAGGTCTTTAATGCATGCAACTTGAAGAGGGTGGAGACAAGCCTGAGAAGCCATCGCTGCGCAACCAGCGCCATCAGCATGTCTGTCACCTGCAAAAACTGCCTCCTGCCTTGAGAATTTTTTTTTGTAGCCAATATTTGAGTATACAGTATAGTACTGTTGTTCAGCGGCTCAGTCGTGTCCGATTCTTTGAGCCCCCATGGACTGCAGCACACCAGGCCGCCCTGGCCCCTATCTCCCAGAGTTTGCTCAGACTCAGGTCCATTCAGTCAATGATTCCATCCAACCTCTAAGAATAAAACTGGTGCCATTTGAACCAGAACTCTCACTTCTGGGCATGGATGCAAAGGAACGGAAATGAGGATCTCAGAGACAGACCTGCACTGGCATGTTCGGTGGAGTAGTGTCCGTGAATGGCAAGGCGTGGGAGCAGCCCAAATGTTCACGGCAGATGAGCAGCAGGAAAATGTGGCCTTTATGTACAATGGGGCTTCCCTGGGGGCTCAGTTGGTAGAGTCTGCCTGCCAGTAAAAGGCCTACCCTGGAAGACCCCCTGGAAGGGAAACGCTGCGCACTCCAGTATTCTGGCCTGGAGAATTCCGTGGACTGCATAGTCCACGGGGTCGCAGAGAGTCGGGGAAGGACTGAGCGGCTTCGCCTTCATTTTCAGAGCTGACTCACACTGCCTGTTGATTTCTGCTGTGCAGCAAAGTGGCTCCGTTATGCACCTATATATTCTTTTCCGTGTCCTGTCCTATCACGGTTTACCACCCACCACTTTTGACTGTGACAATTTCTGCTGTGGTCTTGACCTACCTGTGGCTTCCTCTTCCATCATCCATTCTACAGTATGAATCCGAATTCCAGGATAAGAGTAAGCCGGCCCTGGGGCTTTCTTGTTGGTCCAGTGACTGGAACGCTGAGCTCTCGATGCGAGGGGCACAGGTCCAATCCCTGGTCGGGGAACTAAGATGCCACACGCTGCTCAGGACAGTGGAGAAAAGAAAGCTGCTGCTGACCATCTCCTCCATTTATTTCTATTAACACAGATATTTATTTTACCCTATAGCTTTATATTCTTTACCCTCATTATTTACTTTCTTCCTCAGATTGTTTCCATTTTGGCCGCTGTGATACAGGAACTCCTTCTTTAATAAATTCTTCAGAAGGGCTTCAGGCAGGTGCAGAATCCCTTACCTCTTGTATGTTGACAACTGTTTTCCAATGGTCTTCGTGCTTTTCTAAAATGCCGCTTTATCTTTACCTTCCTTTATGGTCCCTTTTGAAGAATCAGATGACAGTCTAATTCTTTTATCTTTGTAAATTATTTGATCTTTGCTTGAGGCCTTGAGAAATTTTTTTTCCCCATCTTTGAAATCAAGAAGTTTTACTCAGATGTGTCTTTGAGTTGATCATTCAGAGTTCCTGCTCCCAGATACCTAATAAGTCCTTCCACGGTATAGGTTAATCTTTTTTTCTCAAAGATTTTCTTCGGTTATAGTTTTGAAAATTATCCTATTGCCCTGTTTTCTTCCTTGTTAGAAAGTGAAAGTGAGGTCACTCAGTCGTGTCTGGGTCTGTGTGGCCCCATGGACTGTGGCCCTCCAGGCTCCTCTGTCCATGGGATTCTCCAGGCAAGAATGCTGGAGTGGGTTGCCATGCTCTTCTCCAGGGGATCTTCCCAACCCAGGGACTGAACCCAGGTCTCCTGCATTGCAAGTGTATCCTTTACCATCTGGGCCACCAGAGAAGCTCCTTGGGAAGGCCCTTTCTCCCTTGGGTGCCCCCCAAATAAAAATGATTTTCCTTCTCTGCCTGTTTTGCATTCCTGCTACTTTTGTCTGATGATTATTTTTTACCTCATTTAAAAATTGTTTTGATTGTTTCTTGTCTTCCTTCAACAACTCACATTAAATTTTTATTTGAGTCTGCATCTTGTAACTTATTATTAAAATCTGAGATAATTTTGTCTTTTCTTTCATTTCTTTCCTAAGTTCAATGAACTCCTTCTGTTTCTTTCTGGCATTTTTGCTTCCCTGGTGGCTCAGACGGTAAAGCATCTGGCTGCAATGCAGGAGACCTGGGTTTGATCCCTGGGTTGGGAAGATCCCCTGGAGAAGGAAATGGAAACCCACTCCAGTATTCTTGCCACGAGAATCCCATGGGTGGAGGAGCCTGGTGGTCTACATTCCACGGGGTCGCAAAGAGTTGGACACGACTGAGCGGTTCAGGTTTCAGGTTGGTGATTTTGGGATTTCTCGTCGAGATTGTTTTCCGTATCCTCAAATGCTTATTGGAATACCTGCCATTTCACTAGTTTTCGGCTTTATGACTGTTTGCCAGGGTAGGGTAGTTTGCTTCAGCTGATATATGTTGAATTCAGTTTGGATGGGATTTTTGGCCATAACTTGTGGTGATGTGTTAAACTTTCATTGTTCATTTTTGTAGGATTGGAGTGATTTATGTAATTCCTAATTTAATAGTATCTAGTTCTCTCAGTAAAGCAAAGTTCAGGTACTCTAATGGATTTTGGGGGGAGGGGTATGAATATGTGTGGTGGGGTAGAAAGGTTGTGTTTCTTCTGATTTTGTAGGGGCTTGTTGAGCTGGAACTTAGACTTCCCCCCTTCGCTTTTCCCCTTCCTCTATATCGCCAATGTCCCGTCTCACCCCCTGCCTGCATTTTCATCCCTCTCCTGGAAGTCATTCGTTTTGAAGATTCCCCTTTCAGTGTGCGCACGGAGTCCCTTCTGGTAGCCAGGACAGTTTTCAGTGGATTCAGGTGGGCTAAATCTTTTCGGGCAGTGGTTGTGGGTCATTGGTCCAGGGTCAGCTCCCTCTCATCTCTCCCCTGCCCCTGTGATTGGGCTGTTTGCTTCTCACAAAGCCTGAAGCAGAGTGTGCATGGGGAAGGAACGTAGCGGCCGATCCCCCGCATTTAGCATCCTCTCCCTTCGTGGCGTAGCTGTCCTGAGGTTTAGGCATTTTCTGTTGTGCCGAGAGTGCAGGATTTGTGTGCTATTTTCTTTTCTTGACGTTCTTCCTTGGATTTGGAGAAAAGCCGGAGGGAGGGAGACTTGGGCTGTTGCCGTTGTCTTCAGCTATGGAGGCGCCATCACTTTCACTATTTCACTATTTGCTTCTGTTAATTTCACTGTCACTATCGTGGCCATGCTCCATGTGGGATCTTAGGTTCCCAGCCAGACATTAGACCTGTGCCCCTTGCATTGGAAGCATGCAGTCTTAGCCACTGGACCATTAGGAAATTCCCTTTATTATTTTCTTAATTGTACTTATTTTTGCTTACATTTCTCTTCTCTTTCTTTTACCTTTTATAATTTGAAATATTCAATTTTTATTTTTAGCTCTTTCTACTTAGCTGAAATTTCTTATAAACATTTTATATTGTTTTCATTTTCATTTATTCAAATTATTTCCTTATGTTTATCTTTAAAGAAAAAAAAACATATATAGGCATTTTAAAGTGTCTTGTTCAATTTCCAAACACTGGAGGGATTTGTCAAATATATTCTTATTCTATTTTAATTCCATATGATCCAGACATTATACTTTTGTTTGATTTAATTAGTCTAAAGATTATTGAGAAGTGTTTTACACCCTGGATCATGGTCTATTTTGGTGAATATTTCATGTACAGTTGATGTTATGTGCATCTGGCCTCTGTGAGATGGATGTACCATAAATTCCAGTTAGATCAGCTTGTTGACAGTGCCATTCAAATGTTCTAGATTCTTCAGAGTTTTCTATGTATTTTTCTATCCATTACTGAGAGATAGGAAGCGATGGAGTTTCCGCTGCAACGGTAGATTTATGTATTTCTGTTTTCAGTGCTCTCAGAGTTTACTCTGTGTAATTTGAAGTTCTCTTACATTCATATACATTTAGGATAATTGTGTCCTCTTAATGGACGTTCGCACGTCTCGCTGCGTAATGTCTTTCTTTACCCATGGATATCCCTTTGTTCTAAAGTCCGCTTTGCATGATGCAATTATTACCACTCCAACTCTCTTATGATGAGTGTTTGCCCAGCACCTTCTCCATCTTTTTAAATTCTAACTTAACTGTAACTATATATTTAAAGCATGTCTTGTAGAAGACCTGTAATTGATCATGCTTTTTATGGATCTAACTTCTCTGCCTTTTGGTTTTTAAATGGAGCATTTGGATCCACGTGCAAAGCAAATAGCACTAAATTCAAAACTGCCGTCTGCGTGTTCTCCATCCTTATTCTCCCCTTTGTCTCGCCTAATCTTGGACTAAGTCTGGTTTACAAGTCTATTTTATTGCTGCTATTGGCATATTAGCTATGCTTCTTATTCTTTTTTTAGTGATTAATTGTTCTATAGTTTGGGCTTCCCTGTGGCTTAACTGGTAAAGAATCTGTCTGCAAAGAAGACTACCCAGCTTCAACCCCTGGGTCAGGAAGATCCCCTGAAGTGGGGCATGGCAACTCATTCCAGTATTCTTGCCTGGAGAATCCCATGGACAGAAGAGCTATAGTGGTGGGCTATAGTCCATAGGGTCACAAAGAGTTGGACTCGACTAAAGAGACTTAATATGCATAAAGGTATACTTCAATTTCCTCCCACCTACCTTCTATGCTATCTTTTCAAACATTTTATTTCTGTGTAAATGGTACAAAATATTATTATCATTTTCTTGAAACAGTTATCTTTCAAAATATATTTGGAAAAGGAAGACAGTTTTAAAAATATTTTTGCAGTTACTGCATATTTACAATATTTTGTATTCTTCATTTCTTTATGTAGACCCACCATACCATCTAATTTCAGCTTTCTTCCATCTGAAGAATTTCAGATTTGATTTTTTTACTCCACAGAGAGCTGAAGCACTACCTGATCTCATGCTTGTTCCGACGTCAGCTTCACAGTGTTTAAACCAGAGCCTAGAGTGCTCTCCAAATTTGGAATTAAACAGCTCTTAGAATCTCTCCCCTTTAGCAGAGGAGCCTGGTAGGCTGCAGTCCGTGTGGACGCTATGAGTCAGACACGACCGAGCGACTTCACTTTCACTCTTCACTTTCATGCACTGGAGAAGGAAATGGCAACCCACTCCAGTGTTCTTGCCCGGGGATCCCAGGGACGGGGGAGCCTGGTGGGCTGCCATCTATGGGGTCACAGACTCGGACATGACTGAAGCGACTTAGCAGCAGCAGCAGCTACTTGTTAGATCTTCTCTGATAGCCCTTTTTCTAATCTTCCACACTAGATTCTGAGGTGAAATCCCCAGGTCCTGTCCTCTACAGGACTGCAGCATTTATCCAGATTCTGGAAGTACTGCTTCCTGACAGCCCTTAGCTCAGTCTCATTCTCTGAAAGTTACCCTCACATGAAGAGAGTCCCTCCACCTCAGGCCACAGTGTCTTTTTAGGGACAGCTCACAGCCAGTGATGACTATGTTAGTCACTCAGTCATGTCTGACTCTTTACAACCCCTTGGACTGTACCCCACGAGGCTCCTCTGTCCGTGGAATTCTCCAGGCAAGAATACTGGAGTGGGTTGCCATTCCCTTCTCCAGGGGATCTTCCAGATCCAGGGGTCAAACTGATAGCTTACAGTGATTTGTGATCTCCAAAGAAGATTTAACTTCGGGACCAGGGACCAGGCTTGATTACTCAAGAGCTTTTGCATGGCAGATTTTCATTAAAGTATGAAAAAGGACAAAGAAAGCTTCTACAGAGACCTCAGACCCGGTGGATCTTCCTGATCAGGGATCGAACCTGTGTCTCCTGCATTGCAGGCAGATGCTTTTACCATCTGAGCCCCCAGGGAAGCCCGCCCCCCGTCTTTTCTTTAGGGCTAGGTCTCTGGAGAGCAATTCCCACTCCAGACTCACCATGGAATCTCCTGAGGTCATTTTGTCCTGGATGTTTGTTCCACTTCTGCAACTGCCATTCCTGCATCCATCACTCCCCCGTGGATGTTGATTTTCAAGGCATCATTTCAGTTCAGTTGCTCAGTCGTGTCCAACTCTTTGCAGTCCCATAGACTGCAGGCTTCCCTGTCTATCACCAACTCCCGGAGCTTGCTCAAACTCATGTTCATCGAGTCAGTGATGCCATCCAACCATCTCATCCTCTGTCATCCCCTTCTCCTCCCACCTTCAATCTTTCCCAGCGTCAGGGTCTTTTCCAATGAGTCAGTTCCTCACATTAGGTGGACAAAGTATTAGAGCTTCAGCTTCAGCATCAGTCCTTCCAATGAATAATCAAGACTGATTTCCTTTACAGTGGACTGTTTTGATCTCCTTGCAGTCCAGGGATTCTCAAGAGTCTTCCCAACACCACACCTCAAAAGCATCAATTCTTCAGCTCTCAGCCTTCTTTATAGTCCAATTCGCACATCCATACATGACTACTGGAAAAACCATAGCTTTGACTAGATGGACCTTTGTCAGCAAAGAAATGTCTCTGCTTTTTAACATGTTGTTTAGGTTGGTCATAGCTTTTCCTCCAAGGAATAAGCAGCTTTTTATTTCATGGCTGCAATCACCATCTGCAGTGATTTTGGAGCCTAAGAAAATTAAATCTGTCACTGTTTCCATTGTTTCTCCATCAATTTGCCATGAAGTGAAGGGACCAGATACCATGATCTTCATTTTTTGAATGTTGAGTCTTAAGCCAACTTTTTCACTCTCCTCTTTCAGTTTCATCAAAAGGCTCTTCAGTTCTTCTTCTCTTTCTGCCATAAGGGTGGTGTCATCTGCATATCTGATGTTATTGGCATAACCCAATGAATTTCTTCCATTAAATCTCTGTCTCGTGGTCAGTCTCATAGATTACCTGATCTGTGATATCTAATGCCAGGATTAGTCTGAAGAAACAGATTCCAAGATGAATTTGGGAGCCGATCCCCTGCTAGTGGGCTGGCAATAAGCATGATGTGAATGACAGACAGAGGACAGGGAGCCAGTGATCTGCAGTCATCAAGAAACTTTCATTGGTGATGAAATGGGATGAGAAGAGAGGAAGGAAGTGTGAGATAAGACTTCTCAGTTGCTGGAGAGGCAAGGGGGTAAGAGCAATTACAAGGGTCATCAAATCAGATGATGAATGCACAGCAGAAAAACAATAGAAGGTTGAGGTTGTTAGCCATCCATTAGAGGCTCAGTGTGAAAAGCAGAAGACTTTCTGGTTATTATATTTATATTGTAGAAAGGATCTCATCTCCTGTAGCCAAAGGACAGAAAGTAAATTGTGTTATGAGGCCTGGAACTTAATTATCAGATGAGTAGAACTCCAGAGAATCTTAATTCTCAACTTCAGCAGTAATGCATGGCCAAAGTCAATGCCATGATTGAGAATAGTGGGATCCTGAGACTTGGGGTAAGGAAATATGGAAGTGTGCAATGGAAAATCTAAATCCTAAACCCTCTGGGTGTTTGTACATGTGTGCTAATTTGCTTCAATCATGTCCGGCTCTTGCAACCCCATGGACTGTAGCCCACCAGACTCCTCTGTCCCCGGGATTCTCCAGGCAAGAATATTGGAGTGGGTTACCATTTCCTCCTCCAGGGGATCTTCCTGATCCAGGGATTGAACCCATGTCTCCTGCACTGCAGGCGGATTCTTTACCACTGAGCCACCTGGGAAGCCAAATCTTCCCAGTTAAGACTGATGTTCCGTATTTATGCAGAGATGATGTAGAGGATTTCTGCCTTGCAAAAACACATTAGCTTTCTGTCCACTCCCACTCCTGGTGTGACACACATTTCCCCTCCTGGCCACTAGACCAGTAGCAAGGCACGGAACAAAGCATAACCTGGACGGAAAAGTTCTGGATCCGCCAAGAAAAAAAGGAGCGGTATTCTGAATGAGCTGTAGAAATTAGTCAGCAGGTGCCAGGAGAGCATGTACAGGACAGGATCCTGAGGTCACCAGCTGAAGGCCGAGAGTGTAGGATGAGACAAGAAGAGCTTATTTGCATGCGAGAATTCTACCATGCCAGAGGCTTTAGTATCCTGGGAGCACCTCAAAGAGGAAAGGCTAACAAGTTAATAAGAAAGCTCTTAGACGCTTTCCCTGAGATGTTACAGAAACCTGAATAAACTTTTTGGTCAACCCACTATGATGAATGGGGCTTCCCTGGTGGCTCAGTGGTAACAAATCTGCCTGCAATGAAGGAGACTTGGGTTCATTCCCTGGGTCGGGAAGATCCCCTGGAGGAGGAAATGGCAACTTACTCCAATATTCTTGCCTGGAGAACCCCATGGACAGAGGAGCCAGGCAGGCTAGAGTCCAAAGGGTCACACGGAGTCGGATACAACTGAGCAACTAAACAAAGAAACAAATATAATGAACATTGTAAGTTACACGTGAAATTTGTTAATAGAGTTAAATCCTAAGAGTTTTCATCACAAGTGAGATTTTTTCTTTTATTTTGAAGTTATCTGAGATAATTAAGGATGTTTACTAAACATTTAGTGGCAATTGTTTCCTAATATATGTGCATCAAATCATTATGCTGTACACCTTCAACTTAGTGCTCTCTATCAGTTATAGCTCAGTAAAGCCAGGAGGAAAAATTCTTAAAGATGACAATGTTGTGTGAAAAGAAATAATACTTTAAAAATTTTTCCATTAAATAATAACATATTCTAAAATTAATGTAAAGCTAGATACACCTTTCAATTACAATTATGCTTTAAAATACTACACAGGGAAAACAAAGATTGTAAGAAAATAAACCACACATTGAGTGTTATTTTCAGGAGAATTGTAGGTAACATTTGCTTTTTATTTTCTCTTATATTCTTTGTATATTTAAAGAATTCTCCACAATAAGTGGGCATGGCTCCTAGAACCCAGCAAATATATACTCCTTTCAATTTTATTAAAATGGATTATTGTTTTTAATATCAGTATAAGTGGGGATTAAACCAGGTAAATTAAATCTATCTTAACACTTGAATCCTTTAGTTTCAAAATTCTGTATTTTGAAGAAGGCTGTCTTGTAAAACACTCTTAAAAAGGAAATATTTTTCTTCTTTTTGTCTCTTTTAAGAGAAATGGCACTTGTCCTGTGGAGTATAACCAGAGATTTCAGATGGGCTAAAGGATAAGCACGCAGCCCTGGCCCCTTGTCCCAGTGCTGAGACCCCACCATCCTTCAGTGGCTCTGTAGCAGTGCACGATTCAGATCCCATGAGAGGGCTGGCATCAGGGCTGAGGTGGCACTTTGATAGATTCAGAAAAGTGAGGTTGGGTGAACTGCATTAAAGAAGGGAAAAGAAATCTAACTATACCCAAGACTGAGGCAGCATGCAATGCAGCCTAAAGAGACCAGGAGACTTGGTCTATAGCAAAAACTTAAAGCAAGAGTCCCTGCAATTTGAAATGACCTCCTTGGCCAATCCCTTGAATTTTAATTAGTTTTTACAAAATGCCTTGTTCAAAGGAAGAGAAGATCAGAAGCTATTTCTTAGAAAATACACACTGATTTAATTGCCATATGATAAAATATTTTTGTAAAAAGATTTTTTTATGAAAAATTCTATCCTTATAAAAATAAAAATATTTTTACTGCTGTTTCCAATTCATCTACAGATAATGAAAGGTCTATCATTTGATAATTGTGAGATTTCATACATTTCACACTGAGCTCTGTGTCTTTATGTGCTGGGTTCTAACGTGTAAATAAGCTTCAAGGGCAAGTGAACATTCCAGGAGGAGAAAATAACAGGAGCAAACATTTCTATTGAAATCCCCACCTACTGAACTCAGTCCTCCCCACTTCAAACGCTACCTTGCACAGTGAATATGAGCATCATCTTGTTTCTTGTCTTAGTAACCAATTTATTCTGCAGGGTAGAGGCCAAGCTTAGTTCTTCTATAGGCTTCCCTAGAAGCAGAGTTTGAGAAAAGGATTCTTCTCCTTGTGATTTGTTGAGGAAGTTCCCTCAGGAGAGGCAGTGAGGGGAGCATGGTGGGGCAGGTGAACAGCTCAGCGAGCTCATGTGATCTCAGCAGGACTTCAGCTGGAGGCAGAGCTGAGGGAGGTGAGTGGAACCCACCAGGTCCTTACTTCTTCTTACTGTTGCTATGGAAGCCTGAGCTTCGATGGGGAAGAGGAAATGTTTCATTCGGTCCTTGGGCATCATTTACTTGCACTCAGTCCAAGGTCAACACAATTGGTCACTCTTGTTAAGAATGAGGTCGATACAGGGACAGCCAAGATGAAGGGAAAAGACCATGGACAGGAAATCAAAAGAATTTTCTAAATTGTGGTTCAAAATCCTGCTACGACCTTGTGGAGTTTTTTTGTTTCTGTCTTTTTTTTTTTTTTTGCCCATGCGACGTGGTTTTCAGAGTCTCAGTTCCCCCTACCAGGAACTGAGCCGGGGCCAAGGCAGTGAGGGCGGAGGCCACCGAGGAACTCACTAGACACCTTCGTTCTTGAAATTCAGACTCTACTTCTGGAAAACAGATGAAAGAGTCGCTCATCTGGGGCATTTATTGTAATGCTAAAAATATAGCAAAGCTATTTTTTTCCCCTTAATTCATCTAAGAGTTGTCCAGCATGGGCAGGGTGTAGCTGAGAAATATACCTGTCTGACTTGTCAGAATTCAGTTTTCAGTGCCTCCCCACAGTGCCTGGAATAACCCTCAACGTTTAAGAAGCTGGTCCCTGGAGGGGTCTAGTGTGCCTGGTTCCACTCATCCCTGGGTATATTTGCTAGCCATCTAGAACATAGTAGCAGAGAAGCCAGTGGCCCCCCACTCCAGCACTCTTGCCTGGAAAATCCCATGGATGGAGGAGCCTGGTGGGCTGCAATCCATGGGGTCACTAGGAGTCGGAAATGACTGAGCAACTTCACTTTCACGTTTCATTTTCATGCATTGGAGAAGGAAATGGCAACCCACTCCAGTGTTCTTGCCTGGAGAGTCCCAGGGACTCTGAGGCTCTGAGAGAAGGCCTCCCAGGGGGAGCCTGGTGGGCTGCCGTCTATGGGGTCACACAGAGTCGGACACGACTGACGTGATTTAGCAGCAGCAGCAGCAGCAGCAGCAGCAGCAGCACATAATAGAAACCTCAGAGGCACGCACTTGGACCTCATCCCGGGAGGTGATGACTTTGCACAGAGGGAGTGAAGTCATAGCTTCCACACATCATGTCTGAGTCTCTAGGGTGGTTTGGGAAGATCAGAGAAAAAGAAAAAGTAAGGCTCCTTACAAGCAAGTCATGCCAGCAAGAAGTCGGATGGCTCGTTCTGCGGCCTCTCCAGCCAAGTCCCTGGGAAGGATGTCTGCATGGGGAGAGAAGATGTCTCCTGGGAGGGGTCTTCTTCCTTGACAAGTACCCCCTTGGGCACCACAGCTACCATTTAGCACAGTCCTAAGGACCTGAGCTGCCGGGGTCCAGCCCTGGTGGATCCAGGATGATTCGAAGGTGGAGACGGCGTCGGCGTCCTCTTTAGAAAAATATATATTTAGTTACAGATAGAGAGAGAGGTTAGAAATGGATAGTGTAGTAGGAAAATTAGTGGAGAAAAAGAGACTGAATAACTTGGTTCACATAGAATAGCATCCATGGTCCAGATGGGAATTCATCCAGAAAATCAGGGAGTAAGAAGGAACGACATGGGGGAGTCAGTCTTTCCAGGAACTGATCCCATTTCTTTATTTTTCCAATTTTCTTATATACCATTTTTTACATATAGGGATGAATACAGAGTCACGTAGGGGTCAGCAGTCCTGAACTTTATCAAAATCATGTGCTTTACATTTAAAAAAAAGGTCTTCGGGGTTTTACATCATCTTTAAGCCATTTCTGCCTGCTGACATTTACAACTCTTTCTTTCTGATAACCAAAAACTTATTTTTTCCAAGCGTATTTTCTCTTAAACGAGGCACCACCCTCCAAATAAAGTTGCATTCCTATAGGGTGAGGGTGTAGTGAGTTACAATCAAGAAAGGAATTTATTTAACCCAAGGTTAACATGATTAATCTTTAAGGTTAATACTTATTTCTCCTATATGCTTAAAGGTTAATATGTATTTCTCCCATATGCTAGTTATATTTATTATAAGGGCAAGGAATATGGAGATTTAGCAGCAAACATCAGTCCAACAAATGAAAGTCCTTTCACCAATGTTCCTCTTAAGATCTACTTAGTCTTAAGATAGTGATAGTTACATTTTTACATAGCAAGCACACAGTGATTTATAACAAAGTACAGTGATCTATAACAAAAGAGAAAATTCATTAACTCAAAAGTCTAATATTGCTAACATCAAAAAACTACTATATTTCCTTTTCTATATTCCAAATACATTGATTAATATATTCCCAGGTGTCTAAGGATATGGAGGCCTGGCAGCAATCATTGACTCAACAACAAGAGAAAGCCCTATGCTAATTAAGACCCTCAAAATACTCCAAGACTCTCTGTGCTGTTTATGGTTGAGAGGTAGTAAACATTCATGTGTCCACAGAGAGGCTTAACCTGAGACGCCCTTGTCCCACCCAGGGCAGGGAATTAGCAGCAATTATTGACACAACAAATGAAAAAACCCTTTACCAATATAATTCTCAACCAACCCACTATACTAAGAATTTCTAACTTCCCACAAGAATTTGCCTTTAGTAAGTCAAGAACATCTCGCACCTCTCATGGTTGGAGGGCTGTTGTGGCCGGAGGGACCTACACAGGCAGGCTAGATAACCTTCAGAGGAGTCCCGTAAGTTGAAACACTCTAGTCAGGAATTTTTACTGCCTTGGAGCTGCACGTTAACTCCTTCTCGGAGAGAAACGGTTGTGGGGGAGAGCCCCCCGTAGGTGAGAGTACAGGACAGACTCTGGTTTGGGGGTTAGATGCTCGGGAGCAGGGGATTTCCTGAGGCTTGATCACGCCTTTGTGTATGCTGAAGCCTCCTTCCTCGTGACCTCTGCCATGGGCGGAGTTCCTCACGCTGGCCCCCAACACTGAGCCAGAGTCAGGGAGGCATTTACTGCATTTTAGGTGTGAGAATCATGGAGAAAGATCGAGAGTAACTGTTATCAGCTGTGGACAGAGAGCTACACCACAGAGGGGGCTACCCCGTGCCGTGTGCATCCAAAAACTCTTTTGGAGAAACCAAGTTTTCAACCTCCTCTACCTCCAGGTCCATAAGGGGAAATAACCCCACCCCCTTCCTCTAAGGCCCAGGGCCCTTCTCAGTGGGTGGGTGGGTGGGTGTGTGACTCAGTCGTGTCCAACTCTTTGTGACCCCATGGACTGTAGCCCACCAGGCTTCTCTGTCCGTGGAATTCTCCAGGCAAGCATACTAGAATGGGTATCCATTCCCTTCTCCAGGGATCTTCCTGACCCAGGGCTCAAACCCAGGCCTCCCACATTGTAGGCAGATTCTTTACCATCTGAGCCACCAGGGAGGCCCTCTTTCAGAGCAAACCTTGCTCTTCCTGCTCAAGATGAGACGGCCCTGAGGATGCTAGACCAGGGCACAGTGGAGGAACTCCTCCATTGCACACGTGACCCATGGGGGATCTTAAAGGAACTGCCGTAGTGAGCACCAGAACCCCGCAGTCACCAGAAACAGCCCCCCACCGACCCCCAACTCACTTTCCATGAGGGGTCTCAGAAACCCTTCTCTTCTCTCCCTGGAGAAAAGAGCGATGGGGTCTTCACTGAAGGAATATGATTCTCGTCCACATTTCTCCAGAGTGGACCAAGTATTTTTATTCATGACTCACATTAAATACACATTAAGAGCCTACCATATAATGCATTAATATATATTAATCTCATTTAATACTTCAGGTTTGGGAGTTAAGGGAAAGATGGAGAGGATATTTAAATCAGGGCCAAAGCCGAGGAAGACAAAGCACATTCCATCTCGGATGTGATGAGGCCCAAGGATCCAAAATATTGTACATTTACACAAAAATGCCCTGTGGTGGAGGCTTTCACCAACGTAGTCAACGCATACTGGTAAAACGCCTGTTTTATATTACACAGCATATTATGTAGACGTGTTACTATTATCAACAGTTGAGTTGTTAAAGAAAAAGCATATAAGCATTTAAAAGTGTCCAGAAAGAAGAAAAGTGTCTTAAAATGACAGTCAGACTTCTTCTCAATGTAGGCCTGACCTCGAGGATACGTTTGTTAGACCTCTCGGCCTCTCTCAGGGAACCGTCGCCTAAATAATCTCCAGGACTCGGACTCGATGCAAACTGCAAGAGGATTTATTAGGCCAGCGCGCCGGGGTTCGATCACCACCAGGGGAGAACGAACCCTGAACATTTGTTACAGAGCAGTTTTTAAGCACAAAAACCACAAACGGGTACAGCTAGGGTGGAGCGACCTGATTGGTGTATAGGTCTTGACATTTTCAGGGATAGGTTTATTTGTTATCAGGTCAACATGGCTGGACGAGCTGCATTTTTACTGTTAACCCGTTCTCTGGAAAATAATTTCCTGGAATGGTTTTTTGAGATAAACGTCCCCTGGAGGCTGCATGCCTTAGATATGAGCCCCTTACACATTCTTGAGATAAAGGTTTATCTTAAGATTAACAGGAGGGCCTGTTTCCCTAAGGCTCTAGTGAAACTTTAACCTTTATTCTTATCCACCTTTCCTCTCACATTCACAAGCCCAAATCTACGCCGCATCAATCCTCAGGTTTTTTCTGCCCTTCATCATGAATTCTGACAAAGAAATAGCTAATAACAAAATCATACGTTGGTTTAATTTATTAATTTATTTATATTTCTGCTGAAAGCTTCTCCCGTCCTTTCCACTTGGCAGTCATCAGAAGAATCTAATTAATAGAATGAAATCACATCTCATCAGTGGGAGGACTTCTCAGGACTCGAAACCACCATCATGAACATCAGCTCCCAGGGGCTTCCCTGGTGGTCCAGTGGCTAAGACTCCGAGCTCACAATGCAGGGGGCCAGGAGATCGACCCCTGGTCAGGGAACAAGATCCCACATGCCACACCTAAGACTCAGTGCAGCCAAATAAATATTTAAAATAATAAAAATAAACTCCCATAGCTGAAGCAAGTGCAGAGGGCAAGAAAGATGCTGCTTCTTTTTTCCTGGTTCCTACTTCTGGATTCCTGTCTCTCCTTCCCTCTCCTGGATTTTTTTCTGGCTCTCAACAAAGCCTGCTTCTTTCCCCATCAATCAAGTTCTGATGGTCCCTCCATGCTTCAGCTGAAATCTCTCCTTTTTCATGGAGTTTTCCCCGACCCTTGTCAACCCAGACTGCCCCCTTCTCTGAAATCCTGTGAGGCGCGATTCAGCCTCTGCTTCCATCATTCTCCCGTGCTTTTTCTGCTTTAGTGAAGATTTGCATGCCGCTAACAATTATGGCAGTAAGTGAAGAGGAACTAAAAGCCTCTTGATGAAAGTGAAAGAGGAGAGTGAAAAAGTTGGCTTAAAGCTCAACATTCAGAAAACGAAGATCATGGCATCTGGTCCCATCACTTCATGGGAAATAGATGGGGAAACAGTGGAAACAGTGTCAGACTTTATTTTGGGGGGCTCCAAAATCACTGCAGATGGTGATTGCAGCCATGAAATTAAAAGACGCTTACTCCTTGGAAGGAAAGTTATGACCAACCTAGATAGTATATTCAAAAGCAGAGACATTACTTTGCCGACTAAGGTCTGTCTAGTCAAGGCTATGGTTTTTCCAGTGGTCATGTATGGATGTGAGAGTTGGACTGTGAAGAAGGCTGAGCGCCGAAGAATTGATGCTTTTGAACTGTGGTGTTGGAGAAGACTCTTGAGACTCCCTTGGACTGCGAGGAGATCCAACCAGTCCATTCTGAAGGAGATCAACCCTGAGATTTCTTTGGAAGGAATGATGCTAAAGCTGAAACTCCAGTACTTTGGCTACCTCATGCAAAGAGTTGATTCACTGGAAAAGACTCTGATGCTGGGAGGGATTGGGGGCAGGAGGAGAAGGGGACGGCTGAGGATGAGATGGCTGGATGGCATCACTGAGTTGATGGACATGAGTCTGAGTGAACTCTGGAGTTGGTGATGGACAGGGAGGCCTAGCGTGCTGCAATTCCTGGGGTCGCAAAGAGTCGGACACGACTGAGCGACTGAACTGAACTGAACAATTATAAACTGAAGGGCTTTATCAGCCTCATGGTTCTGGACGCATGGCTAGGCACTTAGTACCTGTTACACCCTTCTTGGTTGGACTTGGGCTCATTGTCTGCTCATCAGTCTTTCTTCTTTCTGCAAATATTCACTGACCACCGGGCCCTCCCCTAAAGCATAAGATCAACTGTGGCATGCCTAGGGCATCCTTCACCCCCAAGAGGAGACCGTGTTCATGTATGGGCCTTTGCAGAGTGGTGAGAGTGCCTCTTTCCCAGCTCTGGTATCTGTTCTGCTTCTTCGTCTCTGCCTTCGGAGACCCTGGGGGTCCAGTGGACAGCCATCTGCAAAGGCTGACAAATAAGCCTGGTGAGGCCCCGAAAGACCTTGGGGAGGTGAAGGCAGAGGAGCTGAGGTGGGATAACGATGCCGCCACCACTCCCAGGGGGTGGCAGCCTCAGAGGAGGAGAGGAAGCGGGGTGTCAGCAGATGATGGGCTGGCAGAGAAAACTGTCTCCACGCTCGTCAGCAGGTTGCTGTTTAGTTGCTAGGTCGTGTCTGACGCTTTGTGACCCCCGTGGACTGTAGCCCACCAGGCTCCTCTGTCCGTGGAGATTCTCCAGGCAAGAATACCAGAGTGGGTAGCCTTTCCCTTCTCCAGGGGATCTTCCCGACCCAGGGATCAAGTCTGTGTCTCGTGCACTGCAGGCAGATTCTTTACTACTGAGTCACCAGGGAATTCTTTACTACTGAGTCAGCAGGAAGCCCACACGTCCCTTTGGAGTGAAAGTCACTCAGCGGTGTCCAACTTTTTGTGACCCCATGGACTATACAGTCCATGGAATTCTCCAGGCTAGGATACTGGAGTGGGTAGCCTTTCCCTTCTCCAGGGGATCTTCCCTACCCAGGGATCGAACCCAGGTCTCCCTCACTGCGGGCGGATTCTTTCCCATCTGAGCCGCAAGGGCAGGCCACATGTCCCTTTAGGTAAAAACAAAACCTTTGGAATCAGTAAAATTAGACCTATTTTACAAATCTGTTAACTGGCTACTAGCTTGGGGCTCTCACTTTCTGTTTCACCTGTGGCTGTCAGAAAGAAAACTGTGACTCTGAGTGGGAAAGGTTTCAGGCCCACAAGAGAGACACTGAGCCCACCAGCTCACGGTGGTGTCTGCCACCTTCCTGAGAACCGGCTTTGGCTTAACTCCTCCTTGAGCCGGAGAAGACTGGGTTGGCTTACAGGGCCTGCTTTGTATTACATTTGAATGTTTTCTGGCTTACAGACTCAAACTGATTCTCCTTAATACTGAGCTACAATAGAGGGGAAAACTCAATCTGCCCAGTGAGAAAAGCAAAATGAAAATGCAGCACCCTGTCTGGATGACACTGTGTCTCAGGGAGTCATCACTGTCAACAGGTGAATCCAGGTCTTGCCAAGTGGCCTCCTGGCGTCATCACTGATGTTTTGGCAGATTTTCCAGGGAAGTGTCCAGAAGGAAACATGGGGGTATGAGTTCCAATTAAGTCTGAGTTTCTGCTCGGATTAAACACCTACACAGTTCTCACTCCGGGGAAAGGCCCAGTTTCCACAGCAAACAAAAGAGAAGGTTGTGATCTTCTCGTGTACTTGGAGCCCCTGTAATTTCCTTTGAAGTACTTTTTGAACCTACTATCTGATTCTATCCTCCTAACAATTCTGTACAGTGTCAAGGAAAGTCTTTATCCCCAATTGGGAGAAAAGGAAACAGCAAGCGTTGCCTTGTGGTTAGAGTCAGGAACACAATTTCCAAGCCCACTTACTTTCAGAAACTAATCTTCTTGACTCAAGATGTTGCTGTTCAGTCGCTCAGTCATGTCCAACTCCCTGTGACCCGATGGTCTGCAACACCCCAGGCTCCTCTGTCCTCCACTATCTCCCAAATTGCCCAAAGTCATCCCATCGAGTTGGTGATGCTATCTAATCTTCTCATCCTCTGCTTCCCCCTTCTCCTCCTACCCTCAATCTTTTCCAGGGTCACGGTCTTTTCCAATGAGTTAGCTCTTTGCAGTAAGTGGCCAAAGTATTAGAGCTTCAGCTTCAGCATTAGTGCTCCCAATGAATACTCAGGACTGATTTCCTTTAGGATTGACTGGTTTGATCTCCCTGCAGTCCAAGGGACTCTGGGGAGTCTTCTCCAACACCAGAGTTCAAAAGCAGCAGTTCTTCGGTACTCAGCCTTCTTTATGGTCCAACTCTCACAGCCATATGTGACTACCGGAAAAACCATAGCTTTGACTAGATGGATCTTTGTCAGCAAAGTGATGTCTCTGCTTTTTAATACACCGTCAAGGTTTCCTTCCATTGAGCAAGCGTCATATTAATTTCATGGCTGCAGTCACATCCACAGTGATTTTGGAGCCCAAGAAAATAAAATCTGCCACTGTTTCCATTCTAGATGAGCAGATTTAAGTTCCAGACAGCAGGAGAGGTCATGAGACCATAGACTTTAAATTCTTTCTATACCGCATCCTACGACTGGGCCATTTGAATATTTTGTCCCTTTCTCCATAATTCTAAGCCCTACCCACATTCCGTGCTCGAATCAAGCCTAAGTTCCCCCTGGGCTGCTGCTTGGAGAGATGGCTCAATGGTTGAAAGCCCTGAGGTGGTCCTGGTTGGGGTTCCACTCTCACCATTTAGGTGATGTTTCAAGGATCTGGCAACTGTGTACACATGTGTCCTGATACCCTTAAGTCTCTGATTCAGAGAGGGTGGGCCAGCGTGTGTGTAACCTACACACAGAAACAGTCTTAAAGATTTGAAAAGTATTTAATTAAGGGCTTAATTTTGTGGAACAAACAGTATGTCCTAGAGAGGTTCATAATGAAGAGAATGAACCGAACTGTGGTCCTCGGGGAAGACAAGGTATTTCTGGCATTTTATTTCAATTTATTTTATTGAAGTATAGTTGACTTACAATGTATTACTTTCTGCTCTACAGTAACTCAACTATGCACATGTATATTCTTTGTCATACTCTTTTCCATTATGATCACAGGATATTGAATACAGTTCCCTGTGTTGTACAGTAGGTTCTTTGTTTATCCTTTCTATATGTAATAGTTTGTATCTGTTAATCCCAAACTCTCTATCCTTCCCCCATGAGCATTTTAATAAGCTGTGATTTTTCCTGAAGATCTTTGAATAAATTATATTTAAAAATATATTTAGCTTTTTTTTTTAGCTTTTTAATGCCCAGTTTAAGGGATGTCCTACATAGAGTCATTTTACAAATCAAGATTTAAGAGAAAAATTATGCTTTGTTAGAATGAGTGTGTTACATTAGAAGGTAAGAGGCAGGGTTGTTTTTCATTTTTAAAGCACATCATTACCTATATTACTTCACTTGTATTATGCATGGGCAAAGGAATTCGTTTTGTAAAGTGGTGGGTAGACTATGACAAAATTGAGAGATCCCTGAAGGAAATAACTTCACTTGCCTAGTGATTCCTGCTGATGCTCAACAGGAACCATAAACCTGGATGTTTGGGAGAGATTCTTTGAATTTTCATTCAGGTTTCTTTAAAGTTTACTGCAGAATTAAATAGCATCAAGACTTGTGTCCAGAAAAATCAAAGGTTCAGATTAACCCTCATTTCCTTCTGCTTTATATTCCTCGATCCAGCTTGAAGACTCCAGGTCAGACACCAGTTATGCATGGTATCTATATTTTCAGAGGATCTTGATAGTCAACCCTTATAATTTACTTAGACATTGATATTAGGTTTTCTTAGGAGAAAAAAAATTTTTTTCTATCATGATTCAGTCCTTTCCATGACCCCTTAGGAGAGGAGGTCTGAATTTAGATAAAGTGCTTGCCAAGAGAAAGTGATATAAAACAGAGAATGAAGGAATATTGCTCCACTTCTTAATTCTGCTCTACCCTGATTAGTAGAGCACTAGATACTTAAGGCCTTGCACTTGCTGGGCAAATGCCCTTTTCTGGATAGATTTGATCCAGGATCAATGCAAAGTCCTATTAATATGCTTTGGAATTGGAAATCATTTAGGAGGTTTTGTGAAGTTCTATGTTTAAGTCAAATCGTTGAAGATAATCATGGAGACACCTGGTAGGAGACTGCAGATCTTCCCCCCACTTTTGGAGCCCGATCTACCTTCTTTGGGCTGCCCTGGTGACTCAGTTGGTAAAGAATCAGCTTGCAATGCGGAAGACCCAGGTTTGATCCCTGGGTCAGGAAGCTCCTCTGAAGAAGGCAATGGCAACCCACTCCAGTATTCTCGCTTGGAGAATTCTACGGACAGAGGAGCCTAGGGGGCTACAGTCCATGGGCTGCAAAGAGTCTGACTGACTGAGCGACTAAAGCACCAGCTCTACTCTCTCCCATTTCTCTAGTGCAGAAAGAGTTACAGTTACACAGAAGAGTCACGGCTCCCAGAAGGCGGGGTGGCTTGCCCGTAACATACACGTGCAGTAACAGCCCTGTCTCCCTGCTGGATGGACAGTGTAAGTGCCCGGTCTGCCGTCTCTCTCCTGGGGGCACAGGACCTGTCACACCGCTGGTACCACTGCGCGCATATGCGGGCCAGATGAGTGAGGCTGGAAATGTGACGTGAACTTAGGTGGACAGGTAGAGAGACTCCTGGACCCTGACTCTTCCACACGTGTCCCCAAGCCACAAACTATGATGATTTTATTTTGCTTAATGCTTCATTGGGTTTTCCTTTCAAAGAGCAGAAGTCATACTTGCTGGGAGTGAAAACAGCAATTTGCCACAGGAAATCACAAAGTGAAAAAAATCAGTTATCTCTTATCTCCCCTTCCCTACCCAATCATTTATCCAAAATGATCAGTGTGACAACTTTATGTCTGTATTCACACAAATGCACACAGCCACACAGAGGCACAGGGAACATACACATACATATATCTGTACATAAACACCCTCACTCAGGATGTAGACTCCTTTTCAGTTCATGTGTATTTCTCCACCAATTGAGTTTTTTCAACAAACATATATCATATAGATTCTTTAATAGAGGCATAATATTTATAGACAAATACACCAAGATTGATTTGTTTTTATGCACTGACAATTGCAATTTCAGCTTCCCTACTTGCCACCACTGTAAATAATGCCTTAGTAAACATCATTATTCCCATATTCTCATAAACTGATGGTATTATTTCAGTAAGATAAATTCCCCAAAGGTGCTTTTCTCTATCAAAATGCAAGTGTATTTTTACTTTAATAGGTTCTGCCAAGCTATTTTCCAAAGCCTTCAAAACAATTTATACCCCCACCAGAAGCATAAACATAGCATCCCTTACCCCTGTCCTAACATTGCAAGGTATCATCACTCTTCCAACTCATTGTTGCTAAGATTGTAAGAGGAATTGTTATCTGTTTTTAGAAAGAGCTACTTTAAACCACAGAGGAAAGTTTACAGGCTCTACTATTCTGCTTGTTTTTCCTCAAGTCCATTGCACTCAGTCTTAGCAGATAAGTCATTGTAATATCATGAGATTAAACATGTCCACTCCTCTAGGAACCCAAGCTGTTGCCTTACTGTCCAGCAACTTGGCATCAAGGACAAGAATCCTCACCCCCTCCACCCCCGGCTGCCTTTACCAGACTTTGCCCCAAGGTTGACTTTAGGCAAATGTGCCCAGCACACTGAGCTTGGGTGACCTTCAGGATAGATTATTGCAGGGCATCTCTTGCTCATTCATATGACCAATGTTTGTCCAGTTCACAGAGCAGAGAAAGTGATCCTTACACACTGTCAGTTATAACATGAAACTATGTCATAGCTGTGAATCCCTTGCAGACAATAAATATAACATGCATGAAAGAATCCTCACAAGACACAGTTAAGATGGCAGAATGAAGCCAGACCACATCACTTCCCTCCCACCATCAGGCAGTTCAGCCACTCAGTCATGTCTGACTCTTTGCAATCCTTTGGACTGTAGCCCAACAGACTCCTCTGTCCATGGGATTCTCCAGGCAAGAATACCAGAGTGGGTTGCCATTCCCCATCCAGGGGATCTTCCTGACCCAGGGATCGAACCCACATCTCTAGCATTGCAGATGGCTTCTTTACCACTGAGCCAAGGGGGAAGCCCCAGAGAAATACAAAGAGTCTTAATTAAATCAAATCAGTCAATCCTAAAGGAAAAAAAAATCCTGAATATTCATCGGAAGGACTGATGTTGAAGCTGAAGCTCCAGTACCTTGGCCACCTGATGCAAAGAGCTGACTCATTGAAAAGACCCTGATGCTGGGAAAGATTGAGGGCAGGAGAAGGGGACAATAAAAATGAGATGGGTGGCTGGCATCTCTGATTCAATGGGCATGAGTTTGAGCAAATTCCAGGAGATTGTGAAGGACAGGGAAGCCTGACGTGCTGCTGTCCATGGGGTCACAAAATGTCAGACATGACTGAGCAACTGAACAACGGTTAACTCCATTGATTATCTGGTAAGGCATAAACAACCCTTAGATTAAAATATAAAAGAACTCCAAAAATAGGAACTACGTTTGAGCACTGTGCTTGGTTTTCATCCCAGAATATTGGATGAGTCTGAACCTTAGATTGACATTTTGGGACCATCCAGAGAGAGAATCCAATAGACATTCTTCTTACAATAGAACTAAGACAATCCCATCCAGGTGGTCCAGCATACTTATTCTAAAAGCCAGTTTCCCAAATAGACATTCCTAGGTTGGTATGAGCTATATTCCCTGTCAGTTTTCATGTTGATATAATTTCCAATTTATAATTTCCAAGATCTGTGAGAATAAAACAAAGAAGTCCTCAATCCTTCACTCACATTCAGTGCTTGATATACTTTTGCTATGGTGCTTTGCCATTTTTTCTCAACTATATGTAAATTGTGGAAATTATGCCTATTTACTCCCAAAGACTTTAGTAGATGTGTCTTTACTAATACCTGGGATGTCCATTTGCATAACCATACTACAGTGATTGAAATCAAACACATTAATATTGGCAAAATGCTAAGTAATCTATGGACCTTGTTCAAATTTGCCCAACCGTCCCAATAATGTGCCTTTCCGAAAAATTTGTCTAGTCTAGGAGCCAAAGCAGAGTCATACATTATATTTCATTTCCATGTTTCCTTAATCTCCTTTAATCTGAAAGGTTGCCGAGTCTTTCTTGGTCTGTCTTAACATAATTGTTTTTAAAGAGAAAATGACAGTAGGAGGTCCTGAGTCTGAGTTTTGATGATATGTCCTTATGATTCGATTCCAGTTACCTGCTTTGGGAAAAGCTACAGCATAATTGGCATTGTGTTCTTCTCACTGTATCACAGGAAACGCAATCCTATATTTTCTTGGTTTGGCCCATTATTATGCTCACTTTGAATGCTTGTTGAGGGTGGTGTCTGCCTGGTTTTGTCCATAAAATGTGACTTACTTTTCCTTTTGTAATTTGTAAGTGATCTGTGAAGAAATGCTTTGACACTCCATAGATATTCTCTGTCTTATCAAACGCTCACCCACCAGTTGCAGTGGCCACAGTGACTCTGCACTAAAGCAGGAAAGAGGGATGTTCACCGATGGTTGTCTCCTACACTCCTCCCTCCTGCGCTCAGCAGCTCTCATTTTATTCAATGAATGGCTTTCCCTTCCCCCATCTCTGCCTCCTTCCCTCTCTTATTTTTTTCCTTCTTTCTTTCTCTCTTCCTTTCTTCTTCTTCTCGTGTATTCTTATTTTATTCAGGAGAGTATAAATAAGCATTAATTTTTATTAAAGTATAGTTGAGTCACAATGCTCTCTTCATTTTTGCTGTACAGCAAAGTGATTCAGCTATCTACAGAGGTATTCTTTTTCAGATTCTTTTCCATTATAGTTTATTGCAAGATATAGAGTTCCCTGTTGCTATACAGTAGCTGTTTATCCTTGCTGTTTATCTATTTTATATTCAATAGTGTATAACAGTTAACCTCAAACTCTGATTCACTGCTCCCACTCCGTCCCCCTTTGCTACCCATAAGTCTGTTCTCTACCTCTTTGGGCACTAATATTAATGCTTCTGGGTTTGGCCGTGAGTGCCCTTCAAGCCACCAGCCCTGTGTTGTCATGATGTGCCACATTCTCTATGAGCTCTTTGTTACTTCATGGAACAAAAAGTTTGCTCCAGGCTCATCTTTTACTCTACCAGTCCCACACCTGGAATAAGTGATTTTTCCAAGGTTCCCTAGATTGTTTAGCTGGAAGATGGTATGTGGAAGCGCTGACCTGTGTGCCAGCTGGTTGACGGGATCATGAACACTTTACCGCCCCGTGAGGCTGGGTATTTCTAGATGACAGCACATCCCATGGTCTTTTGCTTGTTGCTGCACATCATCGGCTGTAGCGTGCTCCCGGGGACTGAGGTCACGCTGTGTGGGACATCAGGAAGTCTGTAAACTCTCAAATGGTGCTGGAGGTGAGAAAGGAGGGGAAACCCAAATCTGAACTGAGCACAAGGACTAGATCTGCCCACCTCGAGAGTGGACGGTCAGTGCAGCTTATCTGCCACCAAATGACCAGGGGCTTACGGAGAAGTGGTACCATATCAGCTGTTGACCCTCTTAGCCTTCAGGTGTGTCCATAGCTCCATCTGCCTTAGTGACATGGCGCCCACGCTGTCCTTTCATGCAGAGCTCAAAGCCCCCATCTCTGCCCCCCGTGGCCGACGTACTCACGGCCAGCTGTGAGCTTTGGAGCAGCCAAAGAGGGAGGCTGGCTGACTTCCACAGGTCAGATCATCCTGTCCAGTGTGCTGTTCAGTCCCTTCTTCCTGGTGACTCTCAGGTGGGTGTATTGTGAGCCCCAGGAATCCCCACCTGTTGGGTCCATTCTGCACAAGTCCAGGCATGTACCCCAGACTTAATTTTCCTGAACTTCCAGCCGCTTTCCATCTAGACTCCCTGTTCTAGTCTGAAACCTAAAATTTAGGTCCTTGACATTGGGATCCATTACCTGTCACAACAGATCTTGGAAGGTCAGGGCACTATTCTTACCCATTACGATAACTGCATACCCCGGGCCTCTGAGAGTAAGTACAGCTCTGGAATCATCCTCGTTGAGTACACAGAGCCCAGTATCAAGACATCATCTCTGGAAGAACTTCCGAAAGAGCCCCAGTGCCCTCCTGTAAACACATTCCTTATTACCCAAGTGCAGAGGTGTTCTTTGGGCCCTCTTGGGAAATGTTTCTGGTGATGCTTTCTCAGATCTTACATAATAAACCCATTCAACTATCACCACTTTCTTTTACATTTAAACTTTTCTTCAGTACCAAGTCAAGTAAAATCTAACATCTCCCTCTCATTTACTATGGGATATTACCATGTTTGGGCTTCCCAGGCGGCTCCATGGTAAAGAATCTACCTTCCAGTGCAAGAGATGCAAGAGATGTGGGTTCCATCCCTGAATCAGGAAGATCTCCTGGAGTAGATGACAACCAACTCCATTATTCTTGCCTGGAAAATTCCACGGACAGAAAAGTCTGGTAGGCTGCAGTCCAGGGGGTCACAAAGAGTTGGACACAACTGAACTCTCACACATATTATCATGTTCAAGGATCCATCCCAGCAGATGCCAGATGACCTACAGATGTCCTTGTCAAAGCACTGGCTCATGGATGTTGCAAATGCTCCCATTTCAACATTTCTTCCCTTGACAGCTTTGATCACCAAACAGGGTCCAACACCCTTAAGATCCACTCACTCCCACACGCCTTTCTCAGTTTCTTTTAGGAAAACCAGCCAGCTCCTGTAATCCCTTTTAGCATATTATCTACATACCTCTAGGCCAAGAATTACATTTGATTCTTAGTGTTAGTTGGTCAGTCATGCCCTATTCTTTGTGACCCCATGGATTGTAGCCCATCAAGGCTCCTCTGTCCATGAAATTCTCCAGGCCAGAATACTAGAGTAAGGTGCCATTCCCTTCTCCAGGAGATGTTCCTGACCCAGGGATCGAACCAGTGTCTCCTGCATTGCAGGCAGATTCTGTATCGTCTGAGGCCATGACCCTCGCCAGGAAGGATGACCGTTGCTCTGGAGATGGCACACCATAACAAAAACAAGTGTCTCCTGGCTTCTGGGGAAGTCATGCTTGACTCCTCAACCTGTCCTTCTCTGACCGCAGGGAAGATTCTGCTTTTTCATCCTGAATATTGGAATTTAAGGATGCTCAGGGTTATCCGTCCAGATGCCCCCATCCTATGCCTGAGGTTGCCACTGTGTTCCTATCAGGAACATGTCAAAGCTGTGCATTTGGCCTGTTTGGCAGCCTGCCACCTTACAGTGAGATTCTGGACTTCGTTTTCAGACAGCCTCTCATAAGACTACAGAAGGTGATAGCTCCCTGTTGGTAATGCGGTCGCATCCAACTTTCTGTGACCCCAAGCACTGAGGCCAGCCAGGCTCCTCTGTCCATGGGATTCTCCAGGCAAGAATACTGGAGGGGATCTTTCCTTCTTGAGGGGATCTTCTCAACCCAAGGATCAAACCTGGGTCTCCTGCATTGCAGGCAGATTCTTTATCATCTGGGCCACTAGGGAAACTCTAGTCGAATGCGGAAGAGGTTTTTTGGCTTGCAGAGAGTGTCTCAAGTTAGCATTTTGATGTCCTGAGGCTATTTTATTTGCTTTTAAAAATACTTCCAGTGTCATTAATGAAGCTGAGCCATTTCACAATCCTTATACACATTATTTCCCTAGTGCTGTGCGTTACAATCGCTCATAACCCAATGCCTCATCTTCCACCTATACCTTGCCCCACCCAAGCAGGCGCTACCACCACATGCCTAAGGACGTGAGTGCCCCCACTGCCTTTGCCACCAGCACGGGGACTCTTAATGCTACCCGTAAACTAACAGCATACCAACATACTACCCTGAAGACATGCTTTGTTAATGACTAGAATCAGCATTCAGAAAACTAAGATCATGGCATCCAGTCCCATCACTTCATGGCAAATAGATGGGGAAACAGTGGAAACAGTGTCAGACTTTATTTTGGGGGGCTCCAGAATCACTGCAGATGGTGACTGCAGCCATGAAATTAAAAGATGCTTATTCCTTGGAAGGAAAGTTATGACCAACCTAGATAGTATATTCAAAAGCAGACATTATTTTGCCAACAAAGGTCTGTCTTGTCAAGGCTCTGGTTTTTCCAGTAGTCATGAATGGATGTGAGAGCTGGACTATAAAGAAAGCGGAGCACCAAAGAATTGATGCTTTTGAACTGAGGTGTTGGAGAAGACGCTTGAGAGTCCCTTGGACTGCAAAGAGATCCAACCAGTCCATCCTAAGGGTGACCAGTCCTGAATATTCATTGGAAGCACTGATGTTGAGGCTGAAACTCCAATACTCTGGCCACGTGATGTGAAGAGCTGACTCATTTGAAAAGACTCTGATGCTGGGAAAGATTGAGGGCAGGAGAAGGGGATGACAGACGATAAGATGGTTGGATGGCATCACTGACTCAATAGACATGAGTTTGGGTAGACTCCGGGAGTTGGTGATGGACAGGGGGGCCTGGCATGCTGCAGTCCATGGGGTTGCAAAGAGTTGGACACGACTGAGCAACTGAACTGAACTGAATCACCTTGAAGATATGCTTTGTTAATGACTAGAATAGATATCTTAGACTGAATTTAACACCAAAAAGCCCCATTTGTTATTATTATTTGAAGAAGTCTAATTCGGGAGAATTAGAGTAAGGAATAAGATAAGTGAGGCAGGCGAGAAGGGAGGAGGCAATGTGAAAACGTGATGTCAAGTGGGCTGTTGCTAAGTGTGAATGACTGCTTGGTTCATAGGAATGTGGCCCTGAGAAGCATATAAATTACACTCTAGACTCTCTCCTGTCTAGGGACTGTGAAGAAAGGGGGAACAATTTAACATTGCCTCTCATTTTCCATTCTTCAAAAAAAGTCTCCCCCTAGGTGTCCACTCCTCAGCCCTTTGCAGTCACTTAGGTGCTGAGTAGAATCCTGGGGGTGACGTTCACAGGGCAGCCCCGAGGAGCTGAGACGCACAGCATGGCAAACAGTGCCACACTGTCATATTACATCTTTATAAAATTGGTCCTCACCATGCAAAGTGGCAGCGTGGGAGAGGTGAGGCCAGCAAGGCCTGAGAGGTGCATAAGGCATTTGATTCTCTAATGAGGCATTTGATTCTCTAATCTTTTTAGCTCTTGAATAAACTTTGAGACACAGTTCCTAAGGAATAGATTAATATTCATCTGAATTTGAAGTCTTCCTTAACTGTTTTCTCTAGATAAATTCAAGGATTATTAAGTGTGATCCTTCTAAAGTTAAAAATAAGATGTATGGTCTGAAACTATACTTAAAAATCCATCATCCTCCTCATCCTTCTATTTCTATATCTGAGTAGAGAAATATCTGAAATGATAGTCACAAAGTGACTAGTGTTTTGGAGGATTTGAGATGATTTATTACTTTCTTTATACTTATTGGAATTGCTTGAATGTTTTATAGTGAGCATGTATCATTTTTATAAATGTAATAAATTCACCATTCAGATAATAATGTTGGCACTTGTATCTTTGATGTCACCCTGGGTAAGTGAATCTGTCCTCAGTTCCTGTCCGATAAGTCAACTCACCTAAATTCACTCAGAGCAGAAGAAAAACACCTGGTATTTATAATAATAGGCAGTATTGCAAGCAATTCTCCAAGAATTGTTCTGCAGCCTAGAAACTTTCAGGGATGTTTGGACTAATGGCTGGGCTAAGAGTCTAGAAAAGGGACTTACAAGTTAAATATCCATTATTCCAGTTTCTTAAACAAAAGTTTGGAATTGCCTAGTAGTTTATTAGAAGAATAAAAATATATCTAGATTTTTTTATAAATAGAGTTGACATATGTACCAAATCTGGGAAAGATCAATAGCAGTTAGGTACAGTTGAGACATTAGTGGAATCCCTCTTTGAAACCAAAATGTATCCAAAATGCGTACAAGGACCTTCAGAAGCGATCATCATCTGTGTCAGCGGGTGCTGTTGCCCAATCAACTCTAAGGTGCATCTGGTGTTATTTCTCAAGAGTCTGTGGGCCACCGGAGGTGATGACCTGGCCAGGCTCTCTCATGAATCTGCGGTCAGCTGCTGAGTTGAATGGATCTGCTGGTTGCCTTACAGTGGCCTTGGCTGGGATGGTATGGCTGTGTCTCTCACTCTCCAGTGAGCTGGTCTGTATGAATGCTGCAAGTATTTCCAAGAGAAAAAACAAAAGCATGCACATTCTCCTGAGGCCTAGGATTGGACTTACACACCATCACTTTCTCCACATAAACTCGAAATGCTTTAAAGGATCAAACCCAGGTCTCCTGCATTGCAGGCAGATCCTTTACCGTCTGAGCCACGAGGGAAGCCCAAATGTGAGACAGGACACCATAACACGCTTAGAAGAGAGTGAAGGCGAAACCTGCTCTGACATAGATCACAGCAATATTTCCTTAGGTCAGTCTCTCAAGGCAAAAGAAATAAAGGAAAAATAGATAAACAAGTGGGATTTAGTAACACTTAAAAGCGTTTACACAGCAAAGGACATCATCAGCAAAATGAAAAGACAGCCTATGGAATGGGAGAAAATGTTTGTATAACTGACGGGGGTGAATTTCCACAATATGCAAACATTATACAATCCAATATCCAACAGCTTAATGGGTTGCCATGCCCTCCTCCAGGGGATCTTCCTGATCCAGGGATTGAACCTACGTCTCTTGTGTCTCCTGCATTTGTAGGGGCTTCTCTGGTGGCTCAGCTGGTAAAGAATCTGCCCACAATGCGGGAGACCTGGGTTTGATCCCTGAGTTGGGAAGATCTCCTGGAGGAGGGCATGGCAACGCACTCCAGTATTCTTGCCTGGAGAATCCCATGAACAGAGGAGCCTGGCAGGCTGCAGTACATGGGGTTCCAAAGAGTCAGACACGACTACACGACTAAGCACAGTCTTTACCACTAGCATTACCTGGGAAGCCCAGCTCAGCTATATATCCACATATATCCCCATTTAGGTTACCACAGAGGTCAACGCCTGTCTCTCTCTTCCTCTGTCTCGTCAGGACGCTGTTTTCCTTGTCCAACGGCAATAATGTGATGGACACACGGTCTCTCTGCATGCCCTTTGGTCATGAATGGCCTGCACTGTATCAGAGGGGAGAGACTGTTGACCAGCACACAGTGGTGGGTGACTCTTGTTCTTTGAGAGACAGAATTTCTTCCCTCAAGGCAGCAAGCACCGTACAGGACTGGCAGAAACGTTCTGAAAACTGAGTGCCATAAAGGAGGATAAAATAGGGGGAAAGGGGAACAAGAGCGAGGGTGGGGGAGGCTGTAGAGGAGCCCTGGAGAGACCCCAGATAATACTGCCATGTGCTAGCGCTGACGGAGGAAACAGACAGAACAGGCTCCGTCTTGAAAGCAGGGCTCCATCTGGGGACTCTGAGCTATACGCCCAGTATCTACGGAAATGACATGGCAACCGGAAAACCAGACCCCCAGTGGAAGGGCTCATACCTAGACTCTCCGTGGCCTAAAAGAATGCCCTAATTATCTGTGTAACCAAATAGAATCATCAGTCCCATCACTGAGGTATGACCACAGGCCTATTGATCATTGCCCACTGTTAACTACCTAGGCTTAAGGCATATGAGGCACGGGTTAACTTTGATTGTATCTTTCTTTTTCCTTTGTTCAGACTAGTTTCAGGGAATCTGGGGAGGTGGGTTTGTGCACGTACACTTAGGGTATATGAGGTTTTCACAAAAACTGGTCGGGGGTCCTTGGCTAAGAGGAGACTCTGCCCTGGGCCCGCCGGTGTCATGAACTGCACCCCACTACCTGCACTGTCCTTGTGAGTAAGTTTGGTTCCCGGAACGCATGGCTACAGCAATACTACACTCTGGGCCTCCCTGGCGGCTCAGTGGTAAAAAATTCTGCCGGCAAATGCAGGTGACACGGGTTTGATCCCTGATCTGGGAAGCCCCCACACGCCCGTGCAGCTGAGTCTGGGAGCCATGGCGCTCGAGCCTGTGCTGGGAGCTGCAGCTGCTGAGGCCTGAGCACTCTGGGCCTGTGCTGCCCCCCAAGAGAAGCCGCCGCACACCGCAGCCAGGGAGGAGGTCCCACCCGCAGCCAGAGCATGCCTGCACAGCAACGAGGAAGACCCAGCACAGCCAGGATGGATAAATAGCATTATTTACAGAAAGAGAAGGCTGCACTTTTTCATATTGGTAGTAAACAAACTCAGGACTTGACCATGGTGGAATATTTCCCGTTTAGACAGCCAATTCAGAATTCAGTGTTGTTGTTGCTGTTGTTTCATTTTGAATTCCATTCTCTTTAATGGTAGTTTTGATAAATGGTGATTTTCATACGCACTAGAAAAAAGGATGATTGATTTTATAATGGATTTTTAAAAAGCAGTACATTCAGATGCAAATTAAAATGTGTCGCAGCTGTCGTTCTCACAAAGGAAAAAAGGTCCAGAGAATTCAAAAGTAATTCTTGTTTTGCAAGTGTTCGCCGAGGCTTCAGCCTCCACTCTGACCCCAGCTGCCCCCAGCCGCCAGGCCACTGGAGCAGAGAAAGGCTTCCTGCTTCCTGTGCACACCGCCTCGGGAATGAAAAACTCATCTGCCCACAGGAAACCCTGAGAGGGAGGAAAGGGCCACCTTTCTTCTATTTCAGGCCCCCAAGCCCCCAAGCTGGCCTCTTTGCTTATCCCAGGCCACTTGCCGTGATTACAGCAAACACCAAAACACAAACGAAGAGGAGGCCTCTTTGCTCTGTGGATGAATGGTTTACAGCCAGGCTTTGAAGGAAAGAGGGAACACCTGAGAACTACTCAGTGTGTATTCCTGACCCCAGACAGTCTCTGCATTAGCAAACACAGCAAAATTCCCCAGTTGCCTGGAGTTTACTTTCTATTCGAGAAGAGAGCAAAAATGTGAACAATTAGTTATACATCAGATAGTGATGTTGCTAGTAAGAAAAATGAGCTGAAAAGGGCTATAGGGAATGGTAGAAATGTACTGAGGGGAGGGGACCCCTGATTCTCCAAGAAAGTGAAGTCGCTCAATCGTGTCCGATTCATTGTGACCCCGAGGACTACAGCCTGCCAGGTTTCTCCTTCCATGGGATTTTCCAGGCAAGAATACTGGAGTAGGGTGCCATTTCCTTTCCAGGGGATCTTCCCAGCCCAGGGACTGAACCTGGGTCTCCCAAATTGTAGGCAGACACTTTACCCTCTGAGCCACCAGCTCTCTCCAAGACTTACTAGTAAAGCTCATCCCGAGGCTGAGACATATGCCCATCTGTCTCTCTGGACTGGAGATTTTACTAGATGGATCACTTTCCCACTTCTCCTTTGGGAAGAAAAGTCAAACCTGCAGGTCATGTCATGGGGAAAATTTCCCCAGAGGAATGGGCTTCCACTGACAACAAGGGACCTTGGGTCAAACTGTCAACTAGCATCCACGTTCACAAAGGTGGTTCCTGATGAAAGAGGGAGGCGTTCCTCTGAACCCCTGGAGAGAACTGGAGGGGTCCCAGAACTCCTTACAGCCACGAACATGAATGGCAGCATCGCATCAGTGAACTGCATCGGGTTTCTGTTTTCCTGGGGGAGAGAAATACAATGGAAAGAAATGGAAAGAACTCTGGTGTCCCAAGCTTGCTGTCAGTTATTTTTATTAACATTTGGGAAGGTCAGTGGACGGCTCTGAGGTTTTGTCAGTTGAGTCGAGGACTCCTAGGTTATAATCTCCCAAAAAAGCAATGAGGGAAAAACAAACTCGGAGAAGGACTGATGGTTGGGTTTGCTAAATGCTCCTAAAACAGAAACTGCTGGTTCAGAAGGGCTCCTTTAAATAAGCCTCCAAGTTGTCGTCTCAATTGTGTATCTCATTTCAACATGTTTATTTCTTTTAGCTCACAGACCTTGTGAGAACAAGTGGAAATATTTCCACTTAAATCTATTTGTCCACTTATATATCCACTTAAATCTTAAAATGTACATGTGAACTTTAAAAAATATTCATTAAAGGTAGCATATTCCTAATGTGCAATAACATCTAGTTTTAAATAATGTCAAACCTAAAGACATTTCCAGAGAGCACTAACTCTCTATCAAATTATATTTTTAAATTTTTTATATTTTCAATTTAAAACACTTATATACTATTAAACACTATATATATATAAACACATATACTATTAAACACTATATATATATATAAACACTTATATACTATTAAACACTAACTTTATATACTATTATATACTTTATATAAGTATACTTTATATACTTTATATAAAGTATACTTACTGTATATAAAGTAAATAAAGCATATAAAGTAAATAAAGTATATAAAGTAAAGTATACTTTACTTTATATAAAGTATACTTTATATACTATTAAAGGTTGCTCTCCATTCACAGTCATTATACCGTGCTGGCTCTGTGCCCCGTGTTGTGCAATGTATCCTCGCATCGCACATCTTGACTCCCAGTAGTTTCTGCCTCCCGCCCCCTCCCCGTATGGCTTCTCTCCTTCTCCCCGCCCCACTGGTAATCACTAGTTTGTTCTCCGTATCTGTGAGTCTACTGCTTGTTATTTTCACTAGTTTGTTGTATATTTTAGGTTCCACGTATAAGTGATATTAGACAGTAGTTCTCTTTCCTCTGTTCATGAAATTCTCCAGGCAAGAATACTGGAGTGGGTAGCCATTCCTTTCTCTAGGGGAATCCTCTCCTCCCCGGGATCGAACAAAGGTCTCCTGCGTTGGCAGGAAGATTCTTTACCATCAGAGCCTCCAGAGAAGCCCATAATGCCCCACACGTGCGTGTGCGTGGAAAGTCGCTTCTGTCATGTCCGATTCTTCCCAGCCCTGTGGACCATAGCCCGCCAGGCTCCTCTGTCCATGGCATTCTCCAGGCAAGAATCCTGGAGTGGGTTGCCATGCCCTCCTCCGGGGGATCTTCCCCACCCAGGGATCAAACCGGCGTCTCTTATGTTTCCTACCTTGGCAGATGGCTTATTCGCCACTAACGCCGCCTGGGAGCGCATAATGCCCTCCAAGTCTATCCATGTTGCTGCAAACGGCAAAGTTTCACTCTTTTTATGGCTAAGAAGTATTCCACTGTATATACCACATCTTCCTTAATTCATTCGTCTGTTGATGGACCCTTAGGTTGCTTCCATGTTGTGGCAATTATAAATAATGCTGCTGTGAACACTGGGGTGAATGCATCTTTTTGAATTAGTGTTTTTACTTATTATGATTATTATTATATGCCCAGGAGTGGGATTCCTAGGTGCTATGGTAGTTCTATTTTCAGCTTTTTGAGGAGCTTTCATATTGTTCTCCATAGCAGCTACACCAATGCACGTTCCCATGAACAGAGCAGTAGGTTTCCCTTTTCTCCAAACCTTCTCCAGCATTTGTCAGTTATGTTCTTTTGGATGACGGCCATTCTGACAGGTCTGAGGTGATAATCTTGGTTTTGATTTGCATTTCCCTTAGGGTGAGGATGCTGAGCATCTTTTTCATGTGCCTGTTGGCCGGTGCATGTCCTCCTTGTTGAAATGTCTATTCAGTTCTTCTGCTCATTTAGTAATTGGATTTTTTAATTTTTCTTATATTAAGTTGTATGAGATGTTTATATGTATTGGATATTAGCTTCTTAGAGGTCACATCATTTGCAAATATCCCCCCCTCCATTTAGTAGGTTGCCTTCTCATTCTGTCAGTGGCTTCCTTTGCTGTGCAAGAGCTTAGAAGTTTAATTAGGTCCCATCCATTTGTCTTTGCTTTTATTTTCTTTAGGCGACAGATCCAAAAATATTGCTGTGATTTGTGTGAAAGAATGTTCTGCCTAAATTTTCCTCTAGGCGTTTCATAGTATTGGGTCTTACACTTAGGTCTGTAATCTACTTTGAGTTTATTTTTACATTTTTACCACCTCTCTCACACATAGTTCTGGCCTAGTAACCCAAAACAACAACTTCCACTGCTGCAAAGAACTGTTGTATCATCGGAAGGCTGAACACTCTTACCTCCTTTCAGTGAAAACTGAATGGGTTGAGCACCCACCATGCATTAGAGATCACTCTAACCCTTTACATAACTGTCCCACACATCCCTGTGAGTTAATTTTGTTTTCTATAGAGGGTATGATGTGAAAAGTCAACTCATTGGAAAAGACCTTAGGATGAGGGGGAAAGATGCTAGGAAAGATTGAGGGCAGGAAGAAAAGGGGGAAACAGGATGCGATGGTTGGATGACATCATCAGCTCAATGGACATGACTTTGAGCAAACTCCGGGAGATAGTGGAGTCAGGGAAGCCTAGTGGTCTGTAATCCATGGGGTCACAAAGAGCTGGACACAACGAAGAGACTGAACAGCAACAATAGAGGGCAGAGGGAGGGGAAGTAACTTGAACAAGTTCCCACAGGTGTGTGGTAGAGCTGATGTAAACTTAAGCAACCTCAGAACAGAGGTGTTCCACCCCCTCCCAGAGCCAGGCCAGTAGACTCAGCTATGCCTTGGGGGCACGCGCCCCCAGACCCTCAGAGAGCACAGGGACCCAGCACTGGGGCCGTGGCCATAGACAGCAGCGGCTTTCAGCAGCACACGGTCAAACAGCTCTTTTTATGTTCCACATAAAATTTAATTTGGACACTGCTTCTAGGCTTAAAAAAAATTGAAAAAGTTTGAAACAGCAAAAGAATTGTCTTTTCTCTGACAATTCTTGCTTATGCTACTATCTACAGTGTAATTTTAAGTTGGGTTAAATTTAGGCAGCTGAATCGTTACAAATTATGTCTCTGAAAATAAACCACAATAATTATGTCAGCATAAAATGCCGTTTTTTCCCTTTCCTGCATGCTCCCGTGAGACATGATAATATCCAGTTAGCAGCGACCTTTTATATGAGATGTTATGGTCCTATTGTTTAGAGCCAGAGGAGTCAGCAATACATAAAAACGGGGGACTTGAGTAGGAGGACTGTCTGGTCAAGTGAGCGTCTTGGATGGTTCAGTCTTCGAAGAAAGGTTTTTGCCTACAGAGTTTGAATCCACTCTCCTGACTTGGTACATCAGAGCCAAAATCCACTGACTTTCCAGACATTGGACTCCCGGCCCCAAACATGACTCTTGCGTCCAGAACCAGTGGTGCCTGTGAGGGTTGGGGACTGAGGACAGGAAGGCTGAGCCCAAGACACGGCCTGGCATTTCTGGATGCTGCTTTCTGTACTTGATCTAAGTGCTGGCTCCTCATGGCCTCATGAAGTGCTTCTAGCACAAAAGCAGAATTCAGTTTTAGGGCGTAAAAGCCTTTGGTTCAGTGATGAGGTCAGCCAAGTGTTTGTGCTTTGGTTTGCTTTCTACACGACTAATTTCTGTTCACTGTCTCTGAGCCGATGCCACATGAGGATCAAGGGAAAGATAAATAAATGGGGAAACAGACTCAGTCCTTTAGCAGCCCCGCCCACAGGAAGTCCGTGTCCTAACGCATTTTCTACATCAGGACGTAAACCGACACGTGGTGCAGTCTTAACCCTTCCATAGGAGACGGTGCTGGGAAGCCAAGGGGGCGGGGGAGGCTGGGGTCTTAGTGGGAGCATCTTGGGGATGTAACAGGCAGAGATGTCCTCCCAGTAATCAGCTCGGCTGTGCGTGCGTGTGTTTCAGCTCAGAAGGAAAGTATTTCCGTCTTACTCACAATGGTGGCTCGAATGGTGCAATTTCTGGAACAGAGAAAAGCTGGTTGTGCCACTGACACTCTGAGCAGGTTTTTCTCCATCACAGGAGGGCTTAGCTCCCAGCCAGCACAAACGGCTCATATTTACTGCAAAAGAAACACGCGGGCCCTATTTACCAAGAAGCTCACCCTGAGGTGTGTTGGCTCCATTTCCTCCTGGTGCTCACCCACGGTGGATCTTCGGGTCATGTTTTGGGTTGAACGGGCCCACAGCCCATTGAATCCCAACGGGGTTGTCCCAGGATCACCTGCTTCACTTGGTTCAAGTACTTTCTCTAAAGTCCTTGGTGGGTCCCTGCTGGCTCAGTGGTAAAGAATCCACCTGCCGATGCAGGGGTCACACGTTCAGCTCCTGACCCAGGAAGAAAACACAGGTCTCAGGACAACAAGGCCCGTGAGCCACGACTATTGAGCCCGTGCTCTGGAGCCCGGGAGCCGCAACTGCTGGAGCCCGTGCACCTTTCGCTGCTGCACCACAGCAGGAGAAGCCACAGGCTTCCCCGGTGGCTCGGACGGCAAAGCGTCTGCCCGCAATGCGGGAGACCCAGGTTTGATCCCTGGTTCGGGAAGATCCCTGGAGAAGGAAATGGCAGCCCACTCTAGTACTCTTGTCTGGAAAATCCCATGGACAGAGGAACCTGGGATTCCTCTGGGGTCGCAGAGTCGGACACAACTGAGTGACTTCACTTTCACTTTTAGGAGAAGCCACCACAGTGAGAAGCCCATGCAGCAACTAGAGGGTAGCCCCCACTCACCACAGCCAGAGAAAAGCCTGCACAGCAATGAGCACAGCCACAAATAAGTACACAGAAAACTCCCTGAAAGAAATGCCTCGTGGTATTACCCTGAACAAACTCATCAACACAAGAAATATGACTTAATAACTAGAATGGGGCAAAGTTATTAAAGAAATCATTTCACCTGCTAAGTAGGAATATTATGATCCATAATACAGTTTAAGAGAAACAAGAGAACAAAAGCTAAGCACTTTTCAGGAATGTTGATTAGACAGAATTTTTTGGAGAATTTTCCAGTCAGTGCTAAATAGTCCACTTGCAGATGCAGCTGAGGGCGGTGAAGCTGAGGACAGATTCCCTTCTCAGGTTTGATGATTTGAGGGCAGCCTGTCTGCATGAGGGCGCTCCCCTGGGAGGAGGTGGAGGGGAGCTGAGCTGGCTCCTGTCTTGTTCTCCTGCCTGTCTTCTTGCTGTTCCTTTGTTTCTGTGGAAGCACAGCAAACAGTCAAATGATGAACTACAAGCAGGAGATGTGATGGACACTTGTCTTTATCAGCGGCCAGTAAACAGGTTTCGTTTCGGCCATCTCTTAGCCTGGTCATCTCCATGGTGTGAACTGAAGACCTTGGGTTCCTGTGATGTCGTCCCTTTGCTTCATGCCCCCGCAGGCTGATGCCAACATCAGGGTCTCTCTCAGTGGGTTACTGGAACACGTGTGATAGAGTAGAAACATTCCAGCTGGGCTGCTGGTGGCCCGCGACTCCGGGTCTCCATGCTGTGTTCCTAGGGAAGGGCATGTCTGGATGCACACTCACAGTCCTCAGTGCTGCAAGAAGTTGCACACCAGGTAAAAAGGTGTGAAAATGCGAAAGGGTTTCTCGACTGCCACACGACTTATGAATGTCATTTCACTCTTTTAAATGAACTATGTTTTTAACTGAGTCCAGCTCATACTGCTCACCACGTGACAGACCAATGACTCTAGAGACGAGTTATTGGAATGAGGAACTATGATTTTATTTTGAAAAGCCAGCACACTGAGAAGATAGTGGACTAGTACCCCCAAGGAGCTGTCTTCCCCGAGTTAGAATTCAGGCCTCTTTTACACTAGAAGGGAGGAGGTGTGGTTGGTTTTTGCAGACTTCTTGGTGTCAGAATCATTTGTTCTTAGAGTGGTCCAGTAGGTCAAGTCGATGTTCCTGTAAACCTCCAACCAGACGCATGTCATTCTCTGTTCTGCAACTTTTTGTCTCTGTATGGAGGGAAGAGAGTTATACTCTTAAAGGCCAGAGCCTTGAGAATGGGCTGCCCTGTATATTTCACGCTAGAGGAGCATTCTTATGGCAAAAGCAATAGAATACAAAGATTAAAGTAAAAGGAACAGCTCCAATATGGAGTCAGGTTTGTTCGTCCCTCTTACACGCTGACCTTGGGCGTGTCCAGCAGCCCTTGCATTAAAGGAATTTCATCACATTCTTTCCTTTTTGACAAGGAAGAATAGGGACAGGGAGTTAAAGTCAGCAGACTGAGACTCCACTGAGAGAGAGGGATGGACAAGGAGATGGAGAAGGGGGTCTAGTCTTTGCCACACCTCTGCCTCCTCCTCCCCGGGGCCTCACCTGCTCCCCTCTCCTCTAGTTAGTTCCCAGATGTCCTGTAGTTTTTCTTCTTTTCCAGTCATGATTCTACATCCTGCCAGAGAATACAGTTGGGCCATAAAAGATAGACGCTGTGCCCACGTGGGCAGGAGGCCTGTGCTCCAGGGCAGTGGTGTGCAGCTCTGATGCACGGTGAATTTCCTGCCTACATGGAAGTGTGTGCAATTGTGTGACAGCCTCCCTGGGATTGTTCCCACCAGGTGACAGACACTAGGAGGTTTTCAGCCCTTTGGTGCAGAGACAATCTTACTTTATTGACTTAAGTCATTTCCCAGCATTCTCAAGTTTTCATCAGGAACCTGCATTTCATAAGAAAGCACCTTGCTTGGCCCCTACCATGCCTTTTCCGTAAACGCTGTCTAACATCCAGTTGATAAGGGAAGAATTCTATCAGCCAGAGCTCAAGTCCTACAGAGATGGCGCCGCTAATCACTATCGCATCTCCTGGAGTGTATTTCCTACTGCTCTGCACCTTGCTCCTGCTGGGATTTGTCGTTTTTGTTCGGTCACTAAGTCATGCCTGACTCGCAACCCCATGAACACAGCACACCAGGCTTCCCTGTCCTTCACCATTTCCCAGAGTTTGCTTGGTTAGAGTCTTGTAATGTGGGCTTTTTCAGCTTAGAGTCGTTTACCCCATTACTGTGAACCCCTTGAGAGGAGGGAACATGCCTTCATTTAGATTTTTGTTCCTAACTCCCAGAAATAATTTCAATTTGAAGTGAATTGAATAGAAATAGTGGCTATTAAAAGAATAGTTCAAAAATGTTTGAAAGTATATGCTAAAGAATTTCACTCAAAATAAATTATATAAAATATAAATAAATGATCTAAAACACCAAGTGCCATAATTATATGCAATTTGCCCAACTTATAAGAAGATCTCTTGTGGTTTGAAATTATCTTTCCTTTGATATTTTATGAATGTACCAATTTTAGGTGCAAAGCCCTGAATGGATAGAAATTTCACAAACAGATAATAAAAAATCTCTTTGAAATCTCCAAAATAGATGCTGGCATCTGTAAATTTCAAAGGAGATTAATGATATCAAGACTGATGCTGAAGCTGAAGCTCCAATACTTTGGCCACCTGATGTGTAAAACTGACTCATTGGAAAAGACCCTGATGCTGGGAAAGACTGAAAGCAGGAGGAGAAGGGGATGATAGAGGATGAGATGGTTGGATGGCATCACTGACTCAATGGACATAAGTTTGAGCAAGCTCCAGGAGTTGGTGATGAACAGGGAAGCCTGGCATGCTGCAGTCCATTGGGTCACAGAGTCAGACATGACTGATCTACTGAACTGAACTGAATGGTGTCAGGAAAAGCATGGTTTTTATCTGTCTTGGTGAAGGCAAGCAAGTTACCATTCACTACATTTAACTGTGGTCTAAATAAAACAAGTGATAAAAAGCCTTGTAGTCATGTACGGATGTGAGAGTTGGACCATAAAGAAGGCTGAGCACCAAAGAATGGAAACTTTCGAACTGTAGTGCTGAAAAGACTCTCGAGAGTCCCTTGGACAGCAAGATCAAACCAGTCAATCCTGCTGCTGCTAAATCACTTCAGTCATATCCAACTCTGTGCAACCCCATAGACGGCAGCCCACCAGGCTCCCCCATCCCTGGGATTCTCCAGGCAAGAACACTGGAGTGGGTTGTCATTTCCTTCTCCAATGAATGAAAGTGAAAAGTGAAAGTGAAGTCACTCAGTCGTGTCCAACTCTTCATGACCCAGCCTACAGGCTCCCTCCGTCCATGGGATTTTCCAGGCAAGAGTACTGAGTCAATCCTAAAGGAAATCAATCATGAATATTTATTGGAAGGACTGATGCTGAAGCTGAAGCTCCATTACCGTGGCCACCTGGTGTGAAAAGCCAACTCCTTGGAAAAGACCTTGCTGCTGGGAAAGATTGAGGGTAAGAGGAGACAGGGGTGGCAGAGGATGCGATGGTTGGATGGCATCACCAACTTGACGGACATGAGATTGAGCAAACTCTAGGAGACAGTGAAAGACAGGGAAGCCTGGCGAGGCGCAGTCCATGGGGTTGCAAAGAGTCAGACATGACTTAGTGATTGAACAACAAGGCTTGAGAAACATCAGGTCAAGTATTTGCTAAGTACTTGCTAACTCTAACCAGTCAGTCGACATGCATTAATTAAATGCCTAACCCTGGTGCTCAGACGGTAAAGAATCTGCCTGTAATGCGGGAGATGCAAGTTTAGTCCCTGGGTTGGGGAGATCCCCTGGAGAAGGAAATGGCAACCCACTCCAGTATTCTGGCCTGGAGAATTCCATGGACAGAGGAACCTGATGGGTTACAGTCCATGGGTTGCAAAGAGTGGAACATGACTAAGCTATTAATACACACAACAAAACGAAGATAAAGCATTTGGGGGAGGGGAGTAAGGTGGTCATGGTTGTATCAGGCTTCATTTGCCACTACTAGCATGTAAAAACAATAAATAATTGGAGTACAGTTGATTTACAACGTTATGTTAGTTTCTGGTGTATGGCGAAGTGATTCCATTTTACACACACACACATATATATTCTTTTCCATACCATTTTTCATATGGTTTATTATAAGGTACTGAAAATAGTTCCCTTTGCTATATAATAGGACCTTGTTGTTTATCCATTATATACATAATTATATCTATGTGTTTTATATATATTATGTATGTAATAGGCATATGCATTATACATATATAATACATATATTTGTAACATATAATACATATTAATATATGTATATATTAATGTGTATATATTATGTAGTATATATTATATATATATATATATATGCTTGCATCTGCTAGTCCCAAACTCCCAATCATACCTCCCTCTTGGCAACCACAAGTCTGTTTTCTACGTCTGTGAGTCTGTCTCTGTTTCATAGTTAATTTCATTTGGCTCATTTTTTAGAATCCATATATAAGAGATATCATATATTTGTCTTTCTGTGTCTGACTCATTCCTCTTAGTATGATAATATCTTGGTGCATCTGTGTTGCTGAAAATGGCATTATTTCATTCTTCCTTCTGGATGAGTAATATTCTATTGTGTATATGTATGGTATCTTCTTTATCCTTTTGTCTATTGATAGACATTTAGATTGCTTCCGTGTCCTGGCTAACAATAAACAATTAAGTCACAAGATACCTAAGTGCTAAATTCTGTAGCACAGATTAGGAAGGCACAGAGACTTTGAAGAGGGCTGGTCAAAGAAGAGCAGATGTCATGCTGGAGCTGGGCTATGGAGGATGAGTAGGACTTGACAGGGAAGTAGGGAAGGATGCAGAGAAGTCCTCACCAGGGCAAGAGGAACAAGGAGGATGCTAGAGGCACTTGGAGTCAGAGGCTGGAACTCAAGAAGAGGGATGAATTCTTAAAATACAGAAGGAACATAGAGAGGAAAACGCCCTAAGGAAAGTGGTGTGAAGGAATCTTTGTTTGAAAGCAGAGACCAGGACCTCGGTAGCAGAATAGCTACTGACACCGTTCATGTCTGTTTTAGAGCCAGTTCCTGTGGTTTATGCTGCGGTAAGCACACCTTCCTCGGGAGCGTCTTGACTGGCTGGCAGCTACTGCTCCATCCTTTTGTGGGCATCAACCCTAAGAGGTCCACTCTGACCCACCGCTCAGAAGGGAATGGGTTCCAGCCGTTCCAGGAAACGTTTGATATCCTGTGCTCTGCGGTGGGTGGTACCATCGCACCTTCCACGGGGTAAGCACATGTGTGAAGGAGTACACTCAGCAAAGAAGACTGTCCAGAAATGTTCTGTTGTTGTTTTTCAGTCGCTAAGTTATGCCTGTCTCTCTATGACCCCATGGACTGCAGCACACCAGACTTCCCTGTCCTTCACTGTCTCCCAGAGTTTGCTCAAATTCGTGTCCATTGAGTCAGTGATGCTGTCTAACCATCTCATCCTCTGCCTCCCTCCTCTCCTTTTTGCCTTCCATCTTTCCCAGCATCAGGGCCTTTCCAGTGAGATATTCTGCAAGATAATAATCTTGTGCTAGTTGAGTCACACTGCTATCCTCAGGATCCCTAGGAAGCAAAGAGGCAAGTTATAAAACAAGCTCATAATGCAACTAATTTATGCTAAAGACTATGTTATTTACATATGGAGTATATGCAGTGGTATTAATCAAAATCATACATGGCATTTTACAAACTACAAGCAGTACCCTGGAAGTGATACAATGTTGACTCTGTTACAAAACCTAACAAGAGTCCACTGGCTTCCCCCTCAGTAAAGCCGATCTACTGACACCGGGTTGTGGTGAAGGAAAGTCCAGCCTTCATGTTGCAGGTGCCAAGCTAGGAGAATGGGCATCTCATGCTCAAAAGACCCAAACTGCCCAGTGGCTTTCAAGGTGAAGTTTCAAGCGTCATCAGCCTTCTGGTATTTCAGCCAGTCTAGGGTCTGTGTTCTTGCTGTCACCAATTTTCATCTGTGGGGCTTGCTTCAAGTACAAACAGCTTAGGAATGTCTGTTGGTCCTTTGTCTGTGTATTTCAGAGAACTCTGAGTTCAGTGATTCTGCTGTGTTCCTGGTTTATACTCTGAAATGTTGCCAGTTCCCCAGCCCGACAGCCATTCTCTGTCTCTACATCTTTGCATCCCTCGGTGTTAACTCCTGAGCCAGCCCTTTTGAGACTCAGGGAGGCCTGAGGCTAAAGCAAAAGCCTTTGCCTTCAAGGGACAGGGGCTTGTATTTGGGTCCAGCTCTGCCTATGGCCCCTCTGGTCGTTCAGACATGCAGTCAGGAAGCTTCTGGGTGCTGAGCGCTGCACTGGGCAAAACAGAGAGGAGCTGGAGAAAGTGACGATGACAAAGCCCCACGCGCGGCAGGCCATGCCCCGATGCCTTCTGGCTAGCTGGCTGGTTTGTTTCTTCTAGCTTTGTTATAATGTGCATTAAATTTTATCCTGAATGCACACATCAGGTACTCTGAAGACAGATTTCTCATGAAATACTTCGCAGTAAATAACCACTGTGTTAGCCTCCCATGTCCTGTCCTGCAGTGAGCTTTGGTGAGAGTTGGCAGGATTTTTTTCCTGCATGAATGAGTAATCAGGTACCGTAGATGAAGGGCAAACAAATATGATTTTTCTCTGTTGATACAGGGAAAGAAGAAATTGTTCTCCCCTCCTGCAGTGTGGCCCCTCCTTGGAAACATGGCCCCCTATTCCAACCCTTTGATGTGGAGATACCAAAGCCACAGTTGCCTGGTTTTATACATTTTGAGATTAAATACCTAAGAGATGGACCCTTGGCACCTGGGGCTCAACCCTGGCACTTAGCTGTATTGAACCATTTGGCTCTTCTGGAGAGAAAAGGGAAGTTGTATTACTTTTAGGAGCAGAACAATTAACTTCACAAACCAGCTCCAGACTTCAGTCGCATAGGTTGAGAAATAAGGCTCAGAGATTCAAAAATTTTAAGAGGTGAAGGTTTTACTGGAGCCCTGAGAACTCTGGGGAAGGTTTATTTCTCAAAAGTGATGTAAACAGTGCCAGATAATCCCAGCATCTCTATGACAAAGCCCTTATGATGCCTCCAGCCCTGGTGTTGGCTCTTCTGGAGGCTGTTCCTCAGCATCATCTCCTCCTGGAAAGCAGAAGCGTAAAGTGCAAGGAGGAGCCAGAGTTCTAAGTCATCACAGTCTGGCTGCAGCAAATTATGGACTTTCAAAGCCGCTACAGTTAAAGAACGGCAGAGCTGAGCGCAGGCTCCAAACCTGCTGGCTTTATGTCTGGAGTCCTCCTATTAACACTGCACGTTTCTAGCGCCCCTGTGGAGCATATAAACAAGCGCTAAGCAAACAGATCATGGGGGCGACAGTTGTTATTAGCGGAAGTGTACATGTGTGAGTGTATTGTTAAGAGTTTACTTAGCTTTTTAAAAGCTCGACCTGTTCTTCAATAATTTCTGACATGAAAACAAATAGTTGGGAAGACACAAATCGTGATGCAAATGCCTCAGCCCTCATTTTAGCTGCAAATGGAATTGATGTGAACTTTCTTCACATTCTTTTTCTGCTGGAAGATTTGGGCAGGGGCTACTTCCAAAACTGGCCTCTCTGGTGGCTTATAGTGGTGAAGAATCTGTCTGCCATAGCTGGAGACATGGGTTCCATCCCTGATCTGGGAAGATCCCCTGGAGAAGGAAATGGTAACCCATTCCATTTTTCTTGCCTGGGAATTCCCATGAACAGAGGAGCCTGGCAGGCTATAGTCCATGGGGTCACAGAGTCAGACACGACTTAGAGGCTGAGCAATAACAACAACTCCCAAGACCAGAACTGGACCCATAATGAGCAAACTGATCTTGCTCAGGTGCATACTGGAAGAAAATTGGTCCACTGTTCTGATGCACAAAAGACTTGGAAAGTGATCAGTGTTGTGGACATCTCTTAAATGTAAGCATCATCTGTGGCCATGATTATTATTCACCTGTCAGAGAAAACTTTCAGTCTGTTATGTCAATTCCCTATGGCTTGAAATAAGAGGTATCTTAAAGGGGCTGGAATGGGAGTGATTAGTCAGTATCTGAAGGCAGCTCTATCCTTATACCTAACACTGAAGGAGACCTATTGTCTCAACTGACTCAGGCTCCAAATGACCAAGAATCTGGGAGTCTTTCTCTTTCTTATAAGCCAGAGATAAATCAGTGGAACAAAGCAGCTTATTTTCTTTCCTAGAAGTTATTCGCTTTCTGCCTACATGGATCATTCCAGTAGCTAAGGTTTTCTTTGGGGAGAATTTGGCCAGTAATTATGTTATCAGTAATGACTAACTCAGTGATCACCAATGGCCCTTGATGTCCACTCAGTTTCATTTGCTTGGGTCTGGAGAGAACAGATACACTCAGAGTGTCTTGGTTAATAAATATTAATGTAGAGGAATTTTAATCCATTATTTATTTCTCAGCATCTGCATAATGCCCTCTCAGGTAAAAGTAATAAAAGCTTCACAGCGTTTGCAGTTTAACAAGATTTCCAAGCAGAAATGCAGTGAAAGCAGAGTAGAAGCCAGCCAGAGGAGGGCACCGACTTTTTTTTAGTTTTTAATTTATATTGGAGTGGGCTTCCTTGGTGGCTCCAAGGGAGAATCCACTGCAATGCGGGAGACCTGGGTTCCATCCCTGGGTCGGGAGGATCCCCTGGAGGAGGACTTGGCAACTCACTCCAGCATTCTTGCCTGGAGAATCCCAGGGACAGAGGAGCCTGGCGGGCTACAGTCCACGGGGTCACAAAGAGTCAGACACGACTGAGGAACTAAGCATATAGTTGGTTTACAATGTTAACAGAGTATAGACTCGGATGTACAGCAAAGTGATTTAGTTATACATATACATATCTAGTCTTTATTGACTACTTTCCCATATAGATTATTACAGAATTTTGAGTAGAGTTCCTTGTGCTATACAGCACATGCCTGCTCAGTCGTGTCTGACTCTTTGCAACCGCATGGACTGTAGCCCTCCAGTCTCCTCTGTCCATGGGATTATCCCAGCAAGAGTACTGGAGTGGGCTGCCATTTCCTCCTCCAGGGGACCTTCCCGACCCAGAGATGGAGCTTGTGTCTGCCACAGTTCCTGCATTGGCAGGCTAGTTCTTTACCACTGAGGCAGCGGGAAGCCCTGTGCTATACAATAAGTCCTTGTTAACTGTCTCTTTCATATGTGGTAGTGTGTATATATTAATCCCAGTTTATCCCTGCCCTCATAAATCCCTGATTGATCCCTGTCCCCTTTCCTCTTTGGTAAACGTGTTTGTTTTCTAAGTCTGAGCATCTGTTTCTAATTTGGGGATAAGTTCATTTGCATCACTTTTTATATTCCATATATAAGTGACAGGGCTTCCCCTGCTGGCTCAGATGGTAAAGAGTCTGCTTGCAGTGTGGGAGACCTGGGTTCAGTTCCTGGGTTGAAAAGATAACCTGGAAGAGAGCCTGAAACCCTCTCCAGTTTTCTTGTCTAGAGAATCCCCATGGACAGAGGAGCCTGAGGGGCTACAGTTCATGGGGTCACAGAGTCAGACATAACTGAGCGACTAAGCAAATATGAGTGACAGCCTATGATATGTATCTCTGGCTGACTTCACTTAGTCAGGCCCATCCATGTTGCTGCAGATTCCTTATTTTATGGCTGAGTGGTATCCTATTGTGTATTTGCGAATGGACATTTAGGTTGCTTCTACCTCTTGACTATTGTAATTAGGGCTATTTAGCCATAAGACTCAGAGAAGGCAGTGGCACCCCACTCCAGGACTCTTGCCTGGAAAATCGCATGGACAGAGGAGCCTGGTAGGCTGCAGTCCATGAGGTTGCTGAGAGTTGGACATGACTCAGTGACTCCCCTTTCACTTTTCACTTTCATGCACTGGAGAAGGACATGGCAACCCACTCCAGTGTTCTTGCCTGGAGAATCCCAGGGACGGCAGAGCCTGGTGGGCTGCTGTCTATGGGGCTGCACAAAGTCGGACACGACTGAAGCGACTTAGCAGCAGCAGCAGCTATAAGACTAAGACTTTCAAGTCTTAGAAATCCATCCCACTTTCGTAATGTGTCCTACAGAAAAAGACTCAGTCTATTTTGGTGAGTCTATTTTCCTTCTTTCTTATTCTCCCTGAGCATGGCCATGGGAAAGAGACATTCCTATGCCCATCCAAGCCCTGAAATTAATGGAACATTCCAGGAACATTTCTACATTAATAGTAAAATAATATAAAAGAAACAAAAGGAACCATTGAACCAGGATTCAAGGTCATCTGTAGGTCATATGGACTTGTAGAGATTTTGATGTAGAATAAATTTACAGAGAATGTAAGTTCTGCAAACCCAGGGATGATGTCTGTTTGGAACACTGATGTGTTCAGAGTTCTGAAGATAGTGCCAAGCATGTGATAGGCACCTACTCGTTCGATAGCTGAACCTTCTGCATCCACGAGACAGGACTGTTTATGTCCCTCTGTGAGTTTCTGCAACCTAAGGGAAATTGGAGGTGGCATCTCAAGTGCTTGACTAGGTGAAGCATTTTTTTTTAATTGTTCCTGTTAAAATTCATCTCTTAAAGGCCATAACTAGAAATAAGAAAATTACAAAGAAAGCTCATCAGAAAAGGCAAACATACAGGAAAGCTAGGAGATTATCCACACAAAAATGTGATATCAAAACCAGAAATCATGAGAGATGGAGAGTACAAATGCAGGGCCTTGAAAATGCATTTGAACTTAGAAGATCAGCAACTTAAACCAATCATGTATATAGACTGCTATACCAAACTTTCAAACTGTGGTGCTGGAGAAGACGCTTGAGAGTCCCTTTGACTGCAAGGAAATCAAACCAGTCAATCCTGAAGGAAATCAACCCTGAATATTCATTGGAAGGACTGTTGCTGAAGCTGAAGCTCCAATACTTTGGCCACCTGATGCAAAGACTCAACTCATTGGAAAAGACCCTGATGCTGGGAAAGACTGAAGGCAGGAGAAGGGGATGACAGAGGATGAAATGGTTAGATAACATCACTGACTCAATGGACATGAATCTGAGCAAACTCTGGGACATAGTGGGGGACAGAAGAGCCTGGTGGTGCTCCAATCCATGAGATCGCAGAGCTGAACATAACTTAGCAACTGAGCACCAACAGCAGTACCATACCTCATAGTAACCACACCCTAAAAACCTATAATACACACAGAAAAGCAAAAGGAACCTGAATACAACACTAAAGATCACTACCAAATCACAAGAGAACAAAAGAGGCAGAGAAAAAGAGACCTACAAGAACAAATTCAAACCAATGAACAAAATGGCAATAAGAACATACATATTGATAATCACCTTAAATGCAAATGAAATCAGATGTTCCAGCCAAAAGATGCAGATAGGCTGGTTGAATGGATACAAAAACTCATCCCTTAAAAATGATTAAAACTTATTTCTGCCTGGCTTCTGTATATAACATTATTTAGTATGTGGCAAAGTTAGTTTTTTAAGTAGTAGGGTAAAAAAGATGGAATATTAATAAGTAGCCTTAAAAACTGGCTAATCATTGACAAAGAAAAATAAAACTCAATCTCTGCCTTGTTTTTTACATGAAAATAAAGCATGGAAGGGTCAGATGTTAAAATGTGAAACAAATGCAGCCAGAGCACATGCATTGATGATATATGTGCAATCTTGATTGTATAACTGACTCTGAATCGTATTATCTAGCTTCCTCTCCGAACAAAAAGCCAGAAAATAAAAAAGAGGAAGATTAATACATTAGAGCATGAAAATGTTTTGAATTTCTGTAGAGAAAAGCTACAATATACAAGGTTAAACGTGAATGCCAACCTGTGAGAAAATTTATGCTTCACATTTTCAACCCATCATCAATTTTACTATGTTCATATAAATCAATTAAGTAATAAAAGATGACTTTGCCAGGTAGAAAGTAGGCAACAAGCACAGGTGGGCAATTCCTCCTAGAATAACAAATGGTGGGTAAATATATCATTTTTCTTTTATTTGTGGCAGGGCTGAATATTGCAATAACAATAGCTTGCCTCTTGATTAGCAATTATCTTGAAAGAGTGACAAAATCCAGCGTTGACAAAGAGGGGTGAACACATACCTACACCGACTGGGAGCATAGTCTTTCTAAAGTATGCGATAGCTGATAACATTTTGAATGGTTATACAGTGGTTCATATACGCACACCAACACATCCTCAAACCTCCCAAGAAGAAATGTTACTTATCAGATATCTGCAGAGAGTCACACATATTTCTGTGTGACTCTCTCCCAAAGTAGCTCAACTGTTTCTCATCCTGCAAACAGTGTTGGATTTTCATCTTCAACCATGATTCACAAGTTGTCCCCTGAGGCTTAGAAGGAAAAAACAAATAAAATAGCCTGCTGCTGTTTAGCTAACCTGTCTCCTCTCCCTTAGCTACGCAAAGTCCTTGCCTGTTTTGTTTTTTTTTTTACTTTTTATTGGAGTGTAACATAGGTACATATAAGAAAATGGCAATGTAAGTGTGCATAACTGCATACGTTGTCATGAAATTAACACACCCTTCTAGGCAGCATCCGGATCAAGAAACAGTATCGCCAACACTCAAGAGCTGCCTTTGTGACCTCGTCCACTAACATTGTCCACTGGCTAACACTATCCTGACTTCCAACAGTGAGATTAGTTGTATCTGCTTTTTTTACTTGAAAGAAATGGTGTATTTATTGGCTGTTTGAATATCTTCTTTTGTGAAGTGACTGTTTCAGAATTCTATCAGCTGGCTTGTTTTCTTATTGATTTAAAGGTCTTTTTTAAAAAAAGAAAAAGTCAAAGTGAACCCTTGGACAGATGCTGCAAAGAAGACGTACACATGGCCAACAGGCATACAAAATTGTCACCGAGGTCCATGTCAGTAAGCATCAGGGAAACGCAAATCAAAGCCAGTAGACACCACCTCGCACCTGTCACAGGATGATGATTAACCAAAAATCAAAGAAAGACAACAAGTGCTGATGAGAAAGTGGAGAAAGTGGAGCCCTGGTGCATAGTTGGTGGGAATGTAAACTGATACAGCCACAACAGAGAAGAGTGTGGCAGTTCCTCTAACTAACAAACGATCCAGAGTAACTATTGAAATGACGCGTGGTTAAAGACTCAAAGAAATATTTAGCCTTAGCACTTCCCACTTAAGACAATGAGAAGCTTTATTTTTCCAGTTTCATCTCTTTCATCTGGTTTTATACCTTTATGCAAATGCTAAGAAAAGCACAGATAGGCTTAGAGGAATATCGGGGTAGATGCTCACCAAAATATTAATAACAGCTGCTTCTTATGGTGGGCTTTCAGTAATTTTAATTTTCTTCACTGTTTAGTTTCCCTCCCATTTAACTTTCAAATAGGCAGGGAGTATCTTAGTCTCCTGGGGCTTCCCTGGCGGCTCAGATGGTAAAGAATCCACTGCGATGCAGGAGACTCGGGTCGGGAACATCCCCTGGAGAAGCAAATGGCTACCCACTGCAGTATTCTTGCCTGGAGAATTCCATGGACAGAGGGGGCCTGGTGGGTTACACTCCATGGGGTTGCAAAGAGCTGGACATGACTAAGAACACACACACACACACATAGACTGAGCAATTAACACTCACTCTCTTTCGCAGATTAGGGCTACTCTAATAAAGTACCACAGACATGATGCCTATGATGGCTTAGAACAACGGAGACTTATTTTCTCACAGTTCCGGAAGCTGTAAGTCTGCAGCCGAGGTGTCCCGTAGCCTCTCTACACCTTCTGGTGGTGGACGCCCACCCTTGGCTTGTAGCTTCATCGCTCCAGTCCTGGCTTCTGTTCCCATGTGGCTTTCTTTCTGTCTCTCTGTCTGTGTCTTTTTATAAGGACACTAACTGGTGTAGAGGCCCGCCCTGCTCTAGTATGATTTCATACTAATTCATTACATCTGCAATCACATTATTTCCAAATAAAGTCTCAGTCTGAGGTGTGTGTTCCCAGATAACTGTGGCTGGAGGGCACACGGTAGCTTTTGAGTCAACGGGAGAGATTATCAAGTTGATTACACATCGTTCTTACGAAATGATTTTCCCATCCCTGGGAAGGTAAATTTTGGAATACTCCAGGAATACAAAGTCCAGAAAAATATTTTGCTATTGCCAGGCTAGTTACCTTTCCAAGAAAGACTTCCATCTGGGAGTATTAATACACTAGTCAGTAGGTAGTCAAAATTCATGGCTGGAGGAAGTTGACTGTGAACCATTAAAGGTTTTTAAATGTGACCATAGAAATTGTTCTTGTCATTGTCCCACTCTTACAGTTTTTCCAGGGTAATGAGTTTGACAGATGGGACAAGTGCCGGGACAGCCTTAGAATTTGAATGAAATGTCCTCACTGAAGACTGACTAGCCCTGGATAATGTATTACGTTCATCAGCATTCTCAGCATGGAAGAGTAAAATCCTCTCTTGAGTAAAACACATAATCAGTTTATGAGCAGGAAAGGCAGTGGGAATAAGAACAGGTTAAGAGCAGTGAGAACGTTGACAAACCTACTCAAAGAATGCTACGGTCGTCTTCAATTGCATCTGATTGAAAAGGGCTTTGAAATCCACAACTAAAAGTCAGATCACAGATGCAAACTATTATATATAGGAGGATCAATAATAAGGCCCTACTGTAGAGCACAAGGAGCTATATTCCACATCCTGGGATAAGCCATAATGGAAAAGAATATGAATTTTAAAAAGTATAATTATGTGGATAACTGAATCACTTTGCAGTATAGCAGACATTAACACGACATTGTAAATCAACAATATTCCAATAGTACGTGTTGTGTTAGTTGCTCAGTTGTGCCCGACTCTTTGCGACCCCATGGACTGTAGCCCACCAGGCTCCTCTGTCCATGGGATTTCTCAGGCAAGAATACCGGAGTGGGTTGCCATTCCCTATCCAGGGGATCTTCCCGACCCAGAGATTGAACCCACATCTCTTGAGTTTCCTGTGTGGGCAGATGAATTCTTTATCACTGCACCAGCTGGGAAGCCCTTGAACTACAAATATCAAATTTATTTCTATAAGGTAAAACAAGAGATTAAAGTCATCTCTTAGGTTGTCAAGTTTTTTTCCCAGTTCATCTCAGGTTTCATTTTTTTTAAAAAGGTTATCTCAATAGCTGAATAATTAAATAAAATTGAAATGTCAAGCCTATTTTTATTACCCTTATGTTTATACGATAAAGCGTTACCTCTTGGACATTGTAGCAAACACAATGATAGCTTTAGACTTTTTAAAAAGAGTTAATAAAACATTTTATAATTCTGATTTGGGGACCTGAATTTGGAAAACATAAAAGTATGAAGAACTGTTAGGGAGACAAGTCATAAACATGAAGTCATAACTTTTTTGGATTAAAATATTTATAGCAAAAACACAGCAACAGAAAACAATGATTGTTTTAACCTTTTCAAACTTAAATGACTTTTTTAAATGATTCAAGAATATACCACAAGCACAGAATTAACTATTTTTTTAATCCTTTCAAAAATATTGTTCCACATAACCTATTGTTCTATATAGGTTGTTTAGTGTTGTCAGATGATAAATATAACACATACTGAAAGGTGCATGGGGTGGGGGCTTCCCAGGTGGCTCAGTGGAAGAATCCCTGCCAGGCAGAAGACAGGGTTTGATGCCTGCGTCAGGAGATCACGCATGCCATGGAGTGACTAAGCCTGCGAGCCACAACTCTTGAGCCTGTGCTCTGCGACCAGAGAAGCCACTGGAGTGAGGAGCCCGGGCACCGCCGGAGAGCAGACCCCACTCACTGCAACTAAGAGAAGCCCAAGCAGCAGTGAAGACCTGATAGCCAGTAAGCAAAGAAATAACTGGATTAAAAAAAGAAGTGTATGGGGTTCAGCTAAAGCTGCACTTAGAAACATATCACTAACAAAGCTGACGTTTATTTAACAGAAAGGTTAAAAGTGAATAAGCCAATCAGTTAATTTAAGAAGTGTCTTTAAAGTGAGTAGAAAGCTATACTACAGATAAGGAAAGAGAAAATAAAAATATTGGAGATAGTTGAAAATAACCACAAACCAAAAGTTATTTATTTTCTTCTTTTCTAACTCACAAACTCTGGTTCTATTTTTGTTGTTATATATTAAAGTGGGGGCGCACAGGTACCATGCTCAAGGGTGATGTTCCCCTCGATCTGTCCTCCCCAGTTTATGGAGGCCAATAAATGCAGCCCACAGAAATTATTTCTGCAAAAACACTAATAATATGGAGAAGTCCTCAGTGAAATGGAAGGAGGAGGCAGGGAAGAAAATGGAGGAGAGGAAGGAGTGGAGGGAAAATCCCACAGGAAATAGCAATGGGTCTGATCCATGTTTCACAACTGCAGACTTCTCAGAGACTTTAGAGTTATTAGTGTGGCTCAGCTGGTAAAGAATTCGCCTGCAATGTGGGAGACCTGGGTTTGATTCCTGGGTTAGGAAGATTCCCTGGAGAAGGGAAAGGCTACCCATTCCAGTATTCTGACCTGGAGAATTCCATGGACTGTGTAGTTGGGTGGTCGCAAAGAGTTGGACACGACTGAGTGACTTTCATTTTCTCTTCTTTCACTTAGAGTTATTAAGAGAACACTTTGAGCAACTTTAGCTAATGAGTTTGAAATTTAGGAAAGCAGCCACATTTCTCAAAAACATAATTTAACTATGATAACTCAAGGATAAAAATTAACAAAGCTTGAAAATATTGTAACCACTAAGGAAACTGAATTAGTAATAAGGAAATAAGTTGCCTTTAAAAAAGTAGTCTAGTTTTATCCATCTTGTACGTTCTTCCAGCTTCCAAAGAACTTCAAACTTTCAACCCTATTTATCCTTCGCCAGTGAACAGAAGGGCTTCCCAGGTGGCGCTAGTGGTGAAGAACATGCTTGCTGACGCAGGAGATATAAGAGACACAGGTTCAATCCCTGGGTCAGGAAGATCCCCTGGAGGAGGGCATGGAAATCCGCTCCAGTATTCTTGCCTGGAGAATCCCATGGACAGAGGAGGGCTACAGTCTATGGAGCTGCAAAGAGCTGGACACAACTGTGCACACACAATTCCAAGTCTTAACATATGAAGAATCAGAGGACTTCACTAACTATGCAAACCGTTTACCAAAGGCCACACCACAAATCATCGTTAACGGTAAAATGTTAGTGGAAATACCTTACTTGTTCTTGACCGAAATAATCTTATATTACTCCTTCTATTTAATGCTAAAAAGAAGTCTGGGGTAGCGAAATAAGACCAGGAAATAAATTGTAACTTTTGGGAAAAAAAAACCAACCACTGACGTATGAAGATAAATGTCTTCACTTAAAATGCAAGAGATTCTACAGTCAAATTTTATATATGATTACTAAAAAACATAGCAAAGTGCTGCCAAATAGATCAATGTAAAAATTATTTTATGTGTAATAATACTATTTTAAAATCTGGGTCTATATGTTTTGGTCTGCTTTTGCTTTGCAGTGGTGAATAAAGTCATGACTCATTCAAAAACCTGAGGGCTGATTAGATGGCTGTATTTGTGAAAAATCATCAAGCTGTTCACAATGAATTACACATTTAAAAAAATTTAAGTGATACTTCAATAAAAGTTTACTTGGCTAAGTAACCCTCATAACACATCAAAATTAATAGTGACATTTCATAAGCATGTCTTTAATTAGTGTTAGTCACTCAGCTGTGCCCGACTCTTTGCAACGTCATGGATTGCAGTCCACCAGGCTCCTCTGTCCATGAGATTCTCCAGGCAAGGATATTGGAGTGAGTTGCCATTTCCTTCTCCGGGAGATCTTCCCAACCCAGGGATCGTACCCGGGTCTCCTGCACTGCAGGCAGATTCTTTACCGACTGAGCTACAAGGGAAGCCCTATAATTACAAAAAGTCTGTGCCAACCACTCTCCATTATAATCTTCTGGGAGACCCTCCTGGCAAGGCTTCTCCGTTCTTATAAAATGACAAAGGTGTGTAGTATGACTTAAAGCTCTTAACAGTTGAGCAGCTGACTGGCCAAAAGCAGCAGATCAAGAGAAAAATGACAGCAGGGACTTCCCTGGTGGTCTGGTGGTTAAGAATCCGCCTTCCAAAACAGGGTTCAATCCCTGTTCTGGGGAGATTCTGCATACCCCAGGACGACTACGCCCAATGGGCAGCTCCTGAGTCTGTGTTTTCTGGAGCCTGTGTGTCACAACTATAGAGAAACAAGGCAAGACCCTACGCTCTGCCACTAAGACCCAGCGCAGACAAGTAAATAAATAGACATTAAAAAGAAGAAAGAAAGAAAAAGAGACTGCAACCTGTCTGTCCAGCAGTGTTGCAGGAAGAGGGTCTGTGAAAGGGAGTAGTGGGGTGGGTCGGGAAAGGGGCTGCCTAGCAGAGACCACGCCTCCCAGGTCCTGCGCCCAGTTCAGTTCAGTTCAGTTCAGTCGCTCAGCCGTGTCCGACTCTTTGCAACTCTGTGGACCGCAGCACGCCAGGCCTCCCTGTCCATCACCAACTGCCGGAGTTCACCCAAACTCATGTCCATCGAGTCGGTGATGCCATCCGACCATCTCATCCTCTGTCGTTTCCTTCTCCTCCCGCCTGTCCTGTGCCCGAGGGACCATCATCAGTGAGATATACACGGAAGCACGTGCTTCATCTCGGGACCAGTGTGGTCAAGAAGCAGGACGACCTTCTCTGCTCATGCCCGCCCTTCTGTGTGACCTTACAAGCCGCGAGCTGGAGATAAACAGCCGCTGCTGTAAGCCCCCATCCTCTCGAATGGCCACAGGGAAGGCCCCTACAAGCGCCCACGGTGGCCTGATCTGGGGGTTGCCAGTATCTTGGGGATGGAGGTGTGTGTTGGAGGCTGAGGCGGGGGAGGGGGGTTCACGGAAACCTCACCTGTGCCAGGAACAGAGGCAATGAACCTGAATGGACACCCGGTGTTGGAGAGATCCCAGCTGATCCCGTGGGCATCTCCGGAGCTGGAGGGGCCCCAGAGTTTTCCTAAGTTGAATTCTTGCCCTCCTGCTATATAACACATACTCGTATATACTGTGATAAGCTTTGCACAGTCTATCACCAACTTTGTGTATGATGAATTTTCATATACGGAAATTAGTTTTTATAAAACTATTTTGCAAAGCATAATAAGCTGCAGTGTGAATTATTTTATGAATGATTATGAATTATTTATTAATTAACACTTAAGACTCCCCCAGTTTTCATGCTGTTTAGGTTCTGAATTAGTTTCCTTGTCCAGATTAATAAGTCCCCTTTTCTTTGCCTAAATTAAAATATAGCAGGCAAGAATGGAGGGCATGCATGCTGAGACATGATAGAAATACCTCCAAGCATAATTCCTACTTTTTACAATAATAATGATATGAATGTAGAATTTTTTAAATGTCAGGTTCTCAATAAAATGAGGTCACAGTTTTTAAGTACAGACAGCTGCAGCTTGGTGAACATGTCAAAACAGAAGAGCCAGTTTAATATCTATAGATAGTAAGTTTGGAAACCTATTTTCTTTAGATGGTATGGGTAATCCATGCCATTTTTCTATTAGATAATAGATAATAAGTATTCATTAAGGGATTTCCATGGACCAGATAATCTTTTTCTTATAAATCTTCAGAGGGTTATTTTCTCAATCTTTTTTAAAACATATGCCCTTTTGTGATAAGTATGACATCTCACCCCCATCTCCTCTTCAGGATATTCTTATAATCTTTACATCTCTTGATAATAGCTAAAGTCATGTATTCTTGTTCTGTTCTGTCGCTAAATTGTGTTCAACTCTTTGCAAGCCCGTGAACTTCACCACTTCGGGCTCCTTTGACCTCCTCTGTCTCCCAGAGAGTTTGCTCAAACTCAGGTCCATTGAGTGAGTGAGGCTTCCTAACCATGTCATCCTCTGTTGTCCTGTTCTCCTTTGCCTTCAATTTTCCCAGCATCGGGGTTTTCCAGTGAGTCAGCTCTTTGCATCAGGTGGCCAAAGTATTGGAGTTTCAACTTCAGCATCACTCTTTCCAATTCAGGGTTGATTTCTTTAGGATTGACTGGTTTTATCTCCTTGCAGCCCAAGGGACTCAAGAGTCTTCTCCAGCACCACAGTTCAAAAGCATCAATTCTTTGGCACTCAGCCTTCATCAGTTCTTTGGCACTCAGCCTTCTTTATGGTCCAGCTCTCTCATCCATATGTGACTACTAACCATAACTTTGACTAGAGGGACCTTTGTCTACAAATGCTGTCTAGGTTTGCTGTAGTTTTCCTTCCACGGACTATGTGTCCTTTAATTTCATGGCTGTAGTCACCATCTGCAGTGATTTTGGAGCCCAAGAAAATAAAATCACTGTTTCCCCATCTATTTGCCATGAAGTGATGGGAGCAGATGCCACGATCATTTTTTAAATGTTGAGTTTTAAGCCAGCTTTTCCACACTCCTCTGTCACCTTCATCAAGAGGCTCTTTAGTTCCTCTACACTTTCTGCCATTAGAGTTGTATCATCTGCCTGTCTGAGGTTGATATTTCTCCCTGAAATCTTGATTCCAGCTTGAGCTTCATCCAGCCCAGCATTTCGCATGATGTACTCTGCAGAGAAGTTAAATAAACAGGGTGACAATATACAGCCTTGAGGTCTCCTTTCCCAGTTTTGAACCAGTTTTTCCATGTCTGGTTCTGTTACTTCTTGACCTGCATACAGATTTCTCAGGAGACAAGTAAGATGGTCCAGCATTCTCATCTCTTTTAGAATTTTCCAGTTTGTTGTGATCCAAACAGTCAAATACTTTAACTTAATCAATGAAGCAGAAGAAGATGTACTTCTGGAACTCCCTTGCTTTCTCCATAATCCAACATATGTTGGCAATTGGATCTCTGGTTCCTCTGCTTCTTTGAAACCCAGCTTGTACAACAAAGTAATTATTAAAAGATGACTTTGGGGTCCCCTGAGTGCTCGCACTGTTCAGTTATCTTGATAATATGGACCATTTAAGCTTGCAAAGAAACCCTCATGGACCCCATTTGTACGTTTAATGTTGAGGAAATTATCATATTATTATGCAGAATCTGGCACTTGGGACTCAGGATCTGAGAGGTGAATGATTTACTTTGACTTGACTATTCAATCCTCACTATGCACAACAAGATAATTATTATTTACATGCTATTTGGAAATTGAGATTAATAGGCAGATTAGTAATTTTTTTCAAAATCATGTAGAACAGCTAGTCATTTGCCTTTTACACCCAAACAGGACTGGTGAAGGTGACATTCCCTATAGACAGTAACAGGGAACAGCACATATACAGCGTCCAAATCAGAATGTCCAGGATAACAGTTCCTGATGGCTTATCCTTGATGATCCTCTGATGTCTGCTCCTTAACCCACCCCAGTCATTACAGAGAGCATCTATACTTGTGCTTCTTATTTTTTTTAATAATTTTTATTGGTGTTTAGTTGATTTACAAAGTTGTGTTAGTTTCTGCTGTACAACAAAGAGACTCATACATTCTTTTTATGTATTTTTCGTACATATATTCTTTTTTTATACTCTTGTCCACTGTGGTTTATCCACAAAAGATATTGAATATAGTCCCCTGGGCTATACAGTAGGATGTTGTTAATGTGGTCTATATGTAATAGTTTGCTTGTATTAACCTTATGATTATTACTTCTGAACCCCAGCCCTACTATTCCCTTGAAGTGCCTTCAGTTCAGTTCAGTTGCTCAGTCGTGTCTGACTCTTTGCGACCCCATGAACCACAGCACGCCAGGCCTCCCTGTCCATCACCAACTCCTGGAGTCCACCCAAACCCATGTCTATTGAGTCAGTGATGCCATCCAATCATCTCATCCTTTGTCGTCCCCTTCTCCTCCTGCTCTCAATCTTTCCCAGCATCAGGTAACTGCCTTAGGGAAAAAAAAAAAAAAGAGGTGAAATGGCCATTGAAACTTGGAAACAAAGGGGAAAGTACTTTGAATTCTAAAATCTACCAAAAAATAGATCAGAAATATGTTATATAATCTTCAAAAGATTATAATATGATAACTCTGCCTGGCAAGATGTTGAAATAATCCAGATAAATGAATTAAATATAAATAAATACTGTGTGAATTAGAATGACACAGTAAATTAGGGCAAAGAACTCCCATGAAGACACAGAGCAGGAAAGAATAGGCTGTATATTTTATATATAATGGCATACACACAAGTGTACTATCAGTTCAGTTCAGTCCCTCAGTCATGTCCAACACTTTATGACCCGTGGACTGCAGCACACCAGGCTTCCCTGTCCATCACCAACTCCTGGAGCTAGCTCAAATTCATGTCCATCCAGTTGGTGATGCCATCCAACCATCTCATTCTCTGTCATCCCCTTCTCCTCTTGCCTTCAATCTTTCCCAGCATCAGGGTCTTTTCCAAGGAGTCATTTCTTCCTATCAGGTGGCCAAGTCTTGAAGTTTCAGCTTCAGCATCGGCCCCTCCAATGAATATTCAAGACCAGTTTCCTTTAGGATGGACTGGTTGGATCTCCTTGCAGTCCAAGGGACTCTCAAGAGTCTTCTCTAACACCACAGTTCAAAAGCATCAATTCTTCAGTGCTTAGCTTTCTTTAGAGTCTAACTCTCACATCCATACATGACTACTGGAAAAACCATAGCTCTGACTAGACGGACCTTTGTTGGCAAAGTAATGTGTCTTCTTGTTAATACGCTCTCTGGGTTGGTCATAGCTTTTTTTTCCAAGGAGCAAGCATCTTTTAATTGCATGGCTGCAGTCACCATCTGCAGTGATTTGGGAGCCCAGGAAAGAAAGTCTGTCACTGTTTCCATTGTTTCCCCATCTATTTGCCATAAAGTGATGGGACTGGATGTCATGATCTTAGTTTCTTAAAAGCTGAGTTTTAAGCCAACTTTTCACTCTCCTCTTTCACTTTCATCAAGAGGCTCTTTAGTTCCTCTTCGCTTTCTGCCATAAGGGTGGTGTCATCTGTGTATCTGAGGTTATTGATATTCCATTACATAGATTGTATTGGGTTGGCCAAAAAGTTCATTTGAGGTTTTCCATGTGATGTTATAAAGCAATTATATTATTGTTGGTTTTCCCATTAATAAGTTTTGCCTATAGAGTGAAGATGTCTCAATCTGATCCTCAGATTCTAATGAATGATTTTTATCAAAGTCATGCTGGGACAAATATTAAAAGCCATATAATAGAAGTATTAGAAATCCTATAATACATTCCTCAATCCTATTATAGAGAATAATGATATTTTGCCACTTGCAGTTTTAATTTTTCACTGGTTATTTCCATACTGCTAAACAGGATGTTGTACAATAAGTCCCCTGCATATGAATGAGTTCCATTCCAAGAGTATGTTTTAAGACTGATTTGTTCCTATGTCCAACAAAGTTAGCCCAGATACCCAACTAACACAGTCAGCTGTGTAGTTCAGTTGAGTTCAGTCGCTCAGTCATGTCCGACTCTTTGTGACCCCATGAATCGCAGCATGCCAGGCCTCGCTGTTCATCACCATCTCCCGGAGTTCACTCAGACCCACGTCCACCGAGTCCATGATGCCATCCAGCCATCTCATCCTCAGTCGTCCCCTTCTCCTCCTGCCCCCAATCCCTGCCAGCATCAGGGTCTTTTCCAGTGAGTCAACTCTTCGCATGAGGTGGCCAAAGTAGTAGTTTAATAGGTTTATAATACTCTATGGGAATAATACATAAAAAATAAATAAAGCGTTTTAAATCTTACAGTCCAGCACCTTGAAAAGTACAGTAGTACGGTATAAGGGCTGGCCTGCAGTCACGGGTAGCTCTATCGGCTACATCAACACTGCTTTGCTGCTTGCTTCCAGACATCCTGGGCTGGAAATAAAGACACTGCCCTACTGTACTCTACACAGTACTGCGTAGCAAAGTACAGAGACCACAACCACTTGTGGAGGACGCACGCACAGTGAACACCAGACCCGTGAACAGACTTAAGAGATTGGCCATGCGAAGGCGCATGCCATCTCTGGAAGTCTGCGAACTCGAAGGGCACTCACTGTGCTCCTGTCTCCTGGCTTCCCACTGCCTGCTGGCTGCAAGAGCTAAAGATCCAGGGCCCCGACTTCTGTCTTCCACTCATTCCAAGTTGCTGTAATTACATCATCATGTTTTTGTTCCTCAAAAAGTGTTGCTAATTGGCCTCATCGGATGCTTAGTAGTGGTCTAGTTGCCAAGTCATGTCCAAATCTTGCGACCCCATAGACTGTAGCCTGCCAGGCTCCTTTGTCCATGGGGTTCTCCAGGCAAGAATACTGGAGTGGGTGGTCATTTCCTTCTCCAGGGAATCTTCCCTACCCAGGGATCGAACCCAGGTCTCCTGCATTAGAGGCAGTCTCCTGCATTGCATGTGGATGCCTTACCAACAGAACCATTTCTTGACTTGTCCTTGCCTTCTGGTTGTGAGAGCTGAGGATTCAGCATACTTACACTGATTTCCATCTTCTATTCATTCCAAGTTGTCATAGTTACATCACCGTTTGTTTTTGGTTTTGGTCCCATTTGAAACTTAAGTATATTAACTTTGAAGACTCAGGTTTTGCTTGGCCCTGGATAATCTGGGGCTTTCTTTACTTGACCATTAGCTGTTTCTACTTGCCTTGGTCTCTCTTTCTGTAAAACACCCTTTAATTAAATAATAGAGCTTCTGGATCCAAACGCAGGCCCTCTCATCTTTCCTCGTGTATTTCTCACTCCGTTTTTCTGTGCTAGATTCTGCAGAGTTTTCTCAGACTTTTGCATTGAACTCTTACACTGAATAATTAATATCCTGTCCCACAATACACGCGATTCTATTTTAACTTCCAAGAGCTCCTTCTTTTCTTTCTTTTTTTTTTAATACTTTATTCTACATTACAATACTGTATTTGTTTTGCCATACATTGACATGAATCAGCCATAGGTGTCCACGATCTCCAAATGCCAAAGCCCCCTCCCACCTCCCACCCCACATCCTCTCCCTGAATCATCCCGTGCACCAGCCCCATGCGTCCTGCATACTGTATTGAACATAGACTGGCGCTTCATTCTTACAAGATAGTATACATGTTTCAACGCCGTTCTCCCAAATCATCCCATCCTCTCCCTCTCCCTCAGAGTCCAAAAGTCCGTTCTATACCTCTGAGTCTCTTTTGTTGTCTCACATAGAGGGTCTTCATTACTATCCTTCTAAATTCCATATATATGTGTCAGTATACTGTATTGGTGTTTTTCTTTCTGGCTTACTTCACTCTGTATAATCGGCTCCAATTTCATCCATCTCATTAGAACTGAGTCGAATTTATTCTTTTTAAGGGCTGAGTAGTACTCCATTGTGTATATGTACCACAGCTTTCTTATCCATTCGTCTGCTGATGGACATCTAGGTTGTTTCCATGTCCTGGCTATTATAAACAGTGCTGCAGTGAACATTGGGGTACATGTGTCTCCTTCAATTCTGGTTTCCTCGGTGTGTATGCCCAGCAGTGGGATTGCTGGATCATAAGGCAGTTCTATTTGCAATTTTTTAAGGAATCTCCACACTATTTTCCATAGTGGCTGTACTAGTTTGCATTCCCACCAGCAGTGTAAGAGGGTTCCCTTTTCTCCACATCCTCTCCAGCATTTATTGCTTGTAGACTTTTGGATCGCAGCCATTCTGACTGGTGTGAAATGATACCTCATTGTGGTCTTGATTTGCATTTCTCTGACAATGAGTGATGTTGAGCATCTTTTCATGTGTTTGTTAGCCGTCCGAATGTCTTCTTTGGAGAAATGCCTATTTAGTTCTTCGGCCCATTTTTTGATTGGTTCGTTTATTTTTCTGGAGTTGATCTGCATAAGTTGCTTGTATATCTTTGAGATTAGTTGTTTGTCAATTGTTTCATTTGCTATTGTTTTCTCCCATTCAGAAGGCTGTCTTTTCACCTTGCTTATAGTTTCCTTTGTTGTGCAGAAGCTTTTAATTTTAATTAGATCCCATTTGTTTATCTTTGCTTTTATTTCCAGTATACTGGGAGTTGGATCATAGAGGATCCTGCTGTGATTTATGTTGGAGAGTGTTTTGCCTATGTTTTCCTCTAGGAGTTTTATAGTTTCTGGTCTTACATTTAGATCTTTAATCCATTTTGAGTTTATTTTTGTGTATGGTGTTAGAAAGAGATCTAGTTTCATTCTTTTACAAGTGGTTGACCAGTTTTCCCAGCACCACCTGTTAAAGAGACTGTCTTTACTCCATTGTATATTCTTGCCTCCTTTGTCGAAGATAAGGTGTCCATAGGTGTGTGGGTTTATCTCAGGGCTTTCTATTTTTTCCATTGATCTATATTTCTGTCTTTGTGCCAGTACCATACTGTCTTAATGACTGTGGCTTTGTAGTAGAGCCTGAAGTCAGGCAAGTTGATTCCTCCAGTTCCATTCTTCTTTCTCAAGATTGCTTTGGCTATTCAAGGTTTTTTGTATTTCCATACAAATCTTGAGATTATTTGATCTAGTTCTGTGAGAAATACTGCTGGTAACTTGATAGGAATTGCATTGAGTCTGTAGATTGCTTTGGGTAGTATACTCATTTTCACTATATTGACTCTTCCGACCCATGAGCATGGTATATTTCTCCATCTATTAGTGTCCTCTTTGATTTCTTTCATCAGTGTTTTATAGTTTTCGATATATAGGTCTTTAGTTTCTTTAGGTAGGTATATTCCTAAGTATTTTATTCTTTTCGTTGCAATGGTGAATGGGATTGTTTCCTTGACTTCTTTTTCTACTTTCTCATTATTAGTGTATAGGAATGCAAGGGATTTCTGAGTGTTGATTTTATATCCTGCAACTTTACTATATTCGTTGATTAGCTCTAGTAGTTTTCTGGTCGAGTCTTTAGGATTTTCTATATAGAGGATCATGTCGTCTGCAAACAGTGAGAGTTTTACTTCTTCTTTTACAATTTGGATTCCTTTTATTTCTTTTTCTGCTCTGATTGCTGTGGCCAAAACTTCCAGTACGATATTGAATAGCAGTGGTGAGAGTGGACACCCTTATCTTGTTCCTGACTTTAGGGAAATGGTTTCAATTTTTCACTATTGAGGATAATGTTAGCTGTGGGTTTGTCATATATAGCTTTTATTATGTTGAGGTACGTTCCTTCTATTCCTGCTTTCTGTATAGTTTTTATCATAAATGGATGTTGAATTTTGTCAAAGGCTTTTTCTGCATCTATTGAAATAATCATATGATTTTTATTTTTCGGTTTGTTAATGTGATGAATTACATTGATTGATTTGCGGATATTGAAGAATCCTTGCATCCCTGGGATAAAGCCCACTTGGTCATGGTGTATGATCTTTTTAATGTGTTGCTGGATTCTGATTGCTAGGATTTTGTTAAGGATTTTTGCATCTATGTTCATCAATGATATTGGCCTGTAATTTTCTTTTTTGTGGTGTCTTTGTCAGGTTTTGGTATTAGGGTGATGGTGGCCTCATAGAATGAGTTTGGAAGTTTACCTTCCTCTGCAATTTTCTGGAATAGCTTCAGTAAGATAGATGATAGCTCTTCTCGAAATTTTTGGTAGAATTCAGCTGTGAAGCCGTCTGGACCTGGGCTTTTGTTTGCTGGAAGATTTCTGATTACAGTTTCAATTTCCGTGCTTGTGATGGGTCTGTTAAGATTTTCTATTTCTTCCTGGTTCAGTTTTGGAAAGTTGTACTTTTCTAAGAATTTGTCCATTTCTTCCAAGTTGTCCGTTTTATTGGCATGTAATTGCTGATAGTAGTCTCTTATGAGTCTTTGTATTTCTGAGTTGTCTGTCGTGATCTCTCCATTTTCATTTCTAATTTTGTTGATTTGATTTTTTTCTCTTTGTTTCTTGATGAGTCTGGCTAATGGTTTGTCAATTTTATTTATCCTTTCAAAGAACCAGCTTTTTGCTTTGTTGATTTTTGCTATGGTCTCTTTTGTTTCTTTTGCATTTATTTCTGCCCTAATTTTTAGGATTTCTTTCCTTCTGCTAACTCTGGGGTTCTCTATTTCTTCCTTTTCTAGTTGCTTTAGGTGTAGAGTTAGGTTATTTATTTGGCTTCTTTCTTGTTTCTTGAGGTATGCCTGTATGGCTATGAACTTTCCTCTTAGCACTGCTTTTATAGTGTCCCATAGGTTCTGTGTAGTTGTGTTTTCATTTTCATTTATTTTGATGCATAATTTGATTTCTTTTTGATTTCTTCTGTGATTTGTTGATTATTCAGAAGGGTGTTGTTCAGCCTCCAAATGTTGGAATTTTTAGTAGCCTTTCTCCTGTAATTGAGATCTAACCTTAGTGCATTATGGTCAGAGAAGATGCTTGGAATAATTTCAATTTTTTTGAATTTATCAAGGTTAGATTTATGACCCAGGATGTGATCTATCCTGGAAAAGGTTCCGTGTGCACTTGAGTAAAAGGTGAAATTCATTGTTTTGGGGTGAAATGTCCTATAGATATCAATTAGGTCTAACTGGTCTATTGTATCGTTTAAAGTTTGCGTTTCTTTGTTAATTTTCTGTTTAGTTGATCTGTCCATGGGTGTGAGTGGGGTATTAAAGTCTCCCACTATTATTGTGTTATTATTAATTTCCCCTTTCATGCTTGTTAGCAATTGTCTTACATATTGTGGTGCTCCTATGTTGGGTGCATATATATTTATAATTGTTATATCTTCTTCTTGGATTGATCCTTTAATCATTATGTAGTGGCCTTCTTTGTCCCTTTTCACAGCCTTTGTTTTAAAGTCTATTGCTACTCCTGCTTTCTTTTGGTCTTTACTTGCATGGAATATCTTTTTCCAGCCCTTCACTTTCAGTCTGTCTGTGTCCGTTGTTTTGAGGTGGGTCTCTTGTAAGTAGCATATATAGGGATCTTTTTTTTGTATCCATTCAGCCAGTCTTTGCCTTTTGGTTGGGGCATTCAACCCATTTACATTTAAGGTAATTATTGATAAGTATGCACCTGTTGCCATTTACTTTAATGTTTTGGGTTCAGGTTTATATGTCCTTTTTGTGTTTCCTGTCTAAAGTCTATCCTTTAGTATTTGTTGGAGAGCTGGTTTGGTGGTGCTGAATTCTCTCAGCTTTTGCTTGTCTGTAAAGCTTTTGATTTCTCCTTCATATTTGAATGAGATTCTTGCTGGGTACAGTTGTCTTGGTTGAAGGTTATTATCTTTCATCACTTTAAGTATGTCTTGCCATTCCCTCCTAGCCTGAAGAGTTTCTGTTGAAAGATCTGCAGTTATTCTTATGGGGATCCCCTTGTGTGTTATTTGTTGTTTTTCTCTTGCTGCTTTTAATATTTGTTCTTTGTGTTTGGTCTTTGTTAGTTTGATTAGTATATGTCTTGGGGTATTCCGCCTTGGGTTTATCCTGTTTGGCACTCTCTGGGTTTCTTGGACTTGGGTGATTATTTCCTTCCCTATTTTAGGGAAGTTTTCAACTATTATCTCCTCAAGTATTTTCTCATGGTCTTTCTTTTGTCTTCTTCTTCTGGGACTCCTATAATTCGAATGTTGGAGCGTTTCACATTGTCTTGGAGGTCTCTGAGGTTGTCCTCATTTCTTTTAATTCGTCTTTCTTTTTCCCTCGCTGATTCATTTATTTCTACCATTTTATCTTCTATTTCACTAATCCTATCTTCTACCTCCGATACTCTACTATTTGTGGCCTCCAGAGTGTTTCTGATCTCATTTATTGCATTATTCATTATATGTTGACTCTTTTTATTTCTTCTAGGTCCTTGTTAAACCTTTCTTGCATCTTCTCAATCCTTGACCCCAGGCTATTTATCTGTGATTCCATTTTGATTTCAAGATTTTGGATCATTTTCGCTATCAGTATTCAGAATTCTTTCTCAGGTAGATTCCCTATCTCTTCCTCTTTTGTTTGGTTTGGTGGGCATGTCTCCTGTTCCTTTACCTGCTGGGTATTCCTCTGTCTCTTCATCCTGGTTATATTGCTGCGTTTGGGGTGGCTTTTCTATATTCTGGGAATTTGTGGAATTCTCTTTATTATAGAGCTTCCTCTCTGTGTTTGGGGTTATATCAGTGGCTTGTCAAAGTTTCTTGATTAGAGAGGCTTGTGTTGAGGCTCTGGTGGGTGGAGTTGGATTTCCTCTCTCTGGAGTGCTGTGAAGTGTCAAGTAATGGGTTATGGGATGTCAATGATTTTGGAGTATTTTGAGCTGCCTGTGTATTGAAGCTCAGGGGCTTGTTCTTGTGTTGCTGGAGAATTTGCGTGGTATGTCTTGCTCTGGAGCTTGTTGGCCCTTGGGTGGTGCTCAGTTTCAGTATAGGTATGAAGGCGTTTGATGAGCTCTTATTGGATAATGTTCCCTGTATTCAGGAATTCTTTGATGATCTCAGGATTTGGACTTACGCCTCCTGATTCTGGTTTTCAGATTTATTTTTACAATAGCCTCATGATTTCTCCATCTATTCAGCACTATTGTTAAAACATCTGAGTTAATGATGATAGGTTTCTCCACTTTGAGGGTCGTCCCTAGAGGATCGCTGAGTTACTTGGAGGAGAGAAGAGGGAGGGGGTAGTTAGAGGTGAGTGGAATGGGCTGAGGTGGAATCAAAAGAGGAAAAAGCAAACTAGCCCGTAACCACTTTCTTGTGTGTGCTCCAAAGTCTGGACCTCTCAGAGGTGGTCACAGAGTTATACATGGAAGAGGAGAGGGAGGAAGTAGATAGAGGTGGTCAGGAGGATGAAAGAGGGAGATGCAAAGGAGGGATACAGATCTGGCCAGTGACCAGTTCCCTTAGAATTCTCCACCTTCGGGAGCACACAGAGATTCATAGAGTTGGGTAGAGAAGAGGAGGGGGAGGGATGAGACAAAAGCCACCTGGTGGAGAAAAGAGAGATTCCAAAGGGGGAGAGAGTGGTCAAGGCAGTAGTCTCGCACTCATGTAAAATTGGGTACTGAAGATTAGGTTTTTAAAAGTACAAAATTGGCAACAAATACCGAAATGTTGAGATTAAAAATCTGGAGTAGAGATTGGATTTTCAAAGATAAAATATTAAAGATAAGAAAAAGGAGAGAAAAATTAAAAATTTTTTTGAGAAAAAAATAATAATAAAAATAGAATAAAATAAAAGATTCCAGAATTATTAAAAGACAACTTCCACCACCAATAGGACTATATACAGCGTTTGCTTTAAAGATAGGGTTTTTTTTTTGTAAAGTAATAATAGGTTATAAAGATAATAAATAGAAATATAGAAGACTAAAAAGTTTAAGCAAGTTTAGAAAAAAAAACAAGAAAGAAAAGAGAAAACAAATTTTAAAAAGAAAAAAATTTTTAAAGAAAGAAAAAAAATTCTTAAAAAAAAATCACGCTTCCACATCATCCCCCACCCCCCAAAAAAAAATTGATCATAAAAGTAGTAACGGTATATCTGGTGCTTTCTCTGTCATTGTAGACTGTGTGGGGTCGCTACCAAGGCAGTTCCCTCTGTTTGACTTTCTCTGTTTGCTGGTCTCTTCCGTGTCTGATTTCCGTCTTGACACAGGGAGGGTGGTGGTGGACTCTGCACTGGGCTTGCCCCTTCTTGCTCCTTGGGATAACCTATGCTTCGTGCACTTCCCTGGTCTATGTCGCTCAGGTTTGGCGCTCCGGATTGGCAGTCAGGAAGCCCTCCGAGACTTGAATTTGGTTGAACAGGGGCTTTGTTCCCTTCCCAGGTCCGAGTGGCTTGGGAGTTTGGCGCACGCTATTGCAACTTCTGGGCTTCCGGGTCGCTCAATTTTCTGGGAGGTCCGCCGGGGCTCTTTCTCAGGCAGATGATGACTGTTCAGAGTCCCCCAGCAGTTTCAATAGCAAAGAAATCAGTTTGCAATTTGGTAGGTAACGTCACTCTTGAGCTGCGATTGCCCCCTTCCAGCACTTAAGGCTCTGGCTGCCTGTCGCCGGAGGGGGATGGTCTGCAGCCGGCTAGTGCCGATCCGTCCTAATGTTCGAGCGTTCTGCGTGTTGGCTATCCCACAGTCTGGTTTGCTAGACCAAGATAGTTCTTTCTAGCCACGCGCGGACCGATTCTGGCCCGGTTACGGCCCGATTCTCGAGATAAGCCCTGCAGCCTGCGTCTCCCGCGGCCCAATTCTTAGAAAGCTCAGTCGCGGGCGCGCTCCTCCCTGCCCGACCCCCGCTGCTGTCGGCCGCAGGCGTTTGCGCTGCTTGTCCGCTGGGGGTTATACTGTTGAATTCGTAATCTGTTGGTTTTAATTATTTGTTTATTCTTCCTTCCTTGTTATGTTGCCCTCTGTGCTTCCAGGGCTCGCCCCATGCACAGCTGTGAGAATGCTCCCCTATTTTAGGGAACCTCCTCTTGAAGAGTCTCTTCCTGGGACGGGGATTCCCTTCCCGGGACGGGGCTTCCTCCCCTACCTCCTCTGTCTTCGTCGTATGTATTAATTCCTGCCTGGTTTTGAAGCCGATGATGCTCTTTGCTGGATGCCTGATGTCCTCTGCCAGCAGTCAGAAGTGGTTTTGTGGCATTTACTCAGCTTTGAAATGTTCTTTTGATGAGGTAGTGAGGGAGAAAGTGTTCTGCCCCTCCTAGGCCTCCGCCATCTTTTTCGTCCTCCCTTCTTTTCTTATGAAACGTTCATCTCGCTGTGCTTTTTAGTTTTGTTTGTATAAACCTCTTTTCTTATGAAACGTTCATCTCGCCATGCTTTTTGGTTTTGTTTGTATAAACCTAGGTGTCTCTGGTTGTTCTCCCCACTTCCATCTTTCTTTTTCACCCCGCAGGATTTCCTCAAATGCCTGGTTATTCCCTGCTGCCTTCTTCCTTTGCAGAATGAGACACACTGAAGGTCCAAACCCTGGTGGGGTCCCTAAGTCTGGGATGGTTATCAACAGGAAATTAAATGAATTCAAATGCCGCAGCCCCTCCTGTCCTGAGCATCCTGTATAGACTTGGTTCGTTCCTGTTCTGCATCTTACGAGAATCACATTTTCTCCATGAAGATGGAGTCTTGTTTTATCCTTGCTTACCCATTTACCCCTAGTTTAGTGCTTTGGGCAGAGTAGGCCCTCAAGAAAGAAATGCTCGGTGAAGGGATGAATTAATTAACATTGAGTCAGAACTGTGCTATCATTTTTCTGAAGTAAAGAGTTTTTTATGCATTATTGTTCTTCACTTGAGAATCACAGCTTGAATCAGCAAAAAACCCACAACTTTTAATTAAGGGAAAAGCAGATAAATTAGTGGACAAAAGCATTACTTTTAATGAAAGTTGGCCTAAAAACAGAGGCAGAACATTAAAATAGGCACCACAAATATTCCATTCAACTTTGAATCAGAGATTGAACTCTTCTTAGGTTTCAATAACAACATTTAGTAAAAGCAGAATAATATAAACAGCTGTCTCCATGGATGGCTACCACTCCACTTGGTTTCAAATACAAACTTGGAAGGCAAAACTTGTATAATTTGACAATTAAGGCATCGAGATTTAACTATCAAGTATTCTTTAGGTCTGGACAATACAGATGATAAAGCCAAGAAAGAAAATAAATTTAAAATGTTAAGCCTTTATACTAGCTAATCCTTAGAATGCATTCTGATAGATCACTTTAAAAAAAAATTGAGGTATAGTTGATTTGTAATATTGTATTAATTTCTGCTGTATAGCAAAGTGATTCAGTTATACATATATAGAGATATACATTCTTTTTCATATTATTTCTCAGTGTGGTTTATTGTAGGATATTAAATATAGTTCCCTGTGCCATTCAGTAGGACTTTATTGTTTATCCCTCCTAAACATAATGGCTTGCATCTGCTAATCCCAAACTCCCAATTCTTCCCTCACCCAACCTTCTCCCCCTTGGCAAAACAGTCTGTTCTCTATGTCTGTGACTGCTTTGTAGGTATGTCTATCATATTTTTGATTACACCTGTTCAGTTCAGTTCAGTCACTCTGTTGTGTCCAATTCTTTTTGACCCCATGGACTGCAGCACACCAGGCTTCTCTGTCCATCACCAACTCCCAGAGCTTACTCAAACTCACATCCATCCAGTCAATGATGCCATCCAACCATTTCATCCTCTGTTGTCCCTTTCTCCTCCTGCCTTCAGTCTTCCCCAGCATCAGGGTCTTTTCCAATTAGTCTGTTCTTCCCATCAGGTAGCCAAAGTATTGGAGTTTCAGCTTCAGCATCAGTTCTTCAAATGAATATTCAGGACTGATTTCTTTTCGGATGGACTCGTTTGACCTCCTTGCAGTCCAAGGAACGCTCAAGTGTCTTCTCTAGCACCACAGTTCAAAAGCATCAATTCTTTGGTGCTCAGCTTTCTTTATAGTCCAACCCTCACACCCATACGTGACTACTGGAAAAACCATAGCTTTGACTATACGAACTTTTGTTGGTAAAGTCTCTGCTTTTTAATATGCTCTCTCGTATCATATAATATTTGCCTTTCTCTTTCTGACTTACTTCACTATGACAATCTCTAGGATCATCCATTTTGTTACAGATGACACTATTTCTTTTTATAGCTGGGCAACATTCCATTGTATATATGTACCAGATCTTCTTTATCCGTTCATCGGTCAATGCATATTTAGGATTTTTTTCCCATACCGTGGCTGTTGGAAATAGTGCTTCTGTGAACACAGGGGTGTGTGTATCTTTGAATTATAGTTTTGTCTTGGCTTCCCAAGTGGCTCAGATGGTAAAGAATCTGCCTGCAATGCAGGAGACCCAAGCTCAATCCCTGGGTCGGGGAAATCCTCTGGAGAATGGAGTGGCTGGAGAAGAGAATGGCAACCCATTCCAGTATTCTTGGCTGGAGAATCCCGCGGACAGAAGCCTGGCGGGCGACAGTCTGGGTTGCAAAGAGTTGGACAGAACTTAGTGACTAACATGCGCTGGACACACGCCCAGGAGTGGGGTCGGTGGATCGCATGGCAACTCTGTTTTCAGTTTTCTGAGGAATCTCCAGACTGTTTTCCATAGTGACTGCACCAACTTTTCATTCCCACCAACAGTATAGGAGGGCGCCCTTTTCTCCACACTGACGGATCACTTTAGAAGCTGAGAAGTAAGAAGCAAGTACAGAACTCAAAGTGGAGAGAGGGAAGTGTGTGCTAATGTGTCTGCTCTGGGAGTTCTCACGGAGCTAGTGGCCAGCCAGAAGCTGCTGCTGCCTGAGTGAGTCTGAGCCCCAGGATGTGACTTGGGAGGAAACTTGTCCACATCACAGCCATGGCCCTGAGACTCTGGCCCATTCCCTGCTCATACCACTCTCCCTGTCCATGCTCTTTTCTGAAGCTGAGACTCACCTGCAGAGACAGGCTCCTAGGGAAACCTATTAAGAAGGAACTCTTTCAAAGCCATCCTTGACTCTGTCTTCCTTTAAACCCTAGGGTCTCACAGGACGAGTGATCCAACCCACATCCCCCTCTAAATTTCTGCTGAATGGAATTGAGGTTTCCCTAAATAATACTTGAAAAAGCACAGCCAGGAGATGAGTTTCACCTCCTTAATTAGAAACAGAGAGGAGCATCTGGAGAGTCAGAAGCTACAGGAACAAAGCTCAGTCACCAACAGGAGCGAAGGCACTGGGGTCCGTACCAGCTCAGGATTCAGGGAGGGTCCAAGAAGGGGGCCACGGACGAGTGAGTGCAGGAAGATGGCCAGACACCCTGGCTTCCTCTGGCTCACGTCCCCACTCACACCACCTGTGGATCTGACGACCAAGACCCCCAAACCGCAGAGAGAGCTGCGTACTTACCTGACCGTATTACCAGGTCCAACCAACGTATATGGCGTGCCACCATGCAGGGCCCTGTGGGACTCCTGGGCACAGGACCTTTGAGTCCCCCATCTCTTTGATTATAGCAAACAGCCTTCATTCAGTCTCCATGGCGTTAAGGTCCTGAGTGCCAATGGGCAGTCTCAAGCATGCGTTAATTAGGGAAGGGAGTAGATATGAGGACCTCCCTGGTGGCTCAGATGGTAAAGAATCCACCCACAATTCAGGAGACTCGGGTTCAGTCCCTGGGTTGGGAAGATCCCCTGGAGAAGGGCATGGCAACCCACTCCAGTATTCTTGCCTGGAAAATCCCATGGACAGGGGAATCCAGTGGGCTACAGTTCATGGGGTCACAGAGTCAGACGTGACTGAGCAGCTAACACTTTGACTTTGATTTTTGGAGAAGTGAACCAAGGAGAAACAGTCCAGAGCAGCCTTGGGGCAAGATTCTGTTTCTCCATCAAAGGATACACACAGCAATACCTGTGAGCTTGTTTACAGAGACTGAAGCTGCTCCAGGTGGGAGAAGTTAACAATTAGGCATGGTATGCTGCCCACAAGCGTGTAGACCCCAGACCAGTTGGACCTGAAGGTTGATGATGCTGACTCCTACTTAGCTCACCACCAGCCCATCAGAAGACTGTCCCTGAGCTGATCACTCCCTCTTTGGACAATAAACCTTCTCACTATCTTCCTCAAGCTGGGATACGTGGTTTGGGGGACATGAGTCCTCTGTGTCTCCCTTTGCCTGGCAAAGCAATAAAGCTATCCTTTTTCTTCTTCACCCAAAACTCTATCTCCAAGATTCAATGTGGCATGGGTGCATAGTAATTCTGAGCTTTCAGAATCAGATGTAGGGCGTCTGAAATGTCACAGGTGCTCGTAAGCCCTAATTCCCAACCATAGCCTGGCTGGTCACAGGCACCATATCACACTTATTCTTGAAAGCATCTCTCTGTCCACTCAGTCTTCTCTCACTCCTTGTGACCCCACAGACTGTAGCCCGCCAGGCTCCTCTGTCCATGGACTTCTTCAGGCAAGAATACCGGAGTGTGTTGCCATTTCCTTCTCCAGAGGATCTTCCCGACCCAGGGATGGAACCCAGGTCTCCTGCGTCTCCTGCATTGCAGGCAGAAGCATAGATGGCTTCTATCAGAGCAGCCTCCTTTCGCCTTAAAGCACTGGCTCTCAGATTCCTATATTGCACACATTCAGGGGTGATGGATGACTTCCAAATTCCTAACTATCCTAGGAGTGATTCATTTCTCAGTTATTTACTCAAAAAGAACTCTGCTAAACGACCTCCTCTCAGGAATCACAGGTAGGTAATAATGGGAATCACATGGGTAGAGGTGTAAGAAGCACAAAATTAATAGAAGGGAAGTGAGCCTGGGTCAGGAATTGTAAGGAAAGCAGTGAGAGCTGGGAAGAGAGGGATGGGGTACAGGACAAAGAGTCCTTAGCTCAGAAACTGGGCCACCGTATAGCAGGCTGCCCATGCAGGGGACGCAAGAGACGCAGGTTCAGTCCCTGGGGCAGGAAGACCCCCTGCAGGAGGGCACAGCTACCCACTCCAGCATTCTCGCCTGGAGAATCCCATGGACACCGGAGCCTGGTGGGCCACAGTCCATGGGTCACAAAGTGTCCGACAGAACTGGGTGACTAACATACTTCCAGGGGAAAGCTAGGAGCTGGACGGTTGTGGCGGTTAACTTCATGTGTCAGCTTGACTGAGCCATGAGTTCCTGGTTACGTGGTCAGACTTTATTCTGAGTGTGCTTGGGAGGGTGTTGTGGATGAAATTAACGTTTGAATTGGTGTAAAGCAGATTGTTCTCCCAATATGGGTGGGCCTCACCCAGCCCAACCCATTGAGGGCCCAAACAGAGCAAAAGGGCTCACCCTCCCACAAGTAAGAGGAACGCCTCCTACTTTAAGCTGAAACATTATTTTTCTCTGTCTTCAGTTTCAACTGGGTCTGGAATGTGTCAACCTCTGGACTAGAGCTAGGCCCCTGCTTTTCTGGGGCTCCTGAGGCTGGTTGCAGACCTGGGAACTTGAGAGCCTCTGTATGACATGAACCAGTTCCTTACGTTAGCTGTACACATGCACACACATGTACACATGCGCAGACACACACACATGCACACACACACACATGGTCTATTGGTTCTGTTTCTCCAGGGAGCCCTGACTAATGCCTGGATTTCTTCTCCTTTTGAGCTATGCATGCTCAGTCACTCAGTCATGTCTGACTCTTTGCAACCCAATGGACTGTAGCCTGCCAGGTTCCTCTGTCCATGGAATTTCCCAGGGAAGAATAATGCAGTCGGTCACTATTTCCTCCTCCAGGGGATCTTCCCAACCCAGGGATCGAACTCACATCTCATGCATCTCCTCCACTGGCAGGCAGGTTCTTACCAATGAGCCACCTGGAAAGCCCCATTCTAATTGAGTTTGGGGTCACATTGGCCATCTTTCCTGCCAATGTGAAGAGAACCACTAAGTATACCACCTCTTAAAGCTGTTCATACTGATTAGTAAGAAAATATCCACTCAAGCACACTCACCCTCTAGCACCTTTGTGCTTTAGTCGAAGTCCCTTGGCACAGATCCAGGCATCCCCAGGCAAATAAATCATTTGGACAAATAAATCACAGTGGACAGCTGTGACCCCAGGAGTTGCCCACGACACCCACCCAGTGGCTTTATTGTTGGCTCTGGGGAACTCGATTTCCTCTTAGGGACCTGGGGAAATGCTGTCGTGGGTGGCGCAGGCTTGTGCAGACACAAATATAAAGCGCATTCTCTCTCCCAGAATAAAAGTTGCAAAAGGAGGGGGCCAGCAGATAATCCTGCCTCCCACCCACAGCATGAACCATCACCACAACCGTCCTAATAGGTCATCAGGCCCCCCAAGAACTCTGAATAACCATGGACTCAAGGTTTGGAAAGACTGAGGGCAAGACAGAGGTGAACAGAAGGACCACTCATGTGGCCAAAAATGTGGCTTTATGGTTTGGTCTGGAGGGGAGAAACATCTCTCCAACAAGAAACATCAGATGTTTCCTTCCATGGGGCTGGAACTCTACCATTAGAAATGTTTCCCTTCAGATCAAGGCATTGCTGGCTTCAGAACTGAAAACTGCCATGATCATGAAATTTTCATTTGCACTTCAGGGGACTGGAAGCTTTGTGTACATTCTCTCAATCGGACTCATCAGATGGCTCATGGAATCCCACACGCTACACACAGAAAGTCCCACAAGTTGTCCTGATCATGCAGAGTAGGGTGTGTCTCAGGGGCGATGACCAGATACCCAGCAGGTTCTCTGGCCTTGGCAGCTGGCACCCTCGATGCTCAATTCCTGCCCTAACTTTACAGAATTGGGCATAACCCTCAGGGGGAATGCAACCTCTTACCTCCAGGGCAGGTGGGCTCACTTCCGCCCTTTGTGTTTTAGCAGAAAACAAGAGCGACCACCACAACTGCCTGTCTCCCCAGCTCCAGTCAAACTTCATGTAAGGAAAGAACAGAAGTAAACAGCAAGTTGTTGTTAAAGCCTCAAAAAGAAGAAGAAGGGGTGAGGAAAAGTGGTACTGTGACCCAATCAGGATCTTACAACAGGAAGGAGATGCCCCGCTGCCCAAATGGTCTCGTCTAACCAGGAGCGTGTCCTCGAGGACACAGAAGGACGGGCAGATCTCTGCCTTTGATCGCTCTTCCTGGAGCCAGCGAGGTGCTCCTCCCTGACCTGTCTCCACGTGGCCCTGGACAGGCTGGATGGCTCTCCCCGGGGAGGACCGTGCCAGGTGTGCCGCAGCTGGAGGGGCTGGCCCCAGACGTCCGTGTGGCCAGTTCTCCCACTTTCTTCAAGAGCTGTTCAGTTCAGTGGCTCAGTCATGTCCAACTCTTTGCGACCCCATGGACGGCAGCACGCCAGGCTTCCCTGTCCATCACCAACTCCTGGAGCTCAAGAGCTGTGAGCTGCTAAAATTACAGCTTCTAGTGCCAACCGCTCTGAGGCCCCATTTAAAAGTGCAACCACCCCTCCCCATGCAGGTGCTTCTGATCTCCTGTACACATCCTAAGTCTTTCCCGTGGCATTGATCACCTTCTAACATACTGCAGACAAACACTCGCATACACACCTAGGAAGGTACATGTGTGTACTATATGGACTACCTATATAATATGCTTTCTATACTGTATACATATGCATAGGGCCGGCCAAATAGTTCATTCAGGCTTTTGTAAAATGTCATGGAAAAACCCAAACAAACTTTTTGACCAGCCCTATATAGTATAGTCGTACACACACACACACACACACACACACACACACACACACACGGGCTTCCCAGGTGGCGCTGCTGCTGCTGCTCCATCGCTTCAGTCATGTCTGACTGTGTGCAGCCCCACAGGCGGCAGCCCCCAGGTGGCACTAGTGGTAAGGAACCCGCTTGCCAATGCAGAAAATGTGAGAGACTCGAGTTTGATCCCAGGATCGGGAAGATCACCTGGAGAAGGGCATGACAACCCACTCCAGTATTCTTGCCTTGGAATTCTCATGGACAGAGGAGCCTGGTGGGCTACAATCCACAGGGTCGCACAGAGTTGAACACAACTGAAGTGACTTAGCATGTGTGCGTATGTACACGTGCACACATCACAGTGTGTAGCATATATATAATGTCTGTATGTGCTACAAAATCTTGATTATAGTTATATATATAAACTCGCTGTTCATTGAGTATTCTCTGCGTCTCCTGGAGGGTAAGCTCCATGAAGGCAGGGAGGCTTGGGCTAGTCTTCCTCTGCTCTATTCCAGCCCTTAATTTGGTGCTGGTGCGGCAAAATCTTTCATAAATGTTTGCTGACTGATGGAATACAGGCTTTAGCATTTGGCCACATACGGCATTGATGACGCCTCTCAGTGCTCATCTTTCCCTCAAGAGCCGTTGCGTCCCTTGGTGTTTCCAACATGTGGGATGCATGGTCTTGAGGGGATGAATGGAATACCGACACTGACGGTTTCTTGCTAGTGTGACTCCCACAGCGACGGATGGAGGGCTGTTGTAAACACTGAGAAGTTCAAGCTCCTCTCCTCCAGTCAGCCATCCATTCACTCATTCATTCTCCATTCATTCATTCAGCAAATCTTCACATCCCTTCTACCTGCCAGGGCTGCATAAACAAGGTTCATCCTCAGCAATTGCACATAACTTGGTCTCAAATTGCTGAAACCCTTCATTTTAAAATGCAGTTTCGACTTTTTAAAAATTCATTAGGAAAACCAAGGAGTGATGAGTGTTGAGTACTGACTGTCCTCTTTGCTCGCTCTTCTGCGGTGATCTGCTAATGGCACGCTGCAGTGTCTCCAGCAGGCTGTGGCCGTAGCACCTGTGCGGAGCCTGGGGTTCAGAACCCTGGGCTGGGAGCCAGCTCAGCGCCGGGCTCCCTGTCCTACTTAGAGACCTCAGCTCCCAGCCTCCCTGTAAGACGTCCACAAGATGAGAAGTGGGTGCACTCAGCGTTCCCTGAAAGAGCAGTGTTTAAGGTAGAATTCACACAACTGACTATTGGACGCGATGCTGAGAGACGTGCAGGATGAGGGCCTCCCTGCAGAGATATGAGGTAGGACTCGAGGAAGTGTAGGATTTGGCAGGGGGCAGATCCCAGAGAAGCAAAAATTTTACCTTCGTAACATCAATAATTAAAATTATGTCAACATACACTCAAGTTACTTTACCGAACAGATGGCAAGTTCTCACATTACTTCACTAAATTAATATTTTCCCTCTAAACAGTGGATGGAGATGACCCTCACATGAGGAAAAAGCCCATGGTGCCGGTTTCCCGGAGGAAGGAGTGGGCAGGGGTGACGGGAGTCGCTGATGAGCCTCGTTTGGGGCTGCTGCGTTTGGTACCTGTTCCTATTTCCCCAAATATGAGGATCACAAGAGATACCTGAACCAGCAGAAAGGTTCATCTTTGTGTCAGCAGGACCTGGACCAGGAAGCATCAGGGGATTTGAGAGGCTGAAAGCCCCTGGATGGATGTGCTAAGTCACTCAGTCCTGTCTGACTCTGGGAGACTCCATGGACTCTGCCAGGCTCCTCTGGCCCCAACCAGTAATGCTGAAGAAGCTGAAGTTGAACGGTTTTATGAAGACCTACAAGACCTTTTAAAACTAACACCCAAAAAAGATGTCCTTTTCATTATAGGCGACTGGAATGCTAAAGTAGGAAGTCAAGAAACACCTGGAGTAACAGGCAAATTTGGCCTTGGAATGTGGAATGAAGCAGGGCAGAGACTAACAGAGTTTTGCCAAGAAAATGCACTGGTCATAGCAAGCATCCTCTTCCAACAACACAAGAGAAGACTCTACACATGGACATCACCAGATGGTCAACACTGAAATCAGATTGATTATATTCTATGCAGTCAAAGATGGAGAAGCTCTATACTGTCAACAAAAACAAGACCAGGAGCTGACTGTGGCTCAGATCATGAACTCCTTATTACCAAATTCAGACTTAAACTGAAGAAAGTAGGGAAAACTGCTAGACCATTCAGGTATGACCTAAATCAAATCCCTTATGATTATACAGTGGAAGTGAGAAATAGATTTAAGGGCCTAGATCTGATAGATAGAGTGCCTGATGAACTATGGAATGAGGTTCGTGACATTGTACAGGAGACAGGGGTCAAGACCATCCCCATCAAGAAAAACCCCTATAGAAATGCAAATAGATGGGCAGTGTCACTGAACAGAAATGACACTTAAGGGACTGATTGAATCAGATCAACCTCAGCCACCAGCCAGCTGAAGTCCGGAAAGGCGTGCGCTCGGTCTGAGAACAGAGGCAAGGAATTCCTACAGAACAGCAGGAGAAGCTGCGCGCGTGTGCAGAGTGTGTGCAGTGGGGTGTGTGTTTTGTCATGGTGCGCTGCGTGTCGTGTGTGTGGAGACTGTGTGTTCAGTGTGTTGTGAGAGCCTGTGCGGTGAGGAGGGGGAGGTGAAAGGGGACGAGAGTGGGGTCATGGGGACCCCCCAGCCCCAGAGCCCTTCCAGCTCCAAGTAGAGGCTCAGGGTCCAGGCCCAGGCATGGTTTCTGGGCACAGCTGCGGGGGGAGGTGGGTGGGGAGCGGGTGTCCGGGCACTGGCTTTTGCCAGCACAGATGGCCTCGCAGGTGGTGACCAGTGCAACACTTTGCAAAACAAGCTTCTAAGGAGGCATCAAGCTGAGACGTGGGCGGTGGGAACAAACCAGCCACGGACCACGGGTGGCCTCAGGCTCTGCACGACGTTCACCCAGCAGGTCTGCTGGCGGCTCGGAACCTCTGAGACCAGACCCCACAGCGTGTGTCCACCGCCTGCACCCCCGACCCACAACCCTCCTGCGCCCCCGCCTCTGCCCATCCATTTCTGGGGTCTCTGTGACGGTCTCCTCTCCCCAAAATCCTTAACCTTCTCCCCTCCCTTCCCCGAAGCCACCTGTGTTCAAGGTATCTCCCGGGATCACGTTTCAGCGAAGGGTCCCTAACTGCCTCCGAAAGCCCAGCAGAAACATGACCTGACCTAAGAGGGAATGGGTTTTGCTGGAGGAGCTAGAAATGAGAGGAGCTGCAAGTAAAGGAGGTCCTTCGGAGGACCTGAGACCTGGGCGGCATCTGTGCAGGTCCACGGGGTTGGGGGCCGAGACCCTGAGCCCAGAGCCCGGAGGCTCACCCCCTGGCCCCTCGGGGGTCCCCTGTCGTGCCTACTCAGACACGCACAGCATGTTCCTGGAGGGTCTTGCTTTGCACACATACCTCCCACTTCCCAGCACGTCTTCCCTCCTACACCCAAACCCAGGAGGCCTAGGATGGACAGAGAGGAGGGTGCAGAGAAAGCCCAGTGTGCAGGCTGTGTCCAGATGGCATCTTTCTGTCGGCTCTGTGTGGCCTCAGTTCCCGCGGGGCGACTCGCCAGTCCTCAAAACGAGGCGCTGCTCAATCCATGCCGCTTCGCTGAAGGGAAGTTGTGTCCTGCTCGGGACCCTGCTGAAGCCACAGGAGCTCAGGGCTGGGACCAAGGGCCCGGGAGGCCTCCAGGCCAGCACTGATTTGGGGCAGGAAGGTAGAAATGTGGGTGGTGGCACCCACAGCAGCACGTGGCCGGGGTGAAGACGGAACCACCGCCCCAGGAACTGCAGCTGGGGACACGCTCCGGGAGCAGGAGCCCTGAGGAAGGCCTGCGGATTTCTGAGATGCCCAGTGTCTGCCGGGCTTCACGCCTGACCCTGGAGCCGCTCCATCACCTGTTCCTCCACAGGGCGCATGTCCGGTCATAAGGCGTGGAGGGGACTGTCTGCAGAAGAAGAAAACACAGCCCTGGGGACAGACTCTGCCCTTCCCTGCCCCTCCATCCTCTTAGAATCTGACGACCAGCAAGCTGAACGTGTTAGGCGCTCAATCGTATCAGATTCTTTGCAACCCCATGGACAGTAGCCCACCAGGCTCCTCTGTCCATGGGATTTCCCAGGCAAGAAAACTAGGAGTGGGTTGTCATTTCCTCCTCCAGGGGGTCTTCCTGACCCAGGGATCGAACCTGTGTCTCCTGCATTGGCAGGCAGATTCTTTACCGTCTGACCCACCAGTAAGCTGAGGGTGTCTTTGTATCCCTGGCTCCCTTAGATATTCCTTGCCGTGGACATCGCCTGCACAATTTCTCTTCCAATGCCTTCATGCAACTGCTGGGGGGCTACGCATACACGGGGACCAGGACTGACCTGCCCTCTCCCTCGCGGCAGGAGGCTCGGGCTCCAGGACGATGCTGTCCCCCAGCAGATGGCTCATCGGTGCAGCGGACAGATTGCTCCCCATCACCGCCCGCCTTGGAGAGGACCCTGAGCTGCTCCCAGAGTAGACAGGCGCTGGCAGGGCAGACAGAGGACGAGCCTGCCTGTGAGGGAGACTGTTTACTCAGGTCCCCGAGAAACATGGGGTTTGGGTTTGATCTGAGGCTTCCAGCCTCCAGAGCTGTGAGAAGCCCTCCAGCTTTGGCCCTCTGCTGCAGCAGTCCCGGTCAGACTGACTCCTGCCCGCGGTCTCCTAAAATACCCAGGGCAGTTTTCTTGGAAGGCAAGTAAAACTCTGCTTGAAACTCTCTAAGGTGGTATAGTGGTGGTGGTTTAGTTGCTTAATCGGGTTCAACTCTCTGCAACCCCATGGACTGTATCTGCCAGGCTCCTCTGTCCCTGGGATTCTCTAGGCAGGAATACTGGGGTGAGTTGCCATGCCCTCCTCCAAGGCATCCCTCCAACCCAGATACATGCCCAGGAGTGGGACTGCCGGATCATATGGCAACTCTGTTTCAGTTTTTAAAGGACCCTCCACGCGGATCTGCATGGTGGTGGCGCCAGTGTGCATTCCCAGCAGCGATAGGAGGGTTCCCTTTCTTCCACACCCTCTCCAACATTTATTATTTGTAAACTTTTTAATCACAGCCATTCTGACAGGTGTGAGGTGGTACCTCATTGTCCCTTTGATTTGTAAGAAATGCTCCCTACATGTAAGGTAACTAAATGAGCTTGTTTTTCCAAGATAGGAGCATCTTAACTCCTGAGGCCCTGGAACAAGACTTCAGTGATTCCTTTCCCTCTTTCACGAGGTTTGGGTGATAAATTATTTGGTAAAGTTACACTTTTGAGTGTCACATTATTAAGTTAGTAATACAAACGAATAGATCCCTGTACACACTTTCTGGGAACAAACAGCTTCATTTCAGCAGGTGAGGGAATGAAGCGAATGACATTAATCATAATATTTAAGCAGAAGTAGATGCTCTTCTGGGCTTCCCTGGTGTTTCAGATGGTAAAGAAACTGCCTGCGATGCAGGAGACCCAGGTTCAATCTCTGGGTCGGGAAGATCCCTGAAGAAGGAAATGACAACCCACTCCAGTACTCTTGCCTGGAGAATTCCAAGGACAGAGGAGCCTGGTGGGCTACAGTCCATGGGATCGTAGAGTCAGACACGAATGTGCAGCTAACTTTCACATTCATTTTCAGATGGTCTTCTGGAATTCCCTTACTTTTTCTCTGATCCAGCGGATGCTGGTAATCTTATCTCTGGTTCCTCTGCCTTTCCTAAACCCAGTTTGTACATCTCAAAGTTCTCAGTTCACATATTGCTGAAGCCTGAGCAACTGAACTGAACTGAAGCTTGAAAGATTTTGAGCATTACCTTGCTAGCATGTGAAATGAGTGCAATCTCTTTTCCCATCAGGTCATTCAGTGTTTTATTGTAATTGAGTTTCATGTAAATCCCTCTGCGTTCAAGAAGACAAAGCCCTCTTTCCTGGGAGGTTCATGGACAAGACCAGTTTCCTTCAGAGCCTTTGGGCTCTTCTCCTGGAGTCACATAGTAGCAGATCTTCTGCTGCTGACAAATGTGCTTAGTCGTGTCCGACTTTTTGTGACCCCATGAACTGGAGCCTGACAGGCTCTTCGGTCCAAGGGATTTTTCCAGGCAAGAATACTGGAGTGGGGAGCCATTTCCTTCTCCAAGTAGCAAGTCAGAGCTGGAATTTTTGTCTTTACCATCCTTCTGGGAGGTTCAACATCAGTTTTTCTTTCTTCGGGAATATGGGTGGGATGCCATGATTTTCCTTTTTGTTTGCTGATTGGCTTTGGTTAAATATTTGAAAATTAATGGCAGAAAACCAGAGATCACAGTTCTCACCCTGATAGACTCCAGGTGTGGGAAGTGTGCTTCTCTTCAGTCTCTCTAGAAAAGAAAGGAAAGGAAAGAACTAAACTTCTTATAAGCTTAAGCCCAGACATAGAATGTGTCTGTTTCTCCCTTGCTTCTTTTTCTTGCCCCTTCTTTTCTTTTGCTTCTTTACTTCTTGATGACTTGCGGGCCATGGGCCTGAGTCTTAGCCCATTCGGGCTGCATTAATAAAATACCATGAGGGGTGGCTTGTAAACACAGATATTTATTTTTCACAGTTCTGGAGGCTGAAGTGCAAGATCAAGGCACCAGCACATTTGGTGTTCAGTGAGAGCTGTCTTCCTGGTTCATGGGCCTTCTCTCCATGTCCTCACATGGCAGAGGGACAAATGGACTTCCCTGGGCTTCTGGAATGAGGGCAGTGACCCCACTAATGAGACTCTGCCCTCACTACCTAATCACTTCCCAAAGACCCAGCCTCCAAATAGCCATCACATCATATCAAGTTTTCAGCATATGAGTGATGTGAGTATTGGACAGACATAAACACTCAGTCCATAGCAGCCTGTGTGCAGATTCCTCCTGAGGAGTTGAAAACCATTAAAAGCTGCTGTCCTGCCAGTTTCCCTCTGCTGTGCTAAATTGCAGAGGAGGAATAAGGTCGGGTTTACATCAGCTCTGAGTGGAGGGAGCAGCCTTGGGCAAAAGACTACGGACTGGAAGGCAGGCCCAGAAGCCGATGCTTCTCGACTATATAAGGCAGTGAAGCCAGCAGAGAACAAGGGACGCGTCTCCCTGGTGATGAATGGCCCCAGAGCGCTCAGACCTGCAGCCAGCTGGCGTGAGAGATGGGCTCGGACAGAGAGGCTAAGCACTACTAAAAGGGAAGCAGTTTTCAGAACGAGGAACATAATGTTCTAAGGAGCTATTTGATACCTATGAACTGAACTAGAAATTGAAGAATGAGGCTGTCCACAAGTAGGTAGGAACTCTTCAAAAGCAATAAATACCTCGGGTGGGGGGACAGGAAAGGGGAGGGTTGGCGATCACCAGGAAGAACTGAGTTCTATACCCAGCAAGAAGATGCATTCAGTGCAATTTTACACAGTTTACCCCGGCTCAACTCCTGCAAGTGTACAACTCCATAACTGTTAGTGACTCTGCAGAGACGAGCCATCATTACCATAACTGAGTCGGAGCGCATTGCCTTTGTCTCTAAAATCTTTCCCGGAGCCTATCTGCAGTCAGTCAGCGCCCCCATCCCAATAACCACCAGTCTGTGCTCTGTCTCTATAAATGTGGATTTAATACAGAGTATTCACTGACTTTGGAATAGGAAATGGCAACCCACTGCAATCTTCTTGCCTGGAAAACTCTATGGACAGAGGAGCCTGGTGGGCTACAGTCCATGGGGTCACAAAGAGTTGGATATGACTGAGCACACACACACACACACACATTCACTGGCTTGTTAATATTAACATTTACCCGTCAATCCTAAAGGAAATCAGTCCTGAATATTCATTGGAAGGACTGAGGCTGAAGCTGAAATTCCAACACTTTGGCCACCCAGTGTGAAGAGCCGACTCGTTAGAAAAGACCCTGATGCTGGGAAAGATGGAAGATAGGAGGATAAGGGAATGACAGAAGATGAGACGATTGGATGGCATCACTGACTCGATGGACATGAGTTTGAGCAAGCTCTGGGAGACACTGGAGGACGGGGAAGTCTGGCATATTGCAGTCCATGGGGTCGCAAAGAGTCAGACACAACTGAGTGGCTGAACAGCAACAAATTGCCTGGCTTCTCTCACTTAGCAAAACATTTTAAGATTCATCCAGATTGTAGTGTACACCAGTAGCTCATTCTTCTTTGAAGAAGAAGGAGAAGAAATCTGACTTGTTCTCAGCTTGGGGCTCTGATGACTAAAGCTACCATGAGCATCCATGTGCATAGATCTTTGTGAAGACATACGCTTTCTTTTCTTTCAAGTAAATTCCTAGGAGTCTCATGGGAATTTTAGTGGGTGTGAAGTGGCTTTGATTTCACTTCCTAAAGATTAATTATTTGGCATCCAGTGTCCTTCCTGTGTCCTTCTTAGCCATTCATGTTTCTTCTCTGGAGAAATGTCTACCCAAGTCTTCTGCTCACTTTTGAGTTTGGTTCTTTGTGGTTATGACTGAGTTCCAAGTGTTCTTTATGCATTCTGCAGGCCAGTCCTTCATTAGACGTCTGATCTGCAAATATTTTCTCACAGTCTGTTACTCACTGTTAACTTTCTTAATGATGTGCTTTGAAGTACAGAAGTTATTAAATGTAGAGGATCTTCCCCACCCAGGGATCGAACCTGCACCTCCTGCATCAGCAGGTGGATTCTTTTCCACTCTGCCAACTGCGAAGCCCTGTTCAATATAAGAACTTACATCTTAAAACTGAAGTATAGGAAGCTGTGGGCTGTTACTAATCTCTGCTGTCTCACTGCCTTGGGTTTGATTTCTTTCTTTAAAAAAAAATTATTTATTTACTTATTTTAATTGGAGGATAATTACAATATTGTGATGGTTTTTGCCATACATCAGTATGAATCGGCCACAGATACACATGTGTCCCCTCCATCCTGAACCCCCCACCACCACCAGCCCCCTCCCCGCCCCATCCCTTCAGGTTGTCACAGAGTGGCCTTTGGGTGCCTTCTTTCTACATGAAATTTGCACTGGCTATCTATTTTACATATGGCAATTATATGTTTCAATGCTATTCTCTCAAAGCATCCATGGTTTTATCCACATATATAAATATAAATATATATATATATATTAACCAAAGTAAGCGGTTCCCTCTATTAAATTCCTCTGGTTAAGAACTACAGGAAGTTTCTTTGACCCTGATTGGACCCTGGCTAACACACATAAAAGTCCTGAAACTTTATTTGCTCCTAATAGTGGCTCTTTCATCGTGAGGTTTTTCTGCCAAAAACGATCTCTCCAATTCCTTAGCCCCACCCTTGACACACACCATTGACCAAGCAAACTTTTATTCATTATTGAGACTGCAGAGCCAAAGTCACTTTCTTCATGTATCTTCCCTGGCCTCCACCCCCAGTCTAGATCAGGTTCCTTTTTCTTCCAGAAACATCAGCTCCAGGAGAAAAGGACTCTTCCCCTCATTATCATTTTCCCACTGCTCAACACAGTGCCTGGTACGCCGTTCAAGTTCAATAAACCGGTGTGAATGCTTGACTGTGGCAGAAGTTCAATGGGTCTCTGAACTTGACACTTCATATTTTAAGAAAATCAGAACGAGGGTGAGAGCTGTTGAAAGGAAGAAAGCTGAACAGATTGACTTAATGAAGTAAAAGGAATTCTCTCTGGGGACCAGGCGCTGTTCTCAAGTTGAATGATGAACAGATTCTGGAAAGCCCGGATGACAGGTATTCTGAGAGACCTGGGACTCCAGACATCAGGGGAGAAAGCAGCTACTCGGGAGCCTGACTGGGACCCCCAGTTACGCTGATAAGAGAGGAATGAGATAGGAGTGAGGGTGTCCCTGTGGCAGGAAGCTGGGGACTGGAACCAGGATGCCTGGTGGGAATGTTCACGTTTTTCCTCTTTCCGTTTGGAACCTGCCTCTGTTATGGTCTCCACCAGATTCCTGGGCTGAAGCTCTGCCCTAGTGTGGCTGTATTTCAGAAGTAATTAAGATTAAATGAGGTAGAGAGGTGGGGCTCTGATCTGATAAGATCAGTGTCCTTATGCTGTGGGAAGGAGGACCCTCAAGGGTCAGAGCGTGGGCTCTTGTCTAACACTCAGAAATGATTGTCTGAGGAGACCCACAAGCTGACAAAGCAAGAGACTGCTGGGAAGGGGCACCCGGGCAAAGAGCAGAAGGCTGCGGGAACCCAGGAGAACTGCTTTGCCACGTGGCTCGAAGTCTTGGGTTTTATGGCGATCAGATTAGTTTCTGGGTTGTCTCTGTCCAATTGTTCTGACTCGGGGTCCTTCCTGGTGGTGCACCCATTGCTCAGCCAAGATGGAGGCCAACGAGAGGGATTCTGGGAGGTGGTCAGACACGGGACGTCTCCTTTTGACCTTTCCCGCACTCTTCCGGTGGGTGGAGGCTTATTAGTTCCGTGTTCCTTACCAGGACTTCCTGTCACAGAACAGCTCACGCAAATGCTTACTGTGGTGCCTGGCCAGGGTGGGCGGTTCAGTCAGTGTGCTTCCCTAACACGTAAAAGAAGAAACAGAAGAGAGCTCTCTCTCCAGCCCCCCTTCCCCACCCCCCACGTGGGGAGCAAGGGCCACGTGAGGCAGGGAGAATGTGACCCTCTGCAAGCCAGAAACAGAACTCTCACCAGAAGGTAAACCGGACAGAACCTTCATCTTGGACTCCTAGCCTCCAGCACTAAGAGAAAGTAAATTTCTGTTGCTTAAGCTGAGGAAAGAAAAGAAGCAGATTGCCCAGACTGAACTATCGCCATCTTGAAAGAAAGGAAACTCCATCTTACACTTGGAAGGAACTCTGGACTACATGTCTGGTAACCATGGAGATAACATACCAATGGCCAAACAAGCCTCCTGGATGGATAAACACCGGACCAGGCTGACCTCCTACCTAAACTCCCTGGAGCCAGGAATACAATAACTCACTATGTATCAAACATTTTCTGTCATCTTAAAGGAGCCATTGATGCGGGCTGCACTGCACGGCCTGTTGCCCTTCGGAGTGGGAGTCGTCTGTCACGTAATTGTATCTCTTTCTGACATTTTCCAGAGTAGACTTGAGAAAATTGGGGCTATGAGCTTGGGCACGTACATTGTGGGTGGTAAAGGTGGTCTCGAAAATCAGTCAGGGTCCCGGGCTAAGAGGCCACTCTGCCTCAGGCCCGCCGGTGGGGTAAACCGCACTCCACTGTCTGCGCTGTCCTTCTGAGGGAGTTTGTTTCCCGGGGTGTTTGGCTACAGCAAAGCCAAGCAGTTCATGGCATTTTACAGCAGCCCTAGATTCAATCGATGGCTGGATTCAGTGAGGGAGGGAGTTTGTGTCTTTGCTTGAGTGACAAAGTGAGGAGAAAAAAATAGCATCATGCAAAATAAGGATGGCAGTGGCTCATGGACGCAGGGTGTTTAATAAGCCCAGGGTCCTGGGCTAAGTGCTTTGTGTGCGCAGTTGCTCTGTCATGTCCAGCTCTTTGCGGTGGCATGGAGCCCTCCAGGCTCCTCTGTCCATGGAATTTTCCAGGCAAGAATACCAGTGTGGGTGGCCATTTCTTCCTCCAGGGAATTTTCCCAACCCGGGGATCAAATCCGCATCTCTTGTGTCCCCTGCATTGCAGGCAGATTCTTTACCACAGAGCCACTTGGGAAGTCTAAGAGCTTTACATGTATCAGCCTGATTAATTCTCACAACAACCCAAAGCGATGGGATCAGGAGGTAAGGTGCAGGATGACTGTCACCTGGTTAGTCCACAGTGGAGCTGGGGTCCACACCCAGGCATGTCCCATACTGCACCGACTCTCAGAAGCACGGGCCAGATGCGGGCAGGTCAGAGGGCAGAGCGGAAATCAGAAACGAGGAGCAGGACTTTGGAACTTGAGGTGACCAGTGACCCAGTCCTTCTACCTCTGATCCTGCTGTTTTCTGAGACAGGTTTGGGACAAGTAGAAAGTGTCAGTTTCTTTAGGGTGTACTGAAAGGCAACTCTCTCTGTCCCTTCTCTATTCATCTCCAGCAGTAGCTGTGGAAGTCGATGAAGACCAACCACATGAGAATAAGCAAGGGCTCTTCATTCAGAGGCTGCTCCCATCTCTTATCAAAGGTAGATCGGGGAGCAGGACAGCTTCACAGTGGAAGGAGCCTCAGAGGCACACAGATGGAGGCTATGGGGCCAGGAGCTGCGGGCAGGCCAGCTGGAAGCGGGGAAGGTCCTGCATGATTAGCTGGGGTGTATATTTAGACTTCTCTATTTGGTTTAGAGAAGCTGGCAGATAGTAATCAAGTCCTAGTCATTTCAGGCACATTGCTGTAGAGGCTTTCTGTTGGTTTCTTGAGCTGGTTGCTAAAGACAGTGTTCTGTCTTCCTGCAAATCTGACTTATGGATAGTGGGCTGGCTTCCTGGGCTACTATTGACCATCTGGTGATGCCCATATGTAGCGTCTTCTTTGATTATGCCAAAGCCTTTGACTGTGTGGATCACAATAAACTGTGGAAAATTCTGAAAGAGATGGAAATACCAGACCACCTGACCTGTCTCCTGGAGAAATCTGTATGCAGGTCAGGAAGCAACAGTTAGAACCAGACATGGAAAAATAGACTGCTTCCAAACTGGAAAAGGAGTACATCAAGGCTGTATATTGTCACCCTGCTTATTTAACTTCTATGCAGAGTACATCATGTGAAATGCTGGGCTGGATGAAGCACACGCTGGAATCAAGATTGCTGGGAGAAATATCAATAACCTCAGATACGTAGATGACACCACCCTTATGGCAGAAAGAGAAGAACTAAAGAGCTTCTTGATGAAAGTGAAAGAGAAGAGTGAAAAAGTTGGCTTAAAGCTCAACATTCAGAAAACTAAGGTTATGACTTCCAGTCCCATCACTTCATGGCAAATAAATGAGGAAACAGTGGGAACAGTGTCAGACTTAATTTGGCGGGGGGCGGGGCTCAGAAATCACTGCAGATGGTGACTGCATCCATGAAATTAAAAGATGCTTGCTTCTTGTAAGAAAAGCTATGACCAACCTAGACAGCATATTAAAAAGCATATCACTTTGCCAACAAAGGTCCATCTAGTCCAAGCTATGGTTTTTCCAGTAGTCATGTATGGATTTGAGAGTTGTACCATAAAGAAAGCTGAACTCCAAAGAACTGATGCTTTTGAACTGTGGTGTTGGAGAAGACTCTCCAGAGTCCCTTGGACTGCAAGGAGATCCAACCAGTCCATCCTAAAGGAAATCAGTCCTGAATATTCATTGGAAGGACTGATGCTGAAGCTGAAGCTCCAATATTTTGGCCACTTGATGTGAAGAACTTACTCACTAGAAAAGACCCTGATGCTGGGAAAGATTGAAGGCTAGAGGAGAAGGGGCCGACAGAGCATGAGATGGTTGGATGGCATCACCAACTCAATGAACGTGAGTTTGAGTAAGCTCCAGGAGGTGGTGATGGACGGGGAGGCCTGGTGTGCTGCAGTCCATGGAGTTGCAGAGACTGAGCAGCTGAACTGACCTGAACTTCCTGCGGCACTGTAGCTAACAGGCTGGGCCCCTGGGCTGGCTGCCAAAGATTTGGTCAGAGTTCTAATTTCGTATGGGCTTCCCAGGTGACACTAGTGGTAAAGAATCCACCCGCCAATGAAGGAGATTTGGGGGCTGGGAAGATCCCCTACAGGAAGAAATGACTACCTATTCCAATATTCTCGCCTGGGAAATCCCAAGGACAGAGGAGCCTGGCAAGCTACAGTCCATGGGGTCGCAAAGAGTCAGAGGCCACGGAGACGCATGCACACTAATTTTATGTATGGTCCTGCCAGTGTCCATTTGTATATTCCATTTCTCAGTGCTAAAGGAAAAGAGCTATCATTGGAGATGTCGACGTCCTCCAGCATCTTTTGCCTCTGGTGGGAAAAACTCCTTAAATCAGAAGCTGTTCGCCAAGACTGTGCATGGGGACCACCTGGGTGCTGAAAGGAGGTGCTGATCCTCAGGGGCTGCCCCAGACGGCCCGTGTCCAAGTCTCCGAGTACAGATGGCTCAGTCCCCAGTAGGTTCTGAAAACTGTTCTGTTGATTCAATTACTGCCAAGAACAAGAACCACTGCTCTGAAGGTTAAATGCCTGGGGCTGAGCTAGAAAAACCCTTTCAAATGGTAATGTGCAAACAAAACACTTGGGGATTTGGTTTAAAATGTAGATTCAGAAGAAAAAGGTGAATTTTGATTCTGCCTGTGTAACAGGCTCCCAAATAGGCTGACGCTGTAGGTTCTCTGGACACTTTTGTTGTTCGGCGCTCAGTCCTGTCTGACTCTGCGACCCCACGGACTGCAGCACCACAAGCTTCCCTGTCCTTCACCATCTCCCAGTATTCACTCAGACTCCTGTCCATTGAGTCTGGTGGTGCATGCCATACTTTACACACAAAGGACCAGCGCTTGGCTCAGAAAAGGAATAATTAAAAGCAGTTGGACTCTGTGGGAGAAGGAGAGGGTAGGATGATTTGGGAGAATGGCATTGAAACGTGTATAATATCATATAAGAAACGAATCTCCAGTCTAGGTTCAATGCAGGATATGGGATGCTTGGGGCTAGTGCACTGGGATGACCCAGAGGGATGGTACGGGGAAGGAGGAGGGAGGGGGTTCAAGACTGGGAACACGTGTACACCCGTGGCGGATTCATGTTGATGTATGGCCAAACCAATACAATATTGTAAAGTAAAAAATAATAATAAAAAAATAAAATAAAATAATAAATAAAAGGCAATTATGGATGGAGAAGGACAACCTGCTCCAATATGCTTGCCTTGGCGATCTCAGGGACAGAGGAGCCTGGAAGGCCACAGTCCACGGGGTCGCAAAGAGACGGACACAGCTGAGTGAGCAACACTTGCACTTTCTTCATGGCCGGATCTTTCCACTTACTGGGGCACTCCATCTGGAGCTGCGGTAACCACTGAGATGTGGAAAGTCAGCTGGGGGTGGCATGTCTGGAGACTGAGTTTTGTCTCTGGAGAAATAAAAAGAAAAAAAAGGTGAATATTTTCTTGGGTGTGTAGCATCAACTTTCCAAGCCTACTATACAAGTGATTTGCACTAGACAGTCTTTCTTCTTTATTGAAGTATAGTTGATTCCCAGGTGGTGCCAGTGGTAAAGAACCCACCTGCCAATGCAGGAGATGCAAGAGACGTGGGTTTGATCCCTGGTTGGGAAGATTACCTGGAGGAGGAAATGGCAACCTGCTCCAGTATTCTTGCCTGGAGAATCCCACAGACAGAGAAGCCTGGAGGGCTATAGTCCAAGGGGCGACAAAGAGTCGGACTCGACTGAGCACACACCTCCTCATAGTTGATTTACAATGTGGTTTCAGACGTCCAGCAAAGTGATTTTATACATACATACATATATAATTTTTCAGATTCGTTTCCCTTATAAGTTATTATACAATATTGAGTATCATTCCTGAGATAATCTTATAGAATAAAAATTGTGGTAATTAATATTTTAATGCTTGCTATGTGCATAAAATATGCTAGCTTTGTGCTATGAGATGTGTATAAGATAATGAAAGCAATCTTCGTAGAATTGCCAGATTAAATACAGGACAACCAGTTAAGTACCAGATTATTAACAAACAAATGACCAGTTTAATTATGCCCCATGCAAACTTTGGGACATACCTGTACTAAAAAGTATTCATAGCTTATCTGAAACACAAACTTAACAGCACATCCTGTATTTTTATCTATTAAGCCTAGCAACCTGAAAAGGTCTTAGACCCATTGCACAGATGAGCAGACCAGGTAGAAAGTGGAGGAGTCACTATTTGAAGACACACAGTCTCCCTCTTAGGCCCAGGCTCCTGGTTGCTGGGCTCACCTTGCTTGGATGCTAATACTGGTGAGGCTTAGTCCCACCGCCACGGGACCGGAGGCAGCAGAGTCAAACAGGAGCTTTACCTGCCCGAAGGCATTGACGCGGAGGTCTGTCTTGTTCGTAACTTTGTTCATCAGCATTTCCTTGTCTGTAAGGGCTCAGCCTCAGTGCCCGACTTTCTTGTAGCAATGATCAGGACGGCAGGAACGCAGTATCAGCGCTGGTGGGTCTGGGTATCACTCCATCTCTCTTTAGTCCTTCATCTGCCATTTCGGAGGAGAAGGGAATGGCAACCCACTCCAGTGTTCTTGCCTGGAGAATCTCATGGACAGAGGAGCCTGGCGGGCCATGGTCCATAGGGTCGCGGAGAGTCAGACACGACTGAAGCGACTAAGCACCGGCTCCATTTCGGAAGGGGCGCCCTCCTCCTGAGTTTTGTTGCGTGCTGAGTACAGTACGATCCTTTTAGTTTGGGGAATTTTTACTGTCCATCTTGGAATGTGCAGTTTTCCCCTGAATTGACTTTCTTTCGTCCATGTGTGTCTTTTGCTGTGTAAAGGAAACCCCAGGACGCTGACATTTCTCTGGGACCCCATATACTGCATCCTATTCCACTCACATTCAGTGCCCCGACCCTCATGCTAAATGAACACAGACGGCACCCTCAGTTCCCAAAGTCATTGCTTGGAGGACCTCGTCTTCCTCACTTTGCTTCTTCCCTGGTTTCTAGAAGAGACCTTACCCCAGTGCTCAGGTCTCCAGTTTCTTCTGGAGAAATGGACAGGTCTGGAACTCATGGTCTGGGTGAAGGAAGATGCCAGCCCTTCTGTGAACTTACTCTGGCTCTCCCCCTACAATAAGCCCCAGGTGAGGGCGACCTCTCCTCTTCTTCCGTTGTTACAGGAGGCTACAGGAGGCTCTGCGGGAATGTGGACAGCCTTAGGGCTTGCCTTTCTTTCTGGTCATCTCAACAAGCTCTTCTCCAACCACCCCATGTCTGGAAGAATCCCTCAGCCTTGGATTAAGAGCCCAGGCCCTGACAACATGGTGGCCGATTTGACCTTGCTTCCTGCCTCCAATAAGTGTACTTTAGCCATATCCCTTGTGTGGGACTTCACACATCTATGAATGTGCTTTATAAACTCTGATACACCCTAAGTTCTGTTCACCAGATCTCTGTCTCATGCAGTCAAGACAGCCATTGCTAGGCCCCTGCAGGACATCTCAGGGTCATTGAAAATGGGGTTTTGTAAAAACTTAGTAGTCAGGGCAGGACCTGGAATACCAGCCTGCATTCTGCCAACAGGCGGACAAAAGGCAGACCTGCCTTTCACCTCCCCACGACACAACAGCACCAAATATTTTATGCCCATTATCACCTAATGATGAACGAAAAAACAAACCAAGAGAAAATCTCCTGCTTCGAGAATTATTTGGCAAAGATTGAGACCCACTCTTCTAAACAGGTTACAAACTATCATGTCTGAAGTTAATTGGGATGGCATCTGTGGACAGTGGATTTTAAAAGCGACCAATATCATTTTCAAAATGAAACCCTCAAAACCTTCAAATTAATTATTCATCTATTTTGTCCACCAGCCATTTCCTCCAACTGCACCAGCTTTCCATGAAGTGAACAGGAAGCAGAGGTTCACCACAATGGATTATGGCTAAAGGGGGAGAAAAAGGCAAAAACTGGTCCACATTTATGAGTAAGGGAGGAAGGGAGACCAGAGCAAGCCACAAGCCAGGTGGTGAGAAGATGCACCAGGAGTGAGTTACAGGGAAATCCCAGAGAAGGGAATCCTGGGGGGGGTGGGGGGACCTACAAGGAAACCCAGTGAGACAGAGATGTCCCAGACGGGGGAGCAGAGAATGATTGTTTAAGCAAATTCCAACTGGCAAATCAATGGTCCGTGTCAGGAGTCTGGCAATGAATTTGAAGTTCAGAGGCAACGTCCAGACCCTGTCTTGGATTCATAAAGACATCCCATGCATGTGTGCGTGCTCAGCCACTTCAGTCTTGTCCAACTCTTTGGGCGACCCCAGTATGTTCTGTCCACGGGTTTCTCCAGACAAGAATACTGCAGTGGATTGCCATGCCCTCCTCCAGAGCATCTTCCTGACCCAGGGATCGAAGCCAGGTCTCCTGCATCTCCTGCATTATAGGTGGATCATTTATCACTGAGCCACCTGGGAAGCTGGATGGATACACACTGCTATATAAAATAGACAGTCAGTAAGGACCTACCGTATAGCACAGGGAACTCTACTCAATACTGAGTAATAACCTGTAAGAATCCAAATAACCTGAAAGAATCCAAAAATAGACACCTGTATGTGTATAACTGAATCACTTGGCTGTACTTTTGGAACCAACACAACATTACAATCAGCTGTACTCCAACATACAAGAATTTTTTTATAAAAAAAGAGGAAACTGTGGCATCTTCTTATTGACTGGTAACTATTGCAACGTATTTGGGTGTGTGGCCAGGAATGATGTAATGTTGGAAGAGGTGGGGCAGAGAGGGGAGAATAACTGAAATCAGAAGTTTTTGAGAAAAATATGACATTAATATAATAAAAATACTTTAGCCAGCAGCATCTGCTTCTGTTTTCGAAGGTACCATAAGTCTGACAGCAGGAATGTGTGAGCTTTTGAAGTTCTTCAACATAAGCAACCTAAACAATGGTGTTAAACTTGTCTTTTCAGTATTATATGAATCCTCTAAATTTTGATTGTGTGTTTTCCAAAGTCATGTGAAAGCTTTTTATCTGAAGAATTTCAACACTTAATATGATAAGATTAACTTTAGATTTTATAGCGTTTTTTTGTTCAGTCACTAAGTTGTGTCCAACTCTTTATGACCCCATGGACGGTGGCACGCCAAGCTTCTGTGTTCTTCACCATCTCCTGGAGTTTGCTCAGTCCGTGGAGTTGATGATGCCATCCAACCATCTCATTCAGTCTTTCCCAGCATCAGGGTCATTTCCAATGAGTCTGGTGGCCAAAGGATTGGAGCTTTAGCATCAGTCCTTCCTGTGAATATTCAGGGTTGATTTCCTTTAGGATTGCCTGGTTTGATCTCCTTGCTGCTGCACCTTTTAGTAAATTGTAACTGTAGAAAACAAAGCATTCAGGAAGGAGGTACACAGAGGCACTGAAAAGTATCAATGAACACATTTGATATTTTTGCACATTTGAAAAATAAAAGAAGTTGACCTGAGAATATCCTGCACATAGCAGAATTTGTTCTGTGATCACTAGGGCCTCAAGGAAGGAGAAGCAGCATCCGTGTTCCAAGCATGATTGTTTGGCCTGTGTTCATTTTTAATATTTATTAAAACAATATAAAGAATTTTACTTAGCTTCAATGTATATGGACATATCATTTTGTTTCAAAAATAACTTTATTTTTGAAAATAGTTTTAGAATTTAGCTAATTCATATATCTACCTATATAGTAAAGGCAACTTGTCAGACACTTGACATGAATTCCAGGGTCACCCTATATCTGCATGCGTGCTACGTCACTTCAGTTGTATCTGACTCTTTTGTTGCTGTTGTTTGAAGGCTAATCACTTTACAGTCGTGTGGTGGTTTCTGCCATGTGCTGACATCAATCAGCCATGGGTGTGCATGTGTCCCCACTCCCCTCCTCCCTCTCCGTCCCATCCATCTGAGTTGTCCCACTGCACCGGCTTTGAGTGCCCTGCTTTATGCATTGAACTTGGACTGGTGATCTATTTCACATATTGTGATATACATGTTTCAATGCTGGAGAGGGTGTAGAGAAAGGGAACCCTCTTACACTGTTGGTGGGAATGCAAACTACTATAGCCACTATGGAGAACAGTGTGGAGAGTCCTTAAAAATCTGGAAATAGAACTGCCATACAACCCAGCAATCCCACTGCTGGTCAAACACACTGAGGAAACCAGAATTGAAAGATGCTGGGAGCCAGCGTGAGGAACTCCGCCCATGGCAAAGATCAGGAGGAAGGAGGCTTCGGCATACGCAAAGGCGGGATTGAGCCTCAGGAGACCCCCTGTTCCTGAGCATCTACTCCCAAAACCAGAGTGCCTACTTTCCTGTCTTATGCTCTCACCTATACCTCTGACTTTACGGGGGCTGTTCCCCCTCCACCATTTCTCTCAGAGAAGGAGTTAGCTTGCAGCTCCAGTTAATAAAAATTCCAGGGCATGACAAGAGTGTTTCAACTTACAAACTCCTCTGAAGATTCTCTAGCCTGTCTGAGCGGGTTTGTCCAGCCACATGAGATTGTTTACAGCCTCCCAACCATGAGAGGCACGAGATGCTTGAAAACTTTCTAAATACAGACTCTTTTGAGAAGTTAGAAAATTATTAGGATAGTATAATGGGTTGATTAGAAATTATATTGGTGAAGGGTTTTTCATTTGTTGAGCCAGTATTTGCTACTAAATCTCCATATTCCCTGCCCTTATAATGAATATAACTAGCATATAGGAGAAATAAGTATTAACCTTTAAGATTAATCATGTTAAACCTTGGGCTAGGTAAATTCCTTTCTTGACTGTAACTCACTACACCCTCACCCTATAGGAATGCAACTTTATTTGGAGGGTGGCGCCTGGTTTAAGAAAAAACATCCCTGGAAAAAATAAGTTTTCTGATTGACTGACTATTATCAGAAAGGGCCATAAAATGTCAGCAGACCTCATGGCCAGAAGATGATGTAAAACCCTAATACCTTTGTATACTTTTATATGAAGCACTTGATTTTGACAAGGGTCAGGTCTGCTGACCCCACATGACTCTGTATTCATCCCTATGTATAACAAAAGGTATATAAGCAAACCTGAATATAAAGAAAACGGATCAGTTTCTGGAAAGACTGATTCCCTCGTGTCGTTTCTTTCTTGTTTTCCGTTTTTCTGGCTGAATTCCCATCCGGAGCATGTATACTCACCAAGCCTGATAATTTTGCCTGGGCTTCTAAGATTGGACCAGGGAGGCCTCAGTGCCTCCTCTCCTTTGGGAGAACGGAAAGAAACCTGTGGCCTACGTAGGTGGTACAAGCTTCTTATCTCAAAGCTTTATTGGTATCCCACATGAACCAAGTTATTCAGCCTCTTTTTCTCCACTAATTTTCCTACTACACTATTCCTTTCTAATCTCTCTTTATACTTTTAATTAAATAGCTTTTTCCTAGGACACCGATTCTGTCTCCCCTTTGAATTACCCTGGATACACTGGGGCTGGACCCCAGCAGAAAGAGACACGTGTACCCCAGTGTTCATCACAGCACTGTTTACAATAGCCAGGACATGGAAGCAACCTAGATGTCCACCAGCAGATGAATGTATCCGACTCTTTGCAACCCCATGGACTGTAGCCCACCAGGCTCCTCTGTCATGGGATTCTCCAGGCAAGAATACTGGAGTGGGTTGCCATTTCCTCCTCTAGGGGGATCTTCCCAACCCCGAGATGGAACCTGCATCTCTCATGCCTCCCGTATTGGCAAGCAAGTTCTTTACCACTACTGCCCATCTGGGAAACCCCCACCCTCTGCGTAGGCCTTTTCAACTTTCTCAAAGATAAAGTTCAGCACTGAGACATCTCAGAGGGGAAGGTGTTGACTTGCTGCAGGAGCATCTGTAGGGCTGGAATCCTGGAGACAGGGAGACAGCAGGAGGATGGAGAGACAGATTAGATAGTCACGGCCATGCTGGGTGATGGACCTGACATTTAGTACCTACATTCCTGGTTTCTGGTGATACAGTCATTGCTCGGGCCTACCACCAATTGAGAGAAGAAGAATCCTTGAAGAAACAGCCCCACAGATCATCCCTGTGTGTTTTCTTGAGGAGGAGGGATCGTCCAATCAGCACTGTTGCTGGAGAATTCCAAACTGAGCTCTAGTTTCTCCCAAGTTCTAGAGAATCTCCAGGCCTGTCTATTTCCTTGTGCTCTACAGCAAGGGAAGAATAAGTCATATTTCACAAAACCACAGCTTTGTTCTCCCCTTCAGAGCAATTCATTGCGAACAATAACTAAGATCTTACAATTCAAAGCCAGTTCAGGTTAAATTAAGCTGCTCAGCCTCAAAATACATGAAAATTGAACTGTTCGAGTTGGATGTGCTGGACCACTTAAGTGGACAGTGATCAATAATCAAAACCCTAGGTCGATTGATTAGACTGCTCGGTGATGAATTTTGTAAATTGCTCATTCTTGTAATCTACCAAGAAGCAATTTTACCCAAACTGAGTCAGTAAAATCAATAAATAAATTAACAAGGAGAAGTCCATTAACGCATTCACTTAGACATCTTTGGCACATGTGTGAAGGTTCCATCACATGGAAAAGACTTTTAAGTCTGAGAAATGGAGAGTGCATTACTTTTAAGTCCTGCAGATCCCCTGCAGCCCACTGGGTCTCTACCTGATTTTAATTTTATACATTGGAATGACAGCTCTTCCTAAAGCGTGACTGGTGTTGAACACATGAGACTATACTACATTAATGAGCCCCAGTGAAGGGCGGTGCTCCAGGCACTTGCTCTAGAATTCAAATCCGAGTAGGGGGGAAACTCTTGCCTGCCAGAGCCAACCTGAGGCATCGATATCTGAGAAAAGCCATCATATGCTCCAGTTTGTGAGTGCGCTCAGTTGCTGAATCGTGTCCAGCTCCTTTTGACCCAGTAAACTGTAGCCGCCTCTATCCAGGGGATTTTCTAGGCAAGAATACTGGACTAGGTTATCATTTCCTTCTCCAGGGGATCTCCCTGGGTCAGGGATTGAACCTGCATCCCCTGCACTAGCAGGCGGATTCTTTACCACTGAGCTACCTGGGAAGCCCCATGCCCAAGTTTACTAACAATCTAATAGGTTTTGGGGTTTTTTAGTGTCCTTTTGCTATAAGAAGTCAGAACATTAAATTACAATGAGCAAAGATTGTATTGTAACCTAGTCAAAGCAATTTTGTAGGCAACTAAGGTAATTTTACGTGGTGTGCCCTCTTTCATTTTAACAAGATGTATGCATGTTTTCAAAACTGTATTTAATTGCATTGTCTATTCTGTTACCCAGGATTCTCTAAATCACCCTCATTTGAATTCAATAAGAGGAAAAAGTTGACAAATAAACCAGAATATTTGCCTTCAGAAAGCAGCAGAAATATAAATCAATGCCTTTCTCTTTTTCCTTGGTAACAAGGAAGCTAAGAAGAATAAAGTCAATTAACAGAAAGCAAAAGTGTTCTCATGGCACAATAAGAGAATTATTATGATTTTAAATGTTCAATACAAAATTGAATTCTCTATTTAATTTTTAAGAGGTCTCAAAACTGTTTCAATGCCAGGTGGAGTACAAATTCTAGTCAAGATACAAGAAACAAATTAGGATAATGGGCAAAATAAAACTTTTGCAAGCTTATTCTGGTTGTTATATTTTGGTATCAAAAGAGGATTAGAGGAAATGTTTGCCTTCTCAAATCTTTTCTGTTCAAATGTTCTTCAATGGTTGTATTTATCAGTTGAGAAATGGGATATTTCTTGCCATATCAGTAAACAAGGATGTCACAGTCCACAGCTTTGCAGTCCTCCAACGTGAGCTTGTGAACCTTAAGGGCACTCAGGAAGGAGAAGAATGCCTGTGATTTAGCAGCTTCAGGCTGCAGCCACTCCCTATGGTGAGCCTCAAGGGAGCTCTGGACTAAAAAAAAAATAAGATCCTGCCCAGGATAGCTGAGATACATATGAAAGAAATGATTTCAGGGAGCCCAGCCTCTTGCATCTCCCCATACATAAAAAAGTTCTAAATTGCTTAACTTCAGATATCTTGCTTCCTTTAGTTAGCATACTCATTTGATGTTCATTCTACCTGCCCTTTGTTACAAAACTTCTATATAACCTGACTCCTTCCCTCGCCTCCTCAGAGCCGGTCTCTCAGGGTAACTTGAGATGCTGTCTCCATAGCTTGAAACTCTAAAAATTCCCTCTGAATAAAACATAACTCTCAACTTTTGGCCTAGATCTCATAGATAGGGTGCCTGATGAACTATGGAATGAGGTTCATGACATTGTACAGGAGACAGGGATCAAGACCATCCCCATGGAAAAGAAATGCAAAAGCAAAATGGCTCTCTGGGGAGGCCTTACATATAGCTGTGAAAAGAAGAGGCGAAAAGCAAAGCAGAAAAGGAAAGATATAAGCATCTGAATGCAGAGTTCCAAAGAATAGCAAGAAGAGATAAGAAAGCCTTCTTCAGCAATCAGTGCAAAGAAATAGAGGAAAAGAACAGAATGGGAAAGACTAGAGATCTCTTCAAGAAAATCAGAGATACCAAGGGAACATTTCATGCAAAGATGGGCTCAATAAAGTACAGAAATGGTATGGACCTAACAGAAGCTGAAGATATTAAGAAGGGGTGGCAAGAATACACAGAAGAACTGTACAAGAAAGATCTTCATGACCCAGATAATCATGATGATGTGATCACTCATCTAGAGCCAGACATCCTGGAATGTGAAGTCAAGTAGGCCTTAGAAAGCATCACTATGAACAAAGCTAGTGGAGGAGATGGAATTCCAGTGGAGCTGTTTCAAATCCTGAAAGATGATGCTGTGAAAGTGCTGCATTCAACATGCCAGCAAATTTGGAAAACTCAGCAGTGGCCACAGGACTGGAAAAGGTCAGTTTTCATTCCAATTCCAAAGAACAGCAATGCCAAAGAATGCTCAAACTACCACACAATTGCACTCATCTCACATGCTAGTAAAGTCATGCTCAAAATTCTCCAAGCCAGGCTTCAGCAATACGTGAACCGTGAACTCCCTGATGTTCAAGCTGGTTTTAGAAAAGGCAGAGGAACCAGAGATCAAATGGCCAACATCCGCTGGATCATGGAAAAAGCAAGAGAGTTCCAGAAAAAACATCTACCTCTGCTTTATTGACTATGCCAAAGCCTTTGACTGTGTGGATCACAATAAACTGTGGAAAATTCTGAAAGAGATGGGAATACCAGACCACCTGATCTGCCTCTTGAGAAATCTGTATGCAGGTCAAGAAGCAACAGTTAGAACTGGACATGGAACAACAGACTGGTTCCAAATAGGAAAAGGAGTACGTCAAGACTGTATATCGTCACCCTGCTTATTTAACTTATATGCAGAGTACATCCTGAGAAATGCTGGACTAGAAGAAACACAAGCTGGAATCAAGATTGCCGGGAGAAATATCAATAACCTCAGATATGCAGATGATACCACCCTTATGGCAGAAAGTGAAGAAGAACTAAAGAGCCTCTTGAAAGTGAAAGAGGAAAGTGAAAAAGTTGGCTTAAAGTTCAACATTCAGAAAACAAAGATCGTGGCATCCGGTCCCATCACTTCATGGGAAATAGATGAGGAAACAGTGGAAACAGTGTCAGACTAATTTTTGGTCTCCAAAATCACTGCAGATGGTGACTGCAGCCATGAAATTAAAAGATGCTTACTCCTTGGAAGAAAAGTTATGACCAATCTAGATAGTATATTCAAAAGGAGAGACATTACTTTGCCAACTAAGGTCCATCTAGTCAAGGCTATGCTTTTTCCTGTGGTCATGTATGGATGTGAGAGTTGGACTGTGAAGAAAGCTGAGCACCGAAGAATTGATGCTTTTGAACTGTGCTGTTGGAGAAGACTCTTGAGAGTCCCTTGGACTGCAAGGAGATCCAACCCGTCCATTCTAAAGGAGATCAGCCCTGGGATTTCTTTGGAAGGAATGATGCTAAAGCTGAAATTCCAGTACTTTGGCCACCTCATGCGAAGAGTTGACTCATTGGAAAAGACTCTGATGCTGGGAGGGATTGGGGGCAGGAGAAGGGGACGACCGAGGATGAGATGGCTGGATGGCATCACTGACTCGATGAACATGAGTCTGAGTGAACTCCGGGAGTTGGTGATGGACAGGGGAGGCCTGGCGTGCTCCAATTCATGGAGTCGCGAAGAGTCAGACATGACTGAGTGACTGACCTGACCTTATTTTTGAAGCTGATACTATGTATCTATATGAAATAAATATAGGCTTTTGGTATTGGATATTAATTCTTCAGGGGCTCCCCATATGGTGTGGTAAAGAACCCACTTGCCAATGAGGAGATGTAAGAGAGCCAGGTTCCATCCCTGGATCAGGAAGATCCCCTGGAGGAGGGCGTGGCAAGCCCATTCCAGTATTCTTGCCTGGAGAATCTCATGAACAGAGGGGACTGGATTGGACACGACTGAAGCAACTTAGCACACATTAATTCTTCAAGAATATATTTTTTCCCCCAAATTTTATCTCCTCCACAAAAATTCCCAAATTTAACCTACAGTGATTCTTCTGTCTTGGAGCATTGTGGAATATATTTTGTCTATATTTCAAATTATGTCACTTAACATTAGCCTGTAGTTTATTCTCTATATACTATTTGAGAGTTGACATTATATCTGATTTTTCTTTCAATCATATATATGGAAAGGGTACAACTGTATACATTGTGAAGAAATTAGCACAATCAAGCTAATTCATGCATCCATCTCTTCATACAGTTACGTGTGTGTGTGTGTGTGTGTGTGTGTGTGTGTGTGTGTGTGATGAGAACACCTAGGATCTAACCTATTAACAGCTTTCAAGTGTACTTTCTGGGGTTGTTGCCTATAGTCTCCATGCTATACATTAGGTCACCAGAACTGACTCATCTTGAATAACTGAAACTTTGTGCCCCTTGAGTAGGGGCTTCCCAGGTGGTGAAGAATCTGCCTGCGAGTGCAGAAGACACAAGAGTCACAGTTTGGATCCCTGGGTCAGAAAGATCCCCTGGAGCAGGAAATGGCAGCCCACTTCAGTATCCTTGCCTGGGAAATTCCATGGACAGACGAGCCTGGCTGGCTATAGGTCACGGGGTCACAGAGAGCTGGACACACCTGAGCATGCATGCAGGCACCCCCTTGAATAACACTCCCCATCAACCCTCCGCTCCGCTCCTGTCAACCACCACTGTACTCTCTGCTTCTGTGTCTTTGACTATCTTAGATTCCACGTCTAAATGAGATGGTTCAGCATTTATCTTTCTCTGTCTGGCTTATTTCACTTAGTATAACGTCCTCCAGATCCACCTATATTATTGCAAGTGAAAGATTTCTTTTTTTTTAAAGCTAGATAATACTCAACTGTGTGGATGTACCATATTTTCTTTATCCATTCATCCACTGATGAATATTAGGTTGTTTTCATATCTTGTCTATTGTGAATAATGCGGCAATAAATATAGAATGCAGAAAAATTTGAGATCCTAATTTTGTTTCTCTGGGATAAATACCTAGAAGTGGGACTGCTGGATCACATGGTAGTTCTATTTTTAATTTTTGAGGTATCTCCATACTGTTTTCTGAAATGGCTTACCAGTTGGCATTCCTACCAACCATGTAACACTTCTCAACAATACATCACTTCTCTCTACATCCCTGCCAACATTTGCCTTTTGGTTTTTTTTTTAAATAATAGCCACCCTAACAGGTGTAAGGTGATATCAGTTATGGTTTGATTTGCCTTTCCCTGATGGTTTAGACCTTATTCTTCTGCTCTGGTGTCTTGTAGATGACCTAGTGAAGACTGGATAGAATAGTACAGATGCTTAGAGAGTTTTACACCAGTGATGGTAATGAAACATTTTCTTAAGTAAGAGTGGTCTAGTACATAGCCCAAGTCAGAGTTAGTGGTTTGAAACTCTCTAAACCACAGCACATGGTTTTCTGGATGTATCCTAGGTTAACTGACTGTACACGAGCAGCCCTAGAAGTTAAGAATCAGATTGTGCTTAAGAATTGGCAGGTGGAAATATCCACTCTCTGTGCCTGGGACTGAGGCTAACATTGGAACGGGGGTATCAGGAGACAGTGAAATATGGGGAAGACCCTTCTAAGCTCAATTGACACCTCCTTCCCCAAAAGTTCAAGTTCTTTCTGCAGTCTCTCATCAGAAGACAAATTAGGAGTTTGGAAGGACAAGCAGAAGGATCAGCAGCAGCTAGGAAGGAGGATGGAGAAGGAGCTTCCTCACTGATGCTGAGCCATCTGTTTTGGAACTGGAAAGGGGCACCCTGCTGGGAGCTCCTGAGCTTGGATCCTTGGCCACAGGATCCTGAGCAAACAGTGGCCACATCCAGGCTCAGGCCAAGGACAGCACTAGCTGAGCCTATTTTTAGGCTGATGATAAAAAAATAAAGGAAACCTGAAGGGCTGGCCCCACTTATAGTTCCACTATGTGTCCCCTCACTCTATACCTCAGGGGTTTGCGATGGAGATAAGCAAGTGAATGATTAATGTGATGGGAAACCAGGGGTTTCCTCTTTAAAAAGTATCATCCCTTGGAAGAAAGCCTCATGAGATCTCCTTAGCCCCACCTCTGGGTAGACAAGGCGCTGAAGGCGTCACATAGATCAGGAGGCACCACTTCACCTCTCATAGCCTCAGTTTCCCCAACTGAAAGAAGACAAGCACCCTTGTGTTCCCTTCCTATTATTGCATAACTAACCACCATGCAGCTAGCAGCTCAAAACAGCATTCTTTGATTAGCTCATAGCTCTGCAGGCCTAGTCCAAGCTGACCATGGTCATATTCTCTGCTCCTCCTTATTTGGAGATTGAATGGTTGTCACAAAACTCAGCCCCTGTGGTTATAGCCTTGAGGTCCCATTTCCTTGCTGGGTATTAACAAGAGCTGCTCCAGATCCTACAGCCACATGTGTTACCTGCCATGTGGCTCTCTCCACCTTCAAAGCCAGCAAAGGAGAACTTCTCTCAATACCCTTCATGCTTCGAATCTCTTTCTTCACAAAGAGAAAAGTCACAACTTTTTCTAAGAGCTCACCTGGTGAGGTCACCTTGATCATCTCTCTACTTTAAGGTCAACTAATTTGGAATCTTAATTATATCTGCCCTGCGGATAGTGACTGCAGCCACGAAATTAAAAGACGCTTGCTCCTTGGGAAAAAAAAATATATATGACAAACCTAGGCTGCATACTAAAAAGTAGAGACATCACTTTGCTGACAAAGGTCCATCTAGTCACAGCTATGTTTTTTTCCGGTAGTCATATATAGATGTGAGAATTGGACCCATAAAGAAGGTTGGGTGCCAAAGAATTGATGTTTTTGAACTGTGGTGTTGGAGAAGACCCCTGAGAGTCCCTTGGACTGCAAGAAGATCAAACCAGTCAATCCTAAAGGAAATCAACCCTGAATATTCATTGAAAGGACTGATGCTGAAGCTGAAGTTCCAACACTTTGGCACCAGATGTGAAGAGCTGACTCACTGGAAAAGACCCTGATGCTGGAAAGACTGAAGGTAAGAGAAGAAGAGGGCAGTAGAAGATAAATAAGATGGTTAGATAGCATCACTGACTCAATGGACAAGAGTCTGAGCAAACTCTAGGAGAGAGTGAGGAACGGGAAAGCCTGGCGTGCTGCAGTCCATGGGGACACAAAGAGTCAGACATGACTTAGCGACTGAACAACAACAAGAAATTACATCTGCAAAATCCCTTCAAAATAGCACCCAGGTTAGCATTTCAATAAGTGGGAGAAAGTGTGTTACACCAGGGGCTGAGACATTTTGGGGATAACTCAGACATCTGCCCAGCACAGTTCCTTATAGATGCAGTGATCTATGGTCCCATGAGTAAATAAAAATAGAATTTTCATTCATTGAAAAGCAGAGATGAAAGGTTTTGTCAACAAAAAATTAATCAATGTATGAAAGAAATGAAAATTTTCATTCAAGCCAGATTTGAGGATTATAACCAAGGAAGAGCATCCCAGAAATCTCTGAGACTGTTCCACCCATTAGAAATCAAGACACTGTTTATATAAGTTTTTTGAAACGAAAGGCTGTATGTCAAATGTTGTATTATTGACAATTTACATAATCAAGATCTAAGCATCATTATGGTGGTCATGCAACCCTTTAAAGATTCAAGAAAGAATGTTACCTTTACGGAATTTTTGATGTTAGAAGAATGTTGTTCTTAATGGTTGAGTAGGTATTTCTGCTGATAAGGAAGACTTTGTCTATGCATAATAGAGATGCACAATGCACAGCAGAGAGAAGTCTTTATGTTTAACTTGTCTTGCCATAAAGTATGAATTTTATTTCACAGTCTCTATTAAAAGTTTAAAACTCCACTCCAGCCTGGCAGGAAGGGGGGAAAACAGAGGAAAGAAGAGACAGGAAAGGTGAGGTCTACTATGCTGTTGTTGTTTAGTCACTAATTCACGTCCAGCTCTTTGTGACCCTGTGGACTGTAGCCCATCAGACTCCCCTGTCCATGTTTTCCAGGCAAGAATACTGCAGTGGATTTCCATTACCTTCTCCAGGGGATCTTCCTGACCCAGGGATCAAACCCATGTCTCCTGCACTGGCAGCCAGATTCTTTACCACTGACCCTCTGGGAAGCCAGTGACCATGTGTTTTACATATGTCAACTTATTAATAACATTTCTCATGTGTATTATGAGAAAAACCTTTCCACTGGTTGTTAATAGATATGGCACAAAAGTGTAGCTTTGTAGCCAGATAAGTTTGAGAAATTTACAAATAACTGTGAAAAGAAGTGAAAAGCAAGGGAGAAAAGGAAAGATAAACCCATTTGAATGCAGAGTTCCAAAGAAATGCAAGGAGAGATAAGAAAGCCCTCCTTGGTGATCAATGCAAAGAAATAGAGGAAAACAATAGAATGGGAAAGACTAGATATCTCTTCAAGAAAATTAGAGATACTAAGGAAAGCAAGAGATTTCCAGAAAAACATCTGTTTCTGCTTTATTGACTATGCCAAAGCCTTTGACTGTGTGGATCACAATAAACTGTAGAAAATTCTGAAAGAGATGGGAATACCAGACCACCTGACCTGCCTCTTGAGAAACCTGTATGCAGGTCAGGAAGCAACAGTTAGAACTGGACATGGAACAACAGACTGGTTCCAAATAGGAAAAGGAGTCCGTCAAGGTTGTATATTGTCACTCTGCTTATTTAACTTCTATGCAGAGTATATCATGAGAAACACTGGGCTGGAAAAAGCACAAGCTGGAATCAAGATTGCTGGGAGAAATATCAATAACCTCAGATATGCAGATGACACTACCCTTACGGCAGAAAATGAAGAACTAAAGAGCCTCTTGATGAAAGTGAAAGAGGAAAGCAAAAAGTTGGCTTAAAGCTCAACATTCAGAAAACGGAAATCATGGCATCCAGTCCCATCACTTCATGGGAAATAGATGAGGGAAAAGTGGAAACAATGGCTGAATTTATTTTGGGGGCTCTAAAATCACTGCAGATGGTGACTGCAGCCATGAAATTAAAAGACACTTACTCCTTGGAAGGAAAGTTATGACCAACCTAGAGAGCATACTAAAAGCAGAGACATTACTTTGTCAACAAAGGTCTGTCTAGTCAAGGCTATGGTTTTTCCAGTGGTCATGTATGGATGTGAGAGTTGGACTATAAAGAAAGCTGAGCGCCGAAGAATTGATGCTTTTGAAATGTGGTGTTGGAGAAGACTCTTGAGAGTCCCTTGGACTGCAAGGAGATCCAACCAGTCCATTGTAAGGGAAATCAGTCCTGGGTGTTCACTGAAGGGACTGATGTTGAAGCTGAAATTCCAATACTTTGGCTACCTGATGCAAAGAGCTGACTCACTGAAAAAGACCCTGATGCTGGGCAAGATTGAGGGCAACAGGAGAAGGGGACAACAGAAGATGAGATGGTTGGATGGCATCACTGACTCAGTGGACATGGGTTTGGGTAGACTCTGGCAGTTGGTGGACAGGGAGGCCTGGCATGCTGTGGTTCATGGGATCGTAAAGATTTGGACACAACAGAGCAACTGAACTGAACTGAACTGAACTGAAGTTTGAGAAATGGGGGAATTTCTTAAAACATTAAATAGGAATAGGACTAAACATGGACTTCCCAGGTGGCTCAGTGATAAAGAATCTGCCTGCCAATGAGTTGGGAATATCCTTTGGAGAAGGAAATGGCATTCTACTCCAGTATTCTTGCCTGGGAAATCCCACAGACAGAGAAGACTGGTGGGCTACAGCTCACAGGATCGCAAAGAGTCAGTCGGACAAGACTGAGCACACACTTGGCAGAAACAGTGATAGCACTAAACACATGAGATGCTCTGAGAACTCCTGCAAGGACTGACGTCACGTATTCACTATTCCGAAGGGGAAGTCATCAGCACACTAAGGACGTGGTTCAAAAATAGACCGTTGTTCATGTTTTAATATTTCTGAAAACATGTCATATTAAAGCTGATATGTGCAGCATAAGCAGCATCATGTTAAAGTTGACACATGCATCACACAGCTGCTGCTGCTAAGTCACTTCAGGCATGTCCGACTCTGTGTGACCCATAGATGGCAGCCCACCAGGCTCCCCTGTCCCTGGGATTCTCCAGTGTGACTTCATTTATTCCCAAAGGCTGCTGTATAGTTGATGGTACAGAGGACAGTCGATGAAGCCAGACCAGACACGGAGGGCATGGTGGGGCAGCCCAGACATGAGCTACCACGGGAGCCGCCACTGCCCCCATTAAGATGCAGAGTGGGAGGTGGCCACAGCGAACCCATCTTCCCCAGGCATGTGCTTCTTCAAAAGCTGGCATCTCAGTGGGAGGCTTAGTACCCTACCTGGGTTTCTGGACAGAGAGGCGGTCTGGCAGAAGCAGGATCCTTGTGGGAGGAATGGTCCCACCATAGACACTACCTGAAACAGAGAAAGGAGTGAGGTCCTCAGCACAAGTCTCCCAATGGCTAAATCAAGCCAGAGATCAGTTGACAGAAAAGCTTGGGGAGTCTGGTTTTCAGAGCAAAGGATCAGACAAAGGAGGGCAGGAAAGGAAGGGAAGAGTAAACAGAAAGTACTTGGAAGAGAAAACATGAAGTGCCTGGAAGAGCCCACAACAAATGCCTGGAAGAGCCAACAGGAAGTGCCTGGAATGGCTAGGTTAGGTAGAAGGAGGAAGCTCTCACTGGACATTTCCTGTCAGAGTTTTGTCTTATGAGGGAAGGTGGAAACATCAGCGGATAGAGGAGAAAGGCAGCCTTTTCTTTATCCCATTAGCTGCAGGACCCGTGGCAGGCAAGCTCAGTGGATGAGCAGTGGTGTCTAAAAAGAGACAAAAGGTGAAAGAAATTTGGAGGTCAAAGTCACAGACAAGCCTCCATTTGGGGAGAAGATTGGAATGTTGCAAGATGGGAGCTGGGAGAGTCAGACATCCTGATGGAGACAAGGAACAGCCAGGCTTAGGTGAGCAGGAAAGCCAGCAGCTGCCTTGCCTGAAGACTTGGTCCAGTGCAGGACTCAGGTCAACCCAGCAGCTGAAGCCCAGGAGGTTCAGAGCTATGAAGACAGCCAGTGGCTCAGGAGGAGGCATGGTGCCTACCAACAGTCAGCAGGACCATCAATTTTGGATCAACCATGTGGAGTGAGGTAGCCAGGAACTGTGCATGAAATCAAGGAGTATGTGCAACAAAGAGCCTGCAGGAGGGGGCTGGAGGAAAATCAGGAAGATCAGAGGCAGGGGCAGCCTTGAATCCTCCTGGGACAGAGCAGACGGTCCAGCCCAATCCTGAGCCCTGGGCTCCAAGGAGAACTGGGGAGAAGGTATTGGAACTAACATGTGAGAACCGGGAGCACGGCTGGGACACAAGGTGAGAACCCAGTATGAGGACCCTGGAGAGGAGACTCTGGCAAGATCAGAAGTCTGACTCAAAGCAGCAGAGGAACAAATGCCCGGGGCAAGGATCCTTGTGACTCTCTGCTCCAGGCTATGGTCAGGATGGATCCTGGAGGTCAAGTTTCAAGTGGACCCGAGGGGTGAAAGTCAGTGGCATATTGTTGCAAGTTTGCAGGGAGCAGAGGTGAGGGAACAGGAAACCTGTGCAAGGCTCTGGGACACTCAGCAGCAAGAGGCTGGCTGGTCTCATTTGTAAGATAAAGTTGTTGCTGATCATGGGCAGGTTGAAAGGCTGGTTTCGAAAATGAGTTCGGTGCTGAGACATGCATTGCTTTGTAGCTGTGTGACCAATGGAATTAGGCGTGTTATGCGTGGCCAGAATTTTTTGTCAGGAACCCGAGTTGTCAAATCCGCCCGTATTGTTTGAACTCTCCTTCCATTATTCCAGCTAAAACTTCAAAAGTTCCCTTCCGTGGAGTGCAGCTGGGCTCTGCCCTCACACTCCACCCCCCACCCCCGCTTCACCAAAAACATCATCTGCACGTAGATCTTCTCATAAATGTAAATAAGGAAATAAGCACCAGGTATATTCTTATACATAATTCATTTGCACAGTCACTGAATGAGAAGCACACGATATTTAACTATTGAACTTACACGGGATGTGGCAACTGCATTTCTGATGCGAAAAATACATTTCCATGACTTAAATAGCATTTTTGTGGTAATAACTTGGGGCATTTGGAACAATACCTGCTAGATCTTTCTTTTGTTTTTTAATAAACTCAATTATTCAATTGAAAAATTAATAAGAGGAAACCTTCAACTGTGTAATGGAGTTTAATTTACAGATCATTTCTTAATTCTACTGCACTGGAACAAAGTTATAAGTGGTGCATATCATCAAAAGATTACCATTTCAGAGTTTAAGATTAGTACATTTAAACTCTATAATGATTTCCCAGAAAATTCTCTGCCTTTCAGAGGAAAGAAATCATGACAACTCACATAGATGAACCTGTTTGGAAACATCTGACTTCTTAAACAGCCTGTATTTCCTCATTTGACTCACTTAAAACCCTTGTGAAGACCACTGTTATACATAAAATAGATAAACCAGTAAGAGCCTACTGTGTAGCACAAGGAACTCTACTGAATACTCTGGAATGACCTAGATGAGAAAAGAACCTGGGAAAAGGTGGGTGTATGTACAGGGATAACTGATTTACTTTGCTGTACGCCTGAAACTAACACAATATTGTGCACTGAGTACGTGTGTGCCTGTTAGGCATTCAGTTGTGTCTGACTCTTTGCGACCCCATGGACTGTAGCCCTCCTCTGTCCATAGAATGCTCCAGGCAAAAATCCTGGAATGAGTTGCCCTTACCTTCTCCAGAGGATCTTCCCAACTCAGAGACCAAACGCCGGTCTCCTGCAGTATAGGCAGATTCTTTACCATCTGAGCCACCAGTATCAACTATGCTCCAATAAAAATTAATTAAAAAAACAATCCGTGAAGTTAGAACATATCCACATTACTCCTCCTTCTGGCCCCTGTAGAGATCCACCACTCTTGGCCTGAGCCTCAGCCTTCTCCAGGGCCACTAGCTTGCCCTCAGGAGAAAGGACGCAGCTGGCCCCACCCATGGTCACATGTGTCAACCTAAGCGCACCCACCCACCCCCAGCTGATGGCTACCTTTCCTGGCATCTGATGCTGACGGCACAGCAAGCACATTCTGACTCCAAAAGATACCAGTGGGCCCAACACGTGGGCCAAGAAAATACCACGTGGCTGGACTTGGGACACTGTCATGTCAATGAGGACCTCACGTCCCTGAGGAAGGGTTCCTGGAGGCCTGGGGGATGCCCACTGGTGCCTTTCAGAGGCCCCTCTGCCCACTGAGGTCAGCAGCCCGTCACTCGCCACTAAAACTGATCCGTGCTCCCAGAAAGGTTATCTGCCGCTCTGATTGCCGGGGAAGCCGGGGCAGCGGAATGAATAGTTTTAGTGTCCTTTGGTGTTCATTATCAAACGTTGGCTAACATCACCGGAAAGCCCATGGCCATGATTTTCCAAGGACAGGAGTGGGAATGGCCGAGGGACAAAACATAGCGGTCCCACCGTGGGGCCTCTGCCTGAGGTCTCTCCCCCTCCTCTGCCGTTCCAGCACGCCCTCAGCACCACTGCCAGGGAGCAGGAAACGCCGGACCCCAGAAGGTACACAGGAGCTGGACCGCAGCTCTCCGTGTCCTCCCACGGCTGCTCCTGGAGCTGTGGAGGCTGCTTCTCACTGACCCGTGTTTAGATCAGCTGTGGAGGTGCAGGGCTGAGGCAGAGGAGATGCGCCGGACGCAGGACGCTTGGAAACAGGACATTCACAGTTGCAGGACAGAAACCTCACAGGAAGAGTTCTCTCTGGGCCCTCGCAGTGCCTGGAAGTACACCGTTAACATTTTTTAAAGCATGGATTGACACACTTTGGGGGCGACAGAGGATGACATGGTTGGATGGCATCACTGACTCAATGGGCATGAGTTTGAGTAAACTCCAGGAGTTGGTGATGGACAGGAAGGCCTGGTGTGCTGCAGTCCATGGGATCACAAAGAGTCGGACACGACTGAGTGACTGAACTGAACTGAAAGTACGGATCATTTCAAGCACAGCAAGAATGATGGAACAAGCCCCCATCTCCTATCTACCTGTAGTGGGCATTTCCACAGACCTTAGCCCTTTGCTCATGCAGCTCTCACAGGGATGCTGAGAGGAGGAAATAAAAGACACGGGACACATGACCCCTGTCAGCACAGGTGTGGGCTGGCATGGGTGCCAACCCGGGGCAAAGCTTGTCTGGAGATCATCGCTTGCTGTTCACCCCACTGCTCTGTAACCTGGATGGTACAGGGGGACCCGCACACGCTCCTGACTTCAGTAAAACACACAATCTCCCTGTGATGCAAAGACTTTTTCCATGGACAGGATGCAGAGCAAACATCTGTTAACAAGAGACAGTCTCTTCCGGCAGGAGGAGGCATGCGATTGAGGCCACATCTATCAATCAAAAGATCATAGCGAAAGTGTGTGTTGTATTCTCAACAAGCACACGTCTGCAGGTTCTTTTGGATTGGAGGGATGATACATAGCAAACATCAATTCCAGTTCGTTAAAGGCATTGAGCTGCCCAGACAGGTCCTGTATTTCCAGTGTTACTGTTTGTCTTTCTGGAGGAAGAATGAGATCCCACAGCTTCATGTGGTGACAAACAGCACATATGAGCAAAGCACCAAATAACTCAGACCTCGTTCCCTGAGGGCTCTCTGCCTGCTGGGTATTGCTTACGTACCACGAGGAACTGAAGTCTAAGGCTCAGGGGAGAGCACTGCCGGGTGAGACGGCAGAGGAGAGCAAACGACCACGGTGAGTGAGAGCAGAATGCACAGCCACGCGTTGATTGAAGGGCTCTGAAACACAGAGCATTAAAACTAAGACAATCAAATAACTCAGAACAAAGGAATGTAAAAAGACAGCATTCAATGACTAAAACATGAGTGAATAAATAAAAGAGAGATTTGATTAACTGGACTCCATCAAAATGAAAAGCTCTGATTTTTATCATTTTTTGACAGTGCGTTTTATTGAATACAGTTGGCTCACAATGTTAGGTTCCTTCCTGCTGTAGAGTAAAGGGATTCGGTCACACCTGTGTGCGCATCCTTCAGCCTAGTTCCTGGGCTGTTCTGGAGGACCTTGTTGTTTATCCGTCCTAGGTATAATAGTTTGCACCCACTACTCTCAAACTCCCAATCCCCATCTCTCCCCACAAAACTTCTGCTCTTTCAGTTCAGTTCAGTTCAGTCACTCAGTCCTGTCCGACTTATTGTGACCCCATGAATCGCAGCACGCCAGGCCTCCCTGTCCATCACCATCTCCCGGAGTTCACTCAGACTCACGTCCATCGAGTCCGTGATGCCATCCAGCCATCTCATCCTCTGTCATCCTCTTCTCCTCCTGCCCCCAATCCCTCCCAGCATCAGAGTCTTTTCCAGTGACTCAACTCTTTGCATGAGGTGGCCAAAGTACTGGAGCTTCAGCTTCAGCATCATTCCTTCCAAAGAAATCCCAGGGCTGATCTCCTTCAGAATGGACTGGTTGGATCTCCTTGCAGTCCAAGGGACTCTCAAGAGTCTTCTCCAACACCACAGTTCAAAAGAATCAATTCTTCAGCACTCAGCCTTCTTCACAGTCCAACTCTAACATCCGTACATGACCACTGGAAAAACCATAGCCTTGACTAGATGGACCTTAGTCGGCAAAATAATGTCTCTCCTTTTGAATATACTATCTAGGTTGGTCATAACTTTTCTTCCAAGGAGTAAGTGTCTTTTAATTTCATGGCTGCAGTCACCATCCGCAGTGATTTTGGAGCCCCAAAAAATAAAGTCTGACACTGTTTCCACTGTTTCCCCATCTATTTCCCATGAAGTGATGGGACCAGGTGCCATGATCTTCATTTTCTGAATGTTGAGCTTTAAGCCAACTTTTTCACTCTCCTCTTTCACTTTCATCAAGAGGCTTTTTAGCTCCTCTTCACTTTCTGCCATAAGCGTGGTGTCATCTGCATATCTGAGGTTATTGATATTTCTCCCGGCAATCTTGATTCCAACTTGTGTTTCTTCCAGTCCAGCGTTTCTCATGATGTACTCTGCATAGAAGTTAAATAAGCAGGGTGACAATATACAGCCTTGACGGACTCCTATTCCTATCTGGAAACAGTCTGTTGTTCCATGTCCAGTTCTAACTGTTGCTTCTTGACCTGCATACAGATTTCTCAAGAGGCAGGTCAGGTGGTCTGGTATTCCCATCTCTTTCAGAATTTTCCACAGTTTATTGTGAACCACACAGTCAAAGGCTTTGGCATAGTCAATAAAGCAGAAATAGATGTTTTTCTGGAACTCTCTTGCTTTTTCCATGATCCAGCGGATGTTGGCCATTTGATCTCTGGTTCCTCTGCCTTTTCTAAAACCAGCTTGAACATCAGGGAGTTCATGGTTCTCGTATTGCTGAAGCCTGGCTTGGAGAATTTTGAGCATGACTTTACTAGCATGTGAGATGAGTGCAATTGTGTGGTAGTTTGAGCATTCTTTGGCATTGCCTTTCTTTGGGATTGGAATGAAAACTGACCTTTTCCAGTCCTGCGGCCACTGCTGAGTTTTCCAAATTTGCTGGCATATTGAATGCAGCACTTTCACAGCATCGTCTTTTAGGATTTGAAACAGCTCCACTGGAATTCCATCACCTCCACTAGCTTTGTTCATAGTGATGCTTTCTAAGGCCCTCTTGACTTCACATTCCAAGATATATGGCTCTAGATGAGTGATCACATCATCATGATTATCTGGGTCATGAAGATCTTTCTTGTACAGTTCTTCTGTGTATTCTTGCCACCTCTTCTTAATATCTTCAGCTTCTGTTAGGTCCATACCATTTCTGTCCTTTATCGAGCCCATCTTTGCATGAAATGTTCCCTTGGTATCTCTGTTTTCTTGAAGAGATCTCTAGTCTTTCCCATTCTGTTCTTTTCCTCTATTTCTTACATTGATTGCTGAAGAAGGCTTTCTTATCTCTTCTTGCCATTCTTTGGAACTCTGCATTCAGATGCTTATATCTTTCCTGTTCTCCTTTGCTTTTCACCTCTCTTCTTTTCACAGCTATTTGTAAGGCCTCCCCAGACAGCCATCTTGCTTTTTTGCATTTCTTTTCCATGGGGATGGTCTTGATCCCTGTCTCCTGTACAATGTCACGAACCTCATTCCATAGTTCATCAGGCACTCTATCTATCAGATCTAGGCCCTTAAATCTATTTCTCACTTCCACTGTATAATCATAAGGGATTTGATTTAGGTCATACCTGAATGATCTAGCGATTTTCCGTACTTTCTTCAATTTAAGTCTGAATGTGGTAATAAGGAGTTCGTGATCTGAGCCATAGTCAGCTCCTGGTCTTGTTTTTGTTGACTGTATAGAGCTTCTCCATTTTTGGCTGCAAAGAATATAATCAATCTGATTTCGGTGTTGACCATCTGGTGATGTCCATGTGTAGAGTCTTCTCTTGTGTTGTTGGAAGAGGATGTTTGCTATGACCAGTGAATTTTCTTGGCAAAACTCTATTAGTCTTTGCCCTGCTTCATTCTCATTCCAAGGCCAAATTTGCCTGTTATTCTAGGTGTTTCTTGACTTCCTACTTTAGCATTCCAGTCGCCTATAATGAAAAGGACATCTTTTGGGTGTTAGTTCTTAAAGATCTTGTAGGTCTTCATAGAACCGTTCAACTTCAGCTTCTTCAGCATTACCGGTTTGGGGCATAGACTTGGATAACTGTGATATTGAATGGTTTGCCTTGGAAATGAACAGAGATCATTCTGTCATTTTTGAGATTGCATCCAAGTACTTTGGGCTTCCCTGGTGGCTCAGAGCTTACAGTGTCTGCCTCCAATGCTGGAGACCCAGGTTCGATCCCTGGGTCAGGAAGATCCCCTGGAGAAGGAAATGGCAATCCACCCAGTATCCATCCTTGCCTGGAGAATTCCATGGACAGAGAAGCCTAGTAGGTTACAGTCCACGGGGTCACAAAGAGTCGGACACGACTGAGCAACTTCACCTTCACCACTGCATTTCAGACTCTTTTGTTGACCATGAGGGCTACTCCATTTCTTCTGAGGGATTCCTGCCCGCAGTAATAGATATAATGGTCATCTGAGTTAAATTCACCCATTCCAGTCCATTTTACTTTGCTGATTCTTAGAATGTTGACATTCACTTTTGCCATCTCTTGTTTGACCACTTCCATTTTGCCTTGATTCATGGACCTGACATTCCAGGTTCCCATGCAATATTGCTCTTTATAGCATCGAATCTTGCTTCTATCATCAGTCACATGCACAACTCAGTATTGTTTTTGCTTTGGCTCCATCCCTTCATTCTTTCTGGAGTTATTTCTCCACTGATCTCCAGTAGTATATTGGGCACCTAATGACCTGGGGAGTTCCTCTTTTGGTATCCTATCATTTTGCCTTTTTATAATGTTCATGGGGTTCTCAAGGCAAGAATACTGAAGTGGCTTGCCATTCCCTTCTCCAGTGGACCACATTCTGTCAGCCCTCTCCACCATGACCCGCCCATCTTGGGCTGCCCCACAGGCATGGCTTGGTTTCATTGAGTTAGACAAGGCTGTGGTCCTAGTGTGATATGATTGACTAGTTTTCTGTGAGTATGGTTTCAGTATGTCTGCCCTCTGATGCCCTCTTGAAGCACCTACCATCTTACTTGGGTTTCTCTTACCTTGGGCGTGGGGTATCTCTTCACAGCTGCTCCAGCAAAGCACAGCCGCTGCTCCTTACCTTGGATTTGGGGTATCTCCTTACCGCCGCCGTTCCTGACCTTCAATGTGAGATAGCTCCTCTATGCCCTCCTGTGCCTGCGCAGCCACCGCTCCTCAGGTGGCTCCTCCAAGCTGCTGCCCTTGGCCTTGGGCTCGGGCTCGAGGTGGCTCCTCAGGGTCACCGCTCCTGGCCTCTGGTGAGAGGTGGCTCCTCCCAGCTGCCCCCCACCCCCAGCCTCGGACACAGTGGTGTAGCTCCTCTCTGCCGGGCTTAGTGCATGGGCCCAGCTCTCGCAGCCGCCTGCGCTTAGTGCACCAGCCTGCTCTTTGCAAGGTGCTATTAAGAAAACAAAAAGTCAGCCTTGGGTGAGGACAAAATAGTTTTAAATCCTGTATCTTATAAAAGTATACCATACAACCCAGCAATTTCACTACCAGCTGTATCTCTTAGAGAAATAAAAACATATCCACACAAAACCTTGGTCATGAATGTTTATAGCAGCTTTATGTACAATAGCCTGCAACTGGAAACATCCCAAATGTCATCGACATGTGAATAGATAAGAACTGCACCTTCCATATCTGTAGTAATATCTCTCTCAGATGACAGTACTCAGCCATTTAAAATAATAAACCTTTGATACCCTGCAACCTGGATGACTCATCAGATAACCGTGCTTGTTTATTTTTGTTTTTATTTATGTATTATTTTTTGAAAAATAATCATGGTGATTGAATTTAGATAAACCAAATACACTGTAGGCTGCTGCCAGGGGCCAGCGAGAGGAACTCCGCCCATGGCAAAGGTCATGAGGAAGGATGCTTGGCATACACAAAGGCATGATCAAGCCTCAGGAAACCCCTTGTTCCCAAGCATCTACCCCCAAAACCAGAGCACTTTACGGGGAGCTCTCCCCCATAACCATTTCTCTCGGAGAAGGCGTTAACTTGCAGCTCCAAGTTAATAAAAATTCCTGGGCATGACAAGAGTGTTTCAACTTACAAACTCTGAAGGTTATCTAGCCTGCCTGTATAGGTTTGTCACATGTGATTGTTTACAACCCCCAGCTGTGAGAGGCACGAGATGTTTTAGACTTACTAAAGGCAAATTCTTTCGGGAAGTTAGAAATTATTAGTATAGTGAGTTGGTTAAGAATTTTATTGGTGAAGGGTTTTTTCATTTGTTGTGCCAATAATTACTGTTAATTCCCTGCCCTGGGTGTGACAAGGGTATCTCAGGTCAAACCTCTCTGCTGACAGACTAGCTTATGTGACAACCTGTCAACCATAAACAGCACAGAGAGTTTGGGGGGGATTTTGAAAGTCTTAATTAGCATACAGCTTTTCTCATTATTGAGTCAATGATTACCGTCAGGTCTATATGTCCTTAGGCACCTGGGAGTATATTAATCAATGTATTTGGAATATAGAAAAGGAAATATAGTAGTTTTTGATGTTAGCAATATTAGACTTTTGAGTTAATGAATTTTCTCTTTTGTTATAGACCACTGTACTTTGTTATAACTCACTGTGTCCTTGCTACATAAAAATGTAACTTTATCACTATCTTAAGACTAAACAGATCTTAAGGGGAACATTGGTGAAAGGATTTTCATTTGTTGGGCTGATGTTTGCTGGTAAATCTCCATATTCCCTGCCTTTATAATGAATATAACTAGCATATAGGAGAAATAAGTATTAACCTTTAAGATTAATCATGTTAACCTTGGGTTAAATAAATTCCTTTCTTGATTGTAACTCACTACACCCTCACCCTATAGGAATGCAACTTTATTTGGAGGGTGGTGCCTGGTTTAAGAAAAAACACTCTTAGAAAAAATAAGTTTTTGGTTATCAGAAAGAAAGGGTCATAAATGTCAGCAGGCCTCACAGCCAACGAATGATGTTAAAAACCTCTAAGACCTTTTTTTTTATGTGAAGCACCTGATTTTGATAAAGGTCACGACTGCTGACCCCCACGTGACTCTGTATTCATCCCTATATGTAACAAAAGGTATATAAGAAAACCCGAAAAATAAAGAAATGGGATCCGTTCCTGGAAAGACTGACTCCCCCATGTCGATTCTTTCTTGCTCCCCGTTTTTCTGGCTGAATTCCCATCTGGAGCATGGATGCTATTCCATGTAAACCAAGTTATTCAGCCTCTTTTTTCTCTACTAATATTCCTACTACGCTATCCGTTTCTAATCTCTCTATATATCTGTAATTAAATAGCTTTTTTTCTAGGATGCCTACTCTGTCCCCACCTTTGAATTACCCTGGATCTACCGGGGCTGGACCCCGGCAGGCTGCCATTTATAGAAAATTCTAGATGACACAAACCAATGCCTGTTGACACAAATAAGGCCAGGGATTTCGTGTTGAAGGCCGGGGATGGGCGGAGAGACCAAGGGGCGCACTGGGGCTCTCATGGGTGAGCACATGTCAACATTTGTCAAGTTTTAGCCTTAAAACTCACAGTTCATTATATGCCAATTTTACTGCAATAAAACCTTAAAATATACATGAAAGTAAACAGAGCAAGAAAAATGACACACTAAAAATGGAATATAAAAAAGCAGTACAGAAAAGAGAAGAACAGAAATATATGAAGTCTGGAGAAAACAAACGAGATAGAAACCCAAGCCTTCACTGGTTACATTAGCTGTGTGTGTCCCATACAGTCTAATTATAAGACAGATCTCCAGACTTGATTTAAAAGCAAATCCCACTGCAAGCTGTCAACAGAAACACTTCAGATTCAAGGACACAAATAGCTTGATCATGAAAGGATGAAAAAGATGTTCTGTGCAAACACTGACTGTGAAAGACCAAGAGCAACAATATTAATACCATGGAAAATAGACTCAGAGACCAGAAATATTGATGAGTCAAAGAGGGACATTTCAAGACAATAAAAGTATCAATTCAGTCGCTCAGTCATGACCAACTCTTTGTGACCCCATGGACTGCAGCATGCAAGGCCTCCCTGTCTATCACCAACTCCTGGAGTCCACCCAAACCCATGTCCATCAAGTCAGTGATGCCATCCAACCATCTCATCCTGTGTCATCCCCTTCTTCTCCCACCTTCAATCTTTCCCAGCATCAGGGTCTTTTCAAATGAGTTAGCTCTTCAAATGAGTCAGGTGGCCCAAGTGTTGGAGTTTCACCTGCAACATCAGTCTTTCCAATGAACACTCAGGACTGATCCACAGGAAAGCATAAAAAATATTAATGTATAGATGATGCTGAAGTTGAAGCGCCAGTACTTTGGCCACCTCATGCAAAGAGCTGACTCATTGGAAAAGACCCTGATGCTGGGAATGATTGAAGGTGGAAGGAGAAGGGGATGACAGAGGATGAGATGGTTGGATGGCATCACTGACTCAGTGAACATGAGTCTGAGTAAGCTCCAGGAGTTGGTCATGGACAGGGAGGCCTTTTGTACTGCAGTCCAGTGGTTGCAAAGATTTGGACATGACTTAGTGACTGAACAGTAGACAACTAATGGCAAAGTTCTACCTCTAATGTTAATCACAGGATAAAAGAGGAAAAGCGTGCATAGCCTTTGCCCCCTGCTTTTCTCTGCCTGTAGAGGTGAGCAGAAGTTAAGCTCCCTGTGGTTGAGTTTGCAGAGATTATGCCTGAGGCATCAGGTCTACCTCTGGTGTAGACAGGAAGACCAGTGAATGTGAGCCAGGGGCACAGTGGGTATAGACAGGTGTGACTGTAAGAGGGAAACAGATGGGGCTGGAGGTGGGACCGGGAATGGTCTGAGAAAACAGATGAGAGAAGGAGAGAGAAAAGGACTCCGACCTGCAGCTTCATGAGCCAAGTTCCACACATCGACTTTCTGCTCATGCAGGAGATGAAATGGGGGTCATCCCCACACTGCAGGTAGAAGACTGAGTTCCTGGGGGGAGAAGCACGTCTCCCAGGAGCAGGTTTATGACTGAGCCAGACTCCTAAGTGTCTGGTCCACTGGCCACACCAGGCTCCATGTGGGCAGCCCTTCCTCCCATCTCTCAGGGTGACTCCAAGCTCACATGGTCCCTGGGACCAGCTTCTCATACAGTCTGAGATGCAGGAAAGGCCTCTTGCCACTGGCATGTATTTTCCCAGGATCGAGTTTGCTGGTTCTGCCTGTGAGGATGTGAAAAGAGGGCTTTGAAAGGCAGGTGACATCCTGGAGATACAGAGGCTCATCTCTCCTTCACCCACCTTGGGTGGCCGGATCAAAATAACAGCATCTACAAGGACTAGCCGGGTGAGTGATGTCTCTGCCTCTGACACTGGCTGTGTCTGAGAAGCCAGAGAAGCAGGGTGATTAGCTGAGAGCTCCAGGCGCCACCGGGAGACACGGCCCCCACCCTCTTTCCCCAGTGGATGCCCTTGACCTCATTAAAAATAAGATGTGGCAGAAATCAGAGAGGACCCAGCCTCAGCCCTGGAGCCTGCTAAGATTAGTGGGAGTTCTGAATGCCCTCCCCCGCTTCTTGGACCTAGACTTCTAAGGAGGGGCCAGGGGCAGCATGCTCCATTAAAAACCCATCAGCTACAGAAATTATTTTTAGTAAATTGATGACTTCGTGGAGGGCTGGGAATGCTACCCAGAGGACTGGAGCGGTGACAGGGACAGCCAGGTCAAATGATGTCAGGAGCTGGAGCTGGAAAGGTGGGAAGCATGTGTGCCCCTCCCTGTCACAGCCCAGCTGAGCAATGTAGGCAAGGCGCTCGACTCCTCAGAGCTTCAGTTCCCGTCTTCATGGTAGCTACATTGTAAAGTGCGAAAAACGGTGACGCACCATGCGAAAGGCTCTGTGCAGAGCCTGCCTAGTGCATGGCAGCTGATCATTAGAAACTGTGAGTCAATGCTTTCTTATTAGTCTACACGAAGTCCGTGACCTACAGGTAGGCTATGTTCCGTTATTTCCTATGTTAGAAATCTGTTTATGTCGTGCTACCCAAACCACACCGACTGGTTTTCACAGCAAAGTCGTGGTGAACAGCACACATTCTGGAATCTGCTGGGGTCTGAATCCTGGTTCTGCCCTTCATGGACTCTGAACTCCCAGCCACTCACAAGTCCCTCTTTGTTGCAGTGTTCTGTTCTGTTTGTCTGAGGATTAGAAACACACAGGGTGGTTGTAAAGATTAAGTGAGCTGCTACTGTTACGTATCACCATTGTTCCGGAAACGTCTCCCGCCAGGCTCCTCCTCTGTGCATGGGGATTCTCTAGGCAAGAATATTGGAGTGGGTTGCCATGCCCTCCCCCAGGGGATTGCCCCAACCCAAGGATCGAACCTGCATTACGGGTGGATTCTTTACCACCTGAGCCACCATGGAAGCCCAAGAATCCTGGAGTGGGTAAGCCTATCCCTTCTCTAGGGGATCTTTCCGACCCAGGAATTGACCCGGGGTCTCCAGCACTGCAGGCGGATTCCAGCTGAGCTACCCGGGAAGCCCTAAAGATCCAATAAGCGACTTCTGTTCACCCTTTGTTCCTGAAAATTCTTTCTCGTGAGAGTGTGGACACACGATGGGCAAGAGGACAGGGAGCAGAAGACAGGAGGGGAAGAGAAGGTTTCTTTTTATTCCTGAGTGTCCCTGGTTCTGTCTTGAGGCAGATTGCAGTCCGGCTGAAGGCTGCACCTGGGCCTCTCTATATCTCAGTTATGACCATGAGCAGATTGATTTGGCTATAAGCCAGGTAGCAGGGGGCCTTCAATTCAAGGCTGCCTCTTTGATTTTGCAGTTGGCTTGAAATCCCAAAGGCGGGGAGGCCTTGCCAAGAGGATCCCAGGAGCAGCATGGGAACTGAAGCAGTATCCGGGCTGCCTCATTACCCGCAAAGCCCCTCCCCGCTGTCGCTGATGGCTACTGCTCCGGCACGAACACATGGGCTTGCTTAGCCGTTCTTGCAGCAGTTTCTGAGCTCCAAGGGCAGAATGCCAGCTGCAGAGAGGAGTTCTGCTACTTGGGAACAGAAGGGAGGGATGTCGCGGTGTGATTGCCCTGCTGTTGTCCAGTCGCTCAGTCGTGTCTCACTCTGCGACCCCGTGGACTGCAGCACACGAGGCTTCCCTGTTATTCACTGTCTGCCAGAGTTTGCTCAAACCCATGTCCATTGAGTTTATGATGCCATCCAACCTTCTCAAGTATTAGAAAACCTACAGGATGATGTCTCCAGAGCATTTAATATTTAGCGATAAGCACAGTGAAGGGTAAAAGGAGGTGAGTTTCTGTCCCTAGGGCACTTACACTCTGTATGGAAGTCTCCTTCTTTCACAGTCTTCAGAGGGTGGTAGCCGAGGGCACTGTGCTGGGCAAGCCAAAATCAGGGTCTTATGTGCACCTGAATGTATTAGATGGTGATTGTGAGTCCAGTCCCAGGAAAGATGAAACTCTGGGGGATCTTAGGAGGAGGTAGGCATGTGAGATGAATCCAATTAACTTGCGGCTAGCTTGTGAACAATGTGCTTCTTTTTAATTGGTGTGTGACTGCTTCACAAAACGATGTTAGTTTCTGCTATAAACGGACAGTGTGGATCAGCTATGTGCATACACATATATTCCTCCCCTCAAGCCTCTCTGCTATCAGTGTGCTTTCAAGAAGAGTAAGTATCAACCAAAGAAAAATCATTTGAGGACTCACTAATGAGGGCTTCCCTGGTGGCTCAGATAGTAAAGAGTCACCTGCATAAGTCAGAAGACCTGGGTTTGATCCCTGGGTTGGGAAGTTCCAGTTTTCTTTGCCTGGAGAGTCTCCATAGAGAGTGAAGCTGGCGGGCCACAGTCTCCGGGGTCACAAAGAGTCAGACATGACTGAGCAACCAAGCACAGTATAAATCAATGTCCTGAAACTATGATAGGGGGAAAAAGAGAGAGAGAGAATATCCCTGGTCTCCAGGAGTTGGGGCAGGAACTGACTGGGAAAGGGTGTGAAAGGACTTACAGGGCTGATGGTTTTATACCATGATAGGGTTTAGATTATACAGGCGTATTCATTTGTCAAACTCAATGTACGCAAAAGACTTGTGCATTTATCATATGTAACAGTTACTTCAAAAGAAAAAAATGTAAAAAGTGTTGAAATCTTATTAGTGATAAAAATAAATTTGGAAATAAACATATTAAAAATATATGTGTCTGCACATGTTTTGACCCTCCACAAAAGGGGTGACTCTAATTCACCTCTCTTTGGAGACAAGCTGTCCTAATGGCTCACTTCTAATGAGTAGGGCGTGGCAGAAGAAACCCAGGGCTGCGTCTTAAAAGAGATACAGCTTCTGTCTCAGCTTGAGATGCTTGCCCTCCACATCCAGGTTGACAGACTCCCACAGGGAGTAGCTTCAGGTGTTTCTGACCAATTGCTGCTAATAGGAGTTGTCGGGTTGCTCCTCTAACCATAGCATCCGAAGACTCAAGACAAGTCTCCTGCCTCCGACTCTTGTAGCAGCTAAGGCACTGTTCCTCCCTGGTCCTTTCTCCTGTTGCCTGTTCCGACATGGCCCCAGACCATCTGCCGCAGCGCTCAGCCTGTGTGACCTACACCATGGCCTTGGTCTGTGTGCCTTTCATCCGGCACCACTCTCTGGCCAGTGCAAAGGCAACCCTGAGTGTAAGCGGCTGTCTCGGGGCTTGACTCGGAAGCAAGGAGGAGGCTCTGCCTGTATGAATGATATTCTTTACTGGGATGCCATAGGCCCACTAATTCCTGGGGGTATCACTTAAGGACTGCGAACTTCCTCCGAGGCTGCTCTTGGCTCCCACCAACTGATTAATTGTTGCAGCTGGAGGCATTTAACCACTAGCCCCAGACTCTGTCTACTCCTGTCCTTGGTGAGGGGATCATAAGGACTCCTGGACCAGAGTAGAGGACTTCAGGCAGCTGGGCCACTTTCTCCATTCTGATCACTGCTTTCTGCCAGGTCCCTGGGGAGCTGGCCACGCACCGCGCCAGATTCATCAGCTGACTTGCCTTCTGGGAACTGAGACTTTCCTTTATCCCTTGAGGCCTGAGGGGCAAGGCCGTCCTTTCCCCAGCATATTTTTCACAGCTGGACTCCTGGGTATAAAATTCATTCTCTGTGAGTTGTTCCATAGTATTTCCCAGATGATAGTGATGACCTTCACGGAATTTTCCCCCACCACTGAGGAGATGCTTGCCCTTCTGTCTGCTCTGTCCCCGTGCTTTGCTGGGATCCATATTGTAAAGCCCACTCATCAGATCTCACACCACTGGCTATATCCTACATCTTTATGATGCAATGAGAGGTTCTAGGACACAAGCTGGCTTGTAGGGACCACTCTGGGAATGTCGCAGAGGGGTAAGTTACAAGACAGAGGGAAGACTTTTCCTGAATGAGGAAAGCAAGCCAGTGTGACTGCTCCACTCAGAGAAATCTCTCCTCTCCCTGGGCCCCGGGTGACAGTTAGCATCACCTTGTCACCGCCTCCACCTGGCGTTGGCAGCGAGCCCCAGGGTGCCTGCCACAGAGTCACTCCCCGAACTCAGCTGCCTGCCAGAGCGACTGGGGGTGGTCTCTTGAGGATGCTGGATGAAGGCCATGGTGTGCGTGTGTGCGCTCAGTCATGTCCAACTCTTTGCGACCCCATGGACTGTAGCTCTCCAGGCTCCTCTGTCCCTGGGATTCCATGTCCAAGAATATTGGAGTGGGTCGCCATTTCCTCCTCCCGGGAATCTTCCCGACCCAGGGATCAAAACTGTGTCTCTTGGATCTCATACACGTTGTCAGAAAGGTCCTTTACTGCTAGCGCTACCAGAGAGGCCCGAGCAACGTCATTAGGAGCCACTGTCCCTGAAAGAGCTACCAGTCCTGTTGGTGAGCCAGGAACCTGTCAGTAGACAGGACCAATCTTGTGGGTCAAATTCTCAGGGAAGAAAGACTTCCTAACATGTGACGGGGGCAGTGGGACAAAATCCAGACCCACCGTGGCAGCTAGTGTTGCTGCTCACAGAGGATCCACATGGGCTCTCCATCCTCAGACCCCTCCTCATCTGAGGCTAATGCAAACACACATGTCTTCTGTAGGCTGGCTCTCTCTCCTTCTCTCTCTTCCCTCCGTCTTTATTCTTCTCTCTCCCTCCTCATCCCTTTCTCTCTCCCTTCATCTCTCTCTGCACAAACCCAGAAGGAAGGGATGCTAAGATACTGTAGCTGCATTATGAAAACAGTTTAGACCCCAGAGTCACTACCAAGAACAGCCAGGTCCCTGAGAGGTACGCAGTGGAGAGAGGGAGGGGAGGTCACGTGGGGAGCCCACACAGGAGGCCCACTCAGCCACGTGCGTGAGAACCAGGGTCTCTACACATGCCAGGGTCGAGAGGCTAGGGTTCATTTGCTACAGCAGCTTAGCTTGTTAGTCCATCTAATATACACTGGGTATTGTTAGGATTTCTTCATCTTTGGTTTTCTACTCATCTTTTGTGAGACTTGCAGGGCTGAAGTTCTGCTGAGACACATTAAGCAGTTCAACATGGAATCATGGTGACCAGTGGGAACTTACGTACTAGTAGTCTTGAAATGTCCGCTGCAGGACTGAAAGTGAAAGTGAAGTCCCTCAGTCCTGTCCAACTCTCTGCAACCCCATGGACTGTAGCCCACCAGGCTCCTCTATCCATGGGATTTTCCAGGCAAGAGTACTGGAGTGGATTACCATTCCCTTCTCCAGGGGATCTTCCCAACCCAGGGATCGAACCCGGGTCTCCTGCATCACAGGCAGAGACTTTACCATCTGAGCCACCAGGGAAGCTGTAGGACTGGAGGGTCTCAAAGTGATACACTAAGAATACTGCTTTAGATATGAGGCTCGGTGCGTTGCGTGTGTCTCTGGAGCAGAAGGAACAGCAGATAGAGCCAAGATCCCTTCCCCCTCGGGAAACTGTTACTCCTTGAAAAGAGACGCTGAGCAGAGAGGCTTGAAGGCCCTTTGCTGGAGGACCCGACTCCACACGGCTGAGAACAGGTCCAGATGGAGGCTCTGTCAGGACAGAAGGCCAGAAGGCAATACCTCACCCACACTTATCTTTAGACCTCTTGCCAAACTTGAGATGCTGCTCGTGCCAAGACACCTTTGTTTCAGAGCCCTCCTTGGAGTGGTCGGTTACCCCCTTTTCCCTACTTGGCTGGCCTGTGTTGTATTCTGAATGTGAGCAATCTGTGATTCATGAACTGAATGTTGGCTACTGGTCATGTATCTCCAATCCTGTGATTCTTACCTGTCCCTCCTGCCAGGCCCTGCAACAAACAGGTATTCTGGAAGGTGGCCCAAATAGAAACTAGTGAGTGAGCTGGGTGTTTCAGGTGGAGAAATAGCATGTACCAGGAACTCTGGGGGCACTCCCCTGGTGGTTCAGTGGTTAAGACTCCCGGGACTACAGCCCAGCAGTCTCTTCTCTCTATGGAATCCTCCAGGCAAGAATATTAGAGTGGGTAGCTATTCCTTTCTCTAGGAGATCTTCCCGACCCAGGTATCAAACCCAGGTCTCCTGCATTGCAAGCAGGTTCTTTACCATCTGAGCCCCAGGGAAGCCACTCTTTCACTTTCAAGAACTCTATGGGGACTTCTCTGCTGATCCAGTATTTAAGATTCTACAATTCCACCGCAGGAGGCACATGTTTGATCCTTGGTCAGGAAACTAAGATACTGCAAGACACACGGCCGAAAAAAAAAAAGAATTCTAAAGTAGTTACAACAAAAACAAATGTAGGAAATTTAAGCTTCTCCTCTGAAGTCACCCAGAATAACTTTTGCTGACACTAAATCTCCAATTACAAGCTGTAAATCATTTTGCATATGATTAGTCCTGACGATTTTTCAGTGTGATGTGACATATTTCAGGCCCTCCATCAACTGTCAAGAAATGAAATGTCAGATTCTGAGTTGCTTGGCCTGCTGGAGAGCAATGAAAGAGCATTATTTGCAAAGCTTACCAGCCTGGAAAGAGCTCCGGACTGAGTCAGGCTGTCGATTCTAAGCCCAGCCCCTCTCAGCTCCAGCCAAGGCCATGAATACATATCAGCTGAGCTATTACTGTGAATGAGAAGGTTGGAAATGATGATCTTCATAGTTTCCCTAATAGTTCAGTTGGTAAAGAATCAGCCTGCAATGCAGGAGTCCCCGGTTTGATTCCTGGATCTGGAAGATCTGCTGGATAAGGGATAGGCTACCCATTCCAGTATTCTTGGGCTTCCATTATGGCTCAGCTGGTTAAGAGTCTGCCTGCAATGTGGGAGACCTGGGTTCAATCCTTGGGTGGGGAAGATCCCTGGAGAAGGCAAAGGCTACCCACTCCAGTATTCTGGCCTGGGGAATTCCGTGGCCTGTATAGTCCATGGGGTCACAAAGAGCTGGACACGACTGAGCGACTTTCACTTCCGTGGTTTCCGCTAGTTTTGGTAACTGTGTACTATTGTGATGCTAACAAGGCTTATATTTCCTGAAGTTTGTCACTCTTTGTTATTCCAAGAAAGCTCAGCAAAGCAAACAGTTTGAACACATCTGCAGCCATTTGAATGCAACTCAGAAGGGGGCATCCATGACTCCGATGGGTAGCAGGGGAGGCTGGCTTTGGTCTTGTGACATCCTGGTAGGTGGAACTCAGTCTTGGTGAGAGATCTTCTGAGAGAGGAGAATCTTCCTGGTTTGTTCATAAGAATGCTCAGGGTCAGCCTCATAGATACCTGGCCCCACAACCTGTCCTTTGTAAAGACCACTGAAAGTGAAAGTTGCTCAGTTGCACCCGACTCTTTGTGAACCCATGGACTATAGCCCACCAGGCTCATCAGTCCATGGAATTCTCCAGGCAACAATACTGGAGTGGGTTGCCATGCCCTTCTCTAGGGCATCTTCCCGACCCGGGATTGAACCCGCCTCTCCTACATTGCAGGCAGATTCTTTACCATCTGAGCTACCAGGGAAGCCAAAGACCACTGGGCTTTGTTTAAATGCTGGGAGTTTTCAAACTGAGCATTAACGTGACTTGTCAGCCAGATGAATTTGGACAAGTCACTTAACCTTGCTGAGCCTACAACTCCGTTTGTACAATAGATATAATTGTATCTACTTTACAGGACTGTTACCTGTATTCAGTGAAGTTCTATATAGGAAAGCCTATAACAAAATCTCTTTGACTTACAAAACTTAATGAACAGAAGTACAGGGGGCAGATGGATGGACAGATGGCAAATATTCTATCCAGAACCAGCTGCTGGGGGTGGGGGACTGCCCTGGTGGTCCAGTGGTTAAGAACCCACCTTCCAATGCCAAAGATGTAAGTTCAATCTCTGGTCAGGGAACTGAGATCCCAGACGCCTAGGGGACACTAAGGGCAAGTGCCACCACAAAGACCCAGCATAGTGAAATATATTTTTTTAAATTAAACCAACTAGTGGGGGAAAGCAGTCAGTATGACGTGAGCTCACCTCCTCCAACAAGCAAAATCAGCGACTCACTGGGGGCCAGAGACTGTCTTGGGATATTGTAAGGGATTTGTGGCTTGAACCAAAACATTGCTTGAATCTCTTTGCATTATACTTTTGCTATCTTCTATGGAATGCATTCTCTAAATTCTGTATCTGCTGCCTAAAGAAATATTTTTATAATATTATTTTTCATTAACTAACCTCTGGATTCACTTCCATAATTATTTATTTATTTATTTATTTTTGGCTGTGCCCCATGACATATGGGATCCTAATTCCTAAGCCAGAGAGAGAACCCACGCCCCGCCCCAGGTACTGGAAGTGCAGAGTCTTAACCACTGGTCCACTAGGAAAGTCCCAAGGAGTATTTTTTTCCTCATTATTTGTCTTCAGGCTAATGACTTCAAGCTATTCAATAGCCCCTGTTGTTCTGCTGCTTTTGGATTTCAAAACATTCTGTTCAACTTTCCATTTACTTCATGACTTTACAAACTTTGATCACCCTGACTTTTCTGCCTTCTTTTTCTAGCTTGAAGAGTTTTGTTCTTTTTAGGTTATCCTCCTGAGACAGCCTCCGTGTCCCCTTGATCTTATGAAGTTTTCTTCTTTTAAGTCATCTCCAGCACCATTATGCCATTATTCTTAAGAAGCCCTGACTTTCAGTTTGACAACATGTGGGATGGGAGGGGGAGAGAATTGAGATCAAATCAGTTATGAAATCAGTGCTCTGAAAATAGAAAGATGTGGTACTTGCCACCTGAGTGACAGGGGGCTTTGATGTACCCCCACCCTGATGTGCTATTCAACTCTTTCCACACCATGGACTGTAGCCTGCCAGGCTCCTCTGCCCAGGGGATTCTCCAGGCAAGAACACTGGAGTGGGTTGCATTTCCTTCTCAGGGGATCTTCCCAACCCAGTAATCGAACCGGGGTCTCCTGCATTGCTGGCAGAGTCTTTACTGATTGAGCTATTAGGGAAGCCCCTCGAAATGCTAAAAGAAAATGAGAACTGATGTTAGCACAAGTCTGTGTGCCCAAGGCTCAGGGAGTCCAAACAAACGGAAAGCTTGGCATTTGGAGCAAAGAAAGATTTGTTGCAGGGCCATGCAAGGAGACATGTGGCTCACACTCCCCCTCAAAATACCCCGAGATCCCAGAAGGGTTTCAGCAAAGCACTTTTAAAAGCCAGATGAGGGAGGAGGGTCTCAGGGGATGGGATGAGCTCATGCACTGTTCTCTGATTGGCTGATGGTGAGGTCACAGGGGTGGGGTCACAGGTGTTAACAGGATCGGTCCTTAGGCTCCAGAGACCTGGAGGTTATATGCTCTTGACCAAGTAGTTACCATCTTCATTTGGTGGGGTTTTTGCATCTGTGGGACAACTCCAGAGATGTGCATCAGATATTACTATGAAGGTCCTTCAGAGAGCAGGTGCAGCAAAAGGGATGGGGGCGGCTGTCCCAGGAGGACCCCACAGGGTCCCACTCGGTCACACTGGGAGCCCTTCTGGGCGCGTCTAGTCTAGTCTCTTCCACACTTGCTCAGTCATAAGAATCTTCCAAACCACTGGTTGAATGTTCAGACCCCAAGGCTCTGCACAGACCTGTGCTGTCCAAGATGATGGCCAGCGGCCACAGGGTGCAACTGGGCCCTTGAAAGGTGGCCACTCCAAGCTGAGTTATACTGTATGTATACAATACACCCTAAGTTTTACAGTCTTCATTCAAAGAAAGAATTGAAAACATCTCACCACAATTTTCTATTGACTACATCCTGCAAAAAGAGATGATAGCATTTTCAATATACATGGCATCAAAGAAAAGATTAGCATTAACTTCAGTTATGTCTTTATGCTTTTTAAAACAAATGTGGCTGCTAGAACATTTGCCACGACATGACCAGCCCACACTACATGCTGCTGGACAGGCTGGTCCAGGCATACGGAATCCGAGTCCCCGTGGGCGAGGCTTACAGTTGTCCAGCGTTCCTGGTGATACTTATGTGACTGGGAACATGGTGAACTCATTTGACAGAGGAGGAAATTCACTTTCAGAGAGTCTGATCCGCTTGTCCAAAGTCATGCCGAGATCCACATTGTTAACCTCATCACAATGGACGCTGGCTGAGTGCAGAAATTTGGAGCATCTTGTCCACTGAGGCAGAGAGCAGTATCTTACAAACACATGCTGATTGGATGAGGCCACTTAGACACAATGTTCATGAAGCTAAACGCGTGATTTCAATCCCCCAGCTGCCTGGTCTGCTCCGTTCTCTTCTCCGGGCTGCAGACAACAAGAGGATTTTTATCCACCAGGGAAAGAAAGACAGGTTAAAGGCCATCTAGAAACTATCCTTGCTTGAAAAGCACAGCACAAATCACATTAGCATCTCCTGAAGAGAGTCCTCTTCGCAGGCAGGTTTGGCATTCAACTCATATCCGTTCCGGGAGTGTCCTAGGAGTCATTTGTACCACTAAGAAATGTAATCAGGGCTGCCCTCATGGCTCAGTGGTGAAGAATCCACCTGCCAATGCAGGGGAAAGGGGTTCGAGCCCTGCCCTGGGAAGATCCCACACCCCAAGAGCAACTAAGCCTCTGCCCCATAACTGCTGAGCCTGTGCTCAAGAACCTGGGAGTCGCAGCTCTAGAGCCCTCGTGCCTCAACTACTGAAGCCCGTGCTCCACAATGACAGAGACCCCTGCAACGAGAAGCCTACACACGCAACTGGAAATCAACCCCCACCTGCCGCAACTAGAGAAAAGCCCATGCAACAACACAGACCCAGCACAGCCAAAATGAAGGAGGAAAGATTTGGTTCTGTTTTTAAAAAGATAGAAACATAATCACCACAGCTCTTCCCCCAGTTCCACCTGCTGGAAATTCTATCTCCTCTACCAAATATAAAGAAGGAATTTTTTTCCCTAAACTTCCTAAGCTATCCAGCACCCAGAGGACTTACTTCCAAGTCCCTCTGGGGCTCATGGTTTCTATTTTTAATCATGCAAGGTGCCGAGAGAAAAGCAGCTCTGAAATAAACTGGTGTGCAGAGAGACCGTGAACACCCTCTGGCCTCTACAGGTGAATGTGAGTGACACAGCAGTAGGCTTCTCAGAATCCAGGGAGGACATAGCCTTTGAGTCACCCAGGAAGAGCAAAGCCAAAACCTCATTCCTCTCCCCATCTTCTCCATCCTATACATTACTCACCAGGCAGCTGCAAGTGGGAAGCCCAATTTCACACCGAGTGATGGAGCGAAGCTTCCGTGTGGGCAAACATTCAGTAAGATGGAGGATGACTCATAGACCGTTCAGCTCATTGTTAGCGTGGTCCCCACCTGCCTCTTGGCAAGCAGAAATAATCCGTTGTCAACGCTGCTGCAGAAAAATTTAATTGCAACCTTGGTCCCCCGGCCCCTATTGAATTGCTCACCCACAGGCTCGGCTTTAATTACATAACACTTGGAGAGAGGAAGGCAGAGAAGACGAAGCCTACACTGGTCCTTTAGTAAAAATGGAAATTGATCAGAGTTCAGTCACGTGCCCAGGGGCCAGCGGACCATGGTATCACTAGGTCACCCAGGAAACTTACTACTAAGCCAGGGGCCCTCCCCCAACTCTTGACACTGAGTGCGGCCCTCAGGAATATGTACCTTTTAATCAGTTCTCCTAGTGATACTTATGCATACTAACTAGTGAAATACCAGCCTAGAACCATGTCTGCCACACTGAATTTTGTTGAAGGGAAGTTGAAGTGTGTAGATGAATAAATACTTGTTCTATGAGGGTACACGGGCCTCTTCCCTCAGGCCCCAGACTCTGCTTCTGAATCCCAGCCCCGTAGCAGCCACCATGCGGCAGGACATCTCTGTGGCGGCAGCACCCAGCAGACAGCCTCGCCAAGACCCCTCACTCCCAGATCCCCCGATCTGGACCACAGCTCTGAAAGCTTCAGGGGAGCCTGAGCTACCAACTGCAACCCCATATGCCTGGCCCCCGGAAGACCCGATGACCGGCCCAGCTCCCTAGTCTACCAGTCTACCCTGGGGAGGTGCCATGCAGACCTCTGTGCCTCGGGTTCCATTCCTAGACAAGCCAGGGCTCACCATACATGAGGGATCCGGAGATGGACGCCACGCAGGGCAAGGCTGCACACTTGGCCTTGGTTCGGAGGACTGGGTGTGGTCGGGGTACAGGAAAAGGAGGAAGTCAGGGTGGAGGCTGTGCAAGAAGTTGGCAGAGCAGATGGTGCCCACCACAGCGCTGCTGGGCAAGGGGAGAGCACAGGAGAAGCCATGGCCACCTCTGGTTTCTTCCCATCATTTCAGCCCCAACCGCCCATCTCTCGCTTCTGACTCACCCACGACTGGATGTTGGGGAGGAGCTTCAGGAGCAAAGGTGATGCTACTTTCCCAAGGCAGGCACACTAGAGGGTGTGGCGTTGGTGCCACTGGGTTGCATACACGATGAAAAGCACCTGTGTGCCTCTGTGTGTATCTATGTGCATGAGTCTGTGTGTGCCTCTGTGTGTATCTATGTGCATGAGTTTGTACGTGTCTTTGTGTGTGTATCTGTGTCTGTGTATTTGTGTGTGGGTGTCTGTATGTATCTGTGTCTCTGTGTGTGTATCTGAGTGTCTGTGTGTATGTGTGAGTGTCTATGTGTATATGTATGTGTAAGCCAAGGAGAAAAGGAAAGATATAAGCATCTGAATGCAGAGTTCCAAAGAATAGCAAGAAGAGATAAGAAAGCCTTCTTTAGCAATCAATCCAAAGAGTAGAGGAAAAAAACAGAATGGGAAAGACTAGAGATCTCTTCAAGAAAATCAGAGATACCAAGGGAACATTTCATGCAAAGATGGGCTCGATAAAGGACAGAAATGGTCTGGACCTAACAGAAGCAGAAGATATTAAGAAGAGGTGGCAAGAATACACAGAAGAACTGTACAAAAAAAGATCTTCACGACCCAGATAATCATGATGATGTGATCACTAATCTAGAGCCAGACATCCTGGAATGTGAAGTCAAGAGGGCCTTAGAAAGCATCACTATGAACAAAGCTAGTGGAGGTGATGGACCTCCAGTTGAGCTGTTTCAAATCCTGAAAAATAATGCTGTGAAAGTGCTGCACTCAATATGCCAGCAAACTTGGAAAACTCAGCAGTGGCCACAGGACTGGAAAAGGTCTGTTTTCATTCCAATTCCAAAGAAAGGCAATGCCAAAGAATGCTCAAACTACCACACAATTGCACTCATCTCACATGCTAGTAAAGTCATGCTCAAAATTCTCCAGGCAGGCTTCAGCAATACGTGAACCGTGAACTCCCTGATGTTCAAGCTGGTTTTAGAAAAGGCAGAGGAACCAGAGATCAAATGGCCAACATCCGCTGGATCATGGAAAAAGCAAGAAAGTTCCAGAAAAGCATCTATTTCTGCTTTATTGACTATGCCAAAGCCTTTGACTGTGTGGATCACAAGAAACTGTGGAAAATTCTGAAAGAGATGGGAATACCAGACCACCTGACCTGCCTCTTGAGAAATCTGTATGCAGGTCAGGAAACAACAGTTAGCACTGGCCATGGAACAACAGACTGGTTCCAAATAGGAAAAGAAGTATGTCAAGACTGTATATTGTCACCCTGCTTATTTAACTTCTATGCAGAGTACGTCATGAGAAACGCTGGACTGGAAGAAACACAAGGTGGAATCAAGATTGCCGGGAGAAATATCAATAACCTCAGATATGCAGATGACATCACCCTTATGGCAGAAAGTGAAGAGGAACTAAAAAGCCTCTTGATGAAAGTGAAAGAGGTGAGCAAAAAGTTGGCTTAAAGCTCAACATTCAGAAAACGAAGATCATGGCATCCGGTCCCATCACTTCATGGGAAATAGATGGGGAAACAGTGGAAACAGTGTCAGACTTTATTTTTGGGTGCTCCAAAATCACTGCAGATGGTGACTGCAGCCATGAAATTAAAAGACTCTTACTCGTTGGAAGGAAAGTTATGACCAACCTAGATAGTATATTCAAAACCAGAGACATTACTTTGCCGACTAAGGTCTGTCTAGTCAAGGCTATGGTTTTTCCTGTGGTCATGTATGGATGTGAGAGTTGGACTGTGAAGAAGGCTGAGCTCAGAAGAATTGATGCTTTTGAACTGTGGTGTTGGAAAAGACTCTTGAGAGTCCCTTGGGCTGCAAGGAGATCCAACCAGTCCATTCTGAAGGAGATCAGTCCTAGGATTTCTTTGGAAGAAATGATGCTGAAGCTGAAACTCCAGTACCTCATGTGAAGAGCTGACTCATTGGAAAAGACTCTGATGCTGGGAGGGATTGGGGGCAGGAGGAGAAGGGGATGACCGAGGATGAGATGGCTGGATGGCATCACGGACTCGATGGACGTGAGTCTGAGTGAACTCCGGGAGATGGTGATGGACAGGGAGGCCTGGCGTGCTGCGATTCATGGGATCGCAAAGAGTCAGACACGACTGAGTGACTGAACTGAACTGAACTGAACTGTGTTAATCTGTGGTTGTGTGTGTCTGTGGATGTGGGTGTCTGTGTGTATCTGTGGGTGTCTGCATGTGTGTATCTGTGGGTGTCTGTGTGTATCTGTGCCTATGGGTGTGGATATCTGTGTGTATCTGTCGGTGTCTCTGTGTGTGTGTATATCTATGAGTGTCTGTGTGTGCGTATCTGTGAGTGTCTGTGTGTGTGAGTGTCTGTGAGTATCTGTGTATATCTGTGTCTGTGTGTGTCTGTGTCTGTGTGTGAGTGTCTGTGTGTATCTGTAGGTGTCTGTGTGTGTATCTGTGTCTGTGTGTGTGAGTGTCTGTGGGTGTCTGTGTGTATCTGTGTCTGTGGGTGTGGGTGTGGGAGTCTGTGTGTATCTGTGGGTGTCTGTGTGTATCTGTATCTGTCTGTTTGTTACTGTGTCTGTGTGTGAGTGTCTGTGTGTGTGAGTGTCTGTGGGTGTCTGTGGGTGCCTGTGTCTGTGGGTGTGGGTGTCTGTGTGTATCTGTGGATGTCTGTGTGTGTATCTGTGTCTGTGTATCTGTGTCTGTGTGTGAGTGTCTGTGTGTGTGTCTGTGGGTGTCTGTATGTATCTGTGTCTGTGGCTGTGGGTGTGGGTGTCTGCGTGTATCTGTGGGTGTCTGTGTGTATCTGTGTCTGTGTGTAACTGTGTCTGTGTGTGTGTGTATCTGTGTCTGTGTGTGTGAGTGTCTGTGGGTGTCTGTGGGTGCCTGTGTCTGTGTGTAACTGTGTCTGTGTGTGTGAGTGTCTGTGTGTGCACAGGCCTGTGTTTTGCACCTTCCTCGGGGACCCCTACTGCGCCCTGTCCAGCTGAGCAGTCCTCTCCCCAGGTCACCCCTGCACTCGAGTGCCTGAGCCTCAGTGCCCCCTCTCCACCTCCCCCCACCCCCGGCCCCCTCAGCAGGGATCCGGTTTAGGACAGCCTCCAGGCACCTCGCACGGGGGGGAATGTTGGGGAAATGTGTGCCTTTGCCTCCTCCCACGGGGTGCTCCGCACATCCTCCTGCCTCCAGGCCATCCAAGGAGACACCAGACACCAGCTGCGTGCTCTGCGCATGGAAACACTTGCAGTCTCCTGTGTTTTCCTTGATTAAAACACCCCACTCCCACCCTCATGGGGGAGCAGAGCTGCCCAGAGCTCTAGGGGCCCCCCAAGGGGTTTTCTCCCTCATCCTCTTCAACCTCATCTTTCCAGGTGGGCTGGAGGTTGAGGACGAACTGACACGGATCAAGCAGCTTCAGCTCCTTCCCCAGCGACTCCCGCTCAAGGCCCCCACCCAGTTCCTCTCTGGTGCTCCCAGGCGTTGGGACCTCAGCCTGTCAGGAGAGTGTGTGCTCCTGGGTTCTGTCTCGTCACAACAAAGATTTGGAGCGATGGGCATTAAAGCCCTCTGCACATTGCAGCTCTCAGGTCTTGGACCTTGTCTAAGAGCTCAGTTATAGCTCTTAGACAAATCAGGGTTACAGTTCTATTTTATTTAGAAGATAGCAGGAAAATCCATCCTAGAAGTGTGAGGGCATGCCAACCCAAAGATGCGAAGAGAAGAGAGTGGAGGAGTGCACCAGTGCACGGGAGAGGGGGGGAGAGGGAGAGAGAGAGGGAGAGAGGGAGGGGGAGAAAGAGGGGGAGAGAGATCGAGAGAGCGATTGCGGGCGATGGCTCCTCCTTTTATATGTCTTTTTCCTCCCCCGGGCCTGCCCTATGCAAATTGGCCTTAGCCAGGAGTGCTGTTTGTTCTTCCTGAGGTCTTCACTCCAGCCTTTGGACCTTCCTTTGATTTTCCTTTGTTCTATTTTTCAGGCTTTTCCCATCCTTGTCTTTTAGCCACTGCCATTTTGGACTCCTTTTCCCTATTCTAACTACCTAACAAGCCCAACCGAAGCATCTCATCTGAATATCTTCTTTCTCATATGCAAGTATAATTCAAGGTGATATTTACTGAAATGGAAAAGCCTGTTTATAGCAATAGAATGATCAGGTAATCCAGGCGCAAACAGAGGAGGGCGTGTCTAACCTTGCCTGGGACAATTAAGAGGATCTTTGCAAAGGAAGTGATACGTGAGCTGCGTCTAGAGGCCGAAGAGGAGACATTCACTTCTGCTGGAGACAGGGTGCTGTTCTAGGTTTGATATGGCCGAGTGCTTCTCTGTCTGTGACAGCTCCTGTTCTTTAGACGATTTCAAGAATCGTTTCCCAGATCTGCCATCCAGCAGCTGTCAAGCCGTTTGTAGGGAAAGGACAGGGAGATGCGAACAGTAAGGATGGACTTGAACAGATAAGTTAGAGAGAAGATGCATCTCACTGCATATGCACTCCACTGACAAAGCGAAGGAAGGGCTTTAAGTCAATGAAAGTATTCACATCGCTGCCTCGTGTGTGTGTGTGTGTGTGTGTGTGTGTGTGTGTGTGTACACACACACATATACATATAAATAGGCCATGGGTTTAGAGTCCATTTTTGACCCCTTTATCCAAACCCCTTCCAGAAAATATAGGTAATTTTAGAAAAAGGAAGAAAAGCATGAATATGAGGCCAGGAACTCCCGTATAAAGCCCGTGTTCTATAAAGCTCTCTAAAGGTGCTGAAAAGGAGAAAATAGCAATTGCATTCTACAGAGAGATGCAAAGGGCATGTGAAACCTTTGCAGAGTTAACAGAAGCTGTCTCAGCCCCCTAAGAAGATGACAGTTTGTCAGTCCAGGCATTTCCTGGGAAGAGAGTGGGAGGCAAGAACAGAACGAGGTTCCCTAAGTCAGAAGATTAATCCAATTCTGCCCTGAGACACTGAGCAATCGGGCTGTCTGTGTTTCTACGATGGGCAAAGGTGCAGCTTATATAAAGCATTTTAGACCCAGAGGGGGTCTCAAGGGTCAAGTCACACAGTGGATTTCACTGATGAGGAAACCAGGCCCCCAAGGCATTCTGAGCCTTGCCCCCAGTCTCATCATGAATCACAGTGACACAGAACTAGGGCACAGGGTTTATGCTCTTAATGTTACTCTGGGTATCAGTGGAAATGCCAGTCCCCTGTGACTGGGGCATGGAGCATACAGAGTTCTCTCCCTACAACCTCTCTGGAAGCCCCACTGAAAAGCAAACGGGTGACATTATATTCCAAACCTACAAGGATGCAGAGACCCACTGAGGAGCTGATCCCAGATGAGAGATGTCAACAAAGTTCTAAAAGAGGCAAAGCAGATGCTTGGGTGGTAAATAATACATCAGAGTGGAAAAAGCTGAAACCTAATCTCTTGCCGAGAAAGAAAGCAATGAAATGCAAGGTGATTGACACTCCTGATCTGTGTGCAAGCCCCAGGAGGGGAACGACTCCAGGTGCCCCTGAAAGTGGGCTGAGGCTGGGGTAGGGGGCTGGGACGGAATCTTAAGAGCCCCAGGTCCCTCTGCCCCTTCACCCAGTCGGTTGGCCAGCTCATCCTCCAACACCCACACAAAGACACAAACACAGACCTCTCCATGCACATACTCCAAAGGCAGGGCTGAGACAGGCTTGCGTGGGGGAGCAGTTTATTTAGGAATCTGATCCTAAGAAGTGGGGGGAAGGGAGAGCAGAAAGGCAGGTTGAAGGAGACAGAGTCCCTCGCAGGTGCCTTACTCTGTGCACCAGCCCGTGGGTGACCAGTTGTTCAAGGTCACCAGGATTTCTGAGGAGGCTCGTGAACTGGATACCAGAACCCCCTACCCTGGGCTTCCCTGGTGGTTTGGATGGGAAAGAATCTGCCTGCAATGCAGAAGACGGGTTCCATTCCTGGGTCAAAAATTTCCCCTGGAGGAGGGCATGGCAGCCCACTCCAGTATTCTTGCCTGGAGAATCCCATAGACAGAGGAGCCTGGTGGGCTATAGTCCAGGGGGTCACAAAGAGTCGGACACGACATGGAAAGAGTCGGACATGCTGTGGAAAACAGTATGGAGATTTCTCAAAAAACTAAAAATAGAACTGTAACAGGAGGGAAAGGAACAGGGCGCAACTTTTGAAAGAAGGAGGTGGCCCAATGACACAGCATAAACTGATTAGAATCAAATGGGACCAAGTTGGCAGACAAGACTAGAACCTGATCCTCAATCGACAAGTGAAATGACACACCCAGAGGTGCCCTGACAGTTCCAAGGCACTGTTAAAACACCAAGGAGTGGGCGGTGGCCCAGATCTGAGAAATCTCCACCCCTCCCCAAGAATAGTTGTAATAACCGTCCCACTTATTAACATATGAAATTACCCAGCCTATAAAAACTAACCTCGCCAAATTTCATGACCATACTCACCCTCTGCGATGGCCCACATTCTGTCTGTGGAGTGTATTTCTCTCTGAATCTCAGCAAATCTATCTCTTACCTATCACTTTGTCTCTCACTGAATTCTTTCTGTGATGAGACATCAAGAACCTGAGCTTTATTATGTCCTGAAACCAGGTACCATGGGTTTTGGCTGGGTTTGAATCACAGCCATGTGGATTTAAGTCCCAAATAGGGTTTTGGCTGGGTTCATTAAGACTCAGGACATATGGGTTCAAGTCCCCAATCTGTGGTAAACGGTTTCAGAACTACGATAGGACCAGCAATTCTGCTCCTGGATATATATCCAGAAGAAGAAGAAAAAAAACGAATTCTAAAAAATACAAGCACCCCAATGTTCATAGCAAACATTATTTCCAATAGCCATGACAAGGAAATAACCTAAACGTCCATCAACAGATAAATGGATAAAGATGTGGTTGCACGTATACAAGGGAATATTACTCAGCCACAAAAGAACAAAAGTTTGCCATTTGCAGCAACATAGGTGGAGTTGGAGGGCATTAGGCTAAATGAAATGTCAGAGAAAGACAAACACTGTACCACATCACTTGTGTGTGAGATCTAAAAATACAACAGACTAGCAAATATCATTTTAAAAAGCAGCCAACCTATAGATACAGAGGACAAAGTAGTGGTTACCAATGGGAGAGGGAAGGGGGAGCGGCAGTATGCCGGGGTCCAGCCCCAGTGGATCCAGGGTGATTCGAAGGGGAGACAGGTAGGCGAGGAAAACACTTATTTATTTAGAGATACAAGATTAGCCTAGGAAGAAATAGTACAGTAGGAAATTTAGGCGGAGAAAAGAATGCTGAATAACTTGGTTTACGGGGAAAACCAATAAAACCTCGAGACAAGAGGTTTGCACCATCTACGTTAGGCCACCGGCGCCCACTTGAATATCGAAGGGTGCCTCACCTTAGGCTCCCTTTAGGCTCCCTTTCACGTGGATCTTAGCAGCCAGGGTAAGTAAGTAGACATAGTGAGCCTCCCCACTCCAGACGGGAATTCAGCTGAAAAAGGGGAGAAAAGAATGACATGGGGAAGCCCAGCATCAGTGCAAGACTCTCAAAACTTTATTTTTCAAATCAGCTTATATACCCCAAGTTGTACATGAAGAAATAATGGAATATGCAGAGTTATGCAGGGGCAGCAGTCCTGACTCTCACTGAGACAAGGCTTTCTTTTTGCATACCTTCCCATATACAAAAGGTCTCAGGTGGTTTATATTATCTTCTGGCCAAGAGGCTTGTTAACAATTTTTATGGCTCTCTTCCTGGATAACTGTCCATCAACCAGAAAACTCCTTTTCCCTAGAAGTGTTTTTTATTTACTCTGCATCACCCTCAAAGTACTAAATAAAGTTACATTCCTGTAGAACAAAGGTGCAGTGGGTTATAACGAAAGTACTTAACTCAGAGATCTAATGTTGCTAATACCAGGTCTACTACTTGTTTTTCTATATACCAACTATATCTAAAAATAAAGGATATGAAAATTTGACAGCAAGTATTGGCTCAACAAATGAAACGTTTAATCAGTCCTGTTCTAATGATTTTGACTCCTGGGAAGCCCCTACATTCCTAGGATGGTTTAAGCTTCCTGTGCCTCCCGTGGTCGGGAGGCTTCAAATAATCACTTGCGCAGCTGTACAAGTCCTGCAGGCAAGCTAGAAGGACATCAGAGGGGTTTTTGGATTGAAACATCCTTTCAAATGCAGAAGACTAAAGCCTTGAGATGACTTCTTCCAGAGTGTGTCAGGAGAGTGGAAAAGTACAATGCAATAAGGCAGGCATATTCTTATTTTGGGGGTACATGCTCAGGAAATACCAGGGGGAAAACCTGAGATCTGACTCGACCTTGCCCATCAGATCTCTGCTGCATGACCTTGTCACGGGTGGGATTCCTCAAGCTGGCTCCCGGCAGCAGTATAAGGGTGGGGATGGGAGGTGCAAACTATTGCGTGTAAGCCTGACTCAAGGATGTACCACAAAGGGGAACACGGCCGATACTGTATGATAACTGTAAATAGCAAATAACCATTAAAAACTGTATTAAAAACTAAACCTTTGATTTTAGAAAAAAATCTGATTCCCTTAACAGCAGTAGTGTGAAGTGGGGAAAGTCACTGAACTTATCTGTTCCTCGGTTTCCTTATCAGTAAAATGAGAGATAATCACAACCCCTACGTGCTTCTGGTGCCTCCAATCTCTGCAGAAAGCTGCCATGCACGCGGAGCAAATGGAAACAGCTTCCCCTGGAGTTATGCAGGGGACAAAGGCAGGACCACATGACAAAGCCCTGTTCCTCAAAGCCACCAGGGAATGTCCCCAGCACTCTGCACACGACTCACCATCCACCAACAACCTCTGCCCATCGTCAGTGTGATGGGGCTGGAGACACACAGAACCCTGCTTGAATCTAGAGAAATCTCCTCCCCACCCCTCGTATGCACAGCTTCACCACTGCAATTTGCTAAACACTCTTACGTCGCACTTCGCCATATACACATCCATTCGCAGGGTCACAAGTCATCTTTTTTAAAAATATTTATTTATTTGACTGTGCCAGGCCTTAGTTGGGGCATGCAGGATCTTTAGTTGTGGCAGCTGAACTCTTAGCTGCAGCCCATGGGATCTAGTTCCCTGATCAGGGATCAAACCCAGGCCCTTGCACTGGCAGCACAGAGTCTTAGCCACTGGACCACCAGGAAGGCCCCAAGTCATCCTTTATTAACTGGAAACTCACCCCTTTCAGCTTTATACATCTTTACATCTTCATGCCCTACTCCCACCCCACAGCCCAGATCTTTGCACTGACTTCTACAACTCAAGGTCATCAGCAAAATCTCCTCTATTTCAGCCTTTTCTTTGGAATATTCCCTTCACCTTCTCTAACTGAATCTGGCTGACTGCAGAGGAATCTGCCTCCCCTCAGCCTGTTCTTTCAAATCCCTCACACACGTGGACTGGGCCATGAAGTAGGCATTTCCAGTTCCTTATTGTGGCTTCTGGACTGTCATTCCTCCTCATGAAATGAACTAAATTCTTTGAAGCTCCTTGGACAGCAAGGAGATCCCACCAGTCCATCCTAAAGGAAATCACTCCTGAATATTCATTGGAAGGACTGATGCTGAAGCTGAAACGCCAATGCTTTGGCCACCTGATGCAAAGAGCTGACTCCTTGGAAAAGACTCTGATGCTGGGAAAGATTGAAAGCAGGATGAGAAAGGGACATCAGAGGCGGAGATGGCTGGATGGCATCACTGATTCAATGGACATGAGTTTGAACAAACTCCGAAAGTTGGTGATGGACAAGGAGGTCTGGCGTGCTGCGGTCCATGGGGCCACAAAGGGTCCACGGGGACATGACTGAGAGACTGAACTGAACTGAACGAACTGAACTTTGAAGCTCTTCCCATTAGGCAGCATCACTAGCTGTCTGTCACCTGTGACAGCCTTCCACGGATCCCTAGGTCAGCCCCTCTTTTCTTAAAGATCACTGTTTTGATCCCTTTGCCTGTATCTAAGGACAAGCCCCCTCCCCAGTCTGTGTCCTGAATTCAATCCCCTCTCATCTACTCAAAGATATCACTAGTGATTTTCCATCCTCTCTCACATCATAAATTTCCCTCTCTGTGGAGATTACTTCCCTTGATCATACAAAGATGCTCTCATCTTTTAAAACAATAATAAAAGAACTTCCCTTGAACTCTCATGAGTCTCTTGCTTCTCTGTGTGTCCAACTGGCTTTATATCAAGATTCATCAAGAGAGAGCCTACCCTCCCTGAATCCCCATCCTTCTCCATCATTATCTTGGGAAGCTACTCCCATTTAGACAGTTATCTCCACAATAAAATCAAACTCACGTTCATCAAGGTCCATTTCATGTCATCAAATCTGATGATTCTTTCACCAGGTCCATCTTTCTCAACTCAGTAGGTTAGCCATCAGTGCTTTTCTTTTTCATGAAATGAAACATTGCCTTGTCTTCAAGGAAGTTACGGACTGTTTGGAGGAGCTGTAGAAAGAGCAAGGCAGGCATCCCCTGGTCTGGGTCTCTGAAATTTGTGACCAATCTTAGGATGAAAAGAGGTGCAGTGTTTCTGGGGGGCCTCTTCCACGTGCTGCATTCAGTGACCATTTCCTATGCACCGGGATGCACTGTGCTGACCTCTGTATGGTTGCTGAGATGGAGACTGTGACCTTGCCCTCACAGAGCTCACAGTGCAGAGGGAGACATTCCCACTGGTCTAAGAAAATAACTCTTATTTTGTTCTTTCCCCCTCTACCCAAACGGACTTTTGCTGACTCCTCTCTGACCACTCAGTGGGTCTATGACTGGTGTCTTAAGTCATATTTCCTCTGCTCGCTCTCAAGCAGATCTCAGTGGCAACTGGGAACAAAAATCCCTGATTAAATTCATTCATTCTTGGGGCAAAATGATTGAGAGTCCCCTTTCAACTCCTGTCTTTTAATCTAACAATTCTCCCTGTATTAAAACAAGAAGCAATATTGAATAGCGTAAGAAACTTTGTGGCACAAAATGTATAGATTAAGAATGGCATTGGGGCAGGCTTTTCATTTTGGGAAGATCTATTTTCCTTCCAAGACTTAAATTCTTTCATGCTGCAGACACACACAACAGACAGTGGGACCCAAAGTGTGGGCCCTTGCAAAGAGCTGTACTGTCTGTTCTGTGTCTTCCCTGCATTTCTTTCTTTTTAAATAATTAAATTTGTTTATTTTTAATCAAAGGATAATTCCTATATGATATTGTGTTGGTTTTTGCCAAGCATCAACATGAATCAGCCCTAGATATACTGTATATCCCCTCCCTCTGGAACCTTCCTCCCACCTCCCCGCCATCCCACCCTTCCAGGTTGTTACAGAGCCCCAGTTTAAGTTCCCAAGTCATACGGCAAATTCCACTGGCTATTTTACGTATGGTAATGTATATGTTTCCACGTTACTCTCTAGGGAGAAGATTTTTTCTTTTTTAAAATTTTTTAAATATAAATTCATTTATTTTAATTGGAGGTTAATTACAATATTGTATTGGTTTTGCAATACATCAACATGAATCTGCCATGGGTGTACACGTGTTCCCCATCCTGAACCCCCCTCCAACCTCCCTCCCCTTACCATCCCTCTGGGTCATCCCAGTGCACCAGCCCCAAGCATCCTGTATCCTGCATCGAACCTGGACTGGCGATTCATTTCATATATGGTATTATACATGTTTCAATGCCATTCTCCCAAATCATCCAGAAACTATAAAACTCCTAGAGGAGAACATAGGCAAAACACTCTCTGACATAAATCACAGCAGGATCCTCTATGACCCACCTCCCAGAATATTGGAAATAAAAGCAAAAATAAACAAAGGGGACCTAAGTAGAATTAAAAGCTTCTGCACAACAAAGGAAACTATAAGCAAGGTGAAAAGACAGCCTTCAGAATGGGAGAAAATAATAGCAAACGAAGCAACTGACAAACAATTAATCTCAAAAATATACAAGCAACTCCTGCAGCTGAATTCAGAAAAATAAATGACACAATCAAAAAATGGGCCAAAGTACTAAACAGACATTTCTCCAAAGAAGGCATACAGATGGCTAACAAACACATGAAAAGATGCTCAGTATCACCCATTATCAAAGAAATGCAAATCAAAACCACAATGAAGTACCATTTCACACCAATCAGAATGGCTGCGATCCAAAAGTCTACAAGCAATAAATGCTGGAGAGGGTGTGGAGAAAAGGGAGCTCTCTTACACTGCTGGTGGGAATGCAAACTAGTACAGCCACTATGGAGAACAGTGTGGAGATTCCTTAAAAAACTGGAAATAGAACTGCCTTATGACCCAGCAATCCCACTGCTAGGCATACACACTGAAGAAACCAGGACTGAAAGAGACACGTGTACCCCAATGTTCATCGCAGCACTGTTTATAATAGCCAGGACATGGAAGCAACCTAGATGTCCATCAGCAGACGAATGGATAAGAAAGCTGTGGTACATATACACACGGCATCTGGTCCCATCACTCCATGGGAAATAGATGGGGAAACAATGGAAACACTGTCAGACTTTATTTTGGGGGCTCCAAAATCACTGCAGATGGTGACTGCAGCCATGAAATTAAAAGACACTTACTCCTTGGAAGAAAAGTTATGACCAACCTAGATAGCATATCGAAAAGCAGAGACATTACTTTGCCAACAAAGGTCCATCTAGTCAAGGCTATGGTTTTTCCACTGGTCATTTATGGATGTGAGAGCTGGACTATGAAGAAAGCTGAGCGCCAAAGAATTGATGCTTTTGAACTGTGGTGTTGGAGAAGACTCTTGAGAGTCCCTTGGACTGCAAGGAGATCCAACTAGTCCATTCTGAAGGAGATCAGCCCTGGAATTTCTTTGGAAGGGAAAGCTGAAACTCCAGTACTTTGGCCACATCATGCGAAGAGTTGACTCATTGGAAAAGACTCTGATGCTGGGAGGGATTGGGGGCAGGAGGAGAAGGGGATGACAGATGATGAGATGGCTGGATGGCATCACTGACTCGATGGACATGAGTTTGAGTGAACTCCAGGAGATGGTGATAGACAGGGAGGCCTGGCATGTTGCGGTTCATGGGGTCACAAAGAGTCGGACACGACTGAGCGACTGAACTGAACTGAACTGAACATATACATGATGGAGTATTACTCAGCCATTAAAAAGAAAACATTTGAATCAGTCCTAATGAGGTGAATGAAACTGGAGCCTATTATACAGAGAGAAGTCAGACAGAAAGAACAACACCAATACAGTATACTAATGCATATATATGGAATTTAGAAAGACGGTAACGATAACCCTGTATGCGAGACAGCAAAAGGGACACAGATGTATAGAACAGTCTTTTAGACTCTGTGGGAGAGGGAGAGGGTGGGATAATTTGGGAGAATGGCATTGAAATGTGCATTTCTTTTTATACACTGGAGCACACCAACACTTCTGAAAACTGTGTCTGCCAAGTGTACAAAGTATCAGACTTTCCTATTTCAGAAATAATCCTTTCTCTTTTCAGAGTCATGAACCACTGTTTGCAGAAACGATTGTACTGGGGGCTTTTTTGTTTTTGATGCTGTCATTTCTATATTATGAATTCTGAAGAACTGTGGAAATGTACCTATTTAGTAACTCCTGATGACTTTTATTTGAGAAAATGCTATACACCGAAGAAAATTTCCTAATAGGTTGACTAAAGACCAAAATTATCTTTGAAAATAACAATAGGGTTCCAAATTTTTGTTTTCTAAGACATTTTGTCATATAAGGGCATGAATACATCATCATCTAAAGTTCTTCTCACTCTCAACAGTTCCCACGTATTTTGTATTTGGTTCTGTCTTTCAAAATATCATCTCTATTCTTGCCTGGAGAATCCCATGGACAGAGGAGCCTGGTGGGCTACAGTCCACGGGGTCGCAAAGAGTCAGACACAACTTAGCGACTAAACCAACCAACCTATATATATTCATTCTCTTTTCCATTGTGGCTTATCGCAGGGTATTGACTGTAGTCCCCTGCGCTCTGCAGCAGGGCCTTGCTGCTCGTCCATCCTGTGTATAATAGCTAGCATCCAGTCATCCCAACCCCTCTTTCCACTCCTCCCTCTCCCTCTCTGTCTTCTTACCGTCCCTCACCTTCAGACCCATCACCTGGCCTTATCAGTCAAGGTCCTCTTCAGTGGGTCTGAACTCTGTCAGTTTATCTCCACCCTCACTGTCAACTCCTATCCAGGGTGGCCATAACCTTTCACCAGAACTGAAACCACAGCCTCCTAATTGGTATCCATTTCTGATCCATTCTAGTGCCTTCTACACGGAGCAGACAAAGTCTTATTTGTATATCACTTCCCCAGTGGCTCAGCAGTAAAGAATCCACCTGCCAATGCAGGAGATGCAAGAGATGCTGGTTAAGATCCCTGGGTTAGGAAGATCTGCTGGAGAAGGAAATAGCAACCCACTCCATATCCTTTCCTGGAGCATTCCATGGACAGAGGAGCCTGGTGGGCTACAGTCTACCGAGTCGCAAAGAGTCACACATGACTGAGCAACTGAGCAGGTCCTGATCAAAACCTACAGTGGTTTCTGTCCACAAACAGGATATCCGACAGAATTGTCCAAACAACCATGCGTGATCTGCCCCCACGTTCCCCTCCACCTGATTCACTGAGTTTTAGTGAGGATCATCTTCTTTCAGGCCCAGCAAAGATCTCTTCTAGACAGGACCTCATGGGCTGCATGGGTTCCTGGCTCCACCAGATGTTAAATTAGAGCAGCCTCTGCTAATGAAACTTTTCTTGTGTGTGTGCATTTATGATTTTTTAAATTTTCTTTTTATTTATTAATTTTTAAATTGGAGACTAATTACTCTACAATATTGCAGTGGTTTTGCCATACATTGATATGAATCCACCACGGGTGTACATGTGTTCCCCATCCTGAACTCCCTCCTCCCTCCCTCCCCATCCCATCCCTCTGGGTCATCCCAGTGCACCAGCCCCGAGCACCCTGTCTCATGCATTGAACCTGGACTGGTGATCTGTTTCACATATGGTAATATATATGCAAATGTAACTTTAAATTTTTGAGTCAGAGAGTCCTTTCTAAAATCCAAAGAGAGAGTATCACCTTGCTCACTGACTTCAAGCACATCACCTTGAACCTACTAAGGTCACACTAATGATCTGTCTGTTTCAGTCTGCCTCCCTACTGGATCATAAGCCCCACAAGGGCAGGGATATGTCTGTTTTCTTATTAAGAACATCTCCTTTGCTCAGAAACCTCCAAAATAAATAATTGCCTACTTAATAAATATTTGTTAAAGAATAAACTAGTTTTCCTTCTAAAATCTGGCCTGCCCCAGAATGTGTTGCTTTTTCTTTTTCAGCTAAATTCAGGTGTTTATGGAAAACAATGTTTCTGAGAAACAGAGCACTCTCTCAACTGTGTGACTATAAAAATAAATACTTGTGTTGGGCTATTGCACGTTTTTAGATTTATTCTTTGCTCACGTGAAACTCACATGAATGTTCTCAGCCTGCCTGCATCTTTCCTTCGTTGGAAGGAAACCCAGTCCCCATCCACTGGGGAAGCAACCTGTCCAGTTGAAGCAGTGAGGATATGCTGCTCATTTGCATCAGGATGGAGGAGATGAGTGTGCAAGGAGGGGCCGGGATGCTGGACTCCACACCTACCTTCACATCTGCTTGATGGAAGCCTCTGACTTGGTGCACAGAACTTCAGGAGGGACAGGGAATATGCTCTGGCCCCCAAAGAAGAGAAAATAATTTTGTGATCAGCTCCAAGAGGATCCCAAACTTACTGAGGAACTGTTTCAGGAATCCGTCTCAGTGCAGTTCCTTATTTTGGGGGTACACATTGCCCCCACCCGCTCCCTCCCCTGTACTGCACGGGCTGGGTCTTTAAGCTGGTGCTCAGGAAACACAAACCCAGCAGAATGGCAGCTAAGTGGGACAAGGTACCCACCCTCCGCCTCCCCAGGACCAGGTCACCGAGTCACCACGGGGCTCTAAGTCTGGAGCCCCCAGATATGAGGCAGGAAGGCGAATGGAGATGCCCACGGTCTTTGATGTGAACAGAACTGGGGTGGGGCAAGGTGGAGGGGAAATGCTCTCACACAGAAGAGCTTTAGTCAAGGCTATGGTTTTCCAGTGGTCATGGATGGATGTGAGAGCTGGGCTGTGAAGAAACCTGAGTGCCGAAGAATTAATGCTTTTGAACTGTGGTGTTGGAAAAGACTCTTGAGAGTCCCTTGGACTGCAAGGAGATCCAACCAGTCCATCCTAAAGGAGATCAGTCCTGGGTGATCATTGGAAGGACTGATGCTGAAGCTGAAACTCCAATACTTTGGCCACCTCATGCGAAGAGTTGACTCATTGGAAAAGATCCTGATGCTGGCAGGGATTGGGGGCAGGAGGAGAAGGGGATGACTGAGGATGAGATGGCTGGATGGCATCACCGATTCAATGGATATGAGTTTGAGCAAGCTCCGGGAGTTGGTGATGGATGGGGAGGGCTGGAGTGCTGCACTCCATGAGGTCACAAAGAGTTGGACACAACAGAGCAACTGAACTGAACTGAATATCTAATTTGTACACACCCTTCAGGAACCACCGAACCCCCAGGAACCCCACCCCCCAGCCCTCCCACTTGTTTCCATTTTCCTCCTTTGCCTTACAAGTCTTTGACTGAAACACAATTTGTTTTCCTCTGAATTGTGGGGGAAATTCTTCGTTTAAAATTCAGTTTGGAGCTTCCCTGGTGGTCTGGTGGCTGAGATTCTGTGCTCCCAATGCAGGAGGCCCAGGTCCGATCGCTGGTCAGGGAGCTAGACCCCACAAGCCACAACTAAAGATCCTGCATGGTGCAGCTAAGACCCAGCACAGCCAGATGAATAAATATAAAATTCAGTTGCTTGTGAAAAATTCTGAGTCTCAGTGTCTCGTGTACACCTTTGAGTTTTGATACAAGGGCTCAGTAGAAAAAAGAGAACTGCTCTGCATTTGTAGACGCCTTTTTAAATTTGCTGTCTTTTGGAGATTTTCAAAGGTTTAGAACAAAAGTAATGTGCTTGCTCTAGGCCCTCGAATATCTGATGATGTTCCATCACGGACCCAAAGTGAGAAACCTCAGCTAAAGGGAATAAGTTAGAGGAAGAAAAGGCTGAAGGCTGCCCCCTGGGTGCCAGGGAATAAATGAAATAAAGGTTAGGGGTTGAGGAGCCCTCTGAGACCCAATGGGTTAATCAGGCCAGTGCGTAGCAGGAAGCTAATTACCACGAATGACACTTGGCGGAAGCAGGTGCCTCTTAATGGCAGCACCATTTCCTTTCCCAGAAGGATGGAGGGCAAAGCCATCAGTGGGCAGATTGACAAAAATGAACGAGCAGCCTGCGTGCCCAGATGCCCACTCTGGGACAGCTGAGGGACTTTGATTTGCAGAGCATACGTTGAATTCAGAACCACCTTCACCAACCCGTCTCGTTTTCCTTTCTTTCTCTGGCTGTGCCGGTCTTAGTTTCAGCACGCAGGGTCTTCAGTCTTCCTTGTGGCACGCGGGATCTTTAGTTGCATCGCGTGGGACCTAGTTCCCTGACCAGGGATCAAACTCGGGCCCCTGCGCTGGGAGCACGGCGTCTTAGCTACTGGACCACCAGGGAAGCCCTCGATCCATTTGTATGCTGCAGGATGAAGATGGACGAAGAAAGAGAGCCATTGCCTGTCTTCCGACGACTGCATGAAGCCCACTTTGCTCTTTATTTTCTCTTGCTGAGTATATTTGACCCATATGGGTGAGCGCAACGTGTACAACTTGTTGATTTGATCGATGCGGATATTGTAGTTTGGTTGCCAACGCAGTGTTAGCTAGCACCCCTGCTGCTGCTGCCGCTGCTGCTGAATCACACCAGGCGTGTCTGACTCTGCGACCCCACAGACGGCAGCCCACCAGGCTCCCCCGTCCCTGGGACTCTCCAGGCAAGAACACTGGAGTGGGGTGCCATTTCCTTCTCCAATGCATGAAAGTGAAAAGTGAAAGGGAAGTTGCTCAGTCATGTCCGACTCTTAGTGACCCCATGGACTGCAGCCCACCAGGCTCCCCCCTTCCCTGGGAGTTTCCGGGCAAGAGTACTGGAGTGGGTCCCCAGTGCCTTCTCCGAGCTAGCACCTCTATTTGGGCACCATTATCATCACGTTCTCCTGGTGGGATTAATTAACAGCTAGTCTCTCAGTGAGTTTAAGGATTATAATATGGTCTGCATTCACTGGACTGCGCGTTACCTCTCCAAGGGCTTATCTGCCGGTTGCAAGTGTGTACCTTAAACACTCACCACCCCCACCCCTGCCTCTAGCCCCTGGGACCCTCCATCTCACTCTCTGTTTTTAGGCCCTGGGCTTTTTAGATTCCATATGTAAGCGAGATCAAACTGCTTTCTAAGTAAGTCCAAGCACTCATTTCTGTCACTTCCGATGCCTTTTCTGTCTACTTTCTTTGCTCATTCCGATTCACTTCGGCCACCTCCCCCATTACTCCCCTCCTTAGCTCTTGGTTGCTTCCCCATCCCTGTCTCCTCTTGCCGCATAAGCCCCAGGATCTCGGAGGAGCTGGCCCAGCTAATTTCCTCCTCACACTGGGCAGCAGATGCCACACTTCCATCTTCATTCCATTTGTGATCAATCAATCCAAAAATATTTATTGAGTGCTGGTACCTGCCAAGCACAGGCGTGGAATGGGGGTGGGGGGCAGAGAATTTCATTCCCAGGATATCAGAGCGCTGACAAGATTAGTAAAATGCCTGGGTTGCTGCAAGCTTTAATGTGATCCTGAAAAGTATCACGTATTAGTTCTGTGGCTTTATTCAAAGGTGTTTACCTTCCCCGAGGCTGAATTTTCTCGTCCATAAAATGGGCTACAGTTGAAGGCGCTGGTGCGGATTAAACAGGATCCTTTATAGGGACACTGATTACAGAGCCAGCGAACTGTCTGGCACCAACCCCTGACGCGCACTGAGACCTTCCCTCCTCCTCAAATGAATGCCGAGTTGACAAGGTGACAGCGCTCATCACCCTGACGTCTGTAGAACGTGACGGCTCCTGAACCTCGTCTGCCATTTAAAGGCTGATCATCCTGGAGCTACAGCGGCCGTCTGCTCCAGCCCCTTCCCCACCCGTCACCACCTGCAGATCCACATCTCCGCCTGCATCCAGGTGGGAAAGGCATGCGCTGTAGACCCAGCAGGCAGCACGGTGCTGGGAGCCCCATCCGCTGATAAGAGGTCTGGCTGATGGAAAGCCCCCCCGGGGTGGGAGTGGGTACCAGTCCTCCCAGCATCGGTCTGGAGCTTGAAAACCGCAGCGTCAGGGCGAGTGCTTGCTGACTCGCCCCCACTGGCTGTGCGTTTATCTGGGTTTATGTTTACTGTGGGCAGCAGAAACTTCCTCCCCCAGCAGGGGAACTGAGGCTACCGTGTGGTACCATACACGCTTATGCCTGAATGACAACGTTTATGAGAATCACGCCTTTCAGAGACAAGCTCTTGGGGAAGAGATAGATCTTTTTATTGTTTCACCTGGAAGTAGGAAACTCCCTTCCTGTCATGATGCAGAGCGGTCTTCTGTCTCCCTCCAGGAGCGCACAGATGCCAGCGGGCTGTGCCTCCCCTGGATCTCTGCGTCTGGGCCCGACACTCAAGAATTAATGTCACGCAGATTCCAGTTGCATGGGGATATTAATGATGATGGTTTGCATGACCGTCCTAACTTTTCAAAAGTGTTTTCTGCTCCAGTCTTCTTTCATTCTCAAACTTTGCGAAGCAAGCCCTGATATTATGGTTGCCTCTCTCATCCAGGAGGAAGAGGCGGTCCAGAGAAGTTAGCTCAATTTCCTAGGTCAGTGGAGAAGAGTCTTATGGCAGCCCTGGTCTCCTGGTTTCTGGCCCCATTTGTTGACCCCATTGGGCTGTACCAGTAATGCTTCCTATTTACCCTTGCCTCCAGAGCCATGGAATAAGTCTCAGCTGACCTTTCGTTAGGGCATTTCTGACTTCTCTGTGCATTCTGTGGCTGCTCTCACAGTTGAATCTGGTCTTAAACACTCACGGTGGCCTCCTAATGTCTCCACTTCTTCCATGTCCCTGGTTCCAACCTGACGGTGGTGGTGCTTCAGTCGCTCAGCCATGTCTGACTCTGTGACCCCGTGGACTATCCTCTGTCCATGGGATTCTCTAGGCAAGACTGCTGGAGTGGGTTGCCATCCCCTTCTCCAGGGGATCTTCCCTACTCTGGGATGGAACCCTCATCTCTTGCAGCGGCAGGCAGATTCTTTACCACCGAGCCACCTGGGAAGCCCTGGTTCCAATGTGGATCCGAAATCTATCCCTGCCTGACAACCACATTATCCCTCGTGAAAGTATTCTTTGAGACTCTGTTATCTAAAAAGAAAACCAAACTCTACTCGGGCACAAGAGGTCCCCTCCCTACTCATCCCAAGGTTCCTTCCAAGAAGCATCCTTTCTTCCAGTCGGCTCGAGGGACCCACTGTTCTCAGAGGTCCACGTGTCCTCCGCCCTGAGGCCCCTCCCACGGAGATTGGCTGAGCCTCCCGCTGGCCCCCGGAGCCTTTCGGGCCACACCTGCCAGCTGTGACCCCTCCTCATTCAGGTTTTCACCTCTCACCTGCCCCAGCACAAATTCTGCCCCATGTTCCTTAAGCATGAGTCTGCTTGTTCACTCTTCCCACAGAACTCTAGGGAACTCGACTGCCCTGCTTTCTTTAAAAAAAAAAAAAAAAAAGAAAAGGCTTATGTGCTGGCTGTGCTGGGTCTTAGCCGCAGCCCACAGGACCTTTCCTCGCAGTGAGTGGTCCTGGTCGGCTTGCGGTGCTCAGCCGGCAGGTGCATGGGCCTAGTTGCCCTGAAGCATGTGGGATCTTAATTCCTCCACCTGAGATCGAACCTGTGCCCCCTGCATTGCAGGGTGGATTCTTAACCACTGGACCACTGGGGAAGCCCCCTTGCACCACCTTCTTTAGGCTCCAAACATGGTGTGATCCTCTGTATACACAGTCAATCGCATTTGTACCCTTGTTGAGCTGTTGAGGATTCTACAGCCCTTGAGAGAAGGGGAGCAAAAGGGATACCAAACAAAACAACAACAGAAAAACCCAAACAGCCAAGAATGTTAATGTGGATTAGCTTCCAACGCAGATGACATTTGAAATCGCCCAGTAGCCGTGGCAGAGTCAACTAGCAAAGTTCGGCCTTGTTGTAAATAAGTAAAGTAAGTAAGTACAGAAAAGGCCACGAAGCCCCCTGAGGCTGGGAGAGGAGCGCCCAGGAGCCCCTGACTTCCCGTGGAGGGCCATTTCTCAAAGGCACTCAGTGTGTTTGCCCGCTCACAGAGAGGTCAGCTTCTGAAGAGGGCGTCGGGCAGGCTCCACGTCTAAAATCGCTTTTAATGCAAATCTGTATTTCCTGTAGCCAGTTGCTCTCAAAGACCTTGCTGAGCCCTATGACACACACCGGGGGTGGACTCGGTCATCAGCCCCGGAAAGGAGGCAGGGCTGCCACCAGCTGTCTGAGGGTCCTCGAGGTTATGCTGAGGGTCCCCGTTGCTGGGAAGAAGAGGGCAAAGGTGCCGTGCCCTCCACAAGGGTTGCCCTGGAGGCCACCGTGTCTCTCTGCATCACCTGTCAAAACTGATCACTTGTCCCCTGCCCACCGTCCCCTCCCAGTCCAGCTTTTCAGGCTGAAGGCTGGATCCTGGACCTTCCCTTTGAATAGTCCTGGCTGGGTGTCCGCTGTTGGCTGCCAGACCTGGATACATCTCTCCTGAAATGGTCAAACAAAGCCTTGCACCCCAGTTTGTGTTATCACTTAGCCAGATGTGCTTGTGTGCTTGTGTGCTCAGTCACGATCGACTTTGTGACCCCAAGGGCATAGCCCACCAGGCCCCTGTGTCCAAGGGATTTCCCAGGCAAGAATACCGGAGTGGGTTGCCATGCCCTCCTGCAGGGGGTCCTCCTGACCTGGGGATTGAACCTGCATCTCCTGTGTCTGGTGCAGAGGCAGGAGAGAATCCTTTACCAGCTGAGCTGTACCCGGGACCCATCCTTGCTAAACTCATATGACCTGCAGCTTGGTTCAGTCAGTCAGTTCAATTCAGTTCAGTTCAGTCGCTCAGTCATATCCGACTCTTTGCGACCCCATGGACTTCAGCACGCCAGGCCTCCCTGTCCATCACCAGCTCCTGGAGCTTGCTCACACTCATGTCCATTGAGTCAATGATGACATCCAGCCATCTCATCCTCTGTCGTCCCCTTCTCCTCCCACCTTCAGTCTTTCAGTTAGCTAACCTAAATGTCACCGGTGGCCTTTGACTGACAATCTGCTGGGCAGTGCGTTTCAGTTTCCTTTTCAGGTAGACCTGAGCAGTTTTGGAAAAATGAACATTCATGCCAGGCAGGAGATCCTGGCTGGGGCGAGTTCAGAGGCTCCTGAGTCAATGTTAATAATGACTACCTGGCACCTGCAGGCTGGTTACTGTACAGCAGGCATTCTGTGGGCGCGCGCTCCCTGAATCCTTGCCACCATCCTCTGGTTAGGCATGATTCTAATTTTACAGATGGAGAAGCCTCGCCCCTCTCTTTCTCCCATACTAATTTGCAAATAAATTTGCAGATAAATGCCCACACTCCGTATCCATCCACTGCAGCACTCCTTTCATGAGGACTACGTTCTGGCTCAAAAGTCACTTACAAAGCTATGCTTTAAAGAGGGGTTTGGAGTTTGAGGCCGTCTTTGCAGTCCAGAATCCAAACATCCCTCAAGAATGAAGCAGGCTATTTTGAATTCTACACCTGACTCAGACATTCATTTGAGTTCTGACTTAGGAAGCCCACCAGTAATACATCGGGAAGAAAGCAAGGGTAGCATCCTTTAGACAGTTAGGTCCTCAGTGTCCAGTGCGTGCCAGCCCCAGACACAGCACCATGGAGAGGCAGAGTGGCATAAACATCACCCCTGCTCTAAGGAAGCCTAGAACGTAGACACGGAAGCAAAGCTCACACCGGAGACGGTCACCGAATGCTAAGGGAAGGGACTGTGGGCTTAGAGCTTAGGGAGTGCGTGGGGAAGGGCTCACACGGGGACAGAACTAGGGGGATTTGAAGGATGGGGGTTCAGATGGGCAGGGACAAGAGGACGATGACGTCTCCCTGCAGGAGGAGTGGCTGGGGAGAATGCTGAGCAGCAAACGCCGGGAGGATGGGAGGATCAGCCGTGGCCCTGGGTGACCCCACCAGAGGGAGGTTCCGGACTTGCCTCGCTTTTTACCTTGAAGCTCTGTCCAGCTAAGGACTGCTGAGCCCCTTCTTAGTTTGTGGGATACTTCTCGTGACAGCATCACACTGGCGAGGTCTCAGGTGCACCGATGGTCACCAGGCCCTCCTGCAACACCATCACCGAGAACCAGCTTTAAAGCAAGTCTCCTCCCTGCCAGAGTCCACGGCTTGGCTCGGTGGCCTGTGTCACTTTCATCCTCTCCTGTCTCTTGTCCTGTCTGTCCCCTGACTCCACTCCCACCCCCTGATCCTGTGCTTCTATCGGAAGTAAGGACGGAGCCTGAAGGGACTCCAGGGAGCACACACCTCCCCTTCCTGGGGAAGCCTCTCCTGGCTCTTCTGACACAATCATCTTCGCCACCTCTGACCTCGGGGCACTTGACCTTCAGAACCTCCCTCCTCGGCCCTGAGCTGTGGCAGCCGCGCCACTGCGGGGTCGTCCGCATGGGGTGCTGCGCAGAGAGGATGCGGTGGCGAGCACAGGTGAGGGGTCCAGCAGGCAGCTGGGATGTCTGCACCTCATCCAGGCTCCTCTCTGGCCTGGCCCTGTGCTGCTTTGTGCTTGGAACAAACAAAAACTAAAAGAAGGCTGGGTCCTCCCACCGCCTCAGGTCTAGACTGACAGCAGAGGCATCCGCCTCCTGGAGGGGGACCCAAGGTGCCAGTCGCTCCCTGACTTAACACACAGCGCAGGACTGGGTGTGCTGTGAGCAGAGCTGTGTTGTGATCTGATCATCCAGCTGCCTGATCCAGTTTCGGCCACCCTCCAGGCGGGTCTCTGCTGCAGCCCAGAGATGAGGAGACATCTCCCAGGACGTCTGCTGGCCACCCCAACCAGGCATTCACAGGCGAGACTCTCCTCAAAGGAACCGAGGGGACTTCCCTGGAGCGCCAGTGGTTAAGACTCCACCTTCCATGCAGGGTGTGCAGGTTTGACCCCTGGTCGGGAGATAAGGTTCCACATGCCTTGTGGCCAAAATCCCAAACATAAAACAGAAATGATACCGTAACAAATTCAATAAACACTTTAAAAATGATCCACATTTTTTTAAAAAAATCTTTCCGTGATTTTTCTGTCTTTGTTCTTGGCTGTGCTGGGTCTTCGTGGACATTCCTCTAGTCTCGCCTGGAGCGGGGGCTACTCTCTAGTGTTGCAGGGGCGTCTCTGGTTGGGAAGCACAGGCTCTTGGTGCTCTGGCTTCAGTAGCAGAGGCAGGCGGGCTCAGTGGTTGCGGCTCCTGGACTCTAGAGCTCATACAGGCTCAGTACTTACGGCACAGGGGCTTAGCTTCTCTGGAACACATAGGGTCCTCCCGCAACAGGGGTCAAACCCACTCTCCCTGCTTTGGTAAGTGGATTCTTCACCAGCCACCAGGGCAGCACCCCCCAAAGAAACATTTTTTGAAAGAGGAACTGAAGAAAGCAAATCAGGGTTACCACTCAGCCCATGCAGGCTCTCAGCGCACAAGGCTCCCCTGGTCAGATGGAAGCCAAGCTCTTTCCTGGAGTGGGTAACCCAGACCTTCTCTCCTGGGCCATCGTCTCTCTCAGCACTCCTTGCCCTGTCCCCATGCCACTCTCTTCTCCCTGATGAGCTGGTCTCTGGGTGCCCCATGGTCTTGAAGATAAGAGGCATTTTCGTTGACTGCCACTGAGTTACCCTCTCAGGCAGGTCTAGCCAGTGGTCCACTGTGCCCGGCTCAGGGCTGGCCTCTGAGAGCTTTCACAGAATTCAGAAAGACAGGATGTTTACATGAGAGGGACCCTAGCGGTCACCTCACCCAAGCCGCCACTTATAGATAAGAAAGCCCGCGTCCAGTCTGCTGGAATACTTAGCTCGAGTTCACCCAGGCTCTTAGTGATGAAGCTGAGAAAGCTACACCCTCAGTTTCCCATATTAGCCACCAATTCTGAGTGTGAAACTGAACGAGGAAGTATGTTTAAACCATGTCTAAAGTGAGGCTAAATAAGGGCTTGGGGAAGGTCTGAGTGGCTCCGTGTGATGAGGCATATGAATTTGGGGTAGTAAAATAGGTGTCTCACCCTCGGCCTGCTGAACGCTTCTCAGATCACTTATTACGAGCAGGTGAGCCTGTGTGATGGTTATCCCACCTGCTCGATGATCCTGAGATTCCTTTCACTGATCCTGTCCCTTGATGGAACGCACAGTCTCTTTCCAGGAGATGTTGAGTGGCAGGTCGATCAGGGGAGAGTGAATATTTCACACCCATGAGAGAGAAGGCAGAGAGGAACAGTCACCCCTGCTCGCCAGTGGGCAGAGTCAGCGGTAGCGAGTCCTGTTCCCACAGGGAGGCAGGGAAGGGGGGCTGTGACATGAACCAATGCCAGGGCTTCTCTAATTTGTCTGCCTGCACTCTCATTACTAACCCAGAAAGGCATGACATCACCCCAAGGTTGCATTAAAATTCTCCAGCGGAGGTGTTCACCAATAAGCAGAGTGGGTGCAAACACCAAGGGTGGAAATAATCCCTCAAAGATCATAATTGGGCTGCACGGAGCCCCCAACAGAAAACAAGGCAGAATCACTGAGTGAGTGAGTGAGTGGCAGACAGATGATTGAATGTGGAAACCTCATGCCTTAGGATACAGTGTGCCCTGGAAGAATGTCTGAGTTCTTAGACACATCCTTGTTGAGTTGCTAAGCCGTGTCTGACTCTTTGCAACCCCATGGATTGCAGAACCCCAGGCTCCTCTGTCCTTTGCTGTTACCCCTAGTTTGCTCACATTCATGCCCATCGAGTCGGTGATGCCATCCAACCATCCTATCCTCTGCTGCCCCCTTCTCCTCCTGCCTTCAGTCTTTCCCAGCATCAGGGTCTTTTGCAATGAGTCAGCTCTTGGCATTAGGGGGCCAAGGTATTGGAGCTTCAGCTTCAGCATCAGTCCTTCCAATGACTATCCAGGGTTGATCTCCTTTAGGACTGACTGGTTTGATCTCAGATATGGGGACAGGCTGTTTCCAGAAATGAGATAGCCTGTGGGACTGAGGACAGCAGGTGGTGAGCTGCAATCCCCACAGGCCCGCGTGGAGAGGTGCCGTTCTCACAGTTGCAGGCAACCTCAGGGTTTCTCCACTGTGACTTTCAGTTTTAAAAACTGAATGCACTATTGGCTTTTAGTGAACACTGGTTGTTTTCTGCATACTACCAAGTCACTAATTTAAGAGTTCATATTGTATTTTCTAATGATGTCTCTTTTAATCCTGTTTTATTCTTGTAGCTTCCATGCTAATTAATGTGCATGTATAATGCAGGCATGGGTGTGCCTCTGCCCTGGAGAATTTACAGTAAAACTCGAAACATAAAGTACTTTGATATTCCTGAAAAGTTCATCATTTCCTCATGAATTACTTTTGATGATTGAAATACCCTCTTCCTATATAAATAAGAGCAATGATCCTTTCCCATAGAGTGGAAGTCAGGAGAAATTATATATACTTTTCCCTCATGTTGAATCACCTCAAGTTCCTTTAGATTTATCCTGTACTAAAACTTACCAAGGCAATTTGACTTCAAAACAGAATTTTAAAGGGCATAAGAGTAGAGAAAGTCTCTTAGAAACATCATTATGGGTTTTGAAACAATCCTCTATTTTCATAGCGCCTCATCTTATAAACAGGAGACACGCAGAGAGGAGGCTGCGCTTCCTTGGTACTCAGACGGTAAAGAAGGAGAGAAATGCGTTATGACTACGAAAATTCAATTAAGTGATTTCCAAGAAGAGCTATCCACAAGAATGAACAAAGAACCCCATGTGCCCCAGATAAAAAGTGAAAGCATTTATTAGAAGCATCTCTAAATAGTGCAAAGTTGAAACACAGCAAAGCGCACAGGGAAACAAGACACCTTAGCACACAAGATGCAGAAATAAATGATCAGCACTTGGAGGTTATAACTGGAAAATAGTCTTCACAGAGCTAGGAAGAAGCAAAGGAATAAACAGATGTAGAAAGATAAAGAATCTTTGTGGGTTATAAAGAAAAGGAAATTCCCATGGGTTAAGAATTCTGAAACGACTTTGCTTTGTGTTCTAGAGTCAAACAAATAAGGACATTGCAGATAGAGAATGGAGTGTCTCGCTGCCAGAGAAGACTTTACAAATAAGCAGAGGGGAAGGCTGGAAAACATGCCCTGGTGCTGGACTGGGGTTGGAGGTATCAATATGGACGCACAATTTTCTTTTAATATATGTACTAAAAAGAGACAAAGGCATAAATACAGATGCAATGCATGTGTCCTGTGGATATGTATTTTCTTAGCTATATCAACTGAGGACAGCCAGAAGCAGCAGAGACCGCCCCCACCTCCAATAATGAGCACAATTCTCATCCACAATTTGGCTTCAAATACCATTCTGAAAAACAAACAAAATCAGAACTATGGACAAAAAAATTGTCTGACATTCCAAATTATTCCTGCCTTCAAGTCAACAGCCACTGCAGCCTACCCCATCCCCAAGAGGAATTCAGGATGGAGAAAAATAGGATACTGGCCATAGATGGTTAAGATGCACATCAAAGGAGTAATTTCAATCACCCCAGACTCTTGCATCTTCTTATACATAGAAAAGGACTAAAATCATTAACTTTAGATGTCTGGTTTTTTTGAGTGGCAGTAATCTTTTGATCTTTGAGTACATTTTTCCCCCAGCAAAATCTCCCACGTATCCTGGCTCCTCCTTTCTCTTTGGAGCTGTTCCTCAGAGCTGTCTGAGAGGAGGTCTCCCTGGCTACACAGTCCTTAGGTAGTAATGCTCCCAAATAAAACATAATCTGCAACTTCTAGGTTGTGCATTTTCTGGTTTGGGGTTTTCTTTTTTTCAGTTGACAGAAGCAAATCTCCTTAGTAAAGTGGTTGATTCCAGGACTAGAATAAAAAATTCCAGCCTGGAGCAGCTTGCAGAGCTAGAAAATAAGAAAGTGCCAAACAAATAAAGCACACACAAAAAGAATGGAGACCAACCTGAAAGGTCTCCCAATGGGCAAACTTAGAACAACTCAACACATAGATAAACAAAATAAATAACAATGGTACTAGGTCATAACTCAAAGAATAAAATAGATATCCATGAGTCTATACTGACAAAATATAAATAGCTGAGTAAATAAGTCAGTGGAAGAAGTGGCAGCTCTTTCACAGGAGAATTCCAATTAATAAATATAGAAAGAAAGAGAGAAATAAAACAACCATTAATGTAATCAAAACGTTCTCAGGCATACATCGTAATATTTCTCTAGATCAGTCTGCCAAGGCAAAAGAAATAAAAGCAAAATAAATAAATGGAACCAAATCAAACTTAAAAGCTTTTGCACAGTAAAGGAAACCATCAACAAATGGAAAGATAACCTACAGAATGGAAGAAAATATTCACAAATGATGTGACCAACAAGGGGTTAATGTCCAAGATATAGAAACGCTTCTTGCAACCGAGTTGATTTTTATAAAAAAACAACCAACAGCCTAATCAAAAAATGGGCAGAAGACCTGAATAGACATTTCTCTAAAGAAGACATTCAGATGGCCAACAGGCCCATGAAAAAAATGCTCAACACCACTATTTATATGGGAGATGCAAATCAAAGCCCTAGTGAGGTGTCACCTCACACCAGTCAGAATGAATGGCCATCACCAAACAGTCTACAAATAATCAGCGCTGGAGAAGGTGTGGAGAAAAGGAAACACTCCTACACTGTTGGTGGGAATGTAAATTAATACAGCCACTATGGAAAATAGTATGAAGTTTCCTTACAAATCTAAAAATAAAGTTACCATATGATTTAGCAATCCCACTCCTGGGCATACATCCGGGGAATACTCTAATTTTAAAAAATAACATGCACATGAACGGTCATACCAGCACTCTCTACAATAGCTGAGACAGAAACAACCCACATGCCCATCAACAGATGGCTGGCTTAAGTAGTGTGTGTGTGTGTGTGTGTGTGTGTGTGTGTGTGTGTGCATGCGTGTGTGTGCATGCATGTGTGTATGTATGTGCATGTGTGTTTGCACGTATGTGCACCTGTGCGTGTGTTCATATGTGTGTGCATGCACACGCATGTGAGCATACATGTGTGTGTGTACACGTGCTTTCCTTTTCGTTCAGACAGCGCAGTGGTTTCCCTTACTACCCTGTCTGAATAGAAAAGGCTCCATAAGAATAGAAAGGGCCCCTGGGAGTCAAGAAAGGGGTGGTCTTATGGCTTAGGCCAGAAAAGGGAAGAGAATGTCTAAACTCTCTCCCCCAGAGCCAAGGCCTCTCACTACCACTTGCTCTGACTCACACTGCTCCTGCTAAATAGCTCCTCCGTGCCCTGTTCACAGCCATCCAAAAAATGACACGAATGGCGTGCAAGCACTGTCTCCGCGTGGCGGTAACACACCTCTCTGGCTTGACCTTTCCAGCACGTAAATCTCATCTTCGGTATTTCTTCCTACCTCTTCCACACCAAAGAGCCGTGAGTATCACATAGCAAATATGACAACCTCACATTTGTGGGGTAATCACTCAACATATTTGTGTTGATCATCTATTGCTATATAACAAATTACCCCACACTTGACATGAAGCAATAAATCCTTGTTTCAAGTTCAGCCAGGGATTGTGGCCGAGGGCCATCACTAGGTTGCAGTCAGATGTCAGCTGGGGCTGCATCATCTGAAGGCTGGACTGAGGCTGGAAGACGCTCTTCCCAAGTGGTCCATCCACATCCTTGGCAAGATGGTGCTGGCTGCGGGTGGGAGGCCCCCGTTCCTCACCAGGTGGACCTCTCCATGGGACTTGTTAAGTGCCCCCATCCAATATCGGGGCTGGTTTTCCCGGAGCAAGGCCCCAAGAGAGAGCAAAGAAACCACAATGCCTTTTCTGACCCAAGCTTGGGAAGCACATCACATCCTTCCCACCACATCCCCTGGTGACACAAGCTGTTTCTGTCCAACATGGGAGAGAAGATGGGTCCAAGGAGATGAGAATCGTTAGGACCATTTTGGAAGTTAATTTCTCAACATTTTAGAGGTGGAAAGCTAGAATTCAGTGGTTTATAAGATGCCCACATGCTCTATCTTCATGTTGACTTGCCCTAAAAACTTCATCATCAAAGCACAGTAAGCCAGTCACACGAGAACTCTATTTCCTCATCTACAATGTCACAGTCATCTTTCTCCAGCTCCAATCCTTCTCTTTCTGTTCAGAGATTATAATCCATTGATTGAGCGAAGATCTTAATTAACGGGTGGGTAGAGGTGATGGATGGCAGGGTGCATGAAGACTTGGAATCATTGAGAAGGAGATTTCTCTAACCTCCAGACTTCTCCTAATACTCTGGATGATGGGAACCACCCCATCAGACTTTCTGAGAGACAAAAGCATTTCTTTGTGACTCACACCAAGCAGGCTTCAGCTCTGCAGGTCCACTGCAGGCTTCCCACAAATTTGATCTGGTGAATCACTTCAATTCTATTGCTGAGTTCACTCAACTGTTGCACAGAAGTGGAATAGACCAGTGATTGTTGAATTTGACTGATGACCTCATTCTTCTGGGTCAAAATCAGATTTCCCAAGCCCTATCCATGAACATCATGATTTAGTGGTTATATGGCAAGATCCCAGAATCCTTATTTTATGGCAGCTATTTCAGAAGGTTTGAGAATTAGATTTTCTTGACTAGGGATAGCAGACCCTCTTACTTTGGGGAAAGAAAAATAGTGAGTTTCTTTTTCCTTGAAAAGAACTTCTTCATCGAGAATGGACTAAATGATTTAGTGGATGGTCTTTCAGATATAAATATATAATATTTTATGCCTTTAAATAGAAAAACAAGTTTGTGTATGGTGAAACAAAACTCTTATTACAGTAGATTTGGTCTAATCTTTCCTATAACTTTATATTTATTATCACTTTCCTCTAGGGCAGTAGGTCTTGAAACCAATGTCAAAAGGAATCACCCAGCTTAGAAACATCCTCCTAGACCTGGATTTCCAAAATTTTCCTCATGATAAGAACCACACGATGCTGTTTGTTACATGTAATACATAGGAGTTAGAGTCCATCCCCAACTCTACTTTGGAACATCTAGGTCATTTTGTAAACAAGTGTTCCAGGCAAGATTGGAAGAGTCTGTTCTTAGGACTTGTGGGTGGAGAAATCTATAGAGATAATATATCCCCATCTTATCTTTGTGCACTTCAGGGGACACAGGCCACCCACCTGGCCAAGCTTAATAGCTGGATAACCTCCGCTTGATTTGCATACTGTCTTAATTGTTTTTTGAATACTGGGTCTTCAGAAGCTGTGTGGGCTTGACATTTCTGGTTGGTCTCGACAACTTTGGCTGGCCTCATAGGAGACAAACTGAAGCAATAAGATAATGCAGGTCAGGAAAAGAAAACTAATTAGCAAATTCATTTTATGCCCTGTCAGAATTCTTAAAAAAAAAAAAAAGAAGAAGAAGAAGAAGAAAAAGCAAAGAAAGCCAATGAAGGGTCTAAAAAAAATTGTTATTTAACCCTATGAACCAGATAGCTCCTGGAGTCCAAGGACTGACAGTTCCAGTGGTAATTAGGGAAGACAAATAAGCTACTCAAATTATAAACGGGAAACATGCTTTCTAACCACTGGCTACTTTCTCCGTGTTATTTCAAGGGTGACCAATTCTGGCAATAATCACTAGAATACCTAATTTGGAGGAGAGCTCCAGTGAATTGTAAATTATTGTTTATTATGACAGTAGAAACAGGGCGTTCGCTAGATGGCTCCATGGAGACCGTAACTACTGAACAAGAGGATATTGAAAGTTTTCTGATGCTCAATCAGGAAATTAGCCTCCTTGATTCAGGAGCACGCTGAGGGCTTCATGTGCAGAGGATGCTGAGAGTGGATGCCCCGCGCTGGGTGGGTCCCGGCCCCTGGACTCTCATCTGAACTGCCACCCAGCAGCCCGCTGCAGGGATCCCTGCTGGGCATCTCTAGTACTGGGTCTTCCTCCACAGACCAAGGAGGGCCCCATAAGTCGAGAACAGTCAAGCTAGGACAGAGAGAGCAGCCTAGCAGGGCGCCCCACTGTCCTGTCCTCTGAGAAGGGAAGACCCCACTCCCCTTCCACGTTTCTGCCCCCTCTCCATCCCTGACTTGTGTGTCCCCAAGGCAGAAAGACTGGCTCATGTGATCAGCTCTCACTTGCCATTACTGAACAAACCCCAGAAACAGGGGATGCTGTGGTGTTCTAAGCTGGTGCTTCTGTACAGAACACCCCTCACACACAGGCCTTTTCTGTTTCATTGTCTCAGGCAAGCAGGTCTCCGCCACGGATCCTCCCCATGGGGTAAGGTAGGAGGAATGCCTTGCTTTGACCACGTCCATCCTATTTCCTCTCTTTTTGCCTGTCCTCCAAAGAGAGAGTTCCAACTTCTTGTCCATGTACAGTTGGAGGAAACGGACTTGGAATCCCCTGTGGTTCTCTGTTACCAATTATTGCAAGCTTTTCTTTGGCTAATTATAGGATTCTTGATCAGTAACTTTATTCTCACACAATTTATAAAATGAAGGTATACCCTCCACCGCTCTGAGCCCTGAAGGGCAGAAAGAGCAATATGTAACTTGAGTTTTTAGTGAGTAACATCCAAGGGCTGTGAACTCTGTAGACAAACCCCCTCAGTGTGAATCTTGACTTTGCTCCTCACTGGTTGTGTGACCTTAAACACATTTACCTTCCCTGGCCTCAGTTTTCTCAGCTGCTAAATATTAGGAGAAATAATAGTAACTAACTCAAGGGCTTCCCAGGTGGTGCTAGTGTTGAAGAGCCCTCCTGCCAACACAGGAGACACAAGAGATGCAGGCTCAGTCTCCAGGTCAGGAAGATCCCCTGGAGGAGGAAACGGCAACCCACTCCAGTTTTCTTGCCTGGGAAATCCCATGGACAGAGGAGCCTGGCGGGCTGTGGTCCCTGGGGCCACAAAGAGTCGGACGTGACTAAGCACACACACACACATAGAAAACCCAAAAGACTATTGTGAAGATTAAATGAGTTAATACCTATACGCAAAGCTGATGCTTAAAATGCCTGGAACATAGTAAAGAACAGTTAGGTTTGTCTTACTGCTTATTATTATTAACATCATCACGAGAAATTCTCACTTTAAGAATCAGTGCTGAGGGACTTCCCTGGTGGCCCAGTGCCTGGGGCTTCACCTTCCAATGCAAGGGTCATGGGTTCAGTCCCTGGTCAAGGAGCAGGAATCCCACATGTCTTGCCACCAGAAAACCAAGACACAGAACAGATGCAATAGTGTAGCAAACTCAGTCGGGACTTTGGAAATGATCCACCTTAAAAAATAAAAAGCTTAAGAAAAAAGAATCAACATTGATGTTGACGGTGCCTCTCTAGGACTTTAAAGGAATAATGCAGACATGTGGGCTCTGGTTGACATTAAGCTCAATGTTCATCAATAACCACAAAGTCCAATCTGTCCTTCGAAGATCTCGGTGGAAGAGCATCCTTCAGGCTGAAGAGGACTCATCCTCTAACCCTCTCACTAGGCAGAAGGGCATCGAAGACAGAGCCCCTGTGATGATGCAATACTAAAGACCGTAGCAAGTGGGAGCAGGGCCCCTTTGGGGATTTCTTTGGAAGGAATGATGCTGAAGCTGAAACTCCAGTACTTTGGCCACCTCCCGCAAAGAGTTGACTCGCTGGAAAAGACTCTGATGCTGGGAGGGATTGGGGGCAGGAGAAGGGAACAACTGAGGATGAGATGGCTCGATGGCATCACTGACTTGATGGATGTGAGTCTGAGTGAACTCCGGGAGTTGGTGATGGACAGGGAGGTCTGGCGTGCTGCGATTCATGGGGTCACAAAGAGTTGGACACGATTGAGCGACTGAACTTGAACAGGAAAGCAAGATGAATAAAGGGTTGGAAAGTCTGGAAATTTTTCACCTCAAGAGCAGAGCAGATATATCTCAACAGCATATGGCTCAGAGTCCCAGGCAGCATGGAGAGAGCAAAGACCATTAAACGGCTCCATCCTGAGTGGTACTTGTCTCTCTTGCTCTGACATGCTGTGACCTTGGGTAATTTACTTCATCCAGCTGATCTTTGTTTTTCTCATCAATATAATGACCCTCAATTCCTTACAGTTTCATACTCCGGGATGCTGAAGGCAGCGTTGGTTTTGGATCCCAAATCCTCCCATCTACCAGCCTCTTCTTTATTTTCCCCCCTGCTCCAGAGCTCTGGCTGCTAAAATATAAGTACAAATGACTGAGCCAAATGGGAAATATGATAGTAGCCACATTGATGGCAAAGTACTTAGGAGCAAAAGACCTTGGCACTGGCATTGGAGCAAGGGTTATAACAACCTCTTTGCTGCCTGGATTGAAGCCAAGGGCATAGACCAGAACTGATCTTCCTACTGACCTATCCACAGGCTGACAAGTCTGAAAACTGGAAGCATCCAAGAGGCCAAGAAGAGGAAGCGGGGACATTGTAACCTCCCTCTCTTCACATCCTGTGTGTCCTCTCAAGGGGGAAGACAGTCTCCTTCCGTTCCTTGGAACATTTTGAGCTCTTACTTCTCTGAATCCTTTTGCTGGGAAAAGTGTGATGATGTAACGGTGTTTTGACTTTTCTTTCTGAGATTCAGCACCACATTTACCAAAGTCTCCACTGTTGCTGAATTCACTTCTTGATGATTTCTTGTGCACAGAGGCATCACTGTGATCAGATTCAGTGCATCAACTATGGAAACTTCATTCGAGGGATCACTATGACTGGAAGAGCGATTGGAGGCAAATGACCACTGTTCTAGAGAAGTCTTCATCCTTAGAACAGTGAAGTAAGTTACAATTGTTCAGTCGCTAGGTAGTGTTCAACTCTTTGCAACCCCATGGACTGCAGCACACCAGGCTCCTCTATCTTTCACTGTCTCCTGGAGTTTGCCAAAATTCACGTCTATTGAGTCAGTGATGCTATCTAACCATCACATCCTCTGTCTCCCCCTTCTCCTCCTGCCCTCAGTCTTTCCCAGCATCAGGGTCTCTTTCAATGGGTTGGCTTTTCACGTCACGTGGCCAAAGTGTTGGAGCTTCAGCTTCAGCATCAGTCTTTCCAATGAATATTCAGGGTTGACTGATTTGATCTCCTTGCAGTAAAGGGACTCAAAGTAAGTTGTGAAACCTTTAAATAGACCTGCTTTTCTCTTCTGTCTTCTTTATAGAAACATTTCCTGAGTAGTTAAATTTTTTTCAGCCCAGGTAAATTTATCACAGTCCCATGAAAGACATACAAGTCTTGGGATGAGGAATGAAGACTTACTGATTGCTTTCTTAGACTAGGTGTTTTAATATGAGTTCTCCATCAGTCCTTCCAAGGATCTCATGATGTAAATAGCATTTGCCACAGTTACAAATGAGAGAGCCAGAGCTCTCCCACGGCCAGTGAATCAGAGAACTACATTCCAACGTGGCTTTCTGATTCTCAAACCCATATGCTATTTTACCACTGTTTCCTGTTTGCATCAATACAGATGTACTACTCTCGGCACAGCCATGAAAGAAAAGTCGCAACTTGGGATAAAAATATGTACAATGCACCAGAGTATCTCAAAACACACACATTGAAAGCACATCTAAAAGGTAATGCTTCAAATAAATAAATAATAAAAATAAACTAAATAATAAAATGATGTAATAAAATAAAATAAATTATATAAACAGAAAAAATGTTGTTATTCAGTTTCTCAGTCATGTCCAACTCTTTGTGACTCCATGGACTGCAGCATGCCAGGCTTCCCTGTCCTTCGCTGTCCCCTGGAGTCTGCTCAAACTCATGTCCACTGAATCAGTGATGCCATCCAACCATTTTATCCTCTGTCATCCCCTTCTCCTCCTGCCTTGAATCTTTCCCAGCATCAAGATCTTTTCCAATGAGTCAGCTCTTCGCATCAGGTGTTCTAAGTATTGGAGCTTCAGCTTCATTATTAGTCCTTCCAATGAATATTCAGGGTTGATTTCTTTAGGATTGACTGGTTAATAAAGAGTAAATTGAAAGTTTTAAATAAAAAATGAAGTTGAATTAAAATGACAAGACAAAATAAACTGCGGAGCTTAGGTGTGCGCCCTTCACAGGCTAAGTCAGCAGGGGCACCTGGCCTGTGTTCCAGTCTCTAGTACTCAGCACAGCACCTGGTGACTTACAAGCCCTCCAGAAAGAGTTAAAGGGCCCACTTGTCAGATTGCCCTGATCCTGGCAAATGTCACTGTGAGCTTCTCATTCCGCCACTGCAGTCTCCCTCTCTGAACCAAAATAAATCGACACGCCAGAGGAAAAATGGACAAAGGGCTTCTGCTGAAATGGAATCTATTACATGGCAAGATTATCCCATAAATTCAGAACACTTCGAGAGCTGTTACAGTCCTAGAGGTGTGAGGACTCACTGGGGTGCAGAGCAGGTTTGGCTGCCTTCCTGCACGGATGGGGGCGCTTCTGGTGAAGCCCTGTCTCTCCAAGATCCAAGCAAGAACTGAAGCGGTCTTCAGGAGCTTCTTGCTTTCGGTTCCTGCACAGGCCCCTGAGTCTCTGCATGACAGGCGGTCAGACATTCCGGACTCGAGGGAGAATGAAAGAGAAGGCAACAGCGAGTTCCTTTCAGATTCAACAGACTTGGCACTTCACCGCCATCTGCACTGCTGACCAGGATTCCGTGTCATTTCCCGCAAGAGTGAGCTGCCTCTCTGTCCTTCCCCGCCCACCAGGGCTTAGTGGCAGCTCCTTTCGCTTCATAACCAGAATCCAGCCATCCAAACACACGTGGACTTCCTTCCGTTCCATTTGCCCAATGATACGAAGACGCCAGTATTGCCAGGGATCAACCTCAGCCCCCAAATGAAAAGAGCAGCTACTTCGTATTTTGTTGAAACATTTCTTACTTTCTACAGCCTCTAATTCAGCCAAGTTCATAGTGGAGCAAGAAATAAAAACTAGCTGCAAATGGGTCTTCAGATACAAGTGGGTCAGGACCCACCCTAATGCGCGTCGCTTGATTCCTAGAGCAACGTATCTGGTTATGATGGGGAAACCGCTGCCTATTCGTCACTGTTTCACGGCACCACTGCTTGTGTGACATTCTGAAGGACGCTCCCTCAGGCTTGCACTGTAAAACCTCCTTTAATTGGAACTAAATTTCTTTTCCATTTAATTTGTTATATAGGTGTATAGTTGATTTACAATAGTGTGTCAGTTTCAGGCGTAGAACAAAGTTTCTCAGTTATCATATATCTGTATCTATTCTTTTTCAGATTCTTTTCCCAATAAGTTTTTACAGAATATTGAGTAGAGTTCCCTGTGCTACCCAGCAGGTCCTTGTTAACTGTCTATTTCACATGTGGTAGTGTGTACATGTTAATCCCAAGCTCCTCATCTGCCCCCTCTTCCCCTTTGGTAACCATAAGCTTGTTTTCCGTGAGTCTGTTTCTGTTTTGGAAATAAGTTTGTATCATTTGTTAGATTCCATGTGTAAGTGAAATATGATATTTGACTTTCTCTGTCTGATTTAGTGGGATAATCTCTAGGTCTACCCATGTGCCTGCAAATGGAATTATTTCATTCTTCACTGTAGCTGAGTAATATTCTATTGTGTATATACACACCACATCTTTATCCACCCTTCTGTCCATGGACATTTAGGTTCCTTCCATGTCTTGGCTATTGCAAACAGTCCTGCTATGAACATAGGGCTGCATGTATCATTTTTAGCTATAGTTTTCTCTGGATACGTGCCCAGGAGTACCATTTCTGGATCATATGGCAACTCTATTTTTACTTTTTTGAGGAACCTCCGTACTCTTCTCCATAATGGCTCCACCAGTTCACATTCCTACCAGTGTAGGAGGGTTCCCTTTCTCTACATCCTCTCTTGTGTTTATTATTTATAGGCTTTTGATGATGGCCATTCAGACAGGAGTGAGGTGTTATTCCATATATTTCTTCAGGCAGAATCACACTGGGTTTGCCACTCCATTCCCCAGATGGTGCTCAGTAACTTGCTTATTGAATGGCTCAACCCCCTGTATTTTTAGAAAATATGTGGTCCATTGTAACCAGTATTTGCAGATGGCGAAGCTTTTCCATGTTAAGATACTCTACTGTATTCCCAGACGCAGATGAACAGTCTCTTTAAACATCCAAAACTTGAACTCCCTTTGATGATTCCAGTGGTGAGTTAGTGCCTGCATCACTAAGAACAGGCTTCTCAATGGCCTGCATGAACACATAGGTGATACAGGATGAGTTATCAGTCCATCATTTAATTTATCCCTGAAGAACAAAAGCTCCCTCCCGCCTTGTTTTTGACAATCAACCTCCCAACGAATATCTATCAGGAACTCTGATAAACATTCAAAACTCCATGTTGTGCTTTCGGACTGATAACAGAACCAGCAGGAAGAAAAGGATACTCCATGTTTTGTTGACCCAACAATTTAAAGGAGAGGAAAATGAGGATGAGTGGCTATAGATGATTTCATAGAGGAAGTAATGTTGGAATTCAACATGCAGAGCTTGTAGATTTGGACTTAGATCCTCAAAAAGACAAAAGCTTTAGAAAACCTGAACCTTCCCTCATCTCTTGCAGCATCACCCCCAGTTAAGCAGAAGAGACAAAGGCAGAAAGCAACCTCAGAAGTCATGAGCTCAAGTTGTTTCATGCTCTCAACTGTATTGAATATTTTAGTTTGAAGGAACTGTGGACTGGGCACTGGGCCCTCCGCTCATTCTGTGTCTCTGGTGTATAATGTTCCTTGTCTTGTGCCAACCACACACTTTATTGCGCTGAAGCTACAGGGCTTAATGGATCCTGCCTGGCCCACACGTCATCCTTCATTTCTTCCATCCTGAGGTCCTTGAACACTGTTCAAAAGATCCAAAGAGCAGTACATACTGTTGGCAGGTCAGTCTAGTCCCACTCCCAACAATCACATACACACACACGCAGAAGTTTTAAAACCTTTAAAATCTTCCAGGTAAACTGAGCATACAATGTTTATTTTAATCAGAAAGGTCCTTTTGTCCCATATCCATTCTATAATTGCAGATCTCAAACTCCTGCCTCAGATTTCTACCAGGATATCTACATGAAGACTAGCAGAGAACATTCTCAAAACTAAAGAATTTTAGGACAAGCATGAAAGACCATCTCTACTTAGTGGACATGAGTGAGAGCCAAGAATCTGACCTGGGTTGTGATGGCCTTTTGACATGTCACCTTGGTTAGGTGACAGTGCACAGTTACTTAGTCAAGTGTTTCTGTGAAGGTGTTTTGTAGATGTGGTTAATGATCAATCACTGTGTGTCCAGTCTGCTAGCAGAGAGACCAACACTGAGCCACTAATTCGGCACCATTTCCCAGGGTGATCAGCCAGCTACCTGCTGGCTGGTTGACTGCACTGGGCCGCTTCCATTCTAGAAGAGGCAAAGCTTTGTCATGAGTAGAACAAACACTGGATCTAGACACAGATGTTCCTTCTTTACACGCAGTGCTTCTTCCTTATCCACTGACATGTCATTCCATACAGCACTGCTTCTGGTCAAGGGACTCCCTTCAGAGAAAACTCACTAGTCTTACCGTGTTTCCCTTCCTGAAGCAGCAGCTGGCTTGACAGATGATGGAAAGGCCTTTTGAAGATGCATTTGCAGCACAAGCCAGATGGCAATACCCTGCAGGGTGGGCCAGTGTTCTCCAGAAGTCTTACTATCTTGAGCCATTTTTCATATATGGTGCTATTTCTTCCAGAGCTAGGAGTCATGTGTCCTAGAATAAAGTCGTGGAAAAAAGAGTGAGTCTAGTTTTTATTAACAACAATGATCCACTAGCAAAATTGTTGTCCCCATCCTTATGAACTTGCCCTCTGCTCATCAAGAGGTCTTTATGCCAAATTAACAATTGCTTGCATCAGTGGTGGGGACAGGGGGACAATGATTCCATTGAACTAAAAGCTGACTTTCCATCCAACCACTTTGAACTCCTTCCCTGGTGCCTCAGATGGTAAAGAATCTGCCTGCTGTGCACGAGACCCAGGCTCCATCCCTGGGTTGGGAAGATCCCCTGGAGGAGGGCGTGGCAACTCACTCTAGTATTCTAGTCTGGAGAACCCCATGGATAGATGAACCTGGTGAGCCATAGTCCATGGGGTCACAAAGAGTGGGACATGACTGAGTGGCTAACTCATACTGATGGGGTGAATGACCTTGACCTTCAAAGGGAGCTTTGGTAGCAGTTACACAACAGAGATGAAGAAGAAGACATCTGGAAGAATATCCCTTTGAGCCTTTTATTACCATCATATTCCTTAGTTGAAGGCAGTGGAAAACCACCAGAAGCCAATCCCATACAGATGGCTAATAGCCCAGAGGCTTTGGGGATGAAGGTCTGGAACACTTCACCAGGAGAGACCACAATTGGCCAAAATGATCACTGAAGGTGAAGGGAACTGGAGCTGAGAGTAAACGCAGTGAGTGGAAGTCGCTCAGTCATGTCTGACTCTTTGTGACTCCATGGTCTGCACAGTCCATGGAATTCTCTAGGCCAGAATACTAGAGTGGGTAGTCTTTCCCTTTCTCCAGGGAATCTTCCAACCCAGGGATCAAACCCAGGTCTCCTGCATTGCGGGCAGATTCTTAACAATCTGAGCCACAAAGGAAGCCCGAGAGCGGATGAGTTAGCTATAAATACCAGCTACACTCAATGGACATGAGTTTGAGTGAACTCTGGGAGTTGGTGATGGACAGGGAGGCCTGGCGTGCTGCGATTCATAAGGTCGCAAAGAGTCGGACATGACTGAGCGGCTGAACTGAACTGACAGCCTTGTGACCAGTTGTAGGTATAAAGACTGTAACAGCTATAAGAACTCCATCATTTTGTTATGTTTGTATATATGCTACCCAAATGGTTGCCTTGCTGTCTTCTGCTGACCCCTTACCATCTCACACGGGTGTATTCACAGCAGTGCACTGTGCATCATGGTGTTTATCCCACAGGGTACTGAGGAATAAGAGGGGGCGTCGCCTAAGGACTGACTCTGCACCCCCGTTCAGAAGGGAGGGCTGGCCTGTTTTGGCTGTACACAGAATAGTGGCGTCATGCTGGGCTGAAGGGTGGTTTGGTTACAGTCTTCAGTTGGGGACTGGTATGGCTGAAGTTTTGCACAGTCTCAAGTTCACAAGGGGGCGCTGCACAGTGATGGTCGAGCGCTGTTAACTCAGCCGCGGCGTCATTGCTCAGTGAGACATCCGTCCAGGCGTTCCTGGGAAGGTCTTCATGGCCATGCGATTTTAGGTGGTATTTATAACTACCTGCCTTGACTGTAAGGACATTTTTATTCCAATATATTTTTCAGATGACTTTAATGTTCACTACAGTAGTACCCACAGATGGCCTTCCCAGGGGACTCAGTGGGTGAGAACCTGCCTGTCAATGCAGGAGACACAGGTTTGATCCCGGGGTCAAGAAGATGCCCTGGAGGAGGAAGTGGCAACCCACTCCGGTATTCTTGCTGGGAAAATCCCATGGGCAGAGAAGCCTGGCGGGCTACAGTCCAGGGGGTCGCAAAAAGTTGGACATGACTGGGTGACTAAGCACAGCACAGACAGTATCCAGATACGCCCTGAGTTCTCATCCTCAAATGAGGGGTAAGTAAACAGGAAGGAAAAATGTTTCTCAAAACCACAGAGACGCAGAACTAAAAACAATAAATGTGTCTCTACGATTTTGTCCATTCTCTGCATCAGCAGCTTTAGCTAAACATGAGGGACGCATGATGACTGTTGTTCCCTCTCTGACCCTCCCTCAACCCTGACAATCTCACCACAGAGGGAGTTTGCCTTGACATTTGCCATCCTTCAGGAAACATTTTTGTGTAATTAATAAACTTTAATGCTTACTTAATTGGCTCCAAAACCGAATGACTGTCATTCGTAACACTTACTCTCATCAATTCCGGCATTCTCTAAGGCTTTGATTTCTGTAAGTGCCTCGTGTAGAAACAGTTGACATAACAAAGCTACCAAGTCTAGGATTTGTGTTAACACTGGCAGTTTTGAAAATAAGAATTTGATATAAATGTGGAATTAAGCGAGAGTCAGCAGAAAGCAGAAGTTGAACAGAAACTAAGGACAACCGGCAAAGAATAATCAGTTGATGCTCATTTCAGGAGAGACATTGACATAGGAAATGACGAGACAACAGCAAGTCTTTTAAGAAAGTAATAGTCCCATAAACATGGGCTCCTGTGAAGAAGAGGAAATTGAAGCTGGGACTCTCCCACTAGAGAGACAGACCCGGGTGACAGCTCGTCAGCTCCACAACTTGTTCCCCGAGAAAGTGAAATGAGTGATTAAAATTTTCCCAGCACACATGCCCACACTTCCAACCATGTGTATAACAGGTTTCCGATTTATCTTGCCACTGATAATTAATTAGACAACTGGACAAATACATATGAAAAAATAATCTTCAGATGCTGGACATTGACCGCACAGTAGTGTGATTCCTGAAAGAAGAAAAAAATTAAGATGGACCTGATAATTATCCTGGGTTACAACCTGAAGCAGTTTTCATTTCATAGCACAGGAGAAGAAACTAAAGAGAACCCAGAATGAGATGGTGCACACAGTCGGCTCCACACGTGACAACACTTCATAAAATCTGATGCCATTCAAAATGAGTCGGTAAAAAACAGCTAAATCCAACCAGAATCTTCCGTCTAGTTACTGTTGTTGTTTTTTGATCGCTAAGTCATCTCCAGCTCCCTGTGACCCCAAGGATTGCAGCATGCCAGACTCCCCTGTCCTTCACTATCTCCTAGAATTTTCTCAAACTCATGTCCATTGAGTCAGTGATGCCATCCAACCATCTCATCCTCTGTCATTCCCTTCTTCTGCCTTCAATCTTTCCCAGCATCAGGGTCTTTTCAAATGAGCAGGCTCTTCACATCACGTCGCCAAAGTATTGGAACTTCAGCTTCAGCGTCAGTTTTTCCAATGAATATTCAGGGTTGATTTCCTTTAGGATGGACTGGTTTGATCTCCTTGCAGCCCAAGGGACTCTCAGGAGTCTTTTCCAGCACCATAGTCGAAAGCATCGATTTTTTTGGCATTCAGTCTAATTTATGGTTCAACTCGCACATTCATACATGACTCCTGGAAAAACTATAACTTTGATTTGATACACTTTTATCCCCAAAGTGATGTCTCTGCTTTTTAATATGCTGCCCAGCTTTTCTTTCAAGGATCAAGAGTCCTTTAATTTCATGGCTGTGGTAACCATCCAAAGTGATTTTGGAGGCCAAGGAAATAAAATCTGTCACTGCTTCCACTTATTCCCCATCTATTTGCCAGGAAGTGATGGGACTGGATGCCATGACCTCAGTGTTTTTTGTTTATTTTTTTAAGTTGAGTTTTAAGTCAGCTTTTTCACTCTTCTCTTTTATCCACATCAAAAGGCACTTTGCTTTTTGCCACTAGAGTGATAGCATTTGCAATCTGAGACTGTTGATATTTCTCCTGGCAATCTTGATTCCACTTTGTGAGTCACCCAGCCTGGCAATTCACATGATGTACTCTGAATATAAGTTAAAATAAGCAGGGTGACAATATACAGCCTTGGTGTACTCATTACCTAATTTTGAACCAGTCCATTGTTTCATATAAGGTTCTAACTATTGCTTCTTGATCTGCACACAGATTTCTCAGGAGAAAGTAAGTTGGTCTGGTGTTCCCATCTCTTTAAGAATTTCCCATAGTTTGTTGTGATACACATAATCAAAGGCTTTAGCGTAGTCAATGAAGCAGAAGTAGATGTTTTTCTGGAACCGGTTTGCTTTTTCTATGATCTGACAGGTGTTGGCAGTGTTGGTGGTTTGATCTCTGTTCCTCTGCCTTTTCTAAATCCAGCTTGTACATCTGGAAGTTCATGTACTGCTCAAGCCTATGCTGAAGGATTTTGAGTTTTACCTTCCTAGCATGTGAAATGAGGGTGATTGTATGATAGTTGGAACATTCTTTGGCATTGCCTTTCTTTGGAATTGGAATGAAGACTGATCTTTTCCAGTCCTATAGGCATTGCTGAGTTTTCCAAATCTGCTGGCATATTGAGTGCAGCACTTTAACAGCATCATCTTTTAGAATTTGAAATAACTCAGCTGGAAATCCATCACCTCCACTAGCTTTGTTCATAGTGATGCTTCCTAAGGCCCACTTCATTTCACACTAAAGGATATCTGGCTCTAGGTGAGTGATCACACCATCCTGGTTATCTGGGTCATTAAGACCTTTTTGTAAAGTTCTTCTGTGCATTCTTGCTGTCTCTTCTTAAGCTCTTCTGCTTCTGTTAGGTCCATACAGTTTCTGTCCTTTATTGTGCCCATCCTTGCATGAAATCATCCCTTGATAGCTCCAGTTTTCTTGGAGAGATCTCTAGTCTTTCCCATTCTATTGTTTTCCTCTAGTTCTCTGCATTTTTCATTTAAGAAGGCCTTCTTGTCTTTCCTTTTTATTCTCTGGAACTCTGCATTCAGTTGGGTATATATTTCCCTTTCTCCCTTGCCTTTCACTTCTCTTTTCTCCTCAGCTATTTGTAATGGCTTCTCAGACAACCATTTTGCCTTCTTGCATTTGTTTTTCCTTGGAATGGTTTTGATCCCTGCCTCCTGTACAATATTACAAACTGCCACCCATAGTTCT